>CP031385.1:3936339-5248452 GCA_003814445.1 Epichloe festucae Fl1 | reverse complement strand
CATGACACAACGCGAACTGGACACCACGTTGAAGAATATGGAAACAAAAGCGCGAGCTATTGACCAGCTTCACAAAGAGGTGGTGGCGGAGAATGAGTTGCTCTACGAAAAATATAATGGGGAACTCGGCAGGATTGTCAGGGCAGTAAAGGGGAAGGCCAGGGAGGACAAGGATGAGCTGGTGGGCAAGTTGAAAGAGCAATCCGAGGAGACGGCGCGCATGAAGAAAGAGAATGTTCGGCTGAAGAGGGAAGTCGTTGGCCTGAGAGCAATGCTAAGAGGCGCAGAGTAAGTATTTTTGACCCTCGAGATGGGCGATCGGTGGCTTTGAATGGGCCGAGAGGTCTTCAAACTGAGAGTCGGTAATGTGTAAGAGAACATATTGTACAGCAGTTTGTATACTACTACTACATCTACGTCTACAAGGAAAGGTATATGGGAAAGTGGAGATGACGATGACTGAATTCAGGAATGGAGGGTTTAAAGCGGGTAACCAAAAAAACGGTATGATGAGCTATGAGCAATTTTTTTTTTTTTTTTTTTTTTTCAATACGATCAAGATTTCAAACTCGAACTGGTCACATCCGCGGCTCCTGAGCTTTGAAATGTGGACGAGAATGTAGGGGTCACAGAAGCCTTATCAGCAACAGCATCAAGGCTACCCTTACCCTGCTCGACCCAACACTCGAAGAAGAGGGGGCCAGCCTGAACGGATCGTATCGGAGTAGTTGATATCCCTCCGCGCGCTCGACCTAGCTCAGGTCTGTTTTCGGCAGGTGCTTGCAGACTGGGCTGTGATGGAATCCAAAGTTGTGGGTGCTGTGGTTCAAAGATCGTTGTCAGTGGATCCTCTCAAATGTGATGTTGCCGATGGAGCAGATGAGCATTTCTTGTTTGAACCACTGCGTTATACCTATTGCGAAGAGAGATTAAGGGAAAACGTGGACGGATTTTGACAAAGGCCCAGTCGAGTTGGATTGGGTTGGGGGTGCCAAGGGAGAGAGAGTTTTTCAAACTTTGCTTTGGGGGAACAAGACTTACACGGATAGGTGCCGCCACAGCCTGGTCGCGCAATTCGACGCCCAGAGTAAAAGTACATCCGTCTGGCAAAGGGGGTCGGCTTCGGCCTGCGTGGGAAAGCCTGCTCAGCGCTCCCCTCAGTGCCTCGTGGACATCTGTCGGATTGACGGTGTCTTGGCCCGGCGCCGCATCACGATTCACGTGGGCTGACGAGTCAAAGTCAACGCCAGGCTGCGGCGGCCAATCTTTGTCTGCTCCCCACGAGGCCGGAAAGGACTGCACGTCAAAGATCCATCGCTCTACTACGTCCAGACTACGGGGTGCGTGGACGACGAGGCAGATGTGGCGCGCGGCTCCCAGACGGATCTGCTGGGCGGTCGCCGCGACGGCATCCCGGATCCAGGCGCAGACCCCGGGGTGGCGGGACTGGAGGACAGGCAGGTTGTACGCACGGGCTGTGAGAAAAGTAGCGGCAGGGTAGAGTTTGCGGTGGTAAAGGATGGAATGCAGGGCGACTGTGAGGAAATTGGTGAATGACGAGAGCAGGAAGGCGGCTTGGGATGGAGCTAGGCTTGCCGCAGTGGCATTGGTGTTTGCAGCGTCGGCGTCGTCGGAACCAGAAGCTTCTCGGTCTCCCGCTAGAGACATTCCTGGGATGGATGGGACGATGGTTTTCCTGCCTTTTGATGGGTTTGAGGTGAAGTGAAGTGAATTTCCGTCCCAGGGGGGGGTTAGACAGCTGGGGTACATGAGCGTGTGATCACGTGATGCGGTTCGAATAACAAGTTGCCATGGATCTGTACAGGCATGTAGCATATGTTTCCAGCTGCGTTTTGGATGCTGAAGTGCAGATCAGGTACGCAGAAATCATCGGCGCCGGACCGGGACTAGCACTTGAGCTGACTATTTGCGCGCCAGCGATTAGTCGGGCGATCGAGATGTTCGATATTCTTCATGTGAGGTGAGACAACACGCACGCGGCTTGCTGGCTGGGCGACGGATCACTGCTACCCTGGAGCTTTCTCGATTTGTCCTTGGCCAATGACAGGAGATGGATGACATGCACAGGTCGGCATCGCAATTATGTGAACCAGAATCTTGGGAGTAAGCTCGGTACTTCTCTGAACGCAAATCTTCATTGTAGCAACGACCTATTTAATATGGATTACAATGCACGTACGGATTTACGATCACTTGGTTCCCCCAGTAATGCCGGAAGAGTTGTGGGGCATATCCTGGGAGTTGCAGTTGCGGGGCGCTCCTTGACGCCACTATGTATTTTTCGTCGAATGGAACTATAGGATCTGGACTAGGGTCCTTGGCGACGGATTCGGAGAAGGGAAAAAAAAAAAAAAGGAATGCGCACTTTGTTCTGTTCTTGGCTAGGAAAATCAACATGCCGCATGGTCGCAAACGGAACGATCGATCTTGGATTCGGGGTTAGTTCATGGTGAATTGTAAGGTATCGAGGTTTGTATCCAGGGAAAGATGTCAGTCAGTTTGTATCACCATCACCATCGTTCAAGCTTGCGATTACCATGTTGCTGCTCGGCGGCTGCTCCAACTTCAGGATGCGGCAGCTGGCCAATGGCAGGATCTGAAACAGACGCGACCCACCCAGCTGCGTCTGGTCCGTCCCAGGTCGAACTAAACCTCACCTTGGACGTGGACTGCCAGCTCATTCAGTGCTGATTTGTCGTGTCGAACGAAATATGCAAATTAGGCCATTGCAGCTGGCATCGTTCCCTGAGACCTTCTCGGAGGGACGGGCTATTCCGATGTCATCGAGATGATGTCTCTCATTATTCTCCGAACGAGCTTTTGACAAAGCGAAGCTAGCAACTTGGCTCCGAAGTTCTCTGCATCTGCCTTCAATCACTTAGCCAAGCGTTATGTGCGTTTTCGGACAATGTCGACCATGAAGTAGTCGAACCGCCCCTCCTAGCCTACACCAAGTCTCCTCTGGAGCTTTCCGGAAATATGATAGTGAGCTTTAGCATTTATTTAGCTTACTACCAGAGCAGCTTTCAGTTTGAAGGTTATGGAGACTATGGTGCTGATCTTCCAGCAAACTAGGTTCAATCACGATAATGGACCTGAAGATCAGATCACGGTCGCTTGCGGCGCCGTCGACATTCATCTATCCTCTATCGGGTATTGTCTGGATTTGAGACGGGCAATGGTTTGCCGGTTTTTTTTTTTCCCACAAAAGCCATGCTGCACACGCGTATATCACAAATTTTTTTTTTTAGAGTTTCTCCTTCTCATAATCTTCAATACGACTAATTTTCCCGCACAAGTCTGTACACGTTCGTTAGGACCGGACTTGCACGTTGGATCGAAAGGAAGGCGGCGCGAGGCCCCCTTTGTTGGAAATCGGGTTCACGACGACCTTGTTCGATAAAACAACTCTTGTCGCCATCTAAGCCCGGACTCCGATTTCTTTCTCCAGTATCACCTTCTTTTCCTCCAATTTATTTTCTCGCTCGCAATTCGGGTTTCGAATAGTTAGTATCAAGGCACGGAAATGGTTGGTGGATCTCGCGGCACTGCCCAACGGGCAGCTGCTTTGCTCACCTTGCTGTTCGCAACGCCTTCTATTGCCGATCGTCGAGATGTCGTTACCAAACAGGTCACCATGACGACATACGTGGACCTCTCCGCCTGTCAGCAAGCCTGTACGCAGCAATCCACTCTGGCGGCAGCAGCTCCTACACCTTCGAATGGTGCATGGGGAGGCTCTTCGGGTCAAAGTGGGGGACAAGGCCAATCTGGACACCAGTCCGGAGGCAAGTCTCCCGGTGAAGGCACGGGAGACGTTGGCGGCTCATCAGGAGGAAAAGGACAGTCTGGAGGCCAATCTGGCGGCAGTGCCAATGGAGACGTTGGCGACTCATCAGGAGGAAAAGGACAGTCTGGAGGCCAATCTGGTGGCAGTGCCAATGGAGACGTTGGCGGCTCATCAGGAGGAAAAGGACAGTCTGGAGGCCAATCTGGCGGCAGTACCAATGGAGGTGACGGTGGCTCATCCAAAGGACAACCCGGTGGTCAACCTGGTATTCAAGCCGGAGGCCAATCTGGTGGTCAATCCAGTGTCCAACCCGGTGGTCAACCCGGTGGTCAATCCGGTGTCCAAATCGGTGTCCAACCCGGTGTCCAACCCGGTGGTCAACCTGGTAATCAAGCCGGAGGCCAATCTGGTGGTCAATCCAGTGTCCAACCCGGTGTCCAACCCGGTGGTCAACCCGGAGGCCAACCCGGAGGTCAACCTGGTGGTCAAGCCGGAGGTCGACCTGGTGGTCAATCCGGTGTTCAATCCGGAGGTCAACCTGGTGGTCAACCTGGTGGTCAACCTGGTGGTCAATCTAGTGGTCAATCCGGAGGTCAACCTGGAGGCCAATCTAGTGGTCAAGCCGGAGGCCAATCTGGTGGTCAACCCGGTGTTCAACCCGGAGGACAACCCGGAGGACAACCTGGAGGACAAACCGGAGGACAACCTGGTGGTCAAGCCGGAGGTCAACCTGGTGGTCAACCTGGTGGTCAACCCGGAGGACAACCTGGAGGACAAACCGGAGGACAACCTGGTGGTCAAGCCGGAGGTCAACCTGGTGATCAACCTGGTGGTCAAACCGGAGGACAACCTAGTAATCAAGCCGGAGGACAACCTGGTGGTCAACCTGGTGGTCAGCCCGGAGGCCAAGTCGGAGGACAAGACCAGAGCCTAGTCGTTGGACCTCCCCCTTCTCGAACGATTACGCTGCCCTACGAGACACATCCGTGGCCATGGCAAGACCAAACGGCAAGTTCGTCAACACAACATGCAGACTGCAACACTTGCACTGGTACCATCTACTACTACCAGCCCACCAACGTCCCCTACATCACGATCACGAAAACCGAAACGAAGGTCACGCCAGGAATAGAGACCGTCAAGCCCTCGTGCCGGGCTTGTCAGGGAACCATCGTCATTTATCAAATCGAGAGAACTACAATCTACTATGTCGCCCCGCAACCTACTGAAACTGGTTACGGGCCACCAGTTGCCACTGTGATCTCTGGTCAACCACCAATTATTGCGCCAGGCGTGACGAGAATAGATAAGGAAAGCCCTCCAGCCGCCCTGACGAGTTCTGGCTCGGCACAGAGCAGTGTGCCGGCACAGCAGAGCATGCCTATTCCGCAAGACTCTCAATCAGGGCTGTCGAGCTCTGGCTCGGAACAGACCAGTGTGCCAGCACAGCAAAGCACGTCTCATCCGAAAGCCTCTCAGCCAGGGCCATCGAATCAAAGTCCGATAGTTACCCAAACTCCCCAACAATCTACTAGTTCTCAGGCAAGCCAAATGGTAGCAAGCGAGTCGAAGCCAGGCTCTGCGGAATCAAGTCCTGGCGAAGCAAGCTCCAGCAACACTTCTCCTGTTGCTACCATTCCCAGCGGAATTCAGAGCACAACTCAGAGCACAGTTCCTGCAGGATCATCATCAGCAGCTGCTGCCTCCAGTCCGGCCACAACACGGTCTACAGAGTCAAGTATTGCCGCAACGAGTTCCAAGAATCCATCTCCTGAGAACAGCAGTTCTGGCGAGAACCCAGGCGCGAACTCTGTGAAACCTTCCTCAGAAGCAGCTTCCCCAAGCCCGGTTACAGCACAGTCTACGGAGTCAAGTGCTGCTGAAACAAGCCCCGGGAACACTCCTATTGTAATCAGCAGTCCTGGCGGGGCCCAAACTAATATTTCCGCTCAAAGCTCGACTCTACCATCTTCCACAAGACCGGCTACAGCACAGCCAATGGTATCAAGTGCTGCTGAACCAAGCTCTGGGAACATTCCTATTGTAATCAGCAGTTCTAGCGAGCCCCAAGCTTCTGCTTCTATTCAAACCTCGTCAGAAGCATCTTCCTCGAGCCCGGATACATCACAATTTACGGAATCAAGTGCTACTGAACCAAGCTCTAGGAGCACTCAGATTGTGGTCACCGGTCCTGAAGGGAAACAGAGCGTCATTAGAACCTCATCAGGGGCAAGTTTTCCAAACCCGACTCCAGCAGAAAGTCGTTCGTCAAAATCAAATTCATCACCGACGAGCGAAACGGATTCCAGCAGCTCCGAGTTTGCTTCTTTCTCTTCGAAGCCAAGTAGCAGCTCGAAACAAAGCTCATTGAAGCCGGCTTCTTCACGGCCCAGCTCTTCTGATCCTTCTGGCACTAGAACACCACATCCTATGTCTTCTGAATCAAGTTCGGCTGGCCCAGCTTCTTCAAACTCGCGCAGCTTTCAATCCAACTCACCTGGTTTATCGAGTTCCCAGACTGGCAGTCCCACAGAGCCCAGCAGCTCCAAAATCAACATTTCCAAAGGGAGCTTATCAGCTCAGCCAAGCTCATCAGCGCAGCCAAGCTTGTCAGCGCAGCCAAGCTTGTCAGCGCAGCCAAGCCCATCAGCTCAGCCAAGCCCATCAGCTCAGCCAAGCTCGTCAGCGCAGTCAAGCTCATCAGCTCAGCCAAGATCGTCAGCGCAGCCAAGCTCATCAGCTCAGCCAAGATCGTTAGCGCAGCCAAGCTCATCAGCTCAGCCAAGATCGTCAGCGCAGCCAAGCTCGAAGCCTGCTAGCAGTCGAGCCAGCTCACCCTCCGCTACGAGCTCTACAAAAGCAAGCCCATCAGCGCCAGCAAGTAGCTATGAGCCCGCGAGCAGCTCCAGGGCAAGCTTGTCAGCTAAATCAAGTGGCCAAATCAGCACTGAGGCAAGCTCTGCGACTCGGTCAAGTTTAACCCCAGAAAATAGTCGAGTAAGCTCAAAAGCTACTTCCTCAGGTCAATCAAGCTCAAAGCCAGCAAGCACTCAAGCCAGCTCAGAACCTGCTTCATCGGGCCAGTCAAACTCTAAGGCAAGCTCATCAGCACCGGCAAGCTCATCAGCACCGGCAAGCTCATCAGCACCGGCAAGCTCATCAGCACCGGCAAGCTCATCAGCACCGGCAAGCTCATCAGCACCGGCAAGCTCATCAGCACCGGCAAGCTCATCAGCACCGGCAAGCTCATCAGCACCGGCAAGCTCATCAGCACCGGCAAGCAGCTCTAAGCCCATGAGTAGCTCAAAGGCAAGCTCTTCGACTCTGCTAAGCTCAAAGCCAGCAAACACTCAAGCCAGCGTAGAACCTGCTTCATCGGGCCAGTCAAACTCCAGGGCAAGCTCATCGGCACCGGCAAGCAGCTCTAAGCCCACGAGTAGCTCAAAGGCAAGCTATTCGACTCTGTCAAGTTCAAAATCAGTGGGCACTCAAGCTAGCTCAAAACCGACTTCATTGGGCCAGTCAAGCTCAAAGCCAGCAAGCACTCAAACCAGCTTAGAACCTGCTTCATCAGGCCAGTCAAGCTCTAAGGCAAGCTCATCGGCATCGGCAAGCAGCTCAAAGGCTAGCTCGTCAATTGCATCAAGTTCAAAATCAGCAGGCAGTTCAAAGCCAGCAACAAGTGGCTCCAAGGCTAGCTCATCAGCCTTGGCAAGTAGCTCAAATGCTAGCTCTTCGACTCCAGCCAGCAGTTCGAGACAGTCCAGCAGTCAAGCCAGCTCTAGAGCAAGCTCATCAACGCAGCTAACCTCAAAGGCAGCCAGCAGCTCCAAGGCAAGCACGTCACCTCAGGCAAGCTCAATGCTATCAAGTAGCCAAAATCGCTCCAAATCGGCTACTTCATCAACTAGTGCAAGCTCAAAGGTCATCTCATCGCCTCCAGCAGGTCCTACTGATGTGAGCTCATCGGCCAGTTCAAGTTCCAAACTAGCAACTGGCTCAAGGCCAGTGAGCAGCCAGGCAAGCTCGTCTCGTCAATCAAGTTCTCAACCAGCAAGCAGCTCCAAGACTAGCTCAAAGGCTGTCTCATCTGCCCAGTCCAGCTCTCAACCCGCAACGAACCCCATACCAGCGAGCAGCTCACAGCTTACCTCATTAGCTCGATCAAGTTCCAAAGTAGCGAGTGACTCAAGACCAACAAGCAGTCCAGCGAGCTCTGAGCTCACTTCATCCGCGCAGTCTAGCTCTAACCCAGCTAGCAGCTCTCAGCGAGCGAGCAGTGCCAAGCCAAATACTAGCTCATCGGCTTTGGCTAGCAGCTCAAAGTCAGCAAGCAGTCAACCGAGCTCAAAGTCTTCTTCATCAACCCAATCAAGCTCCAAATTAGCTAGTAGCTCAAAAGCGAGCTCTACCAAGGCAAGCAGGTCAAAGGCTTCTACATCTTCTGAATCAAGCTCCAAGCCAGTAATCAGCTCCAAGGCTACATCTTCGGCCTCGGCGTCCAAATCAAGGGACAGCTCATCGGTTCAGTCAAGTAGCTCAAGGCCTTCCTCAGTCCAGTCAAGTTCCAAACCAGCAAGCAGCCAAGCTAGCTCAAAGGCAAGCTCGAAGACAAGCTCAACGGCTGGTTCATCATCCTCAAGAAGTTCGACTAGGGCAGGCACTTCCAAGACGTCGGCCGCTACGTCAAGCTCCATGCCAGCAAGCAGCCAAGTGAGCAGTTCTAAGCCAGCAATCTCAACGAGGGCAAGTACTTCCAAGGTTTCATCCATTAGGTCAAGTTCCAGACCTGGAAGTAGTCAGGCGAGCTCTGAGGAGAGTTCTAGATCTACTCAGTCAAGTTCAAGACTGTCTAGTAGCTCTAGAACAGCACTATCAACTCGTGCTAGCTCTAAAGCTAGCTCGCCAGTATTGAGCACTTCCAAGAGTAGCAGTTCTCGAGCAAGCTCGTCAACACTATCAAATTCTTCGAAGACTAAAGCCCAGCCAACCTCTTTGGCGTCCACAACTTCGTCAATCCAGTCAAGCTCCATGGTATCAAGCTCATCAGGCCGATCTTCAACCAAGTCTGGCTTGTCAACGCCAGCGAGCTCAAAGCCAGCAACCAGCTCAAAGCCAGCAACTAGCTCGAAGCCAGCAACTAGCTCGAAGCCAGCAACCAGCTCGAAGCCAGCAACTAGCTTAAAGTCAGCAACCAGCTCGAAGGCTAGCTCAGTTTCTCAGTCAAGTTCCAGGCCAGCGACCAGTTCAAAGCTAGCAACTAGCTCGAAGCCAGCAACCAGCTCAAAGCCAACAACCAGCTCGAAGGCTAGCTCAGTTTCTCAGTCAAGTTCCAAGCCAGCGACCAGTTCAAAGCCAGCAACTAGCTCGAAGCCAGCAACTAGCTCGAAGCCAGCAACCAGCTCGAAGGCTAGCTCAGTTTCTCAGTCAAGTTCCAAGCCAGCAACCAGTTCAAAGCTAGCAACCAGCTCGAAGCCAGCAACCAGCTCAAAGCCAGCAACTAGCTCGAAGGCTAGCTCAGTTTCTCAGTCAAGTTCCAAGCCAGCGACCAGTTCAAAGCCAGCAACTAGCTCGAAGCCAGCAACCAGCTCAAAGCCAGCAACTAGCTCGAAGGCTAGCTCAGTTTCTCAGTCAAGTTCCAAGCTAGCAACCAGTTCAAAGCCAACAACCAGCTCGAAGGCTAGCTCAGTTTCTCAGTCAAGTTCCAAGCTAGCAACCAGTTCAAAGCCAACAACCAGCTCGAAGGCTAGCTCAGTTTCTCAGTCAAGTTCCAAGCCAGCGACCAGTTCAAAGCCAGCAACTAGCTCGAAGCCAGCAACCAGCTCAAAGCCAACAACCAGCTCGAAGGCTAGCTCAGTTTCTCAGTCAAGTTCCAAGCCAGCAACCAGTTCAAAGCTAGCAACCAGCTCGACGTCAGCAAGCAGTTCAAAGCCAGCAAGCAGTTCAAAGCTAGCAACTAGCTCGAAGCCAGCAAGCAGTTCAAAGCCAGCAACCAGCTTGACGTCAGCAAGCAGTTCGAAGCCAGCAAGCAGTTCGAAGCCAGCAACTAGCTCGAAGCCAGCCAGCAGTTCAAAGCCAGCAAGCAGCTTGACGTCAGCAAGCAGCTCGAAGCCAGCAACCAGCTCGACGTCAGCAAGCAGTTCGAAGCCAGCAAGCAGTTCGAAGCCAGCAACTAGCTCGAAGCCAGCAACCAGCTCGAAGCCAGCAACTAGCTCGAAGCCAGCAACCAGCTCGACGTCAGCAAGCAGCTCGAAGCCAGCAACTAGCTCGAAGCCAGCAACCAGCTCGAAGCCAGCAACTAGCTCGAAGCCAGCAACCAGCTCGACGTCAGCAAGCAGCTCGAAGCCAGCAACTAGCTCGAAGCCAGCAACCAGCTCGAAGCCAGCAAGCAGTTCTAAGTTAGCAAGCAGCTCTCAGGCTAGCTCAGTTTCTCGGTCAAGTTCCATGCCAACAAGCTTAAAGTCAGCAAGCAGCTCAAAGCCAGCAAGCACCTCGAAGGCCAGCTCATCAACTCAATTAAGCTCTACGAGGGCGAAAACTTCTAAGACCAGCTCCGAGGGCAGTTCCTCAATTGCCGCAAGTTCAACTAAAAGAAACAGCCAAGCTAGTTCGAAGCCAAGCTTAACATTGAGGTCAAGCACAAAGCCAGCAAGCGCCTCAAAGGCAAGATCATCGGCTGAAACCAGTGCTACGTTATCAAGCAGCTCAAAAACGAGCTTCTCAACACTCGCAACATCTACTAGGTCAACAACCTCTAAGGAATCGTTAACTCAATCCAGCTCAAAGAGTTCTTTCCAGTCAACCTCTAGGCCATCAAGCAGTTCAAGAACCAGCTCATCAACTCGTTCAAGCTCTGAACTATCAAGTAGCTCAAAGGTCACCTCGTCAGCACCAGGAAGAACTTCCAAACCTATTAGCATCTCCAAGGTTTCTTCAGTTCCAACGACAAGTCCCAAGGCTAGCTCGTCAGCTCAGTCCAGCTCCAGTGCCAGCTTTTCAAACCGACAAAGTTCCAAGCCAACCAGCTCGAAGGGAAGCTCGTCAGCACCAGAAAGCAATTCTACTCCTATCAGCAGCTCAAAGCTTATTTCATCGACTCGAGTAACTTCCAAGCCAGCTAGCAGTACCAGCCAAACAAGCTTGTCTACTCCGTCTAGCTCAAAATCAGACAGTAGCTCCAGCCCCATAAGCAGTTCTAGAGCTTCTTCAACCCTGTCCAGTTCTCGAACAGTTAGCAGTTCTAATCCTGCAAGCAGCTCAAGAGCCTCATCAGTTCAGACAAGTTCTGGACTAACAAGCAGCTCTCTAGCTTCATCGACCCAGACTAGCTCCAGGCCAACCAGCATTTCTAGACCCGCCAGCAGCTCTAAGGCTTCGTCAACTCAGTCAAGCTCACTGGTCCAGTCCAGCTCTCGGCTAACCAGCAGTTCCAATGATTCGCTGACCCAGTCAAGTTCCAAGCCAGCAAGCAGCACTAAAGCTTCATCGACACAATCAAGCTACAGGTCAGCAACTATATCTACGACTTCGTCAGCTCAGTCAAGCTTCAAGACCTCGTCAGCTCAGTCAAGCTTCAAGACCTCGTCAGCTCAGTCAAGCTTCAAGACCTCGTCAGCACAGTCAAGCCTCAGGACCTCGTTAGCTCAGTCAAGCCTAAGGACCTCATCAGCTCAGTCTACTCCTTCAGCTCAGTCAAGCTTCAAGACCTCGTTAGCACAGTCAAGCCTCGTGACCTCGTCAGCCCAACAAAGCTCTCGAACAGCTAGCAGTTCTCGGGTCATTCCTTCTGCCCAGTCGAGCTCTCAACCAGCTAGCAGCTTTAAAGCTACATCTACTCAGCTAAGCTCTCAGCCAGCAAGCACCTCTAGGACTACTACTTCTTCTGCTCAATCAAGCTCACAGATCACTTCTCCTGCCCAGTCAAGTTCTCAACCAGCCAGCAGTTCTCAGATTACTTCTTCTGTTCAGTCAAGCTCTCGACTAGCTAGCAGCTCGCAGATTACTTCTTCTGTCCAGTCAACTTCTCAGCCAGCCAGCAGTTCCAAGGCTTCGCCAACTCAGAAAACTTCGACAGCTAGCTCATCCGCTCCATCAAGCTCAGAAACTAGCTCTGCGGCTCAGTACAGCTCTATGCCCGCGGGCACTTCTCCAGCTCCCACGTCTTCACAAGGAGGAGGCAGTCCACGTCCTACCACTACCTCAATGGCAGGCGGCAGCGGAGGAGGTAGTGGAGGAGGTAGTGGAGGAGGCAGCGGGGGAGGCAGCGGGGGAGGCAGCGGGGGAGGCTCTGGCGGCGGTTCCATCGGGGGCTCTGGCTCAGGCTCCGGCTCTGGAGGTGGCTCTGGCTCAGGCTCTGGAGGTGGTTCCAACGGGGGCTCTGGCTCAGGCTCCGGCTCTGGAGGTGGCTCTGGCTCAGGCTCCGGCGGTGGTTCCAACGGGGGCTCAGGCTCCGGCGGTGGTTCCAACGGGGGCTCCGGCTCCGGCTCTGGAGGTGGTTCCAACGGGGGCTCCGGCTCCGGCTCTGGAGGTGGCTCTGGCTCAGGCTCCGGCGGTGGTTCCAACGGGGGCTCAGGCTCCGGCGGTGGTTCCAACGGCTCTGGCTCTGGAGGTGGCTCTGGCTCTGGCTCAGGCTCCGGCGGCGGTTCCAACGGGGGCTCAGGCTCAGGCTCTGGAGGTGGGAGCAACGGAGCTTCAGGTTCAAACTCAGGCTCAGGCTCAGGAGGCGGAAGCAATGGAGGCTCTGGCAGCGGCTCAGGGGGCGGCTCTAGCGGTGGCTCAGGCCCAGGCTCTGGCGGTGGCTTAGGGAGTGGTTTGTTAGGAGGATTGGGGGGATGAGGCGGCGATTTTAATAGCGGCCCGGGCTCAGGCTCCAGAGGTAACTCTGGCAGTGGCTCTGGAGGCGGTTCAGGAGGCGGTTCAGGAGGCGGATCGTGGGGAAGGTGAGGTGAAGGAGATAATAGGCGTAATGGAGCATGTCGGAGAAGCTCAAAAGATATATAGTTTTATTAATACAACTAATGATCTGCCATTTCAACCAAGTCATTGGAGCCCACATGATACCAATCAACTGGTTTTATTTGAGCCGAAAAATGATGTGTATGAGAAACACGAGTGCCCGGGGGCTCTCCACCTTTAGGGCTGAAGGGTGGGGTTAGTGGGGTGACTTCAAGCTTTGAAGGCAGCCGGGCAATGACGACTCGCCGTCACTGAAGCAGGCGCGCAGGCCCCACCTTGATTCTTGCCAGTTGACAAGTTGACGAGTTGACGCATGTGTGTCGTTGAAACTTGCAACCTTCACCCCGTCGACGTCTGACAAAACACGCTGACCATTCATTCCATCGGCATCGAAATCGGCATCGACATCGACATCAGCATCGACATCAGCATCGGCATCGGCATCGGCATCGGCATTACCTTGACAAGACCTTCTTTACTTGCTCACTCCCTCGCCATGACCTCGCCGCTGAGCACGCCCGCCGTGCTGCAAGGCATGGCTGATGCCCTGCCCACCCACCAGCAGGGCGACGATAGTTCCGACCTAGCCAGCTCCTACGAAGTCATTGCGCTGCTCGTCCATTCATACCTCGCAGCCCTGTCATTTCGGCTCTGCGGCTTCGAACAAGACAAACCCATTCGTATGTCATTCGTCCCCTTGCCACTTTGGTCCGTCGCTCCCGCCTCCCCCCAAGCTAACGTCCATGTGCTATCAAAACACAGCCGAATGCGAGAGAATCGCGCCAAGACTCCCTGCCGGTTGGAATGCTGGCTTCGGCACCCTCAGTTTCGTTTACAAGCACAAGCAGTCGTCCATGCACTTTCTCATCCGCGTAGACCGCATGGGAAGTAAAGTTGAAATCAGAGGCCTAGCCATCGGAGATGAGAACATTCACCGTTTCGAGCGCACCGTCCGAGATGTCGTCCATTCAAACGCTCTCCCTATTCGCATCTCAATGGACGACGGGCGGGAAGACCGTAGTGATTTGGTGGAGAAGTTGTCGAAAGCATTTGTGTCGGAAGAAGCCGTCACTGGTTAGTCCACGCCGTTCCCCCCCCTCTTTTCACGATTCTGGACCCAGAAGTTGCATATTGATCGTTTGTCTACGCAGGTATCTTGAATGATCTCAAAGTCAAAATCGTCCAGAAACTGATTCCCAAACTCCAAATCAACGGCTACGAGGAGACCGCCGAGGCCGAAGAGACTGCTCGGTCAGAACGGCGGGGCCAAGAAGCACAGGGTCGGGATCGCCCATTTCCAGGAGAATCTCGCCCGGATATGCCATATCCTCAACCAACCCCCCTTCCAGATATGGCTCGTCCCCGTCCAGGGGCTCCGTTGGGTGATTTCCCCCCTCCCGGTTTCGAGGACGAGTATGAAATCAACCGCCCACTTCGGGGAGGAGGACCCTTCATGTCCGGTGGTGGCCACCATCCGTTTGACATTGGCCACGATGACTTGAACCCACCAGGTCTAGGACCCCACGATCCTCTACGAGGGTCGTTCATCGGAGGCGGCTTACCTCGTCCTGGAGGATCGTCAGGGATGCATCCAACATTTGATGACCCGCTTTTTACAGGACAGGGCGGCCATGGTAATGCCGGCGAGGGTTATGATCCTCAAGCCCCCCCTGGAGCACGATGGGACCCTCTTGGTCCCGGTGGACGTCCTAGGTTCCCTGGCCCTGGAAATGGGAGGGGAGGACCGTTTGGCGAATCAGGCGGGGGAGGCTTTGGCGGGGGACACATCATCTGACTTGCAGAGTACGTTTTGAAAACGAGCATGGGGGAAGAATATCTTTGATTTGAAAAGATGGGACTAAAGAGGGAGTGTAAGATCACGAAACATTGATGACCGAGATGAGAAGAGTCACAATCAGAAATGAGACCATGTTACGTTACGTTACGCATTGTTGTTGTCACGTTGTTTATTGGTTGGCCTTAACTATTTTACCAAAACAACTCGTTTCTCGGGGGCACGTCCAACGGAAAACGACAAAAAAAAAAGGGCAGCATTATTATGTGGCAGACTGTAGGAAGAAGGGGTGTGTATTTTGCACTCTATTTTAACCGAATTCTTCTTCTGCTCCCTCCGCAAGAGTGAATGTATGTCGCGTGTTGTATTATTTCCCCCTAGCAGATCCCTGTAGCCCAGCAAAACCAGCTCAGCATCAGCTTCGGAATTGCGGACTACATCAATGTACCGTGTACCGCACAGAAAACAAGCAAGCTCAGTTTCATAGGACCAACCGCCGATATGTACTTGATTGTTGCATTTCTGTATCTGGACAAATTACTGGCCGGCAGAGTCGGCAACTTGGTTGAGTCTTGCCTTCTCGTCCTCGGAAAGCATGCTGTACCAATCCTGAAAGTTAGCTGCATTCTCACGCCCGCACTGAACAAAGAACTCGGTCAGGTAAGAGTGAGTCTCGTCGTCGGCACGTCGTGACGGACCACCGTCCATGAAGGACATCAGATCAGCCTTGGTAGCAGCTAGGCTTAGGTCGAGAGTGTCATCGTCGTCCTCCCATCCATCCTCTTCATTTTCTCCATCAAAGTCGGCTGCTGCGGCCATGGCAGCGGCTGCACTGGCCGCTGCGCCTGCGCCTGAAGCGGAGGCAAGTTCTTCAACGAGAACTTTGATTATTTTGAGTGGCGCTGGGATAATCGTGTATTGATCGGGATCTTTATTGTATCAATGAGTGTTAGCGAGGGCAACATGACATTGCGTTGATATGACAAGTGTTGAAAGGGGAATGTGGGACGTACTTTGCTTCGCTCGCGAGCGTGTCTTAATTCTGCCATCGTCGGCGCCAACAATCAAATCACCCTTCACGTTGATTTGAGCCAAACGAGGATCGTTCAGCCCGTAGAGCTTGGACAGTGCAATGACACTATCAAGGTACAAGAAGAAACAGGTTAGCCCCGCAGAGAAACAGCATTTGCAATGTACGTCGACTTACTTTTGCCTGATCTCATCATACCCTGCGAAGCTGACCGAGTTCTCCAACCACTTGGAAAGGACAACCTGCAAGCCACTTTCGCCGTTGATCTGGATCTGGCTCAAAAACTCAACAACATCCTGCGCTCCGTTAAGAGAAAGCCGGGCAAAAACCAAGATCAATGACTGAATGAAAGCAGCAGCTTGCGCAGACGCGAGTCGGTTTGCCACCGCCTGGAGAAGCTGTGGCAGAAAGGGGCCAAGACGTTCCTGGCCAGCCTTCTCAACTAGCTCTGCGGCCAGCCCGCCAACTTCGGATGCAGAGTTATCCTCAATCGAGGGGCCAAGTAAGCGGTCGATTATGTGCAAGCAGACCTCAAGACCAGAACGCCCATTGGCGTCTTGCCAGTTGAAAACTTGTTGGTGATCGTGGGAGAGGATCCACTTGGCAGCCTCAGAGCCGGGCCGGAGAACCTCCCCTTCGTTTGACTCCATCAGAAGTCGGTTCAGCTTGGGAAACACAGCGGCAACAAATCCTTCTGGGAGGGGCTCGGATCCGTGCTCGGCAAGGACGACCAGCAACTCGGTCGCAATAGTGACAAGAGGGTCGTCTTCCGTCACGTTGGCCACGTCAAAGGCCCCGGTCAGTGTTGGCAACGTCCGACCACAAAGTGTATTGAAAGAATCTCTATCAGAGAGACTGCCAACAATCTCCTCGAAAGCCTCCTGCACGAGCATGGTGACCTGGAAATTGCTGGCACCCAGCTTGGCAAGCATGAACAGGGAGTCGGTAGATTCTATATCATCGCGGAGGGCAATTTTGGTATCCAAGCCGATAGCTGCACGCAATGTCTCGGCGAGAACGACGAGAAGTTCATCCGCCTCCTCCATTTCAGCGGGATCCTTGCCGTTCATATAAGATTGGACGGCTGTAATGATGAGAACCTGTCGATCAGAGCTCACGCGGCCAGAGTTGATCAACCCCTCAATGGCCTTGATACAGGCGACTTGAACTACTTCAAATTTCTCGCTGGTGATTGCGTGGATCATGCGGTCCAACAAAGCGGGAGGGGTTTGAAAAGCGCGACCGATGATGCCAGCCACAATATAGCCACGGGCGCGGAGAAGGGCCTCATCAGGCTGGTTGATGGCGAAGTCGACAAGCTCAAGGTAGGCGCTGGCCACGGCATCGGGTATCGTCTTGTTCAAGTCCTGAAAGTCGCTGAGCAGCATAGTGAAAAGGAACAGGGCTGACTCTTGGCTTCGCCAAATTGACCCATCACCAGGGCCCGGTCCAGGGAAGAGTGTCTTTGTGAAGCCGAAGAGGCCATCGACAGCCTTTTCGTTGAACCACTCCCCCAGTTTGATCAACAAGTCTCCTGCGGCGGTTCTGGCGGTGTAGTTGGCAGTAACCGACGTTTCTTCTGCCAGGTATAAAGAGCAGTCGATGTCCCAGAGCTCCTCCTCTTCCAGGGTGACGCGGGCATAACTGACGAGCATTCGCATTATTTCCACCATCCAAGGAACGTCTTGAGCAGATGCATGGGCCTGCAAATGACCATCCAGCTCGGCCTTTACTGGCGGGGACCTGAAGCACTGGTTAAGAAAGTCGAGCTCCTCCAGTACAAGGAAGTCCAGAGTATACGGGAGGTTATCCGAGTCCTCTAAGCGACCTTGAGCGTTGATATTGATGTACAGGTCCTCGTATGAAGCTTGTAGGATATTTAACTCTTCCCATACAGCGCTGAAGAAGATAGTGCTCTGGGGGAGCAAGAGGTTAGGGAAGACCTTGCGAATACGCATCAAGGTTTTGACAACCTGAAACTTGAGAGCAATCATGTGGCTCCAACTGTCTGGCTGGCTACCAGTGCTCAAGTCGGCCTCTGGCAGACGGCCCTTCAGGATACTGGTAAAGAAAGGATTCCATTGAACCAGTAACTCCTCGGCAAAAGCCTTGACCTCTGCAGCGTGGTCATCCTTGACCATGTTCATCAAATCGAAGCAACATCGGAAGACAGAAATGGCCATGGCTCGGAGCATGGGCTTGCGGCTCTCGTTTAGGGCGACTTCGGTCAAGGTTTTGGCAATATCCCTAGCCATGGAGAAGAACTGATCTTCGCTAAGGCTCTCTTCTACCAAATCACCCAAGACTCTAAGAGCACCGTGAAGCTGGGCATCGGTGCCCGAGGGTATGATGCTGAGGATGGTGGGCAGTAAGTTGGGCCATTGTTCGGGGAAATCGTGAATGGCAATCTTGCCGACGGCGTAACTACGAGCATAACACTGTTAGCATCTGCACTGAGGCTCTCCGTTTTTTTTTTTTTTTTTTTTCTTCAGCCAAAGACAACATCTCGGACGCCGGAGCAGATGTTTTACCTGGCAGCAACTTTGACCTTGTGGTCTTCTTCTTGGCTTAAAGCCAGGTCTAGCAGGGATTGCCTCAAAAGTGCCCTTGTGTCGTCGGCGATGGGGATGATGGGCTCATCGTCCTGGTCTCCCACAGCCCAGTTGTTTTCGATGAATTGCCTCAATGAAGCCAAAGCAGACTGGCGGATCCCAGTGCCGACCGAGGTGTGAGAAGCAATCTTTGCCAGAGACACAGGATATGCGGGGCTCGTTCGCGCGCGCTTAAGCTCGATCTCGGCCTGCTGTCGGGGTCCCTGGTCGGGCAGCTGTGTGTTGGCGAGGAGCTG
The DNA here is from genome assembly GCA_003814445.1 of Epichloe festucae Fl1. Lineage (NCBI taxonomy): Eukaryota > Fungi > Ascomycota > Sordariomycetes > Hypocreales > Clavicipitaceae > Epichloe > Epichloe festucae. The sequence continues at coordinate 5,230,013 of CP031385.1, read as the reverse complement.
CACGAGCTGTTCCTCCATCTTGGACGCGTTTCGTTGGCGGAGGGTGTAGCAGCCCGTTCAAAAACTTGACGTACTCGATGCAAGTCGAAATTTGGAAGAGGAAGGGGATGGGGGGGTTCTTGTCGATTTAAAGGGGCCTGAAGAGATAGGTTTTATGAAGATGCCGTACCAGGCTATCCTCGTAGCAGGCTATCGTCGAGGCAAGCAATATAGGGCGTTCCTGCACAAGAGGAGGCTATGGACCAATTTTTGTTTTCCTTTCTCCCCACGAGGCGGTGATGTCGGTCGGCGACATTTTGCAGAGAGCCAAAACATGACATTGAATGCACTTGGCGCGGGGCAAACCCGCGTCTTGGCCGCCAAAGCTCAGTGCTCAATGCTCATTCGGCAGGGGCCCACTAGAAGAGGGGTTCGTGGGGCAGGCAGACTGGGCAGAGGAACATGATGAGAAGGACTGAGAAGGACGGAGAAGGACGGAAACTTGTGATGAAAAGCCACGACGAGTCGATTTGAATATTCGCTATCAGGATAAGCAAAGATAACAACACACACCTCCCACCATGCCATGTGGCTAGACTTCGCCATGCCGATAAGAAAGCAGCAAAGTTCCCGGCGTTGGCTTGCCAAACCGGCATTGGCTCTTGCGGTTGGAATCGTTTGATGATTTAAGATTTAAACCCCATGTTTCCCAACCCTTTCAAGATTGCATTCTGGAGGGCTGTTCTTGAACCATCAATCACACCGACCGATTCCCGTGTCCACACTGCACACACAATGCCGATTGCGCAAGTGGCAAAGAACCTGGCAGACAGACTCGCCGTTGAGTCTGAGGAGGGACTGACGCCGACCCAACTCATGGTATGCCGCCTGTGTGGTCGTAGCTCCGGCGCCTTCTAACATGCGTACGTACTCATCGCAAATTGGCAGCTCACGAACCATGATTTGAAACCAGTTGAGCCACGACGCCGACAATGGGGCGCCTGGAATTTTGTTGGCTTTTGGATTGCAGATTCTTACAACATCAACACCTGGATGATTTCATCTTCCATGATCATTGGAGGACTTTCATGGTGGCAGGCTTGGATCTGTGTCTGGATTGGCTACTCCATCGCGGCATGCTTCATCGTCATGAACGGTCGTGTTGGGGCTGTCTACCATATTGGATTTCCCGTCGCGAACCGTGCTTCATTCGGCATATGGGGTTCTCTGTGGCCTATTCTGAACAGGGCAGCCATGGGTGCGTACAGGACAGACATCTCAAAGCCTCCTTTCCCTAGTCCTTGAGCTTGAAACTAATAACGCCGAAACTTGAACTTCAGCCTGCGTCTGGTACGGCGTTCAAGCCTACATTGGCGGAAACTGTGTGTATTTGATGATCCGGTCCATCTGGAAATCTTGGGACCGGGCGGCTATGCCAGGACCTTTTGACCCCAAAGTCAGCAGCACACCCGACTTTGTATCCTTTTTCATCTTCTGGCTCTGCTCTTTGCCTGCGATCTGGTTCCCAGTCCACAAGATTCGTCATCTTTTCACAGTCAAGGCGTACTTTGTCCCTCCAGCCGGTATAGCATTTCTGATCTGGGCCGTCGTCCGCGCCGGAGGCGTTGGGCCAATCATCAAGAAGTCAAACGATGTCCATGGCAGTGACTTGGCTTGGCAGATGGTCAAAGGCATCATGTCATCCATTGCCAATTTCGCCACACTCATCATCAATGACTGCGACTTTACGAGATTTGCTCGGAAACCCAGAGACGCCATTTGGTCTCAGCTCATTGCGATCCCCATTGGATTTGCATTAACATCCATTATTGGCATATTCGTATCGTCGTCTTCGAATGTCATCTACAATGAGCCAATATGGAACCCTCTTCATTTGCTAGGCCACTTCATGGACGGCGACGGCTCAGTGCAAAGATTTGGCGTATTCGTCATTGCGCTGGCATTTGCATTGGCCCAGCTCGGCACCAATATCTCGGCAAACTCAATCTCAGCAGGCACAGATATGACGGCCCTCTTTCCTCGGTTCATCAACATCCGCCGAGGTGGGTATATCTGCGCTGCTGTCGGCTTGGCAATGTGCCCCTATAACTTGTTGACAAGCGCCAACAACTTTACTACGTATCTGTCGGCATATAGCGTTTTCCTCAGCTCTATTGCCGGCGTCATGTCTACAGACTATTACCTTGTGAGGAAGGGATATCTGAATGTCAAGGAGCTGTATGATGCAAGGAAGACGGGACCATACTACTACACCTTTGGCGTTAACTGGCGTGGTTACGCGGCGTACGTCGCCGGAGTTCTCATCAACGTAGTTGGATTCGCTGGAGCCATTGGTCAAGACGTGCCCAAAGGCGCAACCTACCTGTACAACCTGAACTTCTTTTGCGGCTTCATCGTTGCATCGGCCACTTATTGGGGGCTCTGCAAACTATCCCCTGTACCAGAAACGAGCGACAAATGGATGGAGGTTGGTGATGAGATTGATGACACGCGCGTGGCATACAGCAACGACTCACGGGACGGGTTTGATGAAGAGAATATCATTGCTAGGCAGGGCAAAAGTGGAGAGCAAGCAAAAGACTTCTAATGACTTGACGAAGAAGGCCGACAGACATTTCGATGAAATCAAACCCATTTTTATTCTGTCTTGAAATATAAAATATCAAACGCGACTGGGCAGGTATCATTTTCAGACAGCCAATCTAATCTATAATGCATTCCTCTTCATTGACGCGCTGTCAGAAAGACCCACTGAACGTTTACGTTTACTTCCAGCGTTGATATCAACGAATTGATTGTGACGAGGTATAAAAAAAAAGAGAGAGAGGGAATCTTGGGCAGCTAATAAACGGATCAAAGGTTTTGGGGCATCTGCATCACAAGGTTTTCAATCTAATAGCTGCCCCGTACTGGAATCGAACCAGTGATCTTGTCATTACTAGTGACACGCTTTACCACTGAGCCAACGGGGCTTTTGATACTAGATCATCTATTATTTATTAATATCAAGTCTTCATCATCAAGTATACATGTTTTTAAAGCTCCAAGAGAATGCTTATCGTGCATTCTTTTGTACGAAAAAAAATCGCGCGGGCAATCCATCCACATTGCTGATTCTCTCAGAGAAAGGTTTCAATCATAGAAAGATAAGCCAGCCCGCCGCAATTCCCACTTGTCCCTCGTGAAGGAAGTCCTGAAAGCACCTTGCTGATGCTCATCAGTGTCTAACAGCGACCTTGCAAAGGCCGCAGGAAACAACAGACGCCTAGCTAATACGGAGTACACGTCGTCGACCGCTTCCTCTCGGGTACAGCGGTGTCTCGGTATCGGCGGTGAACCCGCCTGAGAGAGAAATGCGCTTTATAATGGAACTTCCCCAGTTCTAGATCTAGACTTCGGCCAGACCCGCAGAGTGCGGAGACTGACTGGGCATTAGGTAGGGAAAATAGCCGGAGTGATCCGAGTCCTGTGTGTTTTTTTTTTTTTTTTTTTTTTTTAAACCCGACTGTTTATTTTAGCTTGCAAGATGCCCGTTGACATTTGTGTGGCACTCGAGAGTCATCGGACTGGCAATCAAGATTACCGCCGCCTGCCAGGATGAAGGTGATGATGGGGATGATGGAGATGATGGTGAGAGGGAAAGAACGACCCCCCTGGATATGTACATGTCATGTAATATTGATTGCATCCCTCTTGCCAGCGGGACAACGGAGTCATCGGGTATCGCTACGAGGATGGTTGACAAAAGTTGAAGCACCAACCAGGGTCGAGTGCGGCAAATTGGGCAAATTGGGCAAAGCCGACGGATAGCACGAGTTGCTTGGGTTGTCATTTTCTCAGGTCCTGGTAACGATGCAATGCAGGTCCAACCAAGCCTTGTTGTTGACCATGGAAACATTACCCCGTCTGTCTGCCAGCTGCCAGCTGCCAGCTGCCAACCTCTCTTCATCGTGGACCCGGCGAAGGATTGGAGGCAATCGCATAATGTCGACTGGTTGAACAGAGGTGCACAGAACAGAGTTGCAAGTGGCACGTTGCCTCCAGCATCCATCATGGTGGGCCAAGGGCCGAGGGATTGTCGCAGCGGTTGAGCGGTCGGGTCTCATCGCCCCTTCGTAAGCTTTTTGTCACGTCGCTCGCGTCTTTGGGTTCCCGACTCGTCGAGTTGCTCACATAGGCTGAAGCCACTTTTACCCTTTTGCTCACCCGTTGTCTCTGCTCGCTCTGCTGCCCACCAAACTTCGACCGCGACCAAAGTGATATTCAACACTTGAGCGGCAGCACCATCATACGTTTTTTTCCCTTCCTTTCCCCCTTGCTCCCTCTTTCTCCCACTGATTCATTCGCCAACTTGCTCGCTCTTGTCCTCGCTATGACTGTGGACGATAAATGAAGAGCGGCCTCGCTGCGTTAAGATTCTTTTCGCAATCGACACAACGGTCTTCGCGCCGCGCCTCGCCTCTCTTCTTTCAAACGTCATCACATTGCCCCGCCTTGACAAGGACCCTGAGTAGGCTTTCATGTTTGGATTGACCTGAACCTACAAATCTGACGGACGAGTAGAACCGAGTCTCCCTAGATCGACGAGAGCCGCGCTGGCAGCAGCATCGGATGCCCGCCAACAGTATTACCAAGCCATGTCACAACTGCCGCCGCCGACGCCTGCGTTGTGACCGTTCGTGGCCATCATGCCACAAATGCGCGTCGTCGGGGCAGGAATGTCTCGGCTACGGAAAAGTCTTTGTCTGGACCCAGGCCATCGACTCTAATGGGAACCGGAGGCCGCCCGCTGTTTCTGGGCGGAGAGTGAGCGAGCCGGGCCAATACCAACCTCAAGTAGTGGAATATCGACTACCGCACGAGGTTGGAGGAGCACAGGCAGGAGACGTGTCCATTCCCTTGGAGCAAGAGGCCCATTCTGATAGCCAAGATCAAGCTCAGATTCATCACAATGAACCCCGGGCTTTTCCGCCAATGCCCCCCCAGGAATCACCACAGAGTGAACTCGACCACCAACAACCATTCGTTTTCCGGGGTGCGGATTTCAGCAATGATGCCACGGGCTCGGGCAAGAAGTCACCCGATGAAGATGGCGACGAGACCAGCTATGAGCCTGTCCAACCGGACCATGGACCCGCCAAGTCCGGAATCTTAACATTGGGTAACCTGACAGACCCCATCTTTCAGGACCTTGACAGAAATTCAAGGTACTATCTTGCGCATTGTAAGTGGCTTTTATTTTATTTTATTTCAGAATTCTTCCGCATCACTTGTCAAGTCATGAACTGCTGTAACAGCGCCGCCGTCTCTCTTAATCGGTTCCACAAACCATATAAAAAAGAAAAAGCTCCAACGGTGACATGCATGACACAATTTCTCGTTTTGTCCATCTTTGCTTCCCTGATGGTTCAGTCTGGCGGGAGGCTAATGACATGTGCGATCAGTCGCGGACAACGTATGCAAAGACTTGGTTGCCAGAGACTCGCCTGACAGTAATCCGTTCCGAGAACTGATTCCTCTTACCAACACACACCCAATGCTTCTCCAGATACTCATTGCGACTTCTGCGGTTCACTGGTCCAACATGTTTGGACCCATAACTGCCATTCCTACAGGTCTAACAGATCCTGGCGGTTATTTATCGCAGTTGCGGTCACAGGATCTTGTTTCCAGACAGGCTCTCATAGATGCTTTGACAGCCAAGCAAAAGGCAATGGGCCACCTTCGCGGCGTACTAGACACCCTGGATCCTGCGGGTAGCGAAGTAGCTCTGGCGGCCATGCATTTCTTTGTCAAATTTGATCTTATTGACCTGGACCGAAACAATGGCAAGGGCTGGCAGGCACATTTGGAGGGAGCAAGCAGCATTTTGGCATTTCTGGCACCCGATTCGGCCAGGCATGCCTCAAGCCGGATGCTGCGCGATTGTGTCATTGCCGATTGTTTCATGTGGGTTGCCTTTTTTTTTTTTTTTTTTTTCGTTTTGGTCCGTAATCCTGTTGTGGTAATCAAGCTTCTTATTCCCTCTCTGAGCAGAGGAGGCTGACTCGAACTCTTGAAACGTACATAGATATCACATTCTAGGATCGACGCTTGCAACTGGGGCGATAGCATCGCGCATTGCTCGTTATGCCTTTGAGCTGCTGCCCGTCATGAAGCGGGTCGAGGTGAACAGTTATCTCTCTTGTCCGCCAGAGATTCTTCAAATCATCCTACTTGCGTCCCATTTATCATACGAGACCCCTTGCACTGACTGGAGCCTGTCTGCCGCAGACCAGGCACTCGAGCTCATTGACCAGGCGCTCGCCTTTGACGTTCCCGCTTGGGCGGACCGGCTCCGTGAATTGCCCAATGTGTCAGATATCGAGAGCCGAGTGCACATAGCGTCAGCACACCGCTCAGCAGTGTGTTTGTATATTCTCCAGGCGCTGCCATTGATTCGAGCCGTTCGTCCCGTTGACACTCACTTTCTCGTTGGAGACATACTCGGCCACCTTGGCCAGATTCATGAAGAAGACCCGTATTTCAAGGCGACATCGTGGCCGACATTCATAGCAGGGGCAGAGACACGAGATGCTGAAAAGCGGGCGTGGGCCATGTCTCGTATGTTTGCCATTTGGAGAATATGCCCGTGGGGCTACATTTTCACAGCCATAGAAATGTTGAAAGCCACATGGCAGATGCAAGATTCCGGCACGGGTTCGGGCGTGAATTGGCTCCAAGACCTCAAAGACATGGGGTTTGACTACCTCATTGTGTAGTAAAAGAAGGCAACGTCAAACAAGGTCGCACTCTGTCCACGGTTGCTGCTACTGGCAATCTGGTGGCCGTAAGAAGTTGCATCTCGACAAGGCCATGACATATATTCGACTTTCCCCCCAATTCTCTTTCTTTCGTTGCTCCCTGCGTTGTAGCATTTCCACATGCATTTTATTGTTTCTTCCACTACTGTAACCCTTTCCACAAAAGCGTTCGAGATACATGATGACGAGGAGGCATATTGTTGGATAGCCATTTTTACCAAAGCATTTCCTTTTTTTTCTTTTCTTTTTCTCGTCTCAATTCATCTCCCGCATAGATTGACTGTAGTCTATCATAGTAACTGTTTCGTCCAAGGCAATTTTCCTCACAAACCTAAGTGAAAGTCTTATCTCATGATGCTCTTTTTTTGTTTCTAGCGCAAAAATTGATTTGCTCGATACTCTTGACATATCCAATGGAGGAAGAAAAGCTGGCTGGCTGCGACTTTGAAAGCCACTTGCACACGCGCGCACACCCCTCTTTGACCGACCGCTCATACCGGAATGTTGAAGTGATACATACATGTAAGTGAAGTGCAGCCAAGTCAAGTCAAGTTGCAGTTTCTGTTTTCCTGCTTCGAGACGCCCACTAAGCTGTTCTTGGTTGTAGCCCCACCTGGCAGGGGCAGCAGGGGTTCCGTTTTTGAAAACAAGGAGGGTGGTGGGGGAGGGGCCCTGTTTCAGCGGGCGATATGGCCTTGTTTCTGAGGTGAAATGGGTAATAGATGGCTCCCAGCGTTCTGGTTCTCGGCGGGTTGGACGTTGTATCCGGCCGGCGAAATGGATCGGCAAGGGCAAGGGCCTGGACGCGCCCGGGGGGGGGGGGGGAGGCATGGATCGCCGCGATGCAAGATGCAAGATGCAAGATGCCGATGGCGACGGCGGTGCGAAATACGGCAACACGGCCGCACATTCCCTGACGCCATACGTTTTAAGGAAACCAACAACGGGCTTGTTTGGAGATGGGGTTTCAGAGGAGATGGGCACTTGCCGTCGACGGCCTGGCCTGGCCTGGCCTGGCACGGGTTTTGCGAGAAACAAACTTTTCGCTTGCGGGAGCCGCGCCCCTTGCCGAAAAGAGTTTACCACGTTTATTAATCTACATGAAGATGGAACTGAACTTGCGCCAAGGGCAAGCGGACAAGGCGGGGCTCGGGAGTAGCGTGGTTTTGGCCATGTTCGAAGACAAAGGCTGATCAGACAAAAATGCCAAGATTTAGATTCTCACCATGCACGTCGTGGACGACTTGAATCATTCGTGGCCGCGCAGCAACGAGTCGGACTTGCTGGGGCCCCGTTCCTTGCTCTCGCCCAGACTTCAAAACAGGTCCCGAATATCCTCGTTATTTTCCTTCCCCCTTCCCCTCCCCACGGTCCCCTCCCCACGGTCCCCTCCGTTCGCACTCATCGCCTTCCGGCCGTGAGTGTTTCAGGGCCGCCGAGGCGCGAGGCCGGAGGGGAAATCAAATCGCCCAAATGGACATGGATCCATATCGGAGGCGCTCTTCCTCCCGATATTCAGCTTGCTGCCCGACTCGGAACGACATGAGGAAAGCAAAGTATATAACCACCTCGACTTGTCCCGTTCTTCTTCAGTCTTTCTCCATTCACTCGAGTCAATAGTTGTCGTATCTTTTTTTTTTTTTTTTCTCTCTCTCTTTTGATTCGTCTTTTCTTCCCCTTTGCCCCGGTGGCCTCCAACTAGTAATAATCAATCCTGACTTTCCTTTTCTTTTCTCCCAAAGGCATATAACCTTGCCGCCATCTTTCAGTAAAAAAAAAACCTCTTTTTGTCTCCGAGATCCCCCATCTCATCTTGTCACACACACCCCAAGTACACCAAATATGCGATACGCCATCGTCTCTGCTGCCCTGGCGGCTTCCGCTGCAGCCCACGGCGTTGTTACCAAGATCCAGGGCGCTAATGGTGTCATTATGCCTGGTCTGTCAAGTACGTTTTTTTTTATCTTCGAAAAAGATGACCCCCAACTTGGTTTCCAATGGGCCGCTTTCCGAACTAACATTGCATCCGCCTCGTTTCTCTCAAGTCGCCGACGGCACTCCTCGTGACTGCTCCAGCAACCGCTGCGGCTCTCAGGCCGACACGGCCATCATCCGCGACCGTGACATGAAGAGCGGCAAGGCCAGTCCTCTCGGGAGAACCCAGGGCAACGGTCCCGTTGACGCCAGCGCTGTCATCAGCGCTTTCATGGGCTCCGGTGGTGCCGGCAAGACGCCTTCCAACAACGGCGCTTCAGGTTCCGTCGGGCAGGAGGACGACCTCTCGGGACTCGAGAAGCAGAAGCAGCAGCGACGCGATGACTACAAGCGACAGCTTGGCCAACTCTTCGGTGGTCTTCTTGGCGGCGGCGGTGCCGGTGCCGGTGGTGCTGGGGGGAAGAAAAATGCCGGCGGTCTCGGTGCTCTCGGTGGTCTCCTCGGAGGTGCCGCCGGCGGCGGCGGCGGCGGCAACAAGAACAATGCTCCTGCTGAGAGCATGATCGCTGATACCTCCGGCCAGGGTGCCAAGCAGGGTCTTCCCACCGCCGATGAGAATGGCGAAGTCTCCATGGTCTTCCGACAGGTACGTCTTTTTTGTCTTTTACTCCTTCCCCATTGTCCGCAAGTAATCCGTAACTAACAAGCCGCGCTTCCACACACCAAAGATCAACCAGGACGGCGCCGGTCCTTTGACCGCTTCCATTGACCCCTCATCCGGCGGTACCGATGCCAGTGCCTTCCAGAACGCCAAAGTCACCCAGAATGTTCCGGGCCTCGGCATCGGCGGTCTCTCCCTGAAAACAAACACCGACTTCCCCCTCAAGGTCAAGATGCCCGCTGGCATGACCTGCAACGGCAAGGCAGGTGGTGCCGAGAACGTCTGCATTGTCCGCGTTGCCAACGGTGCTGCTGCCGGTCCCTTTGGCGGCTCGGCTGCCTTCACTCAGACCCAGGCTGCTCGCAAGCGCGCCATCGCCTACCGCCTCAAGAAGCGCATGGAATTCAACCGCGAGTGAGATTCTCGCCCCAAACTTGTTGTTGTGGACTGGACGGAAAGGTCGAGCATAGGGGCGGAGCCCATCACGAGGACACGGTATACAGACGTGTGTGAGATTGGATAACTTCTTTTTTGGGGCGTCATGGACCTGTTGGGCTGTATGGGGTGTTTCCCATGACGATTTTTTCATATCATATTTCTCGTCCTCTCTTTTCTTTTCTTTTTCAGATTCATCGTTAGCCACGGCCAAGCTGGCCCGTCACCTCCTGGTCGAGAGTGACCTAATTCTATTGAAAATTTCTTGACTTTTTTTCCTAATGTGTGAGACACTTCCTTGCCCTCCTTGATCATGCGGAATGTGGCAGAATTCAACAAAAGAGGGGAGATGAGGGGGGGGTGGACAGGTCAAAAGGCTTCTTCCCTGTACGACCAAAGAGCTCATGAAAAGGGGTTATTCAACAAATTTCCGAATGAACTGAGATATGGTAGATTGTTGATTATTTTTCCACTATGACATATGTAAGACAACTCCAGCGTGAGAAACAAATTACTCTGGATAGTACAAAAGGAACCGCAAGCAGGAATGTGCCAAGGGGGAGGGAAAAAAAAAAACTCCGGGTCATGCACGAGTTGGTCGTTGTCGTCGTTAAAATAAAGTACGCCGAGATGCCATGGTACAAAGGAGTCGGCACCATTTCCATACGGTGCTCCATGTTCACTGTAGAGTTACATCGCGGAGCATATGAGTTACCACCGGCGGCTACAACAAGTTAGCATATACGTACACACGAAATTCAGGCCACCAAACCACTTTACCTGTAAGCAGAGTTCGTATTCGCTCGCCGTCGTTTTGGTATCAGTCGTTTGTCAAGATTCTCTCCACGATGGCGTGTGTTGGACTTCTCGGAAGACTTCTGTTTGGCGGGACGACCAAGAAGTTCAGCTTCCAACGAATTCAAGTCAGATGACTGGATGGATGGTGAAGAATGCCGAGATGCTCGAGAGCCACCAGATCCCCTTCTCCTAGCTGCTGCATGATCTCTTCCCATCTGTTGCCTCCTTTCTGCCTCCCGTGGCACATCGAGTGTATTCCAGAGACATTCCTCGCCCTCCTCAACGTCGGGTATGTCCGTTCCCCCCTTGGCGGAAATTTCTAATCTCGGCCTTTTTGCTTCTCGCTCGTGGCTCTTGCTGTCCTGGTCGGCGGAGTGTTTGCTGCTGCTGCCGCCATGATAGTCTGATAGTGATCGCCGGTCAGAATCTTCCGGATTTTCTACATGCACGTAAGTGTTCGATACCTCCGAGCCTTTCTCGTTCTCCCTCCCATCATTAGTCATTTCGTTGGCATACGTCTCACTGCCTTCAACGAAAGAGCTGACAGGTTTCGGCGGTGACTCGTCCTCATCAACTTTGCGATCAGTCTGTTCAACAGGCGAAGGAGGCGGCGCTGCATGATGACTGGAGGGCCGTCTGTCGCCGTCTCGTCCCTTTGATCCCAACAACGGGTTATCAGATGCGACAGCAGCAGATGGTTGTTTCTTTGCATTGGAGCCTCCATGGTTCTGCCGTTGACCCCGCCGTGACCCGCTAGAGCGACGGTTCTCTGCCGAACGCTGGGGTTGGCTGTCGCGATGAGGGCCAGGATTCGGTTTCCGTTGGTTGTGGTTTTGTTCATTTGAATGTCTTCTGTCTCTTCCCTTGTTGTGGCGATCATTCTTTCGCTTGTTTCTGTGGTCATGGTGCTGGTTGATTTGATCGTGACTCTTCGGAGGTTTGGGCGGGAGAGGGTGAGAAACAACCCCTGCCGGCGGCTTTGGGGGCAAAGTAGGACCCGATTTGGACCGAGACTCTGATCTTTTCTGTAATGGTGTTGAATTAGCGTGAGGCGATGAGTGTGGTAGCGGTGGAGAGCGAGAGAAGCCATGATTATGATGCTGCTGTATATGCTCCTGTCCATCCATTCTGTTAGACGGGAAATGGCCCCCAGAAGGCGGGTTGAGAGGTGGCGGTGGCACTGGCGGTGGCCCCCTATATCCAGGAGGACCGTAAGGAGATGTGCCATGAGGGGGAGGGGGGGAGTAGTGTGGATGAGGATAACCGTAGGGAGTAGGGAGGAAACTGCCAGCGTATGCAGGTGGTGGTGGCGGCGGCGGCGGAGGCGAAGTGTATGGATGATATGAGGGAGGCTGACCCAGATATGAGGAAGGCGGAGGAGGCGGTGGTTGCGGATGCCCATGCGGATGCCCATGCGGATGTGAATGAGGGAGAGCGTGAGGGAGAGCGTGGGGGTGAGGGTGAGCATGATGAACCGGCGGGGGAGGCACATGGCCTATTCCTGTGGGAAATGGCGATGCGGGAGGAGCATATTTTGTGATAATGGGCCCTTTTGATCGTTTGCTCGAGCTGGACCCTTGCCCCTTTGAGTAAAACGTGTTCGGGTTGGATGAGTTTCTCCAAGCGGCCAGGCCTCTGGAGAGAAGTTAGTGACGTGTTTGGCAACTTGTTTGGCAACTCTGGCCGCAGTCTTGTCGATTGAGCTCTGCTTACGCTGGAGTTGCTCTGGTAGGTTCTGGACAAGCGACTGCCCAGTGACCCCCGAGACCACAGTTGTAGCATTGGGGTTCATCCGTTCGGCCAAGTTGGCCAGGAGTTGGATTTGGCATGTCAAACCCATAAATCGCATGCAATGGGCGAAACGCGTAGTATGAGGGTTACATCCACCCCCAGTCGCTGGGTTCGCGCTCGGCTTTCCAGGCGGAGATCGCTCAGAAGATGGAGTCCGGGTTTCTTTGTTCTTCTTGGACGTAATCGTGTATGAGCAAGTCGTCGCGGCAATGTTTTCCTCTTCCTCTCGGATAACGACGCGTCGAGTGACGTGGCTGGACGTCATTCAACAATTACGAAGCTGTCCCTCGTTGGTCAACTTCACTGGCGTCAAATGAGTTGTCCAGTATCACGAACCAGTATTACGAAGTACCGAGTTGTCGACGTCGCGCTGTTGACAAAGCCGTCCAGGTAGATTGGCGAACAAGGTTTCACGGGTCCCCTCCCCCAGGCCTCGATAGACTCCGTGAGAGGAGCCACATGGAACTGGTAAACAGAAGAGCTGGAGGAATCGCTGTGAATCGGCCACGAGCTGCGCGGTTCCGTTAGCTCAGAGACGCCATGAAGCTGAAGGTGCTGGAGCATCATGTACCACGTGAGACGGCGCACGGGCCAACGAGCTCTCGGTAGCACCATCATCACAGTGATCACACACCAGCTGCTATTAATTACAGTGACAGTGTAATACGGAGTACTTATAAAGTTATAACAGTGGCACCTGCACCTTCCCCCCAACGCGACAACGCGACACTGCCGGACCTTAACCGCCGCCATTGCATAATTGCATGCCATTTGAAACCTGCATATGCAATCGTCAACCGCAATCAGGCAACAGTTGGGACTGAAAGACTTCCACCAAAAACACAAGACTTACGAATGGGCAACTATCTCATGTAAACCTTGTCTTGAAGCGCAGTAAAGCCAGGTTGCAGGCGAAGCGCAGGGTAGCTCAGCTCAACTCGTCTCCCATCGCCAGCAAGCACAGAGGCCCAGAGTGGGTCAAAGCCCACTCTACTCCGTACCTACATGTACACCCACTGTACATACTCCGTACACACTCCGTAATACAGTACCAGTTTTCTCAAGCCTTCGAACGGGCATCGCATTGTCTGGGAGCCTTCACACTTCCGTGCTCGAACAATTTAACGTCAACACTGCGCAAACACACGTCCGGCAACCCGCTGACGTCCCCCATCCACGTATCAAGCTCCGTATCAAGCTCCGCCTGCGTCTCATCGACCTCACATCACCTGCCGAGATCCAAATGCCTGCATAAAGATTGCCACTGCGACGGCCGACAGAGGCTCCATCTGCCCAAGCAAGAGCTTCCAGGCTACCCCGATCATGTTGGTGCGCACAGCCAGTGCACCTCTAGATAGTTCCTCTTCACGGAGTAGATATCGAAACGACCAGACCTGAGAAAGAGCTTGGGCTATCAAACGTCGTCGGGCTCCTTTTCACACCAGTATTCTGTCGTTTAAAAGCATATTGCTGTTCGGCGCAAGCAAGCAACCATGCCGAGCTTACCAGGTTCGCAACCTCTGCTCATGCCACACGTCGTCACGACGGTCGTAAGGTCCTAACGAGAGGTGTAGCATCTGTAGACTTGGATGAGTGCATCTCGCGCCTCTACAAAAAGGAACTGTTGGCAGAATCAGTCATCGAAGCCGTATGCGCAAAAACGAAGGAGTTGCTCATGCGCGAGAGCAACGTCGTCCACGTGCGCGCTCCAGTCACTGTTGTGGGTGATATTCACGGCCAGTTTTTCGACCTCATCGAGATATTTAGAATAGGCGGCTATTGTCCCGATACGAATTACCTTTTCCTAGGTAGAGAGACCCCTCGATTCCCTGGAAACTCCGAGCGCGACAACCGGGCCCGAGCCTGAGCCTGACTCGTTTGACGCTGATCCCCATGCAATTTCATACGATTACAAATTGCTGATACTCTTTTCACTGGGCAGGCGATTACGTCGACCGTGGTATGTTCAGTGTAGAAACCATCTCGCTGCTTGTTTGTTTAAAGTTACGATACCCGAACCGCGTGCACTTGATTCGCGGAAATCACGAGTCCCGAGGCGTCACGCAGTCGTATGGATTTTATACTGAGTGCTCGCGCAAATACGGCAACGCCAATGTTTGGCATTACTTCACAGACATGTTTGACTTTCTGACGTTGAGCGTCGTCATTGATAATCAAATATTTTGCGTTCACGGTGGTAAGTCACAAATTGCCCCTGTTCCTTCCCCATGGTTGATGCCGAAATGCAATACTGAAGAGAGAAAGACTGGGACTAACTCATCATTTGTGAAAATCCTAGGTTTATCCCCGTCGATACATTCCATAGACCAAATAAAAATCATAGACCGATTCCGCGAGATCCCCCACGAAGGCCCCATGGCAGATCTTGTATGGTCTGACCCGGATCCCGAACGAGATGAATTCTCTCTCTCGCCTCGAGGCGCCGGCTATACCTTCGGAGCACAGGTGGTCAAAAAGTTCTTGGCCGTGAATAACATGTCACATATTCTGCGGGCACATCAGCTCTGTCAAGAGGGGTTTCAGGTGCTTTATGACGACAGGCTGAGTACGGTATGGAGTGCTCCGAACTACTGCTATAGATGCGGCAACATGGCCAGTGTGCTGGAGGTCAGCGATAACGGCGAAAGATTTTTCAATGTCTTTGCTGCGGCGCCAGAGAACGACCAGCACAAGGATATTCAAACAGGTGGCGATAAGGCTGCCGATGGTAATGCGTTGCCGGATTACTTCCTGTAATGGCACTCATTCGCAAGAGTTTCTCGAATGTATATGTATAGTGCCTGCCTGCCTGCCTGCCAGCGTCCGTGTTGCACACGTATGTATGCGATGTCATCGTTTTTTTGAAATTTTTTGAACGGCTAGATAGCGTTGCATATCTACGTTTTATGAGGAGCACTCAACCAGCATTTCTATAGATTCATTCACATGTTCTTCATCTTTTGGTGGATTTGAGCAATTTTCTTGTGTTTCTCTTGTCGTTGAGAAGTATTTGTGTGATATTTGCGTGTAAAGATAAAAAGGCAAATTTTCCTCCCTAGAGGGGCATATTTGCAGGTATTTTCGCTTCCTCATTACGCTTAACAAAAATATGATGCCGACCCCCGCCATTGCCTCGTGACAGAACCCGGTAATACAAGGTTACCAGTCCTTGGCAATGTCAAAGCTCCACTCAAAGCTGAGGTGCTTCTTTCCATCATCATCGACGAAGCTGGAAAGGGCGTTGTAGTGGCCGCGAGCGAGCATACCAGAAGGTGCTTCCTCTTCTTGGACTGCGTCGGGGGAGTTTTTAATACATGGGTCTTGATGTCCAGTCTTGGAAGCGAGATTCTTGGTCGTAGACTTACATTTCTTGATGTAATTGGGCTGCTTATCGGTGTTGGGCGCGTAGCTCCCCTGCGGAAGGAGAAATGAGTGAGCATAAAAGGTTCCATTTTTCTTGTTCCATTTTATTTTTGGGGGGGCGGGGGGGGGCTAGGTTTCTTTTTAAAGACCCGAGTTTCAATCTTACAATCATTTCAGAGTCCTTGGACACGCGGATGCCCTTGCGCTTGACGACCTGAACGTAGTGCAAGCCGCTGAGAATCTCGTGCTGGACTTTGAATCGAGCGCTCATGGTGAACTTGGAACCCTCCTTGATCCTGAAGGGCTTATCTTTGAGACTGTTCTCGCTTCCGGGGGTGGAGAGATCGATGGTGACGGGATCGCGTCCAGCGGAATCCATGGTGAGGGCGAGGATGATGCAGACGCGGGGGTCGTTGGGGTCGGATATGTCTTTTCCATCACCCAGGCCGAGAGACTGCTTGTATCGCTGAAGAGATTCGTCGCCGGCATCTAGTTCAGATGTATTAGATTCCATTGCATGCCAACAGGACAAACCCCACACGATTTAGGGGGAAGCTTGAAACTGCACATAGCAATAGAACGCCAGAAGGAGGAATTGTTTTACAGAAGGGGGCAGTGCAGCAAATGCAGAGATAACATACCCATCTGCTGGTACTCGGCCAAGCTCTGCTTGGGTTGAGAGAGCTTATAGCCCTGAGTCTCCTCAGGCATGGTCTCGTCGTCGTGGGAGGCCATGTTGAAAGGGGGTTTGGTTGGGAGGGGGGGGGTCCCCTCAGCCTTTGAAAGTGTGAAGGATAGCGTTGTTCGATGCTGGCCAAGGAAGAAGAAACTCTCACAAAAATGCTATCGGGATTTAATCGGTAAGTCGGCCGGCCGGGATACAGAGGTAAAAGAAAAAAAAAAATCTACCTATACCAACGGGAACGAGAAAATGGATAAAGAAGCAACACAGACAAGGTCGGTCAAGGAGAAGCGTCAGGGCCATGGCGGTGACAATGGAGGGGCAAGCGGGCAGGGCGTCGTGGTGGGGTGCTTGGCGAAGCGTGGGCTTGATTGGACAGGAACAAACGCAACTCGACCGAGGGTCATCATCATCATGTCAATTTTACTCGAGTACGAAGTCGTTTACTCCCCGATACAGCTTCACATCAGCCATGTTACATTTATCGTGGCCAGCAACCCTCGAGTAGGCTAGTCCACAGATGTGGATAGGTTATTAGGCGCCCACGAGGCGAGTGACTCTAGCTGTTCTAATCTCACGAATGGAGAGCGCGGTCATGATTCATGAAACAACCAGAGAGAGCGATGGATGCTGGGTCCAGTGAGACAAGTATCATGCTGCGATGACGGCTTGACGACAAGGTAATTGTATGGTGACTATAGTTGGGTCAGCTAGGACAATACCGAACCCAGTACGGATTAGGATGAAGCCTAAAGGGGAAATCGAAGATGCACCTCGTGGATGCACCTCGTGGAGTCATCACAAATCGTGGATGCCTTTCTCGCGCTCGGTAGTTCTAGACGCGCTCCGTACCCGTACATATGTACTCCGTACATAGATGTATGTACCAGGACCACATGGAAAATAGCGCGAGGTACCCGCGCAGCCGCAGCCGCAGCCGCCCCTGCATCACAACGGCCAACAGGTTTCCCGTCTTCTCTGATCTGCTGGCTGCTGGCTGCTGGCTGCTGGCCTTGGTTTGGCTGAACTTCTGAGTTCAATGTCATGCCCAGTCCAGTGCGGCGCTCCTACCAGTCCTTGTCTGTCGGAGTCGTGTCAAGTCGTGTCGTGTCAAGTCGTGCTGCACTTGAGCACAGGCAGGTGTGGCCCCACCATGGCGACGGCTGGATGCGCTGGTTGGCCCAGCTCCCCAAAGTACCTCCTCACAGTATGGAGGGCGGGAGTTACGCGGGCCTCGCCTGGACGCCAAGTCGTCCATCCCTCCCTCGTCCATCCTCGTCCATCCTCGTCCATTCTCGTCCACGAGACTCCCTCCCACCCCCCGTCTGTGGTTCTCGTCTCCCTCCCTCTACACCTGGTCCGCGCGCAGGGTCGATATCCATCCATCTGGCTTGTCGTGCCTGTTGCTTCTCGTGACGAGGCTCGGCCTGTCCTTGTATTCTTTTCTCTTCTCTCTTTTCGAGATTGGCGACGTGTATCGCTCGCGATCTGACCTTTCGGGGGGTCTTGTGCTTGCTCTCATATTGGTACGTGACCCTCGCCAACCAATCCTTCCCCTTCGCCCAACGCGCCGGGGAGGAAAAAAAAAAAGAAAAACCCTCATCCGCGGCTGTTGCAACCACAACAGCGACGAGTACGACGAATACGACGACGACTACGACGACGACGACGGCACGATCACTTACCATATCACAGGCTCAGACACGGCTTGCCGCGCATAATCATTTTTCGTTGACGGCTCTTGTAGACACGTCCCTCTCCAACTTTGTATAGGAGAGTGTCACAACGTGGAACTGGCCGTCCAAGTCATTGCTCAATTGGGACTCAACATGGCGATTCCCACTACTCGAAGCCTGCCTGCGCGGCATAATCCGCTTCTACTCGAGGAGGTACCTGAATGTAAGTCTGCTCTTCGAGGTCGACTTAGCCTTTGTGCGCCTTTCTAGCATACTCATCCACGTTGTCTCGACAGACCTTGATCTTGTTGCGCGCCGTCGCCTCGGCCAGACGAAACTTACCCCCAAGATGGTTGGGGCAGATGAGGATGACTCCGCTTCGCTAGGCGTCTTTGATTACGCGCATCTCCGAGCTCCTCTTCCCAAGGGCATCGTGTCGGGTATCTTCAAGTCAAGCCCGACGAGCTACTTCCTCATGCGCCGAAGCTTCGATGGCTATGTGTCGGCGACTGGCATGTTCAAGGCCACGTTCCCGTACGCCGAAGCCTCTGAAGAGGAGGCCGAGCGCAAGTACATCAAGTCACTCGCGACCACGAGTCCTGAAGAAACTGCTGGCAATGTCTGGATTCCTGCCGAGCAGGCGTTGGCATTGGCCGAGGAGTACAAGATTGGCATCTGGATCCGTGCCTTGCTCGATCCGGCCAAAATCTCTGTCTCGTCAAATTCGAACCCCGAGTCGCCGCCCAAGAGCATTGTGGCACCCCCCAAGTTCGATCTGGTCAAGGCTCAGGCCAAACTGGCACCCCTATCCGCGTCTGGCGTATCCAGGGGCTCCTCACGTAGTCGCCGGTCTGTGAGTCCCACCAAGGCTTCGAAACGAGCACCTGCGTCTCCGCGAAAGCGCGCCATCAAGTCCAAGGCGGCGTCAATTGAACCCGTGGCCGAGAAGACAGAGGTGAATGGCGATGTCAAGAAGGGCAAGCAGGACGACGTCGTCATGCAGACGAGCGAGTTTGAGCCCGCCGTGGTTCTAGAACCAAGAGCAGAGGACGACATGATGAAGATTCTAGTGGACAAGGTCTCCAAGGATGGTGAGGGCCATGAGACAAGACATGCCATGGCCGAAGTTGATATTCCTCTGCCCACCGCCGGCAGCCCACCGACTGCGGAGGATACGGCCAAGATGCTCGAGACGGCCAAGGAAATGGTGCTGCTGGGCAAGGAAGAGGATGAGAGACGTGCGGCAGAGCGAAAGAAGTCGGACGAAAAGAAGGGCAAGTCAGACAGTGCCACAGCCAGCTCTACTACCAAGAAGAGCAAGCGCAAGGCCGCCGACATGTCCGTGTCGGAGAAAGACGACGAAAAGAAGACTGACAAGTCTGAGGAGGCCAGCGACAAGGACGAACAACCTCGAGCCAAGAAGGTCAAGACGGTCAAGACGGAGGCGGAGATGCGAAAAGACAAGGTCAAGAGCAGAGCGTTGTTTGGAATTGGTGCCACAGTTGCCGTCGGGTAAGTTGGTCAAGCAGTGTCAGCAACCCTCACCCCCGGGATGCCAAGCTGAAGCGGCACTGCCAGTCGCACATCATCATATTATCCTACGCTAACATGACAAACAGTGCTCTCGTCCCCTGGCTGGTCAACCTCATGTAGAGGGGGTGCTGCGTGACAGCTTGTGAAGGCGCAGCTGGCACCCACAACTTTCTTTGAATACACAATTCAATAATACGGCAGGAGGAAGGGAAAACCAACCACCTGGATTGGCGCAAAATTAAGCGCGTGCGTTACTTTTGCTGTTTGCGTTTCTTCGTGCTTGGGAGAGAAGAGTTTTTATTATCAAAAAAGAAGCCAATTCACCAACGAGATGAATATACCCACCCCGAACACATTGAGCTCCTGCCCAGTCATTGGCTTTTGGACACATGGACTTGCCAGACCCCCGGCTCTTACCACGGTCTCTCTTGTCAGATGCTGGTTTTAGATGAGCTTGGATTTCAGGTCGAAAGACATTGTTGTTTTATAATTTGTTTTTATTTTACCATATCCCCCCCTCCTTCGTTCATTTTTCCTCTCTTTCTCTTCCTTTCTTTCAAACCAGTAAACATATGGAGAGTTTTTCTTCTTTCAGAATCACGGGCTACCTTTCCCTTTGGGCGTTGGGTGGCTTTTGTCTGTTTTTGTCTGTGAAGGAGCGGAACGGACATGGAGTGAAGGTACGCGACGGCGACGCCAGTGGCTGGAAGGCAGATGCATCATAGTGAGGCAAGGACGGGTAGATGAGAAGATTGGAGTAGCAGAATTGATTGAAACGCTTGCAAGACAGCTTCTAATTAATACTCGTCCTCCGCATTGGTCTCCATATTAAACCGCAGTGCCCCTCCACTCAGAGGGCACTCAGAGGTGGGGGGAATTGGCCTGGCACGAATGGGGTGGGGGTGGCAGCGGCAACAGCCGGCTTTATCAAGACATGCCAAACATACCAACCCCACGCTGTCTTTTCTTTTCTCTCTCCTCTTCCTCTAGGGTCTGCATTTGAAAGAAACGAGACTTGGACAGAGACAGAGATTTCGATCCGGTGTTGCCGCCGATTTCCAAATTTCCCAACATGAGAGTCGTCACCACGCACCTGGGCGGGCTCGTCCAAACGAGGGGATTCGCCTCAACGGCCAGAAGATTGAATAACTACGCGTTTGTGGGATTGGGCCAGATGGTGAGTCTTTCGCAAGGCCCCCCCTCTTCCCCCCCCTTCTTTCATTTCCACTTCCATTTCCATTTCCATTTGTGAAAATTGGGCGAAGAAAAAAAAGAAAAAGGCCGGCTGACCGGGTTACCCCGTCCCGTCCCCGTCCCGTCGCAGGGCTACCAAATGGCCAAGAATCTCCAGTCAAAGCTCAAACCCACGGACAGGATATCCATCTTCGACATCAACACGGAGGCGATGAAGAGCCTGGAGTCAGACATGAGGGCTGGGGGCGAGGGCGCCGAGGTCGAGCTTGCTCCCAGCGCGTGGGCGGCATCCAAGGACGCGGTGAGTTTGGGGAGGTTGGAAGTTGGAACCCCCCCCCGTTTGGGTTGGTTGACAACTGCTTTGTAAAACTACTCTGTACTGCTGGGAGACCTGGAAACTTTGGAACTGACTGATGAAAACGTCGTCTACGCGGATTTTGAAAACGGTGGCAGGACACGGTCATGACGGTGCTGCCTGAGCCGCAGCATGTGCGGGGCGTGTACGAGTCCATGCTGGCGGGCGAGCCGGTGGGCGAGGCCAACGCCAACAAGGCCAAGGCCAAGGCCAAGGAGCGCGTCTTCATCGACTGTTCGACAATTGACCCTTCGACGTCCCGCGAGGTGGGCAGGCGCGTGTCGGGGGCCGGCCGGGGCTCCTTCACGTTTGTCGACGCGCCCATGTCCGGGGGCGTCGTCGGGGCCGCGGCCGGCACGCTGACCTTCATGCTGGGCGCCGACGAGGACGCCGCGGTGGCGCGCGTCGTCGAGCCCACGCTGCTGCTCATGGGGAGCAAGGTGCTGCGCTGCGGCGGGCAGGGCGCGGGCCTGGCGGCCAAGCTGGCCAACAACTACCTGCTCGCCGTCAGCAACATCGCGACGGCCGAGGCCATGAACCTGGGCGTGAGGTGGGGGCTGGACGCCAAGACGCTCGCCGGCGTCATCAACGCCAGCACGGGCCGATGCTGGCCCAGCGCCGTCAACAACCCGGTGCCGGGCGTCGTCGGGGCGGCCCCCGCCGGGCGGGACTACGGCGGCGGCTTCGGCATCTCGCTGATGAGGAAGGACCTGCGGCTGGCCATGGTGGCGGCCGGGGAGGCCGGGGCCAGCATGCCGCTGGCGGATGCCGCGCTGGGCGTGTACGAGGCGGCCGAGGACAGGGAGGAGTGCAAGGGGCGTGACTTTTCCGTCGTGTACAGATGGTTGGGGGGGAAGGAGTGAGTGAGTGAGCGAGGGGGCCCTTTGGTGCCTCCCACTAGTACATGAATTGTGCCGACATTTGCTACATAAACGTGCATAGCAATATTGGCTTGGACAGTTCAATACAAAGTACTCTCTCATCGTTCACCGTCCTTTACTATGAATGAAGCCCTTGACGAGGCCATCGCCCTCTCCATCATCGTCACTTTCTGCCTCCCCCTCGTCATCTTCTTCATCCGTCTCCTCTTCCTCAGTCTCTTCCTCGGTCTCTTCCTCGGTCTCCGTCTCCTCTTCCGTTTCTTCGCTTTCCTCGTCTTCTTGATGAACATCTTCTGCCAACCAATCATCCAGTGTCTTTGCTCCCACGCCCACGCCCACGCCCTCACCTAGCCCGTTGGCCTTGGCAGGAGGCGGCCTCGACGTGGCAGCCTGGTCTAGCATATCGCCTGCCGCCGGTGCGGCGCTCTTCTCGCCGCCGTACCTGCATGACATTCCACCATCGTCTTGGTCCCGTAGCCGGGGGTCTGGCTCTTTACCTGCTTCAACCCATTGCGGGAGCGCCTCGTAGCCCTTGAGTCCGTGAATGCCGCCACCGCCTGCGAGAACCAGTGTGGATGAGCCAAGCAAGAATCCCCTCCTGGCTTCGGACGGGCTCGGTGCTTGAGGGGCCGGCTTCGGAGCCAGGAGCATCAGTGTCGCAAGCTGAGGAACGCCAAGTAGCGACTTGTACATCCTAGCCCTGTCTCGTAACTCGTAGGAGCTATCATATCGAACAAGGAGAACGAGGTAATCCCAGAGACGCACGACAGGGTGCGTGTCTGTATCCTGGGGCGGGTCATCTTCTTCCTCCATGGCCTTTGGCGCCTCGCGTTTCCTGTTGACGTGGTGAAGATAGACCTTGGCTCCCAGGAGCAGAATCTGCCGCTTGGCAGCTTCTGACTCGCTCGGGAAATCTTTCAACAAAATTCGCAGCACATCTGGGGCGACGTTGTCGTCACCGTTCATGCCCGAAAACTCTCCGACCAGCCAGATAATCGTGGCCCTGGCCTGGGGGTCAGACGCCGAGTCGAGGTTTTTGGCCAGGCGGACTACCGTGCCTGTGTGCCCCTCGGCGTCCTGCTGGATCAAGTGGCGAATCACGGTCAAGGATTCAGCGGCCAACGTGCCATCTAAGCTGGTGATTTGGCTGAGCAACAGCTTGAGACATCGGGGCGCCGTTTTGACGTCGGATTGCGCACAACGCCCAATTGCCCTTACCGCTTCTCGTACAAGGGCCTTGTCAGACCCCCGAGAAAAGTGTTCCAGCTCCTTCAAAATGAGGTTCTTTACGTGAATCGGGCTATGCGGGAAGATAATGGTCAACACCTCCAGTTTGAGTTCCCACACCGGCGCGGGGTCCGTAGCTCTGACGAGGAAATGACTAGCGTATTTGACAAAATCATGGGGCCTCATCAGGCAGACGGAAACGATATTGTACAAAGCTAGCTGCTGAATGTCTTGCGCGCCACGCAGAAGCGCAACCAACGGTCCAGCAGCGAGCTTGACGTACTCGGGTGTGCCAACGTCAACGTAACATCTCGTCACTGCGACAACAACGCCCGAGTTACGACTCTGCAGTAGCGGCTTGATGCTGTTGAGCAATAGCAACAAATCACCATCGATGGTAACTTGCTGTGCCTGTCCAGCATCTGGCGAATCGGCATAAAATTCGTCGACATTTGTGTTCCGCTGTTGAGGTTGCCATGTTGATTTCGCAGATCTTGGGAAACATCTCCTCGCGTAGTAGGACATGAGCCTCAACATGGCCAACTGACTCCACTCGTCCATGTCCACAATCTTGCGTACCAGTCCCCTATAGTGGCGGTGAATCAAGTCGATCCTGTCGGGGCAGATTTCCAAAAATGCTGAAACAGCAGCCCCAGCTACATAATACTGCTCGTCACCGAGAAGAATGGACAGACAGCCGATAAGCTGGGGTAACTGGCTCGGGTCGAGACGGTAGCATTTGGGAATCGAGAGCGCTGCCGCCTTCCGGACGTACGGACTCATATCGGCGACGCCCTTCTTGATAGCCAACGACACAATCTGACTGATGACTGGGACCCGGATCCCTGACATGGTTTTGAGAGCCAGCGCTCGTACTTGCGGGCTCTGGTCGGAGAGGGACTTTTGAATAGTGTTGATTGAGAGCAGTGCCAGGTCGGGCTCCTGTTCTGCATGGTGAATGAGGTAGATGTAAACGAGCTTTTGTATCTCAATGTTCGGGGATGCCACGTTTTTGACGACGGAGGAGAAGAATGGAGGCGTTTTTTGGTTTCGATACATCATCTGGGTAGAGAGCGTCTGGTTAGCAGGTCTGTTCGAGGGCACCGTCAGAAAACCATGGGCGCTGATCTTCCGCTTCACGCCACACCACACCACGCACGCACTGAAATGACCCTTCGTAATCCTTCCAAAACCTCTCTGTCGTTCCTACTGTCAAGAAGCTTCCGAATCTGATTCCTGTCAAGTGGCCGGGAGCTTGAGCGGACGCTGCGCGTAGCTTGAGCCGCGTCGAGGGTGAGCTCTCTCGCTGAGGGGAGGGAGGAGCTGATGTTAGCCAGGCCCGGTAGGACGCGCAAAAAAAAAAAAAAAAACCGAGGTCACGAGAGACGCTTACCAGTCTCCATGAGACTCGAGATCCTCGCTATTGACTCCATGCCGACACCGTCGACCAAGCCTCTTGTGGTGAGAGTTGAGAGTTTGAAGATGGCCCGTTGCGCGGCAGCTTGAGAAGTTGGCTTGTATTAAGCGGGACTACGTAATATGTAACACTTAATACTCCGTACTGGTTGGAGGAATCCGATAACCAATAAATGTGGGGCGTGGCAACCCCGCCAAATGCTCATCCATCCCACCACAACCTCCTGCCTCGCATCATCACACACTTTCTCAACTCTTGCAATTTGGTACCGTTCCATAGACAAAGCGCATCGCACTCCAAGGAAGAAACACGCAAATGAATCCCGCTCTCCAGTCTCAACATTCCATAATCTCACAGCTACGCTACCATGACGCCCACGAGACCTACCCACCCACCCTCTTCTGAAGCATCCTTAACCCTGTTAACCATCTTCAGTCCCATCTCCCATCCCACACCATCACAAGAAGCCACAAACGGCCGCGTGGACCTGAGGCTTCGTATCAAAAAGAGCAAAGAAGGGGAACGGCATCCGCAGCAGTATCTACAATGAATGTCGGACCGCCACCCGGCACCCACCAATCCCTCATTCTCCCACCGCTCACGCCCTCCGAGTTCCTCGAGCATCTCACCTCGCACGGCACGCACCCTTCCACCGCCATCATATGCTGGCCCAAAGGCCAGTTCCTCGCCGCTCTCACCCAGGATGTCCTGCAGCAACAGCCTCGGGGAGAGGAAGAGGAAGCGGAAGCGGAGGACCACGGGGCGGAGCCGCAGATGCGACACCACCATCCCCTTCTGCGCGCCTCCCTCATGCAGACTGCTGTGGCGCGGCACATCAACATGGTGTTTGCGCCGACAGTGGCCCATCTTCGCGCGTACCTTGCTACGCTGACGCTGTCTGAAATCAAGGTTCCCCCCCCGCCGGCCGCGGGATTGCTCATCAAGCCCCCTTTGCTCATGGTATATGGGCTCGTGGAACTTCACAGGGATGGAATGGACTGGTCAGCACAGGGGCTGAGCTTCTCCGCGGCCGTCTTCGTCGAGGCCGCGTGGCGGAATGGGTTCCGGGCGGTCATTCTGGAGCCGAGGCGCACGCAGGACGGCAAGCAGGAATTAGGACAGTCCCTCGGAGAAAAGGTTCCTGTCCTGACGGGCACGCCTGTCAAGGACGACGGGTCGTGGGCTGGTCCGTCGGTTGGTGTAGGCCACGTACTGGGTAGCTGGTTTGACGTGGAGGCCAGCAGACGGGGTTTATGAACTTTTGACTCATGTCATTCATGGTCGAATCACGCTGCTTGGATTGCGCTTGAATAAATGACTTGATGATGCAATGACAAAGACCCAAATCTTGCCTCCTTCCAAACAACGCCAGACCTGGTATTATTTCCATTGATTGGTCGCCCCTTTCCTATAGCCATGGTAGCTGAGGAAAAAAAAAAGGCACAATCATTGACTTATAGACTGCTCCATTTCCGTAATATACAATTTGATGTGCGACTCCATTTTGAGATACTCGTCGTACGCGGCGTGAACCTCATTTTCGATATTCTCTTTCAAATCGAGCATCTATTGCCTTGTTAGAAAAAAAAAGGGGGAGGATGTTCAAAAAAGAAAACGCCGAGAGGGTGTTTTTTTTTTCAAGGAATGTAAAACTTGCCTTCTTCTCCGTCTGCTCGATCCTCACTCTTCGAATCTCCATCTCCTTGCCCTTCTCCGTATGCTCCTCCGTCTGCTTGCGGTGAATCGCCCGCAGCTCGTGCATCTTGTCCTTTGCCTCCTGCGCCTTCAGATTGCTCTGCTCGCGCAGTTTCTCCGTCCGCTCCGTCCACTTGCTCAGCTGCCGCCTTAGCATGACCTCTGCGCGCTCCACCTCCCTGGCGTTGTTGCCCCTTTCCGACAGCGCATCTCGCTGCTTGGCATTGCGGACCAACTCCTCCTCCTCCTTGGCCAGTTCCGTGGCGATCTCGTCGAGGATCTTGATGCACGAAGCGACATCCGCGGACACGACGGCGAAGGAATCGGTCGATGTCTGGAGAGCTCGCGCCCTCCGGTCCAGCGCATCAATGTGCGCCTTGTCGTTGTTCAGAATCTCCCGCAGCTCCGCGAGGTTGTCCTGCAGGGCAGACGGGCTTTGAAGCATGTACGGCCGCAGCTTGCTGCTCTCCTGCCTCAGCATCATCTTCTCCTGCGTCTTTTGCTCCAGCACGCTCGTCAGCTCGCCCTTTCTCTGCTTGGCGTCCTCCAGACGCGCCGCCACCTTCTCCTGGTTGCGCCGCAGCTCCAGGAGCCGCTTCTTCAGCTCCTCGTTGCGCATCGTCTTCTCGCGAACCTGCGCCTCCATCGCCTTGCGATTATGCTTCATGTCCCTGAGGCGGCCCTCGTTCTCCTGGTTCTCCGAGTAGAGCGTCTCGATCCTCGCCTTGGTCGACTCCGACTTGTTGTAGTGCTCGTCGATCACGGTGGTCTGCGACTCGCGGAATCGAACGAAATTGATGAGGTAGCTGAAGATCTTGACCAGCCTCTCATACGTCGGCTTGTACAGGTCGTTGAAGGTGAAGTCGGTGATGCCGCACTCGTAGAGCAGTCGTCGCAGCGAAACGAAGAAGCCCATCAGGTTACGCGTGTCGGCCGGGATCACGTCTGAAAACTCCCCGCAGACATCTTCGGCGGCGGCACGCATCGCGGGCTCGACCGTTTCGCGTGTCGCGTTGAGGAGGAGCTCCGCGAACCACTCGAATATCTGTTGGACGTGCGCGGGATTCGGTTTCTGCAAGTCGGCGACCGTGAAGTGAATGCCAATGTCGGTGATGCACCCCACGATTTCGCGATCCGGCAGGCGCATGAAGGCATCGGCCTCATCCTCCTTCTTCCGCGAGCGCCCTTGCTGGTTCGTGGGTATGATGCTCATTCTCTTATTGTACGCCATGTTGAGCCCCGATGCTCTCTGCTTTTTTTGCCCGTTTGCTGTCAACTTTTGGCCGTTGTGTTGCGATGCGACGTGCTGGCGGGCGCGCGTGAACAGCGTGACGCGTTGCTGTGGAAACACCGCCTCCCCTCCCCTCCCCACCTTCTGGCGGACACGGGCAGCCACGTGACATGAGTCATGGTGGATGACAGACAAGCTTACTCCGTAATACGGATTTCTTCGTATGTTCATTCATCACGCTGAAAAACAAGACGAGTTTGACAAGCTTTGCCACGTACATGGACTCTTATTATGTGAACGACAATCAAAAAAAGTGAACAGGATACGCAATGTGCTGTTGAAGGCGCCATACATGTCCATGTCTAGAATTCACCTCGAGAATGCCATGCCACATCTAAAATACATTGCCAACAAAGCAGACAAACCCATCCTTTCACCCTGAGCACACCTTCTTCAGCGCCTCCAACAAAGCAGGAGGATTCGCCCCAACCATCTCATCCACCTTGTTCCCACCCCTGAAGAAGAAAAACGTAGGCATGGCGCGCACCCCCAGAGCCTGAGTCACAGCAGGCAGCTCGTCGACATCGAATTTGATGAAATGCACCTTGTCCTTGAATGCTGCGTCTTCAGAGTACCTGTCCGTGAGAACCAGAAATGTTTAGTTTTTCTCATGCGACCCCAGAAAGGGACTGACTACCCGCCCTACCGCCCCAAGACATCAAGCCAAGCAGAACGCTCCTCAACAAAAATTTGGAGGGTGAGGGGGCAATCCAAAGTGCCGAGGAAAAGGGAGACAAAGATGAAGAAAGGCATACTTTTCGAGGATCGGCGCAATTTGCTTGCATGGACCGCACCATGCAGCGAAGCAGTCCACTATCACTGCATCATTTCCCGACACGGCTTTTTGAAACTCCTCGGCACTGAAAACAGGAGAGTGAACCGAAGCGTCATTGGTTAGCCGATCTCGAAGAAATGGGGAGGCAGGAGAACCACGACGTGCTTCAAAGATACAAGATAGATACATTGGGAGGGGGGGATGAGAAGTACGTTTTGATATTGTGAACAACGCGCCTCGCTGGTGAGGCGTGGAAGAAGGCCCTGCTCGCCGTGAGCGGTCGCGTGGAGGCGGCGCCGTGGGTACGGGCAGTCGATGCCAGAGATGCAAAAACACGACATGATGACATGTTTGATGAGAGAGGGTCGTGTCCGAATCTGAAAGTGAGTGCCGTCTGTCTCTCAGAACGAATGGCGAGCAACATTGAAGGATGAACCGTGGATTCAAGGAAAAGGGCTTGCTGGTTTCATGCTAGGGCTGCTCTGATTGGTCGAGCGAGCATGCGCTGACTACAAGTGAGAAAAGGGTGATGATGACGTCCAGGCTTTGAACCTCATCATCGGGGAACACCTGGTTCGGCAGGCCAGGCAGGCCCTTTCACAGCTGCAACTTTTTCACTTTTCATCTTCACCTGTCTGGTGGTGTTCTTCATTGAGCTGGTCCAAAGTTTGACACCATCAAGTGCCGCTGATCCCGCCAAAAATGTCTCCGGGCTCAAACCTAGTAATAGTAAGCCTGTAAATTCCGACATCCAAGAATGCAAATGTCAAGTCGCCTTGGCCTCTATGATATGGCTATTGAAATACAGTAACACGACACCGGAAAGAAGCAAACACCATCTGTTGGCCGCGGTTGACTCGCCTTTATGCAACGCTACGTTGAATTGAAATAAAACAGTTAGAGCAGACCAAACAAAGCTTCTATTTTGCCTAACCGGGTCCCCCTGTCCATGTACCGTTGACCTCACGAGTCTAGCTTCCCAAACAGAAAGGCTTCTCACGCCAGTTCCGTAAGACATGTGGGTAGCAGCTGCAGCGACGGGAAAAAACAGAGGCTAAAAAAAATATTAAAATAATAATATGGGCGATGTAAAAGCCAAGTGGTGAATAAAGTCCATCCAAAAGGCAGTTCATGGGTATCTTGTGTGATGTAGATTCTGCATGCAGAAGGTGGGTAAAAGTGGGAGCGAAGCAAGCGCTGGCGGAAATCGTACAGTAGGAAAAATTCAAGAGTATAGCGGAAGAGAAGCACATGTAGATTCTTGTGTAGCCATGAAAATGGTGAGTATTTTGAGGTGGACGAATTCCCATATACCCAGTTTTTCTTTTAGGTTTTTTTCTTTTTTTTTTCTCCAAAAGTGATATCGCGGTGTGGGTGAGGCTGGACTGTTTTCTTCTTTTTTTCCCTATGAATTCCATTGGAAAAGGTATTCATTTTTAATACTGAATTTTCGCGTGTTTTTGTTCAACGTTTTGCTCTTTCTTCTTTCTTTCTTCTTTTTTTTCAGTCACACCGGATTCTCTTTGAAAGTTTGGTAGTATTCACTTTTTTTTTTCAACTCTTCTTTCGTGACTGGCGCCCTTGTCCATTATCGTTAATGTGGGTAGATATGAATGGTCGTTGTGTCTGGGTATACGGGAATGGATTGTCGTCGACGCTGCTGGAACGATGGTTCATCAAGCTTTAACATGGCTTCTTCTTCCTCTTCTTCCCCTTCTCGTCGGTATGGTTTCATCTGTCGCTTACACCGGGCTGGTGGGTGTAGGCATCCGCGTATCTTCCTCATCTCCGGAATCGATGTTCAACAGACCTTGACGGCTGCGCATCGTGTCTCTGTCGTGATGGTGATACTGTATTACCTCGGGCTTTGCGCCAACACGACCCCATCTGAGATTTTCGTTCGCTACCGACTCCTCGTCATCACTACTCGGCCGACCCTCTCCTGAAGGACGTTGACCAGCAGCCATGACACTTGGATTCCTGTCAGGCGCGAATTGCCGTAGGTACTCATCATCCGCAATGGCAAGCTCTTCTCGAGTGGAATTCGTTGGCGAATCTGATGGATGTGTAGCTTCTCGGCGATTTATTCGGGCCAGACTGTCCTGCTTTGCTGGGGCTCTCACGCTGCCGACGCGGCCAGAGAGCCAAGATCCTTCGGAATCGATCGACGCTAGTGACATGGACAGATGCGACTCCTTAGTTGCAATGGCTCGAGGTCGCTCTGGGGAAGGTGGCGAATCATGTCCCGGGGGAGGTGTTGACGGCGACCCTATCCCCATATCTGGAGATTTTTCGGCAAGCACGGGAAGAGGTGGCGCGGTCTCGGGCGACTGCATTCTTGAGTCGGGTGGCGAGAGTGGGAATTCCGGAAGGTCTTCGCGGAATCTTGATTTGGTTCTCTTCGGAATAATGGGTGTTGACTTGCTGGCCAAACAATGTGCTTGCTTATAATACGTGTCATCGCCTTGCAGCCTCGCCAGTGCCTCTGCCTGCGTGCCATTATGCGGGTTGGCGCCAGCTTGCATCTCCTCTCGCGAAGTATTTGAGAAAGAAGACGGGCCAGAGTGTCTCTTGCTCCTGCTGCCCCATTTGAGCAATGAAGTGAACGACAAGCGGTTCGATGTCTTGTTGCTGCTTTCAGAGTTTTTTCGGCCAGATTCTTCATCCATCAGACGATCTTTCTCAGATCCCAGGGTCGATTTGGAGCCTTTTGGCAAAGCAGAGACCGTCTTGTCGACCTCTGTCAGGCCTGCGCCCAGCAGACGGATCTGTTCTCCTCCCAACTGTGCAACATGATGGTCCTCGGGCGACGTTTCGGGGCGGTGAAAAGATTCCAAGGGTTGTGTGCGCCGCGTCCCGTCAGACTCTGTCGAGTCGTCGGCTGGATTGCCCATGTCTCTCCTCTTCGAGGATGTTACGACGGTCGATGCAGGGTCAATACCCAAGCCGACCATTTCTCGGCCCATGACTCCTCTTTCCAAGTTCTCGGGTGGCGGTGACCCAGACTTCATAGCCTCTGATTGTTCCCTCTTGTTACGCTCGGCCCTGCGAGCCAGTCTCTTCTCCAATCTTTCTTGATCCTGCAATCGTTTCCTCTCCCTTCGACGGCTATCCCTCTCCATCAACTCTCTCAAGTCCTTTGCGTCGAGATCATCAGCGAGATCATCAATACGTTTCCGTGAGTCGAGAGGATCCTCGTGAATAGGCTCTCGATCACCAAGCGGCTTTTTTGTAGATTCCGCCGCCCCTGGTACGGCTGTACGAGATGGTGTCCATCTGGTACTAGAGTTGTATTTTAACGTAGGCCGGGGTGCTAGCGAGTCTAGAGCCGAAAGTTTGTAGGCAACGGAATCAGAGTCTGCCGACATTGCCGAGAGTACAGAATCGGGATACGGCAGAGAAAGTTGAGAAGCGGGTTTGTAGTGATGCTCGAGGTCACCCGTCTTGGCTCGCTTGGTGCTCTGTTTTGAACCAGAGCGTCCATACGAGTCTGTGGCCGACCGTGTTGGCATGAAGGCACTCATAGCTTTGATCTCTGCCTCGCGGTCATGGTCTTCTCGTCGTCTCTTGCTGCTTTTCCTCCGCGTTGGATGCAAGGTTGGGGTGCGGCCCCAGTCTGCCGCATTGCCTGAGGCGGAGTTGTGAGCGTGGCCGCCGCCTTGGTTCTCCCGTTCAGTGTTGTCGCGTGCTCCCTCGATGCGGATAGAGTCATGACGTCCGGGAGAGAAACTATAGGTCCGCTGTCGTCGTTGCAATTTCGCAGGCTCGTTCCTGGCCTTCTTGGATTTGGTCCGTGTTAAACCGGCATCTGTCTGGGTGCAGAGCGGAGCAACCTCATTATCAGAGGGCGATGCACCGCTCCTAGAGCGTTTACGGACGCTCTTGCGCCGAAACGGCCAAAGGGCCATGGTATGTCCAGTGGTAGTCGTCAAGGTTTTCTTATTGATTCAATGCGCGCTAATTGAAAACTAGGGAACCTGATGTTGTAGTGCTTCTAAAGAAATCCGGTAAATCGACGAATAGCATTGTGTTGATGTCCAAGCCGCGAAATTTCAAAAATCATCAAGCGCCAGGGTACTAGAACCGAGCCAAGTAGAGCTTTCTGTCGCACGTTGGACACACAATCTGGCAGGCCTGATGTGTTGTCGTTTGCGTAATCGGTTGGGTCGATGAACGACGTCGGCGAAGAAGTAGATGATATGCGCACGGCGGAGGTGGAATGGGAGAAGCGGGCGAAAGGGTCGCGCGGCTGAATATGGCAGGAAAAGACGTATCTTGGCAATTTGTGTCGTGTGCAAAATGTAGATGATCTGGCACTGCTGAAGTGGTGTGGCCTCGAGGTGCTGCGGTGTCCCGTAACGTAGTATTAGTGGTGCGTGGTGTCGGTCAGGGCGACTGGAACACGTGCATGCAGCCCCAACGAGTTCCTTGTTTTCCTATGGGATCCTAGTAGAAGGAGTCTGTTCCGTCTGGGCTTGTGTTTGCACGGCAAGCAAGTGAAGGAGCGTCGGTTGAGGCAGTGGGACGAAACTGGGTGAGTCGAGGTGAGTCGAGGTGAGTTGAGAGTTTATTAGCTGTGAGTCGGGTCTGGGGGTGGTGGAATAGTGGTGGAAAAGGGAACTGGGACCTCGACCTCGACCTTGACAGGAAGGGCAGGGCAGGCAGGGATCGATCAATGGCAAGGAAGAGGAGAGAGACTCAGAGACTACGGACGTACAGAGCGGAGCGGAATGCTAATCAAAATGGCGGCGTGTCTCGTTGGCGTGTTTCGTTGGCGTGTCTCGTTGGTTGGCCTGCATCAACAAAACGTGCCCAAAAAAAATGGGCAGCCTGTGGCCTC
This sequence comes from Epichloe festucae Fl1, assembly GCA_003814445.1. Taxonomy (NCBI): domain Eukaryota; kingdom Fungi; phylum Ascomycota; class Sordariomycetes; order Hypocreales; family Clavicipitaceae; genus Epichloe; species Epichloe festucae. Next base: position 5,196,661 of record CP031385.1, on the reverse strand, counting down.
TGGCCCTGGCCCTGGGATATTTGGACCCACCAGTCCTGGGTCCTGCCGGCAGTGGTGAAGTTCTCAGGCATCTACTAATACAAGACAGACACCAACCAACCAGTCAGGTGAGTTTTGCCCGCTCGCAGCCAGCTTCCAGTTTGGCAGGAGCCGGCGGCGTGACGGCGTCTGCTGATGCCAGCCCCAGAGGGCTGAAGCAGCATATGTACATTGGCTTTTTTCTGCAACCCTTTGTTGACGGCGGCAAGACAATGTCATTGATGGCGAGGCAATGCACATGAGTAGCTGGGTGTCTCACCACAGTCTCGCCCTCTCGTCTTGCTCGTGCGTTGAGCTGCCCTACTGCCTAACAATTAACAATGCTCGGCTTGTGTCGCTGATGAACAAGGCTGGAAGGCGCGCCGAAAAGTAAGTGACCGGGATAGGCAAACGAAGGCGATGGCGGTTCTGATCTCTTGGCCTGGCGCGCACACGATGAAAGTATTTTTTCATTTCGCGCATCATTTTGTACAATTGAACACCACCACGGGGCACGGGGCACGGGGCACGGGGCACGGGGCACCTCAGTACTGTCAGGTAGGGGTGTAAAAAGATGATAAAAAGCGTTCGATTTGGTTAATCAGAGGTGCAGACAGCACCTGACTTTTGTACCTAAAAGGTATATAGTGCGCTATAGTAATAACTAGTTTATAGAGGTACTTCTAATATATTATATTTACTAATATTTAACCTTATATTTTATCCCTATTAATACGCGCTACCCTTATATAACCTATGCTTTAAGGGAGCTCTCCTTAATATACCCCCCTTAGCTAAGATATTTATTAAAGCTAAAGATTATAAGTATAGGAAGAGATTATAATGATTTTCTAGTGTTATAATTAAGCGGGAATTTCCTATAAGCTAATCTAGTAATAGAATTCCTTATATATTTACCCTAATAAAGGCTTTATAAAGCTATTAGTAAGTATCTTAGAGGTCTTTAACTAATTTACCTTAATATTACCTAGGGTATATTACTCTTAAATTCATATTTAATTTATATTAAGATACTTTAGACTAGTTTAAAGCCTTTCTTTCTTATATTCTATAATATAAATTATTTACTTATTATTACACTAGATAATTAATAAAGAAGGGACTTATATACTAATATTATAAAGTAGTTTACCTAGAGATATATGCTCTTTTGCTTTATAATTTAATATAAAGAGCTTTATTTCTATACTTAAAGTTATTATATAATATTACCTTCTAGACTTCTAATTAATTATAGCTTTATATATAATAAAGATATAGCCTTATATTAATTTCTTAGTATTAGGGTTATTACTAAGAGAGGTATTAGTGCTAGAGAAGAGCGTATTAAAGCTATTTACTTCTAAGTATTAAATATATAGCTTCCTTATATTCTAAGTGTATATTAGAGTAGCCTTTATAAGCTTAATATGCTTTATTAAAGGGTTTATTATAAAGAAGGCTAGCTTTAAAGCTATAAAGGCTATATTAGGTTTTCTAATAATGTAAAGATAGACTAAAGAGCTAATAACTACTCTATAGTAATTAATCTCTTTATTAGTAGCCTTACTATTATTTAGGATAATTATAGCTATTATTAAAGGTATTATAATTAAGCTCTTTAAATTATTATTAATAATATTAGGGATAAACTTCTAAGCTATCTTTTAAATATATAATTCCTATAATAACTATATCTCTTTAGTATTATAATTCCTAATGATTTTAATGCCTAGGAATCACTTTAAATTGCCTTAGTCTTTAATATCTAGACTATTTATTAACTACTTATATAGCTCTTTAAATTCTGCTTTAAATCTATTTAGAAATAGTACTATAATATTATTTATATAGAAAAATAGGATAAATCTACCTTTTATAAAGATATATAAGTCTTCCTTTCCTTAGATAAAGCCTAGATTTAATAGGAATTATATTAGGTATAGAAACTATTATTAAGGAGCTTCCTATAGCCTATATAATACTCTAGTTATCTTCTAGAGATAACCTTATGTATTTATACTCTCTAGTAGCTTATAGAAAATAGGTTCTTTAAGTTCTATATATAAGAAGGTATTCTAAATATTATATTAATATATATTAAGATTATTAGCATAGTAAATAGTAAGTAGTATATATAGAGATTATAAAGTAAGCATAGTAGTGTAGTTATTAAGGTTATCCTTTAGTTATTAGTTACCTTAGACTACTATTTAAGCCTTAAACTTTATAATAATACCTTTTTTATTAGTTTTAAACTTAAAAACCTATCTAAGGTTAATAATCTCTTTAAGATTAAATAATTTATCTAGTATATTCTCCTAGTAGTTTAAGAATTAAAGCTTTAAAAGCTTCTTTATAATTACTTCCTTTTAGTAATTATAATATACTAAGGCTATTACCTAATAATAATATATAGGTTTTAAAGGCATATCTTTAATATATAAACTATATTAAGTTCCTTAGAATACTATTAAGAAAGTAAAAGAAAACTATACTTACTTAGCTTTCCTTATTTTCTTTCTCTAATATTTCCTAGTAATAATATTATTTATATTAATACTATTATTATAAGGACTATAATTCTCTATAGCCTTACTACCTTTTATAAATTTACTAGTCTTTATAGTAGTTACTATATATTTAGCTATTACCTTACTTATAAATTTATTAATCTTATAAAATAGCGTATTATTACCTTATACCTAAAGCTCTAAGTTCTCTATAGTAACTAGTGCCTTCTAAGAGAAGTTAGGAGAGGTTAAAAGTATACTAGAAAGGTTCTCTTTATTCCCTATTATATAAGGAGGTATTTTTACTTTAAACTGCTTATTTTCCTAGCCTATAGCTAATAGTAAAGAGATAGGATTATTCTCTTTAAGCTTTATTTTAATAAGGTCTTAACTAATCTCTTTATTAAGATCTTTAGCTTTAAGCTCCTTAAGTAACTTAATTATTAATATCTTCTTCTATTAAGCTAATTCTAGCTCTTTTTCTAGCTTAAAGAAGGAGTTCTTATTAAACTAAACATATACTAATATAATAACCTTATAATTATAAAGTAAAGGCACTTATATAATATATTATAACTTACCTCTATAACTAATAAGGTATCTAATATAAGCTTTTTACTCTAACTATAGTATTATATTATATAATTTAACATGCTCTAAAGCCTTTATTATTATTAGAAATGCCTTATATCTATAAGCTTATAGATATATAATTAAAGGCTTTTAAACCTCTAATATCTATAAATAGGCTAGGACTATTTTCTATACCTAATTTTACTAGAGCTTATAGGGTATAACCTAATTTTTATAATACTTAAAAGGTATTCTATTTAGTAAATAAACTACTATATTAAAGACTTTATTATTAAGTTCTAAAGGAAGGTAAGCTTTAAGGCTTAATATATAAGCCTTTTACTTAACTACCCCCTTAGATCTCTTTGCCTTTCTATTTTAACTAGGCATTAAGGGAGCTAAATTATAGACTATAATGCTAGTAAAGGCTATCTTATCTCTTATACTCTTTATAAATAAAGCCTTTTTAATATTACTATATAAAAAGCATAGTTAAACCCTAAATTATATATATAAGAACGCTATTATTATATAAAAGCTATTATGAATTTTATCTTTAGTCTTAAATAAATAGAAGAAACGCATTAAGGTTATAAGGTATATAAAAGCATACTAATACCTATTACTATTTTAATAAGGAAAGTTATAATAGTCTAGATTAACTAAAAGGCTATATCTAAGTCCCTAAGGAAGCCCTTCTAGTATAACCTATAATCTTTAGCGCTTAGCCTTACCTATAGTATAGATTTTGTATTCTATAAGCTTAGGTCTTATTAATTTAACACTAAGAGTAGCATTTATAATCTCTATAAAGGCCTTCTTACCTAGATAGCTATATTATTAATACTAAAGCTTTATATCTCCTTTTATAAGGGGCCTTAGAGCTTTACTAGTTATAGTGTAAGCCTCTTTTAGATTATTAAAGAGAATAGATAATATATAGAGCTTATTAATATTATAAAGCTTAGTAATAAGGCTCTTTCCTTAGAATAGGAAGTATTTCCTTTAATTCTAATAAATCCCTGCTTTTATAAGAATTATTACTAATACTAGGTTAACGTGAAATTCTAGAATTAGTAAAGCACTATATAATATAATCCTTCTAGACCTTTATAATACTAGATTTATAACTAATATATAGACTAGCCCTTAGCTAAGGGATAGATAGACTATGCCTCTAGCTTTAACTTCTATTATAATATTCCTATTAAATTTAAACTATTTAAACTAATAAATATTATTAAAGATATAAATATTAGCCCTAGAATTATAGATAACTATATTCTAATTCCTCTCTAAGCTATCTATAGTATTTAAAGTTAAACTAATAATTTTCTTTAAAGGTTAAGAGCTTTATAAGTATATAAATAATAATATATTTATAGTTTTCTTACCTAGAGTTACTATAAGTAAGTTATTTATTAGAGCTTATAAAGGGATAATAATATTACTACTTTTCTCCTTTTTCTCTAGTTTCTAACTTATAGCTTTTAATCTCTCCTATAGATTCTCCTTAAGATATCTCTTAATATTATCTTTAGAGTTCTTTCTAACTTCCTAATCCTTAGGAGTAGCCTCTAGCTTATAGAGAGCTTTAAATAAATTATAGGATTCTTACTACTTTAATATATTATAAACATTATAACTAGAGTATCTAGGGCACTTCCTTTGCTTTAATCTATTCTAACTATTTAATCTATTAGTAATAATAGCATTATTAGCTAATTTTATTATTATTAAGCTCTAAGGAGCTTTATAATCTCTTTTAAACTTACTAACTACCTTAAGAAAGCTATTATTCTCTCCTTTATTAAGTAAGTTATTTTTTTTTTTTTAAATACCTTAAATTTACTTTAAAGAGAAATAATAAACTTATATAGTATTATCTCCTTAGTTTATTAAGTCTTAAGATCTAGATAATTTCTCTATAGTATCTTTATTATTATAGCTTACTTATACTAATTATAAGTACCTTTAGCTTATAAGTAATTATTAAGATAATTCTTTATTAGAATAAGTATTTTCTTAGTGTTTAGCTTATATTAATTATAAAGAAGCTTAAGTATTCTATAGGTATAATATTAAACTAACTCCTTTTCCTTTACTTTAGTATTAAAGTTAAGAGAGTCTTATATATTCTTTAAAAGAGTCTTATAAATATATTCCCTAATCTTTAGTATTTACTTTAATAGGTTTATATACTTTATAAGGTTAAATTAAAGCTCTTTATATTTAAAGTTAAATTAGTCTTTCTTATCTTTATAGGTAATCTTCTAATCTTTAAGAGTATTAGGGTTATCTAGTATAATCTCTAGTCTTAGGCCTCTCTAAGGGCATATAGGTATTATAAGTTCTTTAAGTAATTTAACCTTATTAGGGTTAATATACTCCTAAATACTATATAATTCTATATAGTTCTTAACTTAAGTAAACTATTTAATCTAATCTTTCTTTAATAATAATACTATATTTAGAGTTTCTTTAGATATCTTAAAGGGAAATATATTAGTTAATTAAAGCGTAAGATAAGGGTTTTAACTAATTAATATAATAAAAGGGTAATTATCTTATAATATAAGTAAGCGTTAATTAATAATATTTAATAGAGCTTATATCTTTAATAATAATTAATAAAAATAGTAATTAAAGCCTCCTAGGCTTATAACTATTAGGTAAGGGTATAAAAAGATAATAAAAAGCGTTTAATTTAGTTAATTAGAGGTATAGATAGCACCTAACTTTTATACCTAAAAGGTATATAGTGCACTATAGTAATAACTAGTTTATAGAGGTACTTCTAATATATTATATTTACTAATGTCTAACCTCGCGTTTTATCCCTATTAATGCGCGCTGCCCTCATACAACCTATGCTTCAAGGGAGCTCTCCCTGACAAGTACCTACACGCTGATATAGGCCCTTTTTGCTAGGTGTTCTTGCTAGGTGTGTAATCCGTAACCTACTGTAATAAGTAATTTGGTGGTTTAGATACCTTGCTAAGCCTGGTTTCCCTGCTACATTTGTGCATTGCATTGCATTTCATGTATTGTATATTATATCGTGTACGGAGTAGCAACCACAACACAACACAGAATGTAGCGCAATGCTCTGCTAATTTCCTCTGGCTGGGTTTTGTCCCTCTGGCTAGTTACAGCTAGTAATACTGAGAAGATATCTGCCAGTAAAAAATCCAATGCGTGGGCCACAACCATTCACAAAAATAATACTGAAAATCCACAAAGACTTGCATTTAGAAATTAGCTAAACATGACCCTATTTGGGGCTTGTGTCTTACCGGGCAGCAGGCGGCTTGTCTATCTTTGAGAATTTGAGGGGCAACATCATTAGGGTCTTCTTCTTTGGTATCCCAAATGGATGATGACCCAAGGCCCACTTCACAAGATCCCCGGGCGACACCGTAGCACGGATAGCGTTGCTGGTGTTGCCGTTTGGTGGACCAATCGCTACGGCGGGAAATGACTGTAAGTGACGCAAGGTAGTATTAATCCGTGAATATGGTTCATTTTGTAATTCGGGGTTTTCCCCGTCTTCTTTCTTTTCTCCTAAGACGTGGTTGGTTGTATTGCTTTTTTTTGTTTCTTTTTTTGCTACTATCGGTGGGGGGAGCATGTGACCGAGCCCTAGGGGCGTCACGGAGTAGAGGTGTACCTTTATTACTCAGAAAACCCCAAAGAAATGATACCAAACCCACTTGTACGGAGTGTGCACCGTACTGCATGTTTTATCAGCAAGCTTTCCCAAACAAAAGAATTGACGGCTTGGATCATCTGGCCCGCCACCGCCAGCACCTTTCCTGCAGCGAGCCTACACAGCCAGTTGATGTTTCATGCCGCCTTCTGTGGCACGGGGGAAGAAATGTGCAAAGGCTAGTCCCTCTGTGCCAATGCGAATTATTGCCAATCTTGTTGGTGCTGAACCCTGTTGGTCCCCCCAGAAGGAGAAGGGCGTAATACACTTATTATTGTATCCGAATGCTTCTCATACCAACCGCCGCAGTCGATCTAGTGTGCGGTGAAGCTTTTCCTTTGGTAATCAATAGTTCAAGACATTGCGAGCCAGCAGGCGTCTGGCCACGCGAGATTCGAGGCACAACGAGTTCGCCAATCTGGTCCACAAAGCCATTGTCCCTCTGACCGGCTGACCGTTCGAACACACAGGCATCTTCAATTAGCACAAGGTAATTAATTGCTGTGGCTGAAGGAGCCTTTGTCGCAGTGGTGCTTACAACCGACTTTGCGGAGTATGATGCAGCAGTTTAATGCTACTCGCGGTGACGACGTGTCCCCCAACACAATCGCGCGATGAAGACGAAGGTTTGCTTCGATGCTGCGACAGTTTGCCGCTCGACAAGACTTGCTTTGCTATTGGGCGTGTGTTGTGCAGGCATCTCGGCCATGTCAAAGTGATCAATGCAAAGCACAGCAAGGGTACTCCGTACACCGCCCAACATCAAGGGCGAGCGGCCATCCGTCCAAGCGTGGGAGGAAGATCCCTGATCCTGAAGCAAGGTTGCTGTCGTGGGTTTCCTGTCCACACGTCACGACTCACGGCGGGGAAACGAAATCGACTTGTGGAAAACCAGTTCTCAAGTCTTGGTACAGTGACAGTGTGTTCAACAACGTTCGAGCGCCAATTTGGAGGAAGAGCCTCGAGTCTCTCGGCGAGGGGTTTTGATGCCTGCCTGCACACGCATCAACATCATGTATCTTTGGCTGGGTGATCCTGGTTGCCTGAACCACGACGTCGTCACGTTGCATTGTTTCCACATCGAACGAGGATAGGTTCGTCCGAATCACTTGCCGCTAATAATACACGGAGCACCAGGACACCATCTGAAATCGAGGCACCTTGCAATTTCGGAGCACCTGAGCACATTTTCGCTGGCGCCGTGTCGGCTAAATGACCGGAAAATCCCGCCACTGTACTGCGAAATCTCATGCATTTCGTTGGCCGGAAACAGTTACAAAGCATTGAATGTTGAACAGGAGCCCCGTAAGTCGGAGCGCCTTGGTCGTGGATCGTCTTTGCGCGGCCCGTCGGCCCGTCGGCTCAGCAGAAGCTCGATTGGCAATGCATTATGCAATGGATCGTGGTTCAATTTACTGATATAATTTCCATCAAGTTACGACTAAGCATGTAGCCAGTCCCCTCGACGTGATAAAATTTCTCTACAGTTTTTACTACATGTCATGCAGAATAGCGCAACACTCGGTGTCTCTAAAGGATGTTGTTTACTCTGATGGTCCTCGTATGAGCCTCACATGAGCTTCATATGAGGGTGATGAGACATTTCCATTGTCAGTGGCTGTTCTTCGTATAAGGGCCTCCAGACGCCGTGATGTTGACAGATATAATGTCCTTGGGTTTCTCCTCACGGCCGTACTTGACGAATCCATTTCACGAAACATATATTTCAATGCCTGTCCTGGAAATATTACCCGAGATCGAGAAACGGCCACCTCGTTCCTGTTGTTTCAAGTTATATCCGAGCTTCACCGCCTTTACTTGCGCATCGCTTCTCCCATGTAGATTGCATCATTTTCGTCTCATATTCCATCACGTTGGTCCGTGTGCATACGTGGCAGCTGTACTTGAAATCAAGTCAGCCTCGCCTCGTCTCCGATATTGATGACAAATGTAGCTCTGAGCGGCCCGGGCAACACGTCGAGCCATACGCAGCTTGTCGAGTTGTGTCGAAATACACTGTATAATGTGTCAGGCCGTACACCTCCTTGAACTCGTTCAACTCTGGGCGAAATTTGGTCTAGAACTTCTAAAAGAGATGATTCAACACGAGTTCAGGGAACCTTGTGTATGTATGTATGGCTGATAGGGACCCCACACACACAATGATGCGGGGGGGGGGGGGGTTGATGGCTTCTCGGAGCTGACCGGACGGCAGGAACGCGTTTTCTTTTACTAACAAACTTTCACTTCTCCATCAAAAGACTGACGGATAAATCAATTCTCGATAGGAGGGGGGGATTTACAAGTCGAGGATACACGGTCTGCTGGTTCACTGCTCGGCAAAGTAACAGACGACGTTGGGTGGCCATGGCGAACATCATCGTGGTAGTAGGGTGAGAAGAACAAGGCTCCGATGACTTTTCAGGCCATACCTTGACCGACGCAGTCTGATCTAATGGCGAGCAGTGCAGGCGTCAGCGGCCTCACCTCAGCTCTGCTCCTTTCGAAGAGCAAGGCGAATGCCGTGACGGTCATCGCGAAACACATGCCTGGTGATTACGATGTTGAATATGCTTCACCGTGGGCTGGAGCCAATTTCTTGCCGTGAGTCTTACTTTTCGCCCCTTTCGAGTGTGTCAAGATGATCACCCATGTGCTTCTTTCTTGGTCAAATCATGGTTTTTGAGTTTCTGGGAAAGAACCATGACGTGCGGGAGGGCAATTCACTAACACGACGAGTCCACAGCATGTCTACCAGGGAGAACAGCAGATGGGAGAGGCGGACTTGGCCCGAGATGAAGCGACTAGCAGAGGAAGTCCCGGAAGCTGGCATTCACTTCCAGAGTAAGGCACGAATCATTTCCGCACCTGGTCCGGCTTGCATTGCAAAGATACCGCCATATCTGTAACGGGCGACGACCCCTGGCCCTCCTGTATCGAGTCTTGACTGACCTTCGGATAGCCTCACGCATCTTCAGACGGCAAAAGGATATGGAGGGCGAATCGTGTCCCACAGACCCCATGTTCGACCGTGACCCGTGGTTCCAGACCGTGATGCCAGACTACAGGGAGTTGAGCGCGGCCGAGATGCCAACGGGTCACGATTCCGGCTGCGAGTTCAGAAGCGTGTGCATCAACACAGCAATGTACCTCCACTGGCTCGTGGGACAATGCCTCCGCAACGGGGTGGTTTTTAAACGATGCATCGTGACGCACATCAGCGATGCCAAAACCCAAAGTCACGAGGGCAAAGAAGCCTCGATTGTCGTCAACGCCACGGGACTTGGATCGCGCAAGCTCGGCGGCGTTCAAGATGAGTCGATGACCCCCTCGCGCGGCCAGATCGTCCTCGTGCGCAACGAGCTCCATCCCATGTTCACAACCTCTGGAACAGAGGATGGCACCTCAGAGATCTTGTACACGATGCAGCGTCCCGCGGGCGGTGGTACCGTCCTGGGAGGGACTTATGACATTGGCAACTGGGAGTCTGTGCCGGATCCCAACATTGCGTTGCGCATCATGCGGCGGATCGTGGATATGTGCCCCGAGATTGCGGGCGGCAAGGGCATTGAGGGCTTGAGCGTCGTGAGGCACGCTGCCGGGTTGAGGCCGTACAGGACATCTGGTGTTCGGGTGGAAAAGGAGAAGCTGGGCGATGGGACCTGGATTGTGCATAATTATGGGCATGCGGGCTGGGGGTATCAGGGTTCGTACGGCTGTGCAGAGCGTGTCGTTGAGTTGGTGAACGAGATACGGGGGGTACTTGACCGATGAGCCCAAGTTGTTCTCGTGGGAGTAGGATTTGATCATTGTAGCTCGTTTGCAAGTAGATGAGGCGGCAGAGAGATTGACCAATGGAGAGGCCACCCCCGCCAATCAGGCCGCTCCCCTCCCTGGTTCTGGCCCTGAGTTCCTAATAAGTCCTGACTCCTGACAGCTCCCCGATTATTAAATAATAAATGCCACGCGATCTACAGAGGAACGACTACAGAGGCACGAACCCGCGCCGCGCAACTCCCCGGTTTTGTTCCGACTTCTTGCGACCCTCACGATTCTTATCCCGGTGGCAGGAGCACGATGGCGCCGCCAGATGAGCCTCTGTGCAAGCAAGCGCGGCGCTTTGCTCTCGACGTCACGACCGGTCGCCATGCGCTCTCCAAGCTCATACCCATCGCCCTCTGGCTGGGCGACGCCGTGCTCTGCGGCTTGATCATTTGGAAAATTCCCTGTAAGCTTGCCATCCCGGCGGTCCAGGAGAGCATTCTTTCTCCGCAGAAGCAAGCCAGGATTATGAAGCCATGAGAGAAGCGGAGAATTGAAGAAAGGCAGATGCTCACATATAGAATGCTTCTGGTAGATACCGAAATCGACTGGGTAGCATACATGGAGCAAATCTCGCAGTTCGTCTCCGGAGAAAGAGACTATACCAAGATGGAGGGCGGGACGGGCCCGCTGGTCTACCCGGCTGCTCATGTGTATACCTACACGGGGCTATACTACTTGACGGACCGTGGGAACAATCTTCTCCTCGCGCAGCAGTTGTTTGCTGTGCTGTACATGGCTACGTTGGCAGTGGTTATGCTGTGCTATTGGAGGGCCAAGGTATGTCGATGTCTAACCCCCTTTTGCGTGTTGCCACTTCAATGCGTGTTTTGTTGCCGAAATGCTGATGAGTCGGGCAATCCTAGGTCCCTCCATACATTTTCCCGCTACTGATTCTCTCAAAGCGCTTGCATAGCGTGTTCGTTCTCCGATGCTTCAACGATTGCTTCGCAGCCTTCTTCTTCTGGCTCGCCATCTGGTTCTTCCAAAACCGACAGTGGACGCTCGGCAGCATTGCGTACAGCTGGGGCCTGGGTATCAAGATGTCACTGCTGCTCTCGCTGCCAGCTGTGGCCGTTGTACTTTTCTTGGGCAGGGGGCTCGGCGGCAGTCTACGATTGGCTTCTCTCATGGCGCAGATGCAGGTTGCCATGGCTATTCCGTTCTTGTCTACCAACTGGAAGGGGTACGTGGGCAGAGCATTTGAGCTGTCGCGACAATTCAAGTTTGAGTGGACGGTGAATTGGCGCATGTTGGGACAAGAAACGTTCCTCAGCAAACGGTTTGCTCTAGCACTACTGACCCTACATGCATTGGTTCTCTTGCTCTTCATCACCACCAGGTGGCTCCAGCCTGCGCATCGCTCGTTGCCGTCCTTGGTTGCGCCTCTGCTTCGCGGCAGATTGCCACTCGGCAGAGCTGAAGAGCTCCGTGTTTCCAGCCGAGTTACCCCCGAGTATGTCACGACGACGATCCTTTCAGCCAATGTCATTGGCCTGCTCTTTGCCAGGTCACTACATTACCAATTCTATGCCTATCTCGCTTGGGCAACGCCCTATCTGCTTTGGAAGGCTTGGCCCAGCGTTCCCGTCGTTTACTTGCTGTGGGGAGTGCAAGAGGTAGCGTGGAACACCTTTCCCAGCACAGATCTGAGCTCGACGGCCGCGGTGAGCGTGCTTCTTGCGACGGTTGTGCTGGTGTACTTTGGAACTTTGGAGCCAGTCAAGTCGGGGGACCGCAAGGTGGCCAAGGAGACCAAAAAAAAAAACTAGGTGATTCTTAGAGTGCAATCACGCGACCCCTTTTTGTTCCGCAAATCGTCGCAAACTCAATCTTCTTCCGAGTCGCTAGGCGGCATCTTGCCCACATTAGAGTCTTCGTCGTCGCTGAGGTCGTACGTGTTTTTCGTGAACTCCTTGGGCCTAACGTAAGATGTAAAAGAAGGTCGTCAGTATTCCATCAAGGTGCGCACAAGACCCTCATCAAGCCTTGTTGAGCTTGTTGCATACCAATACGACTGCTTCCGCCAAAGTTTCTCGTCTCGGACCACATTGACGATTTCACCATCGGCGCGGCTATCGCTGGATCCGTCGGCGTACCACTCACCAAGGACGAACCCACCTCGCTTGATCCATATCGTGTTCCGGAAGCGCTGCGCCAGTTCCAAGACGACGAGTTTCTTGTTTGGCAGCTCGCATGTGTACAAGTTGTTGCCTAGGGGCTTAACGACGCGGACTAGAGACTCGTTGGGCCCAAGAGTCTCAGGAGGCGTCAGTGTTTCCTCGGCAGCAGCGAGGACGTTGCGCTTGGGTTTGCCCATGGTGATGGGGTGGGTGGTGAGTGAGAATTGCTGTGAAGATGGGGGTTGGAATTTTAGCGAGCCGGAAAAAAAAAAGAAAAAAAAAGTGGATCGCGGGGGCCGTTTGACGGCTCTGCAAGCTTGTAATAATAGCTCTGGGTCACTAAACGCGCTTATCGCGTTTTTTCAAATGCGAATCGCGTTAGTCCCAAAACGGAAGAAGTACCTTTCCACCTAATCCCTCGCTGAATATATGTACTAGCTCTTTTAATAATGGCAAAGTAGGACGACTCGAGACAGGCAGGCTGATCAATGTAATTGAAGCCACAATGAATTACTTTGCTTGATCGATCGAACGCGAGGCTTTGGCGTATCGTACGTCATCCAGGCACGTAGATACCAGAACTCGCTCGAGTAAGCAAATCATGAGTTTTTTTTGATCATTGTGTATGAACTTGACAACTGAACTATAGATTCTTCGCATTCACGTTACAGCATGGGGAAAACCTTTTGAGGAGAAAACCCATGCCAAGAATCTCATCCTCCCATCCTATGATCTGTTCATTTTGGAAGCTAGATTGATCCTTCTGCACAACCACGCAGCCGCGACATCTTTAGTGCCTTGTCCTACTGGCAAGCAAAAGAAGAGATTTTGTCGTTGTATTCTGGGGGGATCTGGGGGTAGTTTCCTGCGCTGAAGACGATAGCACTAAAACCCGGTTAGTTGTGCGCAATCCGAGTACAGGGGGGTTTTCTTACTTTCCATTGCAACCTTCATCACTATTGACAGGTTAGTAGTTTTGTACAACTGATCATTCGCGGCAACTTACACCCAGAATGTGCAGCGTCGGGGAACGCGAAGCGAGGAAATCACGTCGTTGTAGTTGGATGGCACATTGTCTACATGATCACATAGAATAAGCTTTGTAATTCCGGCCTTCAGATCTTTATCATGTGAATGATTCTACGTACAGCAAACACCGGCTATATTCTATTAGTTATTGTCCATGCCTTTTCAGCGCGTAACGGGAACTTACTGTTTCCGGTGAATGCAGAACAGCCACCAAAGTTTTGTTCGGAGCACAGAGTCACAGTGTAGCGAGCTTGGGCCGAAACATCATCAGCACCCGAGAGAGGTGAGGATGTGGTCACACTCTCTAGCGGTATAACATCGGGCGATACCGCGGGAACAGCGTGGGCAACAGCTGCAAGAGCAAGGATAGCAACTTGAGTAAAGTACATTTTGATATGCTTTAGAGAGAGAATAATGATATTTGGCAAAGAAAAGGAGGTTATTGTTGAAGCTGATGTGTTGGGGACTGAAATTCTGGAGATACTGGGGAACGGCCACCCCTTTTATAGTTTGAGAATCGTCTCAATGCCTGGCTTTAGCTAGTCGAGTCGAGTCTCTTATTGTGGTGAGTATTTCCCTTGCCTCCTACTCAAAGAATATCTTGTTCTTCTTCGAGTAGGTTGCTTGGTTAGCGGACTTGGTATCCCACTGCATGCTTATCTCGCTCCAAGATCCCATTTTACATGGTATCAATAAGCTGAAACATTCTGCAAACGCCAGTTTGCCCTGCTACAGAGGGATCATGTCAAGGGGGGGCACACGACTGGCATGAGGGTTTCTTTTTGCAAATCTCAAATTACGTCATCTTTCCATGATTCAAGTTACTGACTGGCATTGCATCTGCTACAGCCCCAGGTTCCTCGTTTAAAATCGTTTGCTAGATGAGAAGATACATCGACCCGAATAGCTAAGCCAGCCATCCCGCCCGGTAGTGATAATGAGAGGCAGGGTTCGTTGCTGATCCCGATTCTTATCCTCATTCCAAGGCGATCTAAGATGAGGCCAGACTAGACTCCAAGAGCATCGAGCCCTTTCGGCAGAGCCGTTGTTCGCTCCCAGCCGCATGTAGCTGTTCAACGTCGAGCGGATTATGAGGCATAGCTAAAATTATTTTCTACAAAAGCATTTCCGTATCTGTTATGACAGCGCCGAATACCACATCGGGTTACTTATTGTAAGCTGACGGCACACAATAACGACATCGATATAACCCAAGTTCCCTCAACTCGCATTCTGTAGGGACACAGTATAGTCTGATGTTGGGCCGTGACAGGGTGTAATAAGTCTTCGTTTGTGTTGCTTGATGTTGGATGTAGCAGCCTCACATCTTAGGCATCACTATCGCGACGTCTTCCCTCTTCGAGGCCTTGTTGCGAGACCTTGGCACTTAGGGCAAAGACCCTCTTTTGCCCTTGTATATAGCCTCGTTGTGCCACGTGTGGATAGCTCTAGATAGCTGAATTCATCATCATCACTTTCCACTTTCCACACCGTCTCACACTTGACAATTCGTTACACCGCGAACCAACAAAGCTCCCGCTGGTTGGTTGACGGACCCCATCGTGCGGAGTAATTAGCAATACAACACAAACCCCACCGTGGAAGTTCGAAAGCCATCATCCCTGGGGGTGGTCCAAGCTCGCGCTGAGCTAGCTACCTACCAAAGCTTATTCCAATGATGAACTTTGGGTGGTGACCAGATTCATTGTGTCTTCTGCATTGGCCAATGAGTGCAAAATATATATATATATAAATCAATCAATAGATCCGTCATACAACCGGTATCGACCTGGAAGTAGGAAACATTCCTGATTCTGTACCGAGGTGCGACGATTAGAATGGAAGAACTCGAGACGGCTGCAGAATGCGCAAAACGATCACAATTCATCTCAAAGTGGAGTTGGGTTCCTTCGTCACTTTTTGCTCAGTTAGACACATATGCAGCTTACCCTCTCTTCTTACTGCACCTGTACAGAACAGGTTTTTTTTTGCTTCTTCTTCTTCTTCTTCTTCTTTTTTTTTTTCTATTTTTGGTGTCGGGGCAGTTCATCCGCCCTCAATCGCATTCCTGTCTGAGAGAAGGTACCGCGGGAGAGACATCGCACCGACTGACGAAAACCATCATTTGTGTACCGACAATTCATTTAAGCGCGTCTTGCTGGTGAAGGACGCGGCTGACAATGTAGTGAGAAAATTCTTCGCAATTACTGGGAGTCCACTGTATGTCTCCCAGCCTTGACCTCGCAAAACACGTTCCCCCGCATCTATGTACAAGCGATCTTTTCCCACGATTAAGGGAATCCACAGAAGCACGCTTAGACTTATGATGGAGCGCTATTTGTTCGATGGCGGAATTGGCCACCTCTGGCTTCCGTTAGGACAAGCTGATTCATCACAAAGGATAAGATGACGCGGGTGGGAGGGGGGGGGGACTTTTATTGTGTAGAGCAGCGCATGAGCAGCACATGAGCCAGTTCGACTGCTCTCTGAGGGATCGACGCCTGCCTGTTTACCGTCGACCGAACATGTTTGCCATATCGAGATGTGACGCTTGCATCCCCCCTGTCGCCCCTCCCTGTTCCATCATCATCATCATCTGCCTCATTGCCCCGCCGCTTGTTCCGCCAGGAGCAGTTCCGTACACTGCCTCGGCGAACATACGAAGCTGCATCGGAAAGGTACTCTCGCCGTAGTGTTCAATGATGTCGCCCTTTTCCACCGAGGCCCCCAGGTCGAACCATTGACCCGCCGTCACGCCAAGTTGCTCGCATTCACGCTTCTTGGTCTGATTCCACCACGCGGGCAGCAGGCCCGGACGCGACGCGACGCGACGCGGCCCAGGAACTTCCCAAAGCCAACCGACCCGTTGGGAGCGCCGCCGTACAAGCTGTCCGCGTCGATCTCGCCCTCCATGTTGTATATGTCGTCCATGCGCAGGCGGTAGGCGTCGATGAGCAGTCCGTAGACGTCCTTCTCCGGTCGGTCGTGGAGCCAGGTGCCGTTGTCGAGACGAGTAAAGGGCTCGGCGATGCCCCCTTCCAGGCCCTTTGGAGGCGAAACGTTTGCGGACGCGGAGCTCTGGGGAGACGGTGCCGCGCCGGGGGCTTGTCTGCCGCAAGTCTTCTTATGGACCTTCCAGTCTGCCTTTTTGGCAGTCTCTGGAGCAGTATTGCGTCACGGAGCATTTCGAGCAGCACTTGAGAGTGACCTGGGGAGGCGACTTTTTGCAACTGGCGCACCCGGAGGCCATGGTGCGTTGTTGTTGTTGGGAAGAGGTGGGTGGTTCGCCGAGACGGGCTGGGTTAATAAATGTGAACTGGAGTCTGTACTCGACTCGCTGCGTCGCTTTGAGGATTTGGCGAGCCTGGGAGGGAAGGTTTCACGATGAAAAAGTGAAAAGTGAATATGTTGAAGAGCGGGGAGCGAGCCATTTATACATACACCCTGATCCCTGTTTGATTTTGGCAAAGATTTTAAGGCCTGACTTCTTCAAGTCAGACCATTGCGCCCCGCTTGTTTTCTCTACGTCCGTATGATGAATAAATGAATCCTCCATCCTAGTCGGACCTCAACCCTCTTCCACGTGCCCACTGGCCGACCCTTGTTGACGTGACTCGAAGGTGGAAGAGGGTTAACGAGACGGGACACATCGTCGTCTTCACCAGGCACGCAGTGGGTTGCATCTCTTTGGAGACGATGCATACATACATTGTAAGGCCCCGCAAGGTCACTCGACCTGTTGAGGATATTCACAGCCTCACATCGCAGCCTCAAAAAAACTGAGGCATCACTCTTGTCATCCCCTCTTCGTTTGACGATGCAGCTTCCCGCATCGCGTTTGTTATCGCGTTTCATCGTAGGCTTCGTTTGAAGACCTAGATTCATCTGATTGATAGATTTATGTTGATTGCACACAAGCCCATGTAGTGACCGCCGCGAGGCCTTACCGTCACCAAAGAGGTACACGGACCAGACTCAACAAGGCCAATACGCAAGGCACTCCAACTCCCTGCTTGTTTTTGTGTTAGTATGTCATCCCGGTGGAGGAGGAGAGGACAGAATAAAGCATAATTGTAACGCCAGATACTTTGAGTAGCCGCAAGCACACAGGAGGATTCAGTGAACTCTGTGTCTCTGAATCATGGGACACATATCAGTAATAAAAGTCTAGTACTCGATGCCCGAGTTGGGTCAAGAGTATGGATATCTATCAAATTCTATCCGAGAAGTCAAGTCTAATTGTGGCAAATCCGCAAATCCATGCCCCTAGATAATTCGTCGTGTAAATCCTAGCGTCCAACTGTCGGTGCTCATTCGTTGAGAAACGAACATGGCAGAATTGTGTGTGTGTGTATGTGTGTGTGTGTGTGGTTTCAGCTCACTATAATGCAAACATCTCAAAGTCGCGTATACTTTTCCATGCATTTTCATTGTATCCTATTCGAGAGGTATATGAGTCCTCAGATGCGTCCCTTTGCAGCGTCCTGTACAGTCATCTTTCCGGCAGCAATGTCCTTGACGGTCTGGCTAATGCTGGTCCAGTCTTTGAACGTGACGAAGGGAACCTTTTCGTTTTCGCAGTAGGTGACGAGATCTAAGACGCCCGGATGTTAGCTACTGTGCTGCGCACTTGAATACCGCCGTGCCGCAGCAACAACTTACCCTTGTCGGCCTTGGCAAACAGCAAATCAGTCTCCTTGGCAGCAGAGAGATCGGACACACCGTCACCGGCGTAGAACATGGTGGGCCGGTTAGGCAACGAGGAGTATTTGCGAATCTCGATGGACTTGTCGTGGCCATGGATACTAAGAATTCCCGCAAAAGGTCAATTTCAACCGCTCCCTTGGCTCGACTTCGCCGACCAGAATTTGGGCCTACCTATCATCGTGGAACTCGATTCTCCAGCCCCCCTTCTCGTTAATGCTCTTGCCCTCACGGGGTCGCACGTCGTTGCTCACAATCTGGATGTCCCAGCCCGGCCCCAGCAACTTGTCCAGCAAGGCTCGGATGATGGGCGTCATGCCACCGCTCAGGATGACAATGGGAACATTGTTCCCGCGCGACCAATCGTAGAACTCCTTGAAGCCAGGGTCGAGCTTGATGTTCTGGAGCAGAATATCAGTGCACTCATCGTACGGTGTCGCGATGCTGTCCATCATCTCCTGAAATGAATCGCGAAAGTGCAATTTGCCAGAGAGAACATCTTTGTTGCCTTGGCGGCGCTTCTCGACCCCGAAGCCGAGGTTGTCGGTCATGAAATCATTCGAGTCGGCGGTGGTGACGGTGCCGTCGAAATCAGTGAAGAAGATGAACTTGGGATTGGTGGCGAGCGCCGGAGTTTCGTTGCTGAGAGATCCCATTGTGGCGGAGGATTGATTGTAGGGCGTGTAAATTTGTTCAATCGGGTTCGGGGCATCGGTTGGGAATTCCAATGTTCAGTTCTGCTTGATGAGAAAGGTTGCGGAATGGTCGACTTGACCGCTCGAATTGGCTGAGCTGAAACTCGACGGAAATATTATTAACGAGGGACAGAGAGGGTGAGGTCCGTCAATTGAGGCGGCAGCCGGAATGTCGTCATGGAGGGTCCAGCCGGGTTTGGCGTTGGCTGACAGCGGCCAGGCACTCACTCACTGGCTGTCAGTGGCTGACACTGGCTGTCAGTGGCTGAGGCTGATACCGAGAGCCCCACTGGGCCCCGGTGCTCCTTGAGTCCTGCAGCTGCCGGGCACCAACCAAGTTGACCGCTATCCATTGCAAAAGACCGCACCACAAAGCAACGTCGGCCCCTTCGCCCGTTCGTTTCCGAAAGGCGGTCAGGGAGTCTGCCTGGAAATATTCGTGCTCGAATCCTCGATCAAGGGCCCAGAGGCGGCAGAAAATGTCAAGGCGCGTGGATCTCAACGCCAGGCACCATCATCCAGGCACGGATTGACAACACCACGAAACCAATAGGACTGCATCGCCGCGGGACGAAAGCTGCGTCTCGGTACCGTCGCCCGCGATGCCGCCTCTCGGTGGCCCAATGGCTCGAGTAGCCTTGGCAGGTAGCCGGAGGATGCTGATGCGACGAGAGGCGCCGTTTTTAGCCTCAAAGGCAGCACGACTATCGAGCTCGTCAGACAGCAGGACCATCTTGAATCATGTGAGCTGTCAATTGTTCACATATCCACTGCGACCATTCTCGTCGCAAAATCCATCCAAGGATGCAGAATCTCGCTCCATCTCCAGAAACAGCGCAGACACAATGCCGGAAAAAAAACGTACTGCCGAAGAACCACGGTCCCATTCAGTAGAGCTGCCGTCGGAAACGGACAGCCGTCGAAGCAATTTGAATCAGAGGTTCAGTCATGTGATGGATAATGTCCAAGCACGGGTTCTGACTGCCTCGCAAACGTTAAACGACATAACCGGCTACTCCGCGATCGAGGCCATTAAAAAAGAAAACGAGACGATCGAGATGCAATTGGCGGCGGCTCATGCCAGAGTTCGCTCCGCACGGCAAGCATACAAGTCCTCAAACACAAAGCGAGCTACCACGCAACGCGAAGTGACGACCCTTCTGGCACGAAAAGACACATGGTCGCCAGCCGACTTGGAACGATTCACGGAGCTGTACAGGACAGACCATGTGCTAGAAGGCGAGGTCGCAAAGGCACAGGAGTCTTTGACAGAATCAGAGACCGAGGAGCAGAGTCTAAGTCAGCGCTTGAATGCGGGCATACTGAAGCGCTACCACGAAGAGCAGATCTGGAGTGACAGAATTCGGCGAGCAAGTACCTGGGGCACATGGGGCCTCATGGGCATGAATTTCCTGCTCTTCGTTGTGCTACAATTTTTTGCCGAGCCTTGGCGGAGGAGGCGGCTTGTCAAAGGCGTGGCTGAGGAAGAAAAGAGGATTTTGGAAGAAGTTCGTGGTGAATTGGAAGCCGTCAAGATGTCGCTGGCTAGGCGAGAAGATGAACTTCCATTAAAGGCTGCACCGGAGGTTCCGTCCGCGGCGACGCTGACTCCCGAAGTAGCTGGTTCAGGGTTCACACAGGAGCCATGGACACAAATCGTCATGGACCCTGCGCAGTGGAAGGCTGTGGCAGCAGATCTGTGCAGTGAGAGGACGATCAACCTGCGGATGAAGGATGCATCGACTTTGGCATTACAGGGAGGATTGGCAGGGGCACTCATTGCTGGAAGTCTGGTAATGGTTTTCATGAGGTTACTGTGAAAATTCAGTCACCCGTCTGCGTGCGTGGATTTGGTCCTCGTTGTTGCCTTTTTGTATCGTATGAAATTCCAGCATCATGTATACAGATTTTTACGAGCGAACCCATTCTTTCACCACGTTATGTCTACATCAGCGCTATCAGCGATGTCATTCATGGTTATTGAGCATATGCGTGACGTGACGTTGTCGCCCTCCTCGTGAGTCGTCGCATCGGTGTCTATTACAGTATTAATGGCGCAAGCCGTTTCCCAAGTGTCAGGTTGAGAGTGGCACTGTGGCGCAACGTGGCGCAACGTGGCGCAACTTGTTCAAAGTCGAGAACCTCCCAGAAGAAATCATTCCCTCGTCACCACGCCTCGAAAGTAAACAAGGTAAACAAAAGGGCTGGAAGATGGCGAGAATATGGCAAGATGATGCTCGTCAATCCGGTGGGGTCCGCGGTAACAAAGCAGACGGGATGAAATGAGAATGGCAACAAACAAGCAGAGCTAGCTAGTCTTGACGTCTTGACGTCTTGATGATGAGTGTCTTGATTCTTGGATGCGGGACAATTTGCTGCCGTGGTCTTGCGTCCCGCGTCCTTGTTGCAGGCACAGGCAGGCACAGGCAGGCACAGGCACAGGCACAGGCACCGTCGCAAGCCCGCAAGCCCGCAAGCCATTGATCAGCAGTGTCACAGTGCGTGCGCGTTTATTATTATTATCCTAGTTTGTTTTTGTAATCCGTAATCCGTAATCCGTAGAATCATTCGACTTGTTGCCGCCCCGCAAGAGCAGAGAACCGGCTGGCAGAGAGCAGCACCAGCACGACAGACAGACGACAGACAGACGACAGACAGACGACAGACCCAGACCCCTCCTCCCGCCACTCCGTCACTGACGACATCTTTCCCACCACCACAAATCAACCAGCCCAGCCCACTCAACCTCGTCTCTTCCCCCCCCCCAACGACTTCAAGCACACAGCTGGGCGTACCAGACCCCCTCTTCGCTGCCCCGTTTCCCAGCCGGTCTCGGATTTTCGCTTGCCTCTTCGTGCCTCAGGGGAGGTCTCTCGCCAAAAGCGCAGGTTTTGCTTCTCAAACGTGGTTAAGCCCACGTAACCCCCCTCTCTCCTCTCCTGCTGGTGGCCGGCCGCACGTCGACTCCGACAAAGCTGTCTTCCCACCCTTTGTTCAGCGCGTACGCATCGCGCCGTAGCTCTTGCCCGCCATGAGCGAAGACGAAAAAAAGATGCAAGACATCCTCAAGAAGATTGAGCGCGAAAAGAATATCATCAATGCCGCCCAGGCGATGCGCTCGCAGACCACCAATGAAGCTGTCCGTTCCCGACTCGATACCCAGCTGAGAGATGGCCGACGAAATCTGCAGTTCTTCGAGGAGAAGCTCCGAGATATTCAGGTGAGACAGGCAGGCCAGGGCATGGAGAATATGTCCCTCGGCGGCGGCTCTGGCCCAGATGATAATGGCCCTCCTCTCCCCCCGCCCAAGGATTCCTCGACCTCTTGGGGGGCAGACCAAGGCGGCTACGGCACTGCACCGTATAGCCAGATTGGTCAACATGGAGACCTGATGCCTCCTCGACATCCCTACGCTCCTCAGGAACCGGGAGCTGGAATGCCGAAAGCCAGACCAAATTTCACAAAGCTAGGTTGGTGAAATCCCCTCACCTATGGCGAATTTCAGGAGAGGGGCTCCTCCTACTTGACAACGAGCCGTCGCATCCTCTGAAAATGAGCTTCTCCCTAATGCATGCTGACATTGACTGCCATTAGACTTGATAAAATACGACACACCGTATCTTGGCCCTCGCATTCAACTTATGCTTTCGCAGATCCAGTTCAAGCTCAATGTTGAGGAGCAATATCTCAAAGGTGTCGAGAAAATGGTTCAGCTTTATGACATGGAGGGTGACAGGCGGAGCAAGGCGGTTGCAGCAGGTCGAAGAGTGGAGAGCAAACAGAAGATTGTACTCCTGAAGCAGGCTCTCAAGAGATATGAGGAACTACATGTTGACATGGATTCTGCCGACGCCCCGGACGGTAGGTGGCTAGCGACTGCATGCGGACTCTGCAATAGCCAACAATCACTAACACACATTGCACAGATGATTCCATCAACACCCCCAACCTCCGGAAACCTCTGAGTGGACAGCTGTCGATCCGCGTCATGGCCGTCAAGGATGTGGACCATGCTGCCACGGGCCGCCTCTCGCGAGGCCCCGAAACATTTGTTGCTGTCAAGGTTGAAGACTCGGTGGTTGCCCGCACCAAGACATCTCGAAATGATCGCTGGGATGCCGAGTATCACGTAATCGACGTTGACAAAGCCAACGAGGTCGAGCTCACTGTTTACGATAAACCCAGCGAGCACCCCATGCCCATCGGCTTGCTCTGGGTGCGCATCTCTGACATTGTAGAGGAAATGCGCAGAAAGAGGATCGAGGCAGAGATGAGCAGTTCTGGCTGGGTATCGGCTGATCAAATGGGGAGTCCTTCCTCACCCCCCGGACAGTTCCCCATGAGCCCAACTCAAAGTGGCTTTGGCGGCCATACCTACGGTTCTGACCCCAGCAGCTACAGCGGCGGACCACCACCTCACGTTCCCCAGCCTCAGATCAACACGGGTCCGATTGAAGCGTGGTTCAACATGGAACCGACTGGCCAAATCCAACTGCAAATGAACTTTGTCAAGCAGAACAAAGATCAACGGCCAGTTGATCTAGGTCTAGGTCGAAAAGGAGCCGTCCGCCAGCGCAAGGAGGAAGTACACGAGATGTATGGTCACAAGTTCGTCCAGCATCAGTTTTACAACATTATGCGCTGCGCTCTCTGCGGCGATTTCCTGAAATATTCTGCTGGCATGCAATGCGAGGACTGCAAATACACCTGTCACACAAAGTGTTACCAGAGCGTGGTCACCAAGTGTATCAGTAAGAGCAACGCCGAAACCGATCCTGATGAAGAAAAGATCAACCATCGTATTCCTCACAGGTTCCAGCCTTTCTCGAATATGACCGCCAATTGGTGCTGTCACTGTGGCTACATCTTGCCCTTTGGAAAGAAGAATTGCAGAAAATGCTCAGGTACGTGTCTAGACTCCTTCTTTGACGACTCGTGTGTACAATGCATTCGTCACTGACACGACTCCTGCACAGAATGTGGCCTCACCTGCCATGCGCACTGCGCGCATTTGGTCCCTGACTTTTGTGGCATGTCTATGGCCGTTGCCAACCAGATCCTGGAAGGGATTCGGTCACAGAAACAGAGACAAGCCAAGGCGTCATCCATGTCGGGTAAAACCCTGCGACCTGGTGGGAGCCGGCCTAGTCTGTCGGGCTCTACGCCTTCATCCTCAACCTCGTACATTGGCAGTACCGTGACGACAGTTCCGCCAGCGTCTGTCGAGGCTACTGAAGCCGCCAAGGTTATGTACAGCAGCCAGCCTACCTCGCCGACACAGCAAAGACCTCCCGCACCAAACCGTGTGTCATCAAGCAGTGCGGCTGCGGCCGCGGCGGCCGCCATGTCTGGTGTAACGGCAAGTCAGGGGCAACGGCAGTCTGATTACAATCGATATGTAGGGGGATATGATCAGCAACAGCAGAGTGACGCTTATGCCAACCAATATGGCGTCCAGCCTCAGCAGCATCGATACAATCCTGCGGATTATGCTCCCGTCACCCAAGCATACTCTGCCCCAGCTGCTGCCCAATCTAGACCTCCTGCTCAGCAACCGCCTGTTCAACAGCAAACCCCGGCCACTCTACAGAACTACCCATCTGCAGCGCCAGCGAAAAACAAACCAGAGTCCGTAGTAGCACAACGACCACAATCTGGTACCGTTGCTGGTCAAAGAAAACAGCTGCCCCTCCACACTGACCCTGGCACTGGCCAACGAATCGGACTGGATCACTTCAACTTCCTTGCGGTTTTGGGTAAAGGAAATTTCGGAAAAGTCATGCTTGCTGAAACGAAGCGTTCGCGGAAACTGTACGCCATCAAGGTACTTAAGAAGGAGTTCATCATTGAAAATGACGAAGTCGAGAGTATCCGATCCGAGAAGCGTGTGTTCGTCATTGCGAACAAAGAAAAACACCCGTTCTTGACCAACCTACATGCCTGTTTCCAAACGGAGACGAGGGTGTACTTTGTGATGGAGTATGTGAGCGGTGGCGACCTGATGCTTCACATTCAACGAGACCAATTTACTGCCAAACGAGCCCAGTAAGTCATCAAATGCCGATATGTAGATCTGCTGCGACTTGGATTCTAATTTCTTCATTGAAAAGATTTTATGCGGCTGAGGTTTGTCTCGCGCTAAAGTATTTCCATGAGAATGGTGTAGTTTATCGCGATCTCAAACTTGACAACATCATGTTGACACTGGATGGTCACATCAAGGTTGCCGATTATGGTCTCTGCAAGGAGGAAATGTGGTATGGCGCAACAACGAGTACTTTCTGCGGTACCCCCGAATTCATGGCACCAGAGGTAGGGTAGTTGTCACGCTTGCTGTTTCTCTTTTTTTTTTCTCTTTTGTGTTCCACGTCTAGGACATATTGACTGATGGTACCCAGATCTTGCTGGACAAGAAGTACGGCCGAGCAGTCGACTGGTGGGCATTCGGAGTCCTGATTTACCAGATGCTCTTGCAGCAGTCACCATTCCGCGGCGAAGACGAAGATGAAATTTACGATGCCATCCTTGCCGACGAGCCACTGTATCCGGTTTCAATGCCTCGTGACTCAGTCTCCATTCTGCAAAAGCTTCTCACCCGTGAACCTGAGCAACGTCTTGGAAGTGGACCCACGGATGCACAAGAAGTCATGAGTCAACCTTTCTTCCGAAACATCAACTGGGATGATATCTACCACAAGCGTGTCGAACCTCCTTTCAAGCCTAGCATTAAGAGCCCAACCGATACCAGCAACTTCGATTCCGAGTTTACGAGCGTCACCCCTGTTCTTACACCTGTGCAGTCTGGTATGTTCTTGTCCTGTTCCTATCGTTCTCTTGCTTTTACCTAGAGTCTAATTCCCTTTTCTCCAGTTCTCTCCCAAGCTATGCAAGAAGAATTCCGCGGTTTCTCGTACACCGCGGATTTTGAATGAGGAATGATAAAAGGAAAGAAAACATGAGGAGTTTCCAGCAAAAATCCCACTAGCTGCGGACTCGGGGGGCGCCAGCGATGTGGTGGGTGCATTTGAGGAGTTTTTTTTTACAGTAAAAATGAATCACGACATCAGACGATGAGAGCAGCGGCGGTGTGGATGCAGCGGCGAGCTGAGCACTGCAGATTCTTTCTTTTCAACGTTTTTTTTTTTCGAGGGGGGGGGGGCGATGGAAAAGTTTGTGGAAGAAGCCCTCCCCTTTTTTTTTCAATAAGAAGCTGGCTATATTGCCCTCCATCATGATACGTTGACTGTGGACGTTTTCTTCCATCTTTTCGGGTGAAGGAGTAATAAGAGGCCAAGGTAGCAGAAGGGCTTTGCTCGTGTTGCAAATTTGGCTCAAGCGAGACATTAATATCAGCGGGGACGATGTCGATAACTTAATAGATGATGAACATGTCTGGACTCATTCTGTAATGGCTTCTGCCTTGTGTTTCACGGCTAACAAGGGTCTTGCACCACATCCACGAAGACACTGGAGCCAAGTCTATGCAAGACCGTAACTTTCGAAATGTTTTGTAACATACACCAGATGTTATATCGATCGTATGTGTCTTATCCTCACCAATCCTCCAGCCGATCCCCCCCGCCTACCTCTCCCCCCCCCCCCCTTTTTTTTTTTTTTATAATCTAGACAGTGTACTCCTTTTGCAATAACTTGGCAATCGTGTTCAACTGAATATTGCTGGTGCCCTCGTAAATGGCACCAATCTTGCTATCACGCCAGTACTTCTCGGCCAGACCCTCGCGCACGAAACCCATGCCACCCATCCACTCGATGGCCAAGCCGGACACGCGGCCGGCGACCTGGGAAGAATACAGCTTCGCCATGGCGGCATCCTTGACGAAGTCCTCGCCGGCCTCCTTCTTGCGCGCGGCGTTGTAGACGAGGGCGCGGGCGGCGGCGATCTCGGTCCACGACTGGGCAATCTGGTGCTGCATGCCCTGGAACTCGCCGACGAGCGAGCCGAACTGCTTGCGGTCGTTCCAGACGTACTTGACGGCGTTTTCGAAGGCGCCGAGCGCCAGGCCCGTCATCTGGGCGGCGATGCCGATGCGGCCCTCGTTGAGGAGGCTGATGGCGTACCTGTAGCCGTGGCCGCGCTCGCCGAGGAGGTTCTCGTTGGGGACGACGACGTCGTCAAAGGTCAGGACGCAGGTGCTGCTGGCGCGGATGCCGAGCTTCTTCTCCTTCTTGGCGATGGCGAAGCCGGGGGTGTCCTTGCCGACGACGAAGGCGGTGATGCCGCGGTAGCCCTTGGCGGGGTCGAGGTTGGCGAAGACGATGAAGAGGTCGGCCTCGCTCGAGTTGGTGATCCACATCTTGCCGCCGTTGATCTTGAAGGAGCCGTCCGGGGTCTCCTCGGCGCGCGTGGCCAGCGCGAAGGCGTCGGAGCCGGAGACGGGCTCGGAGAGGCAGAAGGAGGCGACGGTGTCGGTGGCCAGCTTGGGCAGCCACTTCCTCCTGAGCGCCTCGGAGCCGTACTTGATGATGGCCGTGTTGCAGAGCGTGTTGTGGACGTCGACGAGGACGCTGACGCTGGGGTCCGCCCGGGCGAGCTCCTCGATGCCGACGATGGCAGAGGTGAAGTTCATGCCGGCGCCGCCGTACTCCTCGGGGATCTCGATGCCC
The DNA here is from genome assembly GCA_003814445.1 of Epichloe festucae Fl1. NCBI lineage: Eukaryota > Fungi > Ascomycota > Sordariomycetes > Hypocreales > Clavicipitaceae > Epichloe > Epichloe festucae. The sequence goes on along the minus strand of CP031385.1, from coordinate 5,168,850 downwards.
ATGAGGCCCTGCTCGAAGAGCTGCCGGACGATGGCGGGGTCCATGCTCTCGGCCTCGTCCATGTCTCGCGCCCGGGGGAGGACGACCTCGTTGGCGAACTTGCTCACGGACTCGGCCATGGCGGCCTCGATCTCGGACAGATGGGTGATGGGCGTGGGGGGGATATCGGCCATGTCGATGGCTGATGGGCGGCGGACAGAGGAGGTGGTGGTCAGAGGGCGGGCACTGTTTTTTTCCCTTCCCCAACGAATACCCCGAGGCCATGTTGTCAGTACTTTTCCCACGGTGTGATTGATTTTCTAGAAGGAACAAAATAAAACCTCCCCAAGGTCAGCACTTACAGGTTTGCAGCGTGAGCGACAGGCCCGGCGGCTACAGTCTTGACGAGACCCCTTGAGCCCCGGAGGGCAGGCCGTAGGACTCGTGAGAAGGAAGACATGGTTTTTTTTTTTTTTTTTCCCCCTTTCTTTCCGAATTCGGTCTATCACTACGGTACACGGTACACGGGACACGGTACACGAGGGGACGTTGGTGCAGAGGTGAAGGAGGTGTGAACGCCAGAAGGTGGCGACTTCGTTGAGTCGTCGCGGCAAGACAAGGGATACCTAACCCACGGATTGAGGACGGGGAAGTGAGGAAACTAGTGGTGATGGGTTTCTTTCTTTCTTTCTTTCCTTTTTTTGGGAAAAAAAGGAAAACAAGGTCTGGCTGGCACTGATAGAGCCGGTTTTCAGATCGGAAAGCAACCCCTTCTCTTTTTCACAATACCTTTGGTCGACCGCATCACGAGTCCACGACAAACAACCCTGCCTGTCTGCCTGCCGCCGAAGCAGGGCGGCATTTGGCCGATCAGCCGAGGATAACCACTTCTTCTCAAGGCCCGACGTTTACCCGCCGGGGTGGGAAACGAAGCGGCAATGTGACGGGACGGTTGGAAGGGGGGTGGACGGGTAAGTCGGTTCGTTGAAGAAGAGCAGCCTCTGTTTCTTACATGTAAAATTTCTGCCCATCAAAGCTTCTGTGTATCGGTAGGTCCATGGATGAATCGGTTGTGAATTGTACCGAACCAGCGTCGTTGACTCCTTGCGACGAATCCAATAACCAATATGCATTTTGCTTCCTTGTCAGCAACCTCAAGTCAGCTGCGAATTGCATCAACTCACAACGACGCAACCAAGAAACATGTGCGAATGAGTAAAAGGAATTGATCAACGAGATACAAGAAGAAGGGGAAAAAAAAAAAAAAAAAAAAAAAACCACACAAAGAATTACCAAAAACCGCATCACACCAGAGACCATCACCACTTACCCATCCAAACCATCACGTGACCCCCAGTCAGTAGTTGCAAGATTTCGCCAAAAAAAAAAAGAAAAACCTCCCGAGCATCATCACGAAATCCAGCTCTCTCCGCGCCCGCCCTCTCGCAACGACAACCCCCCCTTCCCTGTTTCTTGCAAAATGGTCGGCTCAATCCTCCGCCACCTCTTCTCCCCCGCGACCCGGCGCGCGCTCCCCTCCACGACGACGGCGGCCCTCCCCACGACCTGCCTCCGCAAGCCACTCACCCCCTTCGCCTTCGGCCGTGTCCCAGCCGCCGCCGCTCCATTCTCGGCATCCAGCCCTCTCAGCGCGACGCTGAACCAAGTCCTCCGGGGCATTCGCAAGGGCAAGCGAGCTCGCCACGCCGTATCTCCCGCCCTCTCCAACACCAACTGCCCCGCCCTAAAGGGCGTCTGTCTCCGAGTCGGTGTCGTCAGACCAAAGAAGCCCAATTCCGGGGAGAGAAAGACGGCGCGTGTCAAGCTCTCGTCTGGAGCCGTCGTCACGGCGTATATTCCGGGGGAGGGACACAACATCCAGCAGCACAGCGTGGTGCTGGTCAGGGGCGGGAGAGCGCAAGATTGCCCTGGCGTGCGATATCATTTGGTGAGAGGGGCTTTGGACTTGGTAAGTTTCCGGTGACGCCGAGAGAAGTACAACAGTGGAACGAGATGATTGTTCAAGGCGCAGTGACTAATGAACTTGTTCTTTCTCGTGCCTCTAGGGTGGTGTTGCGAACAGAACGACGAGCCGAAGCAAGTACGGTACCAAGAAACCCAAGAAGGCTACGGTTGGTTGAGAGGATGCGGCGCGGTGAGATTTTACTACAACAAGGAGGTGTACTATTTGTCATCATGTAAACGGCGACGGATATTGCGCATCCACACACAGACATAGATGTCTAGCAAAGTCCAGCTCGGCGGAGATCGTGGGCTTTTCTTGCCCTGGTTTTGTAAAAAAAAAAAACACATCATATCCAAGGAAATTAAGTTCAAAGAGCGCCATTAAAATTAGGAGGGGAAGAGGCCTCTCGTAATATTAATCCAAACATATTCAATTTGGACTTTTGTAGTGTACATTCATTCCTTCCCCAGTGCGAGTTGGAAAAATTACCACGCAGACGCCAACTTGTATGTTTCCCATTTTCTGTTGCTTTCTTTTGGTCCCTTTGAATCGCATAATCGAGTCATCCCATAGTTCGTTTCAATGGGCATTTGGCTGCGCATTCGAGGCCAAGAAGGAAGTAGTCCCAGCGACCAAACAAACCGCGGCCGCATCCTGAGCGTAATAATACATGATGCACGGTTCTCATTTCTGAGCGGCACACCCATGTTTAAACTAAACAAAGACTGATACTTCACCAACTTCAGTCTTTTTGATTCTCCCAGCCTTCAGGCTTGGTCATGCCGTTGACGTCGAAGAATTTGGATGTGCCTGCGATATGTTGTTAGGGATTTGAGCTTTTCGAGCGACAGAAACCATGGGCGGTTCAACCTACAAGAGTAGCCCTTCCAGTCAAAGTTTTCCTTGGGGTTGCAGTGACATCGGAGCCGCGTTCGAGTCTCCTCGCCAGTGGGACAGTGGGTAAATGGAACGTGATAGTAGGCAATGTCGTTGAAAAAGTGGATTTCACTCTTGTTCAGCATGAGGCCAGCGGCGATGGAATGAACTGGAGCATCACCCCATCGCTCGTAAAAGAAGCCACCGTCCTGATCAAGAGATTCGAAGAAATCAATGTAGGCTTTGCTTCGCAGCCAGTTGAGGCTACCAACTTCAAAATTGGACCAGAAGTGGCAGTTGTTGTATGTTTCACCACCGTCATCACTGATGAAGCCCAAAGAGTTGTTCTCGGCGATATGTTCGGGGTGGTTCTTCATGAACTTCTTGGTGCTGTCCCAAAGAGTTTTGATGGTCTCGGCATACTCGTACAAGCTGAGGACAAAACTGTACTTTTTACCGCCCTCGTGCATGACGCGGAAAGGATCGTAGTGAAGATCGCAGAAGAGCTCAATGGAGGGCTCCACGCGCCAGTAGTATTCGTAGTTCATCATGAGAGGCTGACGGAAGAAGAAGCCAGACTCGAACCGGCACATGTGGCGGTAGCTCACAGAGTCACCATAGATAATCTTGCGCTCAGCCATATCCTCGCGCACCTTCTTGGCTTTGTCCTGGTCAATCCACTCGGGAAAAGACCAGTGCTCCTTGGCAATTTCACCATAGTGAGTCTTACCGGAGACAAGAGATGTTGTCACAGTCTTGAAAGTGTCGTCAAAAGGCTCATTGTTGAGGAAGACCCAGTCATAATTGTATCTTTTGTTGAAGCGGTCTTCTACCTGGCGAATGGAGCGAGCAATGTCCCATACGTCGCTGTTGCGGGCCAAGGTGACGAATGTTGCGTTCATGCGAGGACCGGGAGCAGTTCCCACCAAGTCGGTATCCCAACCCGGATCGTTGGGAGTCATAGCTAGGGGAGTATTGGCCAGGTTTTGGGTGGACTTCTTCGGTTCACTGCTCTTGGGCTCCTCGATGGGCTCCTCGATGGGCTTCTCGATGGGCTGCTGCTGCGGTTCAGACCGACCATTACCACCAGCGCTTCCAAGCTGCGTGGTTGCGCCTCCAGCACCGAAGCCAGAGGGCAGGGAGACCTTGTCATACTTGAAGCTCGAAACGAAGTAAAAGACAAAGAATGTCTACGAAGGAAAGAGAGGACGGATTAGGATGAAAGACAGTCGTGGGGGGATGATGGACCGGCGAGCGTGGAGACACGTACGAATACAGCAATGACAATGTAGCGCACGTAGCGCGCATGGCCAGCTACCATAATGGATGAAGGACTGCGGTCATCCGCAGAGGGATAACAAACTCTGTCCCAAACTCTGTCCTACAAAGGAGCAGAAGTGAGAAGGAAACGAGAAGAGAGAGAGAGAGATGGACGGACGGTCAGACAGCAAGCCGCGAATCGATGGCTGCTCGATATGTAACGAAGAAGCTGAGGAGGTATGTATGTTCCAGGAGGGAACATTTCTGGCAGGGGGGCCGGAGGTTTAACCAGGTCTTCCTCCAGCTGGACTGGTCAAGCTGGTAATAAGGCGCTAATAATGCGGAACTTAAAAAAAAAAGCCTTAGATAAGTACGGGGACGTATATTTCCAGCCGGAGCTTTTCCAACCTGATCGATCTAGCTAAACCCGGAAGGGGGACCCTGCACCTGCACACTTGCGCACTTGCACACCGCACACCTAGTTTGGTGCACTTCCTCTTCGAGCCACGTAGCCATTCGCGCAATGCTTGCAATGGGCCGATGGCTGCAACGCATCCGATCCTGCAACCTCCCGCACATGACGAATTTTCACGTTGAACTTTCGCGTCGCTGACTTACAATACTTTCTTGCTCATTGGTTGCGGCCAATGCATCGGATTTGTGAAGACATCGGGATTGCTAGCGATACCCAGCCAGTGTGACAATCAACATGCGAACGAAAGGAATTTCGCGTTTTTATTGAACAATCGCGTACCGCGACTCCACAGCGCCCTTGTCAGTATTTGTCAGTAAGAGTGACCTGTAAGTACAGTGGCAATGTTACGTTACAGAACGTGTGTGGTCGTCATATGTATGTAGGCGATCGCTATAAGGCCAGATTCGGCATCCTAGAGTAGAGGACGACTTATAACCAGTTGAATCCGTTGTCTATTACTAAGCGCTAGATTGCAGGGATATATCTGTACTGCTTACATAGTGACTAACTGTTTATATTACTTTTAGAACCATAGAAATCAGCGGTAAATCAATTCAACGCCTTTGGCATTAATTTCATTGTTTTCATCTCTAGCATCGAATTCAACGGCCCCATAACCCCAGGTGCATGTATGGTACAAGGAACGTGTGCATTACCCCTCCTTTTTGTCACGTGACCCCCAGCCGATTAGTCCCTGCGCGGCCATGGATTGCGGTGCGCCTTAGGTGTGGTATTGGGAATGTTAATGACCCACCATCGGCATTGATGCGAGTAACTAAACATTGCAGTCGTAGATACATTTTTCTTTCATTGACGCCAACATCCGGGTTCCCTGGTGCCTCGGACCAGTGACTGCCATTTAGACGACGAGTTGGCATTCACAGAGTATACTGGCCTTCTGTGTGGGTAAGCAAGACGACCACAACGATGAATCGACAACTTGGTGATAGTAACGCTGTGAAAGCGCTGAGCTCAATAGTGAGAGATCATCCCCCTGACTTTGTAATACAGATCTATCAAGTTCGCTTTGTAACTTTTCCCAGTTTAGTCTTAGGGGTGACAACGATCGATGTCGGCATTATCGTAGACTTTGAAGCTATTCACGCTGCTCATTTCGCCGGTTTCGGTGAAGCTGGAAGAAAAGTCGAGTGTGGTGCACGTGACCCATTTGCGGCGGCGAGTGACTTCGCCCACCGGAGGCGGAATTTCCTGGGTGGTGTGGGGGGAGAGATTTGGAGCACATCATCACATCATCTCATCCCTCGCTGCACGCCCTCTGTTGGACTGCGATCTGGATAACAATCAACAATCGCTTGCTGCCGCGCATCTCTCCTCGGAAGCGCTGCTCGCTTCACCCCGTTCATTCTCGATTTCTGGCAGGCTTGACAGTGTTGCAACTCGCCGTTGTCCTGCGCCTGACCCCCCATTGAGCTTCCTTGCTCCAATTCGGGCCTGTTTAATTCTCTGGGAAGACACCATGATAGAGTTGTGCGCCTTGAAAACTTTTGCGAACTCCCCATCATTCTAGTGGTAAGTAGAGAGAGAATCAACCTTGACACCGCATCTCGAGATGTCTCCTGTTCCGAGCTTGCAAGAGACTATGCCATGAGCAGGCTGATATCAGAGCTTCCCCAGTTGGGCACCAGCACCGGGCAGCCTGATCTGCTGCGTATTGAGTGGTTCTGCATTTTGCTCTGAGACGAGACGGCACACATGTTGTGAGAGGCCGAAGTGAAATGCAATTGATTTCTGTGTGGGCTGGAACTGTGCACCCTTGGCGCACTTTGCCCCGATTGCGGCACTCCTTGCTGACCACCTGCACAGTCCATCCGCCATTGACTCAACCGCTGTTTGGATCACAGCGTACGCACAATGTCATTCTTCGGATTCGACACTGGCCCTCGTGGTCACAACACGGCTGCACCTGGATTTTCGCAGGCTCATGATCCTTTCGCCGGTCTCTCGGGACGCGGTGGCGAAGATGATGCTCTCGACTTCGAGGAGACTTATGATGGATTAGGCGAGCAGCTTGAGGAAACCGGCGATGCGTTCAACGATGATACATTTGGAGGAGAGACTACTGTTGCAGGAGACGTTGGAAAAGATTTTGATTTTTTTGGACAGACTGCTCAGGTAGCTGACGCCATCGAGGAGGAGCACCTCCGATTCAACCGCCAGCAACCTGCACCAAGAGCCAATACAGCAGCGTACGCTCAGCCCTCAGCTCCACCTTCGCAGCCGATGCCATACTACTCTCATCATCCTGCTCAGCAACCAATTCGTACCGGTTACGAAAAGTATCGGGATGAGCCACTGCCGGATCTCAACGTTGATCAGAGTATCTGGGGCATCGGGCCGCCCAAGGCCGCCTCTCAACCTCAGCAACCTGCTGCACAAGCTTCATCCGCGTCGGCCAGCCGAAAAATCATGAGCTTGGAAGAGGTGGAGGCTTCGATGCGCAGCCATGCTCCGAAGTCAACCCAGCCGCAGGTTCCCTTCTCGGATCCTGCCATCTTCCAGCAAGGACCCCCAACGAGCTATACAGAAACTCAACAGTCTTTGCAGCTGCAGCAACAGCAGCAACAGCAGCAACCACAGCAACCACAGGGACTTCCTGGTCATGGTCATCCTGTTAGCATTTTGCAACGTCCTTCGAGTACCCAGAACCGACATACAGAACAAGTGCCCACGCCGCCTCAGCAGCAGTCCCGACACCACGCCCCTTCTGTGCAGCCCACCCAAATTCTACAAAACCCGAATCGTAGTGCTGGAGACTCTCCAGCTACTGCCTTTTCCCATCCACATGGTCATCGTTCCCAGGCTTCTATTCCTGGCGTAGCTCAGCTTCACGTTCATCCTCAGATTATGCAAATGTCCGAGGACGAGAAAGCAGCATTTTTGGACCAGGAAACCAAGCGAGCGAAGCGCAACCACAAGATCTGGCTCTTGTCCAAGGACAACGGCCTGATGACTCCCCAGGATAAGAACTTCATCACTAGGATCCAACTGCAACAGCTCGTCTCTACTACTGGAGATACTGGCGACCAGAACTCCAACACTTCCATATCTGAGGACTTCTATTATCAGGTCTACAGTCACATCCGAGCTGGCCAGAGGCAGAATCCCAGTCAGCCGTTGAGCAATTTTGCTCAAACCTATCTATTCCAAACCGGAAGCCGTCACGGTGGAATGCGACGTCATGGTCGACCTGCTGAGAACCACATTCAGCGAATGGAGCAACAGGTGCAAAGAGCTGTCGAGGCTGCCAAGAACAAGCCCAAGAATCCACAGCTTGTCATCGCCGGTAGCTTGGGCAAGATCTCCTTCAGCAATGCCAAAACGCCCAAGCCCCTGCTCAACATCAAGCGTCCCGAGAATGAAAGCCAACGTTCAAACAATGGCAAAAAGTCTCCTCACGCGGAAACTGTCCTTGATCGCAAACGAATTTTGCAAAATGTTGAGAAAGCTTACGACACATTGATGAAGATTGAGGATCATATTCGTCTCATTCCGCCCCCGATGACCACTCCGCCGGACCCTGAATTGGATGAGAAGCACCGAGAATGGGCAGCGACCTTGGAAGCTTACAACTCCAAGCTCTGGCAGGAAATGAAAGTTCATGAACCCATTGGCGCTACTGTCCCTCACCCTTTCATTGCTTTTCTGTCTTGTGCCAAGGGCAAGAGAGCCATTCCGCGCATTTTCCCCCATCTCAATTTTGAGCAACGGACGACCGTTTTGACCATGATCATATATCACCTTGATCAACTTGACGTGGTCCTAGGAGCTGCCATCACGAGCGGCGAGACCGATCTGAACTCTCGCATGCGCGAAAACATTGAATTGTTCATCTCCACGGTGATGCCTTCTTTGATGCAGTACTTCAACGAGACGGGCTTGGATATCGTCGACGGGGTGTTGCATCTAATTGCTACGAAGCTTGACGTGGATTTCATCGCTAGAACTAGGATTGGTGTCTCGATGCTCACTCTGATCCTCAGTCGTGCTGTGCTATTGAAACAGACCGGGGCTGGTAATCCCGAGCAATGGGAGAAATGGTACGATTCGGCGGTCAAATTCTTGACTTTGCATACTTGGAGCACATTAAGTAACTAACACGATGCACAGGGATCAAACCTTTGAAATCCTCTTCAGCAAAGTTGAACCATCATTACAGTACATCTTCCCCGGAAGCGTCAACGCCGGAATTGATGTGTACGTCTGGCAATTGCTGGCCGCCATGGGTGTTAGCGCTTCTCACGATCAGCAGACCCGACTTGTCCTTGCCGTCAAGGACCGTGTTCTGGATACTGTCTCCCTGTCCAAGACACTTCCTCCAGCTATGGCTGCGGAGCGACTTGGCAGTGTTAATCTTTTCATGCGAGCCATTGGTTTAGATGTTGAGCTTTTGCAGTAAGATATCACAACCAAGAGATGCACGTGAAAAGAAAAGCGAATGAAGGTGCCTTTTGCTCAAAACGGAATATCGAAGGACGAAGTACGTATTTGTATTTGCAAAGATATACAATCCCCGGTTTTCTTTTCTACCATCATCCTCGTGGGAGTCCCATAGAACGACTTTGGGCTGGTTTATGTTTGGGGACACTTGACAGGAGGGGGGGGGGAAGCGGCCTTGTCGTGTGGGAGAGACACCCGTGCTGATTGACGACTGGGAACGGAAGCCACATGGGATCGGGGTAGCGAAGTCAAGCCATGTTATATGTTTATTTATTCTATTTTGTTCCTTTTTCACCACCATTATCTACCGTGTTTTTGCTCTTGTGTTGATTTTTTTCCTTGCTTTGTTCAAAGAAAGAAAAACAACGAAAAAAAGGCATCATTATATGTATACTAGGGGGAAGAGTTCACAAAAGATTATGGGACAAAGGGGAAAGGATAGATGAGGATCTGATGAAATCTTTTTTGGGCATGCTATGAGATGACACAGGCATGGTCCATAATGACCTGTCTACTGCAAGGCGACATGACGAAATGATAGTTTTGGCATGTGGGTGTTGTCGCAGACGTGCACAGCACGCACTTTCCATGTTTCCCTCCTGATGACAAAGAATAAAGAAGAAAATTAAGAAACATGGTACATCTCGCTATCGAGTTGCCCGAGAGTCGATATCCTCTTCGGTGCGAGACCGTCCGTCCGTGATATCGTGATGCCTCGATTAACGCCGTAATCAATACAAGATTGTTTTGTTGCCCCCCCCCCCCTCCCCAAACCGTCTATCCGTCTCCCAACTATACCGTTTAGGTGCGCGAACCGCTTCTAGTCAATATTGATTGCCTTGGATGATGCTTTCGCCCTGCCGCCCCTCCTTGGGGCAGGAGCGGCGGCACCACCGCGCGGCCGAGCCTTGGGTCTCCTCGCCTCGTCAGGTACGGCAGGCGCCTCGGTCTTTGGTTCAGGCTTGGCTGCCGGCTGGGGCTCAGCCTCTGGCTTCACGATGCCGCTCACAGCCTCGAGAATCTGCTTGGAGCCCCATGTCGCACCAAACCTGGGGACAAGGTCTTCCAGATCCCTCTCCTTGGCCCCCTGCTCCCCATCCGCCTTCTTCTCCTGTTCCTCCGCCGCCGCCGCCGCCGCCGCCTCCTCGGTCTTGGGCTGAAGGAACAGGCTATCGTTGTACACCTCCCATGCTGCCTCTTCGTTCTCATCCGTGTAGCGCAGCTTGCGCCAGTTCTCGGTCTGGACGTAGCGCAGCCTGTCGGCCATTGTCTCCGTGGTCACGGCGTCCCCGTCGGCGGTGTTCTTGATGGTCATGTGGATTGCGCGCGCGGCAGAGGACGACGAGCCTGCTGATTCCTTGGATGCCGAGGCCGATGCGTTGCGTTCCTGCTGCGTCGCGGCATCGAGGTGGTGGAGTTGTGGTCGGAGATGGACTAGGGACGAGACGGGCGTGAGGTGGAGGTTTTCTATTTCGGAGGGAAACGAAAGAGTTTTTTTTTTTTTTTCTTCACGTTAGTAAAATATAGGATTTGGCATGATTTGGCTTGTTCCTTCTCTTATTTTTTTTTTTTTTTAGAGGTGGAAGAAAAAAAGGGTGAAGGGGGGAGGACATGAACGGACTGCCTTGGAATACGCCAACCATGTACTGGACCTCATCCGTATCAGGATACTGCCCGCCAAGAGTCTGCGTCTTGAGCACTTTCTCCTGACGAACCGCATCGTTCCAGTCCATGTACTCGTCGTCGTCGCCCTCACCCTTCTTCTTGCCTCGCTGCTGGACGGCGCCGAAGCCGAAGCCGCCCGCTAGACCGTGAGTGCCTCCGTTCTTGGCGGCCATGGATGTCTGCAGGGTGCGGCCCCAGCGGAGGCCCTTCTCGCGATCGTAGGCGGCTGTGGTGTCGAGCGGCAGGTCGGCTTCTACCATGCCCGAGTGCGACTTGAGACGGAGCTCGGTGGGTGCCGGCCGAGGGGCGTCGTCGGTTCGGTTGGGCTGCTGGAGGACGAGCAGGCGACGGCCTAGCGGGAGCGCTGGGTTCAGGTAGACGGGGTAGCTGGCGGTGATGGGATCGGCGTCGTCGTCGACGTCCATTTTGTCGGGTTTGCCCATTTTGATTTTGAGACGGCCGTCGGCCAACGAGGTCGCGCCCACGCTTGTCCCGGGGGGGTTTTTTTTTTTTTGAGCGATTCGAGATGCGCGGTTCGATGAGCCTATCTCCTGGGAAATTCTCTGGGCGAAAGAAGAAGAAGGTATAGAGATTCTGGTTCTAATTTGTGAAGTAGTGGATGACTTCTTGAACATGTTCTTCTTTTTATTAATAAGGTGGGGTGTAGAAAATTCCGGGCGGCGGGCGGCGCAAAGAGCTCTTATCTTATCGGTGGTGAAAGACTTGGTCACTTTTGGCTGGGTGCTGAGACTTACTTGACTCCTTGTTGGGAAGAGCTTAGGATTTTCAACGTTTGTTACATGGGCTTGCAATGCTTGCAATGCAATGCAAGGCAGATTATCGCACTCCAATCGACGCTTTCACTTCTATTTTCCATGATTGAAAAGCGTAACTAGGATAAGAGAAATCGCACTACTCTCCATCTATCAATCTTTTCCCCCAACAACAGCAAAACCCGCCAGCCAAGCTCACCTTGTCCATCGTCCATCTACCACGGCGGCTCGTCACTTGATCTCCACAGGAATCGTCTTGCAAATCAACGTCTCCGCCGTATCACTGACCAGCTGCAGCTCAACGCCAACCTTGACCTTGGGGTACTGGCTGGTGATGGGAATGTCAACTCTAAGGGTTTGATGAGCCCCGGCGGCAGACGGGCACTCGAGTCCCCATCTCCCGCAAGCCTCGGGGGATGTCAGCGGGAAGGGAATCTTGATGTGTCCAATCACGCCGGATAACTTGACAGTGGCGCTCCTGAAAGGCGCTGCGCCCGTGAAGGCGGCCTCTATGGAGGCTGTTTGCCCAGAAGTGAAGATGCAAGCAGGGCCGGAGCCGGGACAGTTGGGGATGTGGATTTGGAGATTCTTGACCGTGCTTCCTGTCGACCGAGCGGGAGGGTGAGTATGTGCCTGGTTTTGTTTGGAGGAGCAGGGAGCAGGAGAATCCACTTACCGCAGTCTTGGAAAGTTGCGCCGCTTACGATGCCCAGGAGACTGAGGAAAGAGAGGAATGCCAAGATGTTCATGTTGTTTGTCTTTCCGTCCTTGATGGCTGCCAGTCGAGTGTTTGGAGATGAGAATCAAGACGGGTTCAACCAAGAAAGAGAGACAAACTACTTGAGAGAGAATCTGGGGGGGGTTGAGTCCTGGAACCCGATGTTCGTGGCGGCAAGAATGCGAACTTGATTGAGCACATATATATATACATATATGTGCGCTTCATACCCATATGTTGCACGAGAAAAGAGGCCCAGCCGACTGGCCACTCAACTCGTGCTTATCATCCCTCTTATGCCTTGCAACAGGAACACGATGGCAAGTGTAGATAGATTCAGGTGTCACGTCTTTGCAGCACACAGCGCAGTGTTTGACATGGTGCGTTTGACTGTGTAGTATGTATGTACTACGACAACAGACATGATGCTTGCTCAACCGGACAGACGAGGCACTTTGGGATGGGTCGCGGTGTGATGTGCTGGTTATTCAGTTGAGAGTCAGTCCTTGACTGAGTTGGAGGAAAACAACGTCCACGTCATCCACGTCGTCCCGGTGGGACTTGGCGATTGGGCTTTGTCCTCGATGCTCATTGAGGTAATGGTAATACGCATGTTTGATTGCTCCTACTGCGTGAGCTGCTGCGTCCGTGTAAAACCCGAGCAAATGGTGCTGTGCTTGCTGGCTTTGCTCCGGATGAGACGGGGTATAATAAACAAAGACTTTTCAATCATGCTGCTCGAGTCTCGAGTCTTGAGTCTTGACTCGCAAAGCTGAGCCGCGCCCAGTTCTGGACTAGCGCGCCATGGCGGCGGCCCCCGTAATAACTTGTAAAAGCGACGAGGCTTCGGGGCTGAATGGATGGATCATGAGGCAGTGCCAAATTTTACGACGACCCCGCCGCATTGATGTAATTTTAAACGTCGACAACCTTCAAGTCTCCGGGCAGACGATCCAATCCACAATGTCAGCCGTACATGTATGCAAGCGTGGCCCACACACAGCATGTCAACAAGGGAGGTGTTGTTGGATAAGAAGCTGAGAAGCTGAGGGGGAAGAAAAAAAAGGAAGAAACAATAACATGCCCCTGCCAGACTCCCTTCTCGATTCTTTTCCTTTTCCTTTTCCTTTTTTTTTTTCCAAGACACAAGAAAAGCCCTCCTTCCCCTTCCACCAAGCATACGAGCCAACAACAACAACATCATGGCCTCACAGCAGCAACCGGACGAGAACGTGGTTCCCGCCCAGCCCGAAAACACGTCCCATCCCACGGGAACGACTCACGATACCGACAACACTATTCAGCCCGCCCAGAGCCCGCCTCAGCAGACGCCTCAGCAGACGCTTCAGCAGACGCCGCTGCCTCCTTCCTACAACCAAGCCAAGGCACCTCCTCAGGGCCAAACCGACCAGAATGCTCCTCCTGCGACCGTCATCCCGTTGCACCAGCTGAACGATCAACCTCAGTGGATTGACTGCCCCTTTTGCCACAAGCGGACCACCACGGTTGTCCAGCGCGAAGGCAATTCAATGCAATAGTGAGTTTTTCTTTCCATGCGACGGTCCACCTTTCAACGAATGAGGAATGTAAAACTGTTGCAAGAAAAGTAAACAGAGCTAACCATTTCTTTTCTTCGCCCTGAGCAGCGTCGTCGGTGCCGTCCTCTGCCTTGTCTGCGTCTGTCTGACCTGCGTCCCCTGTCTGGCCGGCTGGTTCGAGGACACCGAGTATCGCTGCTCCTCCTGCAAGAACTTGGTGGCTTTCCGACGAAACGACGGGCCTATGGAGATCTTTGGCCCTCAAGTCCCTGTGCTTTCCCAGTACAGCGCCAACCAGGCCCCCGTGGATCATCATCAGCAGCAGCAGCAGCAGCAGCAGCAGCAGCACGAATTGCACGAGATCCAGCCCCAGCAGCAGCAACGGCAACAGCATCAGGACCCGGTCACTCAACCTCCCGTCAAGAACTAAACTTGTCGCAACTCTGAGGCGTTGAAAGCAGAATAAGGGGCGAAGATCCAAGTGCTTATTCTGGGTTATGTGAATCAATGCTCTACTTGCATTCTTTTTTTGGGGCCAACATGCCAACCTAATTTCCCGTGATAAAACCTGGCGTCACCAGATGCGTGGAACAACTGTATAATCGTGGACTTGATATCAGGGAGGGGCGAGGGGCGAGGGGCGAGGGGTTGTCGGGTTACCTGATATCGGCGGTTTTTATCTCCCTGAAGAAGTTTTCTTTCGCCATCTATAGCGGGTTTGCGTCACCCCCGGCAGAGCTACGGCTTGGATATCACTAAAGTGACTTATACTAGGAAGCGCGCGGAAAGAGGCGCCAAGTCAGCGCAGTCTTATCCCCCTGAAATCAAGGATAAAAGTTAGTATAGCCCGAGATTAACTGGCGATTATGGAGGACAACATAAGCTTTCTTAATGATGGAGCAGATATTCTTGATTTCTTGTCACGGTGTCAAGTCAAGTGGTTAGTAAGGTACACCCACTGTAGATGTTGGGATCAACGGGTTGGTTGCTTTTGGTCCTGGAGACCTTCTTCAGAGTACGTACTCCTGACTTGTAAAACGACCAACGGACGATTCCACCTGCAAATCGGACCAAGAGGCAGAAAATGGCTACGTTTCTTGAGATGTATCATCTCAGATGTTCACGCATCCCTCCATCAGGCCAATCTGGTCGCCACCCTCGCTATATCGGACAAGAGCGTCGTCCATGCGGCGACAACGAGAGAGTTAACCCACATCAGAAAAAGGGAACTGGGAAAAAGCTCTAGTGAAGTTAATGTGTGCTCCCCGCAATTCAGGAGTGCCCCCTCACGGACTCAAGTGGCCGAGAGCCGAGAGCCGAGAGACGGTTCCAAACAAAGAGAGAAGCAAGACCTGGAGGGAAAAGCAAAGTAGCCAACATTTCCATTAGACGACAGGACACCTCAAAAATAGTGAACATTTGAAGTTGGGAACAATATCTCCCGGGTTCGCCACGGAGCGAGCTTTTAGTACTCAAACAGTTTTCTTCCGCTTGGGTCGGTCGGGTTGCAGCACAAGTTTGATTCCAAAAACCGATCATCGTGTTGTGAAATTCAATGCATCTCAGGGGGCCTGTTGCTTGAACGACATTGATTATTCGGGGTAACTCATGAGACTGCCGATATGCAAACCAGCCAACGTTTTTGTCGTTGTCCCCGATGGCGAGCCATTTCAAATCGAAACATCGGTCGCTCTCCTGTCGTATTGTGCTCAGCGCGTGCACAGGAAAAGGCCTTGCGGTATCAGACAGACCATTCTAGTCCAGCCTGGTCGAGTTCAAGCCGTTATAATAGGTGAGGAAAGGAATTTGCTCATCGGCTTGACTGGCTGAACCTGTCGGCACCGGTATTATAAGAGACGGCAACTGACCACGAGACAGAGAGCTACCTACGGTCGTATCCTGTATTACCGTGCGCCGGATCTACTCCGTACATACGGATCCGTACAACGGGATAAACGGTTCTGTTTGGCATCAACGCCAGCCAGTCCAGCCCGTTCAGGGCACCACAGCCGAGACGTCATTTGAAATGCATACAGATGCACTGCATGCAGCAGCAGCAGCAACATGCCTGGTTGCATTGTCCTCCATCCCGCAGTTTCACATGGCTATTATTGCCTCCCCCCAACCGGGAAATGTGCCGCCATTCGAGCGCGGAATATTGCTCTCGATCGCTGGAGGGTGTACGGGGTAGAGCAGGCAGGTTACGAGGTGTGCCAGTGCTGACCTCGGGCCAGGCAGGCTCTCTAGATGCAAAGATGAACCCACTGGTCAAGAAACATGCTTGCCTGCATTTCGTCAGTTCTCAAGGGTCTCGGGCCGGCTGACAGGGATTGCCGTGTGTATGTACATAGCGCGACGCCACAGGCAAGGCTCAAGAACTGGCTCCTGGCTCCTGGCAAATGAAAGCATAGAACTGACAGATGAGGCGAAGGGACAGAAGGGGTGGGAGACCAACTTCGAGAACGACGTGGGTCGCCACAGCCATCCATCATCCATCGTGGCTACCAGGGTCTAGGACATCGTTTGCCTTGGCATTCGAAGTGTACGGAGTACTCCGTAGAGTTTGTGGTTAACTTCAACAAGCTGCCTTCTCTTTCAGATGTACGCCGCGGTACTGTACCGATTATTGCTTCGTGAATCAATCTTGGATTGCTACCCAATCTGCCAGTTCAGAGTCCAAACCAGGTTGTCCGCTGGCATACGGAGTATTGGTGAGATGTCAGCACGGCCTTGTGGCTTGTCTCTGCCCACTTTGCCCAAACCCCACACTTCCCACCACATGCAAGCACATGCTAAAAAGAGTTGACAATCCAAAGCTGGGCGGGGTTGAATATTAATCTTGTCGCTTCCCATCTGCTAGCTGGAGCTATCTAATAAGGCGGCAAAAAGGGGAGTTTGTCTGGCAATTTCCACGAGGGACTAGCCATTTCCTCGGGAGAATTGCCAGGAGGAAAGGGTTTCCCGTCGGTTTTTCGTCTTGTCCAGATGTTGATGTGACGATGCACCACGGTAGCCACATGATACATGACACATCAAGCGCCGAGCTCCAATAGCAAGTGAAAGCAAGTCACTAATGCAGCTTGACCGGGCGCGGATCTGGATGCGAATGTGAGGGTCGGGCATCGTAACTAAGCCGGTGGCTGGCTGTCGTCCAGCGGCGGTACGGAGCAGTCACTATTGATTATTTTCTCACGGTCTCGACGTCGTCCATGCGGGCAACGCCGGTGGTAGTGTAGTGGTGGTCACTGGTGAGCATGCTTGCACGTCCGATGCTCACGCAAGGTTTCGATTCGGCGATTCGGCGCGGGCAGGTCGAAGCGGCAGTGACCAGATCCATCCAGTGCGTTGCAGCACATGCGAGTTGGCAGGGATAATGAAGAAATCAGAGGCCTCTGCAGACAGATGCAGCATCGCCATTCGAGAAGCCGAGAGGCGCTGGAGCAGTGAGAAGTAACACGAGACGGGGGGTTACTGAGAGTACGGAGAGATTTTTAGACATGCTTTGTGCCTTCCAAATGCGATTCAACTGTCCGTGCCTCCTTCCTCGACCAGACGTCGACCAGACCTGACCACGACCAGACCAGACATCGCATCGTGGCGGCTAGTCGTATTACCAACAAAGCACTTGAAAAAGCGTCGCGGACTTCCTCGCTTTTTTGTCTCCTACTCGAACAATAACGTGGCACGTGCATTCTCACATTGGCATGCCGTATTAGCCCTCCGTGCAGAGAATAATAATCCTGCCGCCGTTCGACTCCTGGCAACGGAACAGCGACGCAGGCAGCCTAGATTGAAAAAAAAAAAAAAAAAATAGACTTACCCCGCTGGAGGTCAAGAGTTGCGAGTGAGTGGCTCCGTCATCGCCCACCCGTCGCCCACCCGTCGCCCACCATCGCCCACCATCGCCCACCATCGCCCACCATCGCCCACCATCGCTAGCGTTGCGCCTATTCTGCGCCCGGTCTACGGCCTGCGCTGAGCGCTGCGCTTCTTTCCCTCGTTCTCGACTGCCATTGCCGTGCAATTTGCCTCATCCCACCGCTTCGATCGTAAAACGCATGCCCGCCAGTGTCGCGATATCTCGAGTTCTTTCTAGACCTGTCCCTGCCATGGATCCCACCATGACAGAACATGATTTTCGATTTCCACGAAGGCCCGACCCTCTGGCTCACGACGGTGCTCACGACGGTGCTCACGACGGTGCTCACGACGGTGCTCACGGCGGAATCAACCACCCGACCCTCGAGTCCGCCAGCTCCAACCTGTCCCAGTTGTCCCAGACCCGCGCCATCGCCAAAACCAGATTGCTCGACAATGCTTTGTTCCCTTTTCTCGAGAACGCCGCCGCCGCCGAGTCTACCAAGTCAATCGATCAGCTTCGGGATGGCGATCCGCTCGCCGCCCAGGTGTGGAAGTTCTTCAGCAAGACGAAGCAGCAACTGCCCAACCAGGAACGCTTGGAGAACCTGACTTGGCGCATGATGGCTCTTAATATGCGCAAGCAGAAGCAGGACGGTGAGGCTCGTCTAGCCAAGGACCAGCAAAGCAGGTATGCTTCTTCTTTTATATCCAATGCATGTCCAACCCACATTTGGATCCGTGCTTGAAATCCCCCCGCAAACCGCCATCGTCCCTGCGTATTGCATCATTTGTTGGCCGCCGCATGCATGGGCTAATCAGGGGGGGCTTCCTGAACCTGCCCGGCTCGGTACCTAGACTCAACCATCCTGCGACCAAGAACGCGCCAAGTGGGATTGCCCAATTGCGAAAGACTTCAGATATCAATGCCGATAATAGTTCAGACGCGATGAAACTCGACGACTTCATCTATTCCGAGAATGTCGTCACCCCGGGCGGACTCATGTCCCCGCCGCCCGCTCCCTCCAAGTTTGACGAAGCCTCCCCGACCAGTGGTCCATCTGCATCTGCTATTCCCATCAAATCTCACAAGGATACTTCCAGTCATTTCGTTCCTCAATCTGTCCCGCATCAACAGCCCTCGGGCAACAGCGAGTTCAATTACGTGCAGCGTCATCATCGCAAGACGAGTATCGATGAGCGTCAAGTGAGTACCCTCCCCGCCCGTCAATGGAGTCCATCCAGTCTGCCCGTCATCTGTCACCACTTCCCTGCGAATCCAAGCTGGACTCATAGTTGTTTTGGGCTGTCCCAAAAGCGCAAGCCGTGCGTTTCTTGACATCGACCCTGTTAGCCAACCACGCCCAACTTCTCGCTGACACTTGCATCAGAACCGCAAACGCCCAGCCAACTTTTCCCCTCATATGCTTGCCGTCAATAGCAGCACATCCGGCGGAGAGTCCAACCTCGAAGCTGATTCGGAACTCCAAGGATACTCTCTCGACAACACCAACTCAGTCACGATGCAGCAGCTGGCCCGAGGCGGCAGCTCCGCCGTTCCATTTGCACTGGATACTTTTATGGAAAACGATGCAGTGATGAATCAGGCGGCGCAATTTCAGCAGAGTTTCTCCTTTTCTCCTTCCAGCTCTCCAATGATACCCCATGGTCCCTTTTCCAACATGTACAACAATAATTCCTCGGTTCCCTCATCTCTCATTTCTCCCGACCTATATTCGCCTCCGGGATCTGCCTATCAGTCTACTGCATCCACTCCCATGGCCATGGGTGAAGGTGAGAATTTGTACTTTGGGTCGCAAGATAATCGCCCGCAGCGGCAGCAGGGCATGAGGCCGCACCACCCGGGCCAGCACATGGCAAACAACATGGGCCACAACCAGCAGTTCATGTACAGTGGTCGAAACAACGGCCACCGGATGTACTCGGCTGCCGGAACCGAATCGGGGTCTCTTTCAGCTTTCAGCACTGCCCCCAGCTCATTTAGTCATATTGACCCTAGCCAAGTATTCCAAAATGACTGTCAAGTCGCGTCCCCTACCATGTCCATGAGACCAGACAACATGTTCTCGTTTGGTGTTGATTCGGATGACGAAGATGGCACCCACAACTTGCAAGGTCAGAACATGCCAATGCATGGAGACTTCGCTACTTCTATAGATGAAGTTGGTTCGCTAGGCTGGGATGCCTCCCTTCCTGGACAGTTTAGTACTCAGGCCGCACGATTTCCTGGTGGCCCGCCTCGCAAGCAGGTCATGATAGGAAGTACTACGACCGATTATGTCGAAAACCATGGTGACTGGGAAGATTCCGGCTTGGGGCGCTCGCAGTCTTTCAAAGGCAATGACAAACAACAGCAAAATATTCCCCGAACAGCATCGACGCCCTCGCATCTGGCCACAAAACACAATGGTTTCGAACAGATTGCTCAGAGCCTACCGGCCTCACCGGGCGACAACGTGCACGGCACCATGTCCGGCTTCTCATCTGCCGCGCCCAGTCGCGCATCATCACCACCACCTGTCTCGAAGCGAGGCTCAAGCACTAACTTGCAGGCGGCCGCGGCAGGAGCAGGAGCAGGAACAACAAGTGTTAACCAAAACGATGGCGGTGCGCCGACAACATGTACCAATTGTTTCACACAGACTACACCATTATGGAGACGCAATCCAGAGGGTCAACCTCTGTGCAATGCCTGCGGCCTTTTCCTCAAACTACATGGCGTAGTTCGACCTCTCAGTCTGAAGACCGATGTCATTAAGAAGAGGAACAGAGGTTCGGGGCCTAATGGATCAGGTGGTGGTGCGAGGTCGAGGAAGAACGCCACTGGGTCTGCTATCGCTTCACGGAAGAACTCGACTTTGTCGATGGCCACAGTGGCGGCAAGCAGTTCCAACAACAACAATACCGGCAGCCTCATCAATAACAGTAACAACAATAACAACAATAACAACAACAACAACAACAGCGTGTCACCACCCGCTACCCGCAACATGCTGCCCAAGGAAAGCGAGAGCCCGGTGGCTACGACGGCAGGCTCAGGCGCCAACACGGCAGGCAGCACGCCAAACAGTCACCACGGCAACGCAGGAGCCGGCGGCAAGGGCGTGGTGCCCATTGCCGCGGCCCCCCCGAAAGCGACTCCCGGTCCTGGCGCATCGTCTGCATCGCGATCCGGAGCCGCCTCTGCTTCATCCAAACGACAGCGCAGGCATAGCAAAAGCGCGGGGACCGATGGTTCTTCTGGCATGGAAATCGACAGCCCCAACGAAACTTCTGGATCCAGCGACCTACCTCGATCCATCGGCAACACACCAACCATGGCATCATTGTCGACTTCTATGCTGTCGAGCAGCTTTGGCATCGTACCCCATCGCCATGCAATGAGTCACGGAAGCATCATGTCCCTGGGTCACCATCAGCCGGGCGGCCCACAACACAGCACCGGCGGAGCCAGTGCAGGTCCGCAGGAATGGGAATGGCTGACAATGAGTCTTTAATGCTTTGGATTCGGTAATATAGGCCAAATTGACGCCTGCGGTGATACCATTGTTCCCCGTCGGGAACTTGAGCACGCAATGCCCGTCTGCGTCTGCCCGAAGGAGTTGGCGAAGGAGTTGGGAGGCTAGTTTCATCCCTGTCACGTAGGTGACCACCGTTGGGATAATCATGGCTTGTTGACGCTATCCGCCTGCGGTTTTTTTTTTTTTTTTTTTTTTTTTTCAAATCTTCTTGGGTGGATAATTTTCAAATCTTGCATATTTATACCAGGTAATTTTTTCGCTTTGCGGCTTTCGCCGATCAACGACAGCGCAGGAAGACGTGGCCACGTATATCAGCGGCGGAAACTACGTCACAACGCAAGAGCACGTAGTCAGAGACCATGATGTGTCAGAGTGTGTGGGAGAAAGGTCGGACGAACACACCAGTTTTCCGGATTTTTTGTCTATTTTTTTATTTTTTTTTTTCATGAATGTTTCTATCCTCTTGAATAGCGTGGGCCCTTTGCCAACTATTTTCAAATCTCATTGTGGTTTTTCCCATGCCAGGAGTTCTTTGCGGGTGGCCATGATATGTAGAGGGAGCAATCTCTTGTCCAGGGCGAGCGGGATGAGATCAATGCGATGGATAGCCAAGCCAGTATTACGGCAGGGTCTTTACGAGAATTCGATCCAGTTACGTACGACTCGACATGTGTGTTGTCAGGGAGTCCGGTCCTTCGTGACGCCGCGTTAATCTTCCTTGAATCTGTAGCTGTTGACGTGAGGGAGGCGGAGGCCCAGGCACATTTCGCGTGGCGTCTTGTTCAATTCGCGCAATGACTCTTCAATTACAGCATGGCATCAATCAATCAATCACCACGAATAACAAGACGTCGCATCAGGGCAGAATATAGTTGGAAAGTTCACCATCAATTTCACAGCCGGATTGATCGCCTGACAAGAAGCGACTTGAGACAAGTAAGTACAATGATGATATTTCAACGTCGATTTCTCTATGCCGACATGCCTCACAAAGCAATTGCAATACAACGAGACGGTCCGGTCCATACAAACAGGCAGAATGAAAAGACGACGGATATGTTGGTCCGGACAAATTACTCCTCCTACGCCCATTAATCTCCTTGAGGGAACAAAGAACAAAAACGAGCTTTGTTGTTCCTCTGAATACAATCATCAGAAATCATCAGGCAGAAAGCACGCGTACTTGCAATCTGAACAGTGATGGGCGTGTAACTCTGTCGGTCCAGCCAACGTTCTACCACGTTCTTTGATCTTGGGTTTGCGCCCGCAAGCAAAATAGTAAAAGTAAACAGTTAAAAAAACTTTACACATTTTGGTTTCCTCGTACTCACCTCATTAAGCGCCTTAGCAAAAAAAAAAAAAAACCAGAACAAAAACCCTCCAGATTCTTTCTTATGCAGTAATAGTCTCAATTAATACAGGCAAGGAATACAGCCCTCGCGGGCCATAGTGGTGGGTTTCTGGACGAAAGGTGGCAATGCTTTGCTTCCTTCAAACTGGATTGCACCCGCTGGCTTTTACAGCATTACTCGTTGATTAGCACACAGTCGCCAATCACGGCTCGGGCTCCATGGCTCGCTCTAGAGCATGGTACCAAAGTTTTCGTTGTCAGAAGTTGGGATGCGTTTTCGTGGACTGCCGCCGTCTTCAGTAGCAGGCTTGCGATGGCGGAAAGTGAATCCGACAAAGAGGCTCTTGCTCATTTCGTCATCGCGATCGGCCATGGTTTCCAGGGCCTGCTGCTTTTCATGCACCTCCTTGTACTTTGCCATGTCTGCTTCATTGCTGAAGTCGTCGAAATAGCCAGCATCAGTCTCCGAGTCCAGCTCGGGCACGAATGGGGCTCTGGTTTGACGCAATGTTTCCCAGTCAACTTCGGCAAAGTATTGGTGGCTGTAAATGTCTTGACTATTGGAGAAGCGGCGAGTACGAGAATTGATGCACCTGTGTAATGTAGTCAGTATCGCCATGGCCTGAACCAGAAGTGTATTAGTGTTCGGGAAGCTCACGTTGTGATGAAATTCCAGGTACGGTTGCTGAGGAAGTAGTTGGGGTCTTCCCAGACTGGTCGCTTCAGAACTTCCTTCCAATGCTTCAAGTTCCTCCACGTCTCGTCAGGTGTAGCTCCAGCAAAGGGCGGGAATCCGGTAAGGGCTTCAAAAAGCATGCAGCCCAAGCTCCAATAATCAACTGTATAATCATACTCTTCCCCTCGAAGAACCTCCGGTGCCATGTAGTCAGGAGAGCCCACAATAGACTTGGCGTAGTTGACGTCGTTCTGTCGCATATTACGATAACTTTCACGACGCTCGGCAACTGTTCGCTGGTCCATGGGCTTGCCAAAGGGGACGGGAGTCTCCGAAGCCTCTTCGAGTTTTATTCTCATAGACTCGATCCTTGAAGGGGCTAAAACGCCAGCCGCCAGACCAAAATCGGTGAGCTTAACGTGACCAGTAGAGTCCACGAGAAAGTTCTCGGGCTTCAAATCTCGGTGGATGTAGCCAAGCTCGTGTAGGGCGTTAACCGCACAGAACATTTCGGCAATGTAGAATCGCGCGTGCCGGTTGGACAAAACACCTGTGTTGTTAAGCAAGGTGCGAAAATCGCCGCCGGGCACGTATTCCATGGCAAGATAGATACTCTTGTCGTCTTGGAAAGAGTACAGCAGGCGGACGAGCCAGTCGCTTTGAGCGGTGGTAAGAATGTCTCTCTCGGTAAGGACGTGGCGGACTTCGTCTAGTTTGAAGAGTAGTTTCTTGCTCATGACCTTCAAGGCGCAAACCTCGCGTGTATCTTTCTTTTGCGCAAGGAAGACTTGGCCATAGCCACCCTGGCCAACTTGAGTCAGGATCTGAAAATCGCCTTGGCGAAGTCTCACACGTCTCTTTCGGAGATTGGCTCGCTCTCGTCCCGTGTATTTTGTCCACATCTGGTTATGAGTTCGTTCGTCGGTCTCTGGCGGGGCAGGGAATTCGGCCTTGAAGGCAGCCAATCGATTCTGTCTCGAGCCAACGTAGGTCAGGAGATCAAAGTAATAGTCCAGGAAATCTGCGCGTATGCAATTGTTAGCTGTATGTTCGTTTGCCGGTATCTGTTGCAGCCGGCTAAGGGCGGTGGGGGTTGGTCGTGGTTGGGGAAAGTATGACATGTTACTAACACAATTGCGTCACATTGACCAGTCTCTTGACACCAGGCTTTTGCAAAAGCTCTCGCTCCTCGGCTGTCAAGCCTCTTGACGTGTTGAATTTCTTGTGTGAAGTCATCGGACGGTCCTTGGTCTCGTAGAGCTGCTGGCGAGACCGAGCGGCGTAACTGTGCTGAGCTGGTGAATCGGTCAATCCAAGTCTGGATGCCGGCGGTGTGTTTTCCTGGCCCTGCCTCTTCAATGGGCTGCCGGGCGAAGAAGTCTTGTGTATGATGCTCTCGTCGATGTTGATACAGGACTCATCCAGAGGTTGGGCGTTGGTTTTGCCAGAGGAAAGCGGGGTGATAACACTCTGAGGGCGAGTAAGCTTTACAGGTGCATCCATTCCTGCTGAATTAAGCGTCATGGCGCTCTCGAATGCGGCAGGAAGATCATGCGCGCCGGGCGGGATGGTCTTCTTGCTCGGACTGCCTTGTGGTGTGCTCAGTGGGTTGATGAAGCTATTGTTGTTGTTGATCTTTTTGGTCGGAGTCATGGGGCGGAGAGACGCATCTCCGGACGATTTGTCCTTGCTGCCTTGGAAGAAGTTGGACATGAAGCTCGCCATGTTGATGGGGTGCTCGGAGGCCGTGAGCAGGCAAGAATGAAATGATCCAGTAGCGACTTGATATTGATAAAAGTGTGTTGATGTCAAATCAAATAGAACAACAACGGCGTGGTAGGCAATAAATAGTTTGAGCCACACGTCGATGCAAAAGAGGCCTGACCGCAGGTTGTTTTCTCGACACGCATCGAGCTGAGAACCGAGAAAACACGATTGCACGCTGGGGGTGGGCCGATGTTTCCAGTCGTCAACTTTTGCCAGTTGGCGATGGACGGGGCAGGAGGCAGGAGGCAGGAGGCAGGAGGCAGGCAGGAGGGATCTTGTTGTATCTTGCCTTCAGGTGCTGCTTATGCTTGTCATCAGGCTGCGGCCCCACCCAAGTCAACACGGTTGCAGGGGCAACAAGTCGTGCCCCCACCTTGGATTCCAGTCAGTCTCGAAGTGTGCCAGCAAAATGCAAAATGATGCTTGACATTTGCGGGTGAAATTAACTTTTACATAGTGCTTGAGTTCCAGTTTGCCTTCAAGTTGATCCATGTCCGTTGTTTCGCTGTTGCCATAGCACCTTTGTCAAACATAAACACGCACGATGCACACGGAGTACGTACCGCTATGAGCAGCATCATGGCGGGTGGCGGGGTAAGCACGAGGGACTTGTTTTTAAAAGTACCCAGGTACGGATTAGGAGGTACCTAGGAACCCAAAACATGCGTCTCGTCATTCAGATCACGCACGACCTTGCTACAACCCAACACCCAAGAGATGACATGTCACAACAAGGAAGAAAACCCCCACCCTTTTCTTCATGCTCTACGCTGGACTCTAGCTACTTCGAATTGTGACAAGTTTAGTCTTGGGGATGGATGTTTTTTTTTCCTCAGTTCCCTGGTTGACCAATACCAGCTACCCTGCACTCGAAACGGTCAAGATCGTTGCAAAACACCAGTGACGCAACGGTCAGGCAACGTTTTGAAGAAAGTAAGATTTGACGCACTTGAATTTCGCTTACAGCTAAACGAGGCCATGAACCCCTCGAGGCTCCATCTTGTCACTACTTACATATGTACATATGTACGGATTACTCCGTATTCCTTGTCAAGTACTGTGGCTCCCGGACAGTGAGCAACTCGGGTATTGACACTTGACTCCTGAATTGGACCAGCATCTAAATCTTATCAATCTCCCCACCCACCCTAATTTGCCATCACTTGATCAAGTCGGCTGATGCCAAGCTCGGTTGCATCATTGTAGCCACCCACCGTCAAAACTTTTGCATGTCCTTAAAAACCCCTCATGTGGGCAGGAGCATCGTACATTCTCCGACTATAGATATATCGCGAGCTCCTGTGCTTGTCCATCCGTGTTCTCTGTTCTTTTCTGATGCCTCCTGGTCGTCCGACGTCTCACTGGAAGCTGACTCGTTAGTGACAGCCATCACATGCTCTTCGGGCCGCCACCCATCACCACCTCCGAAAATCCATTGTCACCATCATCATGAAGCTTCTCAACACCATTGCAGGCCTGTGTGGCGTCGTCACGGCCCTGCAAAGTGTGCTGGACCATTCCGCAGAAGTGTCCAGGAACATCCCGACAATCTATGAATCGGCCGTGATGGGCCGACGAATCCTCGCTCTGACCAAGCTTGGCACGTTGTCCACCATCTTCCCTCAGGCATCGGGCCGAGATGTCAACAGTCGAGAAGCCCCTCCTGCTGGCATTGCCGGCCAGCCCATCGGCTTGATGGACTATGTGGCTGACTGTGAGGACGAAGGGAACCCGACTATTCTGGCTATGAAGATCGGCACGAGCTTCAGGAACGTTCGTGCTGGTTCTAATATTACACTTTCGATGAGATGGACTCCTCCGTATGCCCCAGCCAATCGCATTTCCTTGATATCTCGCCTATCGGCCTACATGCAAAATCGCTTTCTGGGTCGGGAATGCCCGTATAACTCGCCACTAGATCATCGAGATATTCCTGACACGGTGCCATACTCGGCTGCTAATTTGCCTCGATTCTCGCTATTCGGCTACTTGGAAACCATTCACACTGACAATGAGTCGTCCAAGAGGTTGGCAACATGTTATACGGCAAAACATCATGACGCCCTGCATTGGCTTCCAGGAAACCGTATCCACGAGGACGAGTGGACGAGATTGGTAGTCACGCATGTCTACTGGATTGGAGGCTTCGGGGACAGAGCGTATATCGGATGGATCCCTGTGGAGCAATGGAAGAAGGTGAAGAGGGCAGATTGGGAGGCTATCAAATTGCCCGGTGAGAAGAAAGGCTGGAGCGAGTGGAGTGTGGGAAAGGCTGAACAGCTGTGAGGCCACCGAGGGGAGATCCCAACTGTTCCACGCTGTCAGGTTGAGACTATTGGGGTAAAGTTATTCCGGTGAACATGACTGATATCGAGTATCGAAAGTCGATGGCGATGCATAGGCCCCAACAATAAGATAGATATATTGATTGACGAATAGAGACCATTTTCGAAGAGAGTTGAGTCTGTGAATGACGAGATCAGCAATATGCCGTGAGTCGTGAAATTGAGGTTGAAGCGGCGCAACCAAGCCATCCCAGTCCCAGATCATCTGTGAGGTACATCGACTGCATCTGGTGGTAATTGCGCGGGGAATCTATCTGAAAGGCCCAACGGCTGTGCTTGATGGCATTTCAGAAGCACTTGGCCTTGTAGGCTCTATTGAGTTGGCTGTGAAATGCCTGTCTCGGACCGGATCTGGGCTGTCTTCCCCCTTTGATACATTTTCGTCGACCCGCCTGGCTGAAACAGACTGTACGACAACGACATGTCGCGGAGTTCTGGAGTCAGGATCCAAATCGCCTCGAATTCGAAAATGCCAATTGCTCCGCACGCCAAGAGTTAGCCTATTAGCTGGGCCGCCACCGGCCAGTTATGACGGGCAAGAGGTGGAAATTCCAAGACGGGTGGCGACTGGTGGTGTCTGGTGGGCAGGCGAGTCACGATTTCAAAAGTCTGGACCGTTTTGAAAACAACCTTGGCAACACTTGGGCTTTAAAGTAGTTGGCGAGTTTCCTTGCGCTTCGGCTGGGCGCCTGTTTGGTCACACGGATAGATCAGCATTCGAGTGCACTCCGTAGGCACTGCCAATTGGCGCGGCTCTACGGAGTTCGGAGTACGGAGTATGCGGCCAAAAATTGACATTGGAGATGGACAAGAAGATGTCGGGCTTGGGCTGAGCACTGGAATGCAGCATCCTCCAGCACAAGTATGTACAGCTACTCGGTGTTGCAGACCCCTTCGTCAGTTGCCAACGTGTCGACATCTGGTCGCCTTCGTCGGCGGCGGTGGCGGCAAGCCCGATAAAACCATGACCGACTATCATCGACGATACGGCGATTCATTCAAGCATCTCCGAGTCGTGGCGGACACGCTGGCGACCTATCAGAAACATAACATGGCTGAAGCTGAGGCTGACCAATTTTCCCAACCAGACACGACGCTATTGACGACTGACAACAACCCAACAACAACCCAACAACAACCCAACAACAACCCAGAGGATTGACGGATTGACGGATTGACGATAAGGCTCTGCGCTGAGAGATGATAGAATCGGCGCAGACAAGGATGGACGCAATATGGGACGGAGCACGGTGGTGCGGAATGAGATTTTGGACGTGTCTGGTGTTCCGTGTGGCACAGATTTTGTTTTGACCTCGCAGCTCCCCAAAACGAGATTGATCAAAGCACAGGGCAGCGTGGGAGGGCAGCGTGGGAGGCAGGCACCCCCAGGCAGGCACCCAGGCAGGCATCCGGCATGCACCCGGCACGCACCCCAGGCACCCAGGTTTTGTCGAAATTTCCCGTCCCCCCGGTTTCCCGGGGCGTGCGCCAACAAATGGGTGGAATGGGTGGTTGGCTAAAATAATAACCTTCCACTCGGTGCTTGCGGTTGAGGAAAGAGTAGTTGTAACTTGTGTGAGCCAGCGAGCAAGGCGAAACAAAACACCTTTACCTCTCCCATAGGCATCTATGGAATAGGTAGGAGGACAGGGTTGAAAGGTACGGGTCAACCCGAGCCCTTCCTTTTCTTTCTAGCCTTCTAGGTAATAGTCTACATAAGCACTTGGGTGCAGGCAGATATGGATGCCCGCTGGCAGCTACGATCCGTACATGGAATCGATTCAATCCAAACCGATTCAACTCTTCACCAGCCCCAACAACTTCACGGTCAAGTTTGTCTGGTCCCCACTCCTCACTGACTCCTATGTACATTACATAAGAGAGGCAGAGAGAGGGAGACTTGACTTGACCCTTTGCAGCAGCGGCCAACGGCGGCACCCACACTGGGGCCACACACACTGGGGCTACAACTGTGGCCATACGGATTACACGCCCACCACTCCCCATCGCCACCCCCCGCCGGCCCCCGCCCCTCTCGCCCTCTCCCGCCCCCCTCCCTCACGTGTTTACGTATCAAGTTCGATTGATTCAATCGATTGACTGCACCTGCCGGGGGGTGATCCAATCTTGCCTGCGCCCGCGTCAGCGCAGCGCCTTATTATTACGGAGTAGTCCGGAGTAGTCCGTACATACGGAGTGGTTAAGTGGTTAAGTTCTCAAGTGGTCCAGGAGGCTGCTGGATCCTTTCGGTTGCTGCGTCGCTCGCTTCTCCTGCGCCCACTGTGAACACCCGCATCCGCGTTATCCACACTGGACCTCCTGCCATTCGTGACCTCTTCCCAGACCCTCTCTCCAGAGCACTCGCTCGAGCATCCGACTTGTTCTCAACAACGACCCGACGCTCGACATCGACAGTCTCAACACGTCTTCAAAGGTGCAGCCCCGCCGAGCCGCCAACCTTGCGACGGGCGCCCCTTTTTGCACTCGGTTCGGTGCTACCTCGCGGGTGCGATCCGCCAGCTTTCTTCCCTTCGCACTCGGCGCTGGGTGGGCTTCATCATCCTACGTCAAGCGGCAAGCGGCAAGCGGCAAGCGGCAGGTTGGGCGCAAACTTCACTTCCATGTCGCTTGGACGACCCATTGCATTAGACATTGGCATTCATTAGTCATTTCGAATCTCCTCTACGCCTTCGAAATCCATAAATTGTAGCATTCATCGGGATGGCGCCCTCTCGCCCGTGCGAATCATGACCTCGAGGACCCCCATGGGCGTCCAGCCGCGACAGCCTCAACGAGGGCTCGGCTCGACGCTGCAGGTCCAGAGGCCTTCGAATCACCATCAACGCACCATATCATCCTCTCAACAACAATATCTTCCAGCATCACCCTCCAGGCGAGATCCTGCTTCAGTGTCCGACTCCAACAGCGAATCCGCCGATGCATTGTCCGCCCGCCATGTGTCAACTCCCAGACGACAAGGCTCCAAGTTACGGCTCGAGCTGTCCAACGAGCTCACTGCCGCTGGGCCAATGTCGGCAGCCGAATCGCCCCAAACACTCACACCGTCTCGAATGATGCCTGCTTCCGAAGCTATGGAGACGGAGAACCTGAGTCCGACATTGTCTAGGGCTTCCCAGCAAGATGCCTCTGACAACCCCCCCATGCCAATGCCTCAACGAAGGCTTCCGAAATCCTCGCAAACCGTTCCCTGGTCTCGGCCAGCGGTGCCCACAACGGCTCCGGCTAGAAAAGACGCAAGGCCGAAACCGTACACAGTCGAGATGCCGGTCGCCGCGCCCCGGTTTGTGAGTACGAATCGGAATGATACTGCTACTCGAGATCCTTTCAGCAGAGGCCTATTTTCGGGCCACGCCGATTTCTTCCCTTGGTCCGGTGTTCATCACGAAGATGAGTGGAGCACGGAGGCTATACAAAAGGGCACATGGGACAGAGGCAGCCAGAACGAAGCATCGTCCGCTCGACTGGCCATTCTTCCCGCCTTGAAACAGAAAAGCGGTCTCAACGCCCTGTCTACCATCTTCATGGGCGTCCTCAACCAACGAAGGCATCGCGGACAGATCACCGCACCCTCAACCTTCAAACCACCTCCCCGAGTCACTCTTACCGACACAAAACGAGAGATTTGGCTGAAGGATCTGGCCAACTCGGCCATATCTTTACGACGTTTGAGTCGAACGATTCCTCACGGCATTCGCGGGCGAACTCTACTTGACCAATGTCTAAACAAGGATGTTCCCACGGAGCGTGCAGTGTGGCTGGCCAAATGTGTTGGTGCCAATGAAATCAGAGCCTTCAAGAGAAAGGGAGCCAGTGGGGCGTTCGTTCTTGGAGGCGAGCTCAAATGGATTCGAGACTGGACTGTCTTTGTAGAACAGTTTCTTGAAGCTGTAGTGTCTGCTTTTGGAGAGCCCGATTGGAAACCCAAGGTGACATACGCGTACGTGTTCCTCCTCACAGATGACAACGCTGCACATTGATGCTAATGAGCCATCTCTTCCATAGCATCCGGCTTGCGACATGTCTCTACTCCGAACAGCTATTGGACCGCGATCACTATCTCGAATGGATCATCACCGGCTTGGAAAATAGCCCCCAGTCGAGGATTCCCATGTGGATTTTAATTGCCCAAATACATTGGGCTCATTTACTACAGCTACGAAGATGCGGCAGACGACTGGTCTATTCAATACTCAACCATCTGCATACTGTACGGGAAATCCAGCCCCACACTCTTGTTTGCATCCATGCAAAGAAAGCTACTAATTTCAGTTGGCAGATTGAGAAGGACCCCGATGGAGATGTTCTCTTTCAACTGGCCGCCCAATTGTCTACATTGGTCCATTCGCTCGTCAAAGACAACCCCGAGAGCTTTGTTTGTCCACCGGCATGGCAACGCTTCGGCGAAACGCTGAGACTGAACATTCCTGACGACGATACCGCGACCCAAGAGGCGTACAGCAACATCAAACTCCGAAATGCGAAGCTGTCAGTGGCGAGCACGACCTCCCCAACAGGTGGCCGCCAACACTTGGTGCAACTTCTTGATGCAACATTGCAGGGGATGTGTGCTCGCGACCTGGCCACCAAGTGCTGGGCCTCTGCAGAGGACAAAATCGGCATGATCAAGGGGGTTGTGGAATGGGCCGTTTCGCTCCACAGGCCTGGCTTAGCAAAGATATATGTTGCCGCTGGACTGATCAAAGCGTGGAGTGTCTTCCGAGTCAACGCCACCTCTGCCATTCTCGACGTCCTCGGAGATATCGCCCCGGGCGACCAAGTCAGGAAAACCTTCATGATCCGACTCGTCTCTGAGTTGGTACGGTCTGGACACTTCTCTGTTCCTCGGTACATGCAGTGGCTTATCGGCCGTGGTGGCCTTCACAACGCGGACGACATTGACCCAGTCGATGGCCCTTGCGCATCTCGTCTACTGGTTGAACTACCCGTTCATTGTTTGCCACACGAGCAGACCTCCCAGAGAGGCAACCTTCTTCGCCGCGCTGGCAACTATTCTGTGATTGACGAAGGAACCGACACCGGGAACGCACTCGAATGTGTGGATAATTCTCTTGGCTTGGCTGCATACCTCGGGAATTTCGATGCCTCGCGCAAACCCATAACACGAAACAAACTGCTGCGGAGGGTGACCAACAGCAGCAGAGCAGTCCAAAGCGCCATCGGTGCCCACCTATGTGATGCCGTCACAACACGCCTTCCTCGCAACTCCAATTTCGTCATGACGGTGGAATTCTTCACCTCCATTCGCAACACGATGGAGACCATTGGAGACTTTACCAAGCTTGCAGGCATTTTGAGAAGCTGTTCTTCTGGCCCCGATGCAGACGTGCTTGCAGCCTGCGTCGACACCATCAATGCCAATCTGGATGTCTTCATGGCCATGGGATCTGCAGAAGCATTGTTCGATGTTTTTGTTGAACGGCTCAAGGCAATCAGCCGCGAACAAGGCATGACGGTACGGCCGTTACTTTCGGCGCTTTCGGCCCTTGCCCAGAGGCTGCCCGGCAGGGACGATCTCGCCAAGCAACTGTCGCTCGAACTGGCCCAGAGCGACCGGTCCAACGCCATTGATGCTTGTTCACCAGTCTCCGACAGCATGGCAGTGCAAGCTCAAACCGCCGAAGGGGAGGTCTCGGAGCAGATTGACAAGCTTCTAGCAAGCGGAAATGTCATTGATCACCCTACCATGAACCGTCTTTTCCGCTACATTGCCCCGAAGTTGGAAGCCGGGTGGATCAAGTTGGATGACAATCGCCGAGTATTCGCATCGCTGCTCTCAAGATTGCGCATGTTAGATGCACCTCATTTCGACAAACTCATGGCGGACTGGATCAGTCATATCAGGACCTTGAAGAAACGACCGCCTCTGCTAGAGCTCTTGCCACTTCTTGTTAGCTTGGGGTGCCTATCATTATCGACCATCTTTCACACGGCAAACGCAGGCTCTGTGATGGCCGAAAGCACGACCGAAACAACAGTGCCAAAGTCGGCCACCTACCTACAAGAGCTCCTCCAGTTGGTTACGATGGAAGTACCAACAACTCCGACACTCAAGGCAGAAGAGGCTTATCGTTTCCGAATCCAACAACACAGTGCCAAGTTTGATCACTCTAAAGCTTTGGTGCAGTTAATACGGAATGCGCTTATCGAGTACTCAGCCCTTCAAGCAGATGATGGTGGAAGCTCTCTGCTGCCTTTGGATAATGCAGAGTGTCAGGACTGTCTTATAGAAGCAATGCGATTGCTGGTTGTAGCAGATTCAGCAATGGTGGCGGAGGTGCTGAACGTGAGCACACTGCCGCCTGCGGCAACAGTATTGGCCCAAAAGATTGTCACTCGTCTTTTGTTGCCCGAGGACAGTCCAGACCGACACCCATCTTTTGACCAGATACTGCGTCTTGCAAATGACTTGACGATGCCATTCTGCCAACTAAAGCTCAACCTGGATCTTTCAACCAACCAGCCCGGCACAAACACGGGCGATGAAGACGGACCACGACGATTTGAGGCCTTTGCAAAGGCGATGGACAATGCTATCCAATCACAGAACATTCTGTGGACAAGCATGCTGCCATGTCTAAGCGAGGACATCACGCAGGGGTTCAACCGGGAGGCACACACGAGGTTTCTGGATTTGATGCCAAACAGCAAGTCCGAAACAATCGCCAACGACACCACAGACAGCAATCGGATTCACCTTGCCGAAAATCTCCTCGGCGTGATTGAAGCCATCAACTCGGGACAGTCGCCGCCGGCCAGGCCGTCGTCACTCACCAACAATCTGGTTGACAAGTTGTCAGACCTGTGGGAGATCATCGCATCACAGGATGAAGCGCGGTCTCTGGCCAAGAAGGAAGTCCTTGATCACTGGCTGCCTGTTTTGTTGAGATTCATCACGTTGTACAGCATGCACGAAACGCCCAACAACGCGGCGACCCCGGGGCTCTCGGCCGCGATGAAGCCTTCTCAAACGGTCAATCATGAAGCAAAGGCTCGAATCATTATTGTCTTGTGTGGACTGTTGCTCGAGATGGAGGCTCTACCGCCAGAAGGCGCAGCAGCAGGGTCGTTGTGCCAGCAGATTTTTGACATTGCGATCCTTCTGGTTGACGCGTTGCCAGATGATCTGCGCACGCAATGCGCCAAATCTATTCTTTTCCTCCCCGGCTCTACCGCAAATACGAGCACTACGTCTGATGCACGCATGTATTACTTGTTCAGCACCCCGCGCCCCACGTCTGCCGAGAATCTCAAGCTCGCACATCGCGACAAATCTTGCCTGCCATACACTGCTGCAGCCAGGGGCATGGGTGCCATGTATGGCATCGGGCCAACATCCAACGAGCGCCTCAGTCCCTTTGTGATTCGACGTTGGGAGATTCTCAGCGAGCCCACTCCGAATGTCGGCGAAAACGATACGAGTCTCAGCCTGGGGCTGTTCGAGGCGACCAAAATACAATAGGTGATTTTCGTCGCTGCCACCACAAAGTCTTTTCTTGCCTTTTTTTTCTTCAGTTTGCGGAAGCACTGACCCTGTATGAATGTCATGATACACTAGAACGAGATTGGGAGATTCGGGAATAATACCTATGTTACGAGCGACAAGTACATTGCACTATTCTTGTCGGAGAATGATTCCTCTTCTTTCATTGCCCTTTTTTTTTTTTTTTTTTTTTTTTTGTTAGTGGGGGGGGGGTGGGAAGCGGAGATTGGGATAGCATCTTACAAGGATACTCGATTCGAAGCATCTTTTCTTTTTTTTTTTTCTTCCAAATTTCTTTTCGTCTACGGGGAGTATGCATGCCTTCTTGAAATCTGCATGGGATAAACTGCTGCATGGGGCTGGCTGTTTGTTTTCCCAGCATTTGCCCTCTTTTGAACACCTTCTCCCAAGGGTCTTCTATTTCTAGGAGATGATGACGGTGGCTGGCGCATCGGCAAGGCGTTTGTTGGCATTTCAATGTCCGAGTAATTGCTTGGATACATGAGGGAATTGCGGTTCGTCAACGGAGTTGTTTAGTTTATTAGGGGGGCGAGAGGGGTTGAGGCGTATTCGTAGTCCCTGGAATAGATAAGTCTTGGCACAATGTCGCCACAAGTTGCTCCACTTCAATTCGTCTTGTTGCCGTCAGCGTCGGCGATTGTGGACTTTGGACTTGGTCAGTATTGCGTTGGCCTGCTCGCGTGTGTGAAGAACATGCTTGCTTGGTAGCTTCCTGTTCGAGAATACAGTGACGTGTAAATTATTCCAGTTCTTGTTTTGCAATGTTTTAATTCTCATGTATTCACAGTGGGACGCTGGGGCAGGAATTCCAAAAAAAAAAATTATAAAAGAGAGAACAAGAAGTGAGCACGACATGAAGGAACGCGAGACTGCATAATGACTAAAGACAGACATACGCCAATGCAATGGACTATCCGGGTGTCACGAACAGTCAACTAGGAAAGGAGAAGAAGATGAGAGAGGAGGGAGGGAAAAAAAAAAAAAAAAACCAGGACCAAAACCACAAGACTTGGTCGTCAATTCGCCATGATGACCGGGCCTTCAGGGCCATTTGCGTTCTCTTACGTCTCAACAACTCGTCTACCTGTTTTCGATTCCGATTCCGATTCCGATTCCGACTTCCACGTCCACTTCCACTTCTACTCTCCATTTTCAATCCTCATCGAAAATCTGATATGTATTCTGCAAAATTGTGTCAATCACCTTGATTTGCCAGCCGGCATCGGCAATGGCCGTGCTAGGATCGGATCCCATGAGAGTAGGACCGAATATGACGGCCAGGTTATGCGAGTTCATCCTGTTGACGTGGGAATTGTCCATGACGCGATAGAGATGGAGCGTCATGGCACGGAGGGTGGCGTAGTTGGGGTCGGGGAGGGAATTGATGATGGAGTGCAGGGAGTCGCGGCGGACAATGTCGTCGTCGTGTTCTGTTTTACCAAGAAGAGAGAGGTTTAGTAAATCAAGTGTCATGTCAGGTGGAGGAGGGACGGTAGGTAGGTGGGCATTGAGGGGGTTTGGCATACTTGCTGCGTTGACGAACGCATCATGGTGCTCTAACGTGAAGAGGGGATCGGGAAGGTCTCGGAAGAATTGTTTCAGGAGGCCCGTTACGCTGTTGACATCATGGTAGAAGTTCTCTGGGTTTCTGAAGTCGAGGGCAGGGTTGGACGACTCTGCATATGGGTTATGACTGTGTCAGTTTTCTATGCCACAGAAGAAATTTTCATGGCTGTCGAACATCATGGGCAGGACGTACCGGCGTCAAACATGCCCTTGAGCTTGTTTATGTGGTTTAGCGACCCAGATTGCCGATAAATGCCCTCGACACCTAAACCGAAAAGATCGACGGCCTGAATGCACTGATAGACTACCATTGGCACTGCCAGCCCGTCTCTTTCATACAGACGGTTCAGTGAGACACCAAAGACTGGCTGAGACGGTGCTGATGCATTGATCTTCGGCGCTGCAGCATATGCTGGAGGCGGCGCAGGATTGTAGCCGGGGCCGCTGGCTGGGCTGCTGCTATGAGGATGCCTGTCGTTGGGGAATTGGGAACCTGAACCTGGCGGGGGTGCCGAGGACTGTGGTGAGGGCTGAGGGCCTCCTTGGAACGGAAGTACTCCCAACTGAGGTGGCCCATATGGGCTCATCGTGTTTCCGTATCGAGGAGCCGGCTGGGCGGAGTTCCTGCTCGAGAACTGCTGTTGCTGCTGCTGGGGAGCCTGCTGGCTCAGCGTGTTGCCATGGCTGAAGCTGCGTCCATGGTTCTGGCCGTACTGTCGGTTTGGATCCGGCAGGTTGCTTCCCTGGGGCTGTCCTGAAGGAGGCCCTTGTGATGGAACAGGAAACCCCGTGGCACCAAAATTGCCCGTGCTGCTTCTGGATCCCATGGAGAAAGATTGGCCAGGTTGCCCGTCCATAGGACCAGAAGTTTGACCAGCCATCTGTGGCACATGTATGCTGGACGAGGAGGGGGGTTGAGTAGCGGCGGGAGTTGATGGAGGATTCAGTATCTGACAGGAACGGAACAGGTTAGTCAAGCACTTGCTGCGTTCGGTTGAGAGACAGGGAGAGAGACGAGAGAGAGAGAGAGAGAGTTTCATGTAGGAAGAACATTAAAAAGACGTACAGGGTTGCGCTCGTATTTCACTTCCGAGTAGGGTTGAATCTTGCCGTGCTGACTGGCAACAAAATCATCCATGTCCTTCTGGTTGTCAATCGCAGCAACGGCTTGGCGCAAGCTTCGTGGCTGACCAGCGCCTTCGGGACCTTGGTTCTTGAATGGGCTGACAATCAAGCCATTGCCGAGAAACAGCTTTTCGTTGAAAGCGGCTTCATCGCATTGTCAGTACTGAACGAGAAGAGCACAGCAACGGCAGAGTGGAGGTGAGGGCATACCAAACTTCTGCATCTGCAGTGTGACGGCCGAATCCGTCTCGGTAATGAGCTCGTGGAGAGCCTTGACGGCCTCTGGTCGTGCAGTCTTTTCCAAATGGGCCTTTTCGTTCTGCAAAGTCTGCACATGGCTTTGATATGTCTGATCGGCTGCTTGGACTTTCCGAAGCAAATCCTCCTCCTGCTGAGCGGCGGATTTATGGGCCTTGAATGCGCCAAGCACTTTGCCGCCTTGTTTCGCTTCGCCGGTCCTTGCACGATCGTACTCTTCAGCTAGAGAATCATACTTGGTCTTGCTCTTGCGCATAACCTGCTCCAAATCTGCCACTTTTTGCTCGGCAGACAAGCCGTTTGCCTTCCACATCTTGCGTCCGCGCTCTCCATTTGCGACAAGCTCGAGTAATTCCTCATGCATTTGATGCAGTGAAGCAGAAAATTGCGAGCCATTCTCGGCCATTCGGTCGTGGATAAAGACCATTTCGTCGTAGG
Source organism: Epichloe festucae Fl1 (assembly GCA_003814445.1). Lineage (NCBI taxonomy): Eukaryota > Fungi > Ascomycota > Sordariomycetes > Hypocreales > Clavicipitaceae > Epichloe > Epichloe festucae. The sequence goes on along the minus strand of CP031385.1, from coordinate 5,130,673 downwards.
ATCGAGCAAAAGTGCCCTGTCGATGTTCAGGGCGGCGCGCGTTGTCTTGCGTCAACCGACATAGTTTTCGAAGACTTTGCGCGTGGTCATCCTCGAGTACAGATCGCTTTTTAAGAAACAAGGCAAATTCTTTGGCAGACGCTACGCTCTGTTTCAGGCGGTTCAACAGGGTAGGAATCCCGACCTATTCAAGGGTCAGCAACATGTGCGATGGATGATGAGCCACGCAGCGCATGGGAGACAGTGATGCGTACCTCTGAAGACAAGACGTCGCTGACGTGCTTCGCAGTTATTGGGTCGACTGTCGACTTGACTGGTTCATTCGTCAGAGGAGCGGCAGTAGACGGACCTGGCTCCGACGACCCGTTGTCGTGTCCCTCGCCGCTCCGCTTGCCATCTGAGCTGATGTCGGCTCCCGCAGCGTCAGTTTCCGACTGGAGTAGCTTCCCTTCGTCCACGTTCAAGCTGCTAGATCGCTCACGGTAGTGCTGTGGGGGAGGCGGCAGGGCATCATCGTCGCCGGAATTTCGCACGTCGGCCATGGTGAGACGAAGGTTGTTTGGTGGTTTGGAGCAGATGCGGTGGGGGGGGGGGGGAGGAAATCGGGGGAAAGACTGTGCTTTACATACAGATGACTCGGCGGCAGTGCGTGTTTGAAACGACTCGTCGCCAGCCGGGCTTCTGTCGCTAAGCGTCTCGGGAGGGCAGCAGCAAGGACCAGACCGAGTTGCAGCGTTGAAGTCGGAGAGAGGCAAGGCCCGGGATGATGTCGTGGTTTTTTCGACGTGCTTGACTAGTTGAAGCTCGGCAACCCGACGGCGCAGGCGCAACACAAAGACGATTGGCTTTCCGACCGCGACACGACGTACAAGATTGGAAAACAAACGGCTCGAACGTTGCCGCTTGGGGGCGAACGATGCTCCGACACGCAAACGCCTGGTCGAATATGTACGAAACGTGGTGGCCGAATGCGTGGGTGCCAGAAAGAAGGCCAATGGAACCAAGTACAACCGTACAAACAGCCAACGTGTTCTGGAGTTACGTCGGGAGGCTTGCAGAGTGTTTGTTGGGCTTTGGCCCCAGGGCGCATCTGCCATCCAGTGCGCATCCAGTGCGCCGTAGCGGTCCGTACCCCGCTACCCGCTATTGAGGAACGCGCTGCTACCGTCAAACGCCGGGACCTGTTATTGGCGGCTCGCGTGGTATGACGTACCGGGCAACTGGTCTTGACTCTTATTAGTAAGTGCGCCAGCCAGTTGGACAACGTGCCTTCATTGAGCACAGCCAGCCAGCTTCACCGCCCTGTGATATTACCTGCTCCATGAAGAACTATTTCACGTATGGAGCCATGTCTGATCCGTTACTTATTATAGGCTATACGGAGTACACACGCTTGCATACGCAGCGGCTTGCCTAATTGGAAGAATTTGCGATGAGATGCAACAAGTCACGAGCCATTCAGTGTTGTGCTACGGCGACAATTAGAGTCAATCATTCACATGCTCCCAGTCCACCTTAAACAATCCGCGAGGCAATAATCACGATATTCCTTACCCTATCTGTGAGCATCCGCCACTGATAGCGTACGTTCGTTCCACCGCCGGCTTCGAGCACTAGCAACAGCACCAATATCAAAGTTGTGTCCAATATTGTATTTTTTTTTTGAATATGCTGACAGAAACAATAAGAAAACACAGCTCGAGTTACCGAAACCAACAGCGATGAGAAAAGCGAGCCTGAGTTAATTCCCCATCGACCGAGTAAACCTGTCGGCTATGCTACTTGACAACCTTGAATCAAGGAGACAATTGTCCAGCGCCTCAACCCCGGAAGAATTCGACCCGATCTTTTGTTTTCCCTAGATCACCACGCGCACTCTGATATAAAACAACTTCTGAACACGGTCGTCGTCAATCATCCATTGTATGTTTTTTTTTTGCAACACGTCCTTCCCGAGTACCCATGCAAGCGTCCGCCACCATGATTCTTTATCGCAGACGTCTGGCCTCACGTTCGGACTCGAGCAGGCAGAGGATGTCGTCCTCGCGAACTGTGGTAGAACATCAAAGTTAGCCTTCAATAAAATATGGACAACATGGATAACATTGCAATAGCTGTCCGGCATCGACGGAATCGGAGAGGACATACCGGGACCCTTGACGTTTCGGATGATAGATCGTGTCTGGTCGTCCATGAACTCGACGCGCACCTGGGTGACACCACCACGAGAGCCTATGAAGAAGTCATTGTGTTAGCCTCCCATTACATCCCAGAATACAACTGTCCCTTTCACAAATTAAGAATTCCTTCCCGTCGTTGGAACCACGAGAAGAGCGATGAGCTTCTTCTCTAAGCTCTCAACGATAAGAAGGAATCTCAAGCGAAACGAGAAGCGGCGAGCAAGAAAGAGCCGAGTTTCGATTCGTCCATTGTCTCAAATCTTTTTTTCATCGGGCATCTTGTCGAGCCAAGGGGGATAGAAATCGTGAAGTCGTACCAGTTCGACCGAGAACTCGGGTCACCTTGACCAGCTTTACGGGGGCCTTGGAGGAATCCATTGTGGAAATTGTGCTTTTTTGGAGTTTGTCGAAGCGTGACGTGTGGTGGTGGTCGAGGAAAAGCGAAAGTTGGCGAAAAGATTCCCTGGTTGGTGGTTTGGAAAAGTGGATGGCCTTGCTATTTTGTGCTATTCGCCAGGGTTTTCGACCGCTCCGTGTCGGTGGGAATCCAGTGTGCCCCCGCCAGCCGGGCAAATGTCACGTGTGTGACTTGCAAAGCCCCAAGAAAGAGCCCCAGTTCAAAAACTCGGGGTCTGCGTACCTCGGATAAACTGATACCCCGATGACTGGCACCCACGAATAAATGGACTTTTTTTTTTTTTTTTAGAAACGTGCAACTGCAAGTGCAAGCCGGATCACGCTGTGAGCCAACCACAAAACTCCTCGTCATTTCCACGCATCACGTAACTCACATCCCATTCTCGTTGATCAGGACGACGCAGCGCCTTTCCTTGTCCCTTTCGGTTAAAATTGCGCATCGCTGCACGGAAAGCCTCAACCCCCAAGTTGCATTTCCAAAATTTTATTTCCAATTGACAAGTTCATGTTTGCGCGATGACCACTCGGCTATGACAACGTTGCGTCCCAGAAAACTAACTAGCCGCAGTTTCTCACGATGCGTCTTGTTTACGCTCTTGACAGGTCATATTTCCTCTTACCAGCAAGTCATACACACACACCCATTTGGTCAAATGTGTTCCCCCCTCGCGTCTGATCCGACATTTATGTGACCGATTCTCCGCCTCTTGTGAAACCCCCGGCTGTCTTTGATGGGTAACTCCTTGCGCCTTCTGGAGGAGCCAAGTTCAGATCGAGCCCCCCCCCCTCCTGCAGCCACCATCGGGTATCTGTGGTTGCTCAAGCTGACATACATATCTCACATCCTGACGCCCATATTTGGGTCGTCGAGGGACATGCTTCCCGAGCTGAAATCGCCATGTTTCCAGCGCTTGTTCTCGTCTCGGCACGCATCGTTTGTGCAGTGGTGATTGGTGCGCGTGGTGTTGGGCTTTCATGTAGATTTACGAACCGGGCCTTCCCTACATCATTTGAGATTGGAAAACTGCCGAACCGTCATGTCAGACGCCATGAGGACTTTTATATCTCTTGTTCACTACGTTGTACGTACAGACCATGGTAGCATGGGCACACATGTCCTGCCCGCAGTACCTACTGGCGACGCCTGCTCTGAATGAGCCCTGGGTGTCTCAATGCCCGCAGGGAGTAAAAGAGAAGGGGAAAAATTGAAAATGATGGGAAAATCCGGTTGACTCGTCGCGGCCATACCCCCTTGCCTTTTAAAGGCAATATGAGCCAAATACAACAAAGGAAAAAGCATGTGGTGGTATATGTGAGCGAGGAAATGGAGAATAAAATGCGTGAAATTACATCATCGTACACGCGAATTATAAATGAGGTATGGAGAAGTTTTTGTCCATCGTGAGAGGTGAATCGTCAGGACTATGAAACCAGGGAATAAGAGAATGCTTCCCCATGGACACGTCATTACGCCGAGGCCTATGTCGTTGTGTCGGGCTCCGGCCAGGTGGGCGGAGCCAGTATCGAGTATTCGAGGCCATCTCTCTCTTGGAGCTGCTTGCATTGTACCTCGATGGCTAGGATCCATCTTGACGTAAGGCGAGACCGGCGCGCCTCAAAGACACTTTCGAACGTCTTCTGCTCCCGCGGTAGGCTTTCGCGAAGCTCATCCATTGCCTTTTGGTTGCGCTCGACGAGAGCTTCCAGCGCGACTTTGTGTTTCTGGGCAAGCTCTTCCATCCTCTTCGATTGGCGATCTCGCATCATGTTGATCTTGGCTTGGTGCTGACGTTCCATGTCGTCCCGGAGGTTGTACTGATGGCCCAGATCTCGAAGATTCTGTTCAGTGACGACTCGGGGAGGTCCGTTGGACACGCTCGGGTTTTGTCCCAAGCCATCGCAGTAGGCCTCCATGTGCTTGATGCGAACCTTGATGCTCCGCGCGGCCTGGGCGAGGGTTGATCGAAGATCCAGCTCCTCGGTAATCTGACGGTCTTCCATCTGACTCGTGGCTTTGGACTGCTTCTCCACGAGCTCTTCCCTGTCTTGCACATGCTTGCTTGCCAGTGCGACCTCCTGTGCGGATTGGCGTGCTTTCAAGGAGGCTTGAGCAGATTCTTTGAAGTCCAGCATCCTTTGCATTTCTTTCCTCTGGGCGTCCAGCAAGAACTGGACCTCCGGGTGCTCCCGCGATCGCTTCTCGGATTCATCCCGCTGCGTGGCCCGCGCAGCAGCATCTGCCTCGGCAACTCGCTGCTGTTCCTCTCCGCGCCCATCGGCCAACCCTTGCTCACCTTTGCAGTGTTTATTAGGACAGCCAGCGGCTGCGTCCCACACACCTCCGCATGCGTAGCAGAATTGTGCGCCGCATGCACAGGTCGCTGTCTCGGTTGTTTCGGTGAGCTCGACCAGTTTGCGGCACCTGTAGCAGCGGCACCAGCTGCCGCTGCCGCCAATCTTGAGGGCATCCAAGAGTTCCCAATCTCGCGGACAGTGCGTTCCGATTTCGTGCGCGCCTTGCTTGCAGGTTGTGCATGCTTTGAACTGACACTTGGGACAAGTGACGGTGGATGGCATACTCGCGCCCACCCTCTCCAGCGGCGGCATGAACTCCCCGCACACTGGATTGCAGCAGAACAGCCTTGATTCCGATGGAGTGCTGTACTGGAGGACAGCCTTGAGGAAAGACTCTTGGACGTCGATGTCGAGGCATCTCTGAATGGTTTCGGACGGCACCGGCTTCGCGCAGCAGCTCGGCGGCATGCTTGACTCATGCTTGATTGCTTCCACGACCAGGTCCCGAAGACAATGCGCGCAGCTGACGTGTCCGCACGGCAAACTTTGCGACGGCGCACCAGACGCGTTGAGGGGAGAATGACACTTGCAGCAAGACCTGGATGTTGCGAATTCGGTTAGTTGGCCATGGAGAGCACTGAAGTATGAAAAGGCGGCGAACAACATACGAGGGGGTCCCGGGGGCGCGAGCCGACTTTTTCCTGAGTCTGATTCTGTTCCGAAAGCCTGACGTGACACCAGACAGACTCTTTCTGGTGCTGACGCTGAAGATGCTCTGGCCTGAGCTCTCAAGCGGTACAGTGCTTTCCCGATGCGGCGATTCCGCTCGAACGAGATGGACCTGAGCTAGATACCTGTCGTAGGACGAGAAGTTGGCGGTTCTAGCCTGGGTCTTGTGTGCAGCGTCATCCGCGGACATGTCGGACATGTTGGGACAAGGGGCGCCGTATACGGATGAGTGAGGTGTGAGGTATGCCACGGTAGACCCGTCGGATATGGTCGAGAAGGCTTGCTCTCTCGAAGTAGACTCAGTCGAGTCCGACGTTGCGCTCGACGTTACTCGATGCGCTTTCGAAACGGTTGGTAAAGTGGCCATGATACCGAGGCCGTGTGCTTGAGCGAGCAACTCGCGATCGTGCTGTAGCTCCGTCTCGTCGGCACCAAGCTGCATCACCTCTGTGGAAAAGTGAACATGATCAAGTTCGGGAATTTGCGTTGCTTCGTCCATGGTTGGCGCAGAAGGCAGAAGGCGCAGTATTAATCCGTATTAAGAGAACAGGCGGTGTTATTACAGGGGGACCTAGTTTCCTGTCTGCACCAGGCGCAACAACAGCAACAACAACAACACACACACCGGGGGGCAGACAACGATCAAATAAGTTTTCCCATTTCCAAGGGGCGTGTGGGAGACTGGAGAGGGAGGGGAGGTGTTGAGCCGGGCTTTTTTTTTTTTTTTTTTTTTCCCGGTAAGACAAACAACCAACAAGGCGCCTGGTCAGCACTTTGCGACACCATGTCTATGTTGATTTATGTATGTACTAAAACGTTAGCGTAGCGGCCACGGCCAGCACCAACCAGGGGGGGGCAGCGGAACAGGCGCAGGGCGGCTCGACTCCGTCTCCAACGTAACTCGGCGGCACTGGGCGCAACTCTCAGTGAGCACCGTCACTGTTTTAGCATCATCCATCGTGGGGACTTTGGCCCACCCGGGTGCCGGGGTGCCGGGGTGCCGGGTAGGGCCGCCAGGCAAGCCCTGGCCACTTTAGTCCACCCCTTGGATTGGATCTGGACACGGGAACGCCGGACTAATCCGTGCATAGTCCGTAATTAATAGTAGTATTTTTTCCTGTGGTTAGGTGATGTGATTGAACAACCCGCTCCCGGCAGTCATCACGGGTCTAGCCTCGGATCACCGACCTGAGAGTCAGTGATTGCTAGCTGAGTGAGCCACACATGTCGGGATCCGCACTTTCTCGTGTCACCGTCACCCTCTCTCTCGGCTCGGTGAAAGAAACCTTGCCATCGGCCGCGGTACTGAGCGCACTGGATGGACGGACTACATATGCAGATAATCTATCCAACCACAAACAAGTAGAAAAAGCAAGCAGGACATTTTAGCCTGGAACAGAAGACCTCCTTGCTTCCTCTCAGCTGTGCCGCAAGCCATTGCACCGCAATCAAAACATACCAACACATCAGAAATTCGGGGTCCTTCAGACACCGTTTCTCCTCAGCGCACGGGTCTGAGTGTTCCCCTCTGGCTTGAATCGGAGCGTCACGAACGAGCTTCATCGTGGATGCCATATTCTTTCTTCTCTACGGCTGATCGACGCGGTGGCATGAAACCCAGATCTCCGGCCCGCAAATCGGAACTTTGAAATCTCGTTGCTAGATTGCAAGTTGGGGCGACAGCGAGCAGGGAGAGCTAGACCCTGCGTTTTCCCGGTCATGCGCAGCTACTAGCTAAGCTTTCTGCACCGTCATTGTTCGGCATTGAGAAAGCCATCCATCCACTTGTAAGTCGAAGCGTCGAGCCCTCGTGAAGGGGTTTCTTTTGTTTCCCACCATCCAAAGGAAAGCAGTCATCGATACACGTGCTAAGACGCTCGCTAGCCGAGCAAAGGGGCGTCGATGGATCACGTAGTCGATGAACTGGTGGCGATATGATGTCAGAGAATGACAAATACTCCAACATGGGCGCATTGCCAGCCCGGACAATGGCAACTCGCCATCATCACCAAACCTGTGCAATCCCTACGTCTGCTGCTTGAAAAAAAAAAAACCGTGTCCCAATGAGCGTGTCTGGATATTCGTCATCATCGAGCCCTTCTGGACTACCTCAGTCAAGTCCGTACTGCGTGTCGGCATCACTGTCTTGAAGCATCAATTTTCAATCGACTGTGGGCTTTCAAGAGAGGGCATCACTTGCTGCGGCATGATTAGAAGAAAAATCACCACTGCGTCGTTTCCAATGAACATGTTCTTTCAAATGGGAGCACAAACCAGTCAATAAATCGAGATGCTGGGGCGCGGTGAAACACGATGGCGTAATCGGTTTGCGATACTCGGGTACTCGGGTACTCGGGTCTTGGCTGGGTAGTTGATCACGGTTTGACAAGAACTGGCCGGATTCGAGTATCGCGATCCGCCACTTTCAATCACGAGACATGTTTTCGTTGGTTTGAAAGTCAGGTTCGAGATTCAGAACACAGAGCTCAGGCAAGTGGCTTTGTTGTGACTTGTCCAGCATTGAATTCGACTTTTGACATTGCATTGGCATTGAGGGGCACTGGGCACTTGAGCCATCCACCAGACCCAGCCGAGTCTACGTTGTACATACAGTCTAACCCCTGTGTGATTTTACACGAGGTACATGACTAGGGATAGCTAGCCAATGATAAATCACTAGGTGGAGTAAAAAGCACCTTAAAATCTCTATACTAGTCCGTATACTAGGACTATCTAGTACCTCTATACCCCTATAAAATTCCTAACAGCTCCACCCACTATAGCCACTCACAGCTGATAGTGCTGCCCCGCGTGGGGCTTGTAGCGAGTGTAAAATCATTCAGGGGTTAGACTGTACATGTATACCCACTCTGCTTATTAACCGGGCCAGTCTTTCACGCCGACTCACAGCAACGCGTGCCATCTGTCCATCTGTCATCGTGTCATCTGTGCAACCGACCCGGTGACCGACTCCCTGCACCTCCCAATCAACCATCACCATCCCCACGGAGTAATAACTCCACCCGCATGGAAGGCTGCCTGTCGCAGGAATAAAATACTCGCTCAAATAATAGGCATCGGTGATGTCCCTCGTCTTTGGCTGGCCAATCTCGAGTTTCAGTTGAATAACATCTACCGCCGAGATTCCCTTCGAATTCCTCAAGTGTGCCGCTCAGCAGACCACCTAGCCCCCCCCCTCTTAAAACACTCACTGAATTACACCGAGTCGTTTCCATGGCTGGGTTGATTGACCCAACCCTCGAGGGCAAGTATCCCGTCATTCTCGGCGACGGTCTCTTGGGGAGGACTTCGGACGGCATCTTTACTGGTATTCGATGTACGCATCATGTCGTCCCTCCCACTCCCACCTGCCTGCCTGCCTCCCGTTCGCGATAGCTAACGCAGTGCCAGATAATCACAAACCAACCTTATCATCGAACGATGCCCCAAACAACGCCCGCCTCAAGCCTTCACTCCCCGGCAAGACGGACTCATACGACCTGACCTTTACTGACGACGACGGAAACTACGCATACTCTGGTTCCAGAAACACCAACAGCAATCAATATGTCCTACATTTCGACCCCGAACGCAAAGCGTTCATTCTCGACAAGATCGACTCTACATTCAACATGAACATGACCAGACTTCCCAGCAACTCCGACCCAGAGCGCTTACGGAGCCAATATCCCCATCTTGACAGCCAGTCAGCTCCAAAGAAAGTCACAACGAAGAAGACGACGGGTACCAAAGAAACGCACAAGTCAACGACGTCAAAATCACAATCACAAGCCAAAGAGCCGAAGCGCAAGGTGGAAAAGAAGCAGCAGCAGCAGCAGCAGCAGCAGCAGCAGCAAGCCAAACAAGTTGCGCTCTCATTCCCCGAACCACAAAAGGAGAAACCCAAACCCAAGGCCAAGTCCTTTGAAGATGAGGAAGAGGACGACGAGGACGACGACGGTGGCCTACTCATCGAATACCCTGGAGGGGACGCAGCGAAGCAGGCAGACTTTTCCCCGGCCTTTCCACCACCTCGGCGGTTCGACGACTTTATGGACCGAAGGGAGTCGGAGGCTGATGATGCGGATGGCGAGAGCGATGACGAGCCAGACATGGACTTCAAGCTCCCTAGTCCTGTCAATCATCATACATCGCATCCAACAGAGCCGATGAATCAAGATAACGTTGCGGAAGTGCAGGACGATGAAGGGGACGGGATGAACCCCATGGATGACGATTTAGAAAAAGATATGGAGATGGCGTTCGAAGACATGGCTAACACGCCAGATAGCGACGAGAGCGAAATTAGTGAGGAGGATTGATTGTGGAGTTTGGTATCTGAATGTATATTACGAAAGGCCTTTGGATGGAGGTTGTCATGTTTCAAGATGTTTTGGCGGAAGAATTTATTTCGGTGGGAGAATAGCTTGGGATCTGATGAACGTCACGACTGTATCGCTTTGTATCAAGGCAGGTCCAATGACGGTGTTTGCAACTTTGTCAATTTTTCACAAAAAGCTCCGATTTTGCATTCATCATGTGGGACGTCATCATTTTCACCCACAAAACACCCATCTCAACCTATCCACCCCAAAAATGCCCAGCCTCGCTATATTCCACATTCCGCATACATCACATTGCATCGATAGATCATCCATGACCCAGAAAAAAAAACAGGAGTGTGTTGGTTGATTGCGGAGTGGCCTGATGATGGTGAGCTTCCAATCATGGTACGTGTCTAACTTGAATATTTCTGGACATGCTCGCGGACATGACTCCTGAACATCAGTCATAGGCGCAAGAGTAGCCAGATAGCCGGCCGGCAGAATTATCAATATATACTATGATTAATAATCATAAGATGACTAGGTCTGTCTTATTTTAAAAGGCAAGCTTATGGATTTATACGAGATGATGGCCAAGACAGGCTGCGTGCATTCCCAAGATGGCCAGGAAGAGCTGCATGCATTTTTACTCTGGTACCATTTTCAATGACGAGATGCATGCATGGGTCTTGAATGCAACACCTCAAGACATACATGTCTATGATAAATGAGTAGGATTCTCCTGTTCCAGTATCCTAGTGCTTTATTGAGCCACGCGTATCGTATACCAGAAATATTGTCACCACAACAAAGGTCAGAACATGGATCAGCGAAACCTGTCTCTGTGCAGCAAAGCTGGCATCTACTAGGCGATAAAAACAAAAACTGTAGTCAGATGAAGGCTTTGTAAGAGCATTGTCCTCCTATTGCATCCTTGATCATGAACCCAATGCCAATTCCGACCTTTTTGTCCTGTACGGATTACTTGGACCGCCATCCCTTTGCATAGCTAGAGAAGGGCAGATTGTGTGTTTGGTGAGTTGATGGATCAGATGCAGACCTGATATTGAGACCGAACGCCCTTTACGGATTTACATGGGAGATGATATCACGGCCGGGCTCTTCGGGCCGGAAGAAATGCGAGCATGCTGCAACGAAATTTAAGGCTCAAGGCGTCTCTTAAATTGCAAGCGATTTAATCCGTACATGGAAGATAATGCATCTTTTAGTGGCGCTTAATACCCTATGTATTTTTCTCATAGCTCTCTAACTATAGTATTATTTAGTAGCTTATAATAGCTGTAAGAGAGGAACGAAAAACAAGGGCATGGAGAATTGTAAAACAATCTCGGGGGGCCATTGTAGTCCGTATGTACAACACAGTAGCCCTGTATAACAAGTGTAAGCGGTTATGGATGCAGAGCGGGTGGCCCCCCCAATCTGTTGAATGGTGTGATGTTCTATTGATTTTTAATTTTTTTTTTTTTTTTTTACCTCATTGGTTATAGCCAATGCATCTGTGTGTGATGTTCTATTATTTCGGATTATATGCCTTGCGATATTAGCAGGCGGACTCGCAATTGAAGGCGTGCAATGTTTCAACAGGAAATCATGTAGGCCGACTTTGTCCCGCGGCGTCTGGAGTGTATATAAAGCCCTTGTTACGGACGTAATGGCCGGAATTCTTCTCTACAAGTCCATTCTTTATTCCACTCCTCTACAAGGCTTATCAGACTCGGAGGCAAAAAAAAAAACATGAGATTTCTTCTTGCCCTTGGCTACGTTGCCAGCACTCTGGCGCTGGTTGCTCAACCTGGAGAGTTTGACAGGAAGAGCGATATTATTTCGTTAGAATCGGCAGCGCAAAGCACATATGATAGGGAAAATGCCCTTGCGCCCAGAGGGTACGTGAACAAGCGGAATCCAGGTCTACATCCTAGTCTCACTTCTTCTTAGACAAGCAGAAACAACATTAGAACATTCCATCGAAAAACGCAGTATAGTTAATGAAGTCGTACTTCCTCACAACACCCAGCACACAACGACGATTTTAATCGGAACTGCCACTGTCACATTCTTAGTGGCCAAAAGATGGTGGAACACACCAAGAGGGACATGGAGAAATTGCCCTAACTTGTACGTTTGTCACAGAGTCAAAATTACAAACACCGCGGCAAGGACAATCGTGGTCAACCTCATCAACGACGCCGGCCAATTCTTATTGCGCAATTACAGGGTCAACGGGCTATCAACTGACCGAGGGGCTAGGATAGAGCACATCTATGCTCCTGGTCCTCGCGAAATCTGCCGGCTAATCGTTGACGAGGTGCAGGGGCGTCCTAACTAGGGCCCTAAATGATTTCACAACGACAGTGTGATCCAAGTCGGCGTAAGTCGTTTAAGAGCTAGCGCACTTGAGACAGGGCTTAGTATGAGTTGTCTATAGATAATAGGTAAAGAGTTTGCTTTATATTATTTATGGCATCTTTCCTTATTGATAACATATAAGGGAGTGAAGATATTTTACACTACCCTAGCCCCTTATTTATTCATAAATGCTTTTCCTTTGTAAAGTAGTCAAGTATTTGTTAGAAACACAAGGGACTCCTATATACAGGGATAAGACTTAGACTCATAATACGCTCTAAAATCCCTATGGACTATTTCATTAGGTTTATCTAACAAAGGGAGAGAAGGAAAGAAGATGCTATTGTTACTAAAGAGGGATTCATAGGAGAGGGGCTTAGAGGGGCGCACGTAATAAGAGGCCACGTGATGCGCGCGCGCTCCGTTTTTTGGCTATTCGGCCTAGCTGCTTATTAACAAACACAGCATGGATGGCAGGAACCAATCCGCCAAGGGCGGTCTGGAGCGGTGGATCAACGATTGACCGGGCTGGGCAGATGCTTAGTCATGCAATCGTTAATCCTGCCGCCCCCGCAGTGACACCCTCCTCATCTTATTACCTGGACTGAGCTTTCTTCAACGGCTGGCTCTTCCTTTCCAACCTCGGCCTGTGTCGTAATGACCATGGTTCTTTGACATCTCGAGACGATTTCGCTCTTCCTCTTCGCCGCCTGCTGCGCAGCTGCGCAGTTATCCAGTGCGGCCCGCCGCGACCTTTGGCGAATTGTCGGACCGTCGTGGGCGGCGGCCTCCTGTGCTTGTCTTGGAGATCCATGGTCATGAACGACGACGACATACTCACGGCGACGTCGCCCGAACCACGCTATGCAAATCCAATCTCTTACTCCGGTCGAAATGTTCGCTCCCTCTGGTCTCGATTGTCGGGCAATGTCATGACCAGCAGCACTGTGGCCAAAACAACTGTCCTGAGGCGAGACTTGAGCGATGGAGCCATAGCTGGCACTGTCGTTGGAGTGGTCCTCGCTGCTGCCCTTCTGGCATTATGCCTTTATCCCGTTATTGTTCATCAGACTAAGCGCAGGAGACGAGCCGGTCGTCCTTTCGATGCTGAGGTCGGCTCCCAAGCACAGCCCGTCTTTGGCTCGGCGCCAGACTCGAACTCACATCGTCGGCTTTCATCTGCAGACTCATTCAAGCAGAATGGAGAACTATCACGCGGCGAGCTTGGCGGGGTTCAGAGCAAGGAGCTGGGATGGGTTTCTGGTAATGCCGACGTAACGCAGACAAGGGAGAACTCTGAGCCATCCAGACAATTGTCCACACGAACCGAAGGAGATGCTTGGCAACACGACGGAGCCGCTCTTCGCGGCGACGCTTTTGGTGATGGTGACACAAACGAATCGACGCCATTTCCTTATTACATGCCGGCCTCAATGCCGGACGACAATCCCGGCGTACTCAAAGGGACAAGCCATGATTACTATAGTCCTTCCATACCCTCGTCAGCGTTTGGCATGGTCACCACCCCAGACACTCTTGAGCCTCCGCGGACATTATCTCGTGGAAGTTCATTCAAGCACAACGTGAAGCAGATGTTCCGCCGGCCGGGCGGTCGCGATAGTTCACTGGTCTCAGTAATATCTGCAGAAGACAAATCGACTTCATCGCGAGCGTATGCCAGTACTGGGCTCGGACGGATTCTTACTTCTGGGCACCCAACCGATTGTCCTACTGAGCTTTCACCGACGACAACATCAATACAAGCGCCTCCTGCGCCCGTGTTGGCAGCCTCATCAGCGGACAAAGCCTCCGTATCCCCCTCGCAACCAGTCATTACAACTCCACCGCAATCACCGCCGTATAATGGGGCCGCTTTCAAGGCTTCTCCATCGCCGTCTTCGAATCCTGCTCCTAGCACAGTAAACCCAATGGATATCATGCCTGCCTCCACAGAATCGGAAATGTGGCATAGAACAGAGCACCAACTCCTAGCTGCTTCGTATGGGTCATCGCCTGGCCCATCGTCCAGCGATCAGGCGGACCCAGAAGATGTCCCAACTTTTACGCCTCCGCCCGCCTCTGCGCCTTCACCTGACGAAGTAGCGCAAGCTGCACAATCTTCTACTCCAACGAATCAGGAAGCGTTCCAGGAGCTGCTGAAGCGAGAGGACCCCGCTGTGCTAATGATTGACTTGCGTAGCCACGATCACCTGAGCCCTTCAATGGTTTCAGAGAGAAGCCGACATACCAGCTATCCCTCGGACTGTTCTACTCCCTTTCCGAGCACGCACTCGACAGGGCCATCCACAGAGACCACTCCCTCAACGCAGCTCGATAGCCCCTCTCCGGGTTTAATGGACAGCCCCGACTTTCGACACAGCGCCTCGCCACAACCAGGACTCGCATCGCCTAAAGTCGGTGTGTTTCGATGTGACGAGCCTGGCTGCAGCCAATTTTTCGACCAGCCACACAAGCTGAAGTAAGTACAGGCAATACACGAATATCAAATCTGTTCATATTGCTCTAGGTTAATGAAGCATGAGGAGTTAACCGGGAAATAGGCACCACCAACGTTATCATAGCAAAGATCACAAGTGCCCTTATAAGGACTGCGGGAAAGGCTTTGGCACCAAGACTCACTTACAGCGACACATAAATGACCGTCATGAAAAGACAAAGAAGTTCCACTGCGTTATTCCGGGATGCGATTATTCAAAATCTGGAAGCAAAGCTTTTCCACGAAAGGACAACTGGAAACGTCATATGACTAAAATACACAACATGGACCAGAAACAACTTCCTGAGCCAATCGAGGTCGACTCCGAAATGGGTGGTACCTGATATGCTTGTAGCCTGCGCTTTACTACGATAGGGCGCGTGGATGAACTCACTCCATGATTTTTAGGCTTCAGTCATCGGTGAAACATAGTTATGTAATTCTTGTCTGTATCACCAGGGCACATGACTAAGTGTCACTGCGAATGCGATGCGACGACAGGTGAGGTTCGTCATATGTGACCAACATTGAGTTTGCGGTGAACTTTTGTATAGATGGCTTTGTGTGTTTCGACCTATTTAACTGAGTGCTTTAGCACTGGAGAGTGCAACTTCGTTCTTCGAATCGGTGGGAGACATATCGTATCAGTTTTAATATCATTTGGCGAAGGAATTCTAAGGGTGCCAGCAGGACAGCAAATTCGGCGTTGGGCACGGCCACTGTCTATTCCCAGTTCACAGTTCATTACTGCAATATGTAGCATTTCGATCTTTACACCAAGATCTCTGGTACCGGCATTAGGAATATTAGCGGAGTCAGCGTGCGACATGAGACATGGCATGCGTTTTAATGTTGACATACAAGAGGTCAGCTGTTGAATTTTTACTATTAAAAGGAAATGGCGTCATTAAGAAGAGCTTCACTTCAGCTCAGTTCTTTCATTATTCTTCGAACCAATTTCCTCTGATCCTCCGTATCTAACAACTTTTCATCTGTATCTTGTATGGCTCTTCCCACCGCGATCACGGTCTTGGTACTTTCACTGTCGACCCAAAATCGACCATTCCTGCCCGTTGCCGTTTCAAAATGCAGCCCTAAAGCACCAAGCTCTTCCAGCACAACGATCTTTCCTTCTTGCACGCTTTTGGGCATCATCAGGCGCCGTGACATTCCCAGTGATATATTGAACAGCATCCCGCCTGTCAAGGGACCCATTCCATCTGCTTTGCCCGTGGAAGAATTGAAACACTCCACCTCGGCGTCCATGTGCTTATTCGCCATGCTTACTCGTGCGTATACTAATGCTCCGGCTGCTAGAATTGGTCGAGTCTTCTTGGTCGCCGATTCGAATGATAGTTGTGGTAAGAGCACGGGCGTAGTGTAATCTGATAAAGAGACGTAATATACGTCTGCGGCGCTCTTTTGGACTGTGCCGATGACAAGCTCTCCTACTCTAGGGACATACTGCGTCACAGAGTTAGCTTCAAAGCTGTCGTGCGCCGGGTTTGAAGCGACGTTGAGGGACAAAGCAAATTACCCGTCCTTGAGAGGTCTCTACCCTGATTGCATTTTTGGGCCTGTCAGTGACGAGTTGGCCGGCCAGTGTCGGGAGAATATCATTTGGTGGGACGTGGCGAAGGCCGGGACCTAGACGGAGAGGCTTCTTGGGATGTGACGGTATGAGATCGGGATCGAGGCGGTCGCCCGGCAGGACGAAGACTGGCTCTGAAGACATTGCGACTTGTCCAGGTATGTGGGAAAGAGGGCGTGTTGTGAATGCGAGAGCTAGAATCCTTCAGCCTTGCACAAAGCTGGGGAGCAAACCAACTTGTGTGATCCGTCAGACCACCGAGACTGCTTTTCAGAAGCTGTGGAGGGACCAAATTCACCAGGGACGGCGGCGGGGTGTGGAGATAATAAATGATACAGTGGGTGTGAATACATACACCCCACTGTACATAGGCAGACAGAGGAGCCTTTTCTGATAACGGCGCGCCCCCACGTCGAAATTTTTCTGGAGAGCGACAGAAAAAAAAAAAAAAGGTACCCCACTACTCCGTACCCATTTTCTGGACTGGACGCCTTTTCCTTCCAAAGACGTTTGCAAAGAAAAAAGCATACACAACTGAACCGAGGAACAGGGACAAAAGGCCTTGCGTTTCCTCCTGCATATTTGGCCCGTGGATTTGAGCATCTTTCAGCAATCTTTTCTGTCTCTGCATTACAATCTCTCCGCATGTCTGAGAGCGACGGTGTGAGGCCCGGTCCCGAGCCTGCGGACCGGGTCGTCATTGGTATTACCTTTGGCAACTCCAACAGTTCGATTGCGTTTACGGTCGACGATAAGGCCGAGGTTATTGCCAATGAGGATGGAGGTGTGTATTGCTTTCGGAGTATCAAGATGTTGCGATTGATTGGATACGCCCCGGCCGACCGCTGCAAGAGATGTTGGACTGGTGTGCCTAGTGTTTGTGGTTTGTGTTGCTGACATAGTTTCTTCTCTTGCAGACCGACAGATTCCTACTGCCTTGTCGTACGTAGATGGCGACGAGTACTACGGTTCCCAGGCCAAGGCTTTCTTGGTTCGCAACCCCTCCAACTCGATTGCCTATTTCCGCGACTTTTTGGGCAAGGAGTACGTACATCAACGCCGGCGGCCTCTGGGCACAACAGCCCACCACAACGAGACATACAGTCCCGATGCTAACTCTACTGATCTCTCAGGTTCAAGTCCATCGATCCTACTCACTGTCATGCTGCCGCTCACCCCCAGGATAGCAGCGGCAATGTCTTCTTCCTCGTCAAGGACAAGGACGGCGAGAGCGAGGCCTCTTCTGTCCCCGTCAGCGAAATTGCGACCCGTTATTTACGCCGTCTCGTCGCCGCTGCCTCAGACTACCTGGGCAAGAAGGTCACCTCTGCAGTTGTCACCGTGCCGACCAACTTCAACGAGAAGCAGCGTGAGGCTTTGGTCGCGGTCGCCAACGCTGCTGGCCTCGAGGTCCTGCAGCTCATTGCTGACCCTGTTGCCGCTATGCTGGCCTACGATGCCCGTCCCGAGGCCGTGGTTGAGGACAAGATTGTTGTTGTTGCCGACCTTGGTGGCACCCGCTCAGACGTCGCTGTGGTCGCATCGAGGGGCGGCATGTACACCGTCTTGGCTACTGCCCACGATTATGAACTCGCCGGTGTTCAGCTGGACCAGGTCCTCATGGACCACTTCGCCAAGGAGTTCATTAAAAAGCACAATACTGATCCTCGATCCAACGCCAAGAGCTTAGCCAAGCTCCGACAAGAATCCGAGGCCACCAAGAAGGCTCTCAGTATTGGAACCAATGCGCAATTCAGCGTGGAGAGCCTAGCTGAGGGCTTCGACTTCTCCTCCACCATCAACCGTCTTCGATTCGAGATGGTCGGTCGCAAGGTCTTCGATGGCTTTAACCGACTCGTCGAGAGCGTTATCAAGAAGGCTGAGCTGGACGTCCTGGACATCGACGAAGTAATCATGTGCGGCGGTACTTCTCACATTCCTCGCATCGCCAACAACTTCCGCAGCATTTTCCCTGAGTCAACCAAGATTCTCGCCCCCGCCACCAGTACCACGGCCATCAACCCCTCGGAGGCCCAGGCTCGTGGTGCCGCCCTCCAGGCTTCCCTCATCCAAGAATACGAGGCCAAAGACATTGAACAGTCCACACACCCTGCCGTCACCACGGTCAAGCACATCTCCAACCCCATTGGTGTCGTCACCACCAGCACGGGCGGCGAGGAGGTCTTCACCCCCATCATGCAGGCCGAGACTGCTGCTCCCGCCCGCCGGACCGTGCACATCCCCGCTCCCAAGCAAGGCGGCGATGTCTTGATCAAGGTTGTCGAGGGAGGCAGGCACATCAAAGTCACCAAGCCCGAGCCCAAGGCCAAGCAGCCCGTCGAGAACGGCGACGATGAGTCCGACTTTGACGACTCCGACGAAGAAGAGGAGGAGAAGCGCGAAAAGGTCTGGAAGCTCGACACACAACTCGCCGAAGCTGCCATCAAGGGTGTCAAGAAGGGCGGCAAGGTCGAAGTCACTATTAATGTTGCGGCCGACCTCAGCGTCACCGTCACTGCCCGAGAAGTCGGTGGCAAGGGCGGTATCCGTGGCACCATATCTGCTTAAAAAAGGCTAGCAATATATCGAGGCACGTGATGAAATACTTGTTTTACTACCAGGGAATGTTTTATTATATTTTGTGTATGGATCTTGCAGTGGTTTGAAAGGGGGGGGGGGGGAAAGCCCCTTTTGGAGCAATGAAGGGAAAGGAGAAAAGCTAAGACGAATGAATGATGGATATAGAATTGTGTGATGAGACCCAGAGGCGACATGTTCTTGCCTGGCAGAATGGGTTCAGGACAAGTCGCGTGGTTTGCTGCGCTGTCCCATCTTAGACTTTAGACTAAGAACGTCGGATGGGAGAAAGGGAGGTTGAGATAGACCTGGTGGTGGACTAATTGAACGCGTAGGAATCCATTCAAGTGAGCCTGTTGGGCCTGATACCACATTGGCTAGTTGATGATGTAGTACCCGTAGGCGGACGGTAATAACGTTTGGTGAGTGCGCGAGTGCGTGGAACACATTGTGGCCGAACTCTCGCCTGCAATTTTGCGGGAGAGCACACCCACGCAGGGAAATTTTTTCATCTCAAATACCGGCTATTCGCACACGACTCTTATGCCGCCACACCACTGGGCAGCGTCCAAGCAACGAGGTCATCTCTGACCTCAAACTCACCCACTTCCTTGGCACGCCTCGTCCCCGACTCGCCTCTGCGGCCGGCCTCTCCCCCGCCGTCACTGCTGCTCCCCAGCGTGGGCGCCAGACTTCCCAGGCTGCCGCTCCTACTGCTGCCGAGGTCGTCGTCACGAGAGTCCCTGCTGTCCTCGAGGTATACTCGCCCTCCGCGCCTATGCCCTCTGCCCGTGATACTGCTGCCGCCCCCTGTGACTGTCGATGCACTTTTCTCGCTGGAGGTGCTGTGCGTGCGAGCATGGCGGCCGTCGCTGCCGCTGCGCTGGTGGTGGTTCGCGTATCGCCGGAAATCACTTGGTCGGAGGGTGCCTCCAAAATGCTCCTCGTCATCCTCGTCGCTGTCGTGGTTGGAGTGCGCCTCCTTCTTGGTTCTCCATCCGTTGCCGCCGGAGAAGATGTCCTCGATGCACTCGTCTGCCGGGAGCTCGTTGGGCTGTCGTGACCAGGAGGCGGCGAGGGTGCGGCGGTAAACATCTTGGATTTCGGCCGCGTCTCTGGGCTTTGATATATTCGGAATGGCTGGGGGGGGCTTGTCAGCGTGTGTCGCGAGAAGTGGTGGAGGTGTGAATTGTTTTGACTCTGCCAGATTGCAAAGAAATTTTCTTTCTTCTTCTTCCATACATACGTGATGCGTCGTCCTCGACCTCGGAGCCAACAAGGCCAGCGATTCCCCCAAACACGGGCGCGGTTTTAAGAGGTGGAGCGATGAAGTTTCTCTCGCCGTCAACCTGGACCATAAGAATGCCAATCTTGAGCGTACTGTTGATCTTGCTATCCTGCATGAGATGTCGTCGCACAATGCCCTCTTCCACTAGACGCGTCTCTGGTTTGTCTGCGCCCTCGCCGGATGTTGGGCTTACGCCGATGCTGCTCCGTTTGCGAGGGGGCGAGCCAATCTCACGGCCGAACGATTCGCTTTCCTCGACGTATTCGCTCAAGTTCAGCTTGACGTATCCGAGTGTAATCTTCTCCGTCATACCAAACTCTTGCAGGATTTCAAACTCAATGGGACATTCACCAAGATTGTTGCACTTGTCCACGGATATGCGGATGCCGGTGACGAGTTTGCTGTATCCATAGTCTACTTTGTGATTGGAAATGGGGCATTTGTTGGTGCGGCCGCGGTGCTCCGCGTGTATTGAGTGAGAAAGATGCCATTTGATGAAGGAGTTGCCTGATACGAGAGGGATGTTGTTCAAGTCGAATATCTTGATTACTGTTCGTATTAGATACTGATTCAGCAAGGTCTTCCAGGGGACGTGAATGCGGTGCGGACCTTGAGATGTAGTTCGAATTTCGGCTAGCAAATCGTGTTAGCAAGAGCATCCGATGACTATCATTGGAGCATCGCCGGGGTGCTTGGGCAAACTGACCTTGCGAGCCTTGCCGACTGTTGGCAGGAAGTGCATGTCAGCGAGCGGGTTGTCACAGTGTTCAATCGAGCAACAGTTTGTGGACATGTAAAACAAAACTGAAGGCCCGGGAGGTTGACTTCATTTTGACTTCATTCGAGTTTATTTGAGTGTGAGACGAGGGGTCAGGACTCAGGACTCAGGACTCGGGGCTCAGGAATGGGAAGCAGGTCTGTTTAGCTCTGTTTCGGCCCATGGTGGCGCATCAACGGCAGCGAGCTGGCACTTCAATTTTCCCCATTGACGTGCTGCCTCACGAACTGAATCTAGACGAACAAAAAATGGCTTACTGAGAGACGACATGTGTGCGGCAGTCTCGTGTCGGCCAGCCGCTCGGACGGTGCTGATACAGACGCGAGGCTCTCGAACTTGGAAAAACTTGAGCAAACCCAAGTAGCTGGTTGTTGGTACGGAGTATTATGTGCATGTACATTATCAAAAGCGTACTCTTACATGATTTACATCTGTGTGATTGGCAGGTACAATCTGTCGCTGGTGGGGTCGCAGCCTGCCTTATCGATCGCGGGACAACGACAAATTTCCGGAATCCGGAAATCCTTTTCCCCAAGACGTCGCGTCTCAACGAGCAATGCATCTCGGAAGAGAATTGGTCACTGGTGAGCCATTCCCTCGGCACCCACGAGCACAATCACATCTACAATAGCCATGGGACCTAAACCAGGGTCTGGCGGCCCATCAGGCCCGTCGTCTGAAAAGCGCAATGCGGCAACAGGCAGTGCCAATGGACGTCAAAAAATGGCCAGAGTACACGCGGCACGACATATCCCTGCTCAGCCTGCCGAGGCCGCGCTCAAAGATGGTCAACTCGATCTCCAGGCCTTTCTGAAAGCTCACGAGTTCGAAATCAACGCTATGCAACAAAGCATGGCTACCTCCAAGGCCGTGAGCTCCAGTCGTGCCTTTCAACAAGTGCCTCGGGGACTTCGCCGGCGTACAGCCAGTCACAACCCTAGGCGAGTGCCACGGCGCTTACGATCGAAGGCGAAAAGGGAGATGCAAGATGACAATACACCTTTAGTCGAGTCTAGGAGACGAAGACCAAGAACGACAAGGGCAAGAATACGAGCGGAACACGCTAAACGGCTAGGTCTTCTGGCAGCCCGAAAACGACGTAGGCGTCTCCAAAAAGCAGAGTTATCTAAGCGGAGAGAAGGAGCTGAAGCACCTGCAAACGGAAAAGAGGCTACAAAACCACAGCCCGAGCCGAAAATTCGAAGAAACCTGCTCAATGACCCACCCAAAGCGCCGGCGAGGTTCCGAAAACGACAGATTCACAAGACTTGGTTGCTAACACACAAATGGCACGCCAAAAGGGCAAAGATGACACAACCAACCAGCCCTCTGTGGCGATTTGCTATACCATTGACCCCGAACGAGAAGATTTACCGGGCTGCGCATCGTGCCCAAGGGGAGAGGGGTACCTTGGTCTGGGATATGAGCTACATGAGTACTATTGGATTGTATGGAAATCCTGCTGGCATAGAGAAAATTCTGAAGACTATGGGCGTTACCCAAGAATCATGCTGGAATGAGAAGGGCAAAAAATGGAGCATGGGGTCAAGGTCATGGTCTGGCTGGTTATCCCGAAAGCAAGATAACCGGACAAGACTGATATGTCCCGCAACTATGATATGGAATCCGCAGGCCGCTCTTTCGACAGATGAATCAGATCCAAGCAGGAAAAAGCGACAGCTTCTTATACGGCTCAGTCCTGCAGCGTTTTTAGAGACCTTTGCCGAACTGGTCCGATTGTGTAAAATCAAAGGTTCTGGCGTTTTTGTGGAGGATCTACGCTTCCAAATCGGCAGCATCGAGCTGACAGGACCAGCGTCTACAGAGACTCTTTTGGGCACGATGACACCGTACAACACGAAAAGCCAGCAGAAAAACAAACATGCCGGCCTCTTCGAGTCTCTCAAGACCGTTACGAACCCTGCATGCTTGCCGGCAAACTCTGTCCTTGGCTTTTCGATCCAGGATCCACGTTTACGTTATCCACCGCGGAAGATGGAAATTACCACTGACCCTGCAGCAGAATCAGACATCATGGACTTGCTTGCTAAATGGCCCGCTGAAGAAGGAATCGAGCCATACGGACTGTTTGATCGGAGCACACGCTTCCGGGCAACATGTCTACCATCCCAGGTGGCCATCAGCAAAAGAAAGAGTCTGACCACCCAGGGTTCATTTCTGAAACCTTCTCAGTTGACTGATCCGCCCATTCCCATCATACTAATAGCATCCCGGTCCTCCGACGGATTGCACTCCCAGGGGACGTGGACTCTTCTGATGCCATGGAAATGCGTTCCTCCGTTGTGGCACAGCATCGTTCACTGTCCTCTTGTGTCTGGCTGGAATCCACGGTTCGCCGGTTTGAACGAGCACATGCAGGTGGCTTTTGAACGAGGTCTCCCATGGTTCCCACGAGACTTTCCTGCCACCGATGCAGGCGCCACGTGGGAGCAGGAAGAGAGAGACAAGAGAGAGAGACAATACGAAAAACGCCCCAAGAGCAAGAGAATTGCTTTCTCCACTATGGACATGGGAGCGGGCAGAAGGGGCGAGGTCGGTGACGGACACGCGTGTGACTTTGAGCTCATCTTTGGGCTTCCTCGCCGGCGCAAGGCTGAAGACGACGAAGAGTTCGTCCAAGCGGATGAAGCTGCAGACAACGATGCCATGGATATCGACCAGCAGGAATCCATTGCCCAACAGCCCGCTAACAAGGAGAGCATCCAGCGACCTTCATCACTGACGTTCCTTAACTCCATCACCAAAACAGAATTTCTCACCATGACGCGCATAAAGAATCCTGCCCCTACCTTGATCCCCCCCAACGCCATCATCAATGTCCGACTCACCCCCCTTTCGGGCGGCACAGTAACCGCATGCGCTCGAATATATCGGCTCCCATCCATACCAACTACATCACTGACGTCTTCGGACGCCGAAGTCCCCGCAACACTGCCACCCGAAGGACCCAAGGCCGGCAAGCTGCCTCTTGATTTACGAGCCCAATGGCTTGCCCAATTGCCTCCCCAACGGAAGTCAGCGCCCCAAGATTCCAAAGGCCGCAAGAAGCCTAGGGTCAAGCAAGCACTATCCCGCCAGCAGCGTCTCGCCCAGGAACTGACTGCACCACCAGAGCCGTATCCCCCTCCCGCGCCGAACTCGATCGACATTTGCGGCCACCCCCTTGTTCCTGGTGCCGAAGACCTTGTCGGCTTCGTAACAACGGGGTCCTATTGTCTGCGGGACGGCAAGGCAGCTGCGCTTGGAAATATCGCCGTGGAGAAGATACTGGCTGGTGTCAAGGCGAATGGCCGAGAAGGGAATTTGTGTATTGTACGAGATGCGGGTAAGCAAGTCGGCTGGATTGCCAGATGGGAACTTGTGTGAGTTACAACAACGGGGAGGCGTTCTTTTCTCGGGCATTTCCATTTCTCTCTTCTCTTTTCTCCTGGCACGACATAAACATGATACCCCCATTCTGAACGTTCAATGAACTGTTTACGGAATAGACAGTAGCTCGCAGTTCAGCACCTCAATAAAGTAATGACACAAGCATCATCTCGCCATCACGGCTTGGCAAAGTGTCCCGCAGCCCGTGGATTCTCGCATCCACCGTCCACAGAATAAACAATCCGCCACTGGCTCACTATCAAGGAAGTTACAGAGCAATCTTTTTTCGTGTTCAAGAAAACGTCTATACATTATTTCCGGCCCAACTTCTCCTGTAGCTCAAATGCAAAATTGTCCCGCCCGCAACTTCATAAACGTGATTTCTTCAGACTCGTCGTAGCTACCCTCCTTCCTCACTACGATATTTAAAACACTTGAACCTTGCGATCCGTAACCTATCTACTCTTCGCTTCAAAAAGAGCCTTGGTCATAATAAAACACTTGACACATCATAAACTGCTTCCAACTAGGCAAACACCCCCCCCCCCCCCCTCCCGCCTTTTCTTGGTGATTTCGGGGGGACACGATCGCCAAATAAACAAAAGACCGTTTGCCGCACTCCGTAAGCGAACATCAGTCCATGCTTTCATATACTCACAACCCGACCGTGGGACATTGTGTCTTCCCACACTCTCGACAAAAACGTGCTGCGAACAGTGTCGCCGCGTCTCCGAGGCGTGTAAGCCATGGCTCTTCGCATAAGAATAACCTCGGCTTGCCGAGCTCGTGTAATCGAAACGTTCAATCTTCTGGGATCATCCATGAAGCCAGAAGTCTGAGTACGTACCATGTCCAGAAATACAACGTCTGACTCGTTGCCTTGGGCCTTGTCAACAGTCAAAACTTGAACCCTATCCTGCCACTCTTTTGGCCAAGTCTTTACAGAAGCCTGATACTGTTTGAAAGATGTACTGTATGGCGTAGCGATCATGACCGTGGCCACGTGTCCGCGTCGTATGCTCTGAAATTGGTTGTCTCCAAGCAAGCTTGCGGCGTGTTCAAGAACCCACTGATGATGAACCGGGTTCCAGAAACTCTCTTGATGGCGCTCTTCTTGGCTTACTGTCAAGTCAAGAATCAAACGATTCTCATCGATGCCAAGTCCACCTGCGAGACTTTGAAGATAATTCCTCAGATGAGATACACTTGCGGGATACAAGTCCTCATTTGTGTGGCTAGATATCATTCTACCATCGTAGAATAGATCCGATGGTAATCGATGGAGGTTCCCAAATGCTCGCTTGTTGATGAGAAACTCACTGTTGACTGCACCAACACAACTAGCTCTCGCCATGGTGCTCATCTGCAGCTGGGTTGCGAAAGGGTTGAATCTAAGCTCTGTATGAGCGCCCCTGTTGCTCTTCAAGTTTTTGACGAACGGCTGCGTCTGCTTCACATCCCCTGTGAATATCCAGGCCTTTGGGCTGAAGTAAGCAAGGGGAATCAGGGTGGTGAGTTCTCTGGCGTGAGAGGCTTCATCTACAAAGATGAGATCTGGTTTGAAGAATCTGGAGAATCTCCCAAATGCTGCCACTGGCGTGGTTGCGATGAAATCGGTGCGTGCTAAAACAGCACGATAAAGTTTTGAAACATGCCTTCTTAAGGTCTTCCAATCATCGGTAGACAGGACCTCGCCATTTTCCATTTTGTCCAAAAGCGTCTGAAGACCTGGAAAAGCATCTTTTTTGTTTCGTTCGAAATATTGCCACGATGCTTCATCAAGAGTTGGAACGACACCTGGCTTCTCAGAGATCCTGGCACATTTAGACAATCCTGCGATGGTCAGAAATCTGGTCGTGAAGTCAACGTCAAACATCTCGTTATTCCCTTGCTGCTTTTCGGGCTGGAGACCGTGAATCTTGGAGCTTTGGCGCATCTCCCTGGGCCAGCCATGCATCCTCACAATACGTAGATCCAATCTAGCTTCTTGACATAGGGCAAAGTATCGAGCCGCTGCATCATCGACAGTTTTATTGATGTCAACCAGGAAGAGTACGCGACTCCTCCTCAAGTGACGCTTCCTAGTGCTTGCTTGTACCATTGCCGCAACTATCATATTCCACTCCGTTTTACCAGATCCAGGACACCCATTGACAAAATACAAACCGTTTGGAATCATTTGTAGCCCGCTGAGTGAATCAAGGTGGTCTTGATTGAGTGATTTATACTTCTCTAAAATTGCTGCGGGAATTTTGTATTTGGCATGCTCTGGGTTTTTGAGTTGTGGGAAGGCCTTGTGCAGATCATAAAACTCTTTCCAGCAGGAGTGAAAGTCGAGAATCATATGGAAAGCACGTTTCGACTTGATCGTCGGACCCTGTCCATCACGATCCCTCTCATTCGTTAAATATCGAAGAGCTTCTAACTCCACTTCGAACGTGGTAGATTGTATATCCCAATCGACCTTGATCAACTGGCAGTCGTTGTCTCTGAGCCATATGTCAGCTAAGTTTTCGACACGGCATCTGGTCTGCAAGCTCGTCATAAGGTCGAGCTCGATGTTTTTACCATCCGCGTTTTTCCATGAACGAGGCACATCGACCTTGAAAGCAGCGTAGGTTTTTGCCCTTTGGTCCCTAATTGCCTCCATAGATTCGAAAGGATTCGGAATTCTATTCGCTGAGAGGTGGACCAGCGAATATTCGCCGTCCTCATGAGACACCGTAGACAGCATGTCGACCTTGAATCTGTCGGTGGTGCTTGGAAAGACAGCCCTGTCCAGACTGTCCAATGGCTGTACCAAAAATAGCCAGGAACGGTGAAACGCGGTGGTTGTATTTGGAATGGGACTCATTACCCAACACTTAAAAGGCTGAGCTAGTGTATTGAGGCGTTGTAACAACTTCTCTTCGTTGTACATTTCGATTTTGGTGCCTTCCTTATGCCTCCTAATAAACTCATCTTTGATAGGAAAAGTGTGGAGTGGAACCACCAGCTATATGTATAGACATGTATCAGCTGCCTGCAAAAGACCTCAAAATCGTGTTTGTCGAACGTACTGTCTCTGGTAGTGGTTGCGCCAGGGTCTCCTGATTTGTGTCCCCTCGCCGCATAGATGTTTCATCCATCGGAACTATTATCTCTTATTCGCCTTCAACACACACAAGTTCAAACAATTTGCGGTGACATGTAGGTAGGTAGCAGAGATGTTTCGGGGTTGCTTGCATCGGGCGTAGAATCGTACCTGGAGAGTTGAATTGCACAAAAGGGCAGAGGTGCGCACTCCAGTGAAAGCACACACCAGACCACAAGACACTTTGTAAATGGAAGAGCGGCTGTGGCTTTCCGTGCAGCTGCTAGGCAGCTGCTGGGCAGTTGCTAGGCAGTTGCTAGGCAGCTGTCTATCTTGGCTCGCAGCTGCCCAAGGCCAGCAGTTGGCAGCGTCGTGATTCGCTGGGCACAATAAGCATGCACTATCGATGGGAGACTTTTAATGTGGGAATTGACCGAGCGATGAGGTTCGATGTAGAGTGCTTTGTTGCCGAGTTTACGACGGAAGTAGAACTTATCATGCCAAGTCAATCCCGTCCTCGTTCCACATAAGATCTGGTTGATACAAGATTCCATCTGCGAGCTCAGCCAAGTACCAGACTAATCAGCAGTAAGACTACACCGTTCCTTCGTGAGCATAGACCGCTTTGGGGCCACATTTCTTCTTGTTCTTTTCCTTCCCGCCTTGTAGGCTATGTTAGATCAATAAAAATGCAGCTGTGGTCGATAGTGCTGCTCAGGCTTGACAGACGGGCTTCAGCCACATCACTATCCCGAATCAAAACTGCCGACGAGCCAGAGTCGATGACCACACCGGCAGATTCTCCATCTATTGTTATGAGCTGGGTTGATGGTGGACTGTAATCTGCGACCCCATCCTGCTTTAAAAGCCACTTTTCAAGGTGTTTGTACAATACTTTGACGGTGTTGGGCGGGAAAGCGTTCCCAATTTGTCGTTTGATACTTGTTTTTGTCCCTCGAAACTGATGGGATATAGGGAATCCTTGCAGACATGCATGTTCTCGGAGTGTGTAGCTGCGGTTTCCGTCCGGGTGGTAAATATTTCCAGGGCTGGTCAAAATGGTTCCGATCTGCGTGTCAAATTCTAGACGGGGACGTGGAGGGGTGAAATGCGACACAGCAGCCAGATCATGCATATCATCATCAGGCCTGATTCTGCTGAGAGCTTTGCGAATTGTGTTGTAGGGTAGCAGAGAATCTTCCACATTCTTCGAATGTGTGGGAGGAGGGAATGGAGGAAGCCGCTCTCCTGGTCCAGCCGCGAGCATGACGAGGCGTTTGCGAGTTTGCGCAGACCCCCATGTGCACAGGTCTACGATTCTCCATCGAACGGAATATCCGTGGTGAGTAAGATCACCAATAAGCGAATGAAAGTAATCCTGATGCTGTTCGAACTTCAAACCAAAAGTCTGCTCCAGAGTAATGAGCCTTGGACGCAGTTTACGCACAAGCTCATGGCAGCACAAGATGGCATCCGTGTTTTCTTCATCGCGTGCACAGGACCTCGTGTGTGCCGGTGAGAAATATTGACACGGTGGAGACATATGTAGAACGTCTGGGCGAAGAGGCAGATCTCTAACCTCTTGAATGAATTGGTCGATCGACATCTTGTATAAGGTAGTTTCTGGGAAGTTGATGGAATATGTATCCCACACCGTTGGCTCTTTGTCGACGGCATGCATAACTTTGAATCCGGCGCTTTGTGCTCCTCTCGAGACGCCCCTAGCGCCAGAAAATGCATCGAACAGCGTATACTTTTGCCCTCGGTGTCTAATAAATGACTCAACGAATTGATTTGGCAACCCATTGTCGCACCGAATGACAGAGTGATTGTTATAGCGCCAAGAACCGCCTCTGTGTCGTCCGCCGCGCCACCTGTTACGGAGCGTCTGTTCCGACACGATAAATTGCGACTGTGATACTTCTTCCAAATTGATCCGCTCAATCGATTCTTCATCAACCCTGGTTTTTCTGTTGCTGTCAACAAATTGGATGATCCATTTCCACCGGCATACAAGTATGGCGTCTTCTTCTGATTGAGAAAGTTGCCCACTAATGTGTTCGGTCGATGATTGTAATATTCGTCTTACTGCAAATTCTGGATAAACGGCATTTGTTATAATAATGGCTCGTCTTCTGACAACAAGATCTGCTTTGACATTGGCTAATATCGGTTGATCATACAGGAAGGGTTGAGTTTGTTGTCGAGAATGTAGCATCATGCAAACCTCGTTGTGTTTTTTAGGAAGCTGGCCCTTCATGTTCCGAGTTCTGATAAAAGGAAGGCCCTCGAGCATTTGAACTTGAGTGGATGCGTATGATATCCCTGTGACTTTAATGAAGTGAACAGGATACTGACCAAGCATGGTACCTCTAATCTCTAGTATATCACCGACGTGAAACTGATGTGGCTGCGACTGAAAGGCGGCGGTGTGCGAAAAGCTGTTTGGATGGGTAGAGAGAATCTCAGATTTCAAGTCTATGATGTCCGCGCCGTCTCTTACTTCTTCAATCTCATCGTTTTCATCAGCCTCGAGCGTGCAGGATCTCGCGATGCTGTTCTCTCGTAATCGGCCGCGGGTATCCCCCGACCTGAAATAGGCAGATGTCATCGTGAATTAAGCAATGTGATAAAATCAGGCAATCCTAACGTCATCAAAATTTGCCATATATGAAAGCCCGGGAGTGATGGTGGGAATTCACTTCGCGAGTTTGGTGGGCAACATCAGAAATCCGTCATTTGGTCGAGCAGCATAGAGGCGGTCCGAAACTAGATGCAGTCAATGTGAGCACGGAGGTGGGAAAATAATTCATGCTGCTTCGAAGGTGAGTGGGCTATTGGAGGGTATCCCATGGGCTTTTGCTTCCTCAACAGCAAAAAATTATCACGCGCCCTCGAAGCTTCGCCGTTTGCGCAGTCACTGATGGGATTGGCGCAAACAAGGCCAGAATCTGGCCACAGCTCACTTTACGTTCACGACCAGCTCAAGCTTGGGAGGAACAGGCACTGCCCAAGAAGAAGAAAAAAATGAATATATACGATTCTGATGGAAGACTGTACACGGGCTGCGAGGGATGAGGAGCGAGGCGGACTGGTGCAAATCATGTTTCGTTTTAGGTGGAAATATTCGAGGTCCATTTGTAGATCTGCCGATCTGATGATTGAGATAATGACTGTACGGCAACCAAGATATGATCGAGCCTTTTCTTGAGAGCAAGGAGTTACGTATTATATACGCAGCTGATTTGGTCGTTGGAAGTTGATTCAAGCACGGGCCATGCCGCCTGCCACCTGTCACCTCCACTCAACTCCACCCTGCCGGATGTACGTACTCCGTACGATCCGTACGCGCTCTTCAATCACTTAACGCGTTAGTAGGCAGAGGCTCCAGTGCTGGCGTCAACTTCTTAAATCTAAATTTGACGGCTGCGTGTGGCCTCGTAGCTCTTTACCTCCCTCCCAGCGCCGACGTAATCAGGATCCAAACAACGCCGACTTGCGCAAACAACTCCAAAGTTGACAGAGATAAGAGAGTTTCTTCCCTCTTTTTATTAGCACTCTCGGACCCTGCTCAATTTTCTCGGGACTCCTTCCGTAGATTCGCATTGCAGTCTCTACCTTGACCTTTCAATGACCTGCTAAATTCTGGTCAAAAGAATTAGCCATATACACTTTCCCCTCTAACCGCCAGGAACTGCTGAACACGGAGGCGTCTTGGAAAATCTGGCTTGTTCTTATTGAAGGGGGCCTGGTGTCGACTCCGGCCCCTTAAGAAGCTCCAGTTTGAATCTTCGAGAATGAGCTACGGGTGTCAAAGCCAATATGTCCGAACTCAATGAGGAGCTTGCTAAATGGTATGATGAGCTACAAAAGCTTCCGTCGGAATGTCATCTTCTCTGCCCGAAAATCGATTCAGACGACCCCGAGAATTATAAAACTTTCGATGATCCTGAAACAAAAATATCCGCCGACGAAAAGAGAAAAAGAATCGAACAGGGCCATCGTCGCGTCGAAATAACGTATTGGAATAGTCTCATATTTGGCTTTGATAAATCTGCCGCAGGAAAATGGCTAGAAGATTTTAAGGAAAGACTGGAACAAACGCTTAGAACGTGTTCAGATTGCGTCCTGAGCTGGCACATGCGTCGCCCAGTCTACTTGCAAAGTTTCTCCGAGTATGTTCTTGTATGCAGCTGAAGGAGAAAATGCCTAACAAACAATAGAAAATGGAATGAAGATGTGCTCGAGCACATTCGAAACATGCTCGATCGACTAGATATTGCAAGAATTGCGCACAATCTTACTTGGGCGAAAGACTATATAGGCAAAATCGAAGACAGCGGCGCGGTTTTCAAGAAGACGCAATTCGGAGAGAATCTGCCTACAGTTCTCCTAGCTGTCTACGAGGCGCTTTGCTGTATGCCGTATATGGCCGACCCAGATAAACGCAGGATCTTTCAGTACGTCTTCATGCGCTTACAGGGCAAGAGTTACCTTAAACTTGGGACTAAAGATCCCTTACCGGGGATGACATATTTCTTGTTCGACCAAAAGAATGACGACCGCCGGAAGTGGGCTCAGGAAAATTGGAAGGCGGTCGAGGCTAAATCGATCACTGATGATCAGTTTGACTGGGCAGTGAGCACCGGTTTGATCTCCGCCATCGATGAGATAAGCCGCAAAGATGTCAACCAGCCTCCGCCGGAAATTTTCTTGGAGATTGAGAGATTTTGGCTGGGGTTTGAAACCATTTTAACCAAGCTTCCAGAATCTCTTATTCTCAGTCGCCTCCGCAGCATGGAGTTGCGGGCTGGCAGTGCTAACATCTATGATTTACTCTTCCGCCATATCTCTTGCCGCTCTGAAGGAGTTTTAGTTGTGACAATTCGCGTTCTGACGACATTTTTGCAGCAGTCTCCAAAAGCCATTTGGGATGTCGTTGGCGATGCGAGGCCAAACGTGATCGCCGATCTACTTTTCGGCAGTCCACTCTACAAAAACTTACTCAATCAATCCCTTGAAGACTGCTGGACCGGGTTCACCCCTGATGCGGATGTCACTCCTTTCCCTACTTCTTGGATCCAGCCCTGGCTTACATCGTTGACGCGAGATCGTAGATACGACGCTTGTGAGGTCCTTCTGCAAACTTTGCTAGGTAAAATGATCAATGACCCTTCTATCAGCGAAGCAGGCCGGTCAGCGTGTATACGGGCTGGCTTCGATGCCATGAATTTTACCATGAAGTCGTTTTTGGATCCATCAACGCAGATTGTGTCCGGGACTGTTCATCTGTACGCAAGCGCAGCATTCAATCTTGTTGGAAAGCACAAAGATCTCATAATGGTCAATTTGCGTCCACGAGATCAATGCGAAGGCTGGACCACTTTCAAGGTTTCAGATGCTGCAAAATCCGTCCTTCAAGCGGCTATGAGACTAGACATGAAGATGTTTTCGGACGAATTTCAAGCCATCCACAGTAGCAAGCAGTTACAGTCAACAGTTGTTCGGGATTCCCAGATATTCTGGGAAAGCGTTGTCGAAATGTTCGACGCCTCTGTGGATCAAGTTTCTCTTGCAAAGGACATCTTAATATCTCTCGGACCCCTTATTTCGGTGGAACAAGTCCGGCCGCGCAAGACCGTCACCAAATTGGATGAGTCGAGCAACCGATTCAACAAATCTCTCAGTGCCACGGCCAGTGCGTTGACACGTATTCTGACACGAATTTCCGAAATGGATACAACAGACCTAAACATGATGTTCACTGATCGCTTGCCTTTCCAGGTCATCGTAGGGCTCTCGGTGCACGACTATTCTGATCTTGCTGAGGGGTCGGCCGAGATACTCAAAAGCTGGACCGGGGAGATTTCACGAAGTGCGGCATTGCAACATATGTCAGAGCATCACCCAGAGCAAACCTTGTCCTCCATCGTCTGGACACTGGACAGAGTTCTTAAAGCACCCTTCCCATGGGGTCCGATCCGCCCACTTCTCAACATGAACCGAGACGTTCTCCAAGGTTTATCGAACACATCAACTGGAGTTCTCAGAACGAGAGAACTCAATGCAAAATCTGTCGCTATAGTGCTCCGTTGGTGGAATGAGCAATGGAGATTCGTTTCCAAATCTTGTTTGAACATCGAGTCGTGGTCATTTTGCATTCCAAATAGTACCATGACAGAATTTTGCCGAGAAATTATGGAATTGGCCGAGGCCCTTATTGCAGAAGATGGCCTGCTAACCTCTGCCACAGCCTTGGGAAAGGAAGAACGGGACGTGATGCCTATCATTTTGGGGCCAGCAAAGGACAATTTCCGAGGAATGGAAAATATGATTCGACTTAAGGATAGGTGGCTTGTTGATGTCACGGTCAGAGTGCTCTGCAAGATCTTGACACGGCTCCGAGAAAACAAACTGGAAATCAACGCTGGATCTCGAAAACTAATAACAGATGCTTGCATTCCTACTGGCACTTTGGGAAAGTATATCCGCTCCACGAACCTCAACGACCAACAACGAGCAGAGCTGCTTCAGGCACTTGGTCACGATGAAGAAGTTCAAATTGTCCAGCTCGGCGTGTCATCGGATTCGTCAGACCGCACCTCCATCCTTGGCAATGCCAAGGCCAAGAAGCAAAGCAAGCTTGACGCTTGGTCAAAATCGGCACCGCCAGGTAGCATGGCCTCCGAGCCAACGAAAGTTGCAAGAACAAACCGAGATGATGTCCTGGACTTCAGTCGATCTGCCGACAGCCCAATTCTCAAACAGCTCGCCGCTCAACACGTCAAGGCAAAGCCCAAGGTCCCTGATCACAGGACTATATCAGCACTCAAGGAGAGCCGACAAAGGGAGAAGGCCGAGAAGGCCAAGAGGGATGCCGATGCAATTGCAAGGGCCAAAAAGATTCGAGGAGAGCTGCTGGCTGGCGAGGGTTCGGGCATTCATAGTCTTGGTATTACTGGGAAAGATCACGGCCGAAGTGAAATCATGGTCAATAGCTCCGACGAAGACTCGGACACTGACGGTGAGGACTCTGATTCTGATGAACAACTCGCCAATCTGAGCACTGGTGGTCAGAAGGGCTTGAATGAATATGAGAAAAGACGACAACAAGCCCTACGAGACAGACTTCGCCGGCCTGTGAAGAAGGTTCGACAGCAACGATCTGTCAAGGAGATGAGAGCCCGGTTGATACCCCCGATGGATCGACTGCACAACACCATCCTGGCTTGGGACATCTTTCACGAAGGCAACGACCCACCAAATGGGCCAGCAGCCTCTGAGGTTGCGACGAAGTATTCTGACCCTCGATCTTATCAGTCCACCTTTTTCCCTTTGCTGGCGTCGGAGGCGTGGCGCTCTTTTGTAACAGCCAAGGATGAGATAACATCCCAGCCTTTTGGCATGAAAGTTACGAGCCGCGCAAGCGTGGACAGTTTTTTAGAAGTGGCTTTCACAATGCCTGTCGTTCAGAATCGAGAAAGAGGCGTTTCGCAAGGAGATATCCTGCTTGTGTCTGAAGCCGAAAATCCGCTGAACAGTCCAGACGCAAAACACTGCTTGGCAAGAGTCCATCGAATAACGTACAAGAAAGACCTGATTGAGATCACGTACCGTGTCGCCTCTCGGAATAATCCATTATCACTCATATTGACGCCAGGGACTAGCGTGCATGGTATCAAGGTGACAAACATGACAACAATCGAGAGAGAGTATGCTGCCCTGGAAAGCCTCCAATACTATGACCTGATGGATGAAATCTTGAAAGCCGAGCCGTCGCCGATTATTCGCTATGGAGATGAGAGGATAACAAATGCTATGCAGAACTGGGCACTCAATCGCGGCCAAGCACTGGCGGTGCTTGGTGCTTTTGAGAACGACGGGTTTACACTCATCCAAGGGTACGTTCCATCGAGAATTGCGGAAGTGATCGACACTGACTTGATTGCAGACCTCCCGGAACGGGTAAAACAAAAACCATCACCGCAATGGTCGGTTCTTTGTTGTCTGAACAGCTGACCCAGGCTTCAAATGGTGTGCCTGTAGGCGGCCCATTGCGACCCTTGGCATCATTGACACCAGCGGCTCAGGGACGCCCCAAAAAGCTTCTTGTCTGCGCTCCAAGTAACGCCGCTGTTGATGAATTGGTAATCCGTCTCAAGGCCGGTGTAGTAACAAGTAGCGGGAAGACGAAGCCTATCGATGTGCTTCGTCTTGGCAGAAGCGACGCCATCAATGCTGGCGTGAAGGATGTTACTCTCGATGAGCTTGTCCGTCGCCGACTGGAAGGTGACAACACAAAGGATAAGGCCAAGGCAGAGCGGGACAAGCTCCACGAGGATGCAGCCAAACTCAAGGAGGAACTCTCGGAGATTCGAGTGCGTTCGGACGAAGCACGCGCGAAGAACGACCTTGCCACTGTGAGCACTCTCACCAGAAAGTTCGACGAGTTGAAGAGACAACAAATGCAAATCGGGAAGCAGATCGACGCCAATAAAGACAGTGGGAATTCATTAGCTCGAGAAATGGAAATGCGTCGACGGCAGGTGCAGCAAGAGATCCTCAACTCAGCACATGTTATCTGTGCCACACTCAGTGGTAGTGGGCATGAAATGTTCCGTAACCTCGACGTGGAATTTGAGACAGTCATCATCGATGAAGCAGCCCAGTGTGTTGAGCTTAGTGCTTTGATTCCCTTGAAGTACGGTTGCTGCAAGTGTATTCTTGTCGGTGACCCTAAGCAACTTCCCCCGACAGTTCTGTCGCAATCTGCCGCGAGATTTGGCTACGACCAGAGTCTGTTCGTGCGAATGCAGCAAAACCATCCCAAATCCGTGCATCTGCTCGACATGCAATATCGAATGCATCCGGAAATCAGTCAATTCCCCAGCAAAGAATTTTATGAAGGACAACTCCAAGACGGGCAGGATATGTTCAAACTCCGGCACCAGCCATGGCATAATAGTGCTCTGCTTGGCCCGTACCGGTTCTTTGACGTGGAGGGTGTACAGGCAAAGGGCCGCAAAGGGCAGTCCTTGGTCAATACCAGAGAATTGGACGTGGCCATGGAGATGTATGACCGCTTCAGCAGGGAGTACAGGCAATGCGATCTGACCGGCAAGATTGGCATAATCACACCCTATAAAGCGCAGCTGTTTGAGTTGCGGAGGCGCTTCAAAGGTCGATATGGTGAGAACATTACAGACATTATTGAGTTCAACACTACGGACGCTTTCCAGGGTCGTGAATGTGAGATTATCATATTTTCATGCGTACGAGCCAGCCCAACTGGCGGCATTGGTTTCATGACCGATATTCGACGAATGAACGTTGGTCTTACGCGTGCAAAATCGTCCTTGTGGATTCTTGGAGACTCTAGAGCTTTGGTTCAGGGTGAATTCTGGAAGAAGTTGATTGAGGATGCCAAAGCTCGCGATCGATACACAAAGGGAGACATTCTGGGCCTGTTCAGGCGACCTCTACAGCAAGCTAGCCCTTCGGCCCATATTCCCACACAGAATCCATCTACCAAAGACGTCGACATGGCCGATGCACCACCAACCGGGAGTGATACTTCGGCTGCCACACAGAATTTGAGACCAAATACCTCTGCTACTAACACTGCCGCAATGCCCCCCTCTGCCCCAGCCGAATCGAACCAACCTCGAAGGAGCATCGATAGTGTTATACCCAACCATTTGCCACACGAGGGCGGTCTTCCCATCATCCACACATCAGAAGCTCGAGGCTCTGAGCATAAGAGACCTCTGGACGGGTCAGATTATGGGCAACAAGCTTCTAAAAGGGTATGTGACAGACCACTGGCTGAGCGAACAGTCAGCGTTCAAACCCACATTTCTGATGATGGAACAGATTGCGAACAGCAAACCTCGAGGTGGTCTAATGGGCAAGTTTGGTCAGAAACCAACGACGCAAATGAAGCAGCCCAAGGATCCCTCAGCAATGTCTGTTCTCGGGATGGTGCCTCCAGAACGGCCGCCAGCCCAAGTGACGATGAATCCGAAAGCGATACCAATGAATCATGTACCGACTGGATCGACGTCGTCATCGAATCAACCTAGTGGCTCCATGAGCAGTACAAAGGTAAGCATCGAGTGACTGACCACACATTGCCTGCATGCTCATCTTCTCCTCTAGCCTACGATCAAACCTCCACCAACAGGCCCACGAAAGAAGGCAAAACCGAGTCTGTTCATGCCTAAGAAAAGGTGAAGCTGTAGCAGGCCATGGAAGGAAAAGATTTGCACAAGTCTACAATTCTCGTTCAGCGCCCCCCCCCCCCCCTCCTTGGAATTCGCGGTTAGTCGACGTATCAGCATTGCGATGGCGTTCTACCCAGTAGACGGTTGGATGCATTTACCAGGCGTTCTTTAGGCTATGCACATAGTGTAGTAGTCCTTCACCCATAGGGTTGCTTGGTGAAACAAGTTCGGTGATATATTCTTTTTATTTTTATATTTTTTCAAGGCCGTAGAATAGATTGTGAAGGTTCACGATAGTGGCAAGGTCAGCCAGCCCGCATCCAAGCTTCGTATGACATGGCAGCAACTAGGCTTAGCAAGGCATCCTCGAGATCACCAAGTGACCTATATTATAATGGGCTATATACCGAGCAAGACGTACGTACATACACATACATATGTACATACGGACGTATCTAGACTCCGTAATTGCTCTCCTGCCTCAGCGGGAAACCCATTCGGGGGGGAAGCGCCTACTCCACATCAGACAGGGACCCCAGTCCCTTTGGAGAAAGATCTGAGATGAGAAATGAGATGCGTGCATGCGTGCATGCAGGCGTGCATTCGCGCATTCGGCGGACTGCTCGTCATGGGTCTTGGGACGTCCGGCTTCGCTTCAACCGAGCTGGCACTCGGTAGTTCGTCTCTGCCTGTATTACAGGGGTAATTGGAGTCGGATCCACAGGTCTCGTTAAGGGGGGGGGTGTTGCCCGATGGCGGATACAGCGTCTATGACGAATAAATCTGCACCCACAACCGTATCGGGGGAGCTGAAGATGCACATCGCTAAACGCGATAATTTATAATAAAAGCATATAATCTATAATATAATAGCTTTCTCTATAAAAGAGGAGCTTTTATCCTTCTATTTATATAATAAAGAGCTTTAATAAATCTAATCCTTTTCTAACCTTCTTTATCCTACTAGGGGAGATCTTTTTAAGTCACATACCTAACGTATAATAGTTATAAGCCTAGAAGGTACACGCCTATAACTTTCACTAAGTCCCCTACGCATAAGACATGTGTGTGCACTATGCCTTACTTACTAATAACGCTTATAATAGATATAATAACCTCTTACTACCTAAGTCTTAAGACTAATATTAAGCTAGTCTTATCTAATAAATAGGAAGAGTAATATAAAGCATTAAAGTAAGCTACCTAAAGCTAAGAGATCTAGGAAAGGGTTAATCCCTAGCTCCTAGAGCTTAACTCTAACTATCTAGAAAAGCCCTTTACTATTACACTAGAGTTATATAAAGCTCTTATTATAAAGAACTAAGGAAGTAATACTATAAAGCTTACCTTCTAAGAGGCTCTTTCCTTCTTATCTTATAAGTTTATATTTAAGTACTAAGCATATAAAGTAATAAAGTCCTAAGAAAGGACTATTAAAACTTAGATTATAAGCACTATTAATCCTAATACTTATACTATAGTAATTAATAAGATTAAAGAAGGTAATATAAATAATAAGAAGCTTACTCTTTATTAAATCTTTATTAAGCTTAAAAAGAGGTTTTCTCCTAGGTAAGTAATTATTAAATTAAAGGTATTAGCTAAGTATATAGCTTACCTTACTAATACTAAATACGCTAATATTTAATTTAAGTATTAGATTAAGTAATAAGGGAAGCTATACTAAAAAGCATTAATATATAAGATTAATAAGGTTTAGGGTTTTAATGTAATTTATAACTTTATTATAGCTATTAGTGCGCGCTTTAACCCTAAATAGGCAAAAACTAAGATTATATAACTAGTATAGACTTCTAATTCTCTTCCTAAAGAAGTAACCCTTTAAGGCATTACCTTTAAGTACACTAGATATTATAGAGTAACTTAAGCTATAAGCTTTACCTTTAGAAAAGAAAGCTATATAATAACTCTTAGGGATTACTTAAACTAAAAAAAAGAGAAACTATAAGGCTAAAAGAATAATAGCCTAAAGAAGTGCCCTTACTATATAGAAAAGGCACTAACTACACACTTTTAGTCTCCCTAAGTGTGCTATAGCTTATACTATATAGTAACTAGTAAAAAGGTTTTAGGATTTAAGCCCTTTATAAAGGTTAACTATAAAAAGATTAAGAAACGCTATAAAAGCGCTAAATAGAAGAACCTATACTCTAAGGTTATAAAGGATAAGTAAATAGTAAAAGGTATTAAGGATTATAAAGGAGAAAAGTTACCTAGTGCTATTATAGTAATAATTATTAACCTAAAGATTCTAGAGAGTATTTCTCTAGCTTAGGGAAGCTATATAATACTTAAGAATATAAAATATATACTCTCTAAGAGCACTCTCTTTAATAACTATAGTGCTTTATATATTATAAATAATATTAGTTACTTTAAACTAAGAACCTTTAAGGAAATATTTAATAATTACCTTAAAGTAAGAATAACCTTATTTTAGATTACTAGAAGAGGTACTTATATAATTAAGAATATTTTTAATAGGCTAAAGGGAAACCTTATAGAAAGCCTTACTTTACAGAATATTACACTTATTCCTAGGTTTTATATAAATATTATATTAGAAAGCCTTCTTTAAAAGAAAGGTATTTAGTATTATAAAGCAGACTACTCTTTATATATTAGACCCTTTTATAAGAGCTTATTATTAGTAAAGCTTTAGAGAAAGCATAATATTATATTCCTTTAATATAAGCCTCTTTTCTCTTATAAGAGTCTTAATTAAGTAGTGAATTTATCTATACTACTAGTAATATTCTTAATAATTAATTTAAAAGCATATAATAACACGCCACGCTTATAACGCGGTTACCTAAGTAAAGATCCACGCCCTATATGTGTAAACCCTAAAGAACTTTAGTATTTATATTCTAGGCACCTTAGTAAGGATACTCTAGCTAAGAGTTACACTTATATAAGGGAAGTGTAATTATATAGAACTAAGTAAAAAGACTATAAGATATATTCTCTAGTTTACGCTTGCTAAGTTATCTTAAGAAAACTACTAGAATATATATTACTAAGGCTATTTTAGAGAATCTATTAGGATCTTTAAGACTATAAGCCTAGTTATAATAGTATAAACTAGCTAATGGTTATAAAAGATAAGTTCTTAGGTATAATATATATTTATATATTACCTAATAAATCATAGGTAATAGTATTTAATGTGTTAATCTATATTAAATAATGGATTATAAGGCAATTTAGATTATTAATTATAAAGATTAGGCAAGATTATAAAGGAGCTATTATTAGTTAATTTAGTAATATAATATTTCAGACATAGGCACGCTTATAAGGCATTAATCTTAAGCTTATGCCTTTATACACTTATAAACCTAATAGAGTTACAGAGAGAGCAGGGTAAATAATTATATTATAATTAAATACAATGCTTATAGGCATATAGCTTTTACTAAACTTATAGTTAGAGAGTATATAAGTAGTAGCGTACTTATATAACATAAGTCCTGTTTAATAATCTAGGTAAAAAACACTATTAGAAACCCTAGAAATCTAGTTCTAAGATAATACTTAACTTCTAATTAGGGAGCCTATAGCTAACTTAAGGCTAGATTAAAGCGGATTATACGTATATAGCTGCTGCGCTTATTCTCTTTAAAGGGATTATAAGGCTAATAAATATAGATAGTTTTATAAGACTAATCCTAGGGGTTATATTAGATATCTTATTAGGTACTCTGCCTCTAATATATATTATATCTAGATTCTAAGACTAGGAAAGGTTATAATAATAAGAAACGTCACATTTAATAAGTTAATTTTTTATAATCTAATAAAGGAGAGCGCAATAGAGCTATTAATTAACAAGCTTAAGGTACATTTCTAATCCCTTAAAATTAACACTAAATTAGATAAAGAATTAAATCTTTTCCTTATACTAACTTTAATTAAACCATAATAAGATTAGACTAAGAGTTTAAACTTAGGGGTGGAAGCTCTATAGACTTCTTAATAAAAGGAAAGAGAAGCTATATACCTTAATAAGTAAATTAGACTTTAAACACCTTAGCCATTACTAGATCTAATAATTAGAGAGTAAGAG
Source organism: Epichloe festucae Fl1 (assembly GCA_003814445.1). NCBI lineage: Eukaryota > Fungi > Ascomycota > Sordariomycetes > Hypocreales > Clavicipitaceae > Epichloe > Epichloe festucae. Next base: position 5,088,853 of record CP031385.1, on the reverse strand, counting down.
ACTCTTAATCTAGAAGCTTAGTAAAGTAAGAAGGAGTAAAACACTCTAGATTTACACGCTTAAGAGAGTGATATAATAATAGATCTAATAAGTAATAAGCAGGATACTACTATAAGGGCTTAGAAAAGCTAATGTCCTTATAAGGTTTTAGAACACTAAGCATATAATACTAAGGACTAAGTTATTAATAACTTAATAGGCAATAAACTACCTAAGCTAGAAAAAGAAGTAAAGAAAAACTAGCAATAAGATAAACCTATAGGAGTAAATACTAGACTAGCTACCTACGTAAAAGGCTTAAGGGGATTACTAGCTATGCGGTTAGAAATTGCAGAGAGTCTTAGAATAATAATATAAGAAGGTGTGTAAATAAGCTTAAGGTTATAAATAAAGAGAGCTTAAGGTAATATACTTTCTTATACTTAACTAATAAGGAGGAAGAAGAAAGGACCTAATAAAGCTCTTATTAATAGCCTCTAGGACCTAAAGGATCTCTTTACTAAATTTAGAAAGACTAAGGAAGGAAATCCTTATAAGCTCTTTCTAGGAGATTAGGATTTTAAGAGCTATAAAACGGTTTTTTTAGTAATTAACGCGCATTATAATAAAGAAAATAGATTATACCTTAACCTAAAGAGAAAGGTAAGGACTATTTATTAATCTAATCTCGCTAAACCTCTAAAGTTATAGAAAAAGGCAAAGGATTATCTATTTAGAGAGGAATAGTTAAAAGCAATAAATAAAGAGATTAATAAGCTAAAGGAACAAGGAATATAGCGATAAATAAAGCGTTTAGTGGCATAATTAAAGCTATTACTATTAAAATAGGTGTTTTCTTATAAGTTTAATAAGAAGGGGATGTTAATCTATTATAAAGCGTAATTATACGTACGCAAAGACCTCTAAGACATCTCTATAATTAAACAAACCTATGCTACAACGCTCGCTGCTTACGTATTCTATATATTTATAGCTCTAGTTACTAGGTTTAATCTAGAGACTAGGTAGTATAATATTAAGAATGCTTTCCTTTACATAGAATATAGAAAGGATAGAATACCTATAACTTATAAACTTCCTAAAGGTTTTATAATCCTTAGAGAATATATAAAATTACTTAAGGCCCTTTATAGATTAAGGGACTCTCTATAACTATGGTTTAAGGAATTAAGTAAATCTCTTATAAAGCTTAGGCTTAAATTAAGTAAAGAAAAGCCTTGCTTATTCTATACAAAAGATTAGACTGTTTTCCTTATATTCTTTATAGATAATATTCTTATAGCGTTTTATAAGGATAATAAAGGCATTACTAACTGTATTTCTAAGGGCCTAAAGGAGGCATATAAATTAAATAAGAAAGGTAAAGTAAGATTCTTCCTAGGGATCTAGATTATTAGAGACTAAGAATAATAAAGGGTATATCTTAGTTATAAGGTATATATTAATAAGATTAGGGAAAAATTTAGGTAAGTAAGAAAAGGCACTTTCCTTACTATACTAATCCTAGTAGTAAAGTATTATAAGTTTAAGGGTAAAGCTAAGAAGTAAGTAATAAAGGTTTACTAGGAAAAGATTAGATTAATCCTATATACCATAATTATAATTAGACCTAACGTTACTTTTGTAGTAGTGAAGTTATTATAATACCTTATAAATCTAGGACTAGAGCATATAAAGGCAGTAGACTAAGCTATTTACTACTTACTTATTATAAGTAAACTTGTGCTATGCTTTAGTATAACTACTAAACTTTAAGCTCTTTAAATCTTAAGTAACGCCTTCTTTATAGATAATCTTAAGACTTATAAATTATTATAAGGATACTTAATTACTCTCTTTAGTAAACTAATTATCTAGAAAGCTACGCGCTAAATAATAGTAATTACGTCTATAATAGAGGCTAAATTACTTACTTTATAATAGGTAGTAAAGGAGACTATAAGTCTATAACACTTATTTAGAGATATTAAATTTAATACCTATAAAGATTAGGTTATTAATTATAATAATTAATAAATAATTTAGCTTATACTTAATAAGAGCAAATAATTAAATACTTAACTACATTATGTTAATATTTATAATATATAGTTAAAGTAAGAATTTAAGAAAGGAAGCTTTAAAATCACGTATTTACTAACAGAAAGAATACTTACTAATGGATTCATAAAGGCATTAAATTATTAGCACTTTAAATGCTTTAGATTTATACTTAGTCTTATAGATTTACGCATAATATATAATATTTAAAGCGTATAGGTTATAAAGGAATTATAGGTATATTAACAAGGGGGCATGAAATTAATTACCCTAGAAATACATAAAGGCCCTCTCCTTAGTAAGCAAAGCGCTACTAAGGTAAATAGAATTAATAAAATAAAGACTTTAAAACACTATTACACGAAAACATACATATAAATACTATTCTAAATAAAGGAAATAAACTTATATAAGGAGGCAAATAACCTCCTTAAGTTAGGCTATTACTATAGTTACCTTCTCCTTAACTACTACTAAAGAGCCCTTAGTAGTATCCTTAGCCCTAATACTTAGATTAATAACCTTACTATATATAGAATCTAGCTCTATAATAAGTTCTAATTAGAGTTATAGTGCCTTATAGTACTGCTTTACTATTTATATATATATAAGCAAAGGATTAGGGGAAATCATAATTAGAAGTGCCTTACCTTAGTGTCTTTATCTAGCGCTAATAATATCCGCTTAGTAAGGGGAATATAAGCATTATATAAAGGCAGGTAATAGTAATTACTAACCTTATATAAGTAATATCTCTAAGATTATCTAGACCTAACCTTAAAGTAATAACCTAAGTTACCCTTACTTATAAGGCTTACTTAAATACACCCTTTATAGGGAATATTATACTTAGGACCTTAAGGAGTAAGTAATTTAGGCTATACTATTAGTGTATACTAGAGAGAAAGGGAAAGTATAGTACTAATAGGTTATTTCTATAAAGTTTATAAAGAATTATACCTTAAGTGTTCTCCCCTTACCTAGGCCCTTATAGGATATAAGGTTTATAAAGAAGTATACTTAGGGTATTTTCCTTGCTTCTCCTTAGGAGATAGTAACTTACTAGTGGGTAGCTTAGCACTAATTAGTAAAGAATTACTAATAGGTAACTTAGACCTAGCTAGGGGAGGCAAAGAATTATTATAAGCTACACTAGGGCTTAGATAAGAATATATAGCTAAATTAGCTATAATATAAGTAATTTGCTAAAGAGTAGTTAAGCCCTCCTAGAAGCAAAGATTCTCTTTAACCTAAATATATATGTTAGAATTTATATTAATTAAAATATAGGCTAGTTAATAAAAAGTATATTATAAAGGGAAGAAAAGAAAGCCTATAACTATTACATTAAGAGATCCTTTATAGGAGAGAAGCGTAAGTATAAAAGTAAGAGAGCTTACTTTAAATTTACATTAAATTTAGGCATCACTAAAACACCACATATTTACTAGTTAAGATATTAGTTAGTGATTATAATAACCTTAACACTAACTAGGGGGTGTATTACCTAATGGCGGATATAGCGTTTATAATAAATAAATCTGCACCTATAACCGTATTAGGGGAGCTGAAGATACACGTTGCTAAACGCGATAATTCATAATAAAAGCATACGATCTATAATATAATAGCTTTCTCTATAAAAGAGAAGCTTTTATCCTTCCATTTGTATGATAGAGAGCTTTAATAAATCTAATCCTTTTCTAACCTTCTTCATCCTGCTAGGGGAGATCTTTTCAAGTCACGTGCCTAACGCACAACAGGGGGGATGTATCGTAACTAACCCACATATGGGGCCCTTGTGACCCGAGGGGTCCGAGGCCTTGTTAAATCCGTTGAATTCGTTGAATTTGATGATTTGAAGGTCTTGTGGCTGTATTGAAGCTTATGAAATTAACGGATTTAATAATATTAATAGAATCTAATATGATGTGTGACGGCCGTTAGCGGCAATGACAGCCTCGCAACGGTTAGGCATGCTCTTAACTAGCTAAACAAGATAATCTAATAGCACCGCGTTCTAAGCATCTGTTATTATTATTTAAAGACGATTATATAAGGTTACCTCTTATAGATAATGTTATTAAATCCAGTCCTTTATCTAATTCTACACATTCTCTATTGGGTTTAAATCCGGCAAATAAGGTAGCTAAGAAATTATATAAATTCCTTGTTCTTAAAGTTTAATAGATATTAAATTTAATAAGTAGCCTAGGGCATTATCTTACATTAGTTTATGATTAGGATGATATCTAATCTAACCGTTAATTAGCGGCACATATTATTTAATATAAGATTCAGTATTAATAAATCCCTATTCCTTTTCCTAGAAGAGAAATAGACCCTTTCTTACTTGTATAGAAAAGCAAGCCTAAAATATAAAGCCCTTCTTTTTATAATGTTATTTAATAATATAGGTTAGATTAAGGGCTTCTTTAATCCTTTAAGTTACAAAGCTAACCCTATAGCTGCTAGGATTAAACTAAGATTTGTCTAACTAAAGGACCTTAGCCTAATTATACAAAGACTAAGACTTATGGTTAAGAGCCTATTATAGCTACTTTTAGTGATTAGCTTCTAATATTAGGGGCTTAACTAGGGCTTGATATTGTTAGAAGCCACGCTTTTAAAGGGCATGATAGATATAATATTAACTGATATTCTAACTAAGGGCTAAGGGGATTTGCTTGTACATTAGTAAGCGAGCTTCCTTACTACTTATAACGAATTTAATAAGTTAATAGACTTAGGCTTCTGATAGCTTTAAAGATTAACCTAGGCGACGTTTTAGACCTCCTATTGTTATAATTATATAATAAACTTAGCGTATAGAAAGACCTAAAATCTTAGAAATCCGTGAGTATAAATAACTAAGATAATAAAGCAGTTAGGCTTCCTCGCGTTAAATTTCTGATAAATCTGACCGCTGACCGTATAACTTATCTTCTGACATTAATGTTAAAATCAACGAATTTAATAATAGAGGTCTTTAAATTAACGAATTCGATACTAGAGGTCTTCAAATTGATGAAATTGATGCTAGAGGCATTGAATTGATGACTTCTGCAGCTGGCGATGATTGCAGCGATAGAAGCCTCTAGAATCTAGCTAGCTAGGTGGGTTGGGTACGAGAAGACCCCTGTAGGACCCCCTGTAGGGCACCTGCCCCGCCTACAATATTTCCCCCTCAAGATCTGTACATACATACAGTCTAACCCCTGTATGATTTTACACGAGGTACATGACCAGGGGTAGCAGGCCAATGATATCTTACTAGGTGGGGTAAAAGGTACCACATTTTAGGTGTATTTACTAGGATTATTTAGTATCTTTATACCCCTATAAAATCGCTAACAGCTCCACTTACTATAGCCACTCACAGCTGATAGCAACTGCCCTGCGTGGGGCTTGTCACGAGTGTAAAATCATTCAGGGGTTAGACTGTACGTACATGTACATGTACTCCGTAAGCGCTGGTCCGAGCATCGAACCATCGAAACACCGGGACTCCAGGGTGGGTCCGCTCCAAGCAACACGTAAACATGCAGTAGAACAAAAAGGGGGCAAATGGAGTAATCCGTAGCTAGGGCTGGGCTGTGCAAGCGAAATTTTTCCTTGGGTCTACGGACAAGCAGGGAGTCTGGTCACTGTGAATCGCCCCACTTATGATCCGGGCTTGGCTGCATGTGACTGGAGCAAGCACGCCACATTAAAACTCTTCCATGTTATTCTACAATCGTCTTGTCGTCGTCGTCACTTGCATTGCATTGTGAATTGCTTGCATTGACCGACCGAATGGACCAGACACAAACATCAGACACGCGCACCAGATGGTGAGCTATTACCGCACGGACGAAATGGACTTCAAACCGCGTCGCCGGGCACTCGGGCTGTAATGTTCCGTACACACTGGTACGGCACACCACCCTCAACTTCTTTCTCAACGTCACATGTCACATGGACATATTACAGAGTATGTACTCACTCGGATGCGGGCATCGTAGGGATTGCGGATCACGGAAAAGCCATCTGCCTGCCATCGTGCGCCTCTCTATTCGTCAGCCTCAAGTGGGCCGCGGCACTGGTCGACCTCCATCATCTTCTCAATCACCCAATCCCTGCTCCCTGCTCCGGGCTGGGAGTTGGTCGTCACGCTAGGACCAGGAGTTTCTTTTTTCTCGCAGATCGCAGAGCCTCCAAAAGCAATGCCGCCGTCGAATACACATGTACATTTCGTCTGCTGCTCGGGCCAGAGGTGTAACAACGGTCCGCCATGGCGCGGGTTGGGTTACGAAGGACAGTCAAAGGCAAACGACTCCGTTGATTCCTTGCCATGAGGAAATTTGGCCGTTTTATTCTTCTAGCTAGCCCGCTAGGCCATCAGATGAACTAACTCCACCGGACTGTCCCCGATTCTCTACATATGTACAAATGTCTGTCTGTGCCTGCTCGAAGCAGGGGAGTCAAAAGTGTCGAAACAGAACATGGGAGGCGCAGACCAGCCTTGCTCAAACCCCTGGCGCCCATACATATGATTCAATTTCAATGAACCGGCTCATCAGCCCACTGCTGTTTAGCACCAACAACTGGTTTTTGCGATTCGGGATTTGCTGGTCTCCAGCCACATCAACTCAACCCACCGTGCCACCCTTGTCGAACACAACAATATCCCTCGTTGATTGGTTTCGTCCCGATACAGCTAGAACCCCAGAATTGGGCAGAATACTACATAGCTGTTGGCATCTTTTTTTCAACACGAATCAATTTCCGAGCCTTTACGGAGTGCTCCGTTGCCATCCTCATGTAGCTCGCGGGTTGTTCTATGTAGAGCATTCAGGCTTGCCGATCACTCCCGACTTTTCCGGTCAAGCCAAGCCGCCATTTCTTCACCAGCGGCTCGTCATTTTTTCTTATTTCTCGTGTCTGAAATTACCTCTCCTTTCATATCAGCACATACGAAGTACTCGCTTTCTTGTTCTGTTACATTGATACACTGGTATGAGAGTTCTTCGGTAGCTGGCTTTTCCTTCTCCTTTCGGCAGACATCCGAGAGGTTCTCGTCACCTACGACTTCGGCATTGCTTGACAGTTCGTTGGGTTTCTCATACTAAGACCGCCAGCCTTGCTACATGTACGTATCCTCTATTCTTTCTTGTCGCAAACCCGTTTATTCGCCCCGGGACCAAGAACCCTGCATTGGATTCAGAACCAATCGCTTGGTTTGCTGGTGTGTGGTGACTCACCCCAGTGAGACAACTCTGGGACCGGAGCTGCAGAGCAGACGGGTGCGCATATGCGCATATGGTTGTCTCGAAAGTCGCTCGTTGCTAGGTTCTGGACAGCATTGACCGTCTTCCAGGTACGTGCATGTCATGGTGGGCTTGGACTTGGCGCGGGAAAGAGTTCACTATTGACGAATATTTCCTTCTCGTACCAATAGAGGGTGGCACGCCATGGCTCGTTCATTACCCCCGAGTGGGAGACATACGGGGTCATCGTTCGATGACGCCGCTCCATCCTTATCACCACTAGGCTCTCATCCTTTTCCACTCCATCGTCGGAGCCACGCAGGTGTGCATGAGCCTCAACTTATCGAAAGGACGTGGGCGCATCCTCAACCCAGCTCGCAGCTTCAGAGTATCCACACTAATCTCTATGCCGGGGACTTGCATGACACAATGATGCCAGGGGATAAGATCAGTGCTCGCCAGGCGAGAGATGATGTGGCCGCTCTGGTAGACTTCTTGAAGCACCATCCCCCTCCTCCGGACAATTTCATGTCAATACCATATGAGGGAGAGGAAGATGACAACCGTGGCCGATGGTCCAAGATCAAGAGCATGGCGAAAAGAAGCAAGTCGATGCCGAGAGAGCCACAGCGAATTCGACTTCCAGATTCTGCAGTAGCTGGTGTAACTATCGGCGGGCACAGACATATTTCTATTTCTATTCCCTGGGAAGCCACTCCGTTTGGCGAAGACATGAGGTCGCAATATCCTGTCTTCAATCACGATATGCGGGTGGGCACGCCCAGTAAGGAATCGATTCGGACCTACAAGAACGAAAAGGGCGTCGTCACTGTCTTACGGCCTGTTACAGAGGTACATGAGGCGGACCATGGGTCAACAGCATCGACATGCCGTTCTCCGTACGCAAATTCTCACGGGCTGAGGCCCCCTCCACTGCCACCTCACAAGCCTAGCAGTAGCGCGGGCAGCCCGCCTCACGACTACATTGGCGTACTCCCGACAAGATTCGATACACCGCTGTTGGACGATAGCTCCGCGCCCTGGCACATTCCTCGAGCTCCATCAGGAGGCGAGGGGAAAGTTCAAGCCAAGCAAGATCCGCAACTTTTTCAACGAGCTACCTATCCTGCTCGTGCTTCAAGCATGGTTGCCGGCCGCGCTGCAAGAGACAGAAACCCGCCTTCCATTGATGGCGTGATGCAGCATAAAAAGCCACTGCCCAATGTGCCCGTGCCCATAGTTTCACGAGGCCGCTACTTTTCAGACTCCCACGACGTTGAGCGGCAAGACATGGCCACAAATAACAACGAGGTGGAGGGCAAGGCTAATCAACTCGGCCATCAAAGGTCAGACACGTCCAGCTCACTGTACAGTCAAGATATCCGTCCAGTCTCGAACCAAAATGGCAGCCATAATTGCAATCCAACGGCCTCTACGGAAAACAAAAAGGGCGACTCTTGTCCTCCAACGCCCAGCTCAACGAGAAGCAGGAAGGATATTGTGAGGGAGAAAAAACGAAGGGACATAGAGGCCATGCGGCATACCCAAGCGAAGGAACAACATGAGCCTATAAAAGTTGGGCGTGAGACAGCCCAACAGGCTTCAACGACACATGCATCAACTCTGGCAGGAGAGGGGCTGGAATCGGCCAGGACACAATTGGGATCAACCCTGAAACTTAGCAATCTCATGGTAGTGATGGACATGAAGCCAACAGCTACTCCCCATCCCGAAATGCCTCCGGGCTTGGAGACAGGGCCGTCAGTATCCTGTGCTCAAAAGCAGGCCGAGTCCCCAGTACAATGGATAACTGTGAGCGAGCCGACCATGCCGACACCTCCAACGTCGCCGAACGGGTCGCCGCCGCAAAGACAGACGGCATCGGACCGGACTTTACTGACGCTTCGACGGGAACGGAAGGCCACTAGGGTCCAAGAAAGAAAAGCACGTGAGGGCATGAATGTGGCCAAAGCAACGGCGCAGCAACTAGCCTCTGGCGAAGTAACGCACGAAGACGGTGTAGTTCCGCAGGCAGACAAGGACGCGCTGCGGCTGTACGAAGCATATAGAGAAGATCGTCTCCGAGATATGGAGCGGCGTCTGCGCAGGCTGGAAAGGAACGGCGACGTGTGGCTGCAGGCTCTCGTTCCTGTTTTGGACAACATGAATAGAACCTTGGCCGCAGCTCACAACCAGCCCCTGGGAGGCATGAGGGATTGGGCTTCCGACGGTGAAACACCGGCCGGTGCGGGACGCGCGAGTTGGGACATGCAGAAGAGGAAACTAACAAGAAGATCAAGCCTATCACAAGGCAGGCTGCTGGAGAAGCTGGCAGGAGAAAGGCACAGCGATGATGCTTGGAGCGATAGCGTCAGCAGGAGTGACGACGCCAGCGGATTTGGAACCATTGAGCCTCTGATGAGAGAACTTGCGGGGGATTCGAGGCGCTGGCAAGGTATGACAACGCAGTCGCCGGTGGTGACGAACGAACAGTTTTAATGTGGTTGGTGTGGGAAGGGGGGAAGGGAAGGCTGAGCGAAGTTGGAGACGCAGGCACGCAAAGCGCTTTTTTTTCTTTTTGTAAAAAACGAGGGGATTTTTGAACACAATTTCAGGGCCAATTTCATGACCAATGGGTCGTATAACAAAAAAAAAAAAAAAAAAAAAAAGGAGTGTGACATATCTGAGTGTAGTGGGAAACAGCGGAAAAGGGGATATCCAGCAAATCGGTTCCTTCTCTCCCTCGATTCTGACATACTAGTGCGGCATTACCTTCCCTCGAGACTCGCACAAGGTCGCAAGGAACAATCATTGCTGGAATGGCCTGCACGCTTGTATTATTAACATGCTGGACTTATCCGCAGACGTCACTGCTTTAATAATACGTCTCCAACTCTTTGAGAGACTCGACCCGTGCCCCAACCAACCAACCAACCAACCAACCAACCAGACTTGATCAAAAGTCAATGACGCATCTCCGCCCACGCGTCGCAGCGCCAAAGCACCCGTCCACTCATAATTCATGCATGGGGAGGGGAGGGGAGGGGGATTTTTGGATTTGAAAATTTGAAGTTTATTCTGGGAACTCGTCGCAAAAGTAATCAGTATGCCCTCGCAGCCCTGGATTTTCATCTGCCCGTCCAACCGCGGCATAGGCCTCCACCTCACGCGCCATCTTCTCCAAACGACGAGCCTGCCCATCCTCGCGACGACGCGCCAGGCAGACGTGGCGTCGGCCAAGAAGGCCATCCTTTCGCAGCCGCAGCAGGGCGACGACGACGACGTCGACGACGTCTCGCGGAGACTGCACGTCGTCCGCGTGGACGTGACGGACGAGCAGTCCATCGAGGCGGCCTCCCGCCGCGCGAGGGAGCTGTTCCCCCCCCGGAGCCACCACCTGCACCTCTCGTGCGCCATGCCGGGCGTGCTGACGCCCGAGAGGAGCCCCTCGCAGATCGACGCCCGCGCGAGCATGGCCATGTTCCAGGTGAACTGCGCGGGGCCCCTCCTGCTGGCCAAGCACTTTGCCGAGTTCCTCCCCCGGAGGTCGACCGAGATGGAGGACCATTATTATTACCACCACCACCACCTGGCGAGGCACGCGACGTGGGTCTTCATGTCGGCGAGGGTGGGGTCCGTCACCGACAACCGGTCGGGCGGCTGGTTCTCGTACCGCGCCAGCAAGGCCGCCGTGAACAGCGTGGCCCGGACCCTGGACCTGATGCTCGCGGCCAGGAGCGGCGACAAGGCCCTGGCCGTGGCCTACCATCCCGGGACGGTCAAGACGGATTTCAGCAGGTCGTTCTGGGGGAGCGTGCCCGAGGGGAAGCTGTTTGGGCCGGAATACGCCGTCGGGAGGATGGCGGCCGTCGTCGAGGGCCTGGACGTGCGTCATCGGGGCAAGTGTTTGGATTGGAAGGGCGACGTGGTTCCGCCGTGAGGGATGGGGAGGGATGGGGCCAACTGCGGCCAACTGCGGCCAACTGCTGCTTTACCCCATCTGGGTTCGGCCGTGGATGTTCTTGTTTTGTTTTTTTTGTTTTTATATACATGCGTGCACGATGTGGTGTTCTTTTGTCAACGACATCACGCACAACGGAAGAGGCGCTTCAGTTTCAGTTCGGGCTTTTTGGGTCCTTGGACGAATACTCCGTAGACTCATGTACATTGCCCCTATCAATAGAGCTTGAGCTTGGAGCTCACGTCTCCCGTCTCGACACCCCTCCTTTCAGTTTCTCTCTACAACTCGACTTCTTGGAACGACGCACCATCTGGTGTGCCGGCTGGCTTGACCCCTGCGTCTTTCTTGCCGTCGCTGTCGTCGTCTTGGTCGTCTTGGTCGTCTTGGTCGGCTTCTTTGCTAGATGAGCTTGGACGCAGGGCAAACTGTCGCTCCTCCTTGTCCTGCAGTCTCATCTTCTGGTCATCTGGGTGTGAGCGCGTCTTGGCTTTTTGTTCAAGCGCGTCGTCAGCGTCGCCATCCGTCTCCTTGTCATTGTCCCTGTCATTGTCCCTGTCATTGTCCCTGTCATCATCCTCGTCGTCCTCCCTTTCGCCAGTCTTGGTGGCTTCGCCTGGCTTGGTGGTGTTTGCCAAAGGCGCCTCGTCCTTGGCGGGAGCCGGCGGCGAGGAGATGTGGTCTTCGCTAGGGGGACCAGGCCTCATGGCGTCCAAATAAAACTTGGTTACACCCAAGATGCGGCCATTCTTCTCACATGCATCCACCCATTCCGGCCGCACCACGGGTATGTTTGTCTCGACAGCCTTCTCCCAGGCTGTGCCTCGTCCCTCTGTGGTCACGAAATGCGTCGTGTCGATGCGCACGCCATCCACAATCTTGGCTCCGATGCGCTCCACGGCCTTGGACAGGGTTTCCTTGGCAGCAGCCGGCATGATGCCCGTCGTGATGGTGATGCCGCTGAGATCCGTCATTTTGTGCGTGCGAACCGTCACCTTATCGCTCGTCCGCGTGCCAGCCGTCGTTCTCAGAACCAGATGGAAAGTGTATTCGGTATCGACCGCCAAGCCGCTGATCTTGGTGCTGTGCATTTGCAAGGGGCGGGGGATGTTGCCTGCCTTTTGGCCATTCCGGTACAGACTCAGAGATAACAAATCAGCCGTGGCAAGCTCAATTGGATCCCATTCGAGGACCACAGACGTCTGTGTGGCATTGCGGCAGCGGAGGGCAGGACTCGAGGGCTCCGAGGCACCGAAAGAATGGAAGATGCGATCTTGCAAGGCGCGGAATTTCTGCTCTTCGGCATTTTCCTTCTCTTTGTTCTGCGAGACGGCGATGTCGACGATGCTGCCGGAGGAGATGTTGGGGGGGAGGAGGATGGATGGGAACTCGATCTAATCAACGGGTGGAGAGGTCAGGTGGTCTGCGGATTCCAAAAAAAAAAGAAGAAGACGAAGACGATTTCAAGTATGGGACAGCGCAAAACAAACCAGTCGCTTGTCCGGCGTCAGCAGGACAGTGACGCCGGCGTCTACCTTGCCGACGGTAAGGGATACGAGCATTCTTCCCCCGACGATGCAGTCGCAAATTGGGACGGTTTCTCCTGAGATGACTTTGTGGTATTATGGATGGTGGGTGTGTGGGTGACTTTGGATCAGAGGAGTTTACACGTCGCGACAAGCTGGTCCGTGGGTATTGAGAAGAGATGACATAACATGCATGGCGCGGGACGAGAGCTGGCTGGTGATTCGTCAAGGCCCCACCCGAGCTTCCATGAGATGGACGACAATGCATCGTAGCAAGACACCAAGGAGATGCCAAAACCGATACGATGCCCATTTTGGACAAGACGAGCTTACCCAAGCCAGCGTCCAATGAGCAAATCAAGCGAGAACTCCATGGGAGGTATGTATTACCAAGATTACCAAACGTCAGGTGTCAGGTGTCAGGTGTCAGGTGTCAGGTGTCAGGTGTCAGGTGGCGTTGTTGACCCACCAAAGTTGATCGGTGCGGCATGCTTTTTCGATAATCTGCCATACATACATAGGATACGGATTATACACACTGCATATACCTTGTAGGTAGTAGTTGGCAGGAGCAAGTCATCAAACCTATTGCTAGAATCTTTCCGACGAAAACAGCATTTATTTCATTACTCACTCCAATGACTCTAGTGGGGGTATCTATGAAATTTTCGAAAAGTGGAACGTCCATGGCCCCGAGATGTTCTCGGCCAACTCGTGCCTTCCTTGTACACTCAACCTCGCGGCCCTTTTCTCCGCGCTGCTTCCTCGAGTCCGAGTCTCGAGTCCGTGTTGCCCCTCGGTGTGGTAGAGACGCGCATAGATGATGCACATGTCCCATCACAATCTTCTTCTTTCTCTACGAGAGGCAGACGCCAACCCCAACCCCAACCCCACGTCGTCAGACAAGGGCGCGGATGAGGATGACAACCGCCGAACCGCCGCAACTTTACCTGGCCTCGAGGCCCTAGGACCTCCGGACCAGCACATCGTCAAGATGGCTTCAGAGATCACCACGGGACCCGTCTCGCCAATCACGTCTGCCGACTGGGACTGCACTGCTTCTTTTTCCTTCTTCTTTGGAACCGGCGTGGAAACCTCTGATGTTCTGGCCCCGCAATTCCCGTACATTCTGCCCGCCCTGGAACACCATGGGACGAGCCTTTCTTTTCCACCGCCAGATATGGATTGTCGCAGCGAGAGCATGCCATCAGCCGTTCAACAACCCGTTGCTGGATTGGAGCCAGCCTTGTATCAAGAGGCACTGGAAGAGTTCTTCGCAAAGAATGGTGCTTGGCGACCACTAGAGCCCTGCGTGCACTGCAGGCGTTCGCGTTTACAATGCTTTATTTTGCAGACCACTGAAGCGAATCCCAATCCCGTCAACTCGTGCTCCAGCTGCGTGGCCTTGTTTCGGAGTTGTAGTCTCGCCGAGCGTTCCAAGCGTGGCCATTCTCAGTTTGAGACGGCCCATCCCGTCATCGGGCACTTACACGGGGTCAACGAGGAGGCGAATCACTCATCCTGGGATCACAGCTTGTCCATCTCTGTCCAGCCATGCTCTACGGTAGTACCCCTATCATCAGGAACGAGTAAGAGATCGAGCTCTCGTTCCGTCAGGAGAACCCAGGTCCTGCGCGATTGGTTCGCAGTCAACATACAACACCCTTATCCAACAGATGAAGAAAAGATGTCACTTGCCGGACGGTCAGGACTGAGCCGCACGCAGGTGATCAACTGGTTCACCAACGCAAGACGTCGTCACCGACTATTGACTCAGCCAATGCTAAACGACAGGACATTTCGCACTGGATCGCCGATGCCCCAGTCTTCCCTCTCCCACATGACACCCTTTGAACGATGGAGAAATTCACCACCCGACAATGAACCCGTCTCAGAAGATGTCATTCGACGGGCCATCGGGTCAAATGCGAACACCACCCAAGAAGGCGGCTCATTGGGCAATGATGAAACGATGCTGCTCCCCAAGGATGATCCAGGTTCTTCAGCAAACACGGAGCCAATATTGTACGCTCGTTCTGCGTTTTGCTGTTCGTCCGATGGCTCCACGTCCAATTTCTCCACGTTCGATTCCTCCCAGGTGTCCGCCAGCAGTGACGCGGTGTTGTCAGGCTGGAGCTCGGAGCACAGGGCTCAACCTGCGTGGGTCAAGTCAGCGTCGGCAAGAATCAAAAAGTCGAAATCGCCAACATTCACCTGTACGCATTGCTTGCGTGGCTTTTCCAAGAAGTATGACTGGCTTCGACACGAGCGGTCGGTCCATACTCCGGGCGATACGTCATGGGTGTGCGCAATACCTCTACCCCCCGAGCAGCCTCATCTTATTTGGAGGCTCGGTCAAACGCAAGCAGAGTGCATCTTCTGCGGCCAAGCCATGCCAAATGAGGAGCATATGCAATCACATGAATTCGAATCATGCGCTAAACGTGCGGTCCAGGACAGGAGCTTTACCAGGAAGGACCACATGTGGCAGCATCTGTACAAATTTCATGGCTGTCGTAAATGGGAGGGATGGAAGCCAGATCTTGATCTGTTGATGAACAAAGCTGGAAGCGTCTTGAGACGAACCAACAGAAATGGTGCAAGTATTTTCGAGAGTGAGTGAATTGACTTGTTTGATTTCCGTTCGCTATTATGGTGGCACCGCCCCCCCATGTACGTGGAGGGCACTCTTTTCAATCGGACCGGCCTCGCCTCACCCACTCCTCCTTGCGCGTCCGTCGATGAATGAGCAGAACATTTACGTGATCCTCTTGAACATTGGAGGTAAACAAGATGAATACGATTCAAGCATGTACCAAAATAAGAAAAATACGTATGAACAAGTATGAACAAGTAGACTGCATCTGTACTTAAAGGCAAAGTGAGAAGTCCGCCATTCAAGACCCCCAGTCGACCACCTTACCCCCCCCCCCCCTTTTCCGTATACATACCGATGAGGGTTACTGCAAGAGTGTTGGCCGTTTACATTCTCGGCCGCGAAGAGGTCAGCGGTAAACTAATGTGGGTGATTTCCATGGGAAAGAAGCCTTTTGCATCCTTTGCATGTGAATACCATCATAGCTCCTGGAGACCCGGAAGCTGCCCCATGTGGCGTTTGCAGTCGTGCGAAATCATTCGGGAAGACGCACTCACTCTGTGCTGAGAAGACGATTCTTGAAACTTGGAGAAGCACGGGGTGGAACAGCATGGTTATCTTCTTCAACCCATGATAAGTATAACGCATTGTCTCCGCCCAAGTCAATTTTTTGGATATGGGGGTTTTGAAATCGAGTCTGGGTTGCGTTGCGAGTCTCGTAGACTCTAGACTTCCTCAGACTTCATCTGGACCTGCTTCCTTTTTTTTTTTTTTTTTTTTTTTTAATTACTTCTTCGGCATCGCGCAAGTCCTTCTATAGAACGAGTTACCAAAGGGTTAGCAATGATTGCACAGAAATTTCGTGCTTGAGCAGAGTGCTTTTTGCATTGATGTTTTGCCCTTGGCAGCATTGATTTCTTGGAGAGGCATATCTCGGGTTGGGCAAGTAGCAGAGGTAGTGAATGCCGTGCCTGCGAGGATGTGAATATCAACTTTTGCGTCTTTATCGGAGGTTCCCCCGTGGTCATTGAATGTCTGGGCACACAAGATGCGGCGTGCCATGATCCATCTATTTATATACACACAGAGCATCGAGATTCATTTCGGCTCGGCTTTCATAGGGTGTCATGCTGATCTACAGTCTGCCAAATACAAAGCGGCTCTTCCCACGTGGCGTTGAAATGTGCTCGACCGATGGATTTCAAAGACGCCCCTCCTCCGCGCCTTCTCAGCCGACCCCCTTGGCGATTTTGGGAAGTGTTGCACAGCTCATCTCCGCTGGCGACTACAATGCTTTGCCAGGGCATCAGCAATGACTCTCCCGAACCGTTCTGGTGGCTGCCCAGCAGCCTTGGTAGGGTTATGGAGCGTGATCCAGAGAGTCCCCCGGATTTTCTCGCCCTCGTCGCTGCCAGGCGTCGGTCGATAGCCAAGCTCGTCCAAAGCCTGATAAAGAGACCGGGTTAACCTCCGCTGTGTGAGAGTCCGCACTACGGCTGACGCGCCGCCAACACTGGTGACGAAGATCCACATTGCCTGGTCTTGTTTCTTCCGAGCGTATTCGGTTCGTTTCATGGGCGATATAGGATGGCCACGAGGCTCGAAGAAGCGGAGGTCGTAAGGATGAATTACATGCTTGTGGCTGTAGGCAAAGGTGGCACTGAAGTCTCTCTCGAGGCGAGCTAGCTCTGGGCCAGCTGAGAACCGCATCATTCGCCCGTTGTCAGGCTCTAGATCGTGTTCGAGCAAGAAATCTCGGTTCTCGCGGTTCGTCAGAAGCTTGCCGTCCGGTCTTACGAATCGCTTGACGTCTTCGGGGATGAATCGTTTCACCGT
Organism: Epichloe festucae Fl1; assembly: GCA_003814445.1. Lineage (NCBI taxonomy): Eukaryota > Fungi > Ascomycota > Sordariomycetes > Hypocreales > Clavicipitaceae > Epichloe > Epichloe festucae. The sequence continues at coordinate 5,071,648 of CP031385.1, read as the reverse complement.
CTTTGGGTTTCTGCTCCTGATGTTACTTTTCGGAGCTCTTGTGGCCATGTGGACATGGTGCAGGAGAGAGGTTGGTGCGATGGGAACGAGCTCCGCGTGCGATTTCAAGCAAGCGACCAGAGGTCGCCGTGCAGCTCCGGCTATCGCCATGTGAAGATGTGGTCGGGGACTGATGCACGTGTCATGTTTACCCAAAGGCAGTAGACTGGGCTGTTGAATGACGGATGGAAGGCCTCGTTGACAAAGGAAGTCGGTCGGGATGTTGTATTGACTTCCAGTGCAGACTGGAAGTTGGCCAATAACACGTTGAAAGCTTGACACAAAGCTTGCTAAGGCAGTACTTTATTCAAGTCGAATATTGTGTGATAACAAGGGTCTTTCTCTATCGCCCTGGCTGGTTATGTGGGCCCACTTTCCTTTTTTTTTTTTTTTCTCGGGCAGCCCACTGGCACTGGCATCACGTCGGGGCCTAATAAGAACTCACATGACACACACACACGCATGCTCCGTCCACAACACATACTCCGTCCACACATAATCCATACGTGCCTCCTGCATGCGCTCAAGGTTACAAGTTATAAGCCCCGTAAAACTTGCCAAGGTTCATAAACACACCGATTCCTCCTTCCACATCGCCAACCCCTCCACCTCACAACCTCATCTTCTTTACTCTCAACCAGACCACTTCCCTTACGCGCAAACGCAGCTCGATAACTTCTACACAAACATAACGCCCATCCTCACCACCCGAAGCGAATATGCCCAAGAACAAGGGAAAGGTACGTTGACACGAAGAAAACCCTCCCATGGTCTCAGCCGCCCATGTTGCCCCGCCCCCGCTATCGCGCGCGCACGCTGTCTCGCTGCCCCTCGTCTTCCAGGACCTGGCTCCATGGACCAGGCCAGAGAGCACAGGAGAACAGAGGAAATCAATAAAAATAGTTGCTGACATGATTGAAAAAAAAAATAGGGCGGCAAGAACCGCAGACGAGGCACCAAGGAGAACGACGACCAGCGTCGTGAGTTGACTTTCAAGGAGGACGGCCAGGAGTACGCTCAGGTCATCAAGATGCTCGGGAACGGACGTCTCGAGGCCCTCTGCTTTGATGGCAGCAAGCGTCTCGCCAACGTATGTGACCCCGTGACCACTCCAGCTCATCATGTCAACAAGTCATTCTCAACTGCACATTGCTAATGCTTGCACTCAACAGATCCGTGGCAAGATGCGAAAGAAGGTCTGGATCAACCAGGGCGATATCATCCTTCTGTCTCTTCGGGATTTCCAAGACAACAAGGGCGATGTTATTCTGAAGTACACTTCCGACGAGGCTCGCTCTCTGAAGTTATATGGAGAGCTGCCGGAACACGCCAAGATCAACGAGACCGATACCTTCGGCCAAGGCGAAGACGGGGAGGCCTACTTCGAGTTCGGTGACGCTGACGAGGATGAGGATTCTGACGAGGATGGCAAGAAGAAGGACGTCGATATTGACGACATTTAAAGAATGTCGACTTGTCGTTTTCTTCCGCCCTACTCAAGGAGCTTATAATCGGCGAAAGATCAAATTTAAATTGGTCAAGGTGTTGGCTCGGTGTCGGCATTGCATCGCCTGTCATCGCCCGCTAACTGCACTGACTCAAGAAGAGAATCAACAAAGAAGAGAGAAACACGGCTGGCCACACTTCTTGCCCTTTCCATCATTTTTCGGTGTGCATCATTTTTTGGGGCTCTCAATACCACTGTCTTGGCATTTCGCAAGTGCAGGGTCGGCAGGGAGTTTCGTCATTACCCCAAGTTCAACTTGCGCACACGACACGACACATCCATCATCTATACTGTCTTCTCTCTCAACCCCTTGGAAACCGGCACATCAAGGCACCCGGTTCCTTCTTGTCCGGCATATTTCCTCGGGTCCCGCGACAGTTTCCCCGAGCAGGAGTGGAGGTTTGGGGACCGCCGTGGTGGGAGAGACGTCACGGCGCGTCCATCTGTCATGTTTCTCTCTTCTCTTTCCTTATAAAGGTTATTCACGTCAAACAAAACCTTGGTACTTTGTTGTCCTCTTTACATTTTTTATGAATATGAATATGAATTTGAGAAATTTGCGTCATTGGCGTATTGAAACCCCTTTTGTCGTTGCCCAACTACCTTGCACGGGTGATTCGTCCCTACGGTTAGACCGATGAGCATTGGAAGGACTCGCGTAGTGCCTTGTCGAATTCCCCTTTATTCATTTCCATCTCCATGGGAGTGTGCAAGTCAAGTACCTCGTAGGCTAGATAGAACCACGTCCAGCGAGTCTTCGGTCATCAAGTCCGGTAAACTCTCACCGTCCCTTGCCAACCCGTCATAGGTCTCGCAATTTTTAGAACCAACGTCGTCGATTTTTCATGCTTGACACAGCTCGAAATCATTCCGCCCTAAAAGTCATTTTGTCTATGCCTGCTTGTCTGCTTTTTTTGACGCCCTTGGCATCCCTTCTCGTCAATCTTCCAGGTTGACTTATTCATCATCTAAGAGGGCTTGAAGGGGATAGATACACCATGATGGGCTACACCAGGTACGCTCACTCCGCTCACTCAATTTTGAAAACAAGTAAAGGGACATTTAGTCCCAGCCGTCATCATCACCTTCGTCATCTACAGCATGGTTAGTAAGCAAGACGTTTCATTGGCGTCAAGAATAGATGCACGAATGGAATGGGCGAGCTCACCACTCTTGCTGACTTTGTCCTTTCTCTTCTTCAGCGCAGCAGCGAGGGCATCGGCCATGCCGCCGCCGCCGCCTGCAGCAACTGCTCCTGCTCCTGCTCCAGCCAGTCCACCAGCGGCGCTAGAGCCAGAAGCCCCGCCGATTTGAGCGGCACTGCGGTCCTTGATGTGCGTGCGGTCGACCTTCTTGAGGGCGGCGATGCCTCCTGCCTTTTGGATGTCTCCCAGCATGGCCGATCGGCTCTTGTCTGCCGCGGGCAAGGGCGCAGCAGGAACACCTGATGAATAGCCCGAGTCGCGGTTCGGCGGGGGAGGCGGTGGTGGTGGAGGAGGAGGAGCACCACCACCACCACTTGAGGCTGGCATTGGTGGTGGTGGTGGAGGAGGAGGAGGAGGAGGAGCACCATCTGAGGAAGGCAATGGAGGAGGCGGCGGGGGGGATTGGCCCGCTGAGGACGGGGGTGGCACAGGTCGTGAGGTGGATGGTGGTAGAGGCGGAGGAGCATTCCCGACTGGCACTTTCGGGGGCAATGGCGGAGGGGCAGGAGGTGCTGAATGAGAATCGTTGGCTCGAGGTGGAGGAGGAGGCGGCACCGGGCCACGAACTGGTGTCGGAGGCGGAACACGCGGACCGGGGAAGGCAGGAGGAACGCTGAACCTGTGGCCAGAGTTCTCCGGCTCGATTGATGTTTTGCCCGGCCGGGGGGGCGGAGGAGGACCAGGATGCGACACATTCGCTGCTGTTACGGATGGGGTCGATGCTGGCTTTCGCTTGGGCTGCTCGACATGGGCAAACTTTCCTGCGTCTGGCAGAGGCGGAGGAGCATTGAACTTGGGACGAGGAGGGGACGGCGGTGGCGGAGGGCTCTCTTCCTTCGCTGGCCCATCACCTTTGCCTGAACGTCTAGGTGCCGGTGGCGGAGGAGGAGCTCCCCGTTTCGCTGATGAGAATGATGAGAATATTGAGGATGGTGGAGGCGGCGGCGGCGGTGGTGGTGGTGGTGCTCGGCCGGTCTTTGCGTCTCCTCCAACTGTAGGAGGTGCTGGCGGCGGTGTCGAGTTATTCGCTTTATTCTGCTCTTCTCGCAGGAAATCGACAATGAACTCTTGGTTGTCCTTGATGAAATCATCTGTGAGACCCTTATCTGTGAGATCCTGACCAAAGTGCTCTCTCCACAATGGATCAAAGGCATCCAGCAACGGAAACTGAGAAGGGACAGAGCCTCCGGTCTGGCTCTGCGAGGACGTGGGAGAATGGTGAAACGAAGGCGGCGGGATAATGGCATTTCTCGTATCAGCAGGTGATGGAGCGGATGAGTGTCGGTGGCCAAAGAGCCCGCCCAACAGGCCATGCTTCTGGACTGGCTGTGATCCACCTCCGAATGGTGTTGATTTCGTAGCTCGGCTCGCATTCTTTTCTCGCTCGTCCATCTTCTTCTTGAACTGCTTTGCCTCCTTCTCATCAACGAAGCTCAGCCCAGCCAGGCAATCTTCCAGCTCGAAGGTGTGAAAGAAGGTGCGGTCTTGGCTGTAGCGCCAGGTGTCGAAAATCTCTTGATCCCAAATTACGCCGCGGTTGGAAGACTAGGGAATATACCCGGGGAAGTCAGTCAATCTCCACTCACTATTTGCGTATCCATCTTGCATCCGTCTTGCATCCGTCTTGTCAAGGCGAAGGGTTGTGGGAACGTACCGAGATGTCTACCATCTTAAGCCAGTAAGTGTTGCCGACCAAGTCGTTGGCCAAAACAATAGCACCTTCTAGTCCGGAGTATGTCCATTTTGATCTGTTTGGATATGCGACGTATAACCTAGCAACGGCAACGGCATGAATCTTGTTAGATTGCTTCGGGACGAACCGCTTGACGGTGTCCTTGTCATCGTCGTTCAGGATCGACGGCATCGTGGGTGCGGGTGCGGGTGCGGGTGCGGGTGCGGGTGCGGGTGCGGGTGCGGGCAGCTGGGCACCACGTCGACAGGCAGACGGGCACGGGGAAAGGTCGAGGTTATAGCTCGCTATGGCCCAAGATGTCAAGCGGGTATGAACGAACTATTGGCGCCTGACAAAGGCAGTCAAGTTAGTCGGTCAGTCGTCTGCTCCGTTGACGTCTGTTGTATGTGGCGGCCAGTTGAGGCGACTGCAGGAGGCTTCACGGATTGGTGCCGTGAATTCTGCTGGTGTTCGGGGTGTTCGGGGTGTTCGGGTACGTAGGAGAAGTCAGTCGTCGTCGAGAGCTCGTCGTCTGCTGCGGTGACAGTACATACAGTGCGGCCCCACACTGGGCATCCCGCGTCAGGGCAGCGTCAGCCACGGCCCACCCGCTGAGCGACCTGCGACGCTGCGAAACGCCAGGCCGCACAGCCACGTCAACGGACCCAGAACTTGTCACTGCTGGCGTCATCACTGTACGAACTGGGTGGACTCGCACGGCCTTGTTCCACGGCAACACAGGACTCGAACGGCAGTCAGTTGATTGGAAACAAAGGTCAAGATCGATGATCGATTTAGTTTACAGAGGGTGCATGTTTGAAGACGTCCATGTCATAGCTCTATAGTGTTGGACTTCCGGCCAGTTCTCCATGCCCGTCTCGCACTCGTCTATTTGTTCAACTCTTCCTTTCTGGCCTGGCGATCCTCTTTGCTGCCCTCGTGCGCAGGCATGTTCTGGGTCAAGGCCGGGCCGGGGTGAGCCTGGTGCGGCGCAAACTTGGGGTCGATGCTATTACCACTGTCTTTGATGGGCTGGATCGAGAATTCCTTCTCGGCCTAACAAGATGCAGGTCAGTGTGGATTCACTCAACTGTCTGTATGCGATGCCCCTGTGTCTTTGTTCTGGCATCGGCCAAGGGGGGAATGAAAAGACGGGTGAAGGGAGCAACTTACATCATTGCCATTCTTGTTCTGATCCTTGGAGTCCATGACGATGTTGTAGACAGATGCGCTTTTCTGTGCGGAGTAGTGCCTTTGTATGATGTATGTTTGTTCGTGGCGGGGAGGAGCTCTAGGTTGTATCGTATGCTTGTGTTTTGCGATAGAGTCTGGGATGAGAACCGTGCCATTCGTGTGGTGTGCGTATCGAGTTCGTTTTGTACGAAACTGCCTGGTACTGCCCGATGGCACCAGACGGATCGATAAGATGATGACGTCGGCCGCTTCGACAGCCATCAGGTGCCTCCAGAGCCAGAGGGGAACCTCTGAGGGGGCAGGCGCTGGTGGTGATTGGTTTTAGCCCCCCGAGGCGTTTTGGCGCCATTTCCATGCTTTTTGTCCTTTTTGTCGTCGACTTGCAAGTTGGTGTGAACCGATCTATGGATCCGTACCCAATTAGTTGCTCCAGTTCCGAGATGCGCTCAAAAGGTTGGCACGGCCGAATGGGAGTGCATCTATCTCATGCGGGGTCACGGCTCCCATGGCTCCCATGGCTCCCGAGTCCTCACCCCCCCCCCCTTGTACATGTGCCTACCCTGTGCCTACCCTGCGCCAGCTTAACAAGTTTGTTAAGACGCCACCAAACATCGTCTCGCCAGCCGGGAATCTTCATCGTCCCCATTCACTGTGTTGTCCCCAGCGCTCACGGTTGCCCGCATGTCGACGAGCAATGCTCCGCAGCCAGTCAAACTCTCTCTGCCTCTGGTGATTTCACTCTCGTCATTGACTCCAGACCAGACCAGACAGCTAATCAATGCCAACAGGAGTATCAGCAGAACCTCTTTCAGGAGCTTCGTGCAGAAGATGAGCTTGTTGTTCTTGCCCGCGGTCTAGGGCTTCTACGACTGGTTACAAACTTGTTGCATTCTTACGACGCGGCTGGAAACAACCTCATCGTCATTGTAGGAGCCGAAGAGCGCGAAAATGGTTGGATCGGAGAGGCATTGGCCGAGCACGCCGCCATTAGCGTTGCCCCCAAAGCTCGTGGTCTGACCGTTGTCAACACTGATTTCCAGAGTGTCGGGGCTCGCGAGAAGATGTATTCCGGGGGTGGCATCTTCAGCATCACTTCGCGTATCTTGGTTGTGGATCTTCTTACTGGACTACTGGATCCTGAGTCGATAACCGGATTGATAGTGTTGCACGCTGACCGTGCCATTGCCACGTCGCTAGAGGCCTTCATCCTCCGAGTGTATCGACAAAAGAACAAGATGGGGTTCCTCAAAGCCTTTGCCGACAATCCGGACCCGTTCACCACCGGGTTTTCTCCTCTGTCAACCATGATGCGCAATCTATTCCTGAAAAAGGCATCTCTTTGGCCAAGATTTCATGTCACCGTGGCACAGTCCCTCGAAGGCAAGAAGAAAGCCGAGGTCATCGAATTGGAGGTGCCCATGACGGATTCCATGAAGGATATTCAGAATGCCATAATGGAATGCGTCGAAGTCAGTATCCATGAGCTCAAGAAGGGAAACCCAGGCTTGGAGATGGATGATTGGAATCTTGACAGCGCTCTCCTCAAAAACTTTGACCTCATTGTTCGCAGGCAGTTGGATCCGAACTGGCATCGAGTCAGTTGGAAGACTCGGCAGATTGTCAATGATTTGACCATCCTTCGAGGATTGCTGACGTCAGTCTTGGCCTATGATGCCGTGTCGTTCCTTCAACATCTAGACACCATCCACGCCGCCCACTCACCTCCGCCGGGTTCCACGCGACAGAATCAATCTCCTTGGCTCTTCCTCGACGCAGCCCAGACTATTTTCGACACGGCCCGCAGAAGAGTGTACTCGGCGAATGCCAAGACGGTGTCGCAAAGCGGTGGTAACATTGACTCATTGCGGCCGGTTCTTGAAGAGCTTCCCAAATGGGCTCTCCTGGCTGAGGTTCTCGAAGAAATTGATCGTGATCTCTACTTTGAGCCCCCGGCCCGAGATGACTCCAACGGCACAATTCTAATCATGTGCTCCAACACCGATACCTGCCGACAGCTCCGCGACTACCTGCAAACAATGCATGTGAAGCCCAAAGCCGCGACGGCCTCAGCTCAGCCGGACGAGGACGCTGCAGAGGATGCTCACAAGCCATCAGCGGCATTCATGATGAGGAGGCGCCTGCGCGGCTACTTGAATTGGAAAAGACAATTCGCCCAAGTCAGTGCGACCTTGTTCGCAGAGAACCAAAAAGCCATAAACGGCGCAGCCGACTCCCGCCCTGGTCATGGCACGACGAGAGGCGGCAGAGCACCATCAAACAAGAGAAGACGAGTTCGAGGAGGAGGAAACATGGGAGTAGTCTCTGCCGGCCGAACAGAGACGGGCGTCATCGCTCAGTACTTTGAGAAACCAGGAGAGGTGGCTGATCTCATGGCCGAGGTACAAATTACCGAAGAAGAAGCCCAGCAAAAGGACGAAGTTGTTGCCGATCCTCTCGATGATATGGAGGACTACTTTCAGCTGTACGAGATGCAGGATCTTATCGTCATCCACGCCTACGACGGCGATCAAGACGAGCATGTGCTGGAGGAAGTCAAGCCTAGGTACATCATCATGTACGAGCCGGACGCGAGCTTCATTCGTAGAGTGGAGGTGTACCGGTCATCGCACAACGACAGAAACGTAAGGGTCTATTTTGTGTACTACGGCGGGTCGGTCGAAGAGCAGCGCTACCTATCATCGGTACGACGAGAGAAGGACGCTTTTACCAAACTAATCAAAGAACGAGCAAGCATGTCTCTCGTCATGACGGTCGACCCTCACGGCAGCGAAGATCCCCAGGAGGTCTTCTTGCGCACAGTCAACACACGAATCGCCGGTGGTGGCCGTCTTGCCGCCACAGCACAACCACCACGCGTGGTGGTTGATGTTCGCGAGTTCCGATCCTCACTGCCGTCTCTTCTCCACGGACGCTCCATGGTTGTCGTGCCATGCATGCTCACAGTCGGCGACTACATCTTATCTCCCAACATATGCGTAGAGCGAAAGTCCATCAATGACTTGATCTCGTCCTTCAAAGACGGCAGGTTGTTCACACAGGCTGAAACCATGTTCCAGCACTACAAGAGTGTCATGCTTCTCATTGAATTTGACCAGAATAAATCATTTACGCTCGAGCCATTCGCCGATCTCTCCGGTAGTTTGAGCAGCGTCGCCCCGACCAACGTCTCGTCGGATCTGCAGTCCAAGCTCGTGCTTTTGACGCTGGCATTTCCCAAACTTCGTATCATCTGGTCATCATCTCCCTATCAAACAGCCGAGATCTTCGAGTCCCTCAAGGCGCAGGAAGAAGAGCCGGATCCGATCGCAGCGGTGCAAGCCGGTCTTGACAAGGACATGAAGGTCGAGGACCAAGCCTTCAACCAGGAGCCGCAGGAGATGCTTGCCAAAGTACCCGGCGTCACGCCCAAGAACATCAAAAACCTGGTCCTCGAGACGGAAAACATCAAGGAGGTGGCCAACATGTCGCAGAGTGAACTGCAGCCCTTGGTGGGTCAAGCTGCTGGTAAAGCAATCCACGGGTTCTTCAATCGCAATGTCATGGAAGAAGACGAGTAATAAGGCAATGCGAACTTTGGATGGAGTCTTTTATCATGATGGATTTGAAAAAAAAAAAAAAAAACAATAGGATCTTGATGAATGAATACGTGATTCAGAAAGGCACTACCGCAACCAGGGTATATCTCTCGATTCGTGCAACCTCCCCTCGCACCGGGTTTCACCGGGTATCAAATCAATCTCCTTCTGTGCTCCCTCATTCGCCGCATCACCAAATCATTCATTTCCCGTGACTCTCCCCAGCGCTGCCGTCAAGGAAGCCCAGGACTAGACCCTACTCGGTCTTGTTCGTCCGCCTCCCCGTGATCGACCGCAGTAGCCGCACGTCAAGAATCGGACAATGATGCCGCAGAAGGAAACGATGCCGCTAATGATGGCCTGGAGGATGCCTCCGATGCCACTAATGACTGCCATGATGCAGTTGCCGATAGTGGCGAAGGCAGATTTGATCTACACAAGTGTTAGAAGGACATGTAGTTGCAAGTCTTGCAGCGACGAGAAGCATTCTTACACAAGAGAGTATGCCGCCCATGATGACGACTGTAATTTGCGATAAAGAATCGAGTTGTCTATGTGCTCTGTTCAGGAATTCTGTATTTCAGAAAAATAGAGTACGTGAATCCGCACTTTGGAAAATGATGGGGAATTTTTTTTTTTTCAACTTGAAAGTAACAAACGACGGGTCATGGCATTATATATTGTTGCCCCTCCAGCCAGAAAGCATGAGCGACAGATCAAATGCCCGATACATACCAAGCTTCCCCCCTGCCCCAATACGTCAAGGCGAAAAAAAAAAAAGAAAAGAAAAAAAGAAAAGGGCCAAGGAACTGACTTGACAACGCCATCCTGACGTCAGTCCCGGCGGCCCCTCATACCGATTAATCACCAGGGCCTGGCCTGGGCCAGACATTGAGACGCCAACCGCCCCCCCCCCCCCTCTCCGAAAGAAACAAAAGCCAAGAGAGTTCCCCATTGTTGGCAAAGACTACGCGTAACCTGAGCGAATATGTCGATCTCTGGCTCACTGCCGTCGCATTCGCTCCGAGCCTGTGAAAATCGACAACATGCGGGGTATGTGGCGTCACAGCGGGCTGGGAGCAAGCAGAAGCTTGTTTTGGGGGGGAAATGTATTCCTTGGTTATGGAGCGGGATGACGACAGACAGGTTTGAGCCGCAATCCTGGCGGCTGCATCAAAGTCAGGAGACTTGATTGTGGCGGGACCTGGTAGAGAGAGTTGAAGCAGACGTGGGTGGTGTGTTGCTTGCCTAGTTGGGATGAGGGAAGAACGTTGAAATGTCAAGTTCTCGAGACCCCCCCCCCTTTATCTTGTCCGCAACTTTAATTACGTACTAGCTGGGACTAATTGACAGGTGATGGCTTGGTCGTCTGGTTTGCCCCCCGCATTCTTGGAAATAGTCCGACTCTAGAATAACGGTGCCACGGACGCGGTGGATGATGATGGAAGAACCGCGTGGAAAAATACTCCCTTGCTGGCTTTTGGTGAGAACGGTGAAACCTTGGAATACTTGGCGAAAATGCCAACCCTTGCCTACAATTGATTCTCGCACTCATCACAAGTGACATCAGGATCACCATGGGCTAGATGATGCGCGTACATGGCCACGAAAACAAGTGAGGCGAGTTGTACGCTTATAATACAGAAATGCCAAATCTCCGCTACCAGAAACACATCCGTCAAGATGAATGAAAAAAAAAAAAAAAAACTCCAACGCCATCTACATGCTGCTCAGATTAGTTACCGCGGTACAATGCTTTCAACCCAAGCGAGCTTTCATCACTTCCAAAAGGCGAACCAGCTTCGTCTCGTCGACATGGCCTTCTGCATATGCGCACGACGGAGCACCTCTCTGTTTCTTGAATCGAGAAGCCCGAGAGCGCTCTCATCTCCATACTGATATTGATATTGATAGGGGTATTGGGTTGTTCGAGGAACGTGGGGCCTCTCGTTGCGCATCATCTTAATTCGCTGGACTTTGCGGAGCTTGATCAGGCCGTACCAGCAAACCATAATGGACGCGATACTCGAGATACCCACGACGGCGCCGAAGCCCCAGTTCGTTTCTTCGATAAAGTTTTCGAGATTCATGCCGTACAGGCCGGCAAGGAAGGTGCCCATGGCGAGGCCGAGGGTTCCAACACTAAACTTAAGACCTAATAACATGAGAGCGTTTCGATTTGCATCAAGAATGGCACGAACACTAGAGCGACGTTAGCCAGTGAAGGCAAGTTATGCGGGTCTCGGGCTTGATCCAGCTTCTCACATTTCTTCCGTGTTTCTGATTCCAGACACCAGATTGCCCGCTTCTTGCACTATTTCGTCGGTGAGTTTGTTGTATGATTCGAGTAGCATTTCCACTTCAGTGTGGTCATCCAGCGCTCTGTATAGGTCGTGCGTCTTCTCAGTCAGATACATGGCCGCCAGGTCGTCATCTGCCTCGAGGAGTTCTTCGAGGGCATCTCGGACCAGCTTGGCTTTTTGTTCAAACGTGCTCAGCCGCTTCGACAGAATAAGCAAGATACGCAGCTTGTCTCGGTCAATGTCGTTCTCCAGCTCACTGAGAATGCGCATGACGGGCTCCCGCACGGCTTCGAAATCGGCCTCCATCTCCGAGGTTACAGAAGTCAAGACAGCTTCCAGGGCGCGAAACTCATAGGGAAGACCGTTGGAATTCTGATGCGTCCTTTGTTGTAGCTTGCCCTGGAGGTCATACATGAATGCGGACTGCGGGTATGACGTCTTGGAGCCGTATACATCGAAAAGAAGAACCCGGTCGTGCTTGATGAGAACTTTTAGATGCAAAAGGTTGAGTAGAATGGCAGACGGCCGGACCAGAATATGAGGCAAATTAGACGAGTCGATTTTTCGAAGATCGCGAGGATTAAGACCGAACTGTCAAGCAGGGCTGTGTAAGCATTGGATGTATAAAGATGCGACTGTCACAGGAAGAATGGCGCCACGCATCTTACTTTGGCAATGAGTTCCGTCTTCTTAAACTCTCCGTCCACGAGAATGACTTTGCCATGCTCGTCCACCTCGGTACATCGAAGTCGGGGCTCGAGCGCCGCCTTGGCAGACAAGACTCGACGGCTGGTAAACATGGACGAGCCATGGTCGAAGTCGTCGTGTGCTGGAAGGTCGTCTGGCTTCAGCGGCTTGGCGCCCTTCTTTGCCCTGGTCCCCCAAAGCCTTTCCTGCCACGTGGGTTCGTTGGAGGATTTCGGTTCGAACAGCTTCCTCGTGGCCGTCGTGGTGCAAAACTTATATCTCAAGAGCTTATTCGACAGTAGTGTGCCTACTCGCTTGGTCTGGTGCCGAGCTGTGACGCTTGAGCGAGTTGGGCGGATAGTTGTGGCAAAGAATCGGGTATTGAATTCGTTCGCAAAATATGTCACTCTGGCTCGTCGGCAAACAATTGTATCGTAAGCTGCGGATGAGCCGGGATTGCTGTGGATTGAGAAGGCAGCATCGGACTGCGACTTGAGGAAGCGAAGAAGAGTGCGGGACGGTACGGGCGATGTCAAGGTAGGCGGCATCGCGAATTACTTTGATTTTGGGCGGCAGAATAACGCAAGCATCCAGGTGTCCAGCATTGGGCACGACGATAGCGACAATGGCTACACGTCAAAGCCCGGCAGCTGTCGTGGTTGCTTGTCGCTGTTGCGGAGTCCTGAATGTCGCCCGGCCCCGACGAGAAAAACGAGGTTCCTGGGAAAAGTTACACCACTGTACGTACTTAGTTTACTGGACATCGCCAGTTGCCAGTTGCCAGCTGCCAGCTGCCAGCTGCCAGCGGCAGTGCCAGCCGTCGTGGCCGGAGCAGGGGAGCGGCACCAAGCAGACCCACCTGTCCATGTGGGGCCAGAAATAAGTTGACATTCGAGGCCACCTACGGATTAATACGACCCACGGAGTAACGATGGGGAATTCCCTCTTGTTGACTTTGCTTTCCAAGTTTTCCAGTCTCGGTACACAATGCAGAATGATGTCTCTTTGAGATTCCTTGCGACAACTGAGCGGCTTGATACTGGATGGAGATGGGCAATTGATGAAAGCGTCAGCTCTCACCGAGCACGAAAGAAGCTCCGTATCATGAACTCTGCTGGTCAGTCTCGCTTCGGTCAGATAATTGCCAGCATCCTTCCATCCGAGGGTTCGTGGGAAGTTTCAACGAGATGAGCCTTACACCAGTTCATGTCAGGGGAAAACGCAAATCGGCTTCGTCCCCCATTCCCATGTTGGCCATGGACAGCCCGCTGAATCCCAAAAAGATGAAAAGGTCCCTGGCATCAGTACGCGCCAGTCGCTCAACTCGCGGCCGTCCTACACTACAGAGTTTGCCTGTGGAATTGCTCGAAAGCATTTTTTTGTACTCGGCCAATCTCGCTCTTCCTCGTGCCAGCCACTTGATAGGAGCTAAACTTTCTGGGAAGGCTACTCTTCTTCGATTGTTCATTGCAGTGTTCCATGAAACTTGGGACCAATGGTTCGGCATTCCCAGGTTACAGCTTCAAGGCCCGAAGCTGAAAGACGGAACCTTCTTCGTCTATGAGGGTGATATTTCTTTCCAGGTCAGTCTCAAGATCCACTTCCCGCGCAAAGCACGACTTGCGTTTTTTTTGTTTTTTCCCCTTGGCTCTGCTGACGCCTGTCTAGTCCGACATGTTGGAATTGCCCTGGGTTGACATCGATTTCATCCTTCAGGCGCAACAAGCTTGGGCAGACAAATATGCCCGAGATCGATGGTATCAACACAGTGTCCCGTTCGCAGAAGGAGAGGGCAAGTTCAACCATGGCCACGAAGGGGGCTTCTCTCATTTCAAATCCCGCGCTTGCTTTGACGCGGACTATGAGCGAGCTCTCAAGTGGCCAGCTTTCCAGACCACAAGCATGACCTGGGGAACACGGGATGTTCATCCACACGTGCGCATGCCCATGGATTTGATCACAGGGCCATGGAATGAGGAAAAGAGGCGTCGTATATTTTGGCTCACCCGTGGAGGTATCCGGTTAGGAGCGAAGGGTCAGACCCCAGTTCCTTGGGAGGTTAAACTTGCCTGTCTTGACAATGCGGTAATATCTGCTGAAGAGCTGGATCCCCTCATCATAAACTGCCTTATCAGCGACTGGATATTCAAGGACTTGCCCGAAGATATTGTGCGCAAGCAGCTTGTTCAATTGAGCAGACGTATCGAATGGGGCGGCGACTCCCCCGAAAGCAAGGAAATTCTCAGGCGCATAGCAACTGCGCTGAACCTTGACCTGCAGCTCCCTCAATACGATCGTATTCCAGGCTAATGTTACACGCATCTTGTTCATCCATCCTCTGAGATTCCAGTTTAACGACGAGTCCGTGGGCCAGCGATATATGACTGGAAAGGATGCCTCGGGATGCATTGGTGCACCGCGTTTCCACATGGGCTCGCCGGTGTGACTCATAAGACCGGCGAAGAACAAGCAGAACATGATGATGCCTGCAATTGCACGACTCTCTTTGCCAGAACTGTAGCCATCGAAAGCAGATTCTTACCCATCCATCTGTCTGCCAAGAAGTGTACTCCGCATAGTAACTCTCACATGATACACAGACAGCTACAACTTTTCGAGCCGAGTTGCACAGCCCATCTTCACTCGTGCCGTGAATCCCAACTCATCGTGCCAACTAAGACCAAATGAGACCAACCCGATCCCCATCTCCTCTGTCCCGTCCAAACACGATGGGCCAGTCCACGATCCCGACCCGTCAAGCAGGCAGCTTTTGTGTCACGTTCCCATCTTCACAGGCGCCAAGGCCCGTGTCCAACCACGTTACTTGCTGCAAGCGTGGTGCATCTAGGCCAGGCACGCATTGCTCCTGGACCGTCCGGTAACGGGAGCCTGGCCTGGCGTGGCTGTGCCAGCATGCTTTGTTGACGCGAGACGGACAAACGACAAAGATGCAACCATCAGTACATACACCAGGGTATATCTGGTGTTGTTTGTGTCGGTGCACAGTCAAAATAATTGGTTCCACCCCCCACCCCCCACCCAATGCAGCAAGTCAGCCATGCCAAGTTCGCGTGAACTCGCAATGACTCACACGGATTGAAGGAACCCATTCAAATTCAGTGGCGCGCTGAATGATTCGAATCCCATGCTTTCTTGCTGCCAGACAAACAAACCCCCTCGCTGCATGCTTCTCGGAATGTTCTGGACTCATCTCAAACAGGGTGGCAGTACATGATTAGTTTACTACACACTAGCTTCACGCCCGTGGCATGATGGAACAAATCATCTCTTTTTCTCTGCTTCTCTTAAACTTGACTCGTGAGGGCCTCAATGAATGAATCTATGACTTTTCCAAGCTGGCTATTAGATTTTCGCCATAGCGTCATCGCTCTCCTCGATGTAGAACAGTTCTCGACTTTTCAGCTCTCGTGTTCCCATGAGTGCTGTTTCCGTCCTTTTTGTGCCTTTTGCTTCCCCCCCCCCCCTTTTTTTTTTTTTTTTTTTGGTAAATCGATTCCCGTCATTCACAAGTAGCACAAGATCCGCCCTTTTCGAGGAGGTCAACTCGTCATTAGTAGAAAGAGGCAATGCGTTCTTGAAGAGTCAAGTTCAAGTTGATGATTGTTTTCTTGGTTTGTCTGGTTGCGCGTAGGATAGCTTCTGCGGTTTTGAGTCTTCGTTGCGTCATGGACGTTGAACGTCGTGGGCGTTGCTTCCTCTCCACGTCACATGCTCCTCTTGATTGTCCTTCCTCGAACAACGAATGGCAAACAAGCCAACAAGATGCGTGGGTTCCTCTAGTCGTACAAAGCCCATTTCCCTTCCCCTCTCAGCTTGCTTCCGGCATCCTCACTCCACTTTCCTTAAAAAGAACCAGTAAATCATTGGCTTCTGCTTTCCCTTCATCAGTACGCCAAGTCCTAGGACGATGCATGCTAAATTCAAGCGCTTCTTTTTTTTTTTGTCAGCACGTGCCCATGAGCGCCATCTACATGTTCCATAGAACGAAGAGATGCAACGAACTCGCCCAAGGTTGTGTGGTATTGAAAAGCCCCATTTGGCAAATGACTCCCTTGTCTTCCACCCACAGGTGTTCCAAAGTATAGCACGACATGTGAGAAAAAAAAGAAGAAGAAGAAAAACTCCCGCATTAATGAATATCGAAACGAAACAGCGACAGGCATAAAAAACAAAGTCATGGTTCTAGATGTTGCTGTCTAGACCAAATTTGTAACGCACAACGATGCCGTGCTGCTGGTGTTGTTCTCCAGTCGAATGCATTGTCATAATTGATAACAATGGTGAAATGTATTGGCCTCTAATTGAGAATACTATCCCACATTCCTCGTCCACGAAAGCTCATGGTGGCATGAACGCCGGCAGCATGGTAACCACTGGCCGCCTCAGTCGAGCAACATGCTCGTTTAGCGGTGCGTCCAAAGGAAGTGTGGGTGGGCATCTGCAAGTACGGATCGGAAGCCATGCCACGCAAACGCGCTGGCGCATGGGGCGAGGATGGCTCAGCAGTTTCGTACTGGCGGATGAGAATCTCACGGACATTCTCATGCAAGGAATTGTCAACGGAAATGGCACGGCTTCGCTTGCGACCCGTGGTGGCCGTAGGCGTAATACTGCCAGAGATGTCATGATTGTGCAGGTCTTGCAGGGTTCTGGCGGCATCAGATGCAGCATCGCACACCATGTCCTCCAGAGACAGCCCAGATTTGGCAGATGATGCGTCCAGAGTCAAGTCACCGAGCTTGGTTTCGGGGCCAACATAAAACCCGGAAGAGTTTTGGCAGTACTCGTCAAAGTCCTCAGGAACCGATGGGACGGAAGGCTTTAAGCTCACTCTATCGTTCCAGAGCTTCGCGACTCGAGATCGCGACGGCACACTACAACGATTATTGTAGAGGGTCGCGCTAGCGAGGCTGGAAGCAGAGGAGATAGAGGACGAGCGTGAGGAGAGCGATACGTCCGAAACCATGGACTCGGGAGAAGACGCAGTTGACACCGAGTTGGCGAGCGAAGACTGACGGACTGGACAATACCCATTTGGTGAGGAGCCAACTGCGCATGGGAAACGATCCAGAGTTGTCTGGGCAGTGCTGACACTGCTGGCCTGGGCCATAGCAAGCCCCATTGCGTTGCTCTTTCCGAGAATCTGGGGAGCGACACTCACGGCAGGAGTGCAGAATCCGCTTGTCTGCGGGGTGAGACGCGGAGTTGGCAAGAGGCTCATGGCAGGAGCTAAACGGCCGGGTGTGTGGACACTAGTGGTGGGTGTAGGCTCCATCGTCTTGCAGGTCCTTGACACGGGCGTGGTCATTGAGGCTTCCAGGGCAGCTGAGCTGCGGCCCTCATGAGGAAGATTGAGAATGCTTCGTGGCGAGAGCACGCACAAGTCACTGGCGGCGGTGCTGATAGGGGCGACGGGGGGAAACAAGCCCTCAATGTTGGTGAGCTCCGGCTCAAGTTGCAGAATAATGTGCTTCCACTCAACAGATTGCTGAGCATGAGTCTGTGAAATAATGGCACCAGGCGTGGGTGGCGACGGGGGCGGAGTGTACTTGAGCACAATATCTGTCCATCGCTGGAAGACACCATCTGTGATGTGTAGTTTCCAGTTGACAGCGACGAGGAAGGCAATTTCATTCTGGTTGATTTCTTGAGTGTTCAAGCCCGAGATCTTGCTCCATGCCCGGGCTGAGTAATTGCGATCTTGGAGATACTTGGAGGCAAGTATCAGAGCAGCAAGGAACATGCGACGTCCACATTGAAGAGCCCGGTCAGCATGTCTGTCATCGGGCTGCTCGGTAGTAAAGTTGTGTTGGGGGACATGAGGTTTGATCAGAACAAGATAATACAGTGCAACCTGCAATGTAGAGTAGCTGGTTCTTGAGCGCCGAAGAGTCTCCTGAATGAAGGTGCGCAGTTGCAAGACAGCTTTGCTGCCTAGCTCACTTCGGCATACAGCGGAGGAAAGAGGCCAAATCGCCTCGACGATCTGGGTAGAAGAATCTGCGAAGGGCCAAGGCTAAGCATTGGTTCAGTGAATCATGGAGAAGTGGTTGTAACATACCAACAAGGCTGTCGACGAAGTTGACTTTGCGATCTGACTGTCGCACGAGCGCAGGGGGGCAGCTTCCTCGACCGGCATGGGTACCGGGGGCACTGCGTCTGGGGTTCTGTCGCAGCTCGGCCGGAACAATCTTGGTCCCACGCTCATGAAGAGAACGGCGATAGTTGACAACATTTTGAGCAGTGGTGGCAGCCCGCTTTGAGAGACAGTACGAGTCGGACGTATTTGCTGAAATGGAAGTATCGTCGGATGATTGAGACGCGCCGTCAGACCACACGGACGCGGAAGAGGTGGATGCCGCATGGCTCAAAGCAGAGCTATAAGGAGCATACTGGGAGGTGGAGGAGGATGCGACGAAGGCGGGCGAATCATCGGCGTCGTACTTCATCTTGGTAGACAGGTAGTTTTGCGTGAGAGAATATTACCAGCCTGAGAATGAAATGAGAATCCAAGCCAGTATGTGTGTCAAATTTCCAGTCGCCGTCAGGCTAAGTCGACCGATGGGAGAACTGTAAGGTTTTACCGAAGAGCAATCAGAGACACCGTGTCGAGTGGGCTCTGCTTCAAGCAACAAACAGCGGCATATAGCTGCAAGTGGCAAGTGGAAGCGAAACCCCGGGCGTGAAGTGAGAAGGCAGTTTAGACAAGGGTGTCGACAGCCGACTTTACAACAGGGATCAGACCGGTAGACGAAGCTGAGACGGCGACTGGAGTGAGAAGAATACAACTTGCAAGAGGCATTGCGACAAATGCTTCAGAGACAAGCTGATAGTCTTTGGAGTATGACTACCATGGGCGGATTAGGCAGCGAGGGAAGACAGGCTGTGAAAAAGAAGATGATTCAAGAAGTGGCGAGACCACCAGGCGTTGTCGAAGATGATGCAGCACTAGTCCAGTCCGTATACCCAGTGT
This sequence comes from Epichloe festucae Fl1, assembly GCA_003814445.1. Classification (NCBI taxonomy): domain Eukaryota; kingdom Fungi; phylum Ascomycota; class Sordariomycetes; order Hypocreales; family Clavicipitaceae; genus Epichloe; species Epichloe festucae. The sequence goes on along the minus strand of CP031385.1, from coordinate 5,052,451 downwards.
CTGGTGACGGATGACTTGTCGTGCAGGGTTCTCGTCGCGCTCTTGGGGCGGGGAACTAGCGGACGATATGCAGGAACGGGGAATGATGCGGCGCTCACAGAACGTGTATCTCCAAGCGTGCCTGGGAACTGCAGCAATTATATCTGAGACGTGGCCGGTGATGTGACTCTTGCCAACGTAGCCTGAGAAGCGAGGCACGGGAGGCGACAGTTGACAGCCTTGGCCGAGAGTTGTGGTGTGGCCCGTGTGGGGGTATGGGAGATGACTGGCTGGTGTCGGTGGTGGTGTGTGACTCGATTTGCGTGGGTGCGTGGGTGCGGTGGCGACCAGCGTGTCGTGTTGCCGGGCGGGCGGGCCAGTGGCAGGCAAATGGCGATTTCGGAGGGGGCGAGCCTGGAACCGACAGTGGCTCTGGGAAAGGGAGGTCTGGAAGTGGCGAAGACGGTACGGTGGATAGGGTGCGAGGTGCGAGCAGCGTTTGCGTGTGCGTTTTTTTTGTGAGTCGAATGACGGAACAGTGGTTTATTATTAGGGATAGGGAGGCTGAGAGAGTGCAAGTCGAGTTATTACACGCGGGGCTGGCAAAAGTTTTGTCGTTTCGCTGGTCAGTAAAGACTCGAGTTGATGACTGCGCGGTGCAAGCAGTTCGTGGTGAGATGGTATTGTAATACTGAGGGTATTGCGGGTATTTGTTGGTGTTGTTGGTGTTGTTGTTGTTGTTGTTGTTGTTGTTGTTGTTGTTTGTTTGTTCGTTCTCGAGGATTGTCGCAAGGTACAAGTGAATGTCGCTGCGAGCACAAGAGACGACGAGTCGGGCGTCGATGCTGAAGAAGAGGTGCCGCCAGAGAGGGACAAATAGTACAAGAAATGAAAACAAACGGACGGGAAAACCCAGAAAGCGCCGTGGAGTGGAGAGAAACCAGAGCAGACTGCGAGAGTCGCTAGTACCGTTTACAGGGCGTAACCAAACTTCATCTTGACGTTGGAGTTTGATGGCAGAGGGAAATAAAAAAGCTCTCGCGAGATGCTGATGAGGGTTTTGAATGACCAGCCAAGCAACCTCGAGAACTCCTCGGGGCGGGTGCTGGCTGCGACGGACTGGGACGGGCCAGTCAGTCAGTCATTCAGCGAGGGGCGAGGGGCGGCGGGCGAGGGGCGGCGGAGGCTGCTGCGGACGGGGTGTGCGCTGTATCATGTCCAGCTGGAGTGTGGCAACTCACCATTTCAGGCGAAAAGAAGTGGCAGGTACCGATCTGGCTCGAGTCTTGTACTGGGTACGGCCTTCAGGCACCCATGGAGTGCTCGGCCTGCCCGAGTGTCCGGTCTATCCCCAGGTACCCAGGTACCGGCTGCTCTGATGTGAACTATGACGAAGTACAGGCTTCCAATGGCCCCCTTATCCCCCACCACTTTCATCGCCATTGGCTCCAGCAGGCCAATCTGCATTTTGGCAATTGGTGATTGGGCCAATCTGTCTCTACAATGTTTTCTCTTCTCAGCTTATTCATATTAGCGGCGAGGCACCTGGTCGGCAAGAACCCGTGGCCTTCGAAAGCGTGCCAGGCGCCCAAGGCTGCGAGAAGTCGTGGAAAGGAGTAATACATGTAGGTAAACACGCAGCAACTGATTCTTAAATGCGCAGCAGCAAATTATTTTTACACTCATTCAACTGGGAAAAGTACCTAGCAGCCCATGTGTACCTAAAGTTAAGGCCTTGCAAACACTATCGCCACCTTCTTTGATTGTACATAAGACCTTTGTCAATCAATCAAGACCTCATGCACATGTAGGACCTCCCTTGTAATCTTTTGAACCCTTGTCAAAAAAAAAACCACTTGACTATACCGCTTTGGGCGTAGTTGCTGCTACGCATCGAGTGTGGCTTCAGATAGGCAATTCCCATGACTAGCAGTATCACGGGAATGATGACTCTTCCTGCTCTGCCTTTTTTCTGCCCATCCATCCATCCACGATTCGTCCCGCCACGCTCCTTATTATTACATGGGCTTCTGTGCAGGTTTCAACACTTCCAGAACCACCCCCAGATTTGTGGACCCGCCGAGTGTTCCCACTCCGGCCTAGCCGATATCGCTGAGGCATCGCACTTGCCACCTTGTCGATGGAGGCCAGATGCGGACCCTTGAAATCCAGCCACTGAGATGAGATTCAACACTTGGATCCAGAACAAAGCCATTTTAATTAGGCTGATTGATCATCAAGGAGTTGATAGTCTAAAGCAGCACAATCTGTCAAATCGCAATACTGGGGCACCAAAACAGACCGTAAGGAAACATTGGAGCCCCGGACCTCGGTGAACATGAATTACATTCACTATACGCAGCTTTGGATCAAAATCTGCTTCCATTTTTGTTTTCCGATGACCTGATTGAGAGATGGCAACTTGAACCCGAACCTATTGACCATCCCTTCCTTAGCTAATTTGAGTACATCAAACCATAGTACGCCGTCCTCATCTTTGACAAGTTTACGAAGCCATGTAGGTGCTGGCATCGACACCCTCCTTGGGAAACTCACTTGTCGAGGCCGTCGTCAGTAAATGCATGGATGAGGAAAGGAGACGAACGTGGAACTTACGGCAGTGCAACCTCGAATCGCTTCTCGATCTCCTTCAAAACTTCCTGGTCCTGGTCTGAGCTGACAAAGGAGATGGCAAGGCCCTTGGTACCGAAACGGCCAGCACGACCGACCCGATGGAGATAGGAGCTAGCATCAGCCGATAGATCATAGTTGATGGCCAGGTTGATACGCTCGATATCGATACCACGGCCAAAGACGTCAGTGGCGACACAGATTCTCTTCTTGAACTCCTTGAACTCCTTGTAGCGTTTGATACTATCGGCTGTTAGAATCGCTTTGGCATAGTATAGCATGATATTTGATGAAATGTGCACGAGCTTACCGTTCCTCCTGGCTGACACCAGAGTGCACAGCAATGGAAGGGAAGTTGCATTCACGCAACAGCTTGTCCAGTTCGGTAGCACGAATGGTGCTCCTCACGAAGATGATAACCTGGTTGAACTGTAGGTCATCAAGAAGTTCATTGAGTTTCCTGTTCTTTTCCTTCTCCTCAAGCTTGATGTAGTATTGCTGGAGACCATGCAGAGTGAGCTTGGTATCCTCATCGACATAGTGCTCAGTAGGGTTCTGCATGAACTTTCTGCAAATAGGCTTGATGGCCTCGGACAGGGTAGCTGAGAACATCATGACCTGCTTCTGAGTAGGGGTGGCACGGAAAACGTCCTGGACGTCAGTGCGCATGTCTAATCTGATTAACATCTTGCTGCATAATTATGAAACTCGAGTTGGAAATGCTTACCAGGTTGATCGAGCATCTTGTCACATTCATCGAGAACGAAGATGCGGACGCTGCCCAGACGCAGGGCCTTGTCACGGACAAGAGCCTTGAGACGACCAGGGGTACCAACAATGATGTGAGGGCAGGTGTCCTTGTTTTTCAAGGTCTCCATATCAGTCTTGATGGGAGTACCGCCATAGAAGACGCCAGTCTTGATGTCAGGCATGTACTTGCTGAAACGATTGTACTCGTCGCGGATCTGGTAAGCCAGTTCACGAGTGTGACACATGACAACGACAGACACTTCTCCATTGACGGGCTCAACCTGCTGAAGGGTGGCAAGAACGAAGACGGCAGTTTTGCCCAGACCAGATTTGGCCTGGCAAATGATATCACCACCGAGAAGAGCCTGCGGGATACAGGTTTGTTGAACTGTCGATCGAGCGGAAGTTAGATATTTGTTTATAGTCAACAAGTAACGAGTCATGAATGCAGTGCGTCAGAGTGTCCGTCCGTCCATCGTCACAACGATGGCAGGCCGGGCAGGTCGGCGTGGGTTCAAGATATGTCAAAACGCTATGAGTCGAGCGCGTCGTCTCACCATCGTCATAAACATTTCGAGCCATCGTCTGCTTTTGCACACGGCAGCATCGTAATTCCTGTCGATGTTGATCGTTTCATAGACATGGTGTCTTATACGATCAGACACAAAGACTTCCCGGCCTGTGTTGATCTTCCCTGACCAATTCCAAGCATATCAGGCTGCATGCACTGGAAAAGGGTCACTTTACAGCGACCATTGCACTCCACGTATCGCAGGGTTGCCGTCTTACAGGCGGCCCTCGAATCATTAGAGGATGGGGCTTGCAATGCCGCATTTGCTCCACTCATATGCAAGTCTGACTGAACTGGGTGCCATCGCCTTACGAGATAGCTCAAGTCTTTCATCTCGGCGGCGAGGCCGCGCGCGCGCGTTGATGTCGTTGCGAAGACGGACGGACGCTTTGTATCTTGGAGGAAGGGGATTGATGACTTATGGTATTTGGGATGATCAAGACTAACCCTCCGATGGATGTTCGAAACCACAGTCGCCGATAGCTCGGAGAAGCTCGGGCTTCAAAAGGAAGTCACGGAAACCAGTCGAGTGAATACCGACGTAACTACCCTTCTTGTCGACATCAGTAGAGGCGGCAAGCTCGCCCTTTTTGCCGTTGGAGCCGGCCGCAGCGGTCTCGTTGGCGCCGATCTCCTCGTCAGAGTAGTCGATGAGATCCTCCTCGTGAGACATGTTGATGTTTGTGATAAAATGAACCAAAAGAGATGGCAGCGGTTATCGAAAGCTTCCAAGCTTTGGCTGTTGGAAAAGTGCGACCTTGGCGCAAACGAGCCGGTTGTTGAGGCGAGTAATGATGAAAATTCAAAGAGCTTCCAATTGCAGTAACCCAGCAACTCGGAGATGAAGAAGGGAAAACGTTGCCACAGAGACGACGTTTGAGAAACCAAGATGGTCGGTCCCAACGTCCAGACAATGTTGACAAAGAGTTGGCACAAGTCGGTTTGTGACGAGGGAGAGAAGAGACCCGCGTTCGAAATGGCGTGGTCTGTGCACATATATCACGTGCAGCGCAATCCGGCACGCTGTACAGTGTGGACAACGTGAATGCACATGATAGATTGAGTCAAACTCTTTTTGGGATTCCCGTTGATCTCTAATATGTGTGATATTTCTGCCCACCGCCTACTGCCTCCCGCCTCACACCTTTCATGTGGCGCGACGAGATCCAACAAGACCATGGCGAAAGTCAAAGGGCAACCTGGGGTGCAGAATCGAATCATATACTCCAGAGCATCATATCTTTACCAAGCAGCCAGCTATCTATCCAATTGCGTCGACAGTTCTGAAAATGCTTCTACATCAACAGGAACACCGTGCAAGGCTAAGCACAGTGCCCATCCTCAGCAAAACAAGCAGCAAGAAGCAATGGAGAAACTGTCCCGCATGGCCATAACTGATATGCGAGCTGTTTCTTTGAAGGCGCAAATCCGTCAAAGCCCGGCGTTGAAGAGAACGGTTTGCAAGTTCTGCGACACGTTGTTAGTGGAAGGCAGATCATGTAGCTCGACGGTTGATAACTCAAGCAAAGGGGGCCGCAAGCCCTGGGCTGATGTTCTTGTAATCGAATGCAAGACATGCGGCAATTTCAAGCGATTTCCTGTTGATGCTCCGCGACAGAAGCGAAAAAGTCTCCGTTCAGCCGAGTCAAATAGTCAAGAGAGTGAGAAACGGGAGATCACTGACGAAGTCAAGGACGACAATACTTGACGGGCATGTCTATCATCGAACTATACCCAAGCACCAACCGCGAATGAAAACAAAAGGCCATAAGGAATACCTGGAAGAGATGAATAATTAATAGAGCATGTCTGTCGCAGTCTGGTGTCAAGGGCCTCTGCTACTAGACGAGCCGAGGTTTCCAAACGCAATTAGACGCTTCAGCACGGAGATTGGTTTCGTTTCCAAGATGAACTTGTGGATGGGGTACTATTCCAGCCTAGAGGAACAACAAATGGCGCGGAACTAAATACCTTGCGGAAGCGATCTATTGTCAAAAGGCTCTCGGCGTTCTTGAGACGTTGATGAGCCTCCCTCTAGGAATAGAATCTGCCCTCAGTGCATTACCATGAATCATTTCAGTCTCACTCTCAGTCTCATATACATTCTTTGATCTCCCAATGAATCCTCACCTCCCATCCTTGACACTATCCTCCCCCAACACCTTACTCGCCGCCATGAATCTACACCAAGACAGTCAGCTATGGTCAGAAGCCTCCGACACAACAACCGCCAAGTGATATACTCACAAACCCCCATGCCAGCTCCCCAGCCCCCTCATAGCCTCGGCCTGCACACTCGTCATGCGCAACAAATTCTCCGTGTCCGACAGATTACTCGATAGCTGAGCCAGCTGTGCCTGGAGATGCGCCTGTGCGGCTCAAAAGCGCGTCAGTTTCCATGAAGAAAGCCTCTCTGCAGCACAAGATTCATCATCACTATTACCAGTTGTCTACTCTTCGTGGCGTTCCCACCTCCAGGTGCCATGCTCTGCCGGTTCAAGTTTTGCGTTGCGCCGAAATTCCTCGTTGCCATTTCGTTTGGCCGTTTAGTTGTACCAGGAAGCAGACTCGGTGCACGGGCCTGAGGAATGATAATTGCGAACAGATGAACAGAGAGGAGCAGAGGAAGGGGGCCAAATTTCTGATCTCGGGGTGGGCTGGTTTCCTGGCTTACGATCACAGGCGTGGGTAGAATCTGTAATCTAGTAGGTATTTGAGCAATTCAAGTTCTTCTATGATGAACGCGTTCCGATGTCGCGTGGTTCATGTTTCACGGGGCAGGCAGCTTGTGTATAGCGAGCGGGTGGGGCCATTGCGCGCCGGACCTTCTAATCCGTACGACAGCTTTTACTAAAAGCTATGTACTCCGTACATGTACGGATTACCCCACTGTAATCCGTACATACGTCCGTACGTAAGCTTTCTGCAATAGAGACGTTAAGTTGTCACCATATCATGTCAATACTATCATTGGCCTTCATCGTGAAACGCTGCTTCTTTTCCCTTCTATATCCGTGCTGTTTTCAGATACTTGCTATTCAAGCGTTTGGACCTCGCTTCGAGGTTCTCATCTTCCTCTCTAACACTTTCATTAGGTTTTTTGGGCTACAGCCCAAAATTTCCCTCCTGCGCCCTCCCAACTAAAGTCGCATACTTTGTCAGTGATTCTTCCGCTTCCCCATCGTTCGCAGAGAAGTGTCTCAATACAGGAGTACAAGACACAAGAATAAACCGGTCCGGGACCAGGTCAGCGGAAATACAAAGAAAAAAAAAAGAAGGAGAAAAAAGAAAACGCGGTAAGAAAATAATTAATGCCTTCCAATGTCTAAGTTTGAAACTGCAGAGGCTCGTCCAATAAACCTTGTACATGTCGCTGTACTACCCCCAACAGTATATCCTGCCCCTTCCATCTTTTATGGTTGGCGTCAAGACGATGGCTATGTATGTAATCCACCTTGTGGGAAAGGTGTCATCGTACAAATAAGAAATACCTTGTGCTACCTGTTCAAAGTCGCCAGTAGCACCCGTATCCGACTTCGTCGGGAACAACTTTTCTTCTCTCCAAAAAAAAAAAGAACATATATCAGCGAGTCTTCTCCCTGATTTGTCGCTGGCGTTACGATGCCGTCGTTCCAGGCATGTCTTCTATTTGTTTGGTTCCCTTGACAGGGTTCTTGCCTCGTCGGCAGATACTGGTATCGTAGGATGTGCCACTTGTGGTCGAGTGTGAAGAAGTTCCGCCAGTTGTCGTCGGATGATTGTATGCTAGAAGCGAGCAAGAATATAAAGTCCGGTCCCAATGCAATATTTCCCGAAATAAGCCCATTTTTTTGCTCTGTTCAAACGTTCCCATGCTTATGTACTGGACTTTGAATGAGCCCGCTCGTATACCCTCAAAGCGCCATTGTTCCAATACTAGTCCAGATTGACTTGAACCGAAATTTCAACCGTTTTCTTCATTGGGCCCCAAGCCTCGTCGCAAAGATTAAAAAAAAAAAATAAGGAGCATGATCAGCATACCAGCCATGTGTCTGATTGTGAGTGAGTGGATGAAGTGTGCAGCATGTTGTTGAATGAAGTGTTGATTTTCCGGCATTTTTTTATTACGTTTCGCTGACTCGTATGTCGTGGATGTCGAGGGACACGGAGGACGTGGGGATCCGTCAGCTGCTGCATTCAGCAGATGGTCGGCCACAGAGCTTCAGCGGGGCTTCAGCGCACCCCAATAGTTGCCGTGTTCTTGAAACTGCTTTGGCTACTATGTGCAGACTGTTCCGAGTCGATTTCACCACTGCCCACGCTGGCGCTCGCACTACCAGTCAGACTACGAACATTTCTAGGCTTAGGTGGATGGAGGGCGCTCACCCCTACATGTTGCTCTACCTGCTGGGGGGCAATAGAGTTGCCCTGACCTGGCGGGTAGCGAGGAACAGGTTGGCGAACGCCATCTGGCGGTGAGGGCCTCCCGTTCATCGATGGTGCGTAGCCGTTAGGGGGCGAGGGACGACCGCCTCGAATCGGTGGGCCGTAGGGATTGCCTGGGGATTGGCTTGCGCGGCGTGGATATGCACCGTTTATTCCTGGCGGTCCACCCGGGCTGGGTCCGTATTGGGTGTCGTCCAACCTTGAAGTTGTCAGCGAATTTGCGCGGGAGCCACCACCCATGGTGCCTCTATCAACAGCGCCGTATCGATTCGAGGTAAAAGACAGCATAGGGTCGTCGAGAATGTTGTCGTTCGTCGAAGGAAGGTGTGTAACCTGGCTAGTACGATTTCGTCCAAAGTTGGGTCGAAATCTGCTTCCTCGGGACGGCGGGGGCCCGTCTGTTTCTGGGTTCCTGCGAAACTGGGAAGCGGATGGACCAGAAGCTTTGCGATTCTTTCTTGAAGTTACACTCATCATGTCGAAATTATCGGGATCAATTGTCGGTGTTCCTGCAGCTGCAGCGGGGTCGAAGAAATCGTCGTCGTCATCATCATCATCAAAGACTTGTTGACTATTTCGCATGGGATGGGGGCCTCGGCGAGGACCAGGTGGGCCGCGTCTCATTCTGATTTCTTGTTCCTTTAGGGCAAGCTCTCGTTGACGAAGCTGCAATTCCCGCTCGCGCAAAGCTAGATCTGAGTCGCCCCCTAATGATGGCTCTGAGCCTTCAGGAATGTCATCGTAGAGTACAAGATGTGAGAACTCTTCCAAGTCGTTGCCGTCCATTGAGCCTCGTCGTGAAGGCGCCCGCGAGCCACCGTTCATCGAAGGGGGGGGACGTGGATAGCCATTCGTGGGACCGCCATTCATCGGGGGAGGTTGTCGTCGCATGCCTGGAGGACCGAAGTTCGACGAGTTTCGGGGCCGGGGCTGTCGAGGAGCCATGCCATTTCCATTCGGCATACCGGTCATCATTGGGCGGTGACCTGCTTGAGAAGCGACACGAGGTTGCGGGGAAAAAACAGGAGAGCTTGGTGGCATCATGCTCGGTGGTGGTGGAGCATCGCCAGGCTTAGGCCTGGAACGGTTGACAATGTTGAGATTATGGAGAATGGCATACAGCGTCTCTATCCGGGGAACAGGAACCTGAGACTCGCGAGCCAATTTGATGGGCGAACCGAGATAAGTCTCAATCTCCATGGGTCGTCTCGCCACATAGTCCTGCCACATGATGCTTTCCGGCAAGTTTGGTTTGGACATGTCGTCCATGGTTCGTTGTTTGAAATCTGGCGCAAGCTTGCAGTCATTGACATCGGCAAGACGAAGGAGTTCGTCAATGACATCCGATATCAAATCCTTGACTCCAACTTTCTCGAGCAGGGCTGCGTGATTTGGTGTGTCGAAAATAACCGAAACAGGATGGAAAGCAATCGGTCTGTGCATACATTGTTAGATTCATAACAAACGTGATGAAGAAGGGCTCAATGCAATGCTTCTCGAACACTCACCCGATCACTCGTTCATACTGCTGTTGGCGGATATTCGACGAGACCTTGCATTCAACTTGTCCGGTGCTTAAAGTCATTGCTAGAGCCTGAGCCATATCTTCTTGGATTGCCCGGGGAATACTGCCATTTCTGTTGGCGGGGCCAACCCAGACCTCCGTTGAACCTTTATGTTCGAACTCGCTCTGGCCTAGCTGGGTCAGTTCGGCGCCGGAAACGAGCGACAAGACTACGTTTGTAGGGAATCGTTCCTCGAGTGCGGCTTCGACACCTAATGTGTGTGTCGTATTGACAAGTATGCAAGTATGTTGAGGTGTGACAACAGAGTCAATAACGGCAGCCAGATCGTAGACATCAGGAAGTGCTTTTACACACAAGACGACGTAATCGAATGGGCCATCTCGAGCATGGGAAGCATCTTCCGGATTTCGGACGACTGTAGCACGCACTGATTAGCCATGAACGTCCCATTGCAGGAAGGACAGATATATATTTCTAGGACAAGACTTTACCATGACGAGGCTTGAATCGTTCGTTCCCATACACAGGCGACCTAGGCACAGTTGGTATTAGTTCGAGCGCGCCTTTCACAGACACGGGCAAAGCGGTTGGGACTCCACGACTCACTTGAAGGAAATTCCGTATTGAGCAACATGCTCATATCCCGACTTCCAGACCAAGGTCACATCACATGCATTAGTTGCTTGCAGCCTCCAAGATAAGAAAGCAGAGACGGGATTGCCGCCAACTGAGCAAATGTTCATTAGCGGGCCGTCACTCATCACGGACAGAAGTGGTGGAAGCACTGCGCCAACAGCTTTTCCACACAAGCAGACTGGAGAAGATGTAATGAACGGCAAAGGACGTAAAAAATGAGTGAAGATGGGATATAGAAGAGTGAGAGGGAAAATGGCGGCAACGTCGAGAAGAGGGCCAAAGATGGGCAATCCTGATTAGCGGACCTGGAAGTGCGCAACGGGGCAGCACGTTCAGGCGCCAACTAACCGGGACAGGTCCGGGACGGGCAAAGACGAAGCGTGGACACAGGGCAGAATGATGACGGGAGGTGGGACAGCATACCTGAAAGAATCCTGAGACGGGGCTGTATGGGTGCCATGGTCTTGTCGTGGCCCCCAATGGGATGAGTGAGCTGGCCGAGATCGAAATCGTAGCGTTGCAGCGTGCGGGCTGTTGCGATAGCCCCCGGTCACCCTGTCCCACGACGTGAAGACGGGAGACGGCTCCTGTGATGACAAAGTACCGAATCTGATGATGGATGCTTGGATGCGTGATGTGAAAGGACAGGCGGGCGCGCGATTGCAACCTCGAGCAGAGAGGACCCGTCGAGCTGAGGCTGATGGAGGAGGACTGGGCAGAAGGACCACAGCCTAGCAGAAGGAGAGAGAGGGGGTGTGTAGAGACGGGACGGCGAAGAAGCCCCTCGACGACGGGAAAAAAAGTTGGCAGAAAGGCCGGTTCGTCAGGAGTGCGCCCAGCGACGAGCACAGCTTTCGAGGGAGATCGGGGCGTGCAATCAAAAGATCAGACAACGAGCGACAAATGCGAAGCGAATGCAAAAGCTCGGACAGATGGTTGGCCGGGTCCAGGGGCGAGTTTCCATTAACGATGGCGCTGAGGAACGAACGGAGCAAATATGTGACAAATAAAAGGACGAAAGTGCCAGTGGCGGTGGGACATGGAAAGATGGTAGTGGACGGGATGGGCGTGGGAAATTATCTGGGGTTTGTAGGACAAGAAGTTGAACCTTGTCGGGCTGGGCCAAGCGCAGCCGCCGCCAGCACACGCTGCGCACACGCTGCGCACACGCACCAACCAGCAAGCACGTCAGATGTCAGCGACCACTTGCCGCTGGAAAAAAGGTGTCGATCGAGCGCGTGGGCCGTGACTGCCTCGTGGATCCGCGGGTCAGTTGGAGATGGTAAACAAGACGAGGAAGGGGGGAGCGAGAGCAGGGAAACAATGGATTAAGGAAGGAAAAAAAAAAAAAGAGGGGGGAAGCCGGCAACGATGGAACCGGAGAAAGCTCTCAGTCGGGGTTTTGCAATGGAGATTGAAGGCAACCCAGCAAAAATGCGGAAGAGTGAATGGGCCGGACAATCAACCAGGCCTAAATGCGTAGTCGTGCCACCGGGCCAGTGGCAACGAGTACGTACGTACGTACCTGCTGCTGCTCTCTTCTGCTGTTGTCCTGTGTCCTGCGTCCTGCGTCAACGTCCTGCCTGGTTGCTCTTATTACAAAAGAGGGTCAACGTCGGATGGGCGGCAAGCTTACGGGCCCGTCGCTCGTAATTTCTCCCGTCCTCTTGCTGTCTTGGTCGCGCACTTGTTGACCAGCTTTCCGAATTCGAGGCGATACCAGGCAGGGACCGGTACTTGTGCACGACTGCACAATGCGTCAGACCAGAGGTAGACTTGACTCCCGAATCTGGGACCGTCCCAAAAAAAAACTATGCAACCAGCTGTTTTCTGTGTTGCCCTGCAGAAGTGGTCAGATCAGATTCTCTCTGCTGCTTGCTGCGCGCGAAAAGGCCGAGGCGGACTTTCAGACCCGGAGGAGGTCCTCTTCTCGGAACGAGATGCACTTGCAGAACAAAGCACCGCCAGGCACAGCACAAATTCCCTTCGGTAAAGTTCAACCCGGTTCTATACGACCATCCAGTTAGCACTCTCCCCCCTTTCCCCCCCCCCCCCCAATTGACGTACACTACACATGTACATGCATGTAGGTAGGGGATGTGGCGCAGACAGGGGGAAAAAAAAAACACAATCCTGGTCACGAAGTCGCCAAGCGACCGAAACGAGTCAAGTCTATAAGACCCAGAAAAAAAATTGGAAGAAACTCTGAGTTAAGATCATCCCAATAAAAAGATTTCTCGACTCACAAAAAGAAAACAAGAAAAAGGAACTGCTAGGGGAGTGGCGTGGGATAGATATACATGGCGACAAGGGCAAAACAATTACTCTCCCAAAATGGGCCCGAGGATGTGTTCGCTTTCGCACACAATACAATAGTGAAACAAACGCACCGTATGTTGGAGTCGATCAGCAAATTGTGATTCTCAGGTCAGAGCGGAACACACGAGAAGTCACGATTGATGGCAATGTGACTGACTACCAGGCGAGCACAAAGTATTGTCAAAGCTGTTCAAAAATGCACTTCCGGCATCAGTCTGTGTGTAACGAATAGCTCTGCTTTCGATGCCCTCTTGACGTTCTTTTTCTTGCTCGCGGGCGATTTCGAACGGTTCTCGGCAGCAGTATGTGAATTGGATCGGCAAGTGCAGGTCACGGCGTGAATAACAACGGACCCGTCCTACTCCGTAATCATCACTAGTAGGCTTTTTGGAGCAACGTAAATAATAAACTTCGGCCAGATCGGGTGTCGCGTGGGGCAGCGACGACCGACGCGCAATCAATTGGTGCTTTCGAGTGCCTCTGACTCGCTGATGAGCCTGCACTGAGTGATTGTGATGGTAGCAGAAAGGAGGAGTGACCTTCGTTCCACGGTGCGCACGGCGGAACAGGAAGCTTTTACTCAGAGTCAGGCAAGAAAGAACATGACGGCGAGTGAGGCTCATTTCTGCCAATTGATTGACGTCCTGCGGGGCAAGGCTCATTATCAGAGTCTCAGACAGGTGAATACGAGAAGTTGGTGTTGGCTAGGTAGTAGGTAGGGCATTAGGTAGCCATCCCGAGGCCACTTGGTCAGTGCTGATGTGATGGTTCGGCGAGGCAGGCGCGACCAGCAGCAGAGAGCAGAGCAGAGAGGAAAGAGGCAGAAAATGAGAACCCCACACGCTACAGAATAATCCGTACGGAGCAGACGATTGTTGAACACTTTTCACCGGTTCGCCCCGTTGATCCAGGGACCAAGCCGAGTCCTGCTCATAGCTTCGAGCCTTGTACTCCCTGGTATTACAACGAGCTATGCATGATAGATGAGTCTTGGTTGCTCAGTCACGTCATGCGTGACCTGCGCGAAAGCTGGCGAGCTATGTACTCCGTACCGTGTACACCACTGTACGTCGCAACTTGCTGACCCTGGCATCCGTGCCCTTTCCCGATAACTGCCGCGAGGAACTGGAGACTCGGGATGAACCTGGCGTGCAGTGCGTGCAGTGCGTGCAGCACATGAAGATCGACCGGATTCCTTGTTGGCCCGTCTGTCACATGTGCTTGCTTGAGTGCAGAGTGTGCGTCTCGGGCCTTGTTGTCGCGACCACCTGGCAGCTGTTAGCCTGCCACCATCATGCTGCTCCAGTCTACATATTACGGATTACGGTCCGTGTTCATTGCAAGCATTCCTGCCGAGGAACCACGCCCGCTCCAAAATATCCGGATCATATTGTACCGAGTAGTTGAGGTACATGTACCTTCTTCCTCGTCCGTGCCAGGTACACTTTGAAGAGCCGCGCCACTCGAGATCTGCTACTCCGTATTTGAGGAAATGATTCCTCACCTCCTGATGGCAGTTCATGTTCGCGGCTCCCAACATTGCCTTGCTTGGGACTCGGGAGGAGCACAAATCTCTGCCTTGACGGGAACACAAAATCTGGCAGGTAAGACTGGACGCTTTGGGTTTATGCCGTCGTTCGGCACGTTACGTTCTGCAGATACCAAGCTTCAGTTCCAAGAGGCCTCAGCGATATGGCTACAGCCTACCATGGGAAGATGATGGATCACTGGGCTGCGGTTGACGGTTGTCAAATACGAGGCGGTATTTCGAACCAAGCTGACCAAGCTGACCAAGCTGGTCAGTGCAGCCAGAGCTGTTTTTTTTTCTCTCCCAGTATTACCTGGGTGCTTTCGTGCCTGATGAGAAAACTGCATGTAGCGACTTGCCGCCGCAATGCCTGCACAAATGGTGGGGACACGAGCCGCTGACACAGGCAAGTCCGGCTGCTCGGCTGCAACAGCGATGAGAAGCGGGCTGCTGGTCAGGGGTAATCCAACGTGGTGGTGTTGGAGATGAATTTTTGGTGCCCATCAGGTAATTACATTGCCTTGTTGGACAACCACTATGCCACTCACTCATTGCTGCTCGCCCCTCTGCCCCTTTCCTTCCTTGGGAAGCGGGCGCACGGAGTCGTCATCTGTCATCTTGCCATCCAACTCAGTTCTGTATTATTCCCTGTCAATATCTAGGATTTTCAGCTGGCTGCCTCTGATAGACAATATCTCGCTTCCCTTATTACACATATTACATACATATTACTAGACTTCGAATTTTTGCTGCCCATGCATACATAACCTTCAATGTGAGGCGCAGGGACGGAGTTTTTGTCAAGCAATACGATATTACGCCAACTCCACCCACGTGCGGACCGACTTGAATACGACCAAAGTCGATGACGCAAACCCTTGTGCTTCCAATTGCGCTAGATTATTAGCCTGTGCTGTATCCCTACAAATATGTTGTAAGTGCTCTGTCCGAGCCGATAGGTTCGAAGCTCTTTTGACCATCTGCAATACATAGATAGTTTCGCATGCGGAGTCCCCGCTGAATAAGTGTATTTGGCCATGGCGCCATCGTGCCTTGTTGGTGCCTTCGTGCCTTGTTGGTGCCTTGGTGCCTTGGTGCCTTTGTGCCTTTGTGCCTTTGTGCCATCCAATGTCCTCGGTACAAGAGTACGGACGATGACTGGAATAAAAAGGGCTGAAACCTCGCTCGTGATGTTCTTACGTCTGTACTCCGCGCCGCGGCGGGGCGCAACAGACGGCTCGATCCGCAACGGTCCAGGACGACCAAGAGCCGCCTAGCAAAGTTTGTGGTAAAGAGCGTTTCACAATAATAAGTAAGTTGGAAGTGAGGAGCGCTGGGAACGGGGTACGGGTACGGGGTAGTCAGACTTGATAAAGAAGTGACCCTCAAGCCCCTTCCTGTCGTGCTCTCAGTCCTTGCTCCGTATGTAGATCTCTATCCGATAATATGCATTGATACAAGGTACCTATTCTGTGGATTTGATGTCAGCCGACAGGTTGATCACAGCTGTCTACGGGGTACAGGTTATGAGTTGCCATGAACAAAGGGCGCGGTGGAGTCAAGACACAAATGCAACCGACACCAAAGAGATCTGATCTACGGAGTATGTACGGTCCGTACGGACTATGTATATCAAATGCTCCTAGTAAGTAGTACGGAGTAGGAACGCGAAGAATTCTCCTTGCCGTTCCTCTTTTCTTCTCACCCTCACCCTGGCCGCGCGTCAATTGTGGCTCAAACGCATAATCCGCACCGAACCGCAGTCACTGACTGACTCCCCCTTCGACTTCTTCCCCAAACTCTCGCGTCCCGTAATTCTCAACTGCGCTCGGCACCGGTGTGGCATGGAAGCTTCGTCGTGGCATCGGGATCGGAGCCGGTCCGGCGAGGTGGGTGAGGCGACGGCTGACGAAGTTGTATTAGCTCGCGCCTCGCCGGTTTCCGATTCCCCATTTCTCATTGGGCACCCAAAAATTTCTGTCGTCGCCTTTTGCCGCTTTTTGTTTTTTGTCCCTTTAGTTTGATGAGCAGGGGAGGCGCCACTTGCACGCATGCCCCTTTGGATGATGGAGGAAACCTGCCTGGGCTCGTTTTTCGTCCTTTGCTGCTAGGTCATTGCACGAACGATGACCCCCCCCCCCTTGTTGCCTCAGGTTCGATGGGACGGGAAGAATCTCGACGACAGGATAATTCCAACGCTTTCTACGTCGGTACAGGACCGGCTATCATTCGCGTGACATGATGGTGGAATAGTAGGGAACTGTGGAATGATGCAGACGGAGGCAAAGAGTGATCAGAAGAGAAGATGATCTAGAATTGCTATCTAGGAATTCGGAATCTAGAAGAGAAAAGGGAAGCTTATAAGCTTCAAATCTATGAGTGATGAATCTAGGTCTTCAAACGAAGCCTGCGATGAACCGCGATATCAAACGCGATGCGGGAAGCTGCATCATCAAACGAAGAGGGGATGACAAGAGTGATGCCTGATATCTGAGGCTACGATGTGAGGCTGTGAATATCCTCAACAGGAACACCCCCCCCCCCTCTTTCGTCCGCTTTACCAATATCGGAATTCTTCAACGACCTATGCAGTGTGCTATTATTAGTGCCATCCCATCATGCCCTTTGGCAGTAAAGTCCAAGGCCAAGGTAGGAACAGGAGGGCCATCATCAGCACGGCCATTTCCTCAAAAAGCTTTTCTTGCAGAAATGCATCGAAGATCGGTCCATTTTGAGGGGGGGTGGGGGGGTGTGTGAACAAGATACCCCGTGAATGCCCGACGGAGAAGGATAGGGCTGGGCTGTTGACGCCTCGTCGTGCAAATCATGTAAATTGGTGGCTTTTTCGATAATGCGCCCAACGTGCGTCAAGCCAACTTGCATCACGGGCGTTTTCAATTTCATTTCATTTCTCCGTTCCCCTTCAGTGGCTTTCTCGCCTCCGTCCCCTCCTTTCCCCCCCCCCCTTTTTTTTTTTTTTGCTCTACTCACAGTACTGAAGTGGTATTACGACAGGTTGTGAAAATAATTCGGGCGCAATCCGTAGAGGCTGAGAACAACGCTCCCCGCGCCCATCATCAGTGCCGAATGTCTTGGGATCCCGTGTGTAATTGTTCATTTCATTCAGCGCCATGTCGAATTGGGATTCGCCGCTAAGACATTGAGGTGCCACGCACAAGAAAGAAAGTACTAAGAGCCATCTGCTTAAAGAGCCGGTGGTGCACGGAGTAATGAATGGAGAGTGAAAAATGTCGCTGAAATGGACAGGCACGTAAAACAGCCTCGCCTCGTGTGATGCCATGCACATGGAGGGGGGGGCTCAAGGCGGGCATTTGTGGTACCGCGATCTGTCCGAGGTGCAAAGATTGTCGTGCACGGAAATGGGGGATGCGGATGCGGATGCGGTGATGATGGCCAGAGAAATGCTTTCTTTTGCGCTTTCCTTTTATTCCTGCGCAAACGTGTGTGACGTGAAATGCTCGTCTTTATCCCATGGGAAAATATCCGACGTGGAAAGGTGGCTCGTGTACGGAGTGCTCGGTACGAATTACATCTGCACAACCCCAAGTATTATGCTTGACCATAATATGATACGAGGATCACGGTGGTGATGCAAAGTGCGACGTGAGCGGCAGAACTCGAACTTTTGGATGCCGTGCTACCTTGAGGCGCTTTGCTTTGTTTACATGTCATTGTTTGTTTTAGGTGAAATCCTCCTCCCCCTTTTTTTGCGCCCCACATAAGATCGGGACCTTGAACATACATGTACAGTCCATGCGGAGGAGATGGGGGCTAGGAGCTGCCTGGAGAGGTTTCTTATAGTCAATACATGATATATACTGGGCTAGAAGGTGGGTTTTTTTTTCTTTTTTTTTTGGAGTATCCTGTTCGTGTACGGAGTACCACGGAAGCATCTTCTATATCTTAGTATCAGGGGCAGCGTCTATCGCCCCGACGAGGTTCAGTCCCCAATATCTTACTTGGTGTTATATCTGGTGTGTCACTCAGGGTATGTAAATACGGGGGCGGCGGCGGCGAGGCGCAGCAGGTCTAAGTTTGAGACTAAAACTGAACCCGCGTGCCCGCTGCCCGTCTAAACCCCTTCCACTACTGTTAGTTGACGTTATTGAGTCCAGTGCTCTGCAGCGGCGTTGGCAAACCTGGTATCCGTTTTTGTGAATCGCTTTGTCAGAATATGTAGCTTTTTCTTTGCTTTACGGCGAAGCCGCCGCGATGTAACGGGTAGCCCCGACTTCGTTCCTCCTCCAGCACGCGCCATCGTGATCAACGTCCAGTGTCATTGGGTCACGAGAGTCTCTTGAGTAGCCAGCCTACACAAAAAGCTGCCTTCCAGGCTTTTACAGAAAAGCCCATCATTCGGCCCAATCTGTCCATGTTCTGGAGGCTCCCCCTTCTCCCACCCAGCCTTAACATCGACTGAGAGAGTACGATCTTGGCAAGTTATCGCGCGACACCTGCTCTACCACGCGCAACGTCATTGCCGGGCCATGTTCTTATCTGTCGGAGCCCTATCTCACTGAGATAAGTCAGAAAGGACAGGTAGGTTTGACACTAGGAGATATCTCATCAAATGGCATAGGAACATAAAACCAAAAACCAGAAACAGATAGAAAAAATCGGGAAGGGGCACTGGTTTCTGAATCACAAGGCGGTTGGGGGGGGTTGGGTTCTTCTTCTTCTCTTTCGGCGTTTGAGTATAAAGCGCTTGTCGGCCTCTTGGAGCATAATGACCTCTCAGGAATAAGATGTAAAAAATGCCTTGTCACCTGTGCTAATTTACTTTGCTTTTCGTGTAGGTGCCCGTCCTTACATCCCCAACGCTTGTCGCGCCCATAGATGATAGCCATAAAATCTCCAGATGGGTTTGTCGACAGCAGCCGAGACTTGTGCCCGGGAAGCACCGCCAGGCCATTGGCGAGCTGCTTGACGAGCTGTATGAAATCCATGCTATTGCCTTCTCAACCACTCGGGATGTGATGAGAAACGGGATCCCCAACCAGGCTGCTGCCCTTTTAGAGAATCCGTCATTGTCCGAGGGTCATCGACGGGCTCTCGAAATAAAGACCATGTTGTGAGTTGATGCTACTGGATATTACAACTGTGCATGGGCATTCCACGTAGGGACTGACACTAACATATGACGCTCATAGCCATGATTCACAGTATAGTCGAGCCCTTGAGCCAGACAACATGGCACAGGTAGAAAATCAAACTCGCGACCTCATGCAACACCTTGCCCTTCTTTTAGAAGAGCATCGTGGCAACAGCGAAGCGTGGATCTTTGGCAACCAGCCCACGATTTTGGATGCCCATGCAGCCGTGTTGGTTGCCAGAATGATGGATCTGGAAAGACTTGACCTAATTCCAGATAGAGTCCGGGTTTATGCGAATAGTGTCAAGGAAACGGCAGAGTGGGAACAGCTTACGCAAGGGCAACCGACGTTCTCGAATGCGTCACTTGGTCCGGCCACCAACCGATAGCCGAGTAAGGGCCAGGGTCGGGTGAGGTAATGTTTAATAAACTTTGTACCGTAAGACATCAATAACGGTCGGGCTGCATATCACCACTTAGGCGTAATCATCAAGAGCTTGACACAGCTCCCCGCCATGTGATGTGGCCAAGGAAAGCGTTAGGTATGAAACAAGTCGCGGCGACAAAAGTTCCCAGACTAAGCAGCGTAGGGACATCGGAAACGCAATTGGTTGGTGACGGAGCGCAAAGAACAGTACGAAGCAAAAGGCAATCCATCGAGCCACCACGGATTCAATGTCAAGGATAAATCCCACTGTGGTCTGTTTGATATCTTGTTTGAAAGGTGGATTGCGCTCTGATACGTGTTATCAATGCTTTATAGTCGCCACCGTACGACCGTACAATAGGGGATGATGTGGGAGGCAGAGATTGCCGACGCTTTCGGTTTAGCCATTCTGAAACTGCTCCCACATTGATATCGGTGGGCCAACCGATGTAAGCCGAACACAATCTTATAGTTGAAGTGGACAGCAATGAGAATTTGAAAGACGATTCTTCTATTATTGGAGTCGAGGGCCCGGCCATTTCTTGAGAGAACGATAGGATTATCGGCCAAGTTGTCGGTCGGGTTTTTCGTTCACTTCGTACTGTAGAAATTTCGAAGCAGATCCAAGACTTGCACCCCTGTGGTGGTTTATTCGAGGAAACTTTCTCACCACGCTGCTGTAAATATGCTCCTGGTTCCGCCCTCAAGTACGAATCAGCCGCACTTGAATAGAGGCCCCGGAGGCAAAAGGAGCCGAGCTGCGTTGTTTGAGAAGAGGCTGTCAGATCAGACGGGTCCGTCAGCCTTCTTGGAGCAGGGATTCATTTCAGGTAGGAGCCAAGACTACGCTCTTTTGGGAAGGTGGTTGTGGTTGAGTCCTGGACCATCCAAGCAGTGTGCGAGACCTGCAGGACTGACTAATAAATAGCTTCCGTCTGGTGTGACCCGTACAGTGCGCTTTGCGTCCTGGCCGGCAGTGTCTGGTGTCTGGTAGGAATTGTCGGCTGTTTCGTGCCTTGGTGGATTGCTCGGGTTGGGACGCAGAGAACTGCAGAGAACTGCCCATGTGCAACTCTAAATTCTATGATGCAGTGATATTTTTTCTCCTAAGAGGACGAAAATCATTCATGCCTCCGAGGATAACGTTGCCTACCTTGAGAAGCCCGGGGTACCGCTTGTGCGAACAGGCACTGTGTAGGACTGTGTAGGATAGCATGCCATGAGCGAGAGAGAGCGAGGACCGGCGTAATGCGGAGAGAGAACTTGTTGAGTTGCACCCCTCGCCATCCAGCATCTCCCCGTTTTGGCACATCCGGCCAGAACAAAAGAACCAAGTTGGCAGAGCTATTTTCCTTTCCCATTCTTCTCGTCCGTCCTCGTTCTCCTGACCCCCCGCGCACGAGTCCACTATCTCCGCTTAGCACGACACTAAGCATATCCAATACATCCTGTCTCCCCGTCTTATCCACCCCTCTCCGCAGATGAGTCTGAATGTTTGAGCCTGACATTTCCGTCGAGTCTACCACCACGAAAAGACCAGACGGTCGCTTTTCTTGGACCGTGTCTCACTGTGACCAACTGGCGACTGGTGGATAGACGGCGGCTAAGAGACGAATGAGTTCGGCGACAGAGTAGGCGAAAGACAGACGTCTTTAACAAAGTTGGTCACAACCGTCAAGACACTCAACCACAATTGACGAACGGTCATTTAATTGGAGACAAACCAGCTTGGTAGCTGTCTCTTGATCTGGAGCGAACTACAAAAATTCCCAGAATGCTTTCGTCGATCTTCAGAAGGCGCCATGAGGTTGAGGAAGTCATGCCCATCCCCGAGCCTCTGGGGGGGAACTCATCGGGCGTTGATCACCTCAAACACCTCGCCGCTTTCGAGAAGGCGCACAAGTTGGATCCCAACTTACCCATGGACGAGTTAAACGATGTCGACGCCGCTCTGGCTACTGGCAACGCCGAAAAAGGTATCGAAATTGAGCATGCTCTCATGGAGGATAATAGTCCGTATCCAGAGGTAGGTCATTCACCCCCACCTTCCATCCCAACTTTCTTGTCTCTAATAACATTTCATTGCCAGGTCCGGGCTGTTGTACGAAACTATGATGTTGATGTACCCGCCAACACCATCAGAGCCTGGGTCATCGGCCTCTCACTTTGCACAATTGGTTCTGGGGTCAACATGCTCTTTTCTTTGCGAAACCCGACGGTTGCAATCACAACTTATGTGGTTCAGCTGATTGCCTATCCCATCGGCCGTGGATGGGACATGGTAATGCCAGACAGGGTTTTGAATGTTTGCGGCATCAAGTTCAACTTGCGACCCGGCAAATTCAACTTCAAGGAGCACGTTGTCATTGTTGCCATGTCGAATGTAAGTTGTTTGCGAAAGCTTGGGATGTTTGGGGCGGTGTATTGAGAACTCTAGTTGACTTGAAGGATCAATGACTGACACGTTCCATCGTTAGGCTGCCTATGGTGGTGGTGCCCTCTACGCAACCGATGTGCTGTTGACCCAAAAGATATTTTACAAGCAGGAGTTTGGTATCGCGTTTGAACTCCTTTTCGGCATCACAACACTTTGCACTGGGTACGGTATGGCTGGTCTCGCTCGCCGCTTCCTCGTCTGGCCCGCAGCTATGATTTGGCCCGCCGATTTAGTCAATTGCGCCTTGTTTTACACTCTACATGACCATTCCAGATCAGACCCATCCAAGACGAACGGCTGGACCGTTGGCCGCTATAAGCTCTTCTTCATCGTTGGATGTGCCGCATTTGTCTGGTACTGGTTCCCTGGTTGGATTTTCAAGGGCTTGTCCTACTTTGCCATTGCCTGCTGGATTGCCCCCAACAGTGTAGCCGTCAACAAAATCTTCGGCAACAATCACGGATACGGGCTGATACCCATCACTTTTGACTGGACCGTGGCCACGGGCTTCATTGGATCTCCTCTCATTCCCCCTTTCTACGCCATCATGAATGTGCTCGGCGGTATCACATTCTTTTTCGTCATTGTCTCGATGGGAGTTCATTTCAGCGGCACCTGGTACGCCGATTACATGCCTGTGCAGTCATCCGAGGCGTATGACAATACCGGCAAGACTTACAACGTTTCCCATATTTTGGACAGCAACTTTAACCTCAACGAAACTGCTTACAAGGAGTACTCCCCTCTGTACTTGTCCACTCAATTCGCGCTGGCGTATGGATTGTCTTTCGCTGCCATGTCGGCTGTCCTCGTTCATGTCGCACTGTATCACGGCAAGGATATTTGGAGACAATTCAAGATGGCTCGTCATCAAGAAGACGACGTTCACATGCGACTGATGAAGAAGTATCGCGACGCTGAGGACTGGTGGTATGCTGGTAAGCTTGCATCTGCTTGACATGATGGAAAAAAAAAAACCAACGAAATTATGGTTGACATGTTTATTAGCTTTGTTCATTATCATGGTTGGTATCTCATTTGGAGTCGTTACCGGCTGGCCGACTGGCTTTCCCGCATGGGCCTTTGTGGTGTGCTTGCTGCTTCCAATTATTTGGCTTCTTCCCATTGGAATCATCCAGGGTATTTCTAATATTCAACTTGGTCTCAACGTCTTGACTGAATTCATCATTGGTTATATGGTTCCCGGCAAACCTATGACCATGATGATGTTCAAGAACTACGGCTACATCTCCATGTCACAAGCATTGTACTTTGCTCAAGATCTCAAGCTTGGCCATTACATGAAGGTGCCACCCCGTGTCATGTTCTCCTCTCAGCTGATTGCCTCTATTTGGTCAGCTATTGTTCAAATTGGAGTGATGAACTGGGCTCTGGCGAAGATCCCCGATGTTTGCAGTGAGGGACAAAAGGACAACTACAGCTGTCCGAGCGGCCATGTCTACTACACCGCCTCGGTAATCTGGGGAGCCATTGGCCCTGCTCGCATCTTCAGCCACGGCGCTACTTATTCTAACCTCCAGTGGTTCTGGCTTGTTGGTGCTGTCACTCCCATCCTGACATGGCTGCTCGCAAGACGGTGGCCCAAGTCTTTCTGGCGATATGTGTGTACGCCTGTCGTCTACGGTGGTACTGGCTTGCTACCTCCCGCTACAGTTCACATCTTTCTCTGCTGGGGTGTTGTTGGCATCATGTTCAACTACTTTGTCAAGCACCGCTACACTGGTTGGTGGCTTCAGTACAATTACATCGTATCTGCAGCCATGGACTGCGGTCTGATCATTAGCACACTGGTCATATTCTTCACTCTGTACATGACAAACGCATCTGCCCCTTCATGGTGGGGCAACAACGAGATGACGAACACGCTTGATTGGCATGCCAACGCAGTTTCAAGACATCTTGCTCCTGGCGAAAAGTTTGGACCTACAGTTTTCCCCTGATCAGAAAAGAGATGCATTATTGACAATTACTGGCGTTTTTTGGGATGAGGAAACGCAGAGCAAGCATGCTATGATGTTGATCGTTATTCATGTAAAGGGAGTTTATTGTCATTTCCATGCTTGGAACATTCTTGCCGATGCATTATAATGTGTATGAGATGGGAAATTTATTTTGCGTTTGGATGGAGTTTGGGATCGTGGAACGATATAACTTCGCTTGGACCTGTGGTTTATGCTTGCTTTAGCAAGAACTGTGCAAAGATACCTGATTGATGAACTGTGCATAAGAGCTTTTATATCATGCGTATGTGATGATGGGTTGTCCAGTGTGAATGAATAGTAATTAAGATGCCACAAATTTGTACATGTACATGCTTGTAGTTGAAAGTTCATACGAAGGAAAAGAATTGCACCCAATTGAATGAAGCTAACGTGTCGCGTCCGTCCTACGCCCCACCTATCGGCGTGTCAAGGATCTGGAACAAGCAGTCATGTGCATGCATTATTCACGGCAAGGGTGCCATCACGTGACCTCGCTGCCTCAAACGACCTAGCCAATTTTGCGCACAAGGCGAATTAGGGCTCAGCACCGCAACCGCTCAGTTTCTCGCAGGTCGACAACTCCACCGGAAAAAGCCCTCACCTCCAATTCGAGAATCTCCTCGATCGTCATTCAACCACAGGTCAAACCACCACCGCCAAAATGAGTACGTGAACGCTCCCATGCGAATCTCAAGCTTCACACGGAAGTTTTTTTTCACCCGAGTTGTTGTTTTAACTGACAGGTCTGGTCGTGTAGCAAAGGGTACCTCCAGTTTCGGTAAACGTCACAACAAGACGCACACCTTGTGCCGACGATGCGGTTAGTGATGCCCACTCCACTGTGCAGATGTCTAGGGACCGAGAAAGAGGAGGCAAACGACGACAGAAAATGTATGAGCCCAGAGGTCTGGGTCAGCGTTTCGAAACGGAAAGACTCGATCAACATGGAAGGCGGCACGCGGCTCACAAACGTTAACGTGGCCTACGACTTTGATACTGACGGGACTCAATTCCAGGTCGCCGCTCTCTGCACATCCAGAAGCACGAGTGCTCTTCTTGCGGCTACCCCTCCGCTAAGACCCGCAAGTGTACGTTATGCATCTCACCTTGACTCTTCCCGATTTCCTTTACTCGACACCCAGATGATCCTGATTCTGGTCGAGTGACACACTCGACCCAGTCCAGTCAGGAAATCAAGGCTAACATCAATCTCTACAGACAACTGGGGCGAGAAGGCCAAGCGAAGAAAGACCGTCGGCACCGGCCGCTGCCGTTACCTCAAGGATGTATCACGCCGATTCAAGAACGGGTTTCAGACCGGAACTCCCAAGGGCGCCCGCGGCCCTGCCTCCAAGTCCGAGTAAATCTGTCTTGTTCAAGACCTCTTAGTTTAACCAAACTAGAACTCGCCAATTCTTCCAGAAAAATTATTCAAAAATGGGAAGATTTTGACTTGAGAATAAAAGAATGAGCTTTTTTTTTTTTACCCTACATCGCATCCATTTCACGATTTGACGCCAACTGTGACTTGGGGAAAAAAGGAAGATGGGGACTTGTTGCAAGGGAAAGAAACGGGCGAATAGCGATACAAAGGAGGATGTCGGAGAGCGGTTGTGTACGGGGAAAAAGAGGTACCTTCATGGTACTCTTCTTTCTTTGGGGAGGGGGGCCGTTTATGGTTTTTATCTGGTAAAAGACAGCATCGGTTAGGTAGTCTCTTGTTACCTCGCCGTTTCTGTACTTTTACGGCGGGAAGGGGCATCAACAAGTGCACCTCTTTTCGGATGGAGCATGGGACACGGTGTTTTGAAGCAAGGAACTGGACTGGCTGCCCTTATTCTTTTTTTTTTCTTAGCTTTTTGAGAAGAAAAGTGTTTGAAAGCTAAAAGAAAGGGTTTGCCAATGCCCAACTGGTTTGGTGGTACGTGAATGTGTGTGCTCTTGAAGTTGGGTTCCTCGAATTGTGCTGAAAGTGTCATGATGTTCATCGCGGCATTCAAGTCGTGCCGTGATGACTGAATAAAGCACGATCACACGGAAGTACATGAAATTTTCTTCTTCTTCTTCTTAATCTGCAACGAAGAAAACACAGGTCCGGTCTCAGGAAACACCACAACTTCTCAACATTGCTTCTCACGAAAACGAAAACGGAACTTGGGAATCTTTTTTTTCCCGCTCACAAGAGTCTCGCACAGCTCCATTTCGACATCAAACGCCCCCCCCCCATCCTATCGCATACATCACCAATAGCTTCATCACGACCCCTCGATCTCGACACAACTTCCTTCACCACCTAAAGATGACCCAACGTCAGGCTCCCCTCTCGAACACCCTCACGCCCCCATCCCCAGAAACATGATACAAATACTCGGCATCTCCCTCCCCGCCAGCCCCCTTCCCGCCCCCCGTCATCCTCACCACACCACTCACATCCCTCGCCGTCCCCGTATCCAAAAGTCGCAGCGCCATAACACACCGCGCCTCATGCGCAAGGGAAAGCGAAAACGCCGCGTGCTCCCTCTCCAGCGTCGTCGTCTGCGCATGCAGCAACGGGTCGTCCGCCGAGACTGTCATGACAGTAGCATGGACTTTCTACTCTCATCCCCAGGTCAGTCAGTCCACAACCTCCCAAGACCAGGTAATCAAGATAAAAAAAGCGGAAAGACGAAGCGGGCCAAGAAGCAAGAAGAAAAAAAAAAACATTACCTCCCTCAATCCCACCAGCAGATTCATCACCTCCACCACACCGGCGTCCCCCATGGCCAACCAAGCATCCATCTGGTCCAGCACCAAGACGACATCCCTTCTTCCTCCCCCCGCCCCCGGGGACGATACATCCGCAATGGCTCTCTCCAACCCATCCCTCACGTCCCCCGCCGCACTCCCGCCAAGAACATAATCCTCTTTGTCGAGTCGTCCCCCGCCGTCCGGCCCGTCCTGCGCCTCAGGCATGCACAGGCCCGTGAGACCATCGACAAACGCAAATCTCTTGCTCTCGCGGACCCTTTCCAAGTCGAGCGCCTTTTGTAAATTAGCAAGGGGCTTGCCGAATGCCGTCATCGAAAAAAAACCCCCCCCCGGAACTTTTTGGAACAAACAAACGTTGTAAAGAAGAACACAAGGATACCTCGCAAGAATACCTACCATCTTGCCACAGCCCTCCCTCCAAAACGCCCCGTCCCTCAGAAAACTACACAGCACGACCGCCGTGTCCGTCCCGTCCCCAACATTGCTCCTCCCTCTCAGGAGACTGTACAGCCATCGGAGGACAAGCCAGTTTGCGCTCGCACCAAGCACGCTCGTGACAAGGACGAGGCTATGCTCTGGCGGCAAGTCAAGGTATGGTTCTAGGAGAGGAGGAATCTTGGTTGATGCGCATGTCATTCTGGAGCTTCGGGCAAAGGTGGGGTGAAAATGAAGGGCTACTTGCTTGGATTGGAACGAAAATTTGAAATGGCGGTGGAGAGATCTAGAATCGTACAAAATAAAGGCGATGATGAGTCTTTCTCAAGCGACGAGAAATTGCGTACAAGTCTCGGTGTTCTTTGCAGAGAATGGATGCATCAAGGATTTAATCTGGGCGGGAGATGCTCAAGAAGGAGAATTCCAAACTTTGTACGGATTATTGCGGCGACTGACATGGTGGTGGTGGGGCGGCATCACCCATGAACCACCAGCTTTTCTGCGCCCAAGGCAACAAATAGGACACGGCTCGTTGCAAACATTCATCAATTGTCGTCATGCCTTGTCGGCGTCTCATCTAATTCGGTGCAACACATGCTGATGCCACCCACTAATGAAATTGAATACCAGAAATTGAAACGCCAGACACCCAATGGTCCCAATCCCAAGTCGAGATTGACCATGAAAAAGAATCGAAACAATGACAGAGTAGGCAACATGCAAGCTATTATTCCAATGCTCCTTGAGTGTGTATAGTTGCACTAAACATGTAACGCGGCCTCTTGCAAACAGTATCCGGGTATGTAATCTCTTGCCAAACAACTGCCAGTGCATGTTGCCAATCTCGCTCGACTATCCTTCGCTCAGGCACGACCTATCCAGTCATAGCATGCTCAAAACTTCTCCATGAGGTTATTTCTTACTGTCCACATACGAGCCCTCTTGCCATAAATGAACAAGGGAATCGTGGTAAGCTGAAGAATAAGCTGAATAATGCCCAGCCAGATATAGACCGTCTTCGGTCCGTCATCGGCCATCCAGTGTGATACAAACAGACTAAAGACAAGTCCATGTAGCACGTTCTTGGAAAAGTTGAGCGTGACGAGTGCCTCCCCCGCATACTGGCGGTAGCTGTCAACACAAAATGTAATGGCCGTGGTTGAGCCTAGAGAGCATCCAAACGAGAGGATGCCAAAGAAAAGCGTCGGAACGATCCAGTGGTCCTTGGCTTCTGCCGACCAGCCAAAGCCCATGAGCCCAACACAGGTAGTAATCATGATGGGAATAGCCATGACCAATCGAAACTCGGGTTCGTACAAACCGCCGTTGCGGCGTGACATGGCGCGCACAATGATATCACTAATTTTGCCGGCCACGCCTGTACCAAGCACCCCCCCAACGAAAGGTGATATGTACACAAGCCCGGTTTGCAGTGCATCAAAGTTGTAGATGGTCGGATCCCGGTATATGATAGCCATTGTCTCTGATATTACAATCAGCCATCCGATTGAGCACGCGTACACGGCAGAAGACCACAAGACAGCTGGATACGAGAACAAGATGAACGGCCGAATCATAACCTTGAGCCACTTGTCGCTTTTCAGGCGGCCATGGTATGGCTTCAGTTGCTGAGTAAATGTTCGGGCAGGTTGATGTCGCAAATTATGCGTGTAGGCTCGAACTTTGGGCGGACTTCTGAGTGCTGATGCGGGGATTCTTTCATTGTCTAGATTGGGACCGTGGGAGAAGTACTGCATGTTGCTGTCACTGCCCGCAGCATTATGAAGATACGGCGAATGCCCTTCCTGTTCACCATGGGCCTGAGAGACGTCGGTCCCCGGCGTTTGCGTGGGACTGTGAACAGGGCTGATGGCGTGAGTATCGGCATGCTCGTCTGACACATAAACGAGAGGAACATTCGTGTCCAAGGCGACAGGGTTGGCTTCCGAGGCCTCTCTGGGCTTTTCCGTCGACGGGGACACCACAACCAGAGGCGTCTCGCCGTGTATGTTTGCTGATGCGGCTGATGCGGCTGATGCGGCTGGTTGGCTCATCGCCTCTGCGTTCTCTGTAGCGAC
Organism: Epichloe festucae Fl1; assembly: GCA_003814445.1. NCBI lineage: Eukaryota > Fungi > Ascomycota > Sordariomycetes > Hypocreales > Clavicipitaceae > Epichloe > Epichloe festucae. Next base: position 5,022,845 of record CP031385.1, on the reverse strand, counting down.
AGCCTCGGCGAATCCGACATGACGGTGGGAAGATGACTGAGTGAGATGAGTTGCCGATGGAGTCGCCACACCGGCAGCGTTGCCATTATCCTGACCCGGATGTCGAGAGGCACTGCTGGTGGGCAGGCACGGCGCAAATCCAACGTGAACATCTCTCTGGCGTGCTGCGGCACCAGGTGAAGGCGGCCTCTCGGGAGTTCTGGGCATGATTCTCTCGGAGTGCATAGACTGTCGTGGGATGTGTACGTTCATACGAGATGAAAGTCGTCGAAGAAAGGACGGACGCGAAGAGGGTTTTCGGGTGGGCGTGCGATCCCAAAACGTCTCGGGAACGAACAAGAACAAAAGCACAAACCCCAAGCTGGCCACCATGGCAACAATACTACGAAAAGAGAGAAAAGAAAGTCAGATGAGAGAGTCTTGAGCCATGACACACGGAAATCTGTTCCAAGAAACTTACAAGAATACCCAACGCCACCCGAAACGGCCGATAATGGCAGCACTGACAAGGGGAATTAAATTCTTGCCTCCTAGCAATAACAACGTATATATGCCAATACGATAAGCTCGCTCGTGAAGGAAGAAAATCTCGGCGATGGTAGCCGAGGGAAGACACTCTACAGGACTGACGGCTATTCCCTGGAAGACTCGGGCGGCTAGTAGCGATGAAAAGCTGGAAGAATAGCCCGACCATATACATGTTGCAATGAACAGTATGACACTAGCAAGATAGACAGGTCTTTTTCCAAACAAAATGGCGGTTGGCGATGCCACGACCGAACCGACACCAAGGCCCATCATGTAGAGACCGACTGTCAAGGATACGGTTTCGACGGTGACATCGAAATCCTTTGCGACATTGGTGAATCCAGCCGCCAATATGGACGTAATACCGCCACCGATCATGCAATAGAAGCCCAAAGACAGCAATGCAGTGTCCCGGCGCCAACCAGGCCAGTTCAGGGGATCGTTCTGAGAGTCCTCGGGCTGAGGGTCCAGAATGATGGTGCCATCCTCTGTTTTCTTCTTCTCATCACCCGTTTCCGGAGGTTTGAGGGTGCTAGGTGGCGCTTCTTGGGCTGGACGAGAGCCACCAGGCGTCAAAGGCACGTCAACCGGGAACCCCGCTGGCATAGACGAGTGAGAGGTTCTTGCGTGTACATTACGTAGACCGAGAGGTTCGTTACGGTTAGTGGCCAGAAGAAGAACAGATCCTAGAAGCATGTGGTGGTCAGCAAACTATGCATCCTACCAGGATCTGCGAAGAATCAAGCCGAGGATTGGCAAAGAATTTTACCTGGGACCTCAGCGGTTCGCGGGTCGTTCAACACTCCAAAACTCCATTTCGAATGACCAGACAGTCGCTTCTCCTGTTGGCTATTCTGGCTGGCCTTGGATTTAAAAAAGCGGCCGATTTTCCAGCGGGAGGCTCCATCCTTTGGGTCCTCGGATGTCGATGACATTGGTTTTACTGATTGTACTGTGACGCGAATGAAGTAGTCGTAATCCTGCCACCTGCCAGCAGTAAAGTGCCGATACAAGATGCACTTTGTGCAGCGCTACCAGCGATGTCAAATCATGGGTTAATTAAGAGAAGGTGAAATGCAGACTCTTGTGGATGGGTACGCTCGGAACTGTCGTAGAGCAAACAGCCAAGCTAGCCGAAGTCGAATAGATAAAAATAAAACTTATGCAGCGCAGTGATAACGATGCAATTTATAGGCGAGTGTAGGAGGAGAGGATGCTCGAGGACCGGATCACCGGCATCTAGGTGTGATGAGTGAGGGAATGTCTTGGTGATGCGAGGGATGTTATGTGTCAGGAGACAAGAGATGGCGAGTTGACGTTCAGGGTCCAGACATGGTGTTTGCGAGTTGTCGGTGGAACCAAGGGGGGGAAGGAAGGGTCCAGCGAAGAGATAAGGTTGGCCAAGAAAGAGCCAAGACAAAGCCAAGAAAGAGTCAATCAATGCCTCAATGCCTGGAGGTTGCATCCGCGTGTTGGACGCAATGCAAGCTGCTGATGCTGATGCAGGAGCACGGTCTAGCGTGGCAAGTGGTGGGCGACAGGTGGCAGGTGGCAGGTGGCACGTGGCACGCAACACAGACTATTGCCGGTGGGAGTACTCCGTACGGACGTACACCCCACTGTACGAGGGCTAATAATACAACGTGCAAGTGGAAGGCAAGGCAGGCGTGGAATGTGGCTGCAAGGCTTGCTGGGATTGTTAGGCTTGTTAGGCTTGTTAGGCTTGTTGGGCTTGTTATTAGGCTTGTTGTTGCCCTGTACTCTGAATAAGGGTGTGATCCACGAGCCAGTGCAAACTTTGCACGAGTGCAAAATGCACATAACCAGACGCGCTAGCTATTTTTGTTAGCTAAGATCTATAAGATTTATAGAATTTTGTCTAAATTATATAAACACTATATCCTCCCCTATTTATAATATATCTTTTTAACTAGGGCCTAACTAAGGCTATATAAATACTTATAATAGGCTTAGATTCTGTGAGGCCCCACTCATAACACAGGTACACTAGCGCACCTCGCAGACAGGCCACGCCCTAGGGCTAAGTCCACGTGACGCTAGCAAGCCACTAGCTATAAGCTAGTGACTCATATATATAATACACTTAGACCTAGTAAGCTTTAGTTAATATACTAAAGCCTTTATACCTCTTACCTAGCTATTATTATTCTTATAATTTTAAAGCTTCTCTTACTAGCTACCTAAGAGTAATATAAGGGGGAGAACTACTTAATTTACTAGAGTAATATTAAATAATAACCTAACCCTAATAGATAAGAGTTATACCTAATTAAATAAGGGTAATACTATAGGTATAAATATACTATATACTACTAAAACTATACTTATAATAAGACCCCTTACCCCTTATACTAAAGCTATAGTAATACTAGAGTAAATTACTTAGTTAGAAAAACTCTAAAAACTATAAGAGTAAAAATAAAAGCTTATTAACCTTATTAGGTATAGTTTAGGAGAAGTATAAGGGAAAACCTAGTAAAAAGCTAGTACTTTATTAAGTAATAATAGCTAAGAAGTTAAAGTTAAGAATATTACTAAGCTTTAATACCTTATAAACCTATAGAGGTATAAGATATAAATAAATAACCTAAACTATGCCTTTAATAAGGTAAAGAAAAAATACTAATATTGTTACATGCAGGTTTGGCACGATATAAGGCGAATCCATTAGAGGGGCTAACGGATCTGCTATTATAAGGTTATACTAAGTTTGCTATAAGAGTTACTATTAGGTATAAGGTAAGATATCTAAAGAAGGTTAATTCTTTTTATCTAAAGTCTAAATCTAGTCTTATATACGCCTGTATTTAGCTCCGCCACGTAATAAGTGCTAGGTATACCTTAAAAGATAACTATCCTAGTTAGAGGTAGTTAGACTATAACTAGATTTGTTCTTTACCTAGCTAAGTAAATTAAAGAAAAGAAAAATTATCTATTAAAATTACACAAAAGAAAATTTAAAATAGCTATTATCATGTATTATAATAACTTTTTAGCGCTATATATCCCTTAATAGGTTCTCTAAAATTATTATATTAAATAATATATTTAACCTTTCTAAAATTAATTTTCTATTTACTACCTTCCTATTTTCTATTGCTAATTTCCTATTATTTAGTAAATTCTTAAGTTCTATTATACTAACTATTTCTATTCTAATTTAGTCTAAATTTATTCTCTTAATCTAGTAAACTAGCGAATTTGTCTATCTTTTAGCAAATTCTTAAATTCTATTATACTAACTATTTCTATCCTAATTTAGTTTAAATCTATTTTCTTAATCTAGTAAACTAGCGAATTTATTTATCTCTATTACTTTAATAATTAGTAAGGGTAAAGTTAGAGATACTATTTATCTTTATATTACTACTATCTTTAATTTATCTAATAATATAGGCAGTGTTTTATTTAGGCTAGGTAAAACTAGTATTACTAGCGCTCCTTATTATAAAACTATTTAGTTCTTTACTATTTTACTAGGTAGCTTAAGCTTCTTTATTAGTATTAGTGGTAAGGCTATTTCCTCCTATAGATATTTATTACCTAATCTTAGTGTTATTTAGTGTTCTTTATCTTATAGGGTATTAGATTTACCTAAACCTAGTGTTATTAAAGACTAATTCTTCTTACTTAGTATTAATAGTAAGCTTATCTTACCTTATAGTTACCTATTACCTAAATTTAGTATTACCTAAGCTAGTATTACTAGAGTTAGTATTACTAGAGTTAGTATTACTATAATTACTTTTACTTTCTTAGTATTTTCTTTATATCTTTTTTACTCCTTTATTAGCTTATTAATAGTTACTACCTAATCCTATATCTTTTTTAATATCTTTATTACTATATTAGCTAAAGCTATAATCTTTTCCTTATACTTATCCTTTTAAACTATATTTTATTTTAAAGTGTTAATTTATTTATTAAATTTAATTAGTATTTTACCTATATTAAGTTTAGTAATTCTCTTTTTCTAATCTTTTAATATATCTAATATCTTTAAAAACTTATCTTAGATTACTATTACCTCTTTTTATATTAAAGCTATTAGTTAGTAAACTTCTTTTACTAATTCCTTTACTATTATATACGCTTTATTTACCTATCTTTTAGTGTCCTTAAATCCTTTCTTTACCTAGTTAACTTAATTAACTAGGTTATTAATCTTACTTTACTTATATTATTTACTCCTTTCTTTATCCTTTTATAATTCTAATAATTTCTATATTAGCTCCTTCTCTATGCTAATATAAAGTAAGTTTACTTATTTAATACTAGCTAAAGCGCCTATAATTATAGCATTTACTACGCTATATTTATTAGTAAAATAAAGAGCTAAAAGATTTACTTATAGTAGTAAAGATAATATACTATTATATATAGCTATTTACTATTTATATTTAACTATTACGCTATTATAAAAGGCTACTATTACTATTTTTACCTAGCCCTTTACTTTTCTTATTACTTTATATTCTATTAGATTAATAGTAATCTAATATATAGGCTTTCTTACTTACCTTACTATAGCTTATTTTATAATTAATATAGCCTTTTATTCTTTAAATATAGTAAAGATCTATATAATTATGTTTTACTATAATATAAAATATATATCCTTTAAGTTAACTTCTAATCTATTAAATACTATTATAGTGCCTTTAAGGGTGAATTTATATACATAGGCTTATATTATATATTTAATATCCTAATTACTATTCTTATAACCTAATTTAGTGTGTTTAAACTTACTAAAATTAACTCCTTTAATGCTCTTTTCTTTATATTTAGCATTAAACTCTTCTATTACTCTTTTACACACTACTACACTAATATTAGGCATTAGTATTTAAGCGTTAGTTCTAGATTTAAGCTTCCTAAATCTAAGGAATAATAGCTTAAAATTAAGGTCTATAATTTGTTTGTAAACCTATAATAGTCTAATAATATACTTAGTAAGCATTTCGCTAATATTATTATTTATCTTACTTTCTACATCCTTATATTTACTCTTAGTGCCCCTAGCTTTAGTTTTTTTATTACTTTTAGGTTTAGACTTTAGTTTAGAACTATCCTTAGTAAGGTTAAATCTTACCTTATTACTATTATTTTTGTTTAATTTATTAGTAAAATCCCTATCCTTTTAATTTACTTTTATTTTCTTTAGTTACTTTTATCTTATAACTCTTATATAATTATCCTTAATTAAATCTTCTATTACTTATTTATATTTCTATTACTCTATATCTAAATCTAACTTTATACTTATAAAGTTATTATTATTATTATTATTACCTTACTCCTTAGTATTAACTATATCTTAAATAACTTTTACTATATTAATATTTTTATTATATCTCTCTATTAATTATAATAGTATATTTAATTTATCTTATCTTATTCTTAGTTTATCTAAATACTACTACTATTATAACTATATAATTTGTTATATAAGGCATAAATATATCTCTAGCTAATTCTAATATTTTACTTAACTTAAATAGTATTTAAAGAACTTTTTCTCTTTATAATAAGTTATAGTTCCTAGTTTTACTAAAAGCTTATTTATTTACCTAATATATTTAGCTCTTTCCCTATTAGTAGTAAATTACTACTATGCTAAATTTATAACTATTAGCTAACCTAATAGTTAATTCTATTATATTAAAGCTAGGATTTAAATATAAAGGTATCTTACCTATATTTACTTATAAAGTGTTTAATTATATATATTAACCTTATTATTAAAACAAATAAAATCTAGTATAGCTTTTAGGTTATAGTATAGATTTATATAATATCTATAAAGCTTATATTTAACTTCTAGTGTGATATTTTTATGTTTTACTTAATATTTCTTATAGTTATTATAATTCTATATCTCCTATAGCTAAATTAATTCTATTTCTTATAGCTTTTAGAAAATTTTATAACCTATGTTATTATCTTTAGGCTTATAGGCTATTAAGTAAAAATAAGACTAAGATAGATTTAACTACGCTTCTATTAGATTTAACTATATATAGGTAGTAGTAGTAGTAAGGGATAATATAAAGTAAGAGTATAGTAAGCTTCCTTTAGTTAGTATAAAAGAGCAATATATATAAGAGAGTCTAATAGCTTTAATCTATTCTATTAAATCTAGCTATTTACTATTAACTTTTTTCCTTTATTATTACTATTCTATAGGTAAATTAAGGCCTTTCTTTATATATTCCCTTTACTAGTTAATTAGGTTTTTCTTAAGGTAGTCTTTTACTATCTTAGCTATATTAATTCGCATTTCGCTTTTAGCTATCTATTAATTATCTTTAGCTATATATCCCTTCTATCTAATAAGGAATTTCACTCTTACTATTTTAGTCTATTTAAAAATCTTAACCTAATAACTATAGATTTATTTAATCTTCTAATAATTCACTTCCTTTAGATTATTAAATATAATTAGTAGTAAAGCTAGTTTTTCCCTATTAAATAAATCCTTTTCTTATACTAGTTTTTATATTTATACTACTAATACTACTAGATAGACTTAAGAGTTAAAAGGGAAATCTAATTAATATACTAATAGGTTTACCTTTTCTAGCACCTTATATAGCCTTACTCTCTATAGTAACTATTTTTTCTTAGGCTTACTAGGTAACTTATATCCCTTATATAATCATAAATACACTATATCTCCTATATTAATATTAACTAGTTTATAATAATAATTATACTAAATCTTAGCAAGGGTAGTAGCTATTATAATTACTAGCTAAGCCTTATACTAGTATAGCTTTTGTAATACTACTATATTATTTACACTAGCCCTAGTGTTAGTTATGTTATTTAGAGAAAGAAAGTTAATAATACTTAGAGGATAAAATCCGTATAATAGCTTATTAGGAGCCTGCCCTATGCTTATTACTATAGTGTTATTTAGTTAATACTATAGCGCTAGAAGTAATAACATTCACACTATATCTAGGTCTATTACTATATAATATTAGATTATAATTATTACTATCTAATTCTTCCTTTTTACTATTCTATCCGTTTAGGGATAGTATACTATGCCTATAAGAAGTTTAACTCCTATATATTTAAATATCTCTTTCTATATATTAGATATGAATTTTAGGTTTTTATTGCTAATAATTTACCTTAGTAATCCCTAATTTACAATATATAGCGCATAAAGGAGTAATTTTACCTAGATTTCTACTAGGTATATAGTGTGCCCTAGTATTAGAAAAGTCCTTTTACTAAATAAGTAATTTACTAGGTATAACGAATTATATATTATATATCCTTTTATTTACCACATTATATTCATGGCTAATACCTCTAGTATATCTATAATAAAATTAAGTAAAATTATATAAAAAGGCATTAGTTTTAATTACAAAGGTTATAACTCTTCTAGTGGTTTTAAGCAATTAATTACATTCTCCTAATATACTATACAATAGGCTATATAGTTATAAATCTATTAGCTTATTTATAGGAAATACACTAATTAAAGCTTTACTACTATTCTAGTGATTTTAAAATATTACTGCTTATTATAAACTAATTATAGTATAGATTTAACCTTTATTATTAGAATATAAAGATAGAAAAACCTATCTTTATTATAATAGTATAACAAACTATCCTTATGTAAATCCTATCTATATAGGGGAATTTTTAGTCTAATCTAGGTATTTTTTACCGCTTATCTCTCTTAGTATGCTCTTATAGCTATAATAATTTAGCTAAACTTTTAGTTAGATTAATACCCTTAGATAATTCTAGCCTTAAGGTTATTATTAATTATTATAGTTATAATATATTCCTTAGTAGCGAAATATATGCTTATATCTAGTTTATTATATTAACTTTTTTACGCTACTTCCCTATAAGTTACCTTTACTAGTAACCTTAAAAGTGTATTTAGCACTATATTTAGCACTCCTAGTATATATATTACTTTTAAGTTAAATTATAATAGATAGTTTATAACCTTAGCTAATTTTAGATTAGCCTTATCTAAATCTATTATTAATAAGGAGGTATATTTAATAATGCCTTTTACTAGAGAATAGTTAGTTAATATATTAACTACTATATTATTAGATTAAACCATTTTTTAGAGCTTCCTAATACTTTATATAATTATAGCTACTTTTACTTTAGTTAAACTATATTATTTCTTAATACTTAATATTACCTTTAAAAGAAATAAAATTAGCTATATTTAGTTACTCTTAATATCCCTTCTAGGAATACTTTAACTATTTTATTCTTTTTATAATTAAAATATATATAAACTAAATCCTTCCTTATAGGTATTAATTTTAAGGAAAAGTAGCTTCTTTAGATTATAATACTATAAGGTTTATTTCTTACTTAAGAATATTTTAATATCTTTAAAAGCCTTTTTCTTCTCCTTAGTTAGTAAAAACATCTTTTATTATATTAATCTTTTCTATACTAGTTTTAAGATACTAGTAATTTTCTTCTCCTTATTATAAAACTCCTTTAATAACGCTATTTTTTATTCCTATAATAGTTAGATTTATATATTAAACCACGGGATTCTATTATAAAGAAAACTAGCTATTTTAATAAAAGTTTTAAGACTTAATAAATTATTTAGAAAAATCATTTTTTAAAAGGCTTTAAGTCTATTATTAGTGTTAATAATTCCATTACTATTTATAATAAAACTAAGTAATTAGATAGCTAGGTAACTAATAAAGGACTTTTTTATAGCGATTATTATCCTATTTTCCTTAAGGATTTTAAGCATAATATTAAGGTAAACTAAATACTCCTTAATACTATCTAAAAATACAATAATATTATTAATATATACTTATATAAAATATTTGTATTTTTAGAATAATTTATCTATAAATTATTAGGTAAAAGTAAGGGAATTCTTATATCCTATTAAAGCTATATTTAATGCCTTAAGGCCTTAATTTAATATAATTACTATACATACCTAGTGGTCTCTCCTAACTAGTAGCTAGTGGAAAAATCCTATTTTATTAAATAAAGAATAAACCTTCTTACCACAGGTGTTATCTATAATATTACTTTAGTTTAGTAAAGGGTATATATCTAGTATTACTATATTATTAAGTAATCTTATATTAATTATAACTTTTCCTTTCCTTTTCTAACTAGTTTCTTACTAAACTATAAACACTAGACACACTATAGTTACTAGCTTATCTAGGTATATTATCTTCCCTTTTAGGTAAAGTTTATTATATACTTTATTAAGTTTACTTATATCTTAGCTACTTAATCTATAAGGTCTAATTAGCCTTATTTAATATTACCACTTATTAACAAGATTAATCCTTATTTTCTTATTCTTAGGCATAGGAATAATACCTTTATCCTAATAGATATTATATTTATTAGAAAGCTAGATAAATTTACTTATAGCTTTATAGTTAATATTAGTAATTTATACTCTAAATTTATTAGTAATATATAAAATCTCTTCTAGATATAAAATCCTATATAATAGCACTCCTATATTAACTTTCTTTAGGTTAAGCTTATCCTTTTCCTTATTAGATTTATTACTATCTTTATCCTTATTTTCTATTTTCTTTATAATATCTTTACTAAAATAAGCATAATATATAAAAGGGTTATTAATTACATAGTTAGCATTAACTTCGCTAGCTACTATTAGCTATATAACCTTTTTATGCTTATAAATTATAATAGTTTTATTAGTTAGGTTATAGGTAATTATTTGCCTTTAGCTAGTGTTACTAAATAAAGTATTAGGAAAATATTCTAAATATAACTACATATAATATATACTTATTTCCTAATTTCTTTATACTACTTTCTAACTAACTAGTATATATGCTAATGCTTTTAGCGGAATTAACACTATTTATATAGTAACTACCCTTTAATAAGGAACTTTAATAGCTAGCTTAAAAATCTTTACTAGTACTATTATACTATAGACTAACTAAAAAACCACCCTAGGGTATATAAAATTAAGCTTTACTTTATACTTATAAAGGAAATTCATTCCTAGTAATAATTTTAGTCCTAGATTTAGTATTATATTTACTATTACTATAAAATATCTAGTGATTTTAGTTTTATAAGCTATCCCTAGAATATAAAAATTAAATATAGCTTTTTTAGTTATAAAAAAGGAAGACCTTACTCTAGATATAAGCTTAGGTTCCTATATTACTTATTTTACATTTAATTTATTTTACTAGAGCTATGCCTTATTTACTAAAATTAATAATATTCTTAAGTTAAGGTAAATCTAATAACTCTTACCCTTATTATTAAACTTAATATTAATCTTTAAATATATATTTACTTACTTCCTATTATATTTAACTTCTTATAGTCTTATAATAGCCTTAATTACTTATCCTAAAACTAGTTAGTTTAGCTTTATTAAATCTATCCTTATAGTGTTTTTATTTATCTCTTTTTTAATATTTTCTATAAAGTAAGTTTTAATAAAATTTAAGTTTTATACTTAGGTTTCTATATAGTTAACCTCTTTAACCTCCATTTCTTTAGCTATATAATAACTATATTCCTAAAGATAAGTCTTATATTATTATACATTAGAATTATTATTATATACTATAATATAAGCATATTCCTTATCCCTAGTAAATAGTTTCTCCTAATATTAAAATTACCTAGACTACTACTACTAGCTAAATACCTCTAGTAATCCTAGATCCTATAATTATTATTTATTATATTAGACTAGGGGGTTATCTTATTAATTCTAACTAAAACCTAGACACTTTTCTCTATTCTCCTACGCTTTATCTTACTATAGCCTCTAGTTTTATCCCTTAATTTACGCATTTTACTAGTATAGCCTTAGTTAGAAAAATCCTAAGGATCTTTAGATATTTTAATTATTCTATCTATAATATTAATTTCCTAGCTAAAATTATGTATTTAATGGTTTATTTTAATTTACTTAAGCTTTATTCTTGTTCTCTTCTAAGTTACTACTAGATATCTTAGTATTAAAATAAACTTTTAGCTTCCCTTTACCTTTTCTAACTATAGACTAACCTTTACTCTATAAGTAATTATATAGATTATACCTTTTATTATTTACTATAGTAATATAGGCTAATCTTATATCTATTATTATTAGAACTAGATATATCTAGCGTAATCCTAGATAAAGTTTAAGATATAAGCATACTAGAAGCTAATAATCTATTGTTTTACTATTTACTCTAGTATATTAGAAAATTTTTAACATAAAATCACGAAAAGACACGTTATTTATAATGTTTTCTTTAGTGTATTTTGCTTTATTAAGCTATGCTATTATATCCTAGACTTAAATACTAAATTCCTTTTAAACTACCTTAAAGACTAATAGTATATTACTAAATATAGTACTTTGTTTTTCTAAATTAAGATATTATTAGTACTATACTATTATATCTCCTTAGAATAGTGTCTAAATCTTCTTTTAAATAATATCTTATTAACTAGGGTTAGTATAATATAAGTAATCCTTAACTACCTAGACCTATAATTTAACACTATAGAAAATAGTCTACTTCCTATTATATATTATAAGGTCTTTGCTAGCCTTTTCTAATTTATTATAAGGCTTAAAGTGTCTAATATCCGTGATTTTCTATATTAAATCCGCGTTTTGTTCTATATTTTCTATCTATTAGTTATCCTAATTTTAATTAAACGCTAGATTTATTCTTTTTCTAGGTTAGGAAGTTACATACTATTCTAGACCTAGGGAATACGTAGTTTAATGCTATATCCAGTGTGAATTTGCCTATTATTATATAAAATCCTATAGGTACTATAGTTACTAATACTATTAGTACTATAGGTATATTAGTTATGCTAATAGTCTTGCTTTAGCATCTAGGTAGCTATTATACTAACCCTAGTTATTTAGTAAATATAATATTCCCTAGGTAGTATTTTACGCTAATAGCGTTAATCTTACTAAGGCATTTACACTTTATAAGCTTTTAATTTTAGTTATTAGTCTTATAGCTAGCTAGTCTATTCCTACTATTATTTTTACTATTATTACTTTTTATATAACCTATCATTACTTTATTACCTCCTATAAGATCCTTATAGTATTAGATTTACTAGTCTTAGTGTAAGACTCCCCTAGGTCTTATAGGTTCTCTAAGGGTCCTAACTAAAGGTTATAAAATTCCTCTAAATCTAGTAAGTTCCTTAAGAGTTCTAATTATAGGTCCTCTAGATATAACTCTATTAACTAGTTAGGGGGTTTAGTATACTAAATAGTAGTGTTATTTTTAGGATAGTTTTTAATCCCCTTTCCTTTATTATTCTTATCCTTATCTATACTATTCTTAGTTCTAGTAGTTATTATGCTATAAGTAAGGCTAATATCTTTAGATTATCCCTTTAATATCTCACTACCTTTTAATCTAGTGGATTTGTTAAGAAAACCTTTAGATTTAGCTTGATAAATACATAATTTAACTTCCTTCTAAGCAAGATATTGTTAAATTCAAAAGAGTGGACCGATCCAACTGCACCTAGGATTACAAAGCCTTATATATTTTAACACTCCCCCTGGAATTGTACATCCAGGTGCCCTATTAGAGGTTTTTTTTCTTAGGCTTATACTAGCAATTGAATTTTTAGTTATTTCGGCAGGGTTCGAACTCGTAACCTTGCCTTGCAGAGCAGTGCTCCACTGTGGTAGGCGTAACCACTGCGCCACCGGGCTCATAACCTGTTAAATTCAAAAGAGTGGACCGATCCAACTGCACCTAGGATTACAAAGCCTTATATATTTTAACAGATATATAGCTTACAAATCTATTAGGTTCTAGTAAATAAGTGGTTCTTAATATATTAGGTATTTATGTCTTTTAAGCACTTTATTATTAAATTTGTATTTTATAAGTTTAATTAAATCTTCTTATTCCTTAGTTTTAATAAGTTATTATTTTTAGTACTTAAATATAGGGTTTACTTTATTAAAAGCCTAAAACTAGTAAATAAGTTATAGTTTATTTTTAGTAACTAGGAAGTTAGACTAAATATCTATATAATAACGTTATAAATAGTTAGTTTTAGATATATAGTTTTTATTTCTAGGTTTCTAGAAGGGCATAATAAAAGAATCTCTAATTACTACTAAATGTTATGTGTAGGTTTAGTATAATATAAGGCAAATCCATTAGAGAGGCTAATGGATTTGCTATTATAAGGTTATACTAAGTTCGCTATAAGAGCTATTATTAGGTGTAAGGTAAGCTGTCTAAAGAAGGTTAATTCTTTCTATCTAGAGTCCGAATCTAGTCTTATATGCGCCTGCATTTAGCTCCGCCACGTAACAAATATAATTACTAAAAGATTCTCTTTATACTTAACTATATATATACTAACTATAAGGTAAGATAAAATAAATACCTTAATAAATAATAGGCTAATAGCTAGGATAATCTTAAGGATAACTAGGATATATTCTAGACCTAAATACTTATATTACTTAGGGACTTTATAAATTATAATACCTAAATAGCTATATAGCTTAAGAACGTAAAGTAATATAAGGGCTAAAGCCTTATTAAATTTAGTATTTTCCTAGATTTACTAGAGATATACCTAGAAAGAGCCTTAGAAAAGTCTTATACCCTTATATTCTTTATAAAATTACTCCCTAAGCTATAGGACTATATTAACTTATATGCTTTATTACTAGGAAAATATAAGAGAAAGTTATATAACTTACCTAGTGATTTTAGGAGGCTATACTAAAGAGTAAGTAAAAGCCTAAGTATTTAGAAAATAAAGGCCTATATAAGAATCCCTAATATTATAGAAATAACTTACCCTAGGGTTATAAGCCTTATAAGAACTATAGGAATAAGGACTAGAATAAAGGCTTAGTTACTTACTTAAATAATAGTAAAGTTAGGGATAAAAGATAATATTATAACTATAATAACCTAGACTACCTTATAAATAAGTATAGTAAGCTAAGGAAAAAGCCCTAAGATAGCTAGGGAAACTTCCTAAGGTAAAAGTAAAGGCCTTTACCTTTACCTTAAATACTAAGGTACTAATTAAGTATTAATTTTATATACTAGTTACTATTTATAGGTATAAAGACATTAAAATAGTAGTAAATCTAAATAGCTATACTAAGCTTAATCTTATTAGTATTAATTTTATAAAGGATTATAAGCTTAATAAGGCTAAGGCTATAGTACCTATTCTCTAGGTAGTAAGGGCCCTTATAGTCCCTTAATATAGTATTTATAAGGTACTTATTATAATTAAAGACTTAAGAGAGAAAGGGAAGTACCTTAAGCTACTATATATAACTATAAATAAAAACCTAAGAGTAAGAGGAAGTCCTATCTTAATTAAAATATATATACTTACTAAAGAATATATATATCTTTATTTATACTTATAAAAGTAATAGTTTAAGAAAAAGAAAATAGCCTTTTTACTTATAACTTCTTATAAGTTTATAAAGGTAATATATAATAAGACTATTATATATACTATTATAGGAGTTATAGAAGATAAGTTTATTACCCTTAAAGATAAGGAGAAAGTAAAAGTATATAAAACTATTAAAGATATTTCTAAGGAACTATATAAGTTTAAAGATATATTTATAGTAAATAAGGTAAGTAATTTACTATTAAGAAAGGAGACTAATTATATAATTAACTTAATACCTAGGGCTATACCCCTATATAAGCTAATTTACTCTCTCTCTTAAAGTAAGCTAAAGGAGCTTTATAAATATATTAATAAAAACCTATAAAAAGGCTAGATAAAACCCTTTAAGAGCCTTATAGGCAGAGTATTGTTTGTAGTGTAGTTAGTGTAGTTTTTAGGAAAAATTTGTATTTGTAGTGTAGTTTTTTTTTTCTTATAGTTAATGTATTATAGTTTTTTTTTTTTATAGTTAGTATATTGTAGTTTTTTTTTTTTTATAGTGTAGTGTATTGTAGTTTTTTTTTGCTTATAGTGTAGTGTAGTTAGTGTAGTTACTAACTACACTAACTATAAAAACTACAAATGTAGTGTTAGTAAAAAAAAAGTGGGCCTTTTTATTATATAATGTTATTATAAGGATTAAAAGAAAGCTAGTTATATAGAAGCTTTTATTATTACTTATTTTACTTAATTAGTTATAGAATTTATAATATTTACCTTTTTTTAAGGATTGTACTATAACTAGGGTTATTTATAATATTATACCTTTTTAATAATACTATTATACTTATTACTTTATTTTACTAATATAACTTTAAGAAAAACCTTCTAATTATTTTATTTACTATTATTATTAATTATTTTATATTTTTATTATTAATTTAATTAAAAAATACCCTAAACTAATATAAATAAATTAAATTAGAAATCTAAATAAATATATAAAAGTTAATAGAATATATACTTAGTACTTTAATATTATTATTAATATAATAAGAACTTAAAAAAAGCTTAAACTATTTATTTACTATTTAAACTAATTAAATATTACTTTAAGCTTTATAATTCTAAAGCTTTAAGAAGTTATATATAGTAACTTTAAGAAGTTATATATAGTAACTTTAAGAAGTTATATATAGTAACTTTAAGAAGTTATATATAGTAACTTTATATATATTATTACTATAATATATAAAGAAAGAATATAATAAACTAATATTTATAGTATATTAATAAATAACTAATAGTATTATTTTAATTACCCTATATAGCTTAATTAAGCTATAAAAAATAAGTTTAACTTATTTTTAAAAATAATACTAGGAGTCTAGGACTTAGTTTTATATAATATACTATACTTATTATAAAAGGTAGTTAAAGTACTAGGACTAGCTATATAATTAGCTATTTAGTGAAAAGAATATATATATACTTATTATAAAAGCTTTAATAACCTTAATTACTATTATTTTACTTTTATTATTATTTTAAAAAAATATAAAAGAGAAAACATTTTTATAATATTAATATTTTTAAAAACCTTAAAATACTAAGTTATTAAAAACTATAGCTTTTACTATAGTAATTTACTTATAATTACTAGTATTTATATTTAAGTTATTTATTTATTATTTATTTTTTATTAAACTTTAACACTAATAATATTATTAGTAATCTTAGTAATCTTAGTAATCTTAGTAATCTTAGTAATCTTAGTAATCTTAGTAATCTTAGTAATCTTAGTAATCTTAGTAATCTTAGTAATCTTAGTAATCTTAGTAATACTAGTAATATTAGTAATATTAGTATTATAAGCTATTATAAGCTATTATAAGCTATAATAAGATATAATAAGCTACTTATATTAAGTTTACTAGTAGTTCTTTTTATAGTTTTTTTAAAATAAGTAATAATAATAATTTATAGAAATATAAAATAATTTATAGAAATAGTAAATAATATAATAAGGTTTTTCTTTAAGTTATATTAGGGAAATAAAGTATTAAGTTAAATAGTATTATTAAAAAAGTATAATATTATATATAACCTTACTTAGTTATAATAAAATTATAAAAATAATATAATATTATAAATTCTATAACTAATTTAATAAAATAGGTAATAATAAAAGCTTTTATATAACTAGCTTTCTTTTAACCTTATAAATACTAATAACTAATAAAAAGTCTAATACTACATTTATAGTATTTATAGTTAGTGTAGTTTAGGAAAAAAAATTTGTAGTGTAATATATTGTAGTTTTTTTTTTTATAGTTAGTGTAATGTAGTTTTTTTTTCCTTATAGTTAGTGTAGTTTATAGTGTAGTGTAGTTTGTAGTGTAGTTACTATACTACACTACAAATACTACACTACACTACACGTTTTAGTGCAATACTCTAACCCTAGGTAATATTAAGATAAATTAGTTATATATATATATATGATATACACTAGCTAGCTCTATGTAAGGCTAGTAGTAGTACTCCTACTACTAAGTTAGAAGAGAAAACCCTTAATAAGGAGAAAAAACCCTCCTATGTCTATATATAGGCTAGCGCTAGCCCTAATCTAGGTCTGCGCTGCTCTTATTATTACCTATTATAGGTGTTTATTACTAGCTTATGCTAGCCTTATCCTATAGAAATTTTATCTAAAAAGAGAAAATAAAGGAAAAATACTATAATAAAAGTCTTTTATCCCTAGCTAGTGTGGGATTAGGTCTATTCTATTACTGCCCTAGGTCTCCTTGCTTTACCCTATAGTAAGGTGAAATTAAATCCGTAGAGATATTTCACTTTAGGTTCACTTTCGCGCGAACACTTCTATAGCCCCACTTTTCAGTTATTTGATAAATTAGTTAAAAACCTTTAAAATACTTACTAATAGCTTTATAAAGCCTTTATTAAGGTAAATATATAAGAATTTATATTACTAGATTAGCTTATAAGAGATTCCTATATAATTATAATACTAGGAATTTATTATAATCTATTTTTATACTTATAAACTTTAGCTTTAATAAATATCTTTACTAGGGGGGGTGTATTAAGGAAAGCACCCTTAAAGCCTAGGATATTTAAGTGTAATATAGTGCACAAAGGGTTAAATTTAATAATAGTAATAAAGTTAATAATAATAATAGCTAAGAAAAGAGAGAAGGAGAGAAATCTAGCTAGAAGAGAAAGTAAGCAAATGTAAGGCGCTGTGCATTATAAGGCGTGGCCCACAGGGCAGCCCACAGGGTGTTGTACGCAAGCGACAGGTCTTAAGTGGTTATAAGGTGTAATGTTAGCAACGGCTAGCATTGGCGGATCTTTTAGTCTATTAGGATTCCTAGCATACCTTCTAGGTCTCTTATAATTATGCTAGCCGTTACGGGTCTTCTAGCTAGGCTAGTCCTAGGTT
The DNA here is from genome assembly GCA_003814445.1 of Epichloe festucae Fl1. Classification (NCBI taxonomy): domain Eukaryota; kingdom Fungi; phylum Ascomycota; class Sordariomycetes; order Hypocreales; family Clavicipitaceae; genus Epichloe; species Epichloe festucae. The sequence goes on along the minus strand of CP031385.1, from coordinate 5,004,406 downwards.
CGAATCCCGTGGGGTGCGGGATTGACTAGGCTAGGCAGCTTACGTTAGGCTTACAGGGCAGGTGCGCTTGCGCACTGGGCCTTGGGGGTTCGCAATTACTAATTATCTGGCCACGGAATCCGGGCCTAATCCCTAACTAGACGGTGGCGGCGCGCTGGCTTAGGATGAGCCCTAGGAAGGGGAAGGATAGTTGTAAGGCGCTGTGCGTTATAAGGCGTGGCCCACAGGGCAGCCCAAAGGGTATTGTATGCAAGTGACAGGTCTTAAGTGGTTGTAAGGTGTAATGTTAGCAACGGCTAGCATTGGCGGATCTTTTAGTCTATTGGGATTCCTAGCACACCTTCTAGGTCTCTTACAACAAAAAGGGGGAAAAGTAAGGCTATAGTGCAAGGCCACTGCAAATAGTGCGGGGTCGCTCGCGATGTAACTAATCGCATCGCGTGCATCCCTTCAGTGGCTTCACTCTTTGGCCACGGCCAGACTAACTATTATCCGAGGGTCCGGAGGAAGCCACATATATACTAACTAGAATAAAATACTCTCTAAGATAATAGGTAAATATAAATATATTAGAAGTACCTCTATAGACTAGTTATTACTATAGCGCACTATATACCTTTTAGGTATAAAAGTTAGGTACTATTTGCACTTCTAATTAACTAAATCGAACGTTTTCCATCATCTACATTTACCCTTACATTGACACTGATGCATTAGGGTGTGATCTACGAACTAGTGCAGACTTTGCACTAACATTGCATAGTACAAATTATATATAAAGTTATATAGGGTAGCTATTTTATACTATCTTTCTTTATACTAGTGTAAACTTTACATAGGTATAATATAAAGTGTAAAGTTTATACCTAAAATAAGGGTAAAGTTAGTAAAATTAGGAAATCTGTGAGAATAATGATAGCTAGGCAAGAGGTATAGGGGCTCTGGTATATTGACTGAAGCTTGCTAGGTCTAAGTGTGTTATACGTGCGAGTCGCTAGCTTATAGCTAGTGGCTTGCTAGCGTCACGTAGACTTAGCCCTAGGGCGTGGCCTATCTATAAGGTACGCTAGTATACTTATATTATAAGTGGGGCCTTATAATTACCCCTTTACTTATAGCTAGGCTTCTAAATAGCTTTTGCTAGCTATTCTATAGCTATTTACTAAGTAGTAGCTATATTAAAATAATAATAAATAACACATAACGCTTAACTATAAATACACCTATAACTCTCTATTACTTTACTTATTTTATCCTTATATAACTATAGTTTATTCTTTATAAAATATTATAACCTTTATATACTACTACTCTTCCCTTATTAGTTATTACTATTTTACTATTAAAATAATAACTATTTACTTAAAGAAGTGCTCTTATATATACTATTTATATATAGGATATACTAAGTTTAAGAAATACTTACTTATTAAGCCTAAGATACCTAAGATTAAGTGTCTTTTCCCCTAGGCTTTATTATTTAACTTAGCTAAGGCTTATGCCTTTAAGTGCTATATTTAATATAAGAAAAGAGGTAATACTTATAAGACTATAATTTATTCCCTTATTACTTACTTTTTTACTTCTTATTACTAACTTTTTATTATAGGCTATACTTACTATAAAGGGTAATTTTTCTAATTTATTAATAATTCTAGCTTAAGTCTAGTTACTTCTAAATACTATAGAAAATAAAGAGTTTAATAAGCTTATCCCTATGTTTTTAGAGGTAACTTACTACTAACTTACTAAGTATTATATTAGCCTTATTATAGGCTTTAACTATACTAATATTACCTATTATATTATATTTAGTTTAACTAGTATTACTAAAGGCTACTAGGTTAGTAATTTCTTATCTCTTTGCCTAGTCTTTACTTATATTTTTATATAAGCTATATTTATTATATACTAGTAATATATTATTTCTTAGTAATAACTCTAGGTTACTATATTTTCTACTACTCTTACCCCTAGTATTATAAGTTTCCTTAGTTTTTTACTATACTTTTAGTAGGTTTTTACTAACTTTTCTATAGAAAAACTATTATAAGGCTATAGCTATCTAAGAGGTATATATAGTTCTTTAGCTTTAGCTAGCTAACCTAGGCTATATAGCCTAGGTAATAGTAATTCACTGCCTTTTTTACGCTATAGAGAAGGTAATTAATATAAATAAGAATAGCGTAAAATATACTATCTAGGGTAATAAGGTATTAAGCTATAATAGCGCTATAATAAAGAGTTTTCCCCTAGTATTACCTAATCTTTAGGGCCCTTTTATTTTATTTTTAGTAGTAATTCCTAGACTATTAATTAGAGTATAATAGTAGCTAATAAGGCTAGGCCTTTTCTATAAGAATATTATATTTTCTTACCTATAACTTACTTATATCTTATTACTTTTTTTACTAAACTTACTTTAGTAAAAAGTCTAAATTATATATTAAGCGCCCTTTATATCTTTTACTAGGACCTATTAGTTATATTTACTTAGCTAACCCTTTTATTTTACTAGGTATTTATTACCTTCTTAGTTTTTCCTATAGTCTTTAACTTCCTTAACTTTATACTTATTATCCTTATTCTCTAAGTCTAGTATTAGTATTTCCTTATTTCTAGTGTCTTTATAGTAATTCTATAGCTTTAATAAGCTAATATAAAATATATTATATAGTTAACTATATTTTTTAGGTAATATAAGTCTATATACTTATTTTCCTATAGTATTAAGTACTTAAAATAGTCTAATAAATCTAGGGGTTAGCTTTTATTTTATATTCTTAAGCCTAATATTCTTTACTAATAGTAATACTAGGTTACCTCTTTTTAGTATTAATAGCTAGTAATACTAGTTATAATACTTTACTTAGGTCTTAGTAGCTTTTACCTAGTTTTACTTTAGTTACTCTTTAACTTTATATAGCTTTATAATATATATATAGGCTTCTAGTACCTCCCTTTCTTTAGTCTTATTCCTAAGAGCTAGGTAAAACTTAAGTAAATAGCCTATAAGAGAGTAGTTAGTGTTAAAAATAAGACCTATTTTTAGCCCTTTCTAGTTAAAGGACCTTTCTATTACTAGCTTGCATTGCAAGCCTGACAGCTGCACTGCAGCTGTCAACGGTCGCGAAGGTGGCCGTCAATGGCTACGTCGCAGCTGTCAACAGCTGCGACCGACCGTGTGGATGACTAATCCAAATCAATTGTGGATTATTCAATTGCGTTGTGGCTGTAAGCGCAGCCATAACCACAGCGCCACTAGTAATTAGGTAAGCTAGGGTGACGTAAGCAGGCTACCCTATAGCTATCTTTAATAGCGATTTTCTCTTTAACTAGAGGTTGTACAAAAGTCTTACATATAGCAAATTGAAGCTAGAAGACAGGGCTTTTATTTGATGTAGGAATATTTTTTGGACTAAAAGTTAGTGCATATGGGTTGCTAGTTTGTATAGTGGTGAGTCGATTTTTTGGATTTTACATACAAATGAATTTTGCGGAAAATCAAAAGTGGCTCTTAAGACCTCTCTAGCGGCCTGGATCCACCGATACGGTCGGTGGGTATATAAGAGAAAGAAGATCTTTTTAATCTAGCTAGATAGCTAGGCCTCTCAATCCAACAGCCGCATTGCCCGTACAACGTTACTAAAATCAATTCTATTGGTATATAAGATATCGTAAAAGTCATCTAGATTGAATTCTATTAGTTAATAACTGCTGAAACCTTCCGTTGCGTTGCGTTAAATATTCAACGTGGTGGTTCTACTAGTCCCCGACCGTAGAGCTGCACCTGTACAGCTATTGCCAGCCAGCAACTAGCTCCCTACACTTCAATAGTTAGGGGAGTAGCCTATAGTTTTATTTACTATATTATTATAGGTAAATTAGGCTATTAGAAGTAGCTTAGGCTATATTTATTAGTTCTTAGCTATAAAGTATTAGAAATAATACTTAAGTACTTAGTTTATTCTCTTTATTTACCTATTAGTTTAAGGGTAAAAAGCTATAGAAAGCCTTTACTTTATATATAATAAGTAGTATAAGTCTAACTAGAATTAGCTTATAAAAACCAATCCCTTATTAGATATAATACCCTCTAGTGCCCTAAATTATTATTTAATCTCCCTATAGAAAAGCTCTACTAGTTTTATTATATTAATTATAGTAATTATAGGTAGGAAAATAAAGTACTTAGTAAATTAGTCTATAATTACTAGGATTATATTAGTTTCTTATTTACTTAATTAGGCAGTAAGTAATCCTATAATAAAATCTATTAAGATTTTTACCTATAGTTACTATAGTATTAGTAAGGATTTAAGGCTTTTATATAGGCAATGTCTTCTAGCTACTACTTACTAGTAAACCCTATAGCTTATAATATAGTTAGATACTAACTTACTTATACCTAGCTACTAGAAGTAATACTTTAATAGCTTAAGAGTATATTTAGTCCTAAAGTAACTTACTAGTAAATTATTATAGTATAGCTATAGAAGCTTATATTATAAGATAAGCTCCTAAGGAATAACTACTTAGTCTTAGTATATTAGGAGACCTCTTATACTATATAACTATAGACTAGCTTTTCCCTTACCTCTTATTAGGGAATTATTAATCTTACTATTTTACCTCTATAAATCTAGATCTTAATCCTATGCCTTTTATAGTAATTACACTAATAGTTTATTTAGCCTAGATTAGTAAGGATTTAGTAATATAATAGTCTCATATATCTTTTATATTACACTAATATCTTAGATATACACTACTTTCTCCTAGAAATCACTCTTATTTAGCTAATCTTTTACTAGATTTATAGCAGCTAACTAGCCTCTTAACTAAGCTACTTTAGCCTTTAAAGCTCTCTCTATAGTAGCTAGGGCATTTTCCTCCCCTAAAGGTATCTTACTAAGCCTCTTTACTAAAACTAGGGTATTTTCCTCCCCTAAAGGTATCTTACTATATTTTCTTTAATATATTAAGACTAGGGTATTTTCCTCCCCTAAAGGTATTTTACTATATCTTCTCTTATATATTAGTATCTTTTCTTTTACTAGTTCTTTAGTAGCTACTATTTTCTTCTAAAGTTCTAGTAAAAGTGCCTTATTTATTAGGGGTTTACCTTTATAATTAGACTATCTTAATAGTATATTTATTAGGTTACTTTTCCTAGGTTTATACCTAATTATAAAGTAAAAGGGGTAGAGAAATATACACTATTTAGCTTACCTCCTATTTAGCTTTTATTACCTTATAAAAGTCTATAAGTTATAGTAATCTAATAGGACCTTTACTAGGGTTACTATACCTTTAATATAGTATTACTAGTATTTAAATAACTTTACTATAGTAAGTAACTTCTAATTTACTATACTATAATTATATTTAGTGTTTATAAACTTCCTTAACTAAAATACTATAAAATACTATTAGCCCTTATTATTCTATTAAGATAAGATTCCTATTATTATAAAGACTAAAGTATTTATCTTAATACACACTAGCTAACTTAGGTTATAATAATAGAGAAAAGGTACTTATTAAAAGGTATTCTTTAGCTAGTTAAATACTAGCTATTCCCTTTTCTTAAATATAAACTTCCTAGTTTAAATACTATTTTAACTACCTTTTATTAGCATATATAAGGGTATTATAATCCTAGAGTATTAGTAAATAAACCTTTAGTAAAAGTTATAAAATCCTAGGAAAGACTATATATCTTTAAAGCTTATAAGCTTCTTCTAGTCTTAGATTATATTAACTTTATATATATCTATTAAAATACTATTAACTAATAGAATAAACCCTAGGAATTTTACTAATTCCTAGTAAAATAAACACTTTAAGGGTTTTATATATAGCTTTACTAACCTTATATATTCTAGGACTTCCTTAATATATATAGTATACTTCTCTTATATTTTTAAGAAAATAAGGATATTATCTAGATATACTATATAAATAGTATTTACTAGCCTAAATAGCGCTTTATAAATATAGCTCTAAAAAGTAACTAGGGTATTAGTTAGCCTAAAGGGTATTATAAGATATTTATAGTGTTTATAATAGGTATAAAATATAGTCTTTTACTTATTACTCTCTTTAATATAGATTTAATAGTAAGTATCCTTAATATTAATCTTTAAGAAGTAGTAAGCTTCTTAGCACTAGTCTAAAATCTTTAAAATTAAGGGGAGAGTATAGTAATTCTTTTATATTACTTTATTAAGTCCCTAATAATTTATATATAGTTAAAGCATTTTATCCTTCTTTAGTATAAATAGGATAAGCATACCTATAAGCAGAGTATTGCACTAAAACGTGTAGTGTAGTGTAGTATTTGTAGTGTAGTGTAGTATTTGTAGTGTAGTGTAGTATTTGTAGTGTAGTGTAGTATTTGTAGTGTAGTGTAGTAACTACACTACAAACTACACTACACTATAAACTACACTAACTATAAGGAAAAAAAAACTACACTACACTAACTATAAAAAAAAAAAAACTATAATACATTACACTATAAATTTTTTTTCCTAAACTACACTAACTACAAATACTATAAATGTAGTATTAGACTTTTTATTAGTTATTAGTATTTATAAGGTTAAAAGAAAGCTAGTTATATAAAAGCTTTTATTATTACCTATTTTATTAAATTAGTTATAGAATTTATAATATTATATTATTTTTATAATTTTATTATAACTAAGTAAGGTTATATATAATATTATACTTTTTTAATAATACTATTTAACTTAATACTTTATTTCCCTAATATAACTTAAAGAAAAACCTTCTTATTATATTATTTACTATTTCTATAAATTATTTTATATTTCTATAAATTATTATTATTACTTATTTTAAAAAACTATAAAAAGAACTACTAGTAAACTTAATATAAGTAGCTTATTATATCTTATTATAGCTTATAATAGCTTATTATAGCTTATAATACTAATATTACTAATATTACTAGTATTACTAAGATTACTAAGATTACTAAGATTACTAAGATTACTAAGATTACTAATAATATTATTAGTATTAAAGTTTAATAAAAAATAAAAAATAAATAAATAACTTAAATATAAATACTAGTAATTATAAGTAAATTACTATAGTAAAAGCTATAGTTTTTAATAACTTAGTATTTTAAGGTTTTTAAAAATATTAATATTATAAAAATGTTTTCTCTTTTATATTTTTTTAAAATAATAATAAAAGTAAAATAATAGTAATTAAGGTTATTAAAGCTTTTATAATAAGTATATATATATTCTTTTCACTAAATAGCTAATTATATAGCTAGTCCTAGTACTTTAACTACCTTTTATAATAAGTATAGTATATTATATAAAACTAAGTCCTAGACTCCTAGTATTATTTTTAAAAATAAGTTAAACTTATTTTTTATAGCTTAATTAAGCTATATAGGGTAATTAAAATAATACTATTAGTTATTTATTAATATACTATAAATATTAGTTTATTATATTCTTTCTTTATATATTATAGTAATAATATATATAAAGTTACTATATATAACTTCTTAAAGTTACTATATATAACTTCTTAAAGCTTTAGAATTATAAAGCTTAAAGTAATATTTAATTAGTTTAAATAGTAAATAAATAGTTTAAGCTTTTTTTAAGTTCTTATTATATTAATAATAATATTAAAGTACTAAGTATATATTCTATTAACTTTTATATATTTATTTAGATTTCTAATTTAATTTATTTATATTAGTTTAGGGTATTTTTTAATTAAATTAATAATAAAAATATAAAATAATTAATAATAATAGTAAATAAAATAATTAGAAGGTTTTTCTTAAAGTTATATTAGTAAAATAAAGTAATAAGTATAATAGTATTATTAAAAAGGTATAATATTATAAATAACCCTAGTTATAGTAAAATCCTTAAAAAAAGGTAAATATTATAAATTCTATAACTAATTAAGTAAAATAGGTAATAATAAAAGCTTCTATATAACTAGCTTTCTTTTAATCCTTATAATAACATTATATAAAAAAAGGCCCACTTTTTTTTTTACTAACACTATATTTGTAGTTTTTATAGTTAGTGTAGTTAGTAACTACACTAACTACACTACACTATAAGCAAGAAAAAACTATAATACACTACACTATAAAAAAAAAAAAACTACAATACACTAACTATAAAAAAAAAAAACTACGATATATTAACTATAAGAAAAAAAAAACTACACTACAAATACAAATTTTTCCTAAAAACTACACTAACTACACTACAAACAATACTCTGCCTAGGGTATATTACCCTTAAATCTATATTTAATTTATATTAAAATACTTAAGGCTAGTTTAAAGCCTTTTTTTCCTTATATTTTATAATATAACTTATTTTACCAACTACACTACAAACAATACTCTGATTATATGTATTGTATTGTATTGTATTGTATTTTTAATACAATACAATACATCGAAGGGCTAAAAAATACAATACAATGCAATACTATAATGCTTTGTCTTGAAGGTTATTCTAGCTATTAGCCTATTATTCCTTAAGGTATTTTCTCCTATCTTACCCTATAGTTAGTGTATATATAGTTAAGTATAAAGAGAATCTTTTAGTAATTACATTACTACTTTTTCTTTACCTTATTAAAGGTATAGTTTAGGTTATTAATTTATATCTTAGACCTTTATAGGTTTATAAGATATTAAAGGTTAGTAATATTCTAAACTTTAATCTCTTAGTTACTATACCTTAAGAAAAGACTAGTTTTTTACTACCTTTTCCCTTACTCTTTCCCTAAGTTAAGCTATAATAAGTTAATAAGCTTTTATTCTTACTCTTATAGTTTCTAGAGTTTTTCTAGCTAAGTAATTTACTTTATTATTACTATAGCTTTAATAGTAAGGGTTAAGGGTTTGAATCTAAGTATAGTCTTTATAAAATATAGTGTATTCTTAGCTATAGTACTACCCTAATTTAATTAGTTTTAGTTATTATCTAATGTTACTCTAGTAAATTAAGTAGTTTTTCTTTTTATATTACTCTTAGGCAGAGCATTGTAGTACAATACAATACATTTAATGTATTGTGTATTATACATTACACTATATACTACACTACACTATATATTACACTTTAAAGAAAATATTTTACTATATGTAGTATTTGTTACGGTACGAAATGTATGATATAAAGAGTGTGAAGGTGATGATAAATTTCACTAGCTAGAGGTCAGAGCTATTATCTAATATAGGGGTTCTAGGTCACGTGCAGGCCACATCCTCGGCACGGCAGGCCACATCCAAAGGTGGCAAGCCATGTGAGAACAATGGTAGCTAGGCAAGAGGTATAGGGGCTCTAGTATATTAACTAAAGCTTACTAGGTCTAAGTGTGTTATGTGTGTAAGTCACTAGCTTATAGCTAGTGGCTTGCTAGTATTATATAAACTTAGCCCTAGGACCAGAGTATTGTTTGTAGTTAGTGTAGTGTGTTTTGTAGTTTTTACATTTAATTTTATAGCTAGCTTATAATTAAATAGATTATCCTATAAATTACGTAATCCTATAGAGATAAATCGTAAGAAAAAATACTATAAACAAAAGTGGGTCTAAAAGTGGGCCCCTCGCCTGTAAATTAGAAAAACTACATTTGTAGTGTATTCTTAGTGCTAAAATGTAGTAAAATGTTACGATATAAAATGTATGATATAATGAGTGTCAAGATAATGGTTTGATTTAACTAGCTAGAGGTTAGAGCTATTGTCTAATATAGGGGTTCTAGGTCACGTGCTAGCCACATCCGAGGTCTTGTGGTATTAATAGGCTATATCCTAAGGTAATAGGCTAACTGTTAATTCTAGCACGTAATAAATGCGGGCACCACGGATAAAAGAGATAGCTATCCTAGCTATCTAATAAGATCTAATGAATTTTACAACAAGCTAGGAAAACGGGCTCTTATAAGGGAATTTAGTCAGATAGATTGTCATGGATTGTCAGGTGAGACCCTAAAGGTATAGCTAGTAAAAGCCTAATAGGTTATTATAATAGTGATTTTATAGGGGATAAAAAGACCTCTAAATTTACATACGCTTATCTATTTAAGCTAGCTAGCAGACCTATTAGCTAGAAATTAAAGAAAGCTAGTATAATAGCTCTATTAATATTAGAAGCTAAAGCTAACGCTATTTACAAGACTTTCTAGGAGCTATAGTAGCTTTAGGGCTTATTTAAGAAGCTAAAAACCCCTATTTCTCCCCTTATATAGATATTCTATAATAATTAAGGCACTATAACTATAGCCTATAACCTTACCTTATATAGCTATACTAAGCATACTTTGCTAAAGTTTAACTATATTAAGTAATAGGTATTAGCAGGTTTAGCTAAGATTAAATATCTAGATATAAAGTTAATGCTTATAAATAGTCTAATAAAACCATTATTTATACCTCTTTACTAGGCTTTTATTAAGCCTTTAGGGATTAATAATCACTAAAAACCAATAACTAATAACTAAACCCCTTTAATAGGGAACTAAAAATAACGCTAAAAAGGGAGCTATATTTAACAATAGCTAGGAATTTAAAAGGGGGTCTTTTATCTTTTCCTGTTTTTCCCTTTTATCTATTATCTAAAAGTTATTATTTAAAAAGTTATTATTTACCCTATAGTCTCCTTATACGCTTTTAATTGCTTTTAATGTAATTCTTTTGTAAAGGGGGTGTTAAAAATAAGACTTATTTTTAGCCCTTTTTTAGTTAAAGGACCTTTTTATTACTAGCTTATATTACAAGCCTAATAGCTACACTGCAGCTATTAACGGTCGCACAGGTAACTATTAATAGCCATGTTATAGCTATAAATAGTTATAACTAACCATGTAAATAACTAATCCTAATTAATTGTGTTCTAATTAATTGTAAATTATTTAATTGCATTATAACTACAAGCGTAGCCACGACTGCGCTACTAGTAATTAGGTAAGTAAGCTACCCTATACGCGGGTTACCCTATAGCTATCTTTAATAGCGATTTTCTCTTTAACTAGAGGTTATATAAAAGTCTTATATATAGTAAATTAAAGCTAGAAGATAGGGCTTTTATTTAATATAGGAATATTTTTTAAACTAAAATTTAGTATATATAGGTTACTAGTTTATATAGTAGTAAGTTGATTTTTTGGATTTTATATATAAATAAATTTTACAGAAAATAAAAAGTAACCTATAAGACCTCTCTAGCAGTCTAAATTAACTAATATAGTTAGTAAGTATATAAGAGAAAGAAGATCTTTTTAATCTAGCTAGATAGCTAAGCCTCTTAATCTAATAGCTACATTGCCTATATAATATTACTAAAATTAATTCTATTACTCTATTAGCTATTATAAAAGTAATCTAAATTAAATTTAATTAGTTAATAATTACTATAACCTTCCGTTACGTTGCATTAGTTATTCTAACGTGGTAGTTCTACTAGTCCCTAACCGTAGAGCTGCACCTGTACAGCTGTTGCTAGCTGGCAACTAGCTCCCTACATTTCAATACTAGTTACTATAAAAAACTATTACCTAAAGGCCTAGGTTATACTACTAAATAATAAAGGAAAATATGCCTAGAGCATAGGTAAAATAATAGGAAAACCCTCTATTATAGCTCCTATATAAGAGACTATATTCTAGCTATTAAAGCTATACTTTACTTAATTCTTATTACCTTAAATTACTTTCTCTATAGTATAGTAAAAGTAATAAACTACTATAACCTAGGCTATATACCTAGGGTTAAAGGGCTAGAGCTAAAGGACTATTCTTACTTTCTAAATAAATATAGTATTCTTAAGGTTTTCCTATAGAAAAGTTAGTAAAGACTAAGGGAGAGCTATATATAAACTAAAAAAGAGAGAAAGGAAGCTATAGTTACTAAGGTAACTTATAATTATTACTATAAAACTAGATAGTTTTAGTATAAGATAAAGGTAGCTTATATAGAAAAGTTAGTAAGAAGTAAGTAAAAAGTAAGTAACTTAATATACTTAATATACCTTTATAGCACTAGTTAGCTTAAAGGTAATGTAATATATAGTATTAGTATAGTTAAAACCTATTACTAAGTTTAAGATATATATAGTAAAGTTATAGTTTGTCAAGCGGAAAACAACACCCCAAAAGACACAATGCTAGCCTACGGTCATAGGTAGCGGTAACGTTTGCTTACATTAGAAGGGTTAATTAACTTAATAGTAGTGATTATAATAATAGCTAAATCTATCTCTATAGATAAAGATAATTTAGATTAAATAGTCTATTAAATTAGAAGTAACTTTTTAGTTAAGTTAAGGGAATAATCTTATTAATTTATCTTATTAAGGTAAATATAATAGTAGCTATAGTAACACTAGGTATTTAAGTTAAAAATCTAAAGTTAGGTATATATAAAGAACCTCTAAAGAATCTAGCTATAGGTAATCTCTTTATAGATTAAATAGTCCCTTTGCCTAGATAACTAATATTATTATCCCTTATTATATTATTTATCTTTATAATCCCTTATATCCCTTATGCTTATTATTATAATTACGCGTGTTTATAGGTATATATATTATAGTATATAATACCTCCCTAACTATTTTCCTTTCCTAGCCCCTAGGAAAGGGAAAATAGTAATAAAAGGTAATAACTAAAGTATTTTTAAGTGTAACTAATAGTATAATACTATATTTTAAGGGAAGGTATTATTTAATCTAGTATATATAGGTCTAAAGCTTTTATAAGAAAAGAGAAAGAATAAAAGAAAAAAAAAGAAAATAGAAAAGAAATCTCCCTAGCTAAAGACCTAGATTTCTTATTTTCTTAAAGAGCTTTAGTATCTTTAGTATTTATAGGTAAGTAATAGGTAATATTAGTAAGGGAGTATATAGTGTAAGTTACTTTAATTCTTACTAGCTTACTCTCTTTTCTTAATCCTTATATTAATTAATTAATCCTATAGTATGCTTTTTCTCTTACTAGTAAGCTTTAATAATCTCTAGCTATATTTTATAGGCAACTAAGCTAAGTAATATTACTAAAGTATATATAGCTAATATTAGTAATAGTGTAATTATTTTCCTTTAAGTTACTTATTTTAACTTAAGAAAAGGGAGAAAATTAATTATTATAGCTTATTTTATATCTCTAAGGGGGTAGTATATAGTGTTCTCTTTTACTTACTTAACTAAAGCTTTATAGTTATATACCTAGTTTTTCTTAATAACTTTATAGATTTACTATAACCTTAGCTAATCCTTAATATCTATTTAAAATAACTTATTAGTTATTACTTACTATTATTAAAGAGTTTAGTTTATAATATTATATACTTATTCTTATTTACCTTACTAAAGTGCCTTAAGTTTTATAGCTAAAGACTATAGTATCTCTTTATATTTAGCGAAAGATAATAGTTTTAATAAGGACTCTTATAATACCTAGGAACTTACTTTTTTTCTTAATCTTTACTCCTTAGTTTTCTATTAATACTTATTATCTATATTCTATTATATTTACCTTTCTTATTCTTATAATATTACTTAAATACTAATATTAAAGACTTTAGAATCCTTAGTAAAGGTATATATAATAGGCTACTAATAATTCTAGATATAAAGTTTATTACTTTAAGCTATCTTAGTATACTATTTAATTAGTTAGTTCTTATTACTAACTTTATTCTCCTAGGCTATAATTACTATACTAATAAGTAAACCTTTACTAATTATTTAAGCTATAAAATAAGGTAGCTAGCGCTTTATTATATTATATATTAGGTATTAAAGGTTAAAGTCCTTTTAGTAAAATAACTCCTTAAGTAACTAGTCTTTAACTCCTAATTTATTTATAGCTATATTTTATAGAACTCTTATGGTTTTTATAAGAGTCTTAGTATAATTATACCTTAGATCTAGGATATTATTAGTAATTATCTAGTCTCTTAAATAAAGCTTAAAGTAATAACTAATATGTAAATCCTTACTAAATATATATAACTATTTAAATTTAATATTATATTAGTTTAGTATATTCTAGTTTTTAGAAAGTAAATTAAGTGCTTAGTATTTAACTTAGTTATAAATTACTTATAATAGAAACCCTAGATAAGTATATTTACACTTCTAGTTCCCTTTTTATTTTATTACTAGAACTATAATTACTTTAAAATTATATAGGTAATTTAGTAGCTATATAATTTACCCTTATCTTATAGTAAAATTAGTAAACCTCTTTACTTAGCTTTTCTTTATACTATTAAAGTAATAAAGCTACCTTTACTTTTAATTAAATAGAAAGTATATCTAGTAGTTTATAAAGAATATAAATCCTATAATAAGGTATTAATAGCTTATATTTAAGTAAAGGTTAATAAGGTTATACTTTAAACTATACTTAATATTAATAGGCTAGTAATTAGAATAAAGTCTCCTAGCTTTTAAACTAATTAATTACTATAAAGTATTTAAGTTAAAATCTTCTATTAGTTTAATTATAAATATTTATAGTAATATAGCTACTATTACTTTAAGGCTATATATAATAATCTTACCTATAGTAATTAGTTTAAACTAGTTAAGCTAGTCTTTACTTAGTGTCTTATAGGCTTTTCTTAGGAATTTATAGATATTTATTAAATAATTTTACTAGCTTAACTAATCTTACCCTAGTTTAATTAGTATTATTTAGTTAAAGTTATTACAATCTTAATAAACCTTAAACTTAGTTAAGGGTTATAGCTAGCTTTATCTTAGATAAAATAGTAAAGGCTACTAACTATAAAAGTTAACTAAGTTAAGCTTTATAGTGCTTCTTTTTTCTTCTTTAAAGAAAAAACCCTTAGTTTTATAAATTAAAATATAAATATAAAATAATATAAAATATTTACTATAAGTAAATTATATAATAGTATTACTATTTATATTAGTATAAGTGCTTTTATTAACTATATTTTCTTTATAATTAGCTATTTTTTAGCTAGATTAAATAGTATAATTATTAATAGTGTGTTTTTAAAAAAGAAGTAAAAAATAGTAGCTTACTTAATAAAGCTAAGTTAAAGTAATAAGAAAGAGAAAAAAAGATATAAATAAATAGTAAAAGGTAAGTGCTTTTAAGGTCTAAGTAATATAATAATATAAAGATTAGTAAGATTAAATAGTTCCTATAATCTTAGCCTTTCTCTTATAGTCCTTATTAGCTATATAAATAGTTATTAGTAGCTATTTATAAGTATCCCTTAGAGGTTAGTAAGCTTTTATAATTTATACCTTTATAGTATTATAAATTAGTTATTAGTGTTATGGACTAGCCCCTAGGCGACTGCAATAGGGCGTTAATATAGTATTAAGAGACTTAAGGAGGAAAGAGGAAGGGTAAGAGACTATCCCTAGTAGTGCCCCTTATACCCTCTAGGCTACTTATATAAGCCTTCTTTTCCTTACCCTAACTACTTTTACTAATCCTCTCTTTAACTACTATATAAATAATACTTAAGTAAAGCCTAAGCCCTTATATATACCCTTACTTACTTATTACTAATAAACTCCCTTTTATAACATCCCCTAGTAATATATATAACACCTATATTACATATGCCCTTAGTTATTATAATAAAAACTATCCTTACTAATAGCTATTTATAAAGTATCTAATAGGCACTTACCTTACTACCTTATTATTTATTATAATAACCCCCTATTACTTCTAAGTATTATTTTGTAGTGTGTGTAATATATTTGCCTTACTAATAGGTTATTTATTATAAATAATTACCTTACCCTTACTTATTTATAGTTTACCTAATATAAGTATAACTTTTACTATAAATATCTTACTTATACTTATACTTATCTTACTTTTCCCTTTATATAATACTATCCCTCTATTATTATAATCCTATTATACCTTTCTCTTTATTTTATTAGTCCTTTTCTCTTAAATAATTATTTCCTTTACTAAAATACCTTAATACTAAACTAATGCCCTTACTCCTATAGCTCTAGTAGTTACTTCTATAGCTACTCTTACTATACTAATATCCTATTTTATTAGTAAGTACCTTATAGAGGGAAACTCTAATAATAAATAGTATACTATACTTAAATTAGTTTAGTATCCTTATAGTCCTTATATTAAATAAGCTCTTACTACTAGTATCCTAAACTATTATTTACCCTAAAGTAAGGAGTTATATTATCCTTATTAGTAGTATTATATTACTTATATATAATACACTAGGTTTCTATTTACTAACCTATAACTCTAATATGCCCTTAAGAATCTTAAGGCTAAAATCACTATAAGTATATATATTATTAAGCCTAGAGTCCTTAAGACTATAACTATAAAGAAAAAGATACTTATTTTATCTTAGAGATACTACTATCTTATTAGTTACTAAAACGCCCTCCTTAACTAGGTATAATTTAACCTAGCTTCTATTTACTTAGCTCTTAGGGTATCCCTTACTATAAATACTTCTATAATAAATATAACTAGCCTTAATATTATTCCCTTTATTAGCACTAGCCCTTTAGCTAGTTATAAAATAGCATAGTTTATATAATAAGTTACTAGCATTTTATTCTAATAAAACTAATAGGTTATTAGTAACCTAAACACTATATATAAAGAAATATATAAATAGTTTACTACCCTTATTTAGGCACTTACCCCCTATTACTATAGTAAGAACTAATACTATTATTAAATTACTAAGTTAGGTAATAACTCCCTTTCTTATTATTACTAGTAGCTTACTTATCTTCCCTTTAAGTTAAAGTTAATAGGTTTTTCTTTTAAATATACCCTTAGAAACCTTAGAGCTAGCTAGCCTCTAGCTAGAAATAATATTCCTTATCTTACTAAGGTTACTATTTTTACTTACTATTCTCTTATTAGTGCTTTTATTATACCTTTACTTACCTATACTTTATATACTAACCTTACTTATACTATTTAAAACCTAAGTTATATCCTAGGTAAATAACTCTTTATACTATAATTATTACCTAGTAAATATACTATAGCTATATTAGTAAAGCACTAACTCTAAATAAAGGTAGTATATACTTATATAAGCTTTTTTATTAATTTAAATAAAGACTTAGAGAATAATTATTCCCTTTAAGTAATAGTAATAAACTATAATATATTAGTATCTTAGATATATATAAAAGTCTCTATAGGTAAATAAGTTTTCTAAAATTAATTTAGTTTATTATTATATTATATATCTTCTTATTTTACCTTAAACTTATTAAAGGCTTATATTTATACTATATTCTCTAATAGTTCCTATATAAGCTATATATAACTTACTTACTTAATAAGTATATTATATCTCTTACCCTAGCCTAGAGTATTCTAAGCTACTAGGATTTACTTAACCTAATATTTCTTAATAAGTTTATTATTACCCTTTATAAGGACTTATTCTAGTCCTAGATAAGTGTCACGGCTTGCACCAAAAGGTTGTAAACGAAGTGATGGCTAAGACTATTGCAGTTGCTACTAGATAGATGCTAGCTAGGGGTAGGTACGTAAAGGTTTTAATCTCTAACCTAGCACTAATAATATGCATAGTCTTTAATAAATACCTTACTTTATAAGCACGTGGCTATCTTATAGCTAGCTAGCCTCTTTATTATCTATATAGCCTAAAGGTTCTCTAAAGACCCGCTTTAATAAACATCCTATCTTTAACCTCTACGCTCCTAATATAATACCTCCCTTACATATAATTAACCTTAATTATAAAATAAGCTACTTACTTAGGGCGTAGTTATTATATTAGAGCTTTATAAGGAAAATAAGATAGGGCACCTTATATCTAGACGCGTAGGTAAACAAAAAGAAATAATAATAATAATGCCACTAATTAAAAACAACCCCCCCTATTATAGTTAGTAATATCTAAATAGTAGCCTATATATAGCTTTAATATAGCAAAACAAATGTTATTACCTATTATATAGCTAGAAGAAAAAAAACAGATAACCTATGTTAATTTTTATAATTAGTTTAAATAAATAAGGTACCTAATACTATAGTTCTAAATAGTCTAACTAAAGGGCTTATGTTATAGTTACTATAAGTTCGTAGCTATTAGGCATATATGCATTTGGCAGTGCTAATAGTTATTATTATAATTCACAAATCACCTATATGCAGTGCGTTAGATTACTTAAGGGGTCTAGGGTTAATATAAAAGAGACTGATTTTTCCCCTCTTTTATACACTTCCTTTCTCTTATAATATCCCTTAACCTCATAAGTTACCCTTACTAGCTAAATAGTAGCTCTCTTACTGCTATTACTTAGTAGTTACTAACCTCTTTTAGTCCCTAATTATTATTATTATCTATCCTTATTTATCTTAGTTTTTTACCCTTGTCTAGCTTGTGAGTTTGTACTCTTACTATTACCACTTCTCTATCTAGTCTGTCATAGCTAACTCGTAGCTAGTCCACTATGTCTGAGTCTCGTGCCCGAACTCCGCCTTTGTTAACGCCTCAAGAAGATCCGTTAACAATTCTTGAAAAGGGCGATTAGGCACCGGCAGCGCAGCTAGCTTGCCATATAGTTTATGATGCCTTAGTTTTAAAGTCTAATAATTTACGCAAGTGCTAACGTGCACCTTTGTATCTTTCTTTATTATTAGCTAATAATATTAGTTTATAATCTAATAAAGAGTTTTACTTACTCCTTAGTGCCTAGTAGTAAGGTTATTATAAGTTAGTAATAAAATTTCTTTTCTTATACCTAGAGGAACAAAAACATGATTTTTAAACATTAATAGCTTAGAGAGTTTAATTAACTATGTCTAGGACGTAGTTATATTACTACTTTTAAGTAACTTTAATTAAGCTATAGTAAAGTTATTGCCTTACTGCGCTTTATATAATAAGACTTAAATTAGGGGTTCTAATTCTAAGCTCTTTTCTAGAAAGTTAGAGTTAAACTTAGAAAAGGTTCTCTAAATAAATTAAATCCTAGCTATAATATCTTTATAAGTAATTAGTTTAATAAATGCTTTTAGTCTTATAGGGATATAAATAAGTAATGTTTTTAAGGGGCGCCCTTGCTACTTACTAGTAATAACCTATACTAGTCTATCCCTATTAGAAATAGCTAGTCTAATAGGAAAATTAAAATAATTAAGTAATAAATAATATATACGCTAAGTACTAATAGTATTACTATAGCTAGCTTATTACTTATTAATAGAAGTATAAAAAGTATTAAATAACCTTACTAATATAACTCTTCTAAGATTATCTAGATTATTAGGTTCTTTAAGAATATAGTTAAGTTATGATTTTTTAAAACCCTAGATATTAGCAGTATTATCGCAGCGTTATTATAACTAACTATTAGTTACACTAAGTGACGTTTTTATAAAACCTATAGCACTAATAATATTACTATAGTATTCCTATTACTTAGTATTTATAAATTTAAATAAAAAGATAAAAAGTTATATAGTTATTACTTTCTCTTTTCTTATCTTACTTATAAAATCTAGTTTTCTTAAAAGTAAGTTAGTAAGATTTAATTTTCTTATATAATATATAATCTTAAAGTTAAAAGAATAAAGCTTATTAAGTATAGTTACTTACTTACTAGTAAGCTTAGGCTTTATAGTAAAGTACTTATAGTTTAAATAATCTATAATAACTTTAATTATATAAGCTAAATAAGTAAGATAGTATCTCTATATATAAAAAGCCTCTTAGATAGCTAATAATTTACTATTAGGTATTAAATATTATAATTTAGTATTAGTTATCTTTCTTAATATAAATATAACTAGGTACTAGTAACCTAGCACTAATATTATAAGTATAGCCCTAATTATATATCTAAATATATTTATTTTTACTTTAAGATATATAAGTAAGTTAAAATACACTAGAATTAGCGCTTTTTAAAATCTTTATTAAAGTTCTCTAAATATTACTAACTTATAGAGTTCTAGTTTAAATATTACTAGTTAATTCCCTTTAAAGTAATCTATTAATAAAATAATAACTTTACTATACTATTTAATAAAATAATAGTAAAATCTAGTAAAATCTAGTAAAATTAAGAAATAACTAAATATTAAAAACGCTATATAATATTAGCTAGGTTATAATTACTTTAACTCTTACTAGGTCTATTATAATACCTTTCTCTAATATCTTAAAGCCTAAAAATTTAACTTCCTTAACTAAAAATTAACACTTCTTAAGGTTAATAAAAAGGCTTACCTCTTTAAACCTACATAGAACTTATTTAATATGCTCTATATACTCTTTAACCTTACTACTATATATTAGCGTATTATCTAGATAAATAATATAAGTCTTATTAATAAGTCCTTTAAGAGTATTATTAATATACTCCTAAAAAGTTACTAGTATATTAACTAGTTTAAATAGTATTACTAGATATTTAAAGTAGCTATATTAATAATAGAATACTATTTTTTACTTATTACCTAAGTAAATATATAGCTAGTAGTATATATCTTTTAAATCTAGGACTATAAAAATAACTATACTTACTAATTAATTAAGAATTTTAGTAATAAAGGGTAAAGGGGCTTTATTTTTAAATATAATCTTATTTAAGCCCTTATAATCTATATAAAGCCTTAATTTCCCTCCTTTCTTTAGAATAAATAAAATTAAGGCTTTAGCTAGGCTAACTAATCTTTTAATTTACCCTTTAAGCTATATACTTATAAGGTACTCTCTAAGGACCTCTAGCTCCCTCTTAGCTAAATTATATATAGGCCCTTAAGGTAGTGTTTTCCTTTCTTTTAACTTAATAGTATAAGTATAACCTCCTAGTTTAGGAAGCTTACCTGCTAACTCTTTAGAAAAAATATCTATAAACTCCCTATATTCTTCTAGGATTATTAATATAAGGCGCTTAGTGCTCTTATCCTAATTTAACATAGCTTCTTTATTACTTATGTTTTCTAGAATTAGTATAATTATAATACCTTTGCTTTTCTACTATAAATAAGCATACTCTAGGATTTATATAGTTACTTTACTATTTATTTATATATTTATTACTACTAGGTCCTTTAATTAGCCTTTTCCTTTTCCTTTTTAATTTTTATTTTCTAGAATACTTAGCCTAATCTTTATTACTCCTAATAATAAAGTAACTACTACTATTTTTTTCTCCTTATATACTTACTACTTACTATAAGTAAAGAAGAGATATTTTATTATTACTAGATATCTCTAGTATTTATACTTCTAATATATAATTATAGGTAAATGCTCTTTAATCTAGTCTATACCTAGAATTATCCCTTTACTTATATTAGTAATAAAGTAACTAACTTAGTAAACCTTTATAAATCCTATACTATCTTTTATCTTTATTAATTTTTTTAAGATTCCTTAATATTAAATTACTTTTTTGCTTACACTCTCTAGTATTTTATCTAATTAAATTATATTCTCCTAATCCTTTTTTAATAATAATTTTAGATAAATTATTAAAGACTATATACCTATATTAAATAGCGCTTATATAGCTAACCACTAGTTATCTTATTATAAAGATACTTACATTCTTATTCTATTATTTATAAGGTACTCTATAGTAAGATTATATTCCTAGGTCTATACTAATTAAACTAGTATTATATTAGGAGATATAGATTTATTATTACTCTTACTATACTTCTTAGTTATATACCTAGTACTTTTATAGGTAAAATAATCTAGTGCCTAATAAGCTAGTAATATATACCTAGGCTTTCTATATTTATAGCACACTAGGGATAATTTTTTCCCTTAATCTTTACTTTATTACTATACCTTATTTATAGGTAATATAAAATAAGAGTATTACCTCTTCCTTTTAGAGTCTTAACTTTTTTTATTACTTTAGCCTAAGCCTATTATAACCTTTGCTTTCTTACCCTAGCCTTATAGTTAGCTCTAGGTTATTAGAATCTCTTAACTAATTATTTACTTCCTTATAGCATTATTTAAGCTATTTAAAAAGATTATAATTCTTAGATATATAGGGATTTCTTTAGGTAACTTAGCTTTTACCTTATTCTAGGCTTATATAAAGGATTAGAATAATTAGTTATTCTTTTACCTAAGATTTAGTAATAACCTTATTACTTCTAAGTGTCTTATACTTATATCTATTATTCCTATTTTTAGCTATTCTAGAAAATCTACCTAGGTAATTAATAAATAATTTACATACTTATTTATAGCTATATAATATATTTACTATTACTTTATATTACTAGCTAGGCAGCTACTTATATATACTACCTTAGTTATATTATCCTTAAAGGTATAGTAATCTAATTTAAATAATATATCTAAGTTTACTAAGAAATTCTACAGGCTTTTATATATTTCCCCTTTATATATAGGCATTTTTATCTACATTTTAATAAGACTACCTTACTATATAATTACTACTAAGTTACTATAAACTATAGGTAAAATTATAGCTAATATCTAAGGGGTAATTATAGGTCTAGATTAAGGGGTAATTATAAGTCTAGTTTAAGGTCTAGCTAATCCTAGATTTGCCTTAAGCTCTCTAATTTACGCCTTTATTTATAAGACCTCTTATCTCCTCTAAAGGCAATATAGCTTAGCTTATATAACCTTATAGTATTATTATAATGCCCTTTTTTCTTTAGTTATATTATCTATACCTTTACCTAAATTAGAATTAAGTGGTGTTTATTATACCTTATTATTATCTATAGTTCTAGATTATAGGGGTTCTCTAACTTCCTAATTATCTATAGCTTTATTATTATAGGGTACTAGCGTGTTTCTTATAGGTCTTTAAAGTATTAGCTATATAATAATCTAGCTAATAGTTTATATCCTTAAAAAGGTTAAGAGAGATTAATTTATTATAGCTTATACTAAAAGGTTATAAATAAAGTAATAGCTAAGACTATTATAGTTACTACTAGATAGATACTAGCTAGGGGCAGGTATATAAAGGTTTTAATCTCTAACCTAGTACTAATAATATATATAGTCTTTAATAAATACCTCGCTCTATAAGCACGTAGCTATCTTATAGCTAGCTAGCCTCTTTATTATCCGCATGGCCTAAAGGTTCTCTGAAGACCCGCTTCGATGAACATCCTATCTCTAACCTCTGCGCTCCTGATAATAAGAGTCCTAAAGCTTCTAAGGAGAGAGTTCTTTATAGTATATTTAATAAGGTTTATATAGAATACTAGGTAAATACCTCTTAGAATATTAAGCTATACTATAAGTAATATTAGGACTTTTATAACTATATACTTTACTACTACTTAATTAAGTTTCTATAAGAGGTAGTTTGTTAGTTACACCAAGGAACGTTGCACTAGTGCGAAGGGTCAAATTTAATAATAGTAATGAAGTTAATAATAATAGCTAAGAAAAGAGAGAAGGAGAGGAATCTAGCTAGGAGAGAAAGTAAGCAAAAAGGGGGAAAAGTGAGGTAGTAGTGTAA
Organism: Epichloe festucae Fl1; assembly: GCA_003814445.1. NCBI lineage: Eukaryota > Fungi > Ascomycota > Sordariomycetes > Hypocreales > Clavicipitaceae > Epichloe > Epichloe festucae. The sequence goes on along the minus strand of CP031385.1, from coordinate 4,980,860 downwards.
AGCCACTGCGAGCGGTGCGGGGTTACCTATGATGCAGCTAATCGCATTATGTGCATCCCTTTAGTAAACCTACACTTTAGCTATAGCTAGACTAACTATTATCTAAGGGTCTAGAGGAAGCTACACTAGTAGTCTCTCTTTTCTTTATAACTAAAGAAGCCTAAAAACATAATAAAAATTAAATTAAAGGAAAGTATATATAAGTAAATCCCTTTATAAGAATCCATAGCTTTAATTAGCTCTTATAGCCTTAGTTATTCTAATTAACCTAGTTACTATAATTTATACTTATATGCCTATTATATTAATCCTCCCCTCTGCCTAACCTTATAGGTCTCTTAACCTAGCCTTCTATATAAATCGTTAATTCATTTGAATTAATTAAGGTTAAAAGGGCTAAATTTAGCGATGCCTTTATTATTACATTAGCTAGGTTATTACCACTATTAATTCACCTAACTTTATAAATCTCTTTTCTCTTATATAACTATTAGAGAGCTATAATATTAATTATAAGCCACTTCTCTTTTACTATACCTAGCTTTATAAGGTATTTATATAATAAGAAAGAGTCTATATAGAGGGTTATTAGTATTTAAGGCATCTTTAATTAGTCTGTGATCTAATAAAGGGTTATAAATATTACGTATATAATATTAGTGCCTTAAACTATACTATATAGCTTAGATATAAGTATGCTATAGGTGTTACGTGCAGGTTTGGCACGATATAAGGCGAATCCGTTAGAGGGGCTAATGGATTTGCTATTGTAAGGTTATACTAAGTTCGCTGTGAGAGCTACTATTAGGTATAAGGTAAGATATCTAAAGAAGGTTAATTCTTTTTATCTAGAGTCTAAATCTAGTCTTATATGCGCTTACATTTAGCTCTGCTATATAATAAGTGCTAGGCATGCCTTAAAAGACAACTATTCTAGTTAGAGGTAGTTAGACTATAACTAGATTTATTCTTTACTTAGCTAAGTAAATTAAAGAAAAGAAAAATTATCTATTAAAATCGCATAAAAGAAAATTTAGAATAGCTATTGCTACGTATTATAATAACTTTTTAGTGCTATATATCCCTTAATAGGTCCTCTAGAATTATTATATTAAATAATATATTTAACCTTTCTAAAATTAATTTTCTATTTACTACCTTCCTATTTTCTATTACTAATTTCCTATTATTTAGTAAATTCTTAAGTTCTATTATACTAACTATTTCTATTTTAATTTAGTCTAAATTTATCCTCTTAATCTAGTAAACTAGCGAATTTATCTATCTTTTAGTAAATTCTTAAATTCTATTATACTAACTATTCCTATCCTAATTTAGTCTAAATCTATTTTCTTAATTTAGTAAACTAGCGAATTTATTTATCTTTATTACTTTAATAATTAGTAAGGGTAAAGTTAGAGATACTGTTTATCTCTATGTTACTATTATCTTTGATTTATCTAATAATATAGGCAGCGTTTTATTTAGGCTAGGTAAAACTAGCGTTACTAGCACTTCTTATTATAAAACTATTTAGTTCTTTGCTATTTTACTAGGTAGCTTAAGCTTCTTTATTAGTATTAGTAATAAGGCTATTTTCTCTTATAGATATTTATTACCTAATCTTAGTATTATTTAGCGTTCTTTATCTTATAAGGTATTAAATTTACCTAAACCTAGTGTTATTAAAAACTAATTTTTCTTACTTAGTGTTAATAGCAAGCCTATCTTACCTTATAGTTACCTATTACCTAAATTTAGTGTTACCTAAGGAGTTAGCGTTACTAGAGTTAGTATTACTATAGTTACTTTTACTTTCTTAGTATTTTCTTTATGTCTTTTTTACTCCTTTATTAGCTTATTAATAGTTACTACCTAATCCTATATTTTTTTTAATATCTTTATTACTATATTAGCTAGAGCTATAATCTTTTCCTTATACTTATCCTTTTAAACTATATTTTGTTTTAAAGTATTAATCTATTTATTAAATTTAATTAGTATTTTGCCTATATTAAGTTTAGTAATTCTCTCTTTCTAATCTTTTAATATATTTAATATCTTTAAAAACTTATCTTAGACTACTATTACCTCCTTTTATATTAAAGCTATTAGTTAGTAAACTTCTTTTACTAATTCCTTTACTATTATATACGCTTTATTTACCTATTTTCTAGTGTCCTTAAATCCTTTCTTTACCTAGTTAACTTAATTAACTAGGTTATTAATCTTACTTTACTTATATTATTTACTTCTTTCTTTATTCTTTTATAATTCTAATAATTTCTATATTAGCTCCTTCTTTATACTAATATAAAGTAAGTTTGCTTATCTAATACTAGCTAAAGCGCCTATAATTATAGTATTTACTACGCTATATTTATTAGCAAAATAAAGAGCTAAAAGATCCGCTTATAGTGGTAAAGATAATATACTATTATATATAGCTATTTACTATCTATATTTAACTATTACACTATTATAGAAGGCTACTACTACTATTTTTACCTAGCCCTTTACTTTTCTTATTACTTTATATTCTATTAGATTAATAGTAATCTAATATATAGGCTTTCTTACTTACCTTACTATAGCTTATTTTATAATTAATATAGCCTTTTATTCTTTAAATATAGCGAAGATCTATATAATTATGTTTTACTATAATATAAAATATATATCCTTTAAGTTAACTTCTAATCTATTAAATACTATTATAGTGCCTTTAAGGGCGAATTTATATGCGTAGGCCTATATTACGTGTTTAATATCCTAATTACTATTCTTATAACTTAATTTAGTGTGTCTAAACTTACTAAAATTAACTCCTTTAATACTCTTTTCTTTATATTTAGTATTAAACTCTTCTATTACTCTTTTATATACTACTATACTAATATTAGGTATTAGCATTTAAGCATTAGTTTTAGATCTAGGCTTCCTAAATCTAAGGAATAATAGCTTAAAATTAAGGTCTATAATTTGTTTATAGACTTATAATAGTTTAATAATATACTTAGTAAGCATTTTGCTAATATTATTATTTATCTTACTTTTTATATCCTTATATTTACCCTTAGTGCTCCTAGCTTTAGTCTTTTTATTACTTTTAGGTTTAGACTCTAGTTTAGGACTATCCTTAGTAAGGTTAAATCTTACCTTATTACTATTATTTTTATTTAATTTATTAGTAAAATCCCTATCCTTTTAATTTACTTCTATTTTCTTTAGTTACTTTTATCTTATAACTCTTATATAATTATCCTTAATTAAATCTTCTATTACTTATTTATATTTCTATTGCTTTATATCTAAATCTAACTCTATACTTATAAAGTTATTATTATTATTATTATTACCTTACTTCTTAGTGTTAACTATATCTTAAATAACCTTTACTATATTAATATTTTTATTATATCCCTTTATTAATTATAATAGTATATTTAATTTATCCTATGTTATTCTTAGTTTATCTAAATACTACTACTATTATAACTATATAATTTATTATATAAAGTGTAAATATATCTCTAGCTAATTCTAACGTTTTACCTAACTTAAATAGTATTTAAAGAACTTCTTCTCTTTATAATAGGTTATAGTTCCTAGTTTTACTAAAAGCTTATCTATTTACCTAATGTATTTAGCTCTTTCCTTATTAGTAGTAAATTACTACTATGCTAAATCTATAACTATTAGCTAACCTAATAGTTAATTTTATTATATTAAAGCTAGGATCTAAATGTAAAGGTATCCTATCTATATTTACTTATAAAGTGTTTAATTATATATATTAACCTTATTATTAAAATAAATAAAATCTAGTATAGCTTCTAGGTTATAGTATAGATTTATATAATATCTATAAAGCTTATATTTAACTTCTAGTGTAATATTTTTGTGTTTTACTTAATATTTCTTATAGTTATTATAATTCTATATCTCCTATAGCTAAATTAATTTTATTTCTTATAGCTTTTAGAAAACTTTATAACCTATATTATTATCTTTAGGCTTATAAGCTATTAAGTAAAAATAAGACTAAGATAAATTTAACTATACTTCTATTAGATTTAACTATATATAAGTAGTAGTAGTATTAGGGGATAATATAAAGTAAGAGTATAGTAAGCTTCCTTTAGTTAGCGTAAAAGAGTGATATATATAAGAGAGTCTAATAGCTTTAATTTATCCTATTAAATCTAGCTATTTACTATTAACTTTTTTCCTTTATTATTACTATTCTATAGGTAAATTAAGGCCTTTCTTTATATATTCCCTTTACTAGTTAATTAGGTTTTTCTTAAGGTAGTCTTCTATTATCTTAGCTATATTAATTTATATTTCGCTTTTAGCTATCTATTAATTATCTTTAGCTATATATCCCTTCTATTTAATAAGGAATTTCACTCTTACTATTTTAGTCTATTTAAAAATCTTAACCTAATAACTATAGATTTATTTAATCTCCTAATAATTCGCTTTCTCTAGATTATTAAATATAATTAGTAGTAAAGCTAGTTTTTCCTTATTAAATAAATTCTTTCCTTATACTAGTTTCTATATTTATATTACTAATACTACTAGATAAACTTAAGAGTTAGGAGGGAAATCTAATTAATATACTAATAGGTTTACCTTTTCTAGTACCTTATATAGCCTTACTCTCTATAGTAACTATTTTTTCTTAGGCTTACTAGGTAACTTATATCCCTTATATAATTATAAATATACTATATCTCTTATATTAATATTAACTAGTTTATAATAATTATTATACTAAATCTTAGCAAGAGTAGTGGCTATTATAATTACTAGCTAAGCCTTATACTAGTATAGCTTCTATAATACTACTATATTATTTGCGCTAGCCCTAGTATTAGTTATATTATTTAGAGAAAGAAAGTTAATAATACTTAGAGAATAAAATCTATATAATAGCTTATTAGGAGCCTACCCTATACTTACTACTATAGTGTTATTTAGTTAATACTATAGTGCTAGAAGTAGTAATATCTACGCTATATCTAGGTCTATTACTATATAATATTAGATTATAATTATTACTATTTAATTTTTCCTTTTCGCTATTCTATCTATTTAGGGATAGTATACTATACCTATAAGAAGTTTAACTCTTATATATCTAAATATCTCTTTTTATATATTAGATATAAATTTTAGGTCTTTATTGCTAATAATTTGCCTTAGTAATCCCTAATTTATAATATATAGCGTATAAAGGAGTAATTTTACCTAGATTTTTACTAGGTATATAGTATACCTTAGTATTAGAAAAGTCCTTTTACTAAATAGGTAATTTACTAGGCATAACGAATTATATGTTATATATCCTTCTATTTACTATATTATATTTATAGCTAATACCTCTAGTATATCTATAATAAAATTAAGTAAAATTATATAAAAAGGCATTAGTTTTAACTACAAAGGTTATAACTCTCCTAGTGGTTTTAAGTGATTAATTATATTCTCCTAATATACTATATAATAGGCTATATAGTTATAAATCTATTAGCTTATTTATAGGAAACACACTAATTAAAGCTCTATTACTATCCTAGTGATTCTAAAATGTTACTACTTATTATAAACTAATTATAGTATAGATTTAACCTCTATTATTAGAATATAAAGATAGAAAAACCTATCTTCGCTATAATTGTATAATAAACTATCCTTATATAAATCCTATCTATATAAGGGAATTTTTAGTCTAATCTAGGCATTCTTTACTACTTATCTCTCTTAGTATGCTCTTATAGCTATAATAATTTAGCTAAACTTTTAGTTAGATTAATACCCTTAGATAATTCTAGCCTTAAGGTTATTATTAATTATTATAGTTATAATATATTCCTTAGTGGCAAAATATACGCTTATATCTAGTTTATTATATTAACTTTTTTACGCTACTTCCTTATAAGTTACCTTTACTAGTAACCTTAAAAGTGTATTTAGTACTATATTTAGCACTCCTAGTATATATATTACTTTTAAGTTAAATTATAATAGATAGTTTATAACCTTAGCTAATTTTAGATTAGCCTTATCTAAATCTATTATTAATAAGGAGGTATATTTAATAATGCCTTTTACTAGAGAATAGTTAGTTAATATATTAACCACTATATTATTAGATTAAACTATTTTTTAGAGCTTCCTAACACTCTATATAATTATAGTTACTTTTGCTTTAGTTAAACTATATTATTTCTTAACACTTAATATTACTCTTAAAAGAAATAAAATTAGCTATATTTAGTTACTCTTAATATCCCTTCTAGGAATACTTTAACTATCCTATTCTTTTTATAATTAGAACGCGTATAAACTAAATTCTTCCTTATAGGCATTTATTTTAAGGAAAAGTAGCTTCTTTAGATTATAATACTATAGGGTTTATTTCTTACTTAAGAATATTTTAATATCTTTAAAAGCCTTTTTCTTCTCCTTAGTTAGTAAAAATATCTTTTATTATATTAATCTTTTCTATACTAGTTTTAAGATACTAGTAATTTTCTCCTCCTTATTATAAAACTCCTTTAATAACACTGTTTTTTATTCCTATAATAGTTAGATTTGTATGTTAAACCATAGGATTTTATTATAGAGAAAACTAGCTATTCTAATAAAAGTTTTAAGACTTAATAAATTATTTAGAAAAATTATTTTTTAAAAGGCTTTAAGTTTATTATTAGTGTTAATAATTCTATTACTATTTATAATAAAACTAAGTAGTTAGATAGCTAGGTAACTAATAAAGGACTTTTTTGTAGTAATTATTATCCTATTTTCCTTAAGGATTTTAAGTATAATATTAAGGTAAACTAAATACTCCTTAATACTATCTAAAAATACAATAATATTATTAATATATACTTATATAAAATGTTTATATTTTTAGAATAATTTATCTATGAATTATTAGGTAAAAGCAGGGGAATTCTTATATCCTATTAAAGCCACATTTAATGCCTTAAGGCCTTAATTTAATATAACTACTATATATACCTAGTGGTCTTTTCTAACTAGTAGCTAGTGGAAAAATCCTATTCTATTAAATAAAGAATAAACCTCCTTACTATAGGTATTATCTATAATATCACTTTAGTCTAGTAAAGGGTATATATCTAGTATTACTATATTATTAAGTAGTCTTATATTAATTATAACTCTTTCTTTCCTTTTTTAACTAGTTTCTTACTAAACTATAAATACTAGACATACTATAGCTACTAGCTTATCTAGGTATATTATTTTCCCTTTTAGGTAAAGTTTATTATATACTTTATTAAGTTTACTTATATCTTAGCTACCTAATCTATAAGGTCTAATTAGCCTTATTTAATATTACCACTTATTAATAAGATTAATCCTTATTTTCTTATCCTTAAGCATAGGAATAATGCCTTTATCCTAATAGATATTATATTTATTAGAAAGCTAGATAAATTTACTTATAGCTTTATAGTTAATATTAGTAATTTACACTTTAAATTTATTAGTAGTATATAGAATCTCTTCTAGACACAAAATCCTATATAATAGCACTCTTATATTAACTTTCTTTAAGTTAAGCTTATTCTTTTCCTTATTAGATTTATTACTATCTTTATTCTTATTTTCTATTTTCTTTATAATATCTTTACTAAAATAAGTATAATATATAAAAGGGTTATTAATTATATAGTTAGTATTAACTTTACTAGCTACTATTAGCTATATAACCTTTTTATGCTTATAGATTATAATGGTTTTATTAGTTAGGTTATAGGCAATTATTTGCCTTTAGCTAGTATTACTAAATAAAGCATTAGGAAAATATTCTAAACATAACTACGCATAATATATACTTATTTCCTAATTTCTTTATACTACTTTCTAACTAACTAGTATATATACTAATGCTTTTAGCGGAATTAACACTATTTATATAGTAACTACCCTTTAATAAGGAACTTTAGTAGCTAGCCTAAAAATCTCTACTAGTACTATTATACTATAGACTAACTAAAAAACCACCCTAGGGCGTATAAAATTAAGCTTTACTTTATACTTATAAAGGAAATTTATTCCTAGTAATAATTTTAGTCCTAGATTTAGTATTATATTTACTATTACTATGAAATATCTAGTAATTTTAGTTCTATAAGCTATCCCTAGAATATAAAAATTAAATATAGCTTTTTTAGTTATAAAAAAGGAAAACCTTACTTTAGATATAGGCTTAGGTTTTTATATTACTTATTTTATATTTAATTTATTTTGCTAGAGCTATACCTTATTTACTAAAATTAATAACATTCCTAAGTTAAGGTAAATCTAATAACTCTTACCCCTATTATTAAACTTAATATTAATCTTTAAATATATATTTACTTACTTCCTATTATATTTAACTTCTTATAGTCTTATAATAGCCTTAATTACTTATCCTAGAACTAGTTAGTTTAGCTTTATTAAATTTATCCTTATAGTGTTTTTATTTACCTCTTTTTTAATATTTTCTATAAAGTAAGTTTTAATAAAATTTAAGTCCTATACTTAGGTTTCTATATAGTTAACCTCTTTAACCTCCCTTTCTTTAGCTATATAATAACTATATTCCTAAAGATAGGTCTTATATTATTATATATTAGAATTATTATTATATACTATAATATAAGCATATTCCTTATCCCTAGTAAATAGTTTCTCCTAATATTAAAATTACCTAGACTACTATTACTAGCTAAATACCTCTAGTAGTCTTAGATCCTATAATTATTATTTATTATATTAGACTAGAGGGTTATCTTATTAATTCTAACTAAAACCTAGACACTTTTCTCTATTCTCCTACGCTTTATCTTACTATAGCCTCTAGTTTTATCCCTTAATTTACGCATTTTACTAGTATAGCCTTAGTTAGAAAAATCCTAAGGATCTTTAGATATTTTAATTATTCTATCTATAATATTAATTTCCTAGCTAAAATTATATATTTAATAGTCTATTTTAATTTACTTAAGCTTTATCCTTATTCTCTTTTAAGTTATTACTAGATATCTTAGTATTAAAATAAACTTTTAGCTTCCCTTTACCTTTTCTAACTATAAACTAACTTTTACTTTATAAGTAATTATATAAATTATGCCTTTTATTATTTACTATAGTAATATAGGCTAATCTTATATTTATTATTATTAGAACTAGATATATCTAGCATAATCCTAGATAAAGTTTAAGATATAAGCGCACTAGAAGCTAATAATCTATTATTTTGCTATTTACTCTAGTATACTAGAAAATTTTTAACGTAAAATTACAAAAAGACACGTTATTTATGACGTTTTCTTTAGTGTATTTTGCTTTATTAAGCTACGCTATTATATCCTAGACTTAAATGCTAAATTCCTTCTAAACTACCTTAAAGACTAATAGTATATTACTAAATATAGTACTTTATTCTTCTAAATTAAGATATTATTAGTACTATACTATTATATCTCCTTAGAATAGTGTCTAAATCTTCTTTTAAATAATATCTTATTAACTAGGGTTAGTATAATATAAGTAATCCTTAACTACCTAGACTTATAATTTAATATTATAGAAAATAGTTTACTTTCTATTATATATTATAAGGTCTTTACTAGCCTTTTCTAATTTATTATAAGGCTTAAAGTATCTAATATCTATGATTTTCTATATTAAATCCGCGTTTTATTCTGCGTTTTCTATCTATTAGTTATCCTAATTCTAATTAAACGCTAGATTTATTCTTTTTTTAGGTTAGGAAGTTATATACTATTCTAGACCTAGGGAATACATAGTTTAATGCTATATCTAGTGTAAATTTGCCTATTATTATATAAAATCCTATAGGTACTACAGTTACTAATACTATTAGTACTATAGGTATATTAGTTATGCTAATAGTCCTGCTTTAGTATCTAGGTAGCTATTATACTAACCCTAGTTATTTAGTAAATATAATATTCCCTAGGTAGCATTTCACGCTAATAGCGTTAATCTTACTAAGGCATTTACACTTTATAAGCTTCTAATTTTAGTTATTAGTCTTATAGCTAGCTAGTCTATTCCTACTATTATTTTTACTATTATTGCTTTTTATATAACTTATTATTACTTTATTACCTCTTATAAGATCCTTATAGTATTAGATTTACTAGTCTTAGTGTAAGACTCCCCTAGGTCTTATAGGTTCTCTAAGGGTCTTAACTAAAGGTTATAAAATTCCTCTAAATCTAGTGGGTTCCCTAAGAGTCCTAATTATAAGTCCTCTAGATATAACTTTATTAACTAGTTAGGGGGTTTAGTACGCTAAATAGTGGTGTTATTTTTAAGATAGTTTTTAATCCCCTTTCCTTTATTATTCTTATCCTTATCTATGCTATTCTTAGTTCTAGTGGTTATTATACTATAAGTAAGGCTAATATCTTTAGATTATCCCTCTAATACCTTGCTACCTTTTAATCTAGTGAATTTATTAAGAAAACCTTTAGATTTAGCTTTGTAAATACATAATTTAACTTCCTTCTAAGCGAGATATATAGCTTATAAATCTATTAGGTTCTAGTAAATAAGTGGTTCTTAATATATTAGGTGTTTATATCTTTTAAGCACTTTATTATTAAATTTATATTTTATAAGTTTAATTAAATTTTCTTATTCCTTAGTTCTAATAAGTTATTATTTTTAGTACTTAAACGTAGGGTTTGCTTTATTAAAAGCCTAAAACTAGTAAATAAGTTATAGTTTATTTTTAGTAACTAGGAAGTTAGACTAAATATCTATGTAATAATGTTATAAATAGTTAGTTTTAGACATATGGTTTTTATTTCTAGGTTTCTAGAAGGGCATAATAAAAGAATCTCTAATTACTACTAAATATTATATGTAGGTTTAGTATAATATAAGGCGAATCTATTAGAGAGGCTAATAAATCTACTATTATAAGGTTATACTAAGTTCGCTGTAAGAGCTACTATTAGGTGTAAGGTAAGATATCTAAAGAAGGTTAATTCTTTCTATCTAGAGTCTGAATCTAGTCTTATATGCGCCTGCATTTAGCTCCGCCACGTAACAATAGGTTACATATTTACTCTTTATAGAGCTATATATAATAATATTCTCTCTTAAAGTAAAGGTATTATTCTCTTTTATTATCTTATTACTAATCACAATAATATAACTAATCTATAAGCTTAGATCTTTATTATTAGCAAGAGACCTATTTATAAACATAAAGAGCTTTACCTCTTTAAGAGTTAAGGGGATGTACTATAATCCCTGCTACTAATGCTTAACTTACTACTTAAGGCGTTTATTAAGTTATAAGATATTATTAGTGAAGGGTTCTTAGTGTTATGTAGCAATTAATAGGTTATAAGATGCTTCTAGTTAATAGACTATTGCAATGTAACTCCCTTAGGCTCTTTGCTTTACGTAATCTTACTTTACTATTAGTAATTATAGGTTAATTTTCTTAATCTTCTAACTTTAGCCTTTTTAGGTTAGGGTTAGCGAATTATTAGCGTTTTAGGTTAGGATATAGCTATTAAAGATAAGGGGATTTGTAGTTATTAAGCGTTATTTTTCTTTAGCTATAAACTTTGCCTTCTAGAGCTCTCTTTTTTCTTTCTTAAAGAAGTTATTATTACTAAGGCCTAGCATGTTATTTATTTACATTCCTATAATTCTAAAGAGGTTCTTATTATTTAGGGCTGTGATTAGTAAGCAGGGATTATACGTTAAGGTTATTATCTTAAGGTTATCCCTATAGTAATAAAAGTACGTTACTTACTAGTGAGTTCTAGCCTCTATAATTCTATAGAGAGATTTAATTACCTCTATTACTATGCCTTTTAGAAAGAGGTATGTAATTTGCTTAGGTAACCTCATAATAATTAGCCTATTTAGGGTTATGTAAGATTAAACGTAAGCTTATATAATATCTTATAGCTAAAGATAGATTTCTCTTTGCCTTAATAATAAGGCAAGGGCTATAATAATCCATTAGCTTAATCACTGTATTATTAGCAATTAGGTTAAGATAGCTTCTTTTCCCTTATTATTATGCCCTTATATAATAAGGTGTGATTTCTTATATAGTGATTTAGTCCCTTTGCCCTTAATCTCTTAGACTATATAAGAATTAAAGATCCTATAGCCTCTATGCTTTGCTAGATTAAACATTATAAACCTAAATATATTATAAGCTTATAGGGCGTTAATCTTAGCTTAGTTAGATTATTTAAAGGGGCTTCCTAGGGTTATAATCTTTTTTTCTTAATAGAGTTAAAGGGCAAGCTTCTAGTTAGCCTCTTCTTTTACTATAAGAAATACTATATTTAGCACTTCTCTAGCTATAATCTCTTTAAATAATACCTTCTCTTAGTCTTTATTAATAAAGATAAGGGGGTTTATAAGTCTAATAGCTTTATTAGGATTATAAGCCTAGGCCCTAATTACCTTTACTTTTACTACCTTAAGGTAATTAGCTTTATAGCTTCCTATAAGGGTAGCTTTTACTACCTTAAGGTAAGCTATAAGTTCTTTAACTCTATAGCTTTCTATAGGATTACCTTTAGCTTTAATAGCCTCTTTAGGCCTTTCTATACCCTTATTAATATAGAATTAAACTATAAGGCTTTTCCTTAGCCTCCTTTACTTTCTCTTTTTCCTTTACCTTACTATTCTTTACTAGTAACTTATTTTCTCTAGCCCCCTTATAGAAAGGGGCTATCTTATAAGGAAGGGCCTCTAGGCCTAGGTTATACTCCTTAATACTCTAAAGGCTTTACTTATTAGCCCCTATATACTATAAGTCCTTATAGTATAGCTTTACTATTATAGAGCAAAACTTAGCTAGGCTATAGGGTATCTTAACTATATAAGTCTCCTTATTAGTAGCTAATAGCTTATAAGGGCTATGCTATTTACCTTTTTCTCTTTATATATATATATTAGCCTATAGTAATAGCTAATATATTAGTAATATATTAAGGCTATTCTAGGTGCTAAGGGCCTTATAGACTTACCTCTTAGCTAGGTAATAGTAAACTTTATTAGTTACCTTCTAAATTACTTTAGCCTATTAAATAATAAAGATACTTAGTAATAACTTATCTATTATCTATAGGTAAGCTCTAAAGACTAGTAGTATAGGCATAAGGCTATTAAGGCTTGCTAAGTTATTAATAGCTTTAATAGCTATTTAGAGTTATTACTTAGGAGTAATCTCTTTGCTAATTAAATCTATAATAATATTATAAGCCTAGTAAAGAGGTCTATAATATCTTTTAACCTTTCTAATACTATTATAAGCTTTAATAAGTATCTTATTAATCTTAATTAATATTAGGCAAGTATAATACCTAAATTTAGCTAAAGTAAAGTTATTACTAGTATTATAAATAATCTAGTCTAAAGGGCCTAGATATATATTAATCTAGTACTCTCTAATTACATCCTAAATATTATAAGCTTTTTACTTCTTAGGGTTAAGGAATTAAGCTACTTAAAATAAGGTTACTAAATTAATAATATAGAGAACTAGCTACCTATTAATTTGCATAATATTAATAATAATCTTATAGTTAAAGTTATAGTTATCTTTAAGGGAGAACCTAAACTAGCTAGAGGCCTTTCTATTTATTTAATAATAGTAATAAACTTTAGTAAGCTTCTTAATTATATAGTGTTTAATATTATAACTAGCTTATTAAAGGATCTTTATAAGCCACTAAATTAAAGGATAACTAAATCTTTAGTAAAGCTAATAAATCTCTCCTTTTAATAGGTAAAAAGCGGTGGTTTCTCTTGCCTCTAAAAGCCACTAAGGGTGGCCCTATTTACGCATAATAGGTATAGTCTTGTTATTTTAAATTAATATATTAGTAAGGTTATTAATCTTAACCTTTATCTTATCTATATTAGTAAGGGAAAAGAGAAAAGGTATAGTAATATTAAGGATATAGAAATTAATTTAGCTAAGCTTTATAGGCATATAGATAACACTATGTGTTATTGCTAATCTAGCCCTAAATCTAATAACTTCTAGGTTATAGGGTTTAATTATTAATAATAGCATTAATCTTAGTAAGGCTCTAGCCTATACTAGACTAGTAGTTAATTAGCCTAAGGCTCCTATATCTAGTATAATTTCTCTAAAGACCTCTTTAAAATAGTATCCTTTAAATATATAATAGATTAAATTATCCTTATTAGAAGCCTCTTTAAGGTATAGCTCTTACTTAAGTAAAGTATGCTAAAAAGCCTAATTCTTAAGTGTTATAAGGATATTAATATTATCTATTATTTATAATCCTAAGTAAAAGAATTATATAATGCTAAGGTATGCCTTTAATAATAGCTTCTTCTTAATATTATTATTATTATTATCTTAGGCCTAAGTAAAGGCCTTAAGCTAGGTCTCTTAGTCTTTTACCTCCTCTTCCTTAGGGTTATTATTACCTTTAAATAAAGTAAGAAATACTTAGAACTTCTTCTCTATAAGGGGTAAGTAATAGTTCTTACTAGCTTACTACCTCTCTTTCTCTTTCTAATATTTAGTATTAGTATAGTTTAATAACTAGTAGCTACTCTTACTATAGATAAAGCATTACTTAGGTTATCTAGAGTTACTATAATAACCTTCTTTTCCTTAGTCTCTCTAATTCTATTAGCTATATTAGTAATCTATAAACATTACCTCTAATAGGTCTTTATCTTAATGCTAGTGGTATTAGTTACCTCTTATATTACTCTTTATAATTATAATTAACTTATAGAGATTATTAGTAAGGTTCTTAAAGCCTAGTATATATATATACTTCACTACCTAATATTTAGGGATACTAGAGACTATATTTAAGGTGTACTTATAGAGCTTTATATTTACTATATTAAAGGGGTATAGCCCTTTATAGACTTTCTTTAGGGTAGTTAATAAAATCTTAAGGCACTTAAGCTTACTTTTTTTAGGGTTTTAAGTAATAATATTCTTAAGGGTAGTATTACTTTACTTATAGTAATAGAATTATTAGTTACTTTTTATTTTAAAGTATTAATAAATATTTATAATTATCTCTTTATAAAAGAGGTTCTTACTAGTAAGGTAATTAAGAAAGTGCTATTTAGTATCTCCTATTAATATAATAGGAAATACCTTACTAAAATATAACTTAAGGAGGTTAATTTAGTTATACTTACTCTTAAAGAGTATAAGCTTTAGTAAGAGAAAGTTATATAGCTTTTTACTATAGTAATTACTATCCTTATATATCTTTATAAGCTTAGATATTTTCTTTATAATTTATTTATCTAAAGGGAAGGATTAAGGAAAGAGAGTAAGCTATTAAGGGTTAAATTCCTAATATAACTAAGATTATTATAGGGGTTCTTATAAGGGATGTAGTAATTATTCCCCTTAAGGGTAATGAATATTAAGGAAAGTCTTTAGGGCAGTGAATTATAAGGGTTATATATAAGGTAGTTTAAGGGATTATAACCTATCTCTTAGCCTTAGAGTTATTATTATCTCTTAAAGCACGCGTTTAAGAGCTATTAGGATAGGAAGACTTACTCCTTAGCTAATGTAAACATTATTATCTTATAGAGAGTTTCGTAGCTCTCTTATAAGATTATTAGTAGCTCTCCTAAATATGTCTTTAGTTTAACCTTTAAAATCTTCTCTAAAGTTCTCCTAAAGGTCTTTTCCTTACTAATTCTAATGCTTACTAGTATAAATAAACCTTATAATCTAATTATTAAGTTTAGGCTATATAGTAGTCTCTAGGTCTAGTTAGGTAAGCTCTTCCTAGTCCTTTATAAGCGTAAATAAATATAGCTATAGTTACCTTAGTAAACTATTCTTTTCTAGTCTTTTAGAAGCTATTACTAATAGCTTTTAGGGTGCCTTAGTGTTAGGGGAAGTGAGGCGGGGAGTCTGTCTTGTTAATAG
Organism: Epichloe festucae Fl1; assembly: GCA_003814445.1. Taxonomy (NCBI): domain Eukaryota; kingdom Fungi; phylum Ascomycota; class Sordariomycetes; order Hypocreales; family Clavicipitaceae; genus Epichloe; species Epichloe festucae. The sequence goes on along the minus strand of CP031385.1, from coordinate 4,964,863 downwards.
TCTAATGTTTGATTCTATCCCCTTCTTAAATGATTGGAACGAACCAACCGGCAGTATGATAACAGGGTAATTTCTGCGCTCGTCAAGAGGGATAAACTAGGTAAATCTAAAGAACAGGAAAAACAGGAAAAACAGGAAAAACGAGGTAAATAGAATAAACAAAATAAATAGGATAAACAGGGCAGAATAAACAGGATAAACGGAATAGGATAAATAGGATTAGTAGAATTAACAGGATAAACAAAGGGAAATAATAAAGACAACGGAAAAACAGTAAAAGAAGGAAAAAACAGTGAAAGAGGGAAAAACAGGCTGCAAAGATAGCATAGACGCAGAAGTAACTTAATGCCTAGAGCACTAAGGCGTAAAAAGCTATAAAGAAAAGAGAAAAGGGTTTATAAAAGAGTATAAAGAGAGGTTATATAGGTTAGCTAGCTTAGCTAAGGGTTGTTTTTAACGTTAGGTTTAAATAAAATACCTTATGGTAATAGATTTAGTTATTTAGTTAGTTTTCTTGTAATAGACAATAAGATTAATAATTAACTAAATATCCTAAAGGCCTAAGAGTTAATAGATTAATCCCTTAGAAGTCTAATAAGCCTATAACTAGGATTCTAGTCTATTTTCCTTTAGCACACTTTAGAGTTATATCTCTTTACCTAAATAGCCTGTCTAGGTTAGCTTAAGAGGTAAGGGGCTGCGTTATTTATAGAAATATCTCTTCTTGTAATACCTAGCTTATCTATGGTTATATTTAACCACTAATTAGTGTTAGTTACACTAAGGAATATTACACTAGTGTAAACGGTTAAATTTAATAATAGTAATGAAGTTAATAATAATAGCTAAGAAAAGAGAGAAAGAGAGAAATTTAGCTAGGAGAGAAGGTAAGTAAAAAGGGGGAAAAGTAAGGCAGTAGTGCAAAGCCACTATAAGCGGTGTGGGGTTGCCTGCGATGCAGCCAATCGCATCGCGTGCATCCCTTTGGTGGACCCACACTTTGGCCACGGCCGGACTAACTATTGTCCGAGGGTCCGGAGGAAGCCACATAGTTAGTTTTAATATTTTTAAGTAAAAGCTATACCTTATCTCTAACCTAGAACTATTTTACTAGTTAATATAAAGTAAATATAGTATCTTACTACCTTTATTATATATAGGCTATTATAGCTTATACTAGATAAGTACCCTCCTAGAGGTGCTTAAGAAACTATATTACTTACCCCTTTAGTATTATTATAAAAGCAAACTTATCTAGTAGTAACTAGACTAGCTTTAGGTTATAGCTATATAGTAGCTTATTTAAGCTAACTCCTATTATAGAAAATAGCCTATTATTAATTATAAGCTAGTAAGTAGCTAGATATTCTAGCTAGTTAAACTATAAGAAAAAGACTATAATATATAGTATTACTTATATCTCTTAGTTTACTTACTTTATATTACTATTAGTCTATAAGTAATATAATATAAAAAGTAACTAATTAATTCTAACTAAGGAGCATAATATTATCTAAAATTTTCCTAACTAATCTAAACTATAATTTATAATAATTAATTAAGAAAACCCCCTAAACCACTACTAGACTATTTTAAACCTCTTTATATATTTCTTAGCTCCTATAAAAGTTATAGCCTTAAGCTAAATAAATTTAGAGAGTTAATTTATAATAACTATTAGATATTATAGCTTTTCTAAGGATAGTACTAGTAAGTTTATTATAAAGTTAATAAAGATTTATAACTAAAACTAGTTAAGAATAGGTAAAGGCTTTAGTAAGCCCTAGTATTATTAATAGCTCTTATAACTACTATAGTAATAATAGTTATAAATAAACCTAGTAATATCTTATAATATCCTATCCTAGTAAAACTACTATTATAAGATTTAGAATATAGTATTATAGCCTAGGTGCCTTACTACTAGTAAATTATAGTATTACTATATTAAAGTTATTATAAGAGGCTCTTATACTAGGACTTAGGTATAGCCCCTAAACTAAAGTGCCTTATAAGTGCTTATAAAATAATTTACTACTTACTCTCTTATAAGTGCCTTAATAGAAAACCTCTAGGCCCTTTCTTAAATAGCCCTTAAGTAAATACTATATATAGGGTTAGAGATAATAGCCTAGTCCTATAAGGTCTAAAGGTATTTAGTAGTAAAGAGAACCTTACTAGCTAGTAGTAGTACTATATTACTATTATCCTACTGCCTATTTAGTATTAGTAAGAGTTATATAATAGTAATAGGTTATAAAATATATTTTATTTTAGAGGTTACCCCTTCCTAGTCTTACTCCCTTTAAGAAAAAGCATTAGGCTACTATACCTATATACTAGGTTTATACTAAAGGTAAAAATTAAATAGTGTAAGTATATTTACCTATTAAGCTTACTATTCTAATATTAACTAAGGAGTTATAAAGTACTCTAGGTTTTTATAGTTTATATAGATTATAAATAGACTAGAAATACCCTATAGCTTAGCTAACTATACCTTAAGGTATAAGATAATAGCTAATAGTTCCTTATTATAAATTATATAGTTCTTTTATAAGGATATAAGGCTAGTAAAGTAATAGGTAACTAGGTATATAACACTATTCTAGCCTTACTAGGAAAGGCACCCTTTAATAGCTATTCCTAAATAATTAGCTTTTACTACTATAAGGAGATCTAGGTCCTATTATACTAGTACTAGGTATATAATAAAAGTATCTTTTAGCCTATTAAAGGTATTATTCTCTTTAAGTCCTTATTAAAAAGGGATATTTCTCTTAGTTAACTATATTAGTAATTGTTAAAAATAAGACCTATTTTTAGCCCTTTCTAGTTAAAGGACCTTTCTATTACTAGCTTGCATTGCAAGCCTGACAGCTGCACTGCAGCTGTTAACGGTCGCGAAGGTGGCCGTCAATGGCTACGTCGCAGCTGTCAACAGCTGCGACCGACCGTGTGGATGACTAATCTAAATCAATTGTCAATTGTGGATTATTTAATTGCGTTGTGGCTGCAAGCGTAGCCACAACTGTAGCGCCACTAGTAATTAGGTAAGCTAGGGTGACATAAGCAGGTTACCCTATAGCTATCTTTGACAGCGATTTTCTCTTTAACTAGAGGTCGTACAAAAGTCTTACATATAGCAAATTGAAGCTAGAAGACAGGGCTTTTATTTTATGTAGGAATATTTTTTAGACCAAAATTTGGTGCATATGGGTTGCTAGTTTGTATGGTGGTGAGTCGATTTTTTGGATTTTATATACAAATGAATTTTGCGGAAAATCAAAAGTGGCCCTTAAGACCTCTCTGATAGTCTGGATCCACCGATACGGTTGGTGGGTATATAAGAGGAAGAAGATCTTTTCAATCTAGCTAGATAGCTAGGCCTCTTAATCCAACAGCCGCATTGCCTGTACAACATCACTAAAATCAATTCTATTAGTATATAAGATATCGTAAAAGTCATCTAGATTGAATTATATTAGTTGGTAACTGCTGAAACCTTCCGTTGCGTTGCGTTGAATATTTTAACGTGGTAGCTCTATTGGTCCCCGACCGTAGAAGCTACACCTATACAGCTGTTGCCAGCTGGTAACTAGCTCCTTACATTTCAATAGGTTATGAGCCTGGCCTATTACTATAAAATTCTTTCTAGTGCACTTTACGTACGGTTATAGAAGACTTCCCTTCTATAAAACAGGAAGGACCCGCGAGATAGAAGCTATTCCCTTCTATAAAAAAGGAATCATTGTGGTTATAGAAGACTTCCCTTCTATAAAACAGGAAGCGCGTGAGCGATATAGAAGCTTTCCCTTTTATAAAAAGGAAGTTCAGCGAGAATAGAAGCTTTTCCCTTCTATAAAAAGGAAATTTAGCGCGGATAGAAGCTTTTCCCTTCTATAAAAAGGATTTTCAGTACGAATAGAAGACTTCCCTTCTATAAAATTGGAAGATGGCTACCAATTAACAAGGTCAGGGACCTCCAGTCCCTGATCTTAGTGCGCAAGAGGTTCTAAATAACCAGCTAAAAGAGCAGGTTATTAAACAACAAAATGCTATCAATCTAGTAATAGAGAAGCTAGAGTCCTTAACTTTAGCTATTAATGATAGACCTATGGAGGGTGTGGAAGCTATTAAGCCTGCTAGTTAGCAGCAAGTTTAACAGCCTATTTAGCAAGAAAAGGCACCTGAATCTAGCTCTGTATAAGCTGCCTTTAATAATTCAATTATTAAGGAATTTAATAAGAGGGTTTATAGCTTCCCTAAGACTGCTAAGCTTAAAGGAGCTGAAAATTTCGATCAATGGAAACAAGCCCTAGCTATCCAATTTAGAGCTTTAGGCATGCCTAATTTTCTAGATAATCCGGATATTTCTAGGGTGCTAGGGGACGCTGACCAAGCTATTATCCTAATGTTACTAAGGGATAGTTGTACGGAAGGCCCCTAAGCCGCTATAACTTGGCAAAAATCACCTGAAGAAGCCTATAATTTACTTGTTAGGCAATATTCACATAGCGTTGAAATCCAGAGGGGGTCCCTATATTCTGAATTTCATAACCTAAATTTTCATGGTTATAAGGGGACTTTAGAAGCCTTTAATGCGGTCTTTAATAATCTACTAGCTAGATTATCGATTTCAGGGGTCCTGATTGATCCTATAGATCAGGTTAATCAATATCTTCAATCCCTAAAATCAACCTTCCCTCAGTGGGCTGAGAGGCAACGATTTAGCATGCGTACGAATAGGGCTATAGGGGTCCCCCTAGAAGCCCTAAATCTTGAATTTCTAATGGTAGACCTTCTAGCTAAACAGAGGGATAAGTTATCTACGGTAGCTAAAGCCCTGAATTATAGGGCTAAAGACCTAGAAAAGGGCGCTAAAGACAAAGAAAAGGCCCCTAAAGGTTAGAAGAAGAAGAAAGAAGGCTCTGAAGAAAATAAGGGCTCTTCTAATTCTAATAAGAAGAAAAAGAAGCAAAAGGGTCAAAAATCAGATAAAAAGGATAATAAAGAGCCTACAGAGGGTTCTTTTATGCTAGGAAATTACAACCTTTCTAACGGAGCCCTTGATCCATACAAGAAACCTAGTAATTACAAGACTAGTTATAAGAGCCCTAGCGATAGTAGCTCTGATTCTAGCTCTAGTGATTCGGATGATGAAAAACAAGAAATTAATTCCTTAAATGGTTTTAATTATTACAGTAAAGACATGAAAAAGGCCCTATTATATGATATAGGTTTGACTGTATATATAGTTAATTCTAGGGAGGTCTTTAGGGATTATACCCCTTTTAAGAAAGGGGAATCCGACCCTATTATAACCGGTGGTGGCCCTATTTATCCTAAGGGTCACAGTAGTGCTGTTTTTGAGGTCTTATATTAAAAGAAACCTAATAAATATAGGACCTTAGTGCTAAAGGACGCTCTATATTTTCCTCAGCTTAATGTTAATATAGTTAGTGGCCTTATTCACTATATATCTGGCGGTTGCTTTATAAAAAACCATCTTTATCTTAAAGATAGGTCTTATATTGCTGCCCTAGATATAGAAAAACATGGTTTTTTCTTTCACGTTAAAAACCAATCTACACCGACGTTACATAAAGGGCCCTGTAAAAAATCTCATTATATCCGACCTTTTACCTATGCTAGCTTTAGGGGTCATAGCTATCCTATTAGCTACCCTATAGAGGTTTAAATTCCCTCTAAAAAGCCGGATTAGGCTTCTGATTTGGACGAAATCGCTGAAATCGACGAAGATAATGATATTGAAGAAATCGTACGGGATGATTTAGGGGATTTAGTCCCTTCTCTAATGCCTATAGCCCTAGGTTAGGTCCCTTATAAATCTAAAGATATAGATTTAGGGGTGTTAGAGGGCCTTAGTGAAGGAAAAAGGTCCCTAATACCTCCCCAAGAGGCCTGTGGTTCTTAAGGGGCCCAGCAGGGGACTGACGGAGAGGGCCCTAATCTAGACCTGAATCTAGACCCTAATTTAGGCCCTAAAGACCTTTAATATCAAAAGTTACTGGAACTAGCTGGCCTATAGCATGTACGATTAGGGCACCTAGGGCTTCCTTTGCTAAAGAAAACAAGCCTTATAACTAAAGGAATCCCTGATTTTTCTAAAATTAAGGATAAAGACTTTAAATATATAGCTTGTGATCAATCTAAGGCAGTTAGAAGACCTAGGAAATTAGCTATCCCTAACCCCCCTAGAGCTCTAGATCGAATAGAGGGGGATACGCTAAAAATCAGCCCTATACCATACAATAAACAGTTAATTTGCTTATTTCTAGTTAATCGAAAAACTAGATATAAGTGGGTGTTCTTATTACCTAATAAGGAAGGCCTAACTGTTTATAGGGCTATTAAGGGCTTCTTCAGAGGGCTTAAAAATCAACTAGGTTAGTATCCTAGGCACCTTCACTTTAATGGGGGCTAAGAAATCGATTCTAGTTGTCAAAGCTGGTTAAATTCTAAAGGGATCAAATTCACGACTTCTAGTCCCTATATCCATAAGCAAAATGGATTAGCAGAGCGTTCAATTCGTACTATTCTAGATCAATTAAGGGCTACTATCCAGTGGGCAAAATTACCCTTATATCTATAGTGTTTTGTATTACCTACAGTTGTTAACCTAGTTAATATAACTGCTAATACCACAAAGGATAAAAGCCCTAAATAACTGCTAGCTAGGGAGCTAAATCAGCCCTGTACGACTGATATTAGCAGTATTAGAGCCATAGGATCTCACTGTGAGATTCTAATCCCCCTGGAAAAACGACCTAAAGCCTAGAAGTTAGCAGCTAGGACTATCCCTAGAAGGTTATTAGCTACACTAGGTTCTAACACCTACCTAGTGTACATCCCCTCTAAAAGGCTAGTTACAAAGACTAGCTTTATTAAAATTATAGAGCCTATAGGTCCTATCTCTAAAGGATTACCTAGGCTTTCTATAGGGGATAACCCTTTAGAGAGGGAAAATGATTTAGAAGATCAAGATCTAAATCAAGGTTTAAAGGATTACCCTATAGATAACATAGGACATCAAAATCCCCCTATAGGTTAAGAAAAACACCCTATAGGGCCTGTACAACCCCCTAAGGAACCAATTCTAGAGGCCTTAGAGGAGGCCACGCCTGTAACTTTACTAGGAAATCAGATTTCGACTCCGGACCTTGATTTTGACAAAATTACTGACTTTAACCCTAATATTGACCCCATGGATGTTAATATTAGTTCCCCTTCTTCTCTAGATTTTATAAAAGAAATCTGCTTTAAGGTACAGGAGAAGCTAAAGGAAAACAACCCTAATAGCCCTAAACCTAAGACCTAGAAGCAAGCTATATCTAGCCTTAAAAGGGATAAATAGATAGAAGCTACGTATAAGGAATACAAACAGCTTCTAAAGGCTAGTACTTTTAAATTTATAGGGAAAGACTAAGTACCTAAGGGCCGAAAAGTACTAAAGAATAGGCTTATTTATAAGCTTAAAAAGGATAAAGAAAATAATCCTTTAAAATACAAGGCCTAACTTGTTGCTAAGGGATTTATGCAAATCAAAGGTCTAGATTATCTAGAGACCTTTACAGCCACAAGCATTCCCCCTAGCTGGAGGATTTTACTAGCCCTAGCGGCTTAGAATAACTGGAAAATTAAACAGGTTGATTTTATAGGAGCTTTTCTTAATAGTAAGCTACAATAACAGATTTATATGGTTATTCTAGACGGATTTATTGAATTTCTTGAAGCAAATCCTAAATTAGCTAAATTAGCTAAAAGTTTTGGCTATAAACCTTCTAAAGATTAAGTAATTTTATTACAGAAATCTTTATATAGCCTAAAACAGAGCTTAAGGGAATAGTAATAAGCACTAATTGCAGTGCTAAAGTCCCTAGGATTTAGCCCTCTAATTTCTAACCTAGCTATATTCTATAATTCCTCCACTAAAACCTTTATCATCACATATGTGAATGATTGTCTTCTAATTAGACCGGATTTACGTTATATCCAAAGACTTAAAAAGGAACTTTATAAAGTCTATCCAATAGAAGATAGGGGGCTAGCTGAATTCTTCTTAGGGGTTCAAATCGTACGAGATAGACCTAATAGGGTCCTGAAAATTCATTAATCTTAGTATATCTTAGAGGCTTTAAATCGATTTAATATGCTAGATAGTAAGCCTATTAGCATACCTCTTCAGCCAGGCGTTTTAGCTACGCAGACCACTAAGCTTTTAATAGCTAGCGAAATTAAGCTCTATCAGTGCATTATAGGGACTATAATATACCTAATGTTGCTTATAAGGCTAGACGTGGCCTTTACACTTTAGTGGCTATCTACAGCACTAGCTAGGCCCTATATAGAGTACCTAAAAGTAGCTAAAAACTTGCTTAGGTACCTATTAGGGACTAAATTCCTTGCTATAATTTATAGGGGAGACCCTAAAGGTATAGCTAGTAAAAGCCTAATAGGTTATTGTGACAGTGATTTTGCAGGGGATAAAAAGACCTCTAAATTAACCTATACTTATCTATTTAAGCTAGCTAGCGGACCTATTAGCTAGAAATCAAAGAAAGCTAGTACAATAGCTCTATTAACATTAGAAGCTAAAGCTAACGCTATCTGCGAGACCTTCCGGGAGCTACAGTGGCTTTAGGGCTTATTTAAGGAGCTAAAAACCCCTATTTCTCCCCCTATCTAGATATATTGCGATAATCAAGGCGCTATAACCACTGCCTATAACCCTGCCTTACATAGCCATATAAAGCATACCTTGCTAAAGTTTAACTATATTAGGCAATAGGTTTTAGAGGGTTTAGCTAAGATCAAATATCTAGATACGAAGTTAATGCCTGCAGACGGTCTAACAAAGCCTCTATCTAGACCTCTTTATCAGGCCTTTATTAAGCTCTTAGGGCTTGATAATCACTAAAACCAACAACTAAATCCCTTTAACAGGGAACTAAAAACAACGCTAAAAAGGGAGCTATATTTAATAATAGCTAGGAATTCAAAAGGGGGTCTTTTATCTTTTTCCTGTTTTTCCCTTTTTTATCTATTTTTATCTAAAAGTTCTTGTTTACCCTATATCACTTTATACGCTTTTAATTAGCTTATACGCAATTCTTTTATAGAGGGGGTGTTAAAAATAAGACCTATTTTTAGCCCTTTCTAGTTAAAGGACCTTTCTATTACTAGCTTACATTATAAGCCTGACAGCTGCACTGCAGCTATTAACAGTCGCGAAGGTGGCCGTTAATGGCTACGTCGTAGCTATTAACAGCTACGACTAACCGTGTGGATAACTAATCTAAATCAATTGTTAATTGTGGATTATTTAATTGCGTTGTGGCTGCAAGCGTAGCCACAACTGTAGCGCCACTAGTAATTAGGTAAGCTAGGGTGATATAAGCAGGTTACCCTATAGCTATCTTTAATAGCGATTTTCTCTTTAACTAGAGGTTGTACAAAAGTCTTACATATAGCAAATTAAAGCTAGAAGACAGGGCTTTTATTTTATATAGGAATATTTTTTAGACTAAAATTTGGTGCATATGGGTTGCTAGTTTGTATGGTGGTGAGTCGATTTTTTGGATTTTACATACAAATGAATTTTGCGGAAAATTAAAAGTGGCCCTTAAGACCTCTCTAATGGTCCGGATCCACCGATACGGTCAGTGGGTATATGAGAGGAAGAAGATCTTTTTAATCTAGCTAGATAGCTAGGCCTCTCAATCCAACAGCCGCATTGCCCGTACAACATCACTAAAATCAATTCTATTGGTATATAAGATATCGTAAAAGTCATCTAGATTGAATTATATTAGTTGGTAACTGCTGAAACCTTCCGTTGCGTTGCGTTGAATATTTCAACGTGGTGGCTCTATTAGTCCCCGACCGTAGAAGCTACACCTGTACAGCTGTTGCTAGCTGGCAACTAGCTCCCTACATTTCAATAGTAATACTACTAGTTTTAAAAAGTTACTAATAAAGTTATAGTAAAAGTTAGTAAACTCTAGGAAGCTATAAACCCCCTAAAGTTTTATTAAGGCTACTTACTTCCTAATAGCTATAACCTTTACTAAGTTTAGATAAATAAAATAACTTACTATAATAATATATCCTAGGTATTAAACCTCCTTTATTATAAATATAGACTTATTAAGGTCTAAGTATAAACCTATAGCCCTTAGGTAGCCTAATATTAACTAGACCTTAGCTATATAGTCTTTCCTTAATCCCCCTAAGTAAACTAAGATATTATCTAAGTATACTATAATAAAATCCCCTAATATATCCCCTAAGGACTTATTAATATAATATTAGAATATTACTAGTACGCTAGCTAGGCTAAAGGGGTAAACTAGCTACTTAAATAGCCTAAACCTAGTTTAAAACGCTATAAGGTACTCCTAGCCCTTAGTAATCTATAGCTTATAAAATACTATATAAATATTTACCTTTATAAACTAGTATACCTAGGATAAGAAATAGAGTGTCTCCTTAATTAATAGGAGAGGGTAGTAATCCTATACTATTATCTTATTAAAAGCATAGTAGTTTATATAAAAACACTAACCCTTATTAGCCTTTTTAATAAGGAGAACTAAAGCTATAGCTAATAATAAGCTAGTATAAATCTAACCCTTATTTATTAAGTCTATAATCTAGTGCCTAACCTCTAGAAGCTAGTCCCTTAGTATATTATATAGTAATCCTTAAGGAAGCGTTAGTTTAGACTTATCCTAGTTCTTATATAAGTATATATAGTAATTAAGGGACCCTTAATAAGGAGGTAAGCTATTAGCTCTAGCCTTATTAAAAAGGTCTATAAAGTTAGCTAACTCCTTAGGTAATATTAATATATTTAAGCTATTAGGCTTTATCTTAGGCACTATAATCTATAGTACTATTATTATCTCCCTAAGGCTTATAGTAATAAATATTATAGAAGTGTTTTTTTATAGTATACTTAGCGTGCTTTTATAGTATATAAGGACTTAATAATCCCCTATACTAGGGTCTTTACCTTACGCGTAAAGGCTTTAGAGATATATAAGCTTTAGGCTAAACTATCTTACTACTAACTTACTTATAGCACTATAATAATTATAACTATAATTAATCTAGATATTAATATAATAATATATATTAAAGAGTATAGGAATTAAGAATAGTAGTTAGTTTATATATTATACTATATCTTACTCTAACTCTATATAGCTTAAATAGTTATCCTATATTATAGTATATAGTTAGCTTATTTACCCTTATATAAGACTTTACTTAGGGGCTACTTATTTTCTATAGGGAGAATATTTACCTCCTTATTTATGCTTTCCTTATTTACTTTATATAAGTTAATACTAACCTATAGGTAATAGAGTAAGAGAAAAGTATACTCCTAGATATAGTAATCCTTAGATTTATATTATAAGTAATATCCCTTCTAATAGTATTTAGCTAACTTTACTTCTAATACTTATTTAGCTTATTATATATTTATAGTAAGCTTTAGACTTTTTTCCTTCTTAACTAGCCTATTTTATTTTCCTAATTAAGTCCTTACTATATATACCCTAGTTATTAGTATATTACCCTTATAGTTAGTTTAAGGTATAGGTTTAGCTAGCTATAGTTTATATTAAGACTAGTACTTATTCTCTATAGTAAGGGCCTTAATATTAACTATAATCTTATAATACTATATAATAGCTATATACTATATACTTTAGCTAATACCCTAGCCTATACTAATTTCTCTTAAATACTTATTAAGCGCTTATTAAAGCTTTACTAGCTTTATATTATTCCCTTAATAATTCTCTATTACTAATAAGAGCTTCTTTATAAAGTAAATAAAGAATATAGAAAATAGCTCCCCTAGGCCTTATTTTATCTAGTTAAGCTTTATAAGGGCTATCTCCTATTTATATAAATTAAAGAATATAAACCTAAGGTATTCTAGGAATTTAGCTAGGTTAAAATTATAAGTACTACTTTATTTAAAGAAAGTAACTACCTAAAACTAGACTTTAAAGAATAGGTTTTAGTAAATAAATATTTACTTATTTTTATTAGTTCTAATAAAGTCCTTATTTACCTATAGCTTATATTTTATTAGGAACCTCTATATAGTAAATAAGGCCTTATTACTATTATATAAGTTACCTATAGGGATAGGTTTTTATTTTACCTTAGGTATAGTTAAGACTAGGTTAAAGGTAAAAGGTAAAGTAAGGTTAACTACTAGGGCACTAGGTTAGGCTATAATAAGTAATTAGGTTAAAGGTCCTATAGTGTTTATAGCTACTTATTATTAGAGGCATATAAGCTCTACTATTTGCTTATTAAGTATAAGTTAAAGTATCTTAAATTAGGCCTATTAAGCTACTAGTAGTGCTATAATATTAGATAAGGGGGTTATTATCCCCTAGCTAGGTTAGTCTTATAGTTAAAGCGTGTCTATTATATTTATTAATATATCTATTAGTATTTCTATTATATCTTTTAGTAGTTATTATAAAGGACTAAAGGAAGTCTCTTAATTATTATAGACTAGCCCCTAGGTAACTATAATAGGGCATTAATATAGTATTAAGAGACTTAAGGAGAAAGGAGAAAGGGTAAGAGACTATCCCTAGTAGTGCCCCTTATACCCCCTAGGCTACTTATATAAGCCTCCTTTTCCTTACCCTTACTGCTTCTACTAATCCCCTCTCTAACTACTATACAGACAATGCTTAGGCAAAGCCTAAGCTCTTACAATTAGTAACTATTACTTACTAGTTATTACTATTTATTATTAAGTAAGATCTTTATAGACTTAATACTTAGCTCTCTTTTTCTTTTCTCTTTCTCTTTTTTAAACCTTTATTTTCCTTATAACTAATTAATTATAGTAAAATCTCTTAATTTAGCTTATTAAAGACTCCCTAATATTATTACTATTATAAGGGTAAGTATTCTAAAGTATAAACTTTTATTAATAAAGACTTTTAATTAGTTTAATTATACTAAATTTTATTCTCCTTTTATTAATAAAGATTATATAGGTTTAGGAGTTATTTAATCCTATAATTAATATTTACTAATAGTTATTATTACTATAGTATAAGTTTCTATTTATATTCTAAGTATATAGTAAGATTAATATTAGCTATAGTAGCATTTTAATATATATAGAGATCTCTCTTTATATTACTAATAATATTAATAATATTCTTAAGGGAGCTTCTTTTTACCTTATTATAACTATAAGAAAAATAAACCTCTTAAAGAAGTTTATAAGAAGCTATACTAAGGCTAATAGTACTTTAGCCTTTACTATTAAAAATAGCTATTATTACTAAGTCCTTATTCTTATAGAAATAGCCTATTTTAATAGGTATTTTTTATACGCTTTCTCTTAGTGTTCTAAGTGTTATTAAGCCTTACTAGTATTTATATATAGAAAATTAAATAGTATTTTCTATTTTAACTATTTAAACTTATATATATAGTATATTATATTCTATAATAAATATATATACTTTTTATTTTATAGCTATATTTTAATTTCTAAGGTTAGTAAAAGTACTTATAGTAATTATATCTAAAATAAGTCTTATATAGTAAGCTATAAGTAGTATTTTACTTCTAGGTATTATCCTTAGTTATTATAAGAGAAAGCTCTAGCTTCTTTCTTAAGTAAGAAATAGTTTATAAAGGTAATAAAAACCTTTTTACTTAATTTAAACTCTATTAACTTTAAAAACTTTTCTTACTTAGTAATTAATATACTTTCTCTTTTTCTAAATAGCTTATAAATATAAAATAAAAGAAAGAAAATATAGTTAGTTATTAGGAAAAAGGGTAGTAAATAAAGGAAAATAAATAATTTAGCTACTAAGCTATACCTTAATTACTTAATCTTTAGTATTTAAATTAATATTTATATATTTTAGAAATAAAACTAGAAAAGATAAAGAAAATATTTTTTAATTTATATACTATTAATATATAAAAGAGTACTTTATATACTTCTTATATTATTTATTTATTAGTTAAAGTAACTATACCTTAATCCTATAGTATAAAGTTCTCTAAGGTAAGAGTTTAATTTCTTCTTAAGGATTATTACTTTCTAGTTAGATTTTTCTTACTTACTTATTTACTAATTATTAACTATTTAATTAAATATATTATACTAAGTTACTAATAGTATAATAGCTAAGACTTCTTTATTATACTTATTAAGGGTTACCTTCTTTATCTAGCTACCTTAGGGAGTATATAGCTATTTATTTACTATAAATATTTACTAGCCTTTTAAGTCTAAGATAAACTTCTTAATATAATTTCCTAAGATTCTTTTTAAGAGGTAAATTCTATCTAGTATTTATAGGTAATAGGCTTTAGAGATTAGCGTATATTTATAGATTTAAAATAGTCTATTTTACCTTATTATAAGTTTCTTTATAGTAAATATATTAATATTCCTCTAGATATTATATACTAAGATAAGATCCCCTAGTTTTAATTAATCTTTTCTAATAGAAGTAGCTTAGTTTTTATTAGTTTAGTTTATAAGGCATTACCTAAACTCTAATACCTTTTTCCTTACTTTCTTAATATCCTTAGCTTTTTTTTTAAGCACCTAGACTTATACCTTAAATAAGTCTTATTTAGAAGTAATTATATTCTAATTAATTAGTCTCTAGGTTAGGAATTTTACTTCTAGTAGTAAAATTAGTTTTTATTTATAGATTAAATAAAAGGCAAACTTCCTATATAATTCTTAGATAGTAATATAGTTTATAAGAAGCGCTTTATTAAGATACTTTAACTATTACTTATTTAATTCTCCTAGCTTTACTAGAGTAAATATAAGGGACTAATATCTAGCTTTAATAAGTAAGTTTACTTTTAGGTTATACCTAGATATTTAAATCCCTATAATACTAATATTTACTAGTGCTTCTTTAAGGTTTCCTTATATTTCTAAGCCTTTATTATAAACTATAAAGTAAAAAAGCCTAAATTTACTAATTAAGAAGAAAAGGAACTTCCTAATTACTAGTATTATTATATTTCTAACTAGCATAGCCTTTACCTATTTAGTTAGGTTATACCTAGCTTTTAAGGGATACTTATATCTATAATTAATTAGAAAATACTAAGTATTAATATAAATCTTACTTATTAGGTTTCCTAGTATAACTAGCACTAAAAGTTCTTAGGGTTACTAAGGTATAAATTTCTAATATATCTTATAGTATACTAATATCTCTTAAGCTATATTCTAAAGCCCTTTTTACTAGTATTATTACTTTATTACTTAAAAAACCACTTTAATTTCTTTATAGCTAAGTTCCTTATAAATAGCTTTAATAATTACTTATTATTATTTAAGTATATTAATAACTAGTACTAGTCTCTTTATAATTCCTATTAGTCTTTTCTAAAGATAACTATTCTTTAAGTAAAACTTTTTTACCTTATTATATAGTTTTCTATAGTCCTTTATGCTAAGATTGATTAGTCTTTAAAGGGTTATTAAGAATTTAATAACTTATTATATCTCTTTAAAGTAATTTTTCTTACTATTTTTCTTTATCTTAATGCTATTAAGATATAGGTTAATAAAATCTTTAATATTCTCTTTAATATCTTAATTTAATTAATCTAAAGCCCTAGGGCCTTTCCTAGATAAGGTATCTATAATGTAATTCTTTTTACCTAGAATATATTATATAAAGAAGTTAAAAAGTAGGATATAACTAATCTATTATATAATAAGAGCTCTAGGTATATTATTAACTATATTATTAAGCTAATATATAAAAACTTATAAGTCTATTTCTAATATAAATAGGACTTTATAAAGGTAAATTTATAGTTTTCTTAATATATAGATAATTACTTAATATTCTTACTTAGTTATATTATACTTAGCCTTAGTAATAGTCTAAGTATTTCTTTTATATTAAATTAGATATTATTTACTATTAATAATTTATAATAATATAGCCCCTTATTTAAGTAAGCTTATATTAACTATTAGTATAATCTCTTTAAAGCCTAGTCTAAGATTAAGTAAAATAAGGATTAAGGCTATTATTATTACTTTCTTTAGGATATCTATAGCTTCTTATTACTTTAGTCCTTATTCCTAGTTTTTTATCTTTCTTAGTAAAATTACTAGTAGTTTTGCTTTTTATATATAGTGTTTTACCTAGATATAGTAAACTCCTATTAATTTAATAAAGGATTATACTTCTAATTAATCTTAATAAACCTTATAATCTAAAATCTTTATAATCTTTACTTTAGTTAGTTTCTATTTATTTATTCTATATATAAATCCTATAATTTTTGCTAACTTCTAGTAAAACTTTAACTTAGCTACTAAGGCTATATAACTAAAGAGCTTAATATTAACTAAAACTTTATTATTGTTAATTAAATACTCTATTATATATCTATATACTCCTAGTATAATTTCCTTCTTATTATATATTATTATTAGTCCCTTTACTATAATATTATCTAGGAAAGGTATATAAATATAAGGGATTAAGTTAAATAGGATTTATCTAATAATCCTAATAAACTAAGCTACTAAGTTAGTAGCTCCTTATAGTAAGTAATAAAGCTATAAAAGTCTAATTATAGTGGAAATTATTATTATATCCTTACTTTTCTTTACTAATATTACTTAATTATATTTAGATAATAAGTTAACTATTAATAAGATCTTATATATTATAAAGCTCTTACTAAATGCTTTTATACCTTAAGGAATTAGTATATCTTATATTATTACCTTATTATACTTTATAGTAAATAGAATTAAGTGAATTCCTTTATTTTTCTTTATAATAAGAAAATAAGGATTCCTATAGGAGCTATAACTTTTCTCTAAATATCTATACTTTAGCTTTTTCTTTAGAAAATTAACTAATCTCCCTTATAACCTAAGAGGTATTAGAATTAAGCTTACTTACTATACTTTATATTTAATAACCTTTATAACTTATAGTAATATAACTAGTAAGTTAACTTTCCTATATTCTAATAAGTCCTAGGCTAGTATTACTTCTTAGTTATAAAGAATTTCCTTAAAAACATTAACTTTTTCTTATATTAAATACTCTTATACCCCTTTAACTATTTAATCTAAATATTCCTAGGTTATTCTAAAACCTTATAAGTTTATATAAAATCTTCTAGTAATATATTTACTATACTTCCTAGATATATCTAAATATAACTTAGCCTTTTTCTATTTCTTTATCTTTTATTTTAAGTCCTTTTCTAGTATTAATCTATTAGAGAGAATATTATCTTAGAGATATATTTTATTAGCCTTTTACTTATATATTATATTTACTATAAGATTAAGTGGTTTTAGTTATTACTAAGGCTTAAAATCCTTTATAATTACTTTAAGTTATTAGGTATAATTTACTATTATATTTTTAATTATCTCTTAGAAGATATTAGTTCTTTCTCTTATTATAAGAGAAACTAACTATTTATTATTATTTATTTTTATCTCTAGCCCCTTATAAACTATTTAATTTTCCTTTATTTTAGGGTAGCTAAATAGGATAATATTAATAAAGAGTTACTAGGCTAGTTACTTATTAGTATATTACTATTAGATACTTCCTATAACTCTTAAGATAATAATAATATTACTAAAGTAACACTAGGTATAAAGCTCTTTATTTCTTAAGTAATTAAACTATATCTAGGATAGTCTAAAAATAGTATTTTAAGGATTAGGCTAATATAAAAATTAGTAAGTATTTAGATATTCCTTAAATATAGTCTTATCTAAACCTCCCTAATTATCTTAATACTATATAATAAAAATAATATTATATTTATTATATTTATTAGGTAAATCCTTAGTCTAAGTTACCTAGCTATGCTTTCTATAATTATATTCCCTTATAATCCTATATTAATAAGTCTAGGGAGAAGCTTCCCTTTTAAGTTATTTAGCTAGACTTAAAGGTATAGTAAGTCTTATAGGTAATTAATAGTAGCCTATAGTTTTAAAATTATATTAAGTATAAAATTTATTTAAATAGGATTAATTAAATTATACTAGGGTTTATTCTATTTTAAGTAAGCTCCTAGTCTCTCCTAAATTTATTCCTATAAGGCTATATTAATCTCTAGTAAAGGCATTATTAGTAAGCCATTCTTAGCTATAGCTTTATTTTTCTTATTTTCCTTAAGAGTCTCTTTTATTAATTAAAGGATTAAATTAATCTAGTTCCTTAGATTAATTAGTCTTAGATTTAGTTTTATACTAAATATTTTTAAAGGAACAGTAAGCCCTAATATATCTTTATTATAGTAGTAAATATTCTCTATACCTTTTGCTTATAAGAGATATTTATTACTAACTACCTTTACTAGTATTAGTATAATATAAAAGATATTCTAAAAGGGTACTCTAATCTTTTTCTAAAAGACCTTATTATATAATTAATCTAGAATTCTTTATTTAACTTTATTTAATAGATTTTTCTTACCTTTAGCTACTATAAGCTTATCCTAAATAGGTTAAGTATAAGGTTACTAGTTTTTTACCTTGTTTTCTATAATATCTTTAATTCTTAGGCATTTTACTATCTATTTACTAATAGCTATAAACTTTATAATAATCTCTTTATTTTCCTTCTCTCTTATACTTAGCTTCTTAAAGGTAATAGTAAATACTATACCTAATATCTTATGCTTTAAGATAGATATTATATTAATCTCTCTTTTAGGTTAAAACTTTACTAGATTAAATATACTCTTTATTTAATTAAATACTTCCTATTTTTCTAGTGTTATTTCCTAGCTTAAACCTTTATAAGAGCTATGTTTCTTAATTTATAAAATTCTATATATAATCTTATAGTTCTTAAAGTACTTAACTTAGAATATAGCTAGTTTATATATATAGTTACTAATAGAAATAAATCTTATAAGTAAGAATAAAGGTATAATTTAATATCTTATATTATCTTTAATTACTAAAATACAAACTACTAGGTTATATATAGTAAACTTTAATACCTTATTATATTTTAAAGTATTACACTTTATTATAATATATAATTCTTTATTATAGTAATAATAATAATTTATTTAGTAATCTCTCCCTAATATTATATTTATTTTAAAATAGCGCTTCTTATCTAAATTAAATAAACCTATATAATTTATCTAATAAGTTTACTATTAATATTAAGGATAGTTACTATACTTCTCCTTAAGTAGTTTTACTATATTAATTTCCTTTATTACTTAGGCTATAACTATAATTTTTAGCTTCACTAGTTATTTTATTAGATCTTTTATTTAATCTTAGTATTTTACTAATCTAAGGGCCCCTTATTATCCTATATTAGTATTAAATAAGGTAGTTTTCTTATCTTACTTATTTAAATTACTAAAGGCTAAGTAATTCTTTTAAGTAGCCTAATAACTATTAAAGGTAGCTTAATTAAATAGTATTTATATCTTAAAGCTAAAGTCTTTTTTACTTAAAGTATAATTTTCTATATTAGTAAATTCTAGGTTCTTATTCTTAAGCTCTAGATATATATAAATATATATATTAAGTGTAGTCTAAAGTAATTTATACTATATAACTAAGATTTCTTTATAAGTAAACCCTTTTTAATTTATAAAGCTTAAGATTAAATATTTTAGTAAAGCCTTATAAATATAGTTAAACTAGGTTATTATAGTTTTCTATTCTATTAGGTTTATATTAGATATTAAAGTATAATACTTTTATAACTAGTAATAGGTTTCTTTAATAGTCTTTAGTTATATTAAATTCAAGTCTTTAAGTTATTCTCTAGTGTTTTCTATTTAATCCTAGCTAGTTATATTAAACTATAAGAGTATTTTTTCTTTAGACTCCTTCTAAGATTATAATATAGTTAGTATCTTAACCACTTATTAGAGCTTTAAGTTAATATTACACTTAAGTATCTTATACTAATTTGCTTTAGGAATACCTATTACTTTTATCTTTACCTTAAAGTCCTTAATAAAATTAGCTATATTTTCTTCTAAAAACTACTAAATATTATACTTATTTTATATAGTAATAAGAGAGGTTTAATATACTATTATTTCTCTAAGAAGCTTTATAAAGGTTTTTATATTAAGCTCTCTAAGAGATTTAGGTATTTTACCTTTATTATTAAGGTCTTTACTTAAATAGTAATTAAACTAAGCTTAAGCTAAGCTAATAACTATCTTAGGATTAAGTAATTTCTAACTAGTAACTAAGGTACTAAGTAATAGTAAGTCCTAAAGGTCCTTTAAGTAACTTAAGTGCTTACTAAGTCTTACTTTACTTAGCTATTAAAAATAAAATAAGGTAAGGTTAAATATAGGTTTAGTAAAAAGTACTTTTAATTAATCTTATAAAAGAGTAATTACTTAACTAAATATTATAATACTAGTAAGACTTTCTTAAAGAAAGACTTTTAATAAAGTAGTATTTATAGTAATAAGTAACTTATAAGTAAAGGCTACTAATATAATTATATAGCTTTTTATAATAAGCTATAAGACCCTTATATATAGCTAAATAATAGTAAAATTAGCTATAGGCCTTAAGATTAAATAGTTTATAATGCTAGGTAATGCTTCCTATTTTAGTGTCTTATATTTAAATACTTTTAGTAAAGGATTAATAGTTTAGCTAGTGTTTATAAGGTATACCTTTAAACTATTTAGTTTTCTTTTTTACACTTTTATATAACGCTAGTTTATATTCTTAGCTTACCTTAGCTTAGTATACTTAGCTAGCCTTTTCTTTACACTATAACTATTATAAAGGTTAGGTTAAGGCTTTAGATTTATATCTTAGCATAAGGAAAGTAAAATAAAGGGAGTCTTTATATAGGTTAGCTTAGTAATAGCTAAAAGCGTACTTATTAGCTTGCTTCTAATTAATCTTAGTCTATAGTAAATTAACTAGAAAGCGAAAAGGTCCTAGGGGTTTAAAACTGCGTTTCTCCACTAGTTTTGTTAGGCGAAAACAACCACCCGAAAACGACGGAAATAACGGTGACAATGAAGCTAATGATAACGATAAAAACGATAATATTAATGATGCTAACGATGCTAACGAATTTAACGATATTAATGACAGAACCTAGATAATAGGATCTAGGCCTACGATATTTTCAATCTATCGCGAGGATCTAAGCTACTAAGGTCTCTTTTCAATGTCTAGTTATCTTATTAATTAAACAAACCTAAAGCATATACTATAGTAACCGCACAAAAAGGGAGAGTTAATTTTCTATAAAAGGGGAGAGAATCTAGGGATTTTATCTAGCTAGATAGTCACATGACTAGGGATCCGATTGATCCGGCGATGCCAATAGATCTGACGATGCCGAGGTCTAGAGACCGAAGGTCTTGTGACAGGTCTCAAGAGAGGTCTTAAGAGGTCTCAATCCTAGCCACACAATAGTAAGTTATATCTAAAAATATAGGGATACCCTCCTTATTCTTAGTAGTAATAGTGGTATTTATAAGGGCTTAAACCTATTTATAAATAACTAAAAGGTCCTAGAAATTACTAGCTAAAGTTAGTATAGCTTAGTATAGAAAAGTTAGTAATTTATAGCTATAAAATAATAAAATACTAAGTAACTTACTATCTTATATATATTACTATACTTATTACACTAAATATAATATTTGAATTATTTTCCTTTAGCTATTATACTAACTAAAGAATAAGGGAAACTATATATAATTACTAGTAAAAGGATTTTAATTAGTAAGTACTTCTTAAAGTCTAGGTACTTAGTTTAAATATAGTATATATATAAGTAAATATAAAAGTAAATTATATTTAGCTTTATAGTAAAAGAATATAAATTAAGAGTTAAAGAGTTAAGGTAAATAAAGTATAAATAAAGTTAATTAAAGTTAACTATATTAACTAAAGGAAAAAGTTTATAATATAATAGGGAGTTATAAATAAATTTATATATAAGCACTATCTATTATTTATTATTATTTTAATTTAGCTAATACTTAATAAATAGCTATAAGGTACTTAGTAAAAGCTATTTAAGAGCCTAGCTATAAGTAAGAGAGTAATTATAAGGTCTTGCTTATAATAATAAGTACACTAGCATACCTCACAGGCTAGCAAGGCCTTAGGGCTAGGTTTATATAACACTAGTAAGCCGCTAGCTATAAGATAGTAACTCACACGCATAACACACTTAGACCTAGCAAGCTTTAGTCAATATACTAGAGCCCCTATACCTCTTGTCTAGCTACCATTGTTCTCACAGTCTTCAAAGGTTAAAGGTCTTCAAATTAACGGATCGAAGGTCTTCAAATCGAAGGTCAAGAGTCTTCAAATCAAAGGTCAAAGGTCTTCGAAGGTCAAAGAATCGAAGGTTGAATTCGTGCGATCAATTGAACGGATCAAACGTTAACGGTCTTCAAAGGTTGAGGGTCTTCAAAGATCTAAGGTCTTCAAATCAACGGATCGAAGGTCTTTAAATCGAAGGTCAAGAGTCTTCAAATCAAAGGTCAAAGGTCTTCGAAGGTCGAAGAATCGAAGGTCAAATTCGCACGATTAATTAAACGGATTGAAGGTTAAAGGTCTTTAAATTAACGGATCGAAGGTCTTCAAATCAAACGGATTAAAGCAAATCGAAGGTCAAAGAATCAAAGGTCGAAAAATCAACGGATTAAAGGTTAAAGGTTAAAGGTCTTCGAATCTGACAATGGAAGCGATGCCTAAGGGAGCTATTAGGCCTAGCAAAAGGGATAGCTTTAATTAATTAGTTAGATTAACGGTCAAATCGAAGTTAACAAATCAAATGGTTAGATTAAAGGTTAATAGATCTAACAATTGGATTGAAGTTAACGAATTAAAGGTTAACGAATCTAACGATATTAGATTAAAAATTAACAAATCTAACGATTAGAACGAAGGTTAATAGTTTTAACAGTTAGATTAAAGGTTAACGAATCTAACAATAGGCGCGATGCCTAGAGACTAGTTAGATTAACGGTTAGATCGAAGTTAACAGATTAAACGGTTAGATTAAAGGTTAATAGATCTAACAATTAGATTAAAGTTAACGAATTAAAGGTTAAGAATCTAATAATATTAGATTAAAAATCAAGAAATCTAACGATTAGAACGAAGGTTAACAGTTCTAACGGTCGGATTAAAGGTCAACGAATCTAACGATAGGCGCGATGCAGATCTAATGATTGGATTGAAGTTAACGAATTGAAGGTCAACGAATCTGACGATAGGCGCAATGCCTAGAGACTATTAGGCCTATTAAAAGGGATAGCTTTGATTAATTGGTTAGATTGACAGTCAAATCAAGGTTAACAGATTAAACGGTTAGATCGAAGGTTAATAGATCTAACGGTTAGATTAAAGGTCAATAAATTAAAGGTTAACGAATCTGACAATAGGCGCGATGCCTAGAGACTATTAGGCCTAGTAAAAGGGATAGCTTGGATAGGCTTAGTGGATTAGTTAACAAATTATCAGTTAGTTTAGTAGCTTTTATTAGTAGTAAAAGCGCTAGGTACGCAATAATTAGAGAGCAATTGCTACCACTTATTACGATATAAAATGTATGATATAATAAGTGTTAAGATTGTTATGGACTGGCCCCTAGGCGACTGCGATAGGGCGTTAATATAGTATTAAGAGACTTAAGGAGGAAGGAGGAAGGGTAAGAGACTATCCCTAGTGGTGCCCCTTATACCCCCTAGGCTACTTATATAAGCCTCCTTTTCCTTACCTTAACTACTTTTACTAATTCTCTCTTTAACTACTATATAGATAATACTTAGGTAAAGCCTAAGCCCTTATATATACCTTTACTTACCTATTACTAATAAACTCCCCTCTATAATATCCCTTAGCAATATATATAACACTTATATTATATATACCCTTAGTTATTATAATAAAAACTATCCTTACTAATAGCTATCTATAAAGTATTTAATAGATACTTACCTTACTACCTTATTATTTATTATAATAACCTCCCCTTACTTCTAAGTGTTATTTTGTAGTGTATGTAATATATTTGCCTTACTAATAGGTTATTTATTATAAATAATTACCCTATCCTTACCTATTTATAGTTTACCTAATATAGGTATAACTTTTACTATAAATATCTTACTTATACTTATACTTATCTTACTTTCCCCTTTATATAATACTATCTCTTTATTATTATAATCCTATTATACCTTCCCCTTTATTCTATTAGTTTTCTTCTCTTAAATAATTATTTCCTTTACTAAAATACCTTAATACTAAACTAATACCCTTACTTCTATAGCTTTAGTAATTACTTTTATAGCTACTCTTATTACACTAATGTCCTATTTTATTAGTAAGTACCTTATAAAGGGAAACTCTAATAATAAATAGTATACTATACTTAAATTAGTCTAGTGTCCTTATAGTCCTTATATTAAATAAGCTCTTACTACTAGTGTCCTAAACTATTATCTATCCTAAAGTAAGGAGTTATATCCTCCTTATTAGTAGTATTATATTACCTATATATAGCACACTAGGCTTTTATTTACTAATCTATAACTTTAATATACTCTTAAGGATCTTAAGGCTAAAATTACTATAGGTATATATATTATTAAGCCTAGAGTCCCTAAGACTATAACTATAAAGAAAAAGATACTTATCTTATCTTAAAGATATTACTATCTTATTAGTTACTAGAATGCCCTCCTTAACTAAGTATAATTTAACCTAGCTTTTATTTACTTAGCTCTTAGGGTATCCCTTACTATAGATACTTTAAAAATAAATATAACTAGCCTTAATATTATTCTCTTTATTAGCGCTAGCCCTTTAGCTAGTTATAGAATAGTATAGTTTATATAATAAGTTACTAGTGTTTTATTCTAATAGAACTAATAGGTTATTAGTAGCCTAAATACTATATATAAAGAAATATATAAATAGTTTACTACCCTTATCTAGGCGCTTACCCCTTATTACTATAGTAAGAACTAATACTATTATTAAATTACTAAGTTAGGTAATAACTTCCCTTCCTATTATTACTAGTAGCTTACTTATTTTCCCTTTAAGTTAAGGTTAATAAGTTTTCCTTTTAAATATACCCTTAGAAACCTTAAAGCTAGCTAGCCTTTAGCTAGAAATAATATTTCTTATTTTACTAGGGTTACTATTTTTACTTACTATTCTCTTACTAGTATTTCTATTATACCCTTACTTACTTATACTTTATATACTAACCTTACTTATACTATCTAAAACCTAAGTTATATCCTAGGTAAATAACTCTTTATACTATAACTATTACCTAGTAAATATACTATAGCTATATTAGTAAAGCACTAACTCTAAATAAAGGTAATATATACTTATATAAGCTTTTCTATTAATTTAAATAAAGACTTAGAGAATAATTATTCCCTTTAAGTAATAGTAGTAAACTATAATATATTAGTATCTTAGATATATATAGAAGTCTTTATAAGTAAATAAGTTTTCTAAAATTAATTTAGTTTATTATTATATTATATATCTCCCTATTTTACCTTAAACTTATTAAGGGCCTATATTTATATTATATTCTCTAATAGTTCTTATATAGGCTATATATAACTTACTTACTTAATAAGTATATTATATCTCTTACCTTAGCCTAGAGCATTTTAAGCTACTAGGATTTACTTAACCTAATATTCCTTAATAAGTTTATTATTACTCTTTATAAGAACCTATTTTAGTCTTAGATAAAAGTTCTAGAGCTTCTAACTAGAGAAAGGGTTCTTTATAGTGTGTTTAATAAGGTCTATATAAAATACTAGGTAAATACCTCTTAGGATATTAAGCTATACTATAAGTAATATTAGGACTTTTATAACTATATACTTTACTACTACTTAATTAAGTTTTTATAAGGGGTAGTTAGTTTTAATATTTTTAAGTAAAAGCTATACCTTATCTCTAACCTAAAACTATTCTATTAGTTAATATAAAGTAAATATAGTGTCTTACTACCTTTATTATATATAGGCTATTATAGCTTATACTAGATAAGTACTCTCCTAGAGGTGCTTAAGAAACTATATTACTTACCTCTTTAGTATTATTATAAAAGTAAACTTATCTAGTAGTAACTAAACTAGCTCTAGATTATAGCTATATAGTAGCTTATTTAGGCTAACTCCTATTATAGAAAATAGCCTATTATTAATTATAAGCTAGTAAGTAGCTAGATATTCTAGCTAGTTAAACTATAAGCAAGAGACTATAATATATAGTATTACTTATACCTCTTAGTTTACTTACTTTATATTACTATTAGTCTATAAGTAATATAATATAAAAAGTAACTAATTAATCCTAACTAAGGAGTATAATATTATCTAAAATTTTCCTAACTAATCTAAACTATAATCTATAATAATTAATTAAGAAAACCTCTTAAACTACTACTAAACTATTTTAAACCTCTTTATATATTCCTTAGCTTCTATAGAAGTTATAGCCTTAAGCTAAATAAATTTAAAGAGTTAATCTATAATAACTATTAGATATTATAGCTTTTCTAAGGATAGTGCTAGTAAGTTTATTATAAAGTTAATAGAGATCTATAACTAAAACTAGTTAGGAATAAGTAAAGGCTTTAGTAAGCCTTAGCGTTATTAATAGCTCTTATAACTACTATAGTAATAATAGTTATAAATAAACCTAGTAATATCTTATAATATCTTATCCTAGTAAAACTACTATTATAAGATTTAGAATATAGTATTATAGCCTAGGTGCCTTACTACTAGTAAATTATAGTATTACTATATTAGGGTTATTATAAGAGGCTCTTACACTAGGACCTAAGTATAGCCCTTAAACTAGAGTGCCTTATAAGCGCTTATAGAATAATTTACTACTTACTCCCTTATAAGTGCCTTAATAGGAAACCTCTAGGCCCTTTCTTAAATAGCCCTTAATTAAATACTATATATAGGGTTAGAGGTAATAGCCTAGTCCTATAAGGTTTAAAGGTATTTAGTAGTAAAGAGAACCTTACTAGCTAGTAATAGTGCTATACTACTATTATCCTACTACCTATCTAGTGTTAGTAAGAGTTATATAATAGTAATAAGTTATAGGATATATTTTATTCTAGAGGTTACCTTTTCCTAGTCTTACTCCCTTTAAGAAAGAGTATTAGGCTACTATACCTATATACTAGGTTTATACTAAAGGTAAAAATTAAATAGTATAAGTATATTTACCTATTAAGCCTACTATTTTAATATTAACTAAGGAGTTATAAAGTACTTTAGGTTCTTATAGTTTATATAGATTATAAATAGACTAGAAATGCCCTATAGCTTAGCTAACTATGCCTTAAGGTATAAGATAATAGCTAATAGTTCCTTATTATAAATTATATAGTTCTTTTATAAGGATATAAGGCTAGTAAAGTAATAGGTAACTAGGTATATAACGCTATCCTAGCCTTACTAGGAAAGGCACCCTTTAATAGCTATTCCTAAATAATTAGCTTTTATTACTATAAGGAAATCTAAGTCTTATTATACTAGTACTAGGTATATAATAAAGGTGTCTTTTAGCCTATTAAAGGTATTATTCTCTTTAAGTCCTTATTAAAAAGGGATATTTCTCTTAGTTAGCTATATTAGTAATGCTACTAGTTCTAAAAAGTTACTAATAAAGTTATAGTAAAAGTTAGTAAACCCTAGGAAGCTATAAACCCCCTAAAGTTTTATTAGGGCTACTTACTCCCTAATAGCTATAACCTTTACTAGGTCTAGATAGATAAAATAACTTACTATAATAATATATCCTAGGTATTAAACCTCCTTTACTATAAATATAGACTTATTAAGGTCTAAGTATAAACCTATAGCCCTTAGGTAGCCTAATATTAACTAGACCTTAGCTATATAGTCTTTCCTTAATCCCCCTAAGTAAACTAAGATATTATCTAAGTATACTATAATAAAATCCCTTAACACATTCCCTAAGGACTTATTAATATAATATTAGAATATTACTAGTATACTAGCTAGGCTAAAGAGGCAAACTAGCTACTTAAATAGCCTAAACCTAGTTTAAAACACTATAAGGTGCTCCTAGCCCTTAGTAATCTATAGCTTATAAAACGCTATATAAATATTTACCTTTATAAACTAGTGTGCCTAGGATAAGGAATAGAGTGTCTCTTTAATTAATAGGAGAGGGTAGTAATCCTATGCTATTATCTTATTAAGAGCGTAGTAGTTTATATAAAAACACTAACCCCTATTAGCCTTCTTAATAAGAAAAACTAAAGCTATAGCTAATAATAAGCTAGTATAGATCTAACCCTTATTTATTAAGTCTATAATCTAGTGCCTAACCTCTAAAAGCTAGTTCCTTAGTATATTATATAGTAATCCCTAAGGGAGCGTTAGTTTAGACCTATCCTAGTTCTTATATAAGCATATATAGTAATTAAGGGACTCCTAATAAGGAGGTAAGCAATTAGCTCTAGCCTTATTAAAAAGGTCTGTAAAGTTAGCTAACTCCTTAGGTAATATTAATATATCTAGGCTATTAGGCTTTGTCTTAGGCACTATAATCTATAGTACTATTATTATCTCCCTAAGGCTTATAGTAATAAATATTATAAAAGTGTTTTTCTTATAGTGTACTTAGCGCGCTTTTATAGTATATAAGGACTTAATAATCCCTTATACTAGGGTCTTTACCTTATATATAAAGGCTTTAGAGATATATAAGCCCTTTACTACTCTAATAACTAATTACTATTTTACTATATAAATAACTATATTATAATATTCTAGCTATAGTATCCTAAGTATTATATCTTATATAAGGCCTAGGATAATATATAAATACACTAATAACTCCTAGCTATTAATGTCTATTCTAGTGTGTACTATATAGGTAATTAAGGAGGTATTTTCCTATACTCTCTTTCCTTTCCTTTCTATTTTTACTATAGTCTAAATATACCTTTTCTTTAGTAAATATATAAGCTTTAGGCTAAACTATCTTATTACTAACTTACTTATAGCACTATAATAATTATAACTATAATTAATCTAGATATTAATATAATAATATATATTAAAGAGTATAGGAATTAAGAATAGTAGTTAGTCTATATATTATACTATATCTTACTCTAACTCTATATAGCTTAAATAGTTATCCTATATTATAGTATATAGTTAGCTTACTTACCCTTATATAAGACTTTACTTAGGGGCTACTTATTTTCTATAGGGGGAATATTTACCTCCTTATTTACGCTTTCCTTATTTACTTTATATAAGTTAATACTAACCTATAGGTAATAAGGTAGGAGGAAAGTACACTCCTAGATATAGTAATCCTTAGATTTATATTATAAGTAGTATCTTTCTTAATAGTATTTAGCTAACTTTACTTCTAATACCTATTTAGCCTATTATATATTTATAGTAGGCTTTAGACTCTTTTCCTTCTTAACTAGCCTATTTTATTTTCCTAATTAGAACCTTACTATACACACCCTAGTTATTAGTGTATTACCTTTATAGTTAGTCTAAGGTATAAGTTTAGCTAGCTATAGTTTACATTAGGACTAGTACTTATCCTTTATAGTAAGGGCCTTAATATTAACTATAATCTTATAATATTATATAATAGCTATATACTATATGCTTTAGCTAATACCCTAGCTTATACTAATTTCTCTTAAACGCTTATTAAGCGCTTATTAAAGCTTTACTAGCTTTATATTATCCCCTTAATAATCCTCTCTTACTAATAAGAGCTTCTTTATAAAGTAAATAAAAAACATAGAAAATAGCTCCCCTAGGCCTTATTCTATCTAGTTAAGCTTTATAAGGGCTATCTCCTATCTATATAAATTAGAGAACATAGACCTAAGGTATTCTAGGAATTTAGCTAGGTTAAAATTATAAGTACTACCTTATTTAAAGAAAGTAGCTACCTAGGACTAGACTTTAGAGAATAGGTTCTAGTAAATAAATATTTACCTATTCTTATTAGTTTTAATAAAGTCCTTATTTATCTATAGCTTATATTCTATTAAGAACCTTTATATAGTAAATAAGGCCTTATTACTATTATATAGGTTACTTATAGGGATAGGTTTTTATTTTACCTTAGGTATAGTTAAGACTAGGTTAGAGGTAAGAGGTAAAGTAAGGTTAATAGCTAGGGCGCTAGGTTAGGCTATAATAGGTAGTTAGGTTAAAGGTCCTATAGTGTTTATAATTACTTATTATTAAAGGCGCGTAAGCTCTACTATTTACTTATTAAGTATAAGTTAAAGCGTCTTAAATTAGGCTTATTAAGCTACTAGTAGTGCTATAGTATTAGATAGGGGGGTTATTATCCCCTAGCTAGGTTAGTCTTATAGTTAAAGCATATCTATTATATCTATTAATATATCTATTAGTATTTCTATTATATCTTTTAGTAGTTATTATAAAGGACTAAAGGAAGTCTCTTAATTATTATAGACTAGCCCCTAGGTAACTATAATAAGGCGTTAATATAGTATTAAGAAACTTAAGGAGGAAGAAGAAAGGGTAAGAGACTATCCTTAGTAATGCCCCTTATACCCCTTAGGCTACTTATATAAGCCTCCTTTTCCTTACCCTAACTACTTTTACTAATCCCCTCTCTAACTACTATACGGACAATGCTTAGGCAAAGCCTAAGCCCTTACAATAACTATAAGTAATAGCTAAGTAATAAAGTTAATATAAGGTAATTATAATTTATAAGTTAATATACTAAAGATATTAGAAAATAAAGTTAATTTACTTAAATAACTTAAATAATCTATTATATAGCTACTAAGTACTTATTTCTTTATAATAAAGTTAGTGCCTAAGACTATTAATTCCTTATTATTAGTAATAGCTATAGGACTTATAAAGAAAGAGACCTTAGAAGTATTTTTATTATTAAAATCCCTCTCTTTATATATATAAACTTAAAGTATACTAGGAAGCTTAATAAAACTAATATATTTAAGTAAATTAATAGTATTTAGTATAAACTACTAATAAGTTAGTTAAGTATTAGCTATATATATTAAGAAAGCTTACTATTAGGATATTTTAGGCTATAAAGTAAAGATAGTTTAAAATATTAATTTAAGTCTTTAGATTTATAGTATTACTTAGTAATACTATTATAGTATATTTATTATATTTTACCTTATAAGTAATATTAGTAAATATTTAAGTATAGTAAATATAACTATACTTATTAGAATTTTTATAAACTAAAATAGTATTTTATAGCTTTTTCTTTACTTTTATAATAAGCTAGTAATAAGTTAGTAATAATCTAGTATTTAAGTAATAAAATTATACTTACTTTATTTTAATAATAATAGCTGCCTTTAGAAGTAGCTTTAATAAGTTTAAATAGCCTATTAAAAAGCTATATAATTTAAGCTAAAGTTTAGTAATATATTAGTAATAAGTAAGTAAATTCTAGTTAAAAGAGATATACTATAATATAGTTTTTATTATTTTAGAAGTAATAAGTATATTTTATTAAATAGCCTATTAAATATTAGCTATAAAGAAGTAATAAGTAAGTAAAGAAATTATACTTAAAGATTTATTATATTTTATAAGAAAAGTCTTTTTATTAATAAGGTATTCTAGGATCTTATAAGTATTATTTTTAGGAGAATATTTTATATTATTACTTACTAATAATAGTATATATATAAAATCTTTTTTAAAGATATTTTACTAATAATAATTTAGTAATAAAAATACTATAAGAATATAATAAACTTATAATAAGATTTTAAAAGAAGTTTACTTTAGAGAAGACTTTATAAGAGATTTTATAGGAGACTTTATAGGAGATTTTTTAGTTAATAAATTTTCTTAAGGTATTAATAAAGGTAAAGTTTTAATATAAGACTTAGATATAGTAAACTAGCTATAAGTTAGCTATAATAAACTAAATAAAGAAGTTATACTAGTAAGAGTATAAACTTATAAGCTAGATAAGGGTAAAAACTAAGATAAATAAGGAGAAATAATAATAATAATTAGGGACTAAAAGAGATTAGTAATTACTAAGTAATAGTAATAAGAGAGCTATTACTTAGCTAGTAAAGGTAACTTATAAGGTTAAGGGATATTATAAGAGAAAGAAAGTGTGTAAAAGAGAGGAAAATTAGTCTCTTTATATTAACCCTAGATTCCTTAAGTAATCTAATATACTATATATAAGTAATCTATAAATTATAATAATAACTATTAGTATTACTAATTATATATATACTTAATAGCTATAAACTTATAGTAACTATAATATAAGCCCTTTAGTTAAACTATTTAAAACTATAGTATTAAGTACTTTATTTATTTAAACTAATTATAAAAATTAATATAGGTTATTTATTTATTTTCTTCTAGCTATATAATAGGTAATAATATTTATTTTACTATATTAAAGCTATATATAAGCTACTATTTAAATATTACTAACTATAATAAAGGGGGTTATTTTTAATTAGTAATATTATTATTATTATTTCTTTTTATTTACTTATACATTTAAATATAAGGTACCTTATCTTATTTTCCTTATAAAGCTTTAATATAGTAACTATACCTTAAGTAAGTAGCTTATTTTATAATTAAGGTTAATTATATATAAGGGAGGTATTATATTAGGAGTATAAAGGTTAAAGATAAGATATTTATTAAAGTAAGTCTTTAAAGAACCTTTAGGCTATGTAAATAATAAAGAGGCTAGCTAGCTATAAGATAGCTATATACTCAGAGCTTTGCATGTAGTGTAGTATTTGTAGTATTTTGACTTTTATTGTAGTATGTAGTGTAGTAGATTTTAGTGTAGTGTAGTATGTAGTGTAGTGTAGTATTTACTACACTACACTATAAATACTACAAATATAGTATTAGTAAAAAAGAAAAGTAGGGTATTATATAGTCTTATAATATTCCTTAGATTTTTCTTATTTAAGTTAATATAAGCTATTTTTTTTATTATAATTTAGTTATTTAGTTATAGATTTATAAAGTTTTACCTTACTTAGAAAATTAGCTATAAGTAAGGGTATAGGGTATCTATAGAATATATTATAGAATATTTAGAATCTCTGATTTTTATTATATATATTACATATTTCTATTATAAGTATATTATTTTATTTAATATTAATATTCCATTATTTCTTAAATTTGCTTTTTTATTATAAAAGTACCCTATATATCTCTTTAGAAATAGTACTAAATAATATATTAAAAATTAAAATAAATTTATAAAAAATTTATAAAAGATATTTTAAATAGCTAATATATTTATTAATAATATATAAAAGCCTTAGTATAATAGATAATTTATTAGAATTAATATATAATTTTTATAATTTCTTAATACTTTTTGAAAAATTATGACTTAAATACTAATAGTTTATTACAAGAGAATTTACTAAGTATTAATAATAAAGGAAAAAATACTTATATAAAGTTACTAATATAATTCTAAAAAATAGCTTTATATAATTTAAAAGCTTTTAAATTAATAACTTATTATATGATATTATATTCTATTTTTAAATCTAGAATTTAAATATAATAAATTTATAACTTATTTAATATTATCTAATATAAGATATATATAGTATAATTAGTATTATATAGTTATAAAACACTTATACTATTAAAAATTAATACTTTTTAATAGAAGTTTATTTTTTATAAATTAAAATGAATTATTTCTAAGTAAAATTTCTAGAAAAAGTGATAAATTAGCTATATTTATATAATATAGAAGCTATAGGTATACTATTCTTATTTTTTAAAGTAAAATTAAAAAATGGGTCTTTTGTGGGTCTTTTGTGGGTCCCCTATAGTTTAATTAGTTTAATTAGACTATTTAGTCAATTACGTTATTTATAACTCACTTAGCTAAGCGGAAAAATTTTTAAGGAGGGGTATTCCCCCACTTTCTCTTTTCTTTCTTTCTTTTCTCTTTTCTTTTTACCTTAGTAAATCAAAAAAAAACATCTAGAAAAACCTATATATAGTCTAGCTAGCTATATTACTATTACTTGTGTTTACCTTTCTTTTTACAATCTTTTTACTCTTTAAATAAGTTATAAAACCCCTAAAAAAACAAAAATCAGAAAAATCAGGAAAAAATCGGAAAAAATCGGGAAAAAATCGGGAAAATCAGAAAAATCAACAAAAATGTCAGAATTTAATCCAGAATCTTCCTCTTACATCTTAGATAATAATTCTAAGTCTTCTAGCCAAGTTAAAGCTAGTAAACTTCTAGGATTATACAAAAAAGCCCCTAAAAATCAACCTAGCTATTAGTTTACTTTAAAAGTATATATTTTCACTTATAATTTATTTAATTTTCAGTTATCTGAAATTAAATATAATAAAGAGAGAGAATTTATATGCTTTTGTACGCAAGATAGCTACTCTTATAGCTTTAAATATAAAGCTAAGCGATTTCAAGCTTCTAATAGTGTTAGCTACTATAAAGCTAAACATCCTGAGGTTATAACTTCTAAATTAGAAGAAAAAAAACCTTTTAAGGTTACTTATAAGTATTTAATTCTATTTAATTACTATTATTTCCTTTTACTAACTATTTCTTAGTACCTGAAATCCAACAAGATTCACTACCTAATACACAAGCCTCTTTAACCTCTTATTTTTCTATAAAAAGGCCTTAAAATAATATAATTATTAAGAATTTTTTATCTAAAAAGGCTATTACTCTAGTTATTAAGTTTATACTAGAGAATAATATTCCTTTTACTATTATAAATAGTAAATCCTTTAAGGAATTACTAGAATATTATTCTAGGTAAGTATTCCTTTGAATCTTGATTTTATTAAGAGATAAAAGCTAATCTTAATACTAGGAATAATAATCTAGCTTCCTTACTAAACTATTGAATAATTACATATAGAATTAATTCTATGTATAATTCCTCTAAGTATCAGATTGTTTAGCAAATCTAATATTAGTTATAATATTAAGGTCTTATATCTATTCAGTTAGATATTTGGACTTCTATAAATTCTAAGTCTTACTTAGGAGTTATAGTAAGTTAGATTAGCCTTACTTTTAAGCTTAAATATAAGCTTATAGGTAAGATTCCCTTTTCTAATTAATTTTACTCTTATTTATTAATATTATAACTTATAGGCTTTAAATATCTATTAAATTCTTATACTAGGGCTTATATTTATTAATGCTTTAATAATCTTATTAGAGATTATAGTTTAGAGCCTAAGTATATCCTTAGGTAAGTTATTAGTCTTATACTAATATATTCTATTAGAAATCTAAATAGTAGCTAACTTTTTATAGTTTTACTAGGGATAATGGCTCTAATAATAATACTTTTATAACTTCTTATATTAATAAGAATTATAATAGTATTATTCATAAGCTATATAATATCCAATGTATTGCATATGTTTTTAACATTATTGTAAAGGATATTATCACTGAATTTATAAAATTAACCTCTTTAAAGGAAGATCTAGAATCCTATAGAAATAGTGAATATCTTTACTATTTTACTAAGGATATCTCTTCTATTAAAGAGAAGGAAGATTTTAAGGAATTTAAATGCTTAGCAAATGGTAAGTAATTTATTATAATTCTTATAATAAGTTTTACTAATAATTTAATAGGTTTACTAGGCAAAGTTAAAAGACTTGCTATTCTTATTAAGAATAACTAAGGATTATATAAACTTTAGCTAAAATCTTTATAAAAGGCAAAAAAAGAAGGCTATATTGCTAAGAATTGTAATATTATAAGAATTCCTCTAGGTAAGTTATTCTTATTATATTATTTATTATATTAGACTTAATACTAATCCCTTTATATTTATAGCTAATGAAACAAGGTGGAATTCAACCTATAAGATAATTAATACTTCCTTATAGCTAAAGGAAGCTATTATTCTTCTTAATAGGGAAACTAATATAGCTACTATAAAAGATACTATGCCTACGGCTTAAGAATGGGCAGATTTAGTAACTTTAAGTGCTATATTAGAGATTTTCTATGAACCTACTATTATACTTTAAAGCCAGAAGTATAATACTTTAGGTTTAGTCCCACTTTTTATTATTAGGATATATAAATATCTTATTAATATAAAAGAGGACTAAGAGGCTTATATTTGTCAGGTATTTACTCTTTAGTTCCCTTTTCCCCTTTATTTATTATATATTAACTAATTAGTATTATAGAAGGTTTATAATCCTTAAGGCAAGATCTTTATAGCCTCTATAAATAAAGGCTTAGATAAACTAGGTAATTATTTTCCATAAGATATAGATAATAATTACTACTTTTATAAGCCTTATTTATATGCTATACTACTAGATCCTAGGCTTAATCTTATTACTATACAAGATAGGCTTAACTTATAAGCAAGGACTAGAATAAGGCTATTAGAAGACTTACAAAAAGAATATGATTTGTAAGTATTATTCTTATTATTATTATTATTATTACTAATAGATTTACTAGGATTTTACCTACCTATAAAGAGAATCAGGCTAATCAAAGCCTAGGCTCGGAAAATTCAGAGTTAGAAAATACCTAATTTTAAGTGGAAATTAGAGGGCCTAGTTAGCCTAGGACTTTTAATAATCTAAGGCCTAAACCAGCTTCTAAGCTATATAAAGGTTTATTTATGAATAAGAGAGACAAATTAATTTAAAAAACTAGAAAAAACGAAATCTCTACCTTTACTAAGCTAGAAGCTAAAGAAGATAAGGTAAGCTAGACTTCTCTAATATTCTATTAATTTACTAACATTATTATAGGAAGATATCTTTAAATGGTGGGAAGATAACCTTAAATCTTTCCCTATTTTAAGTATAATTACTAGAAAGTATCTAGCTATTCCTGCTACTTCTAGTGCTATTGAAAGTGCTTTTAATACTGGAGGGAATATTATTATAAAAAGAAGAACTTCCTTAAAGTATTTTACTATTAAGGAATTAATTCTTTTAAAGAATTAGCAAAAGGAGGATAATATTATAGTTAAGCAATATTTAGAGCTTTATAATTACTTTAGCTCTCTATTAGAGGAATCTTAACATTTCTCTAAGAATATCTCTAAAGATTCTTCTAATGAATCTTCAGAAGATATTTATTCTAACTTAGAATAAGTGTATAATAGGGGTTTTTTCCTAGTTTAGTCTAGTTTTCCCCTAATATACTTTTTTAAACATTATTACTATTATTACTATTATGACTATTCTTACTATTCTTACTATTATTACTATTATTACTATTATTACTATTATTACTATTATTACTATTATTACTATTATTACTATTATTACTATTATTACTATTATTACTATTATTACTATTATTACTATTATTACTATTATTACTATTATTACTATTATTACTATTATTACTATTATTACTATTATTACTATTATTACTATTATTACTATTATTACTATTATTACTATTATTACTATTATTTTACTTTTATTATTATTTTTAAAAATATAAAAGAGAAAACATTTTTATATTATTAATATTCTTAAAAACCTTAAAATACTAAGTTATTAAAAACTATAGCTTTTTCTATAGTAATTTCCTTATACTTACTTATATTTATATTTAAGTTATTTATTTACTATTTTATTTTTATTAAACTTTAACACTTATAATGTTATAAAGTATTATTAGCTAGTATAAGCTAGTATAAGCTAGTATAAGCTATTATAAGCTATTATAAGCTATTATATTACTAAATATAACAAAATACTACAAATACTACAAAATACTACAAATACTACAAAATACTACAAATACTACAAAATACTACAAATACTACAAAATACTACAAATACTACATATAGTAAAAAAATCTCCTTGTAGTGTAGTATGTAGTGTAGTGTAGTACAAAGCTCTGTATATACTTATAAAGTAAGGTATTTATTAAAGACTATATATATTATTAGTACTAGGTTAGAGATTAAAACCTTTATATACTTGCCCCTAGCTAGTATTTATCTAGCAGTGACTACAATAGTCTTAGCCATCACTTTGTTTATAACCTTTTAGTGCAAGCCATGACAATTAGTTAATTAGTTACGCAAAACTTACCTAGTGATTATAACGAATTAAATTAGAGATAAGTGAGGATAAGTTATGTTTAGTAAGAGGGTTTAAGTTTGCCTTAGAGCTTTAAAGCATAAGTAGTAAGCTACAAGATAAAAAAGATATAAAGAGATAGAATAAATATAGTTATAAAGGAAGGGGGATTTATATTAATTTATACTATAAGTAAAACTTAAATAAATTTAAGTTTAACTATAGTTACAAATTATAACTATATCTTATGCTAATATAGCTATAAAGTTTATTATAAACTTTGCTTTAACCTTATAGCCCCTTATATTTATAACCTTAGAGCTTATTTATTACTATAGATCTAAGTATTTAGTTATTAATTGTTTTACTAGCTAGGTATTGCTAGCAATTGTGTTATAAAAAATCAGATGCATTGGCTATAACCAATGAGGTAAAAAAAAAAAAATCAATAAAATAAAGTAATAGCTAAGATTATTATAGTTATTACTAGATAAATACTAGGTAAAGGTAAGTATATAAAGGTTTTAATCTTTAACCTAGTACTAATAATATATATAGTCTTTAATAAATACCTTACTTTATAAGCATATAGTAATCTTATAGCTAGCTAGCCTCTTTATTATTTATATAGCCTAAAGGTTCTCTAAAGACTTGCTTTAATAAACATCCTATCTCTAACCTCTGCGCTCCTGATAACTGATAACTACGGACTACGTTCTGCGACAAAGGCTTCTTTGGGCGATGAGCCTAAAGGCATTATTAGGCCGAAATAGTAGGCTTGTTCCGGTCTTTTCGCGCTGCTCATGATGCATTGCAGCATTCATTCTCCTCCGAGGTCCAGCTTCTACTGAAAAGAAGTCAACAATTAAGCGTTCGTTCAATCAGATTCCACCCACAAATTGGTTCAAACTCGGAACTTGGCAAAGCGCGCTCCCGGGAGAGGGAGGGCGTAGCGTAGCTACAATATTGGCCTAAGCAAACTTAATCAGTGATTAACAAAGGAAAGCATTCCTCCTACGAAATCTTGTCTACTGTCTCCTCATCAGCGGTGCTATCCATCT
Source organism: Epichloe festucae Fl1 (assembly GCA_003814445.1). NCBI lineage: Eukaryota > Fungi > Ascomycota > Sordariomycetes > Hypocreales > Clavicipitaceae > Epichloe > Epichloe festucae. Next base: position 4,925,548 of record CP031385.1, on the reverse strand, counting down.
GTACCATGTGATCCTTACGTCCATTTCCGATGCTAGAGCCCTGGGGGAGGGGGAACCTAAGATCCAACATGTTAACATTGTATTACAGCGGGTGAACGGTTCGGAGTTGGACATACAGCGCTATAACTACCACCTGGAGGTGATGCTGAGGGCGGCGGAGGTGGCGGCGCAGCGCTGGGTGGTGGAGGAGGGGCTGCTTCACTGGGGGGAGGCGGAGGAGGCGACGCAGATGCCGGTGCTGCGGCTTGTCCTTGAGCCTGTGCATAGTACTGCTGGTACATGGCGACGTAGCTGAAAGGTAGTTAGCATGGCTGACTTGTCATATGAAAGACCGTTTGGTTCGAGACAACATACTTGGCGTATCCGCCGTACGCGGCATAGGGATCACTTCCACCATAGTACTGGGCATACGCGGCTTGGTAGTCAGCAAAGTTCTGTCCAGCACTGTCTGTGCCCTGAGCAGGACTGTTGGTGACGGCATTTTGCTCAGAACCATGACCACCATATGAAGAGTGGTTGCCTCGGTCATGGTGCCTGTCATGGCCTCCGCGATAACGATCGCCGCCATGATGACCGCCTCGGTCGTTGTATCGAGGTGGCCGAGCCTTGAACTCCTCGTACTGCTCTTTCACGTTGGCAATCAAATCCTCGCACAGTTCTTTGGCCTTTTCGACATTGGTAGCATCGGGTCCCCTGACGAGCATTAGCATTGAGCATCATGAATAGCCAGCCCTGCTTTGTCTATCGGTCACTCACGCGACGTGAAGGTACATGTCCTCGTCGCTTTCGCGATTGGTTGCACCCTCAAGGTATCCGGATCCGCGACCTTTGATTTGGACGCGACAACCGGTTTCTTGCTGAATGTGTTTGACATAAGACCCGCCATGGCCAACAATTTGGGCACGAAGGTTGAATCCTTGAATGGGTTCCAGATCAACTGAAATTCTCTCCTCGGGCCATTTCCGCTGGATCGAGTGTTAGTATGGCAAACGTTCTGGGAGCCCTGCGTGCAAAGATTATGAGTAGTTATGCGAGTCTTACTCGTCCTCCGTGCTCACGGTCACGTTCTCCACGCTCTCCACGCTCCCCACGCTCCCTTTCGGGTTCTGGCTGCTCCTGGTCTCTCCGTCGGAAGCGTCGTTCGTCGACCAACTGGGGCAACTCTTGATCAATAAGCTCATTGATTTTGGCGACGGCTGCTTCCAGGCCTTCTTTCGAGGTGGCGGTGATGTGGAGATAAAGGGGGGGTTTCTTGCGCGGAGATCAGCACATCTCATCAGACAAAGACAGAATGAAGCAAACTCACAGCAGCAGTGGCCATGGCCTTGTTGGGCAAGTAACTGCCGCGCGTAGTTATATCTTGTAAAGAGTCAATCTATGTCCTATAATGAAAGGTTTAGTTGGGGGTGAGAGGTAATGCGTACCAGCTCCGGTTTCGTCGTTGATCTAAATGTCAAGTGAGTGTCAGTAGGAGCAGAGAAGCGGGGATTTTGCAGGCGAGCTATCGTGCCGTGTGTAAGCATGATATCCCGTGCGTGTGCCAAATTGGGGTCCCAGCCAAGAATAGGGACGCCAACAGTCGGCAAATCTGGAGAATCAGTGGAATGCAATTGTGTATTTACCATCTTTTGTGTGGAGCTTTTAGTGAGCAAGTAGCGGTTTCTCAAGTCATTGACCTCGATGTCTTGCATGTAGTCACCGTCCGCGACGTACATTTCCTTGCCGATGGAGTGTGCCTTTGCTTCTCCCGATTGCCCCCCAGGAGAGCTGCTGCTCTGGGCCGCCGGTGCGTCGAAGTGTTGAATGCCCTTTCGAGCTTGCATGGCAGCATTGATCCGGGCGGCGGCGGCAGCTGGCTTGCGTTAGTATCTAGACTGACTGACTTCGCGCCGGTCCCCCAGGACATGGATTGAGTAGCCTTTAGGATCCAGCGACAATGATTTAACGACGTACCAGCTGCTGCTGCGGCATCTACAGGGGACTTTCTTGCTTCTGCTCCATCTTCGCCCAGAGGACTACGATCCCTGCCCTCAGATCGACGGGCTGAAGGTGACCGCGAGCGACGGTCGAACCTGGAAGCTCGCTTCGGCTCGGGTTCGGTCTGGTCGAAGCGAGATCGCTTCGTGGTTCGCCTTTCTGAGTCATCCATTTTGTCCAGTCCCAGTTTTAAAAAGAATAAAAGTGTGTTCTGCAATGCGCTCGTCGGGCTTGTGCGGGCGAGGCGAATATATATCGATGCGGGAAATCTGCTGAGGGTCGTGCGGCTTCTCGAGGACAAAGATAATGAATCGTGATTGGTTTTGGGCTGATGCGACGGCACCGTGTTGGAGGCAAGCAATGCGCAAGCCTGTTGGACAAGTGAATATGGTTCTCAACTACCGAGATGGGCAGAGGAATTAATGTTGGCAAGAAGCAGAAAATTGCCAGGCGCTCACACCACAAGTGGTCCACTGACAAAGTGTGACAGGGTTCTCCAGTTCAAAAGTCTGGTTGTCTTCTGATTCGCCGCATTACCTAAGGCCGCGCCTCACAAAGCGCTCGAGGCCGGAAGCTCTGTGCCCCCCAGGCCCCAGCCATTCACATCCTGCCTACCCCATACCAACACCACCAATAAAACAATGCAATGCGAGTTGCAATTCATAATATTACGAAGTCAGCTTACTGTTGAAATTAGCTTTACGCGTTTCGGCCTTTTCTCTCGCATTATAATGTTTCCAGGTTCCTAAGCTCGTTATGATAGGTTAGCGATCAAGATGGATTAAATTCGTGATATCGGTGGTTGGCTTTGGGTTCAACCTCTAGACTAAGTTGCCAAGAATATGAAGGTGGCCTTTACATCATCTTCCCCCGAAAGGTAAAATTGCCATAAGCTGCTAATATCTTCTTCTCAAAATCAAGAGTGCTATTATCACAACTATGGAAATTGATATTTAAATCCTTAAACTTTGCCATGACAAAACGGTGAATACCACATCATGAACAGCAGGCGAAGAATGCTGCGACATTGCTATACGAGCATGGTGCAGCCAGAACTGCCTTTGTTTCGCAAATAGAAAGGGGAAAAGAAAAACAGAACCCACTATGCAGTGTCCGAAATCCGAGAACTGGATTCAAAGCACTTACTCCGTACTCCGTACATGTCATCTATTTGCTAATTTCTGAGCCCGGTCGCTGCTCGGCGCGTGCCAGCTTCACCCTCTTCACATTGTCCCGTCCAATGGCTCTGCCGGGAGATACAATCTTTACAGCTCGCCTTTATTAACGACAAACCCTTCTAGCGCAGCTTTTGAACGATTAGCGCTTGTATGTGTAATGCCGATGGGGGAAACGCGTCGCGCCACTTACCAACAGCGGCCCACAGTCGGTTCTCCGCCTCAGGAAAGACTAGAGACCTCGGACTGTAGAACACCTCGTCCGCAACCTCCTCGGGGTGTCGAGGCAAGCAGTGCATGAACTTCCACCCTTCCTTGGCCCCTGACCTTTTAGCCAGATCATTTGTAATTTGGTACCCTTCGAAAGCCTTCAGCCTCTTTTGCTTCTCAGTCTCCTGGCCCATGGAAATCCATGTATCCGTGACCAAGATATCAGCGTCCCTGATGGCCTCCTCAGGGACCGTGGTCTCACTCAGTTTACCCGGTGAGTCAACACCCTTTCCTGCGGAAGTGATGAGCTGCTTCATTTCGTCGGGGATGCCGTAGCCCTTGGGAGACGCAACGGAGATGTCGACGCCCGTCTTAACGGACCCAATTGCAAGGTCAAATAGCACATTGTTAGAGTCTCCGACCCAAGCAACCTTCAGGCCGTTGAGACCCAAGCCGGTCTTGGACGATGACGGGAATGCTTCGTGGATGGTCAGAAAGTCGGCGATTGTCTGGAGGGGGTGGAAGTCGTCGGATAAGGCGTTGATGACGGGCACGCTGGAGTGCTTGGCGAGGTTGGCGACGTCGGCGTGAGGACCGACACGGGCGACCATGCAGGATGTCATGGATGAGATGACCACTGAAGTATCGTAAAGAGACTCATTGACCTATACAATGGAGAAAACAAAAAAAAATTCAGTACTCGATAGGAACGAGGATGAGGTCACGGCCGCAAGAAGGACTCAAAGGCGCACATACACCAAGTTGAATGTCATCTTTGCCCAAAAACATAGGATGTCCACCTAGGATCTTGACGGCCGCCTCGGTAGACACTCGTGTCCTCGTACTCCTCTTGCTGAACATCATGGCAATGGTCTGGCCGGACAAGGACGTACTCAGCGATGTCGGCGTCTGGCCGGCCCTGACGCTCTGCTTGCGAGCGGCAGCATTTCGAACGAGAGAGGTGAATTCGGTGGGGGTCAGGTCGGCTATGGACATGAGATGTCGGGGCGCGGAAGTGGAGGACGGCGAGTAGGCTCTCTTCTGGAGGCCATTCACGGCGAGGCGGGCTGTGTGAAGTGAAGGTTTATTCATGGCGAGGAAGCTTTCCAGCGAGAATGGAAGAGCTCGCTTGCAATTGGGGAGGCACTGAGAGAGGAGGGGTTGGTTGGTGCTCGCGATTTCCTCATTGAAGTCGGACGGAGATTTTAAAGCAGATTAAAAGACGAATATTCTGCTTCGGTATCGCCAGCAATTATCATGTTTCTCATAACTTAGATGCATTGGCCGCAACCAATGTGCCCAAAATAAAAATAAAAATCAATATCGATCGCCATCAAATTGCGGGCCCCACCTGCTCTCGGGCCGACCGCAGCCGCGATTGCAGCTACGGTAAGCCTAAGCAGGTGGGACCGCAGATTAATATTATGCTTGATCCATACTCCGTACATATTCTAACATGAAGAGACTTATTTGTTTCCTTGAGTTTTAACCTCTGTGGGCTAAATTTCCTATGCATAAATTGCTGGAAAATGCTCAACTAGATCTGACAGATATTTGACCATCCAAACAATGTATGCGAGTCGGCGTCCATGCACCACTGTCAGCATCCCAAAGACTTGTTTCGCTTTCTCATCATCAGCCTTGCGTGCGGACCCATGAATACGTTCTCATCCGCATACATGGTCTTGGGCCGAGAGTGGCCCTCGGGAAACTTGAATTCAAATTCCAGCAGCGGCCTCATCAAGGTCATCTTGATCTCTCCAACGGCAAAGTACCGCCCTGGACAGGCCGCCTGGTTGCCGTACCCGAACGACAGACTACTAGAATTGGGTTGCCCAGCGATAAATCTGTTCAGGTTCACTCCCTGGTCTGTGTAGCGCTTGCGGTAGCTTCTCAAAGGATCGAATTCTTCGGGCTTGTCAACAACGGACGGGTCGTTGGCATGATGGTAGCCAGCCCAAGCGATTCTGGCCCCGGCTGGAATTTCAGTTCCGTCTTTGAGTGTGAGAGGCACTAGAGCTATTCTCTGAGGGTTGACTAAGTTGCGCCAAGGTATAGTGTGTAAGTTCCAATGCACGTATTCTCCGATTGAAGAGACAGACGCAAAGGTATAAGTCGAACGAAATGCACTTGCGCAAAATGGGGGGGTTGATCCTTTGACTTTCTACTATTGGGCTATCCATCTTTTCCAATTTCGACAGCCATTGTTTGGAGCCCAGAGTAATTTCAGAGACTTTTTTATTACCAATGTTGGTATGCGTCCATCGAGGAATCAAAAGTGCGCTTACTTTCAGGCTTGGGCACGTCAATGTTCCAGCCGTATTCAAACTCGCCATGGGCGATGTCCATGTATTTGGCCAGCTTTGGGTTCAACTTGGCATTCGAAACGCTCACATGCAAGTCTGAGTCCATCATGACCTGAGTCCAGGTCCATCTGGGAACAAGATTCTGCAACACGATGAGTGTCATTACCAGCGAAATCTACCATGAGTAGTAGGCAGGGGATGGCGCAGCCCCTTACATTGACCTGGGCCTTTTTCCCATTCAGTTCATTTCTCGGAATTAGGCGCATCTCATCGAGATACTTGATTGGAAGAACCGTGATGTCCGTATCATGACGACGCAGCACGAAAGGGACGTTTTTGAGCTACCAGTGCGACAACTAAGGCTTCAGCTAAGAACACTAGACCAAATTACGGGATATCTGGCACATGAATGTAGAGCGAACATAAAGATTTGTACGCAGCCGTAATGATATTGTAGGCATCAATGGTGAATCTGATCTGCAACCAAAGTGTTGGTTCAAAGATTGATCGATACCCATGGAAAGGAGCATTCGCAATCTTAGGACCGGGCTTTCTGCTGAGAAACGAGACAAATGCCAGGGAGAGGGCTGCGAGAAGTGATATCTTCGTATAGCTTGCATGTGTCAAGAAGTCGATAGCGCGAGTTCCGATGGCGTGAATACTGTCTGGTTCCGTTGTATGCTGCGGGTCACATATTTGACTAATAAGGGAGAGAGACATTCAAAGAGCTTTATGAAGTAAAAAGGCCACCAGAAAGGTCAAAGAGTGAAGTGAAGTATGTACTGTGAGCCTCAATTGAGGATGATTGATTTCTGTTATGCTACTTCTCCCACCACAAGTTTAGCATGCTTGCATACTTCTGGCAGTATCTATTATACCGCATCACTGCTGTGTCTTCGATTCGAGAAACCTTGAAACGGTCAAAGCCCCGAGTGCCTCCGACATTGCGAGCTGTGCTTATGACATAGATTTCGGCTTGGAACCGAAACTTCACCTGGCCCATTTGCCGTTAGTTCCACCTCTCGCGATCAGCTCGTTGCTATTCCCCGTACAGCATTTTGGGTCCGGCCCGGTCCGATGGGGAAGTCCGGCCGATTCTTGCACAGCCAAGAAAAAAAAAAAAACTCGGCGACTGAACCATTTATGACCGAGAAGCTATGACCGATAAGCTATGACCGAGAACTCACATGTAGGCAGGGACGGGGTTTACCGTATAACGTCCGTACGACGGAACAACCTTTTCCGTGTCAGCATATCCCCCGACGCCCGAAGAGTGAGACGTTCGGCGGTTTCCCCCTCTTAGGATCGGCCCGGACGATATCTCTGGCTCGGATGCAATCGCCTTGATGAACGAGAGTCTCCCTTCTGCATGGATGGCGAAGTGGAGGCGAGCCTACCACAGGCTCGCTCACCACTCATTTATGGACATTATTCTCAGGGATCTTGAGCCAAGTTGACCATGCAACCTATTCATGATAGACTTTCTTCGCATCTAAATTCTGCGCTTGCAGTTAGGCATCAGTGCAGTCCGGAAACTAATCTCTTGTCAGCTTGTCCTCGACCGCGGAGAGTGGTCAAATCTGGATTGCAGTTTAGCAAGGGCAAGCTTGACTCTTGTGCTTCTTGTTTGTGGGAGTCGCAATGCGTCGTGATATCTTGATTTGCGCCCTCTCATTGGCCGTGGAACATGTCTGTAGAGTCAGCGCAAGGTTGGATGAGTACAGCAATATACAAGATGTCCAAGAGTTGGTTTCCAAGCTTCATCTCAGTGGTCAGGCAGAAGCACATTTGGTCAACGCACTGCGTGGCCTCGACGCTTCGGATATCTCGACATTCAGCGACGAAAGTAAATCATCTATGACGTGTGGACTCCTACGCGCCCTTCTCGGTCGTTCGAACGTGTCTAGTCCTACCACGCCAGGATATACGAACCTGGTGCAAGTAAATTGGTGAGTAACTAAATGTGGCCCCCTTAGGTCCGAAACATGTTGGCTCGAGCCAAGGGGCATTGTGCGTCCGAACACTGCAAAGGATGTATCGAACATCCTCCTCATCAGCACATTTCTTGGTTCCAAGTTTGCGCGGTACGCGGTGGTGGGCATAACCCTAACCCCGGGTTTGCAAGCATTGACAGTCCTGGCATTCTCATCGACATGTCAGCACTTGATGATGTCACCCTTAGCAAGGACAATTCTATTGTCTCAATGGGTGCAGGAAATCGTGCCGGGCGTGTGTATAAAACGCTTGGCACAGTAGGCAAAACAATCATGGGTCCGCGTGTTAACGCTGTAGGGATAGGCGGATACATGCTTGGCGGCGGATTGACATACTTTGGTAGCAGGTATGGCTTCGCAGCAGACAACATCCTGAATTACGAGGTGCGTGATAGAACCCAAGGTGAGATCTTGACATTATGTTGATCAAGAACCGACAGATCGTGCTCGCAAACTCTACCGTAGTCAATGCAAATGTCACATCGAATAGGGACTTGTGGTGGGCGTTGAAGGGCGGTGGTCCAAACTTCGGTATCATCATTTCATCGTACGTTTATTGCAGGCACTTTCACTAATTCTGTGTTGTTAGGCATTGTGACGAGATACGACTATGAAACCGTGGACAACATGCCACTGTGTGTGGTTTGAGGGTCGTAGCTATGATCCCTCGCAAAGTGACAAGCTGCTGGATGCCGTCTTCAAATACGCACACGCGGCGGAAGAGAACTCCAATGCCGCCATCACGTTTTTCATAACTCCAGAATCGGGTTCCGTTGAGTTCATTTACGGCATGCCTGTAGTTTATCCCAAGGCGTATGACGCATTTTACGACATTCCTGTTAGCAAATTCGTCTTCGACTCGACAATTGGGGACATGGCTAAACTGAGCGATGCTATATCCGATATCACGCTCCTAGACAAGGCCAGGTAACGGGTTTGAAAATGCTTCGCATGTCATGATGGAGAGTCGAAGTCCGGTCGCCGTAACCTAGCTCTTTACGTATTGCGATCATCTCCTGGAGATCAAGCCTCATGATAGTAAGCAAGCCCAGTATCTCGGTCGTCAGACTAACTTATCAAATCGTGGAAGCAGAAAGCCAGGGAGGGAATGACGGACAAAGCGAAGGCGACGGAACCGAACAAGCAACTTTTGTATGCACCCTCGGTAGCGACTTTCGTTGTTCATAGTCCATCGCGGTCTGTTCGCGTGATGACAGTCCTTTTCGCTGCTTATTAGCCACTGATCAATCTTGGCTATGTTTTCATCAACTCCCGTTCTACCGTTTGGAGGACGTTCTGAAACTCTCTGAGGTTCTAGCTTGTGAAGAGGAAGCCTTCATAATCCAGTGTCAGGGTCGTATGGCATCAGAGTGAGGAATTCAACGACCGTGTTTTAGGATGAGATGAGCGCTCATTCATTCCTTGTCAGTGCTCATTCCTTATCAGTGCTCATTCCTTATCGTCATGTAATCTGTATCATAGTTCTTCCTTGGCCGAGTGAGTCCTACATGACGCCAAGCCGCATGTAGGTTTATATATATATATATATATATATGATGGTCGTTGCTATTCCCGCAGCAACAGCAAAACCTGCGGATTCATTCCTTCCCCTCTACCTCTCCCCCTTCACTTCTCCCCCTTCACTTCCCTCCTCCCCCCTCACCAAGCAAAGAATCAACTCCAACACTGACTGATCCATCACATGATATCAATCAACATGCCGCTTCGCGAGACCGACCCAGATTTCGAGAGCGACATCTTCGAACAGGTCAAGGTAGGTTTTGAGGCTGCCCGCAACGCAAAGTTGGGGCTTTCCCAATATCAACTCCCGCTGCCGCTCCTCGTCGACGACTCTGCAAAAGAGAAGCCACTGCCGTGCCATGAAGCCGCCGAGGAGACCATGGCCGTCAGCGCTCACTTGTCGGCGCGCATCCATGCCCTTTACAAGCAGATTGCCGCCGCCTATAACGCGGTCGGGGATGATCCGCCAGCCAGCCTCGGCATCAAGCTCGAGATCCAGCCACAGAAGTTTGAGCCAGAGCCGCCATGGTGCCACCATCGCAGGTATCACTCGCGCCGCCTGCAGCTGCACGACCCCGAGACACTGCCAGATCTGCCCTTTGTGAGCAGCCTGACCATCAGGTCAACGGCGCACGGCGGCGCCGAAAACGCGACAGACATGCGCCCTCTGTCTCCCCTCGTGCCGCTGCAGTGCCTCGTCCACCTGCCGGCTGTCCAAGAGTGGAATGCCCCCTGGTTGTGGGAGCGGCCCATGCCCGCCTCCATGCCGAGCAGGGTGATGCGCGAGCACTACAGCTGGCCGTGGGAGGGCCCCCTGCGAGACGCCCGTCACGAGTTTGGCGCTGCCATCATGGACCAGGAGAAGCACCTCGGCGGGAAAAGGATCCCCGCCAGTCTGACCAGGGCCTCACTGCACTTCTGGCCATTCTTCTCGCTCCCCGAGCATGACCAGTCCGTGGCCCGGCCGAACCTGATCCATCCGGCCGATAAAGACCCCGTGTCTGTCGGCCTGTGCAAGCTCGGCGCGCAGCTAAGCCTGTTCGACGTGCGTGCTGTCGTCACTTCAGACCTCTTCCCCAGTCCCGAGGCACCAGCCGACCAGCAGTGGTCACGCATGCGGCGATTCCGGCTCGAGTTCCATTCCCTCCGTCCAGACGGGCGGTGGTACTTTGTTGGCCCCGGTGGCGAGAATCCGCACGACTCTGAACAAGGAGGGTACACCATCTCTGACACAGAACACTACCCCCGCGAAACCGACACGGACGAGGACATGGACCTCGATGCCGAGTTCGGCGACAACCCGGACGACGAGTACGATTGCGATCTGGACATGTTCCGCACCGAGCCCTGCAGGGAGCGAATCGAGCCCCTGCTTGCGGCCTTTGCCAAGTCTCTGACTCGCGACCACACGCCGAGCCTCGAAGACGCCGAGATTTTCACGCACCTGTGGTGGGACCCTTCAGACGACAGAGAAGTGAAGGAATATGGTCTGCCGATGGGAGAGGGCCACAGATGGGGTGTCAAGTTCATTGCTGGGCGTGGCGGTGAGGAGGAGGAGAAGAAGAAGAAGAAGAAGAAGAAGGACGGCGATGCTGATGATGCTGCCGCTGCTGCTGCTGCGGCACCAACACCACCACCGGTGGTGCAGTGGCAGGTTGGCGACTGGAGACCCAGCGAGGAGGTCATGAGTCTGTTCGAAAGCCTAGGACGCCAGGAGTGGCTCGATTTCGAATGGAACAGGTACAGATTTACGGCGGGCTTCGACTTGCTGGGAAATAGCGAGTCTTCACCCTTATAATCGGGCGGGCAACCAGAATCCTTGCCAGTTGCAAAAACAAAATCATTTACTTTACACTACTCTCTCTTCTCAGCCTGAAGAATGTCTATTCTGGAAAGACACATCCTTGATGACAAAAAAAATCCTCACATAAAGTAAGGTATCCTACCCCCCCCCTCTCCGCCTCCGCGTAGCAATCAAAGCATGTGACAGATTCCTGATGGTTGTTTCTAGCTGGAAACGCCGACGCAGTACGCCTGGCCAAGCCAGAAGTTTGTCACGCAGTCCTTGGATACCGCCGGGTTCCAGGCGTAGAACTGGTCCACGGTGATACCGTTGTCTGCGGCCATGGACGCGCAGCCGTCGCCGTCTACCACGACATCCCACTTGTTACAATTAGCCGGCTGGCCGGTGTGCGTGGGAGCAGGCGGGGTCGGCTTCGTTGTTGTCGCGCTACTACTACTGGTGGCCGTGGCGGCAGAAGACGAGATACTGATGATCCCTTGTTGGCCCTCCCTGTGCGTGCAGTACGCCTGTCCGAGCCAGAAGTTCTGGGTACAGTCGCCGCTGACGGCAGGGTTCCACTCGAGGAACGTCTTGAGGGAGATTCCGGCCTTGTCGGCGACGGACTGGCACGAGTCACTGCCAGCCACGACGTGCCAGCCGTCACAGTCTTTCGGCTGGCCGTCGTGCGTGGCCGCCGGCGGCTGGGGCCCGGGCCCGGGGCCGGTCCCGGTGGGCTTTTCGGGCCCGGGCGGGAGCCCCCCGGTGGTGGTGGTGGTGGTTTGTGTGGGTGGCAGACCCCAGGAGCCGCAGTACCGCAGGCCGACCTGGAACACGCATGCCGGGTCCGTGACGTTGGTCGTGAGCGAGTTCCAGGCGACGAAGCTGTCAAAGTCGACGTTGTAGTTGGACGCTGCAATCTCGCAGTTGCTGTTCCAGTAGCCGAACACGTCAGGCGAGTACTGGTACTCATCGCCCTTGAAGTAGAAGGAGCAGTCGTCGCGGACGCCGGTGGCCAGCGGGAGCCGGGTCGGTCTTGGATCCAGCGTCAGGGTGGCGTTGGGCAGCATGGTGAAGGGGACGCCGGTGAAGGTGGCGCTGGGGTCGACGGTAAAGGAGGCATACCCAGGCCGGCCGGGATAGGTGTTGATATCCCCGACAGCCTGTACACAGTAGCTTTCGGCGGCCAAGAGGTTTGTGCAGTTTGAGTTGATGCCCGTGTTCAAGAACAAAAAGTCTGGAAGCGAAATGGCAGACTTGAGGGTTACCATGTTGCAATAATCGCCAGACTCGACCTCGTACCAGCGGCCGCACGGCTTGTTAGATCCAATGGCAGTGTTGGACGGGATCGGAGCAGCAGTGGTGGGCGTCGAGGGAGGGATGCCTGTCGTCTGGGCGGGTGGCAGCTTGGGTCCGGGTGGTTCGATGCAGAGCGTGGTGCCGTTCATCATGTAGAGGTTGGAACAGACGGGGTTGATGACGGGGTTCCAAGCCAACAGCTGCATCTCGGTGATGTTGGCAGACGCGGCTATTGCTGAGCAAGTCGTGTTGACTGCCACCGTGACGGTTTTGCACGTGTTGGTGATGCAGAGACCACCCGAAGTTGGGAATTGGTGACAATAGGCACCGAGGTGGTTGTCAGACAGCATCCAGGCTGTACCGACGCTCTGAGCCTTGGAGATGGTGTAGCAATCATCACCGCCCTGGATCTGGTACATGGCGCCGTCGCAGACCAACTCGGTGGGCTCCGGCTCGCCGGTGAAATAGTCAATGGTAGATGTGGTAGCAGGCTTGCCCGCGATGCCACAGCTGGACGTCAGGGTTTGGTAGATGGACTCGCTGGCCACGACGGGGCCGTCAAAGTACGGCGACCCAGATCGCAGGCGCAGTCTGGCTGCGAGACAAGGGTCACAATCCGCGAGCTTCACGGCGCCCTCGGGAAGTTGGTAGATGTAGTTGAAGACGGAAACTGGGGAAAAGCTGTTGGTGAGCAAAATGTGCTAGCTAGCCAGTCCGAAATCGGCCATGACAGAACATACATTATGTCGCAGGCTCGTTCGCAGGCTCGTTCGCGGAGCAGCGGGAGACTCACCTCCAGGATTGGCCAAGAAAACTGCCAATGCCGCAACGGGGCCGCAGAAGACATGGTTCTCCTTGAGACACGTGAAACTATAGATGTACCGGCGGCTGGCCGGGATCCCAATGGGTGACACGTCAAGATGATACTCGGCAGGAATGACAATGTCGTTGCCACAGGCAGACCGGACCGACGTCTCCCACGACTGGAGCGCAGAAGCGCAGCCAGCGGTACACATGCGGGTCAGCGTGGCAGGAGGGTAGTAGAAGTCATGGCGGAGGGCCGGCACGAGAGCATCGCAAGCGACATCAGCCATGAGGGCCGCAGAACATGCCGCATCGAGATGCTCGGGAAGACTGTTGTCGTAGAGCATCTTGATGGCGAGCGCTGGGGTGAGGCTCAGAAGGGCCCCAACAACAAGCCCGGCGACACAAGGCCGCAGGACTATCATTGTGACTACCATCGTGATGGACCGTCTTGCCTTTCTCACCGGGAAACAAAAGAGTGACAAAAAAAAAGTGAACAAGTGGATGGGGTTAGATGGGGTTAACACATCCAAAAGGGGGGGGGGACGACGGGCCTCGGCCATAGCCTATAGTACCGGTACGGTGGTTACGGATCCGTATATCGGCGACATTATTATGTATGGATTCCACCAACGCCCGGGCAGTCCCGTCTACTAGGCGCCTTTCGGTAAGCCTTATCTCCTTGACTGTTGTCCACCTTGTGGAGTTGTGGAGTCACGTTAGCCAGGGTCTGTATGTAGTATGTATCCAATTAGATAAAAGTAAACTAGAGATACGCACCGTTACACGCATACATGCATACAATATGCGGACCCCACAGACCCACAAGGTGGACAACAGCCAAGGAGATATATCATGTACGCCTTCGCCCGGTTTCTGCAGTTTCTGCAGCGCAGGGCTTGTCAGGGTCCAATCCCATTCTTTCTACTCCTTACCGTTGCAGGTGACCCGCTGACAATATTGATTTCAAGCTGCTGTCGCCTGCAAGCACCCGGACAATATTAATTTTGAGCTGCTGCCTGCGATCGCCAGATCGGCCCCAGATCAGCTGTCATATCCACGTCCAGGGTTCGAGTATTGAGTTTGCCCAATCACAGGCCTCGCCACGCTTACATGCAGGTGAATCTTTATTCTCTTGAGCAGCTCTCACACATTATCTTGAGTAGCTATCACACATGTACACCCCGAAGGACCCCCGATTCATAAGCATAAGCCTTGGAGTGGGAAAGGCAAGGATAAGCGAGCCAAGCCGAGCTACGAGGTTGTATTTCTTAGTACATCGCCAAGGTACCACAAACACAATCACCTTCAAAAACACGCATCGAGGCCAAAGGGAGAAGAAAAAGGCACGATAGCGGGTTGACGACAGGGCCTTGTCTATCTGACAAGAGCATGTTGTCTGAAAGGGGTAACAGCCCAACATGAGGCAAAATGCAACAAAGTCGCGCCCGAGGCTAGCCCAGGCTGGCCCAAAAGAGTATTCAGTCAAGGAGATTAAGCCACGGGCTTTCTTTAACCTACTCTCTCTCTCTTCCGCCGCTTTTTCCTTTAACTAATAAGGTCAGCAAACTTTACTTGTTGCCTTTGCACTTGCTCTTTTTCCTTTCTCATCCCTTTACTCCTTTCTCTCTCTCTCCCCCCCTTTTTGGGACACACACATTCTTATAAACATCTTTTGTCGGGTAGAGCTCCCAACGCTCCCCTTCAGGCAAGATGAGACCGTGGTCCCAGCTCTCATGGAGCAGCTGCATGCTTCTATCTACATTCATTACCCCCTGTCTCTCAGCTGTCATCACAGCAAGGCCCAGCAGTGCCGAGGTGCTGCCTGAGCTCCCAAACGCGTGCCGCGCCGTTGTGTCGTGGGTAATCCGTAAAAGTCGAAAGATGTTGACCATTGTCAACTCTTCACCTTGACCAAGTCCATGACTGACACTAGATCAGAACGTTCGATTACTCCGCCAAGGCCCGCCGTCATCATGAGCTGCCAGTCTGCAGTGCTGACAGCCACCTTCACGCCCGCGACGGCGACGAAATCGTCCCTGCTGCTTCACCTGAAGCCGGCGTGTCGTTGTTCGGACAGACCGATTTATCTTCTTTGTTAGGTAGACAGGTTGTCGGTGGCGACGACTATACCTGTGGTCCTGATCGGCCCTGCAAGAACAAGGCTTGCTGCCCTAAAAAGACGGGTCAGTGCAACTATGGCGAAGAGTGAGTCTTGTCTTATACACCCAGGCTTTTTTGCCGGAGCTCTGTCATCATCAGCAGTGGCTTTCCCATCTTTTTTTTCCTGATGCTGATGAGCCTTTCTTTTGTCTCTTTCAGGGCCTGCGGCACTTCGGGCATTTCTCCCAATGAGGTGTGCTGGTCCAACTGCGATGCCAAAGCAGAGTGCGGTAAAAACGCAAAGGTCCCGGGCCAGAAGTGTCCCCTCAACGTCTGTTGTGGCAAATGGGGTTTCTGTGGAATGACAAACGACTTCTGCGAAAAGGAAGACAAGGGAGCTACTGGTGGATGCCAGTCCAACTGCGACCAGCCAGGCCCCAAGAACAAGGCTTCTGACCAGCTCAACCGTGTCATTGGATACTACGAGGCTTGGCGGCACAACTCGTCGTGTCAGGATATGGGGCTGGACGATATCCCCGTCAATTCTCTCACCCATCTGTACTTCTCTTTCGCCTTCATCACCCCGAACGAGTACAACATCATTGGCATGGACGGCCTGCCAGATAAGCTGTTCACCGACTTCACCAGTCTCAAGAAGAAAAACCCCGGCCTCAAGACCATCATTGCTGTCGGTGGGTGGACGCACAACAACCCTGGCCCCCTACAGAAGGTCTTCAGCAACATGGTCGGCTCAAAGGAGACTCGGGCGCGGTTCATCAAGAACCTGATGTCTTTCCTTCGGCAACATGCATTTGATGGTGTCGACTTTGACTGGGTACGTTGATTGGATCAAAAGTAGCCATTGGCGCTTGCTCATCATTCTCTTCAAACAGGAATATCCCGGAGCCGATGACCGTGGCGGTGTCCCCGAGGACGCTGAGAACTTTGTCCAGTTCCTGAAGGAGCTTGACGACGAGAACAACAAACAGCCCACCAAGTACATTGTGTCGTTCACGGCCCCGACCAGCTTTTGGTACCTTCGCCACTTTGACCTCAAGGCTATTGACCATGTCGACTTTGTCAACGTCATGTCGTACGAGTACGTTTTTGCTCCCTCGAGTCTTGTGTCTCAATGTTGCTCGAGCTGTGCTGATTTATTCCAACAGTCTCCACGGAGTTTGGGATCGCGACAACCCGATTGGATCTTACATCTACGGTCACACCAACCTAACAGAGATGAGCCTGGCGTTTGACCTTTTCTGGAGAAACGACGTGCCGGCCAACAAGCTCAACATGGGTCTCGGCTTCTATGGGCGCGCCTTTCAGCTGGCCGATCCGTCCTGCAACAAGCCCGGCTGTCTGTTCAAGGGAGGCGCCACCAAAGGAGCGTGCAGTGGCGAGTCTGGCATCCTGAGCTACCGCGAGATCCAGGAGGTCATCAAAGTCAACAAGATCAAGCCCGTCCACGACAAGGAGGCCGGTGTCAAGTACATCACCTGGAACACTGACCAGTGGGTGTCGTTTGACGACAAGGAGACGTTCAAGCAGAAGAAGGAGGACCTCGCGGCCAAGCTCGGCCTCGGAGGCTATCTGATCTGGGCCATCGACCAGGACGACGCCGAGATGTCTGCGCTGGCTGCCGTCCTGGACCCCAAGCCCTTGGGCGACTTCAAGTCGATCGACAAGGGTGACGAGAACTGGACGGGCACCAACGAGAAGTGCTACGTCACGAGCTGCGGCGTCGAAGACTGCAAGCCGGGCGAGATCATGATAACGGACCAGAAGTGCGGCGATAACAAGAAGAGCACTCTCTGCTGTCCCTTGTCGGGAGCCCCCGACCCCAAGTCGTGCACCTGGCGCGGAGGCGCGACCATTTGGTGCAACGGCTACTGCAAGGACGACGAGGTCATGACGCACATGAGCAAGTACGGCGGCGGCCACGAGTGCTCGGACGGCCAGATGGCGCACTGCTGCGAGAGCTCCCTGGGCGAGAAGAACATCTGCAAGTGGCGCGGCGTCGGCGAGAAGTGCCACAGTGGCGAGCTGCCCCTGACCTTCTCCGGCACCGTCCTCGACATCCTCGACGACGTCGCCAAGGTCATCCTTAGGGTTGTCGGTCGCGTGTACCCGCTCGCGGCCCTTTCGGGTCTGGTCCTGCTCGAGGTTCTCGACGAGCTGCATCTCGATACCAAGAAGCTATACTGCTGCCCTGAAAAGGAGGTGGCCAAGTGGAAGAACTGCGCCTGGTACGGTAAGCCCGGCAACTGCTTCGACGGCCACTGCCCGGACATGAAGACGGTGCAGATCACCGACTCGTACTTTGGCGGAGGCCAGACCTGCGGTTCCCACCTCATCGACCGCGTCCGTACCTTTTGCTGCGAGTCGGACGGCGAGCCCCTTTTCCTGCCCGTGGACCTCAAGAACCTGTTTGAGCACCCGCCCGACGGCGGCTCTGACACGGACTTCACCCTCGTGACGGACAAGACGTCGGCCGGCGGCGACGACGACCCCAACGAGGCCGCGTTCCAGTTCGTGGTCCTCGTCTCGCCCGAGGCGCTCCAGGTCTCGCTCGACAAGCGCGACGGCTCCCACTGGGACGTCTTTGACTGCAACGACTCGGTCTCCGAGGGCGAGCACACGGTCCGCATGGTCTGCAACGACCAGGCCCCGGACAGCAACTGCCACAAGATCGGACTCGGCCACGGTGTTCCGGGAACCATTCTCCAGATGCCCGAGGGCTGCGGCCCAGGCAAGTATGCCGTCGCCAAGAGCATGGCACCGGCCCCTGGCAAGCATCACACCAAGCTTCTGCCCCGTCACCTGTCCCACCTCGCCGGCCTCGAGCCCGTCGTCTACGACTTGACCTTCGACTACGACTTCCACCGCGTGCGGCGCGACCTCGGCAACACCCAGATGCGCATCGACTACAGCAACCAGGACGACTACTGGAAAAACATCGTCGCCGGGTCCGTCAGCCGGAAGCGAGACGTCCATGGTCGCAAGAGGCACGCCAAGCGCACGCTTGAAGACGTCGGCGGGAACCCGGTGCGCTGGCTCGAGGACGAGTTCCGCGACGACTTCCACTTTGACAAGATTGCCTCGCGGGACCTGCACGAGCGGTGGTTCGGCAAGAGCATCCTCGAGTGGCTGGCGGCCCTCGTGAAACCCGAGATCAAGCGCGAGTTCACGCACAAGTACGACGACAGCGTCACGGCAAAGCTGTTTGACGAGTCGTGGGACTGCCCCGGATCGGTAGAGGGCGTCAACTACGACGGCCACCTGCTCGGCCAGGCCGTCCTTGACATCGAGGTCGAGTCCAGCTTCGGCTTCACCCTCATCGTCGAGAGCCTCACCCTGCCCCTCACCCTCGACCAGAGCTACCTGACCTTCTACAACAAGGGCAAGGTCACCGGTGTGGTCACCCTCGAGGCCCTCGCCCGCGTGACGTACGAGAAGAAAAAGGTCATCCTCAACTTGCCATTCCCCGGTGCCTCGTTCAAGATTCCCGGAATCGCCACCATCGGCCCCCAGCTCACCGTCGAGGGCAGCATCGACGCCTCCCTCGGCATGGCCGGCTCGATTGAGACCAAGCTTGAGATTGCCAAGTGGGAAGTGAGTAGCAAAAAAGAAGCCCCTGTTTCCAGCAACTAGCCCCCTTCCCCTTTTTCCCCTTCCCCCCCCTTTTTTTTGCCTCTTAGGGTTAGGGTTAACACCCACCAACAAAACACTTGCTAACCAAGTACTCATGCTTCTTTCTAGGTCCGCCAAGTCATGCCCGACACCGAGTCCTACAGGCCCGAGCTCATCGACAACAGCAAGCCAAGCCTCGATCGGACGGGCGACTTCTCGGGGGTCCAAAAGCCCGAATTCTACGCAGGCGTCACAGCCTCCGGAGATGTCACCTTTAAGCTGTCGGCCGCTGCCGAGTTTGGCGTTCGCTTCGCCGACAAGTGAGAGGTTGACCCGGCGTCCGCCGCAGTCGTGGGCGAGGTCAGCCTAACGACCAAGTTCGCAGCGGGCATCTCGACCACGGGAACGTGCCCCTTTACCTACGGTCTCGATGTCGGCGCTCGTTTGTTCGCGAGAGCGACGGCGCCCCAGGTGTTTGGCTGGTCTGGTGGTGAGGTCAACCTGACGGACAAGTGGGACAAGACCATCATCAAGGGCGGCACTTGTCCCGACCTGGGCCCGATACCTTCCAGGAGGAGAAGTCTCCGAGATCTCGACCACCTCCTCCTCATCAAGGGCCGCCGCGCCGAAGAAGAGGGCGTGACCAGGAACATACCGAGGTCGGAAGCCGCCGAGCCCGGTGCCTACGGGGCCCTCGATGTGGAGGTGAAGTCCATGGACAGCCACGGCGCCGGCCTGCGTACGAGGCACATCTCCGGCGGGCACATGTCGTCCCTGGTCAAGAGAGGTGGTGTATACGGCCCAGCGTTCAGCCTCCCCGTCGGCGAGTTCTTCTGCCCTTCTAAAGACGGTGAAGAAGGCATCACGTGCGAGCAAGCATACGATTCCATGGCAACGAGCGACGAGGGCGACGGCTGGAGCGATGCAGCGACCAAGCACAAGAGGGAGAAGCTGACTCCGACGTCCACCATTGATGAAAACGCCATCGCCGCACAATTCCATGCTCATCAGCGGCGAAGTAGTGGCCATGGCCACCACGCAGGAGGCGGGGCACTGAACATGTTTGACAAGAGAGGCAAGAAAAAGCTGATCAAGGCCTGTAGTCGAGATTGCAGGATCGAGTCATGGTTCCCCTCGGGCGGCGAACTGAATGGCGCTGATTGGGGCTGGGTCGATCCCATGAACTGCAGCGACTTTAACTTCGGTAGCCCCCTGACGGCACGCGCTGCCAACGTCCAGTATGACACCGAGCACGTCCTCGAGGCCCAGATGATCGGCCTGTTCTTCGTGCACCTCAACGGCAGGAAGTCTAGGCTGCCTGACCCGAAACCAGGTGCGGCCCCGGGAGCCGACGTCTCATTCTGTGACTATGTCGACGAGCTGTGGGATGTGGACGCTTTCGTGTGGCCCGGCCAGGACACGTACCGCGGCGTCGGCAAGGCTTGGAAACCCATTGAGCACATTGCGGCGCAATTCCCGACAACGACGTTCAAGAGGTCCGAGTTTGTCGCCCTCGAGGCCGCCATCAACACGCCTCCCAAGACGAAAGCCTGGCGATCCGCAAACCCCTATGAAACGACAAACTGGAAGAAGGACATTGCCAACTACGCAAAGGCCAGGAAGATTCTCATGAAGATGCGCAGCACAATGGGCTCCCGCATCTACCAGAGCCACCTGACCATCAGCACAACCATGAAGACCCAGACGGACCGGATCGGCAAGGTGCTCGACGCCCTCGACTCGACCCTGCTGCCCGCCAACCAGCGCGCTGGGTACCAGCAATGGTCGAAGCAGAACCTCGAGGCCGAGTGGCTCAAATACATGAAGGGCCAGTACACCACCATGCAGTCCAGAACTAACGGCCTCGTCAACGATTTCCTTCCCGAGATGAAAAAGGTGTGGGTCACGCAGGCAGAGAAGGACAAGTGGAAGGACGTCGTGGGTGATAGTACGACGGTGGCGGCCGAGAAACAGGCACATCGGGCTTTCATAAAGTCCATTGAAGACTTTAAAACGAACTGGGATGCGCTACCCCCGTGGACGAATCCGCTCTGATAAAGATGAAATCGCAGCAACAGCATCATCATCATCATCATCCTCACTCCGGGATGTAACTAGGCCCTGATTTTTCCTTCATTATTGCCTGATTTCCTTCAACCTGTTTCAAATCATGGTTCAGATGTTTATGCATGCCCGAGAAAAGGAAAGGCACTTGGCGTAATCTCACATGTAGTACAACGAAAAACCCGCAATTTTTCCAGTTCATGGGCTCGTGTGAGATTTGTTTCGCTAGTCGATGCGGGCAGGGTTGGCTCTCTGTGACTTCAAGATGTCTCCGCGTGATAACGAAATCCAAGATCAACATCAACTTGATGGATGTTATTGCTACACCTTCACCTCCCTTGGAGTTAGAAGGCAGACTTGGTTTTCAATATAGATGCGTATATACATACCCTGTGAGGCTAACGTCCTGAGGACACCAGGACAGAAAAGTCTTGATTCTCCTCTATCGTTATTAAGGCTAGAGTAGGTATTGCTAAGAAGAGGGGTGGGTGAAAGGGGAGAGAGAAGGTTAAGGGAGTGAGAGGCAGAAGCAGATACAAGGGATTTAAAAAGCGAAATCCTTCCTGCGACTGCGAGGTCGTCTTCTGAGCTCCGAGCAAGAGAAACTCACGTATATCGAACAGTCACCCAACCTACCAGATCACCTTATGGAACCTCTACAATTGTCGCTAGTAAACAATCTTATTTGCCAGCTAAAGAGCACACGGACGCTAACCGGATTGCGCGGCGGGACATTCAAGTTGCTAGGAATCTCCATGACGACCAGGTTCAAATGCTTTGGGACCAAATCTACTGTGTTGGTCGCATTATGAGGGGCCAAGGCGATTTTTACAGTGCTAAGCTCTGCTTCGAGCGATGTTCTGGAACCCATGGTATCCGGGCATCTAAAAGGACCATGATCCAAGTCCGCGCTGGCAGACTTGTACTGCGAGTTGGACTACATATCTCAGGATACTCAACGCCATCATCTGTTGCAAGCCAAGTCAGTTACTTGAGCCTGCCCTCAAATTCGTTGGAGTGGCGAACTCGAAAAGTCCGTCGGCGCCTCCTCTTGTCGTTTTCGGAGGTCCACCCACCTCCGAGAAAGTGCAGTGGATGAGGCAAGGAAATCCTTGAAAGAACTGTTGATCCTCTATGGAAATATGCAATCTCTCGATATCGTCCATCGACTTGGACATGTCCGGTCATGCATTGCGTTAGCTCGGACGTACCCTCCCGGACAAGCTGAAACGTATTGGAGTGATGCTCTGCGTCTTAGCGCGCATTACAATCCATCTGAGGAGGTTTTTCACTTTACTCTAACCTTATAGCCCCCTATATTTATAACCTTAAAGCTTATTTATTACTGTGGATCTAAGCATTTGATTGTTAATTGTTTTACTGGCTGGGTATTGCCAGCAATTGTGTTAAAAAAAAATCAGATGCATTGGCTATAACCAATGATGTAAAAAAAAAAAAAAATTAATAAATTAGATGCATTAGCCATAAGGCCTATAACTAATGACGCAAAAAATCAATAAAATCCACTACACTCTGCTATCACACCCTAAAACTCTGTAGCGAAAAACTTTGTTAAGAGGGGTCTTATGCGAGGTGGGGCAGGTGCCTTGCACCTTCCCCCCTTCTACCCTTAGCCGCACCAACTTCCATAAAACTAACAACATTCGCGCAATAATGGCGCCCAAAAACTCTGCCTCCTTGCGATTCTCTGACTTTGTCGACGTTCAGACTTTTGAAGTAGACGAGCCTCATTGAAAACGAAGGAAAGCATCTGCAGACACGATGGCAAAGCTTGTCAGCAGCTTCAAACGTGAACAAGTCACGGAGGTCATGTTGAAGGACGCAGCGAAACTCTTCAGCGAAAATTACGGCGTATGGGGTAATGGGGGATTTGGGAAGCCTGGTGAGTATGTCTTCATCCTTGGTCTACGAGTTCGTCGCTTAAATGCCGAAAGGGAGTCGCGTCAAAATGAGCGCAGACCGTCTCCGAGCACAGTGTCTTCCCGATGGATCGAACAGTACCTACGCCACTGTGACCATCAATGGAGTCCTGGCAGGGAATGCTTTCGCATGTCGCTGGGAGCATGCGGGTCGTCAAGTCTGCTGGGTGACCCAGTTAGTAGTCCACAGCGATTACCGTGAACGAAGGCTTGCAACCACCCTCCTTTTGACCTTAATTGATAACGACGACGATGTATTTGGGATTATGAGTTCCCATCCAGCTGCGTGTAAAGCCCTTGCGAAGGCAATCGGAGGTACGTGATAAACCTTTACGAGTGAACTCTTTGCTGACTAGGTCTCAGATATTCGGTTTTCCGAGGTCTCAATGGACTTTGCTCGAGACCATGCCGCTGATGTGTTGAAGGCATCGCCGATCAATTACACACGAGACGCGAAGCTTCGCGGAAGTCTTTTTCACTCCGATGATACAACCGGAATGGTGTCTGGTGTGGATTCCAATTTCTATGTCGATCACGTCGAACCCCTTGAGGCACTTGCCTGGTTTAGCGAAGATGGAAACTGGCCTCTCGGTGAGTTGCCTGATGGGCATGAGTTTTTATTCCTAGTGGAAAAGTCACGCCGGAGGCGTTTCCGATCTGCTTCGTCGCGGGTGGGGTGTACAGGAAACGAGACAGACAAGACGTCAGAAGCAGCGCCTTAGGAGTCAGGTAGTTCTGTGTCGCCCAGAACATGCGTTTTGTAGTTTACACCGAACATCGTCAAAGACGTCAGAAGCAGCGCCTTAGGTAGTGGCAATCAAGTCGCTTAACTAAATGCAGCTATGTAGGACGAATTGTTATGTGAGTACAGCGCCGGTGAGCAAGAACACACAGTATTGGCAACCTCTGCTGTAAGCTTACTTCGCGATTGCTCTCTCTATTGCCCTTTTTGGTGGCGTTGTTTTTTGATGGGGAATGGCTCGAGTATGGGTGTCCAGGCGTATTGTTGAAGAACAATTCTAGCTACTTTTCGCGATTGTTCATGATCGCCCCGACGGCAGAAGGGACCATGTGGAAGTCGTCGCAGACAATTTATGCTATAACGAGAAGCGGCAACGTGTTGGCCCCGGTAAAATGGTACACGGCTTACATACACGGCCACTCCAAGGTCGGATTAGCCAATCATAGTACCGAATCTACTGATAACGCCGTCATCGTCTCCCATCTTCCTCCCTTCCTCGCTCCATCGTTCTGCCAAAAGCTCCATCAGCACTGCGATCTCTCCTGAAGTCTCTCATCGTAGTTACCAACTCCAAGGTCTCCATTCGCAGCACTTGCCGCAGGCATTGCCCCTCCGAGCGTCATCGTGAACGTCACTACCATGCCTGCTGACGCTAACGAACGATCGCCGCTCCTGGCGGCAGCCGCTGCAGACGAGCACGAGAATGACACTGAACAGCATCGCCCAACCGAATCGTCTCCATTGCTATCGAATAGAAGAGACTCTGTCGCCGACGACTCCCAACAAGACGACGACAGTCCGCCAACGCAGCAGCTGCAGCAGATCAAACATGAAACACAGCCCAAGGGGAAGCGGAGGTGGCCGTCCCTCGTTGCAATAATAGTCCTGGGCATATTAGTCGCTGTGGTCATGATCCTCGGCTTTGTCGTCCCTCCAGCTGTACAGGAATATGTCGAAAATGCAGTTGTTTTGGAACCAACAGACTTGTCTGTAGAGTCACTGACAGCCGACGGAGTCCGAGCTCGGATTAAGGGCACGTTCAAACTTGACGGCTCACGAGTTCCGGACGACAATACTCGTAGAATCGGAAGGATCGCAACAGCTATCATGAGACAACTCGGTACTGAGGAGACCAAACTTCGTCTTCACCTGCCTGACTTTGACAATGCTCTGGTCGGGAGTGCTTTGCTCCCCCCAATCAACCTCCGTCTCGTGGATGGACAAGTAACGAACTTGGATTTTGTGGCCGATTTCGTTCCTGGCGACACAGAGACAGCACGGAAGGTGGTCAACGAATGGCTTCAGGGCAAGCTCCATCAGCTCAAGGTTACGGGAGCCACGGCGCTCAACCTCAAGTCCGGCATCTTCCCTCTGGGGACTCATGATGTGTCGGAATCTATGGTATTTGAAGGTCAATCTCTCTACCGCGCCTTTTCTGCCATATATTTTGGTCAGAAGACCATCAAATAATATAGAGCCACATCAGAGTCGAGAAAAGATCAATGTTTGTCCACAACTTAAAAGCACTTTGGCTAACGCTTTCGCAGCCAATGAGCTTCCTTCCATGCCCGAATATACCATTGAAACCCTCGTTTTCCATGATGTGCCCGTCGGTGACGATGGCAAGATGGGAGTTGGTGCCAATGTCTCCATCACTGCCTACAACGAATTCCCCATTGGGTTGATCGTACCATCTCTAGGGTTCGAAGTCCTCGTTCCGAACTGTGATTCTGCTCAGCCGAACATCAAGGTTGCATCGGCAATTTCAAGCGCTATCGAGGTTCGCCCCAAGTCAAATGTTACTGTAGAAGCCAAAGGAACCATTCGCGAGCTACCAAAGTCCCTGATCAAAGCCTGCCCATCGAGTGAATTGTCTCCGCTCGACCATTTCATGAAGCGTTACTTGCACGGCGAAGACGCAGAGGTATTTGTGCGTGGTAAAGCATCAGGAAACGGCGATTTGCCAGAATGGATTGGTGACTTCATAGAAAGTGTCACAGTTCCCATTCAGTTCCCTGGGCGATCGGTGGACAACCTTTTACGCAACTTCACGCTCGAAGATGTCGACTTCAAGCTGCCAAGCCCCTTTGCAGATCCAAGCGACCCTGACAGCAAGCCTCGGGTATCCGGGACTGTCCGTGTCTTAGCCGCCATTCCTGCCGACATGAACATGAACATCGATGTCACCAGCGTCCGAGCCAATGGCGACCTATTTTACGAGGACAAGAAGTTGGGACAGCTGAACGTAGACAAATGGCAGAAGGCGACTTCAAAGATAATCAGTCAACCCGAGGCCGAAGATCTTATGAGCATCAAATCACGAATTATCGACGCCCCAATCGATATACTCGACGGCGACACATTCTCCGATATCATGCAGAAGCTATTATTTGGCGATGATGATATCATTCTCGACGTCAAGTCCAACGTGGACGTCAAAGTCAAAACCGTTCTTGGTCATTTGGTTATCAGAGGGGTTCCCGCCACCGGCAAAGTTCCTATCAAACGTCCGTCTTCCATGTGGTAGCGTATCACATTTCATCCGACACGGAAGATGGCACATGGTACTTGTGCTATTGCCGATCCGTGTCGATCGCAACCGTCAAGTGCCCTGGCGTCCTCTGGCTAACACGTTGCAGAAGTGCCTGGGGACATGCTTGCAGGCTTGGACCCCCGAGTCGGGGAGTTGCAAATCCTCAATACTTCTAACACGGGCGTTGACATACGAGCAATGGTCAACATTACCAATCCCACGCCGTATACAGCCTTGGTTCCATTCTTCAATATACACCTTGTGAAAGGCAATCATTCGATAGGTGAAGCCACCACTAAGAATCTGCGTTTCGCACATGGATTGAACAACAACATCATGATAGAAGCAACATGGGACCCGTACTCATTCGGCGGGGACAAGGCTCATAAAGTCGCCCGTGATCTGCTATCCGCGTACTTGTCCGGCAAAAACACCACCATCACACTCAGAGCACACAGAGACTCAATTCCAGGAATGCCAGTCATTGGCGAAGCGCTCTCCAAAATAAACATAACTTTGTTAACGCCACGCCTGAGATTCCCCGGAAACGGAGATGATGAAAATGGTCGCGACAGACAAGGGTTCATCCGAGATGCCACATTTCATATTCTATCGTCCACTGCCTCGTTCACACTGGCATCGCCTCTCGGCCACGACACAGTACATGTAGAGTACATCAACGCCACAGCCTTTTACAACCACACAGAACCCGTGGGCCAAATCACGTATGACCAGCCAATAGATGTCCCGCCGGGGCTGTCGCAAACTCCCCGTCTGCCAGTGCAGTGGTCGGCCGACCATGTTGGGTTCGACAAGTTGAGAGACGCACTAGGGGGCACGCTGAAGCTGGATGCCGCAGCGGATGTCACAGTCAGAGTCGGATACTGGACGGAAGAAGTCAAGTATGCGGGGGAGGGGATCGGGGCAAAGGTTTCGCTATAAGTTGAATTTCATGCCATTTTTTTATTTTTTTTATTTTTTTAAACTTGGTTTACTGCACGGCGTCGGGACGATATATACGGATAGCGATAGTTTTTCCTGATAACAGTATGGTTGGAAATTAATGGTCATCTAGTACGCTCGAGGTGACGGGTGGTTCTTTCGCAAACAGGCCTCGAGTCAGTGTAACATTACGGAGTACGATGACTCATTTCGCACCATTCTAGTTCGAAGAGGTATTCGCAACCCAACTTGCAAGCAGAGAATACGTAAATTCGCGTTCAACCACTACATCGAACACGTGCAACTTCGGCGCATAGAGGGAATATCGGATAGATCACACCATTCCCATGAAGCACCATCCATTTGTTAGGCTCGCGGAATGTGCTTTTCTAGCAAAAATGTTGTCAGGCCTGGAGCTACGTCCCTCTGCGATACCCATAAAACATCTACCCGACGACATCCTAATTCACTTCGTACAAGTATCCAGATGAAGACTACCTCGATTGACACATCTACGTTACGTCCACAGCAGCATCACGACATTCACGACATTACACCTCACGTATTCCATATCACGTAACACAAACAGTACCACATAAGGATGACAGAACCCCGTCCCGTCTATCAAGTCACTGCGTCAGCAATTAAAAAATGGCAGTCATGAATATAGAAAAAAAAAGAAGGGGGGACCAGCACCTTTTAGAACCTATTCGCCCTCTACTGGGTACATTGTAAAAGCAACTTGAACAGCACACGTCTAACCAAGTCGTACACCGGCCTCTCTTCTCTTTTTTAGCTGCTGTGCTGTGGCGGCGCTCATGCCTCCGTTTGCACTGGCGTCAAATAAGCTCTGGGACTCGCGTCTCTTCTCATCCTCCACCCGTTTGAGACGCTTTTCTGTCTTGCCTTTGCCGCTGCCTTTGCCGTGGAATTGATGGCTGAGGTGCTTGAATGCTTCTTTCCGGTCGAGCGAGCGACCGTGCTCGTCGTGGTATTTTAACTGTACATTTGGCTTGTAGTTGGCTGAGAAGAGCTCGGCCATGCGGAGGGATTGTTGTTGATCACGACGTTGGTTCTGCTGGCGGGCGTAGTCTTCGCGCTCGCGGACCGTCATGCGGTCCAGGCGACCGTTGGCTCGGTCACGCTCGCGCTGCTGCCGAGTTTGTTCTTCGAGTTCGTCTTCGAGGAGACGCTTGCGAGAGAGGAAGTCTTCGCGGTCGCGGAAGCTTTCGTACTCATCTCCATGGGAGGCTTCGATGAGGCCACGCTCGCGGAGGAGGCTAAGCGCAGCGCCCATGCCTTCGCCAATCGTCTTCTCTTCCTCGACGCCTCTGTCGGCCTCGGTGTCCTGATGTGATGGTACAGATGCTTCTCGTTTTATGGCCGGGTTTGTGTTATGGTCGTCATCGTCGCCGCCTTCCTCCATGGGATGGTCTTCTCTGGCAGGTGGACTTCCGGTTTGTGCTCGAGGTCTCTTGTGTTTACTTTCTTCTTCGTCATCACGTTTGCTCAAGTTGGAGACAAATTCGGAAATTTCACCAATGACTAGTCCGCCGTTGTCTTGCTCGTCATTTGCGTCTTGGCTATCTTCTTCTTTGAGCTGCCTTACAAGATCCTCGGGCTTAACCTTCTTTCTCTTCTTGAGGGCGCTTTTCCGTTGCAAGGCTAGAGATGTTTGCAGATCGTCGTCGTCGACAAAGGTGTCGGATTCTGCTTTTCGCTTCTTGCTGGCCGCCTCTTTGCCGTCCACTTCCATGGCGTTGCTGTCCGCTGGCGCAGGCTCGAGGGGGAAGATATCGTCGTCATCATATTGCTTCTGTCTTGTGCCTTTTGACTTTTTCTTTTTGGGTTTCTTCACCTTGATTTCTGATGGTGCAAGATAGTCTGACGATACTGGTGCATCACCTGTGAGATTGCTGGTTAGTGCAACGTTGACTTACGATCCTGAGAGCGTATTTGTAGAGAAGACACGTACCAATGATTTCATCGAGATTGACACTCGCATTGTTCGCCTTTTGCGCGGGCTCGCCGAGGATATCGGCCAGCTCTGCAATGGTGCCACTGCCATCAAGTGTGAACTTTTTGCCCTTCTTGCCGTTTATTTCGTCGTCGTACTGAGCCAGGATGCCTCCCTCTCCCTCATCTTCATCATTCGGGTTGTAACCAGATCGCTTCTTCTTCAGATCGAGCCTCTCGTTTAGTTTTTCAAGTTCTCTCATGCCCATATTTTCCAGCTCGTCACCTTCATTCTCGTTCTCGTCAATGGTAGTATCCTTGAGTGTGAGAATCTGATCTTCGCCACCGAGGAACTCTGATGTGTCGTGGGCGACTTTGATGCCCGCAAGATCTTTCGAGGTGTATTGAACCGCAGCAGCAGCTGCTGCTTCTGCCGCTGCCAACTCTTCTTCGAGCTTTCGAATTTTGTCGATCTTCTTCTGCCGCTTCTTTTGACCCATGAGCCATGACTTTGCATCATCCTCGCCCTTGTCATCCGCATCGCCGAGACCCTTGCCCTCTAATACTGCGAATCTTTGAGCTTCGTCTCGAGCTTTCCGGATCGTGGCCGCGCGCTCCTCTCGCTTCTTCTTTGCAGCCTCGGCATCCTGATACTTCTTGTAGTTTACATAGGACTCTGCCTGTCGGCTTTCTAGTGTGCTCGCAGCTTCCTCGCCATCAGATGTTGAAGATTTATCGGCTTGTGCAGTGGGAGTTGCGCCGGGGACGGGCAGAGGCTTCATGCCCAGGGATACTCTGATCCGGTTCGTCTCTTCTATCGTTGCAGCGTCCATCTTGAATGTGCTGGCGACGTGGTGGGCAGTGGAGATAAATCAATGCAGTCACTGGGCTGCAAAAAAGAGACCCTCCAGGGGATGAAATTGAGGCAGCGCAATGCAATCTTGGATTTGACTTTGAGCCCAGCCTGCCTTGCCTCCAGCACAAGCAGCTCCACGTCAAATTGTCATAACAGCGCGCTCGATCCACCGCAAACACGTGATTAACCCCACCCAAAATTTCCTGCCCATTTATCAACAGCTAAAGTTTTCCTGCTTCCCTTTTTTCTTCTTCTTCTTAACTACGGATCTGTGCCCAGCGGTCCCTTGCTTCTCCGGAAGTCCAGGGTCGACTGCTGTGCAGCTCGATAACTCCATGGAGCCATCAACTTGTTATGGTGTCAATCATCCTATCGACAGATCCAATAACGACTCGACATTTGAGCCTTCGGGCTCATGTTGAAAGGCACTATATTCCACCCCTTTTTTCCGAGACCGTCGGTCTGTGAGGTTGAGGTAAACCATGTTGCCTATATTACTAGTTTGATGAGCATATTTAGATAATGACGGGTGACAAGGAGCATTGCACGGCTAACAGCATGTTCTGGGCGATGACTTGGCCGAAACCGGGGGGCTGAAGTTGTGGAATCATGATCAGCAAGATGATGTGGATGTGTAGCTCTACAAGGTGTGTGATTTGGAAGCCGATTCCACCACGACGACGGCATGTAGAGTTCTGCCGGGCGACATGGAGACGTGATCAACGACAGCTTCGGGTTACGACTCGTCAGTCCTCAACTGAGGAGGTCTAAGAGTATCCTGCAAATGTCTAACATCTCTCGACCCTTCGATCCCAACATGATATGATGTTGCTTTTCGGCCGGAGAAGTTAGCAAAGAGCCTCAACGGTTTGTATTTTGCTACACCAAAGCAGACTGTCCACCCTATGACTTGTCCTTCACGATGATAGTTGGTCTCAAGGTCTTGGTCGTATGGGGGTCTCAGACCTCGACGCCCAGGATCATTTGCATCGCACCAAGAAAAAAACCACTTCTTTCTTTCGTCAATGAAGTATGCCCGAAGCGCCGCTTGTTTCCAGATGCCAACATCAGTAAATATTTGGTTCCCTATTACTCCCCCTGACCCGTCTTCGAGCTCTCCACAACAAAATATTTGCCCGCCTTCTTCGAGGCAGTAGCCAAAACATCCCAATTCTCATCGAATTCTTCAATCTTTTCCCTTATCCTCCGGGGCCGCTTGTAAAACCCCACTAGCTCCTCCTTCGACAGCAATGACTTCATGTCCTCCAATGTGATTGTATTTTCACGCACTGCTTCCGGAGTCTCATCTCGAATTGCGCGCAATGGCTCGACGCCTTCGGTATCCACGCGCTGCACTGCGCGTACAAATTGCAACTGGGATTGGAGAGTGTCTATCATGGAAGCTTCCTCGGCTGGAGACTGAGGCAGTGGGAGGGCGGCTAGACGAAGCAGGTGATGTAGCTGTTTTGTGGTTATAGTCTCTATTGGTGCTGACTTTTTTGCCGAGGCTGATGGCTCCCGAAGCGATTGGATTGACCAGCTTGGTTTTGAGAGTATATCGTTCGGGGTCGGGCCCGTCCTGGTAGACAGATTTGCGGTTTGGACAAGAGGTGGGCGGACGGTGCGTCGGAGCGCGAGACGACAGGCTCTGCAGGGAGACATCTTGGATGACATCTTGGATGATGTTTCGAGTCTATTGGGTCTCGCAACAGATGCTGTGATTCGGCGGATTTCTGGTCCAGAAGATATCGAAGACGGCCCTGGACAGTAACAGTGGATGTTGGATGAAGGCGATGCGTCTCGAGCCACTTCGCAGCCATCACTGTCAAGGGGTCGGTCTCTGGCCGATAAGGGAAGACCGACCCTCCAGGTACTTGCAATGTCGCAGCTGCCACGCCGCCATCGCAGGTACCCCACCCCACCAGGCTCACCACCCGCCAGGCGTCATAGCTAAACTAAGTATCAGATCAGACACGGCCATTTGACCATCTCTCACATCCAACGTGGCATATTTAAATTCTCCTTCTTTCAACCTCCGAGTATCCTTCGGCGCCGTTCATCTTACACCCCGCGCCGCCATCAACATTTCTTGCTATTGATTTTATTCAACCTCACACATTTACCGCCATGTCCCAAGATCCTCGTGCTCTGCTCCAAAAGGTCATTACGCCCGCCCCCCACTGTGACAGATGAGACTCCTTCCGACTGACTAGGCTTGCGTTGGACGATACAGGCAGAGAAGACGCTTTCTAGCGCTGGCAGTGGCTTCAGCTTCTTCGGTGGCCGCGAAGACAAGTACCAGAATGCTGCGGATCTCTTCACCCAGGCAGGCAATGCCTTCAAGATGCAGAACCAGAGTATGGACACCCAATTGTGTCTAGACGATGGCGATTATCTACTGACTCGCGGGCCGCATTTATAAACAGACGTCGAAGCAGGCAAAGCATTTGAACAGGCTGCGCATGTACAGACAAGTAAACTTGACGAACCTGACGACGCGGCCAACTCCCTCGTCGACGCCTTCAAAGCCTACCGCAAGGATGCCCCCTCTGACGCCGTTCGATGCCTGAAGGTAGCCGTGGACAGATACTGCTCCAAAGGCAATTTCCGAAGGGCAGCTTCACACAATGAGACCATGGCAGAAGTATACGAGACACAGTTGGGAGATGCCAAGAAGGCCGTGGAATGCTACGAAGCCGCAGCGACGTGGTACGAGGGCGATAATGCCATGGCGTGAGTCTCCCCTACCCCATGAACCTTTTCAAACACGTCCAATAGGTTCTTACTAAAGAATCATGTGTAGACTTGCCAACAAGCTATGGCTCAAGGTTGCCGATGCTGCCGCCATGGAAGGCGATTACTACAAAGCCATCGAGAACTTCGAAAAGGTCGCCGAGCAATCCGTCAACAACAACCTCATGAAGTACAGCGTCAAGGACTACTTCCTCAGAGCAGGCATATGCCATCTCGCCACCGGAGACATGGTCGCCACGAATCGTGCGCTCGAGAAGTACCGCGACATGGATCCCAGCTTTGCCACGCAAAGAGAACACATGCTTTTGACGGATTTGTGTGAGGCTGTCGAGGGACAGAGCCAAGAGCAGTTTACGGACAAACTGTTCCAGTACGATCAGGTCAGCAAGCTGGATAAGTGGAAGACGACCATCTTGGTACGGGTGAAGAATACGATAGAGGAGGCAGAGGACGACTTTGCCTGAAAGGGAAACATCGGCCCGGAAGATGTGTGGTTATGCGTTGCGGCGTTGGGAGATTTTTATCAAGAATGGCCTACTAGATTGGATGGGATTTGCAAATGGGTCTCAGATGTGTGTGCTTCTGACATGTGCACGAGACGCAAGACCAGCAGCGGTGGGAGCCAATCCTCAGACAGAGTAACATTGCAATTGATATGGCATTGAACATGCATCTGATGATATGCAAGACTCACATCTTCTTGACGGCAGTACAACCTGGCCAGATTTACATCAAAGCAGTGCCCACCCAACCCGATCTCTAATCCAGCCATGCAAAGTGAAACATGGTGTCAGAACTATCGAGCCAGTTAGTTACTGATGATCGTCTCCAGTGCCAGGCGTTTCTACGAAGATCGAATCATCGGCGTGCGCATACTTGCACAATCTCCCCATGTCAGCTCACCGCTGGTGCGAAGATTGTAGAATTGAACGCGGAAGTGAAATCGGGTAGACATCGCAGTGCAGACGAACGCTACATGCGACTCACCAGGATAACACCACGTGCATCCAAGGGCTTCCGCGTGGCTTGAGCTTTCTACACTGTCTTCGCCAAATATAAATGACATCGGCATTGTAATCGCTTGGCTGTGTATAGATGCAACTTGCTTCTATTCCACTAGAACTGAACACCTGCCTATCATCGCTGCATCTTCACCGTTTATTTTTCAAGTACAGCTTTTAGAAACTGCTCAATACCCGGACCTTTCCATGAGCACCTCACCCCGCCCATTACTATCAACTCATGGAGTGGCCTTGCTCATGATAATAAGTCGCTTGACACCACCCTGTTTTTTACAGTTAGCAAGACCCTCCTTTTCCTGTTACTCTAGGTCATACGTACCATCCAGTTGCCACATTCTTCGGTCTTGTCGCTCTGGATCTCCTCTTGCAATCTCTGCGCTGATGCATAGTCCTTGATCTGAATGGCATCAGCTAGCTGAGTGAGCTGATCAATGGTAGCAGGCTGCACCAGCTCCTCGTTATTAAGGTGGTCAAACAATAGACCCAATCGCTTCTGAGTATCCTTCACCTGTGGAGCATATTTCGCCGGCGCCTTTGCAGCAACTCGTTGCATGTCCTGGTTCAGAATATCGAACAGACGCTGCGCGTCAACCGGGATATGTGACCGGTCACCAGCAGGATGTTTGGGATTTGGTGGAGAAGCAGCTGCCTTGGGGGGAGGAGGTGTAGCTCGAGGTCGGCTGGCAGGAGGTGGCCCTGCGGGAGGAGGGCCAGTCAAAGGAAGACCAGTCACCTGGCTTTGCTGTGAAGCGTACGGTGATGGGGCATATTGGCCATGAAGAGCAGTCTGCTGTGGTGGAACGTTATAAGGGTTTGCGGGAGGCGGTGGCCTGCTCGCAAGGCCGCCTGGGGGAGGAGGAGGCATAGAAGCCCCTGGAGGCTGGTTGGATTGCTGAACTGCGGGTGCCGGGGCGTATCTATTGGACGGGGGTGCCCCTGACGGAGGAGCGTTGTATGGAGATGCCATCCGTGGCACAACCTGAGGAATCGGCGATGGGACTGCCCCGGGCTGTGCTGCAGGGGGGGCGTATTGATTTGCCACAGTCGAGGAAGGTCTTGGAGGTGAAGGAATACCGGCCTGGGGGATCGAGGCTCGGGGCGACTGAACTCTGGGCGCAGCGTTACCTTTTGGGGGAGGAGGTATTGGTGAGCTGGTGTGTTGACCATGACCGACAGCCGAAGGGAAGCCTGCCGGAGCAGCTGTTGGACTTGCAGAGCCGGGAAAGGGAGATCTGATAGGGGCGACAGGGGTAGATCTGCGAGGGACAGCTTTGGTCACCAAGGGGACGTCGTTCCAGTTCTCCATGTTCTTGGCCTTGCTAGGCGGGGGGCCTGAAGGCGTAGAGGACGAGCTCCTCGGAGGACCGATCATCGGGGGAGGCGCAACCATGCCTCCGTGCGCATGCTGATTTTGAGGTTGATATCCCATTTGTGTTTGATATCCCATTTGAGGCTGGTAACCTTGCGGCTGGTACTGATTCTGCGGCGGCGCATATCGCGATGGTTGATTCGGCAGAGTCTGTGCCTGCTGAGATGGACCATATCTTACATAGGGGTTCGTCGACGGGATGTTGGCTGCTGGCTGAGGAATTGAGTAATTCACAGGAGGCTGAGCTCTACTCGCCACATTGGTCGTAGGTTGACGATCAGCAGCCTGAACGGCTGGTTTCTTCGTTGCGAACTTAACGCGGTTCCGTGCAATTTCAGCGGCAGGATAGCTGGAGGGCAACAGGTCAAGGTACTTCTGAGCAGCATCCAACTGGCCATGGCCAGCCAGAATATCGGCATACTCGATGTATTTGTCGTACAGAGTTGCCAGCTTCCAGTCAGAAGTCTGACCCTGCTCAGCATCTTGAAATTTGGTTACGTGACGGAAGATGGTGACCTTCTCGATGAAGCTTTGAAGAGACTTGACATGGACCGAGAAGACAGAACCTCCTGTGGCCTCTTTCAGCCCCTCCTTTTCTGCTTCCTCAAGCTCGGCAATCCAGATGGCGACGACCTTTTCCAAATTGGAACCAACCAAATAGCAGAAAGATGCATCTTTTCTAGATCCATTGTCGTAAATTCGGTCACCGAGAGCTTCGCAGAGGTCAGGGAACTCTTGAGGGTCAGAGAAGGTGCACATGATGGCCATGGTCTCCTTCCAGTTCTCAAAGTCGGCATTGTAGACCACATCCCAGAGATTTTTAGAGATGACAGCGCCCAGCAAGCGCATATAGCTCGGCATTTCGCTCTTCTTAGACAGGTAAGTAGTTTGAACTTTGTCAACAAGCTCCTGTCCGCCGCAATTGGCGATGAGAAAAGCGTCTGCGATGCGATCTTCTTTCAGGCAAATTTCGGTCGCCTTGGTGAAGTTACCAAGCATCAATGCCTTGGTGATGTCTCTTTCCACAGGGGTGTCTTCGTTCGAGAATAAATGAAATGGATTGTCAGTCTTGGCTCCTTTTGTGGCGGTAACATTTGAAAGGAAATCCTCGCCATCATCCTCACCACTGAAAAGGTCAGTGGCGTCGTTCTTGTCGTTTCCACTGTCGGCCTTGGTTTCGGCAGATTTCTTTTCATCGTCAGCGGCTTCTTTGGCAGCGCCATTAACTAGCTCATCCTCTTTGAAACCCAAGTATTCAACAATTTTTCCACGCGAATTATCTCCGGCAAGAGTCTCCATGACCTTCCAGACGGCCTTTTCTTCGTCCGTCTGGGCTTGTTGCACACGCTCATGGCATATAGCGGTCACGTCGCCGGTTCCAATATCTTGCTGGAACTTTTCACTTGCCTCAGACACGTCAGCTTCGACGGAGAATTTGGCAATTGAAAGTTTGGAGGAACGCTTCTGTCCAGGTTGGGAAGGATGCGCCTTGAACATCACAATCTTGCCTCCAAAAGCAAAGTTTGCACCAACTGGGCGTTCGAACCACTTCGGTGCCCTGTTTAGAGACCAAGAGGCGCCCTGGGGCTGTGTTTGAGCCGCTCGGAAGAACTCCTCGCCATCCAGGTTTCTCTCTGCCGGGTTTTGGGAGGTATCAGGATTGGTATTCTGCAATGTCTGGATGGTAATTTTGCCATCGAAGCTCGCCGTAGCCGATAGATTGGGATTGTGGGGGCTGAACTGCGTCTGGAAAGTCCAATTTGTCACTTCGGGCAACTCGCCATACCGCTCGCCCGTCTGGGGATTCCACACTATGGTTCGATTGTCCTTGCCCGATGATAAGAGCAAGTCGCTGTCCTGGTGGCACCAAGAAAGTGACAAAACGCCTTGCTCATGGCCCTGAAGTGTCCTCTCTGGGGCATTTGAGTTGCGCAGATCCCACAAGAGAATCACAGGTGTGTTATCGTCGGGAGTTGCGGTAAGCAGCTTGGTCGAATTGTTTGGGTCCCAAGCAATGGCACTGACAGCCTTGCGATTGTTGTTGAGCGTCAGGGACGATTTCTTGGTTTTCAAGTCCCAGACAGTAACAAAGCCACCACTTCCTCCAGTTGCCAGAATATGAGAGACCTTTCTGTTCCAGGCCAAGCATTCGATGTCATCGGAACGGGCCGCGGCGCTTCCCAGCCTGAAGGGGTTTTCGATGTCGTGAATGTCGAAGACATATAGCTCACCCTTCGCTCCGGCGGTGGCCAATATATGTGGCTTCAAGGGGTTGAATTGCAGTGCCTTGATAGCACCAGTATGTTTATTTGTCTGTGAAATGAGAGCATCGGATTCACCAGCTTCGAGTTTCGAGGCGTCCCAAAGCTCCAGGGAACCGTTCTCGAGAGCGCCAGCAATGATGCCCTTGGGATGATCAGAGTCGGCAGGGCCCCAGGCGATATCGTAAAACCTAAGCCGGTGTCAGTCTCCTTAATCAGAATCGGCATATGCTCTCCTGTATACCTAGACTCAGTTGCGATGCTGGAAAGTGGCCTCAGCTCCAACCCCTGTTGTTTGTCGTCTAGGGAGAGATCCCAAAGTTCCAACTTGCTCTCATCTGAGAAATCGGCGTCAACAGCGCCAGCACGAGTGCCAGTCACCAGTAAGGGTTTCCCTGGGCTTGGAGACCAAGCAAAGGTTGCTGTTCGTGGTACTTCTCGAAGGCGCACCATGATGGCGGGGGTAAATAGACCCAACAAACTGACTCACTGCTTTAGGTGCAGTCAGATAAAGCGAGGTGATTGTTGGGCTTCGAACTAAAAATGCCGAGCCTACAGTCTCGAAATTAGACGTTGCAACCTTCAATCATTCATTGATTGTAAGGGGAGAATACCAGAAAGTGGAATCGTTGGGCTGGCGCAATGACATCAAAGTCATGAATATGATGCCAGATTGCAAGCTGGCCGATGATTATGGGACCGACCCTCCTGAGCTTTGTGCCGGCTTGGGTACCTCAAACAACAAGGGGCAAATGGCGAGGCTTGCACGTGACTTGAGAAGTAGCTCTAGTGCGTCGAGCAACATCATGCACCCAAGGGCCAATGAGAGCTTGGTTGAGCAAGTCGCTTCACTCGTGAAATTTTGAAAATATCGAGACAGCTTGACCACACAAGCTACCGTAACAACGGTTCTCTCTTTTTTTTCTTTACCCAGTTTGTCCATAATGTCAGACGCTGCTCGTTGGAAAGCTACGGTTTTTGTAGGTGGCCTATCACAAGTAGTCACCAGCAATCATTTACTTGATGCTTTCATCCCTTTCGGAGAGATTGTCGAAGTCCAGCTTCCGAAAGCTGATGCACGCAAGTCGACGGATCCCCATCGCGGCTTTGCCTATGTCGAATTCGAAGATCCAGAAGATGCCAAGGAGGCCATTGACAATATGGATCAATCTGAGTTTTTCGGCAAAATCTTGAAAGTCTCACAAGCAAAGGCTCCGAAGAGCGCGGATGAGGGCTTGGGTAGCAAAAAGGCAGTGTGGGAGCAGGTTTGTATTTACAGATTCAAAAGCCATGGGGTGCACGCTGATGACTTAAATGTAGGAAGGTTGGTTGGCAGATTATGCAGCGGAGGGACAGGAAGCGACATTTGAAGTCACAGATGCAACAACAAATGGCGCTGCACCAGATCCCATGCAGGGTCTAGAGGGGTTGGATGTGGCTGGGCCCAAGCCGGCGTGAGTTGTTTTGGGAGTTGGGAATACTGCTCTTGTACGATTGGACATTACAATTACATAGCGATGGTGTTCTGGAGTCAAATGATATCATAGTGCGCGCTCTATTCAAAACGGCAGCAACAAAGTGAACAGTGAACAGAAAGAGCAGTTCTAAAGCCAAGCCTAATTGAATGACTTACTTTTTTTGACTTTTTGACATATACATTGTTTTGCCACCCGCCAACAAATGAAACCCTCCGTGCATGTGGTTTTACATGTAGCTCAATCTTTAATGATCAGCACTCCCAGTAGGTCCCTGTCTGGAAAGTCGGAGGTTCTTGTCAACAGCGAATTTTCGGACGCTCGAGTACCCAGCGGCAAAGACGGCAAAGCCCACGACGACGGCTAAGTATGAGTTAGAATCATGAGCCACACGAATCTTCGATCTGAAGGTGTTTACCAAGAGGAATCAATTCGGCAGGAATTTGCTTGAGCTTTCGCAACCGTTGGGAGATGGTGTGGCCTGGAAGGGCAGTTAGTACATCGTAAACGCAGCTTGAGAAGGCCCCTTTTGAGGCCATCGAACACCCTTCAAGTCGATGGGTCGGCACGTACCGGCCTGGTCCTCCTTCTACAGCAGTGTCCTTAGTTAGTTCGAGTTCCGAGAGAGATAGTATCGCTTCGCACGTACAGGGATCGGTCGCATCATGCGAGCGGTAGGGCGGAACATTCTGAGAGCTTGGGTGCCACGCATGTTGAAAAGCGGAGATTGGTCTGCACAGGAGTAGGGCGTTCTATGAGCGATTGACAAAAATGTCGCCCTTTTCAAGATGGTGTTTGGAGGTTGCCGACCATGTCATGTTCTAATGTTCTATTCTAATTGAATGTCGGCCCAGTGCTCGGGTGTGGTTGCCTTGCCCCACTGCTCTTTAGGCCTGAGGCAAGAACTGAGCCACCAATACCGGAACATCTGATTCCCACGTCCACGGCATCAACCTCACTGCCCAATTGCTCGACTTCAATTGGCCATTCCCGCGTCTCTATTCCCCGGACCTCCGAGTTCTCGAAGAAAATAGCTCATCATGTCTGAAAAAGATGGTCAGGAGCTTGTCACCAAGCCCTTCAAGTTTGTCACCGGTATGTCCCAATAATCCCTCCCTAAAAATTGGTTCGATGGTAATCCGAGGCTAACAACATTGCAGCCGGTAAGCTCCCGCCCGACGAAAAATAGCAGCGCGACTTTTGCGAATCACCCAATTGCGCTCCAACAATGCGTGGAAAATACTAATCATTAAACTTCCTCTACAGGCACCGACGCCCGCTTCCCCAACGTGAACCAGACCAAGCACTGCTGGCAGAACTACATCGATTACCACAAGTGCATAAACGTCAAGGGCGAGGACTTTGATCCCTGCCATCAGGTATGACAGGATGGAAAGAAGGGGGGGACCCGGTACCGGGTCAGTTGGTTAATCGTATGACAGTTTAAGCTCGCCTACCGATCATTGTGCCCCTCAGCATGGTACCAGCGATGGGATGAGCAGCGAGGTAAGATCGAACATGGTGAACACGAGGGCGACACAGAGCTAATATCATGACAGAGGCTGGCAACTTCCCTGTCAAGTTGGACGCCTAAGTTTGACAACCAGGGTGGCGTAGATCTTGATTTGTGTTGATAGAGAGATAGTAGCAGCCTTGCTGCATGTGTATTACTCGGAAAACTCGGTAAAGAATCTTTAATACAGTTGTCAATCGAGAGAAGCCTGTTGAAATACTGGAGACAATGTTGTGAGACTTGAGAATTGCCTTGTGAGCGAACTTAAATTGTGTGAAGCAGTAACTTTGCCATTGCAACGCTGATTGTTGACTTCCAAACGATTTCCAATTCTTACATTTGATGCGCCGTAGATGAGAGAACCTGATAACAGCAAAAACAAAAATACCAAGGATATCTTTCCCATACTCCATTCTCATGCAAACATTATGCCTCTGCCTCCTCGTCAGACGAGCTCATGAACTCATCATCCTCATCAAATCCGAAAAAGGCTTTCGATTTTCCCTTCCCTTTCGACGTTTCAGCCTCTTCAACCGGAGATGACTCTTTAGAGCTGGCGTTCGCTTCCTCCTCCGAGCTCGATTGCCCTTCAGCCTGCACACTAGATGTGGAGCCATGCGATGTGCTGAATAAGTTGTCGCTGTATCGGCTGGCCCTCATGGCTGCGGCAACAGCTTCCCGAGTCTTCTCGCTGCTTTCTTCTTTATCTTCGACCCACTTTCCATCTAGTCGACCCTGGCCTCCATTCTTGATTTGAATCTGCTTTTCTTCTGACATTTGAACAATCTGTTCCCATCGTTCACGTCGCTTTTCTTTTTCCTTCTTCTCCATTTCAGGTTTGATGGAGAGGTATTCCGCCAGAGCCTTGGCTTCATTGACAGTTCGTAGTCTGCGGCCGTCCAGGTTGCGGCTGGACCCGTGGTCTTCTTGGTTCTTCTTCTTGCGTGATGACATACGCCCACCAGCGGCACGTAATTGGGAACCGAAACCACCCTTGCCACCACATAGTGGGACGGCTAATCGTAGAGAGAGGAATTCATCCCGACTGCTTGACAGATAGATTGAAATTGGTGCTTCCGAGGTCTCGGGTAGCTGTCTGTTTGATAGAGTTGTAATGATGAGTCTGCTATCAGTAGCTGGCAGTCGTCCGATAATCTCCTCACGGAGTTCCGATATGCTTGTAGAGTGCGGAACTGGTACAACCAAAGTTGGTGGAGCACCCAGACCACCAAATGTGGTGACGAGTACGTTGATATTTCGTGGAGACATGTTTTTGTGAGTGGTTTTTATGATTGAAAGCGTTTTTTGCCAGAGGTGAAGGGTTTGGAAGATGTTGTAAAGGGAAAGTTTTGACAAATCTTCTACGAGTTGTCGGCGTGAACCTTGAAGTTACAGCCACATCTCGATAAGCGCTATCTAATCAACACGTGCTCTCAGCCACAGCACACAGAGCACAAGCCACCCCACTTCGCTACATGTAGGTTCGAATTTCTTGTAGGGTTTGCGCCCACAAAAGTAATCCATTTTGATCCGGAAAACTGCCCTCTTTCAACATCGATCTCACCACCAAACCGTCACGATGTTGATCCCCAAGGCCGACCGCAAGAAGATTCACG
Organism: Epichloe festucae Fl1; assembly: GCA_003814445.1. Taxonomy (NCBI): domain Eukaryota; kingdom Fungi; phylum Ascomycota; class Sordariomycetes; order Hypocreales; family Clavicipitaceae; genus Epichloe; species Epichloe festucae. The sequence goes on along the minus strand of CP031385.1, from coordinate 4,883,706 downwards.
AGGTATTTACGATCTATTGAACGAATTGAGTGGGGATGTTTTTCTTCCCAGCGCAACGAACAATCTGTGACTGACATATACCCTCCAACATAGTACCTCTTCCGCGAGGGTGTTCTCGTGGCTCAGAAGGACTTCAACCTTCCCAAGCATCCCGATATCGACACGAAGAACTTGTTCGTGATCAAGGCTTGCCAGTCTCTCAACTCCCGCGGCTATGTCAAGACCCAATTTTCTTGGCAATACTACTACTACACGTTGACCCCCGAGGGTCTCGACTACCTCCGCGAATGGTTGCACCTGCCCGCCGAGATCGTTCCCGCTACCCACATCAAGCAGCAGCGATCGCACGCTCCTCCCCGTGGCATGCTTGGTGACGACGAGCGCCAGCGACGACCTTTCGGCCGCGGCCGTGGTGGTGACCGTGGTGACCGTGAAGGTGGATACCGACGACGAGATGCTGGCGAGGGCAAGGAGGGTGGTGCTCCTGGCGAGTTCGCTCCTCAGTTGTGAGTTTATCCGTGTCTCGTCCGTTTTTGCTCGCCCGAGAGCTTGGAAGACGGTTTCGGCACAAATGCAACTAGAATTTCAACAGTGATGGGGGACTTTGCTAACGCATATTGAAACTGTAGTCGCGGTGCTGCCCGTGGTGCTGGACGTGGTGCTCCCTCCTCTTAAGCGAACCATATCTGTTTGAAAGGATTTTTTCACTGTTTTCGAGATGCATGGGCAAACACAACTTACAAGGGAGAAATTTTTCAAAGTACCGATCATGTACTCTAAAAAAATTGGAGGGCAGATCTGCCATGAGAGATCTACTGTAGCGAAACGGCTGCGTAGGGGACACCGTGGGAGTTTTGGAGGGGATAAATCCTCGGACATCATTTTGCATCAGGGTCACTATTTGCAGTCAATGAGATAATTGCCTGCGATATATCATGAGTCCAATGTGATGGAAAAAAAAACCTTTGACCAAGTAATCATTGCTATCTCATGTGTGGTGTCTGCGACGACGATGAAACAAAGTCGGCGGTTTGGTCGGGACTTTTTATGCACGTTTACTCGCATCATCGGGGTGGATTTATGTCACTGTCGAGCTTCGACGCATGTAAACTGTAAGGGGGTGTTGAGGCAAGATACTGCAATACGGATTGAAGGCTTGGAAGGCCGCAGTCTCGAGTGCGTGGGCGTTGAACGAGGTTGACGCCTCTTGGTAGCTTAAACAATAATACAGCCTTTAGTTTCAAGAAGAAGAGACACTCCCAGTAAACAGGGGGAGCGATCATGAGGAATCGGTGAAGGAGAACTTCAAGCGTCAACACACAATTTATACCCTTGCAGCAATGCTCTTTCCAACATTGTTTCCGACAGACGGCCGGTGAGCACATCCAGCGTCAGGTTTAACTGTGTTTAGGCAAAGGGGTGTTCGAAGCATCGAGACCGACCTCAAAACAAACAGCATAGCAACATAACAATTCTCCGCTCCAAGAATCCCGTCACATTACCATTCAAAGAGCGGTGTCGATGTCCCAAAAGTAAGCCGCAAGCAATGAATGATAGGCCGAGACATTCAGAACCAACCTTATGCAGTGAAATGCAAGCATGTTTCCCCCCTCCCCCGCTAAGTTGAGGGACATCAAGGGAAACAATGCGTTGCTGATAATCTGCATTGTGTGCCCGTAAATCGGCGACGGAAGCGAGGCTTGATCTCAACTTGGTGCGCTCGACTTGTGCCGTCCCAACACAGCCTGTCATGAATATTCGTCATCAAATAATCCTAATGTGCTTGTCAGTGCAGCACGCCTCCAGCCACACGATTCAATGCCTACCTGTACATTTGGTACTCCGTACACGATGCGGCTTGATCGCACGGTTCAAACATGAAGACTCAATCATCAGTTGGTTCCCCGAACGGAGCAGTAATGACGGTGAGGGAGCGAGACCAGTGCCACGTCAACTACGGATCCGTTTATTACTCCATATCACAACCCATTGGGATGTTCAGATGTGATGATCCGGGAGATGGTGGGGGGGGAGGGGCGAGGACGCGGCGATTGTTGGCCAACAAGTCCCTCAGCGGGGTTCTCCGCGTCCCTCACCATGAATGGAATGACCGGACTGGGGGCCTCGTAAATCAACGCGAGACCAGGCGAGACCCAAAAGTCAACCTCTCGTGGGCGTCGCTTTATGTACTCCGTAGAGGATGGCATGATGGCCGGTCGGTCGAGTGGGTGAGTGCCACTGAGTGGTTGAGGGTCTGAATGCAACTGGGTGGTCCAGGGATTCGTCCGCTGCATCCCTGGGTCCATCTGGTCTTGCTGGGCTGGGCTGATGGGCCGGAATGAGGAGATATAATGCGAGCCCTCGCTGGCGTCATCGGAGGCGGTAGAAAACCTTTCCCCTCCAATCTTGTGAAATCGTTCTTCATCCAGGTCGTTGACTACCGGGTTTTCTCTCTTGGGTTTGCGATCATCTAATAACCATTCACCGTCAGTACGTGATGTGATACATGGTCAGCGGTATTGACGCACTTCCATTTCAACTTCTAACAGAGCATTAGTAGTTATTCCCTCAGTGACGTACCTTGCCCCTCGCCCCGACGATCCACCTGCTCCTCGTGAAGCAGCGTTTGGTTTGAAAACACCGCGTATCGAACAAGGAGGAGACAGAAAGTAGACAAGATCCAAAATGGCTGACCTTCCCAAGGAGATGAAGGCTCTCAGGTACGTCTTATATACATTGAAGCTCGTGGGTCTCGTCTAGCCATCAGGGTCCCCCCTTCGATGGCACGCGCCCGAGGTCACCGACAGCCCGGCCATTTGCAGGATTTCATCCAGTAACCTCCATGTCAACGCAGATATGAGAAGCCAGAGGATTGGTCCATTGTCAAGGTCCCGCTTCCTGAGTTGCGCGACGATGACGTTTTGGTTCAGGTAAAGGCCTGTGGTGTTTGTGGAACTGGTAGATCAACCTACCCTACTGCTTCAGAAGAAAGAGGAACTAACTGAGCTTCGATAGATTTGGTACGAAACAACTGAGATGAGGGCTTTGTGTCATGATGCAGTCTAATTTTTTTTTTTCATAGCACATTCACGAGGGAGAATTCATTGCCAAGTTCCCTCTAATTCCTGGCCACGAAACTGTCGGTGTAATCGCCGCTGTTGGGAAGGTATTGATTACTTTACACGATGTTCAATTCGACCTTTTGTCCATGACAGCAGCGCTAAAATGCCACTCAGGATGTCACCCAGTTCAAAGTCGGCGATAAGGTTGCTGCCGACAACAGCGAGCTTTGCAATGAGTGCTTCTACTGCCGTCGTGGTCAGCTCTTGTTGTGCGAGAACGTACGTGCTTCAGTATCACCGCTTCGCACGTCACAAGCTTACTGATGCCAAAAAAAAAAAAAACCAGTTCAATGCCCATGGTGTCACCATGAACGGTGGCTTTGCCGAATACTGTGCCTATCCTGCCGCCAAGGTTTTCAAATTCAAGAATCTGAACTGGGTCGATGCTACTCTTCTAGAGCCCGCTTCTTGTGCCTGCCATGGTCTCGAGAAGATCCGACCCAAGCTTGGCTCACACGTTCTGATGTTCGGCGCTGGTCCTACCGGCCTGGTAAGCGTGTTGCATGTCCTTTTTTTTTTTTTTACATATGATTTTCTTACACGACCGTTAGATGCTTGCTCAGCTCCTGCGACAAAATGGAGGTTGCCAGGTCACGATCGCGGCTCCCAAGGGTTTGAAGATGGACCTCGCTAAGAGCCTCGATGCCGCCGATACTTACATCGAGCTGTCCCGAGACAACCCCGAGGCTCAGTTTGACCAGCTGAAGAAGGACAATCCATACGGCTTTGACATTGGTACGATCTCTCGGTCAAAGACATGTATTCTGGCTCCCGTACTGATGACGTGGTAGTTGTTGAGGCTACTGGTTCCGTCAAGATACTCGAGGACGCCATCAATTATGTCCGACGTGGTGGCACTCTTGTCGTCTATGGGTATGATCAAACTTCACTACTAATTGAACGCATGATGCGCCAGGCGTTAGCTAACCCGCAATAGTGTTTATGCCAGCTCCGCGAGGGTGGGCTGGCCCCCGGCCAAGATCTTTGGTGACGAAATCACCATCATTGGTTCCTTCTCCGAGACCTACATGTTTCGTATGTCTGGCATTGTTCCACGATGTTTTTTTTTTCTTCCTTTCTTTCCTTTGCAACAGTCACTAACACAAGTACCCTGCCTTCTAGCCGCTACTATTGACTACCTCGACTCCGGAAAGGTCAAGACAAAGGGTATTGTCAATAAGACATTCAAGCTGGAGGAGTTCGGCAAGGCCCTGCAGAGCATCAAGGACAAGAGCGCCATCAAGGCTGCCATTGTTTTCGACTAGATGGTCTTGGAAGATGGGACTGGGGGAAAACTTCGGAGACTAGATTTAGGCTTGCAGACATGTACAATGTCACTAGACTAGACTTCAAAAGTAGCCATTCAAGAAAAACGAGTAGAGTCACTTGTTGGAACACAGTGTCCGGAACTATCGGCTGCAGGCACGATTAGATATTGAGTCCAGTGACTAAATGATGACGAAATTCTTGCCGAAGAGGCTAGCCGTTCGAAAAACATTTTAGTGGCTGAAGGGGTCCGCGACAATGAATTCTAGACTGTTCTGTTTCAGGGTAATTTGTGTGAAGCGACTGATGGGTTATGCGAATTCAATGTTGGGGCCGATTTAGTCATATACAATGAAGAGCTCGCCGAGAACGGACAATCGACTTGTCAGTGAAGGTAATCGGCCCGCAGGTCGTGCTTTATCTATTGACCGAATCGCTTGCCCTCTGGCCTCTGGTTTGTGTCACAGCCTGGTTTCTGCACCAAAAAAAAAAAGCTGGTTTTAGGCATCGAAGGCCCGCCCCGAAGGCCTGCCGGGTGGGTGGCTGATGGGTGGCTGATGGGTGGCTGGTGGGTGGGTGTTCGGGTCTGGTTTGGATGGGGGTTGGGCAGTTGGGCGTTCATTATTGGGCACTGACTTCACCCGGGACGTAGCCGCTATGAGGAGCTCTTGAGACACATGCACCTGCCGGCGTCAGTGTCGAGTTGTCCGGCGCGTCCATCAAAAGTGCCTTTGCCTGAAGTGGCTTTTTCAGACCACAAAAAGCCTCCATATGATGGTTCGCATATACGGACTACGGATTACTCCGAACAACAAACAAGGGAATATACGGAGGCTTCGTCTCGTCTCGTCTCGTTTCTGGCCCCCCTCGATCCTACGTGTCTCGCCCCAAAGGATGCAACGGCCGCTCTTTGTCATCTCGCCGAGATAATCGTCGTACTTTCCTCGACCCTTCAATATTACCCACCATTGATCGGGCTGGACGCGGTAGCGACTGCCTTCCCCCAGAAGGCCAGAATTGCTCTTACATCTCCAGTCTCATGTCTCCGTCGAGAGTATGGCCTCTTTGTCTTCCCGCAGCCGGTCACGACCATCACGCCGCGACCTCGTTACACGAATGCACACCGATGCTCTAGAAACATCCACAACACTACTGGGCGGCATCGACATATCCAACAGTCGAGCACACGAGGACTCGAGCTCCTCTGAATCCGAATATCAGCCGAGGAGCAAACCTGCAAACCTGCCCCCGCGACATGCACGATCTATAAGCAACCCGTTTCCGTCGTTTCTGAACGGGTCGAATGATAAACAGGCTGCACCAAGCCAAACGTATGCGAATAGACACAAAAGTGGAAATGTTCATGTTGGAGCAATGGCTGGACCGAGTGTTGCGAATCCGAAGCATAAGAGGCATCAGGCTGGCAGCAAGGACTTTGCTACGGGGAATTGTATGACTTGCGGGTCTTTGATGCGATGGCCAAAGGATCTCAAGGTGTTTAAGTGCACCATATGTGCGACTATAAACGATCTTGCAACCTCCGGTCGCGATTCAACCAACTTGGGCTTCGGGGGGAAGCGAAGAGATGGGGCTTCACAGCCATCACCCGAAGGACTGACATGTAGGTGCTTCTTGCGATTTGAATCGGGGGGTGCTTTTTTTTTTTTAACGATTTCTTTTTGTCCCCAGGTCAGCCTATTTCGGTACGAGACTTTCGGGAGATCGCGAGGCAATGTATCCGTTCGTACATATCGAACAAATTGATGCCGGAGCAAGCTGCGAGCTCTGGAGTATCGGCGCCCTACAATGGATCTCGCAATCGTTACCTCCAGCCCGAAGCACGCCATGCAAATCACCATGAGTTTCATGAGCGCACTGACGGCGCAACCAGCAATGGTGATTATACCTCCAAATATGTCTTTGAGCATCAGCCTACGCTCAAGCCCAATCCTTCCCGGTCAAGTCCCACGACAAGATCATATTCGTCATCATACCCCGAGAGACCGCCTCCGCCAGCGAAACCTTTGGATGCGCACATGGCGATGCGCAATCAAGATACTTTACTGAACCGACTATGTGAACCAAAACGGATATTCAAGCCGTTGGAGGAGTATATTGTCAAGGCCTTTAGCTCACTCGATTCAATCAACTCTTCCTTCGTGCTACATCAGGCCGCCCCTGACGTCTGTGGCGCAGAGCAAATTCGACAGAAGCCTGTGCCTCGTAGGGGGAGACCAGGTTCTCGAACGGATCCGATCAACTCGAGAGACGGAGCACAGCCAGATAATCCGATCGATGAAATTGATGCCAAAATGTTGCTCTTGGGCGACGTCGCAGAAAATGGCTTGTGGTGGGCAGGGGTTCGCTCACAACTTGTATCGAAGAAGCCCACGTCCTCCACCAATCGATCTCAGAGCCCTCAAAAGAGATCAAATACGACCAAGAGCCTACATATGGACTGGGATGAGCTGGAAAGCTGGTATGACGTGGCCGTCGACCCCGCTGAGTGTTGGTACAGCGTGTACGAAGACATCTGCAGCGAATCGACTGTAAAGCCTCAATCACAACAGGAACTTCAAATCTTGGAGCACGAGCTGCTGCAAGGTCAGTCACATACTCGGAGAGTGTTGTTGAAAGCTATGGAGTCGTTACTGAAAAGACCGGGTCTCCCACTCACCACTCCCAGTGATATTCGCTTCCTTTTGATTATCGCAGAGAACCCATTGTTGCATTCAAGTACCAAGGCTTTCCGTGGAATCTTACAGCCTGATATGGAGGAACCTCCCCCATTACCTCGTCCATTACCAGCTACTTCCAAACGCAATATCCTGCCCAGTTCCGGGCTTTTGTCTGGCCAACATTCAGGCATCGTGAAACGGATCATAGGCTTGCTATCCAATACACCGCCCGAGCACCATAATCACTTTATTGCCTGGTTTGCCAAGTTTGGAAGCCAAAGATTTACTCGAATCAAAGATCTAGTTTCTGGATTCTTGAGCTATCGGTTATTGAGACAAATCGACAAGAAGCACCACACAGAGGTTGACATCACCGCTGGTTTGATACCTGAAATGCGCGCCGGCCGCTCCGCTGGTGGCTTCTATCTTCACGATGAAATTAGGTCAGGAGGCGGCGCCTCCAAAAAGAAAGAACCGGAACAAAAAATCGCATACACTGAGGATTGGCAAATCAAGGCTGCTTCTCGTGTGCTAGCACTCTTGTTCGCCGCAAACAATTCGTCTGGACCAAGTCATGGATCTGCAGCTCGGTTAGGCGCCAACGTCGCGGTCGGATCAACTCGTCAATATGGACCATCGGGCGGGCAGCTTGTACCAACCAGCGACTTTTACAACTCCATGATCGATTATGCCGATCTTGTCAGTGACTTTGAGTCCTGGGAGTCCAAGCGGACCAAGTTTTCATTCTGCCAGTACCCGTTCTTGATGAGTATTTGGGCCAAGACTCAAATACTCGAACATGATGCCCGACGTCAGATGCAGATGAAAGCGCGGGACGCGTTCCTCGACAGCATTATGACCAATCGAAACGTTAAACAATACCTGTCTTTTACCATCCGCAGAGACTGTCTTGTGGAGGATAGCCTCGCGGCCGTCAGTGGAGCCATTGGCAGCGGGAGTGAAGATATCAAAAAGGGCCTCCGTATCACATTCAAAGGCGAAGAGGGAATCGATGGAGGCGGATTGCGGAAAGAGTGGTTTTTGCTTCTGGTTCGAGAAGTCTTCAATCCTGACCATGGTGCGTTCATGATTTTCGTAGTTGACGACAACCCTGCGCTAACCTGGTATAAATAGGGATGTTTCTTTACGACGAAGACTCGCAGTATTGCTATTTCAATCCAAGTACTTTTGAGACTTCCGATCAGTTCTTCCTGGTGGGTGTAGTCATGGGCTTGGCAATTTACAACTCTACAATTCTGGATGTTGCCCTCCCACCTTTTGCATTCCGCAAGCTATTGGCAGCTGCACCTGCTCATGGCCTGGGGATGTCGTCTCGGCCTCGACCTTGGATGCAGTATACCTTGGATGATCTGGCAGAGTACAGGCCACAGGTAGCTCACGGGCTACATCAGCTTCTCGATTTTGAGGGCGATGTCGAGAGCACGTTCTGCCTAGATTTCGTAATCGACACGGAGAAGTACGGTACTACCGTGCAAGTGCCCCTATGCCCAGGAGGCGAGCGAAAACCAGTTACCAATGGCAATCGGCGCGAATATGTCGAGCTTTACGTCCGATATCTGCTGGATACGGCAGTGACGCGCCAGTTTGAACCGTTCAAAAGAGGATTCTATACTGTCTGTGGGGGAAATGCATTTTCTCTGTTCAGGCCCGAAGAGATCGAGCTTCTTATCCGAGGCTCGGACGAAGCGCTCGATATAGCGGCTTTGCGAGCCGTCGCCGAGTACGACAATTGGGGACACTCTCATCCGGATGACAACATCGACGTAGTTGTATGGTTCTGGGAAACATTCCAAGACGCCACATCCAAGAACCAGCGCAAGCTGCTTTCCTTCATAACAGGGAGCGACAGAATTCCGGCAACGGGAGCAGCCATGCTACCAATCAAGGTCTCGTGCCTCGGAGAAGACAGTGGCCGATATCCAATAGCAAGAACGTGCTTCAACATGATTTCCCTATGGAAATACGGGTCGAAGCAAAGACTGGAAGGAATGTTGTGGAGGGCAGTTTTCGAAAGTGAAGGATTTGGGCTCAAATAATTGACTTGTCGGGCGTACCATTGGAATAATAAGCATGAACCAAGGTATGCCAAGAATGGTTTCAATGGCATTGGCAATACAAGACCATTGTTGAGGCATTAGTCGTGGCGTCTGATTCAATGCATCGTGCAGGCATAGCGTAGGTTCAAGGTTCGGCTTCAGAAGGCCCAAGGGGACGGCTGTCTCATGTCAAGCATTTTCCTACCAACAAGTTCTGAATGCAGCAGCCAATGCAATCATGATAACACGTTGTATTCTTTCTATGCCTGCAGTAGTACACGCCAAGGCAAATGGCACAAAATAATACACTCTTATTCCTTCCAGAAGTCTACGCCTCGTCCTGCTCAGCCATACCACCAGCTGCTCTCGCCCTCTTCAACATTTCTTCCTCCTTCTTCTTCTCCGCCCTCAGCTGGCGCACTCGCTCGCGGTCAATTTCCGCCTGTTTCTTCATCCCTCCCAAGTACTGCATTTCCGCAATCTCCTCCTTGCTCGCTTGGACGGGCTTTGCGCGGGTCTCAGCGATGAAGTGCTCCAGAATATCAGACGAGTGCTTGTTCTTCATGTCGATGGTGACCGTCTTCTCGTTGGGTCCCGGGGGTTGCACCTTGGAGAGATTGGTCCGCGACGACGCTGGCTGGGCGGAAGGGGAGCCGTCCGTGGCAGACTTGGTGCGCAAGTAGATTGTCAAGAGGGGGCTGCTCTGATTTTGGTCGTGGCGGTTGACGATCATGGGGACAGAAGGGTTGTGGTATTTTAGACGGGGGAGGCATTCGCGCCAGAATTTCCTGCACCGCCCCCTCCCCGAGATTGCATTTATTAGCAATCAGACCAGACGAATCGAATCGAATCGTGGTGGGAAGTGAGTCACGGAGAGGTTGAGGGAAGAGATTGTTGTGGATTTGACTGGCGAAGGGTGGAGCGTACCTTGCGCCCATGTGTCCGTCGTCCATTCTCGCGGCGAAGTCCAGGTGTATCCTTGACACTTCTGGTGGGAGGATGGCTGCGCCCGGGCCGCATCGGAGGTTGATTAACTGGACTGTTAGTATTTCGATTTGGATGTGAGTACGGGGGGATGAGTACCCTCTGCGTATGATTGTTAGCATGAACGGGAATAGGTTGATATGAGTATGAACTGGAGCTTATTGATATGGAAGAGAGAAAACTTGCCTTTCTGAGGAGATTTAGTCTCTCTCCCAGTGACCGCATTGTGAGGACGTACGTTTGGAATCTACAGTGGTGCAACTCGTAGCTGTGCTGTCGCGGAGCATCAAGGTGGTTGAGTCCGTAGATTCTATAAAAATCCAAAGAGCCCCTGCGGACCGGACCGGCTTTCATCCGTGCTTGATTGAAGATTTGGTGTGGAGCAGCTCATGACGCCGATTGGCACATGGCACGCGACTGGGACCCTGGATTGGGAAGCTTTTTCTTTTTTCCCTTTTTTTTTTTTTTTTTTTTTTTTAGCAGAGAGGAGCTTCGACCTACTTGGCTTACCTCGAGTTGACAAGGATCGAGTTTTTTTTTTTTTGCACTCGGACGACCACAACACGAGATGCATCGGGTGCCTACGGCACGATGGCTCAATAGGGCGTTGAGGATAGGGGAGATTGCCCCTGGGACTCGAGTTCCCGTATTTCTGTGTCCTGCGATTGGACTTGCCCGGGCTGGCGGTCGCTTGGGTATCGCGAAGACGACAACGCCACGACGGCGATGCAACCATACGGATGTTGCTGCGAAAAGTGCACTTATTGACGCAGAAGTCCCCCCGGAGATGGCTGGCCGGCCTGTTCGGAAGCTCCCAGTGACGTGCAGTGGCTGCGGAGCGTTTGCGCAGACGACGGCCTCGCAACAGCTCGGACACTTTGACTTGCAGAGCAAGAGAGTGCGCCAGTGGCTGCACCCCCGGAAGAGCAACCCTCGAGAGATGGACGCAGCAGAGGACGAAATCGTGCACCGTGTTCTCAGGAGCTTTGAGCCGGAGAAGCTGCAGAAGCTGGGGCTTAGCACGGACGCACTGATTGGGGGTGAAGATGGCCGGGCTATGGCTGGTATGTGGACTTCAGGGGGTGCCGGGCACCTTTACACACTTGGGGAGCAGCAAGACTGACGTGGAAGCTAGAGACGATGACTGATCTGAAGCCGCCGGTTTGTGATCGATGCCACGATCTGATGCACCACAGCACGGCGAGCAGTACGGCGAGAGTGGTCATGCACCATCCCACGGTGGAATCGCTACGCGAGACGATTGAGGAGTCGCCGTACAGATACAACCACATTTATCACATCATCGACGCGGCGGACTTCCCCATGTCTTTGATCCCCCGCCTGAATGTCCTGTTGGGCGACATTCCTCTGCGGTCGAGGAACCGCCGCTCGCGGTCGAGCAAATTCCAGAATGATGGCAAGACGGAGATGAGTTTTATCATCACGAGAGGCGATCTACTGGGGCCCACGAAAGAGATTGTGGATTCTATGATGCCGTATCTCCGGGATGTGCTGCGCGATGCGCTGGGACGACTGGGTGGTCGTGTGCGGCTGGGGAACCTGAAGTGTGTCAGTGCACGGCGAGCATGGTGGACCAAAGATGTCAAAGAACATGTCTGGAATCGAGGCGGAGCCGGGTGGATGGTGGGGAAAGTGAATGTAGGGAAGAGCCAGCTTTTCGAGGCCGTGTACCCCAAGGGGAGGATGAGCGAGGGTAAGAAATCGGATCGAGGCGCCGTGTCGGCATATGAAAATCGCACTGGGACGAGGCAGCATGGCCGGAAGGAGGAGGCTTGGCAACATCTGGATGTGGGCGAGCTGCTTCCTCCAGCACAGCCTGCCACCAACTATCCTGAGATGCCGCTCGTTTCGTCACTGCCCGGCACCACGGCGTCACCGATCCGCGTCCCCTTCGGCAACGGCAAGGGCGAGCTCATTGATCTTCCAGGGCTGGCTCGCAGCGATCTGGACCTCTTTGTCAAGGAGGAGCATCGGCAGTCCCTGATCATGAAGAAGCGAATCGTTCCCGAGCAAGTCACCGTCAAGCCTGGCAAGTCCATTATTCTCGGCGGCGGGTTGATCCGAATCACCCCTCGAACACCAGACATGGTGTTCCTCGTGTACAATTTCACGCCTCTCGAGGAGCACCTCACCACGACGGAGAAGGCGATTGCGTTTCAAGACCAGACGCGCGAGTCTGCTGGCGTCGAGAACATCACGCTTCCGGGGGTGGGGGACAAGATGGCGCATGCGGGCTCGTTCAAGCTCTGTCACGATGTTACCAAGAAGCGGGCCGGTCCGCTGACGCGCAAAAATGCCGTGGGTCTACAAGTCGACAGGCTGCCCTTCCGCGTCGTATCTGTTGACATCCTCATAGAGGGGGTCGGATATGTCGAAATCGTGGCGCAGGTGAGAGCGCGGGACTTTGAGAGGTGGTCCCAGATGCAGCAGGACAGAGACAGGGCACTCGCACTCGCACTCGCGCCGGACACCGCCGACGAGGCTGGACGTTCTTCCCACGACCTCCCGGACGAGTCTCGTGCATCTGCGAGGGACGAGCCTGTCCCCAGGGCCAAGGACCCCTTTGAGGAAATGATGCGGAACAGGAAAGATTCGCTCGGTGGGGTTTCGTCCGCGAGACAGGTCGTCAAGATGCCTGAGCCGGAATGGCCGGCCGTGGATGTCTTCTCGCCGGAGGGCAGGTTTGTGGGCTCGAGGATGCCGATACAAGGGTGGTTGAACAACAAGCCTCGCGTATTGGCGGAGCATAAGAAGAGTCGGCCGAGGAGAAGTATGAAGGGGGCCAAAAAGAGGGCCAAGGTGGCGGGGAGGACGATTGGGGAAGGCGAATGAGAGGGTTTTTTTTCCCTGCTCGTCTTGTCCGAGTTGAGAACCACGAGGGCTGTATAGTAGTTGCATGACACCCACTTGATGTTTATGTGTTGCAATCAATAGGAGAGAGAGAAGACTGCATTGCGGGCTAGGCTCATTCGGGAGTTACATTGAACAACGGGACGTGACGAAGCGAGTGTTGGTTGTGGCCGGTGCGACGCAGGAGGTGGAAGATATATTGTGCATTCATTCACGCCCAGGGAAGCTCCACCACTTCAGGCCATTTCATCACTTCATACCAACAGGGATCAGGCGCAAGGAATAAAAGTCAAGTAGCGTAATCAGCTGCTTCATTCTTTTGAAGAAGGAGAAATTAAAACCGAAAGTATACAGAAGTTCCGTCAGACGCCAGATGGTCCCACCAATGATGAAGGCAAACAACCAACTTCCCAACAATTTTTCAATTTTTCAATTTTTTAACCAGGGGGCAGCTGGCTGGCATCAACGACCTCCTCTGCCTCCTTGAGAAGAGGCTCCTCGACGGGTCCACGTAGCGGCGAGCGAGGCAGGGCCATCAGGCCAGTGCGAGCGGACTCGAGAATACCAAAGGGAGAAATGAGCTTCAGGAAGGAATCAATCCGGGAGGGCTTGGCAGAGCTGTTTGTGACGGAATGAAAATTAGCTTTTTCAATCATCATCATCATCATCAAAGGCGGCAAGTGCCCATTACCGATGCGTGGCCCGACGGGTCGGGAGCTTGGCAACTTACAGTTCAACAATGCAGCTGATGGTGCTGATGTCCAGGACCTTGCCACCGAACTGGTGAGTGAAGTAGGTGATTGTCTTGAGGTGCTCGTGCTTGTGACGCAGGGCCTCGCTGGCAGCGAGCCTGCTGGGATGGAAATCGGCAGAGGTCTCTTCCAGGGACTGAGACTGAGACTGAGCCTGCTGCTCGGCACCACCCTCGGGGCCGTGCTCGCCGTCGTATTCGCCCGCCGTGATCTCACGGTGGTGGGCGAGCAGATCCTCGAAGTACTCGGGGCCGAGGATGTTGACCTTGGCCAGGAGGAGCTCTCTCTGGACGAGGGCGGCGTTGCTGTAGTCCAGGACGGCCCAGACGGGCACGAGATCCTCCAGCTGACGACGAGCCTGCTCGACGACGCCGTCCTGGCCGGTCAGGACGATGGTCATGCGGGACAGGTCCTCGACCTCGGTGTTGCACACGACGAGAGAGTCAATGTTGAACCCGCGGGCCGCGAGGATGCCGGAGAGCCGGGACAGGACACCCGGCTCGTTCTGGACCAGGCAGTTGAGGATGTGGCGCTTCGGGGGAGCCATGGACGGGGTGGGCGTCTCGTACAGGATGTTGGACACGGCGGCCTGGGCGGACCATGCTGGCGGCTGGTTGTTGACGGGCAGAGGAGCTGATCGATTTCGAAGAGCCTTGTAGGCAATGGCCGAGGTGGACGAGCTGTGCGAGGTGGACGAGGAGTTGTAACGAGCGGCGCCGAGAGAAGAAGAGGCTCGGGCGACCGAGGACGCCCATCGCACGGGGGCGGCGCAGAGCCGGAGCGACGCCATCTTATGGATTTCTTTTCTCGGGGCGAAAAGGGGGGGGGGGTTTCCGTCCCGAGCTTTCAGATGATCAGAGCAATAGGTTGTTGGGGTTGGCGTTGGGGTTGGGCCTTTGTCGTGAAGTCGAGCATAAGAGGTGCAAAAATTCAGTGGGCACCTGACCCGCCCGACCAATAGTATTATCTGGAGTCCTGGACTGAGGTAACCAACTGGGGGTCGCCACATCGATGCCAGCGGCTGCACGGCTGCCAGCGGACCGTCAGCGTCAGCGTCAGCGTCAGCCGTCAAAAGTGACGTCCCCTCGTCTCCAACTCCCCACGAGTTCAAAGAAATCCCGTTCCTCCACATATTAAAGAGAGTGACAGAGAGAGAGAGAGACATCACTAAGAAGATCACGCAGCCAACGTCCGTCTGTCCAAGGATTCTCTCCACGACAGCAGAAACAGCCATGCCTGAGCCATCTTCTCGACAGAGTGCACCTGCGCCGAATACCACGACCACGACCACGACCACGCAGGCGCAGGCGCAGGCGCAGCAGGCACCACAGTCTATTTCGCAGGGTACGCCCAGGACGCTGCGTCTACGGGGTGGGCACAACGCCACGGGGAGGTCGGTGCAGTGGGCGGAGGATGTGGTTGATAATGAGGGGCTAGGAAGGAAGAGCTCAAAGGGTTTGTCTTTATTTTCCATGTCTTTTCTTGTTCTCCCAGGATGACTCTCCCTTTTCGATCGAGAACAATGTTGGGTAAGGACTGGGGAGGAGCTGAATTTTTTTTTTTTATCTCGACCTACATACAGTATGCTGCATATACCACAAGCCCAAGGGCGTAGACGAATCCAGCGACGAATCGTCCTCGTCATCCGATTCAGATACCGATTCCGACGCCGAGAAGCGTAGAGGGGATGGCAAGAAAGCGCGTGCTTGCGGCCATGGACACTCGCACGGGAGGAAGGGCGGACGGGGGGAGGAGAGGAGGGAGAGGGCGCCCAGTCCGAATGCGTATGAGAAGGTGCCCAGGCAGACGTCGAGGGAGGAAGGTGGAAAATCTTGAAGTGAGGGGAGGGGTTGTAAATTTTTTTTTTTTGGACAGCGTTTCTTCATGTTGACGTGATCTGCTTGGACCTGCTTTCATGTGCCGTTCGTTGTGTGAACCCCGAAGAACGCATGGATTTTTATGGCACGTCATTGTGAAGAGCATTGTCTTTTGTCTAGGCGCCGTCCAACTTCACACTGCCAAACCACCAATGGTGGCGATGGTGCGAGACGTAATAACGCTCCGTAGATAGGCGGGTTGAATTGGTTTCGCCTTGCGATACCGGCATCTACAATGGAGATATGCAACACACGTCTGCTACGTAGCCCTGCTCTGTTACACAAATGACGAAGATGCTCGTATTCAGGCAGAATCCTGCCAAGTAACCCGTACGGACTACATACCATGTAGACATAGCCCTAGCTAACAGCCTCCTAATTCACCTCGGCGATTAACACGTAAACATGCAGTAGTGATTTTTCAATCATGCAGTAGTAAATAGGCCTAAAACAGAAGAGGTACCTCCGCCCGCAAATTTGTAAGAGAAGGGACTTCCGTGATTCATGCATTTCATAGTATTTTATTCAATACATATATAAGAGGGGGTTTTAGGCTTCCTTTAGAGATACAGAGCTTCTATTGCGGCCTGTAGTAATTCTACTAAGTAGACTAGCTAGTTCCTGTGCCCTAAGAATTATACGAGGTTGCTTCTCTTCAAAATTTGCGTGAAAAGATAACTCTTCTGTTTTAGGCCTAGTTACTACTGCATAATTGAAAAATCACTGCTGCGTGTTTTGCTCAATGATATGTACCACGACATCTTCACCCGACCAGGCCTTGATCTCTGTGCAGCCCCATTGCGCTCCTTTCGGTATTATTTTCTGCCAGATTATTGTGTCCTTGGCTTTGTTGAAGATAGTGACCAGGATGGCCCGAGCGCCAGAGTTGCTAAAGGCCACTTCTCTACAAAACTTTTTAAATATATTACGATTCCCTTCCCTTACCCACGATTGTCCCGCCTTAAACATAACAGTAACGCTGAGGACGTAAGCAGTGTACCTTGAGCCTTTAGGAACCTTGAATGTCGTTTCCGCTTCCATGCGTTTGTTAAGGGACATGTGCTGCGCGGCTTCTACCTCTTGTCTAAGAGACAGGAAGAGAATTTTGTGAGCGAGATAGACTGCTAAATGAGGCTTTTTTTTTCAAACGTGCTTGACGTACCTCGTTATAGTAGGAACGTCCTGCATGTCGCGTTGCAAAACAGACGCAGACGAGATATGATCCTGGTTAGAGTCCTTGATAGGTAGGGTTGTGAGCGCTATGGCGCTGGCAAAGAAGCTAAGAGTAATAAGGAATTTCATTTTTAAGGTTATTGGATAGAGCTTTGGATAGGATATCTATCGCACGGGCTAGGAGAATGAAGTTGAAGTTAAAACAAAGGATAGCTATGTTTAATATTGTACGTGATAAGACAGGCACAGCATCTTCCGGCGCTATTACGGAGCAGCAATCTCGGATGTCCACAATTATTCTAGGGCGGCGTGTTTATTCATTAAGCAGACTCTTCTGCGTGAAATAGCACCCCTAGCTGTAACAACTAGCCTATAAAAACACATGCGGAGGTTTTCTATCTGGTTTAGGCTTATTAGTTACTGCTGCGCGTTTACGTACTCCACTATCCTACTTCGTACACGGAGTACTCCGTAATATTTCCTGGAGCGTGCTAAGACTTGCGGAGTCACGTTAGCTAGGGTCTTTATCCAATCGGATAAAAGTGAACTAGAGGTACTCCGTACATTCGCCTAAATACAAATAGGCTAATTATAAATGTACCACGAATTTTCCCTATTTCCTTACATCTCCTTATTCGTGATATAGCTTGTGGAGTCACGTTAACTAGGGTTTGTATGTATCCAATTAGGTGTGAAAGTAAACTAGAGATACATAAAACTTGCGGGGCTCCTAGACCCACAAGGTGGAACACGCACAAGGAGATTAGCGGGCATACAATACACCCCCTGAATTATTTTACAAATCTACATGACAGGGGCAATTGAGCCAATCAGATGTCAGACAGGAAATGAAGGCAACAGGGGCTAGGATTGACAGATACCTCGATTTCCTTGCAATTTACATTAGAAATAATGTATCTTTTAGTAGCGTTCAATACCCTGCATTTTTTCCTTGTAGCTCTCTAAAATGATCCAGGCTTGCAGTTGCTCGCAGCTGTTAGAGAGGGACGAAAAACTGGGGCATGTAGATTTGTAAAATAATTCAGGAGGTGTATTGTAGCCAAGCCGGGAGTCAGGAGCCGGCAGATCTAACCCTAACTCTAGCCCCGGCCGCATCCGACGGTCGCGAACCCCCCCTTGTCAGCGAGTGCTGCAAGGCGGCGGTGATAGATACTCCGTAATACCTCGCTGGTATTTGGTGTTTCCGTACGGAGTAGAGACACGGGCTCAAGTCCCGACTTCTGCCCATAATTTTCATTTTGCCTATGGATCGAATCCTGGCCATAACGCCGTTGAATTATGGGGGCCACGGAGTCGCAAGAGTCATACATATGAGGGCGTGAAAAGCATCATGCACCCACTATGCTGCAAGGCAAACAAGGAAAATCAATACGTAGTCCGTAAATGCACAAGTAATAAGTGCCCAGTCGGCTGCAACCGTCCTTCGCGTGCAACCTACCATGTCCATTCCCATGTCCATTTCCATGTCCCATGTCCATAAGACAAAAAAGGAAGGAGGGAAATACCGTTTCCAGGATAACTAAACGCGCGTCCGTGAAAAGTAAATGTCCATCCACCGTTTTCCCTAGTTTATCTTTAAAACATACTTGCATATCTTCTTTCTAAGCTTTATAAAGAAGATGTATCCTTTATTTTTAAGGAATAGCATAATAGCATAGCTATATACAGAGTAAACTGTTCTTACTACATTGCCTTTTCTTGTCAGAACCTAGAAGGTGTGCTAGGTAAGCCACTAGACCAAAAGATCCGCCAATGCTAGCTGTCGCCGCATTGCACCTTACAATTACTTAAGGTCCTGTTGCTTACACACGCGCACAGCACCTTACATACTTCCTATAAGAAGTAATCCGCTAGCAAGGCACCTATAAAAGCCACCTATATTAAGCACTTATAATAGCTGTAATAATATTAAGGTCTTGAAAAGTTATAGAAAGCACACTTACGGATCCGTATTATAGGTGTTATGATAAACTTAAGATATAGTATAGATTTAAAGAATCACAAATACGAAGTATAAGGTCATTCTAATAGACTAAGGCTAATATCGGATGCGCGTTTAGTTGCCCCCGTTTCTATGTGCGGATTACGCAGTACGAATTGCTAGATTTCGGTGCCTCGCTTGTGCCCGAAAGAAAACGGACGCGTCTTCTACATATCCGTACTTGCTCCCAAAGTCGTAGATGTGAGTCTCAACTGGTACACGAGAAAGGTGCCTCGTAGCACTTCTTCGCAGCCAACCAACGAACCAACTAACCCTCTCAAAAAAAAAAGAAGCCGGCCCTTGGAAGTTGCAAGTCCTGGCATGGATAGACGGTGTGGACGGTTAATCGCTCATGGAAGGATCATTTGGACTGACTTTATGATCGTTTTTCTTCCCAATTCTGCCTAAACACACCCTTGCCTTCATAGAGCCTCGTCTTCATCATCGCGTATCTTGCGGATTATATATAAATCGCTTGTTTTCTTGACATTAGGCCCAAATTCAAATCCAAGTTCAAATCCAGATCCTGTCTGCCATTCACTCTCAACTCCCACTTCAACAACGAAACACATCTCAACTCACCATGCGTCCCGTTTTCGCTCTGCTTCCTGTCATTCTGCCTCTTGTGGTGGCTAAATTTCACGATATGTGCGCCTGCCATTCCATCAAGGAGTCGGGAGCCAAGCTTAAATACGACTGGGAGCTGACTATGAATAATTGCATGGAAAACTTCGCAGGCGCGGTAGGCATCTTCCTCTAGCTTCGGCGTTCCCAACTTTGAAAGGTACAATACTCTAACTTTCGTATAGGCACCTTATGATCACGGCCTTGGAAACGTAAGTACATCGTTGCCATTTTTTAAAGCTTCAATCTCGTACTGACACTTATAGTGCGTCGCACTCCCCAACTTTTCTATTGAAGGGGAGCGGTTCGAGACGGACTGCTATCAACTTGGTGTTAAAGATGGGTTCCATCCGGTTGACCCGAAGACCGGTTATATGATGGGAGATAAAATAATTAAAGTCCATTGGGCTGAAGCAAAATGTCATCGGCTTCCGAGGTGATGATTAGAGTCTTGGTCACCTATTATGCGACATGGCGGAATATGTTCATTCAGGATCGGAAAGGGGTTTTTTTTTTTTCCGGAGTTATCAGCGCGGTGCTCTTGGACTGTCTCGCCATGAATTCGTTTGCTCTGTTCTACGCCCATCTGTCCAGGGGGGCGTCGCAATCTTCATTTCTTCACTTCAGCCAGAATTCTCTAGCTGATCAAAATAATTTACCATGATTTTACTATCCTCGCCACGTTTCGAGGCACATGACTCGCGTGGTATGAAATATTCTGTCTGCGGCTGCTTTCGAAAGGAAGCATGTGGACATTTTGTGCTTAGGCTGTGCTTTTTTTTTTTTCTTTTTTTTTCCCCACACAACTTATTTGGGTTGAACTCCGAGCCGGCTTGCCGAGTGAGGGTTTTCTCACCATGATGTCCACCGAGCCACCAAAGCCACCCGGTGGTGGTGCACGAACGCCATCTACACGATCTGGACTCAGAGTCTGGAATTGACAGCGAGACGTTGTCCAGCCGCCATGACGCTGTAAAGCATGTTAGCTTGGCATCAGCGGCTATTCACGACAGATGGATTCTACGGAGCACGGAGGAATGGAATTCGGAATTGTTTCCAATGATAGTCGTCAGGCCAAACGCACTTCCCAAAACAATGCCCGCTTACTCTATGCTTCCTCTCTTCCTCTGCTAACATCTGTGATAGTGCATCGCGAACCCCCCGCAGCGCTCTCTTTCCGCCCGCGAAGAACTGAGTAGACTTGTCTCGTTTTGTTGTTCTTGGTTTCATGCTCCCGGGGCTACATTTGCTGACGGACGCTCGGCTACCCTTCCGATTCGATTGTCTCTTTTTCTTCTTGCTTGAGATGCAAATGCCCGCCGGCTTTTCTCTGTCGTTGCATCGAGTTAGCTACCTTGTCAATAGACTTGCCTACTAGTTCCAGTCACACAATAACAAGGGTTCCTTCGTATCCAGGTGGCCGCTGAACGGACAAAGGGACTGACTTTTCTTCATTTGCACTGGCACGGCGCACTCGTCTCAATGGCTCCTTGTCGTGGACATGTAGAAGTTGCCCGGCTTCTTCAACGAGGCTTCGAAAGCGCACGTGCACGTGCACGTGAGCAGCCAAGTCGAGCTCCGTGGCCAGCCAGGCAGGGGCTTTTAATTTGACACAGCGGTCGGGCACACGAGCCCTCGGTTAATACCCCATCATTGGTCAAATACGGACGGACGTACATGAGCTGGTATGACGGTGATTTACGTTGCTCGCAACGGCGTGCCCTCGAGATGTTCACCCAATCATACCATTTATTGCGTTGATTGCATTGATTGCATTGATCCAACGACCGCTAATACCGCTGGGGGGCATTTGAGTCAGATTTTTGAAACCTCCAGGGACGGCATCGACTGGTTGCTGGGGCGCGCGTTGGGCCGGCTTGTATCAGGAAGCAGGCTCCGTTGTTTGCTCGGTCGAACCGGAATGGCGAATCAATGGGGGCCATCTGATACTGGTTTCTATAACCCAACGATGATGTACAATGGCGCTTAGATGGACAAATCAACGAGTCGCAAGGCAAACAAAAGCTCCCACCGAAATAGCCCTTCGTGCCGCAACCATGAAGCCATCGCGTGACGCCAGAATATCCCGGAATGTTTCCTATTACAGGGATGGAGGGAGCCGAAAAACGTAAATTTGCAAAGACAGGGTCAAAGCGAGGCTCTCTCGGCCAACCAGCGCCAAAGAATCTCAGATGCTGGTCTGGGGTGGTCAGATAATTTTAAAAGAGGCACATGGGGCCGTGCATGGGAACATGGGAACAGGAAGAATCGGGAATTTTTCATCTCTCATGGCTGATGAAGTAATCAGTCGCGAGAGAGACGGGAACATGTCGCGCTCTAATTCGTAATTCGTATCTACATACGGATTAATACTCCGCACTCCGTACCTTCCTGGGTAATCCGTACTACTTTATTGAATGAATGGTCTGCCGACTTGGCTTGGAACCAGGAACGCAACCCACACGCATTCCGTTCCTGCAGATTGCGGATTTGTCTGGCGCACAGACCATGTCGCATCAGTACCTAGGACCTAGGCCAAAGCGGTATTAGCGCGGAGTAGTCCAGTCCGTATTACGGAGGAGCTTATGTATTCATTCTACGGACGTACATACGTCCGAACATGATTAGTAGATGCGGGCCAGGCACAAGAACAAGCATGACAACTGAATCAATTGTATTCCTGCTCATAATCCGTAGTCCCCGTAGTCGCACGGCAAGGTGGCAGGCACACACTTCTTGCAGATCGGTACGAACTACTCCGTATCTGTCTGGTATTACGGAGACGCGGTGGTTGGTTGTCTCGAGATCTCAACACAGATTGCGGATCGCGGCCGGCCAATGGTGTTGCCCTGCCCAGAGCACACGGCTTGGCCAGACGCCACGACGGCCTCACGGATGACCTATGGCTTGCTTAATTATGGCCGACTGATGTTTGACGTGTGTCTGGTCTGAGCATCATGCCGCGCTCCTCTGTAATGATAAAGTCGCTGCTGCGGGTGGCCGCCGCCTCCACTCGAGCACCCAACAACAAGCAGCCGCCCAAGCAGCCCAAGCAGCCGCCCAAGCAACCCAAAGCAACCACCCGGCACCAAGCCTGCCTGCCACGCACCTAATATTAAAATATCAACTCTTTGACTTCCTCTAGCTAGCAGAATGCGGCCCTCCCAGTGGCCGACCCCTGGCCCAGCCTTTTATTACAATCCCAAGCCATTGGGACCCACTCTGGCTGGCGCCGCCCTTCTTCTCTCCCCCCCCCCTCGAGTCCGTCCTCTGCCACCAGGCCCACCACACACTCACCAGTGTCACCACTCACTCCATCTCGAGGGACTTGTTCCACCTGCCAACAGTCCTGCACCTACACCTGCAGTTCCTCCTTCAACATTCAGAACCCACCGATAAGCTGCAAACCCACGGTCCCGACGGTGTTGCTTGACTCGAAAGACCTGTCGCTCCCGATCGTACCTCGAATAATTGCATCGCGTGCTTCTAATCAGACCGAATCCTCGCTCCTACAAAACTGCTCACGACCACTGCCGGATTTGTTTACCCCCCAGCCTCCTCCCCCATCCGGCTCGAGTTCGCCGAGACCACGCCGCCATAGATCATTGATTGATTGCGTCTTTTGTCCTCAAGAACACCGTGCGATTGAGCGAGCCAAGGCAGCACCAAACTCATCATTTCGCATCAGTTCTTGTCGCGGGCTGGCTGGTCTGCGACGACCACTCGCGGTTCTGCGTCACGGCATTACTGCACTGCCGTGGATGCGACCTCTGATCGTGCTGCAAAACAGTCAGGATAACCACAATGGGGTCGACGGACTTCGGCAAGTTCGACGTACGCTCCTCCATCTTGGCAAAAATGCGGTCAATGGCAGTTTGATACACACGACTAACATGATGCGACAGGACTTCTGCAAGGACTCAACCTTGCCAGTCTGTAATGTAAGCTCTCAATGCATGCTCCTTGGCTACGTTGAGCTGACAGACACGTGTGTTGCAGCTTTTCTCGGGACCACAGCACGACCAGAATGGACCATGGGGGGGTTGTCAACTGCAGGGTATTTCTCTGAATGGAAACCGCCATCTGGGAAACCTGGGCTCAATCCTCCTTTGCGGCATTGCCGTTGCGGTATCTGTCCTGCTCTTGCTTAGATCTGAGAGAAAAAGAGCCGCGGTCGGACGGAGGTAAGGAGGACGCGCGTGCATCCCAGAACTCAAGAAAGAGGTGGCAGAGCTGACAACTCGACAGGGAAATGCAATTGTTCCTCATTGGTTACATTCTGATGAGCATCTGCGAAATCTTCACAGTTGGCGAGTTTCCACTCAACTCAACTGTTCGCGTGGTATGGACGGACGAGTCTGATACGTGTGCATGTTACGCATTTGCAGTGGAGCTAACTCTCAAGCAGGTCTTCAGTGCCATCCATATTGGCTTGATAATTGCCACGACTTGGATTCTCATGATGAACGCCGTCATCGGTTATCAACTCATTGACGATGGCACTGCTCTCTCCGTCGGTCTTGTTCTCGGGTCTGCCGCCGCCTTGTTCATCGGCACCGGTTATATCAGCTTGGATACGGGGCTCCGATGGACCGAATACTGGAACAGCAGCTATGAGCTCCCTAACAGGCACATCGCCTTATACGTCCTCTATCAGCTGATACCTCTCATCTTGCTGGTCGCCTTCTTCGTCTTGGAAGCGATTCTGGTCCTGCGTATTCTGGGAGAATTCTGTCCCATGCTGTACCTTGTCGCCGCCGCCCTACTGTTTGCGACCGGACAAGTCTTCAACTATGCGATCAGCAAATACATCTGTGACGGCACGAGTGGCAAGATTGACGGATCCCTGTTCCAGACCCTGTTCACACTGTTGTCCGTGGTCGCTGTGTGGATTTTCTGGTCAAGCATTACCGAGGACGACTGGCCGATGCAGACTACCGCCTCATACGATTGATGATGAATGAGCGAGTCATGGTGCCAAAGTTTTTTTTTCCAAGCTTCACATTTTCATATTCTTCCTTCCGGGTACGGCGTTCAATAGGCATACCCAAAAAAATTTCCTCTTTTTTTTTTTTTTTTTCTCTTTCTTGTTTTTCTTTCATGTTCATCATCTCTTACTTCAAACGACGACTTAATTCGTTGTCGGATGACACATATGTTTGACGGAATGTACGACGTTATTATATATATCGGGCTGGTCAAAGCGACTCGAACATGTTATAGTTTGCTGGGCAGCAATCCGACTACGAGCGAAGATAAAAAGCCATTGGATACCTGGTCACACAAAAGCTATGCTTTCCAACAAACTTTTTCTCGTGGCTACACTGGGCGACGAAAAGAGCTGTGGTTGGACTGTCTGGATGCTGGGAGGGCGAAGGCATGCAGAGGAAGGGGGAGCGAGAAGAAGGGTTTGGAGAGCTGGATCGAAACATTGGAACCAACAAGCTCATTGTGAACTGCCGCAGCCCTTGCGAATTTGCAGTGCTTAATTTAGTAACGACTCATCGTAGTACAGTATACCCCATGTGGCGACTTAATGTAATAAAGTCTAAGCACTTCTAGATTGAGTTGGATCGTGGTGAAAGCTGCCAGATGAGAACTCCTCGAGGCCGACCCCTCCTCTGTGGACCCCTCCTCTCTGCTGTCATTGGTCGGGGAGCTCACTGGGGGTCGTCGTCTGGTGTGGAGACGCGCAAGGCTGTGTGGAGTCGATAAGCTTCTATCTAGCCTCGCCTCGCCTCACCTTGCCTTGCCTTGCCTTGCTTGTTCTTCACTCTTCATCATCGTCATACCTCGATCACACACGCACGCACCATGGCCGACTCCGACGGCGAGTTTGTCGCCAATGGCATGTCGGACGATGACCTGGTCGATCACCAGGTGACCGACGAGGACGGGCCCGTTTCCCGCAACAAGTCTGCCCGATCGAAGCGCAAGAAGGGCGGAAATGGCGCGAAAGCGTGGGAACAGTCGAAAAGGACATGGGAAACCAACCTGCCTGAGGAGGACCAGGATGGCGTGCTTAACCTCTCGCTCCTCGAGGCGGAGAAACGGCGGAGGCTTATGCGTGACACGACACCCTTGCAGAGAGGCATAATACGACACATGATTCTAGTTCTGGACATGTCCTTTGCCATGACAGAGAAGGACTTGCTGCCCACGCGATATCGGTTGACCATCAGCTACGCGATAGCGTTTGTCAAGGAGTACTTTGAACAGAACCCGATTTCGCAATTGGGCATCTTCGGCATGCGAGATGGTGTGGCCGTGAGGATAAGTGAGCTGGGTGGGAACCCGGCCGACCACATGGAGCGATTGAAGGCCGTGGAGGGGCAAGATCCCCAGGGGAATCCCAGCCTACAGAATGCGCTGGAAATGTGCCGCGGTGCGCTGTTGTAAGTCTCCTTGCACTGGCGGGCGACAACAGGACGACTCAGTTGACATGGGAAATCATCACAGCCACGCACCATCGCATGGCACACGAGAGGTCCTCGTAATATACGGCGCTCTACTGTCGAGCGACCCCGGGGACATCCACGAGACCATTGCACATCTGATTGCGGACAAGATACGGGTTGCGATTGTCGGGCTTTCCGCGCAGGTTGCCATTTGTGCCGACCTGTGCTCGCGCACGAATGCCGGAGATGGCTCACAGTACAACATTGCCATGGACGAGGTTCACTTCCGAGACCTGTTCATGGCCAGCACGACACCCCCCGTGACGAGGACCAAGGAACAGAGCACAGCCAGTCTGTTGATGACGGGATTCCCATCTCGGACACTGGCGCCGAGCGGAAGCATCAGCCTCTGTGCGTGCCATAGCAAACCCATTCGCGAGGGGTACGCTTGCACGCGGTGCTCAGCCCGAGTGTGTCGGCTGCCTGTCGAGTGCCCGGCTTGCGGACTGACGCTCATTCTATCTACTCACCTGGCTCGGTCCTATCACCATCTGTTCCCACTGCGGAACTGGGCTGAGGTCTCGTGGCGAGATGCCCAGAGGTCCGTCGCATGTTTCTCGTGCTTGTGTCCGTTCCCGGAAGTTCTTCCAAACGACAATGCCACCAATAGAGACAAGACGAGGGAAGAGTCACGGCAATCCAAGGCCAAAGGGGTCAGCGAGAGCGGGCGATATGCGTGCCGAGTATGCGGGAACCACTTCTGCATCGACTGCGATGTCTTTGCGCATGAGATCATCCACAACTGTCCGGGATGCCAGAGCAACGTGCAAAACGATGCCGAGCCATGGGCCGACGTGGAGCAGAACGGAGACACGCATGCCCAAACGAACGGAACTATGGAGGTGGACTTATAGAAGAGACGGAACGACGGCAAATGACTCGACTTCACTTGCACGAGTGGTTTTGAGAGGGGAGAAGGCATCAGGGGGGGGGGGGGGTATAGCCGGTAAAAGTGGATGGTTGGTTTCTTCCAAGTTCATCATATGATTGTACAATGTTCATGCATGGACGGTTACAGGAGCGATGCTTTTATAGTTGGGGGGTTTTTTTTTTTTGTCCTTTTATCGTTGTCTGAAACATGGAAAAGCACGTGGGTCACGTTCTGGTGACCAAATTCGTGACATGGCAGGAGGCTCGCTCGTGGCGAGGGCCGAAAGAACGAGAAAGACGACTGGCGTACAGAGGGATCACAGCATTATTTATGGAATTTTTTGTTTTTCTTTCCAACTTGTTCTTTTTCGTCTCAAGTGAAGTCGTATGGCGCTGCCGGACGTCCAGGAGGGAATATATATATCCTCCACCCCCGGCTATCAAACTTGGTGAAAAAAAAAAAAAAAAAAAAAAAGAACTCTAAATGGCTGAAAAGATAATGGAAGAAGCGACAAAGGCATGATGTTTTTGCCGTGGGCTCATTCAAGGCATGGGGGGGGGGGGGTGATGAAGACAAAATGAGATGGTCCAAGAAGGAAAAAATAAAAATAAAATCAAGATGCTAGCTAATCCCTCTTTTCAAAAGTTGGACTGATTTCCCTTCCACGTCTTCCTCTTTTTTTTTTTTTTTTTTTTTTTTTACAAGTTTCCCCTCTCGGCCTGCTCACGCTCAATGGCCTCGAACAAGCTCTTGAAGTTGCCGGCGCCGAAACCGTCAAAGTGATTGCGCTGAATGATCTCGATGAAGACGGTGGGACGATCCATCAGGGGCTTGGTGAAGATCTGCAAGAGGTAGCCGCCCTCGTCGTAGTCAATCAGGATGTTGAGGCGCTCGATGGTGTCGAGGTCCTCGACGAGGCGCCAGCCGCGCCTGCCCGTCTTGAGGCGCTGGCGCACGGCGTCGTAGTAGGCCGGGGGCACGCTGATGAAGTCGACGCCCCTCGCGCGCAGGCTGGTGACGGCGTCGACGATGTCGGTGGTCAGGAGGGCGATGTGCTGGACGCCGGGGCCGGCGTTGAAGACGACGTACTCCTCTATCTGGGACCTCTTCTTGCCGGGGGCGGGCTCGTTGATGGGCATCTTGACGAGGTTGTTGGGCGAGGCCATGACGACAGAGGACAGCGCGCTGAACTCGGTGAAGATGTCGTTGTCGTCGACGGACCAGAAGCGGTGGAAGGAGAGGCACTGCTCGTAAAAGGCGCAGGCCGACGCCATCTCGTTCCAGTCCTGGTTGCCGACGCAGTGGTCGATGCGGGCGAGCTTGACTTCGGGCAGGGCCGCCGCCGCCGCCGCCGCCCCCGTCCCCGTCCCCGTCCCCGTCCCCGTCGACTTGCTGCTGCTGCTGCTGCTGCTGCTGCCGCCGCCTTCCTCGCGGAACCCAGGGAGGAAAGGGCCCGAGTAGCCCCCCCTGCTGATGAGGGTGTGCGTGGTGTCGCCGTACGTGCGGATGACGGCCGTGGTGACGCTGCCGCCGTGCTCGGCGTCGTCGTCGTCGTCGTCGTCGTCGAGGAGCCGCGCGGGACCCTGGACCGCCACGGCACCCTCGCCGACGGCCCTGCGGTACACGCCCTCGACGTCGTCGACCTCAAAGGCCACGTCCCTGACGGCGTCGCCGTGCCTCTCGAGGTGCGCGTGCATGTCGCCCAGCAGCTTCCTGTCCTCGGCCGAGATGGCCTCCCCGGCGGGCAGGTGGGCGGCCGACCGCAGCGGCGAGGTGAAGACGAAGCGCACGCCGCCGTTGGCAACCACGTGCGAGGCAAAGTACCGGCTGCCCGTCTCCAGGCCCCGGTAGGCGACGTGCTTGAAGCCGAACAGGCTGACGTAGTAGGCGGCGGCTTGCTTGGCGTTGCCAACCCACCATGTGACGTGGTCGTAGCCGGCGAAGTTGCCAGAGGAAGGAGCCCGAACGGCGCCCGAGACGGGTGGTGAGGTTGCCGAGGGGGCCATTTCTTTCTTTCTCTTCTTCTTCTTCTTCTTCTTCTTTTCCAGTTGCAAGCGCCTGGGGCGGCGTGCCAGATGCGTGCGTGTGATGATGCAAAAGTGATGATCTGTGTATCGCAGGATCAAGACAGGTTGAGTGAAATGAGCAGAGAGATACGGACTAGATCACGGAATCACCCGGGGGGGGGGGGGGGGATGGGGGAAAACAGAGGAAGAAAAAAAAAAACAATCAAGGGGTGGCATGTTCCTCATATACGAAATCCGGGAACCACGTCACATTCCAGATAATCCAAGATTTACGGAGTAGTTCTCACTTGTTTCGCGCCTCCATGATCCGTGTCGTCAGCAGGGGCGCGGCCGTGACCCCGGAAAGGCCCCGCGCATGGCATCTCGCGGTCTAACTTCTTCAGAGTGGGTGTGTGCGAAGCGGCGCGAGCGAAGCGGAACCGAGAAAAGGCAATGAACCGGTTTATAAATGAACGAGATGCGTCGAGTTCTGATGCTTTCTTCCGTGCGGCCTACCAAAACCGGCCGGCCCCTCTTATTCCGTTGAAGCGAAAACAGCCCGCCCCGAGCGGAATCAAAACCGTGCCTTTTTATTTTAAATTTTCCCTCCCCGGCGGCGGGAGCCAAAGTCCATAAGCCGAGTGTGGCCGGTTGGTTGCCTTTTGAGTGCTGGCTGGTTCGGCATTCGGCACGGCCGTGCACGGGTGGGGTTCTGACTAATTTTTGAAAGGTTGGAGGGAACTCAGGGAAGGAGGGGAGGGAGGGTTCCGCCTTTTGCCGCCGCATTCGAGGACGAGGACGCTTGGGCTCTGCGATAAGTTGCTGTTCGCTGTTCTCCGTTTCGTGCTCGGCTCGTTGGATGGTCTTGATCGATCCCACTGGCTGTCAATTTGACGGTTTGAACTGTTTTCGGTTTCATTGCCCGGTCGAGATAGTAGAGGGTTGTTTTTCTCTCCTCTGGTTCATGTACAATTTTTAGTTTCCTTCTTCACTTCATCCGTCTTGATCGCCACTGCCCGCTCACCTCACTGGTCACCCCATCTCCGCCAGCATCGCATCCTGCTTGGACAGCTCACGAACAACACAATGGCCTACGTCAACCTGAGCACGCGGGACGTCAACGTTCTCGAGAAGATCAAGGACCCCGAGTCCAACCCTGCCGCGGGCGTCGTCACTGACGAGTCTCTCCCGCGCGACCCTCACGTCACAGACTCGACCGACTACGACAGCCTCGTATCACGCGAGCGAAGCATCGTTTCAAGGATCCAAACAATCGAGGCGCAATTCAACGAGTCTCAGTCACAGCATACAAACGAGACCGCTATTCAAGGATACAAGCAATGTCTCGTTGACCTGGATGCGTTGATTTCAGAATTCCCCAACTACGCGAGTGCTCGCAACAACCGCGCTCAGATAATGAGACGGCTCTACGGGGATGCCATGCTGCTCCAGATCACCACCGGCATGCCCCTCCCGCTGGTTGAGCAGCCCGACGCCGCCGAGAAGAAGGCCGCGGCCATCAGCGCCCTCAACGACCTTGGACACTCAATTGCACTGCTTGCCCCGGCGACGCTGTCGACGCCCATCTCGCCCCAAGCAGCGCGAACATTGTCCATGGCCTACACCCAACGCGCCGCCATCTACCTCCGCACATCCAAGCTTATAACAGACCGGCCGCTGGACGTTCATGGCGACCGGCCTGAAGCGCAGTGGTCTCGCGTGGATTTTGAGCAGGCCGCCTCTCACGATTTGGCGTACGGCGGCCGCTACGGCAACCAGATTGCAAAGGGTCTCGCCGTGAGCGTAAACCCTACGGCCAAGCTGTGCGGCCAGATTGTTCGGGAGGCCATGAAGAAGGAGTATGGGCCGTTCCTTGACGAATAAAAGGGCGAACTGTGTACGGCATAGGTAGACGAGAGTCGGAAGTCATCCTTGCACGTTGGTGTTCATTGAACGGCTTCGCCCGGCTCAGAAATTCTTGTATTTTGGGGTTCATTGCTCTGGCTCATTGCGAATTGTGAATTACATAATCATAGCAGGTGTTCCGATTTCGATACAGTCGGGGTAATGATTTATGAAAGATCACACTGATGATTTCTTGGACAATCCGATACGCCTGCATTTGAATTTGACATGTCAATATTGGGATTGAGATGACCGCAACGACTATGCCAGACTGTACCTCAATCCATTGCTAATCGTCTGCCGAGTCGTATGGCCCTTGGACTTCTCCTCGCGATTGATGCGCATCGCAGCAGCCGACAAGCCGATGGAGACGGCGAAAATGGGGTCAGCGACCCGAGAGATGATGTACGTGGGCGCAGGCATCGTTTCTTGGTCGCCGTGGATATAAAGAAAGTTTCCAAGATGTTGAAGAAATGTAGTCCTTACCCAGGAAGGTCGTTACCCAGGAAAGCCGTGTCGAGATGCCCAGCTGGCCCCGTCCAACCAATCACAGAGCACCTCTGCAACAAGACCCACGATTCCATCTCACGTGACCGCACACATGCGAGCTCGCTTGCCCCAAACCCACAAACCCGCGAAATTTTGCACAGGACATTTGCGTGGTTCACGGAGCACGACGTCGAAAACCTCCTCCCAACTAACCACATCCACGACCAACGCAGCAGGACAAAATGAAGTTCCTCAAGGTCGGCCGAGTCGCCATCATCACCCGCGGCCGATATGCCGGCAAGAAGGTACGAAAGTCATGCACTCGCCCCCGAGGAGGAAGAGGAGAACAACGAGGTTTTTTTTTTTTTTTTTTCATATCGCTTTTCATCCCTGTCGCCGTGACTTCAAGTCGTCTGGAACCGGGATATCTTGATGCAC
This sequence comes from Epichloe festucae Fl1, assembly GCA_003814445.1. Classification (NCBI taxonomy): domain Eukaryota; kingdom Fungi; phylum Ascomycota; class Sordariomycetes; order Hypocreales; family Clavicipitaceae; genus Epichloe; species Epichloe festucae. The sequence continues at coordinate 4,852,133 of CP031385.1, read as the reverse complement.
GAAGCAAAAACTCAACAATTATACAACACGCCCTGTAACAACGAGCGCACCCAAACCCGCCGTCAAGCCAATGGCTCCAAAACAACAAAAATATCCAACCACCAAAGGGCACCGATTTACCATCACCCATCCTACCGCGACTCGGTACAGCGAAGCGATGAAAAGAAAAGAGAAAAAAAAAACCTCCAAACTCTTCTTCTTCTTCTTCTTCTTGTCCTCCCCCCTTTTTTTCTCCCCCAGTGGCCCGAAACAAGCGCGCTAACACCCGCAAAACAGGTAGTCATCATCCAGCCCGTCGACAACGGCAACAAGCCTCACCCCTTCGGCCACGCCGTCGTCGCCGGCATCGAGCGCTACCCTTCCAAGATCACCCGCCGCATGTCCAAGAGCCGCCAAGAGAAGCGATCCAAGATCAAGCCCTTCATCAAGGTCATCAACTACAACCACCTGATGCCCACGCGATACACCCTTGAGCTCGAGGGCCTCAAGGGCGCCATCTCGGGCGAGACCTTCAAGGAGGTTTCCCAGCGGGAGGACGCCAAGAAGAACGTCAAGAAGGTCCTGGAGGAGCGCTACACTAGCGGCAAGAACCGCTGGTTCTTCACCCCTCTGCGTAGGTTGATTTTTTTTTTTTTCCTCCTTCTCCTCCTCGCTCGCGTTGTTTTGACAAAAGGCTGGCCTTTTACGGGGAAGCTGGCCCTTGCTTCACATTTGCACCGTTGCTTTGAGCATCCGAAGGGGAGGGGGGAAGGGGAAGGTGGGGGGGGGAGCAAGCCACTTTTTTTATATAAACAGGACCACCGTTGACGACTAACATGATGCAGGTTTCTAAGTATTTCACCACAGATCGGTTAGGGAGTTGGCGGAACCTGGGATGTAAAGAGCACATGAATAAAAACACAAGGTTTCTGAAAAACTCAATAGAAACCTTGGGAACCACGGTTTTCAATGGAACTCGTTATGAAAGATTCCATTTTTTTGTCCATGTCAACAAAGGAGAACTAAAAAGATGACAATTCTTTCCCAAAGAAAAAAAAAAACCCGAAAGGCATACTTGCATCGCGAACTCGTTCTTGTGTGATTGTGAAGGAGGGGGAAAGGAGGGGGGGATTGGACCATGTGGTGAGGCAGAGGAAGGGAGGAGGAAGGCGCGCATTCTTGAAAAAGTATGTTGGTGGTGGCAAGGGATCATGTTGCACTATGGACGTGGGTTTCTATAGGGCATGATAACTCGAATATAGCCACGTTGATGACAACGCGTTCATCGTTCGTGCCATTGACATGCAAATAATGTCGGAAAGTACGCAAATTTGCCAGATTTTTTCATTTCCACATTTCTCTTTGAAAAGGATTCAACGCCGTCTAAAGTACATCAAATTAGACACCCTTCGTGATGCAAGCTCCCGTGCCTTCTCCATCCATTTGACGCGGACACACCCGCGCACGGCGCTCCGAGTTTGCCTCTATAAGTTATACACATTGAGACGCCCGTCAAGCGCCCGAGTCTCCGAAACCTCTCTCCGGATCTCCGGCCACCTTGTCCGAAATAAGTCCATGTTTGAAAGGCTGTGCCAGAGAAAGCCCAGTCCAATGCGTTGGACAAGTTTCTGGGGGAATAAAAAAGGGAAAATAAGAGAACCGGTAAAAACAGTAAAAAGAAAAAAAAAGGGCCGACTTCGAGGCCAAGACAGGAGACAACACCCGACGAGGAGCCGATATCCACGGAAATAGTGCCCGATTTCATTTGTGACACCAGGTTTGCAATGTGCATGCGACAGAGTGAGATAACCAGCATCTCTGTTATCAAGGCCAAAGTTATTCACACAATGCTTGATGCGATTTAGTGCGCACCTGACTTGCCAAGACGGCTGGTCACTTCGTTGGTGATCTTGCTAGGGTCATAGGCGTATGAGGGGGCCATGGCAGTGAAGAGCGAGAAGAAGATGAAGACAGACAGAACAATGATGGCAAGTTTGCGCAAAACAGGCTTGCGAGCACCAAACTCAGCCCACTGTCTGCTAGCCTCGCCCGCGTAGCCCTTGAGCTGCTCATAGCCGAGCTTGTAGTAGACCATGCCACCGAGGGCAATAGAGTAGCCGAAGAACTGAAGAGGGGTGACAGGAGTGCCCCAGATCATCATGGAAGCAACCACCAGCATGATATCCTTGAGAACACCGCACAGGGTCAGGACGACAGCCGAGGTCTTGCCAATCAAGAACACGACCGAAACGTTGAGCATGAAGGCGCAGAGACCGTTGAGGAAGAATGTGAAGAGACCGACATGGTACACCTCAGCCATGGATACCCTGGGGACCTCCCACAAGAGAGCCACAACACCGTTCATGACAGCGCAGACGGGAGCAAAGTAGTAAAGAGAGACCAGAGGATCCATCTTGAAATCGGCAGAGCTCAGGAGACGCTGGACCATGGTAAGGCGGAGAGCTTCGAAGATGACACCGCCAATTTGGAACAAGACTCCGACCAAGACGAAGTTGAGTTCGCCAAAGGAAGCAATGATGACACCCACGACAATGGCGGAGACGTTGAGAAATTGCTTCAAGTTGGGCTGGGAGACACCCAGTGTCCATCCAGCGATGAGCACAGCAACAGGAGTAGTGGCCTTGAGCATCTGGATGAAGGCGACGGAGAGATACAAGTAGGTCAAGTTGCCGCAGATCAGACTCAAGCTAAAGAAGAGACCAATAGGCACAACAGCTCGCAAGTAAACACGGCCAGTCATCTTGACGGTCTTGCGGCCATCCAGAAGAGTGGTAAATCGAGCCATGGCCTGGGTAACGACAGTCGCAAAGGTCAAGTGGTACGTAGTCAGAATGACGGGGTAACCTGTGCGCATAATTTGATTAGCATGCCCGCAAGTGCGACGCTGAGAGTGCATCCAAGCTCGATTGCAACATACGGAAGTTCAAGGTGTCCAAGACCCATTTGTTGAAGAGAATAACGGATGAACTGAAACCAATCCAGACACTGTAGCAGACGGGAAGAAATCGACCGATTAGCATCGTCGCGCCAGCCAGCGATCCAGAGATGCGGAGAGGATTCAAGCCCTTACATGACGTAGAAGACTGGATGCACAGCAGACTTGGCAGGCTGAGGCTTCTCAATCTGCGGGTTGACAGTGGGCAGGACAGGTTCCCCGCGGGAAACCTCGCCTGAGACGCGCGACTTTTCCTCGGACATGATGACGGTGGTGATGTGTGTCGGAGAAGTTGCGAGGGGGAGTCGTTCGTTGCGAGAGAGGGCTGTCGAGTGTTATTCCAAGAATAAAGGTGGTACGCTTCTATCAGGTGGTTTTAAGTTTTTGGGCGGACGCGCAAACGAGCGGACGGACTGCCGTGTCCTATAGTGTAGTAGCACAAGAAAAAAAAAAGAGGCGCTGGGTCCAACAGTATTGGCTTAGGAAAAAAAAAAAGGGAGTGTGGATTGCCGGTTTATGCAACTGGCGAGGTCTGCGACAAGAACCAAAGACAGAAAGACGAAAGGGGGGGTTGTCGCTTCGAGGAGTTGACGATAGAAATCAATAATGGGAGGAATGGAAAAATCGATGAAGCCTACACAGCAAAAGCGACAGCTGAGCCTGGCAAACAAGGGGTGGTGAAGATGGGAAAAGAGGCGGGCAAGGACGAAGCGGTTCGAGGGACAGTTTATCTCGAGTGCTCCCTGATGCGCGTGGTGCGCGTGGTGCGTGTGGTGGTGCGTGTGGTGCGTGTGGTGCGTGGTGGTCCTGGTGGAGGGGGGGCAAGAACCAGGAGACCTGGGGAATGGATGTGTTGACGAAAGGGGGCAATTAAAAAAAAAAATTGCAGAGAACCCAGCACCGATTTCCCGATGTCCTCACCCCCCTGGGCCCTGCGTCTGGTGCGTCTGGTGCTAACTACACCCACTAGTCCGTACTGTATGTACATAAACACCTACGAATCCGTAAAGTAGCTAGTGAATTGGGTGGGGGTCGGGTTCCCTTTCCGCGCCCTGCACTGCTTGCCGTCAATCTTCCTTAATAGGTAACACTCTGTGTATACTCTGCGGCTGTGGCAGGCAGTGCAGTCCGATGGCTTTGTTTTGAGCAGATCAACTTGCAGAAAGAAAAGACGGTGATGTGATGTGGTGTGATGTGACGCGACGGGGGGCGGGCGGGCCATCAGTTTGTTGTACAGCACGTACAGCACCGCTGCCAGCAACGGGAATGCCCCGATATGATATTAGTAGGGGTGGTCTACGGAGTAGTCTGTCAGTGGTGACTCTGGTGAGCACTGGTGGCTGATGAGGGCATCAACCATGGAACCCATTCCACCTTGTGCTCCCTCCCACTGCTTCAGGACAATCCAACAAACCTCATCAATTGTTCTGCAACAACAACATATTCGCTGTCCAGGCAGTGGATGCTATTCAGTGGTAATGAATAAGACGGGACAAAGGGAGCAGCAGCCTTGCAGCAGGTATTGTAGTATGTATGCGGCCTCTCTCAACTCCTCACACGGGCATTTAGCAGAATTATTAGCAGACAGCTGCATGCCGCCCACGTTGAACCACAGGCTGGAGTGCCTCGTCCATTGACAAGGCGGGACGGCGGCACTGGGTTTTTTTTTTTTTTTTTTTTTTTTTTTTTCAATTCTAAATCGCCCAACGGTCATGCTCACGGTCATCTGTCTTGATAAAACAGTACATGATTATCGCTTGATCCATGCCCTACCACGAAACAGTTACAAACTGCGAGACGCATTACTCACGGCGCGAGTGTTGATAGGTCAGGTCTCGAATTGTTTGACATCGAGATGCTGCCTTTGTTGAAGGCACGCGCATCACGCACCGAGAACGGCGCGACATGGCGGCGGAACTAGCGGACACCACCGGTATGCATCTTGAGGCGCTCCCAGTCACGCCATTTATTGTGCTTCTTGTTCTTGTCGCGGTATGCGACTGGGCGAAATCGCATTCATTCAAGGACATGAGTGTTGTGGTTTCCATTGGCTTCTGGCAATCCTCAAGACTGCGAGCAATGCTCGAGCCGGCTCGAGCCATTGTTGCTGCACAGGGTTTTGTCTGAAGTAATTAAACGTTGTCGATCGTTTCCTGGATTCGATGGACCGGCCAGCGGCTGATTCTTTCGCTCAGCTCGCCTCACGTTGTTGTATTGTATTACGCAGCGACTGCGCCGAGCTTCAAGATTCTTCTTCCCGGCCGAGGCTTTATCCATCATCTGCTGCGAACATCCTGACCCGAATAATCCGTAGGACGTAGGAGCATCGCTAGTGCTCCGCCCAGCCTTTGGCGACGACGCTTGGCGACGAAGCTTGGCGACGAAGCTTGGCAACGAGTATAAATAAATTGATGACGGATCTCTGGCCCTTCGCCTCCTCAACTTCTTGCTGGCAACCATGTGTCCGCTGATCCTGTAACGCTCCTTCCGAGACAGCTTTGTACATAATATTGTAATCCGTACCGAGTACCGAGTCACAATAATAATAAAAGTGGGTGTCACGTTCAATCATCAACCAGACCAACCAGACCAACCAGACCCGCCCCGCTGAGAGAGCCCCCGTGTTATCTGGATTCTGTACACAGCGCCTGCTACTCGCTGCTGCCACCAACGCATGGAACCGAGTAAGGCGGCCATAATAAGATTGCGTCGAGGCGAAATGGAACTGTGTCCCGTCATCTAATCTCGCAAGGGGGGGGGGGGGAAGACGCTTTGTTCGTCATCCTGGCTCCGAACAATAGACCTCCACGGGACGAGAACGACAAGAACCCACCGCACGATGCAGTGCAGCCATCTTCACCACCACCGCTTGTCCACTATGTATGTACTCCGTACGGATTACGGCCACTACTATTATTATGCAGACGCCCCCCCAGTGCTTCCCTCTCCTTCGAGGTCGACGTACTCCGTACATGGGCCGAATCATCCACCGAGTGGGAAATGTGATCCACGGCACAAAGTCGATCTTGATCTGCTGTTGTTTCAGAAATTCGAGGAGGAGGTGTTGTTTCATGCGCAAAGGCTTTCATGGGACCAGCGGCGGCTAATCCACTTCCAGTTATGACGGCTTGACGATCTCTTGTCGGGAGATTTAAGTGGGAGTGGCTGAGTGATATGACGATGAGGCGCTGTGCCAGGAATGACATGGCTGCTAGCCTCGCCCAACAGGTGCCCTAGTACTAGTACTTGCGGGGGCCAGTAAAGGACGTGGCTATCCCTGACAACGGGCTGCGTTTGATAGTGTTGCCTTCTCAACGGGTGGTGATTCATCGAGCGAAATGATTCACGTATTATTACATAGTCCGTTATACATACGGAGCAGCTAAACCCACAACGATGTATGACTGCACATCCACTATTGGCATGAGATGTCAACCCGACAGCTTAAGACGCAGTCAAATTTGAGATTACAATAACCAGCAGATCACATATTTATGCTCTTTTTTTTTTTTTTTTGCACGTTGGACTATTACCTCGTGCACCCTACAGCTCCGTTGGCACAGGGTAATAGTCTCCAGGCGCCCTTTCCTCCTTTTCACACAGAGACATCAAAAGGTTCCTGTCGCTGTCAAACGCGACTCGATCTCCGACATTAATTTCATCCTCGACAGGACGACGCATCGACTCGCAATGGGCAACGAGCCATGCCGCCAGCAAGCTTACCGGGTAATGAACTGCAGGCCCCCGAGGCACTGGATGGATTCAAAGAGATTACGGGCAGACACAGCTTGGATGGCATCATTTCCATTACACTCGGAAAAAGCATTCTGATTAACCTGTAATTCTGAACAGCCAAAACCTCGTCGTTGCACAGGACCCCAACAAGTTTATTGTCACTGAAATAGCAAACGCTTATTAACGACCATGGACTGGACACTCGGATGATTAATAAATGCAGCTCGCCTACAAAAAAGTCTCCTTTCCAATCTCCTAAATCAGGCTGTCGGGTATTACGTAGTACGGAGACGGAGTAACGGAATCCAAATTGGACGGGGTCGTTCCGTAGATGAAGCTGATACTTCCGTCTTCTTGGGACCAAACCGCAACGGATCCCAAATTCGGGGCTGTTTTACAAATTTGATGAAGAAAATATAAATCAAACGTGACTAGAAGCTACCTGATCAGACTAACAGCCAATGAAGTAGCTTGAATTGCCCAGTGGCCATCCGGGTGGGTCATGACGAGACACAAGATGCTTGTCTTGGAGAAACGTGTGTGCTGGTAATCTCGCACAAGATGAAGGTCACGGAGAACGGAAAACGTGCTGTCCAATGAAGCCAGGGGGTAGGATGACAACTTCGCAATCAGAGAGAGAAAAGGAAGGTGGAAGAAGGGCTTGGGGTATGATATTGGTATCCCACAAATGCTACCGCAGGCCATCCGTGGGGACACAGAAACCACAAATGTACCAAACTTGAAGTTTGTAGTCCTTATTGGACTAACACTGGTGGCTGGTGAACTGACTGGATTGGATCGATTTCACCCGAACCTGGGGCAGGCTGGCAGGGCGGCCCGAGACAGTGAGAAAGAGCAGAAAACGAGGAATGCAGTTGCGCGGATGGGAGTCTGGCATGACTGGCTCGCGGCGTGCGCTAAAGAAGATGGGACGGATTATCGAGAACAAGGAAAATAAAAAGTGGCTTGATGAGGGTCCGTCCCTCTTTGCCTCTTGTTGGTCCAAGTCCTTGCCAACCCCCCCCCTTCCCCTCCCCCCTCCCCCCTCCCCTCCCCCCTCCCCCCTCCCCTGGACCCAGAATAATTTCAGCCCCTCCATAATATTACCCCCCCTCACCGTCTCCTTTTCAGAGCCAACGTGCTCAGGGATTCCATGAAAGCAATCTCAAGGGAGACCTTATCTACAGCAAGTGCTCAGTGTTGACATATCCTCTCCCAGTTTCACGCGCTTTGCTCGTCGAGATACACATCTCTTCTCCCACTTCATACCCTTTGCTTGATCTGGCATCACTCACTGCTCAGCGTTACGCCGCCGCCGACATTCTCGTCTGTACGAAACACTTTGTTTTATCTCTTCTTCCCCCACCTATCTCGTCACTCCCACACTGCCCACCATGGGTGCCGACATGTGAGTAGCTCTTTTACGAATTTCGCCCGCTCTATTTACCCAATGAGCTAGCAATTCTGTGACGGACCGTGAAAAAAAAAAGCTCTTTACTGACTCGTTCTTCTTTCAGTAACGTTGACGTCCTTGTCATTGGCATGGGACCTACTGGTCTCGGTGCTGCCAAGCGACTCAATCAGATTGTGAGCCCCTTACCGCCACACTGTGCTCGTCCCAACACAGCGTGATGATCGATTGCTAACAGGCTGCTCGTCTTAGAACGGTCCTTCATGGCTGATTGTCGATTCCTCAGACAAGGCTGGTGGTCTTGCCAGTACTGACGTCACCGATGAGGGTTTCGTAAGTGCTCCCAAGCAAGAAGATTGACTCTCTTGGAGATGCCCCGCACGATATGACGATGCATGCTGGGAAGGCTTTGGCAAATGGCTAATAGGCAAATGCACAGTTGTACGATGTTGGCGGTCACGTCATTTTCTCCCACTACAAGTACTTTGACGACTGCATTGACGAGGCCCTCCCCAAGGACGACGACTGGTACACTCACCAGCGTATTTCCTACGTCCGTTACAAGGGCCTCTGGGTCCCCTATCCCTTCCAGAACAACATCTCCATCCTGACCAAGGAGGACCAGGTCAAGGCTGTTGATGGCCTCATTGACGCCGCCATGGAGTGCCGCGTCTCCAACACCAAGCCCAAGGATTTTGATCAGTGGATTCTGAGGATGCTAGGCCAGGGCATCGCCGATATGTTCATGCGCCCTTACAATTACAAGGTCTGGGCTGTTCCTACCAGCAAGATGCAGTGCGAGTGGCTCGGTGAGCGCGTTGCCGCCCCCGATATCAAGACTGTCGTCAACAACGTCATCTTGAACAAGGTTGCCGGCAACTGGGGCCCCAACGCTACCTTCCGATTCCCTGCCCGTGATGGCACTGGCGGTATCTGGATTGCCGTCGCCGACACTCTGCCTAAGGAGAAGAAGCGATTCGGCAAGCAGGGCGAGGTCACCAAGGTCGACGCCGAGAAGAAGGTTGTCACCTTCGCTGACGGCACCACCATCGGCTATGGTAAGCTCGTCAGCACCATGGCTGTTGACCACCTTGCCGAGAAAATGGGCAACCAGGAGGTCCAGACCTTGACCAAAGGCCTTTACTACTCCACCACCCACGTTGTTGGTGTTGGTCTTCGTGGCGAACGTCCGGAGCGCATCGGTGACAAGTGCTGGGTAAGCTTTGCAGACCATTTCGCCATGCAAGCAAAACGCGAGCTAATATCTGGTTGATTGCAGTTGTACTTCCCCGAGGATAACTGCCCCTTCTACCGTGCCACCATCTTCTCCAACTACTCTCCCTACAACCAGCCTCAGTCTGATGCCAAGCTACCTACCTTGTACTTGGCTGACGGTACCAAGACTTCTTCCGAGGCTAAGGAGGGTCCTTACTGGTCCATCATGTTGGAGGTCTCCCAATCTTCCATGAAGCCTGTTGACGTTGAGAACCTGCTCAAGGACAGCATTCAGGGTCTTATCAACACCGAGATGATCAAGCCTGAGGACGAGATTGTCTCCACCTACCACCGCGCCTTTGATCACGGCTACCCCACTCCTTCCCTTGAGCGTGAGGGTGTTCTGCAAGAGCTTTTGCCCAAGCTCCAGGATATGGGCATCTACTCCCGCGGCCGATTCGGCAGCTGGCGATACGAGGTCGGTAACCAGGACCACTCGTTTATGCTTGGCGTGGAAGCCGTTGACCACATTGTCAACGGCGCTGTTGAGTTAACTCTCAACTACCCCGACTTTGTCAACACCCGCAAGAACACTGAGCGACGTCTTGCCCAGTCGTTCAACTTTGCCAGCTCCGCCCAGTCCAATTAAATCCACAACGGTACTGAGCTGCCTACCCGAGAGCGCGCATCGTCCAAGGTTTCCGTGGGCACAGCCGCAAGTCTTCCAAGCAGGTCAAGTGAGTCACATCTTGATTTAAACAAACCTGAAGTTAAAAGGTTCAAAGAAGAAGAAGAAGAATTGGTGACGTTATGGGCCAAATGGGCGCATCATGTCGGAGTGACAGCGATTTCTACTTTCAAGACGGCTATCTGAATCATGATGACCGAGGAACAGGAAGTATGACCTGTGGAGCAGAAGGATCTAGTTAATTTTTCACGAGTGGGTTTAAAGTAATATGGGAATATCTAGAGTGGACGAAGAACAAGAGGAATTAGAAAAAGAAAACTTGTGGCATCACGGGACAGCGGGTCATATTGAGAGAACCTCAACGCCTTCGTGAACGGCGGGTTGGCATAGACGCAGGGTGACAGGGTCTTCCCCTTTAGCTTTCGTATTATTGGACGTGGTTCAGGTAGAGAGAGTTGGAGCTGAACCGCTCTGATTTGGGGACATGGCATGGCTGCCCCATGTTCAGAAATGTACATGTTGATACTCATGATGAGTTGTAAATGAGAAATGGCTTGCTCAATGGATAAGGTCCATCTTTTGAACGTTGCGTCATGCGACGCTACCAACACACGGGTTACGTGCGCCTCATGGTTTTGAAGGAAACGCAATTGCCGTACGAGAGCATGCGTAGCTTCGTGGTTGGCGGTTAGTGCTGGCCGTGTCCACGTCACTTGTGCTATTGTGACTACCGAAATTGTCCATGGGTCGCGGCGAATATCAAACCACCGAATGATTATAAACGTCGACGGAGAATAGGGAATAGGGAAACGAGTCTTGTCCTGTGCAACAGGGTGGGGTGGCGGGCTCGCGTTTGCAGCAGCGGATTGGTGTCTTGGGTGGGTCACGGCGTCATCGGCGTCATTGGCGTCATGACTTTTTCTCCTTGGGCCTTATGCAAGGTCATTATGAGTCGGTACTCGGTAGGGGCATGCGTTCTGGGCAGTAGGGCTTTGAAGAAGGGGAGATCCGAGGGGTTTGGTTGAAGGGGGCATGGTTTTATTTTTTCTGGGGGAGAGGGGGAGGATGTGAAGCGCAGCGAGCTGTGTGTTGTGGTGAGTTTTTTTTTTTTTTTTGAAGAGATTGATGAGCATCGATCTGTTTGCGATGGAAGAGCTTTGTATGATATTGCGGTCCCTTTTATATAGGTTGTATGATGTATGTAGAGAGCTTTTCGGCGATATCCGCTTGATGGATGACCAGATGGCTGGGTCGTGCGTGACTCGTGAGCCGTGGGTCGAGGCGAAATGAATAATACAAGGCAAGGCAAGGTAATAACGTTGTCCGTCCAACTGGGTCCTGCCGGGTTCGTTGGGTTCGAGGTCTTGCAGGGCTCGTTTGCTGGCAGACAAAATTGTATGTAATCCGTATGTAATCCGTATGTAATCCGCATGTAATCCGCATGTAATGTACACATGCCAGGCCCACCAACTTGCAAGGCTACTTGGCCTTGTCGGAGGTGCGGAAGTTGTGCGGAAGCTGGCTTCGGGGATTCCGGTACGGAGTATTATTAGACAGACAGAGACAGCGAGCAGGGTTTTTGTTGGGCACTCCAGCCGCGAGTCACGTCAGCAATGCGCCGGCATTGGACGCAAGAAGCGCTGGACGAAGCGCTGGAAGAAGCAGCACCCCTAGAGCGGACTCGCCCGCCCACCAGTCCCCATCCATCGATCCATCCCATTCTACAACAATTTGTTGGTCCACCGCCAAACACACACCGCGTAGTCGGCTCGTTACGTTATTCCGCTCTTGACGCTCGCCATCCCCATCCCCCCTTGCCCGTCCTGGCCCGGTTTGTTCGGGATTCGGGCTCAGTTCTGCTTCACCTCCATTCTCGAGCTTCGCCCCCGGCCGACCGAGGATGGGCGCGCTGAATACGGGTGTGCATTATCGTCGTTCTCTACCTTCCGGATCCGACAAAACTTGTCGACGTGGCATATCAAACGGCGCAGCTGTGACTCTGTCGACAAGTGTCGTCTTCCATTATGGACAGCGCTGCCTTAGTGCCTGACGATGCCCTCGACTCGCCTCCTCCTCCACCGAGACTCTTCGAGCGCCTCCGTCAGATAGCGGGATACACTTGGGATGAATCGAAGGATCCTGTACATACTAGCTACGACTTCTGGTAGGTTTGCTGGCCAGTACTTCATCATTTGTGTGCCCAGCGATCTTGACTGCAACCCACATGTAAAAAAATCAAATCCCCCCCCCTCCTCTTCTTTTAGCACTGGTCGAGGAAGATTCAGTAAGCGAAAATGACACGGGAGAGACATGTGGAAGAAGCATGCAATCAGAAAAGCAGAAGAGAAGATGTTAGCCCAACAAGAGGACTCTGGAAAGGCTGCTGACCATTGTGGGGTGAAAATAGGGCCGTTTATGGAACTCGATTCGTTTCCCCAAATGCATCACCGCCTCATACGAGCTCGTGCCAAAATGAATCCCGTCCTGGTTCCGTAACGAAGCTGCAGTCTGGCCGTCCATCAACCTCCGAACACGGCAATCAAGTCCCCTTGTCAGAAGCGCATAGCACCGAGACCACTCGAACACCGCAACCACTCCCACAACCAACGTCAACGCCTACGCAGTCGACCGAACAGCTTCCTGTGGTGAAGGAAGCCGTCGTCGCCCGAGTATCGTTTCACAATCTTCGAGAAGAGCGAGGTTTCCAGATCGCCAATAATGTTACCGCCACCGCCGATCCGAACGGCAACCATATTGCCAAACCCATCGATCTCATCCGACTGAATCCTGCACCTGGGGATCGTGGGGCTATCACAGTGGCCATATATCAGCACCCTGGTCACAATTTCCTGTCAGAAATCATAGATTTTGGCCCCGCCTCTTACAAAGCGCGCAAAGAGGGAGCCGTCTACCTGCCATACCGCCCCAAGCTGCTCAGACGAAAGCAGCCGATGAACCTTGAATATTTCCTCGAATTCGCCATTGGCGCAGTGCAATGCCTGGAGATAATTCATCACGGGCAGGGTCTAATACATGGAGAAATTCGTGCGGATGCCTTTCACTTCAACGCCGAAGAAAACAAGGTTCGCATTGTCTCATTCGGGTCAGGTCTGCGGACGTTTGAGCATGGCCTGACAAGCACCGGCTGGTCAACGCTGTCCAAAGAGGTTGGCGTGAAAAACAAGCTTCTTTACATCAGCCCGGAGCAGACTGGGCGAATGCCAGCCGAGCCCGACGCTCGCACCGACATCTACTCACTGGGCATCCTGCTCTGGACTCTGTTGACACAGCAACCTGTATATACTGGAGAGACTCCCATGGACATTGTTCAAGGCGTGCTTGGACGTAGAGTGCCTAATGTTGCTGAGGTGCGGATGGACGTCCCCGATGTTATTGGACGAATTATTCAGAAATGTACCGCCAAGAACGTTGGCGACCGTTACCACTCAGCCAGTGGACTGCGTCATGATCTGGCCAGTGTACAGCAGCTTCTCGCGAATGGCGATCTGGCAGCGCTTAGAGACATGGAGATTGCATCAAAGGATGTTTCATCCTTCTTCGTTCTGCCGTCGACCATGTTTGGACGTCACACGGAACGGAACGAACTGATCAAAGTCATTGACCGTGTATCCCGAAATCACTCACTCAGCAGCAACCGCGCTTCCACCCGATTTTCTGACGGTTCCAGCTTGATGAATGAGCGTGCCGTTGATGACATTTCTAGTGAAGGCGGCGGAAGCTCTGCGGACGGCACGAATCGGGGGAGTGGTTCATTCACGTATGCTGGATCAGTGACAGATCCTAGATACCCTAGAAACAGCTTCCATCCATCCATTCTGTCCGACACCCAGACCTTGTCGAACGAGACTGTGTCATCAAACCAATCCGGGCCCCAACCTCGCCCGGCAAAGTTTTGGGAGCGCAATCATTCCATGTCACTAGATACTGCAAGTGCCGCTGATAGCACGGGACCGGACGGAAGTCGCCTCGGCTTAAACGATTCTGGCGGCTCTAGCCTTTCGCGGCAGCTGGGCACTGCCAAATTCCGCAGACAGGGCAACTGTGAGGTTGTCACGATTGAAGGAACTGGCGGGCTGGGTAAAAGCTTCCTCGTGCAAAGCGTTCTGGGTGAGGCCAGGCGACGCGGCTATTGTGCCACTGCCAAATTCGACACCGCCGGGCGCACAGCATTTGGACCTTTGCTCAAGCTTCTGTCATCTCTGTTCAAACAAGTCTGGGGCGAAACGAATACGGAGACGCCATTCCATCAAGGCCTCAAGCAGTACGTCCGACCTGTGTGGCCCATGCTGCATAGAGTTCTCGGGCTGCCCGAATTCTTACTAGGCCCGCCCGATGCCGTGGGCAGCTCTATGCTTCGTCTGACATCGTCAAATGCGCCACAGTCTAGCAATCGTAGCAGCGGAAGGTTCGGTACCAAGAGGCGCGGATCATCGCCGGGCAGCTCGCCGGGCGCCTTGAACCAAGCCGTAAATTCCGGGACTCAAACACCTCAGGAGTTCTTGTGCGCGGGAACCACAACCAAGACGACGCGTCTGATGAACACTTGTTTGGACATCCTACGCGTCTTCACCACTCACAAGTTCATCTGCTTTTGTCTCGATGACCTGCACTTTGCCGATGATGAGTCATTGGAGCTGATAACCCAAATTATCGGAGCTAAAATGAGGATGCTCATAATCATGACGTATAGACCCGAAGAACTTTCGGGAGAGCAGATGGACAAAATAATACATCCTGCCGATCGGGACGAGATTCCGCGCAACAACCGACCAAGGGTCACGAGAATCAGTCTCACACCACTGCCTGAAGCCGACATTGTTGATTTTGTTTCCGCGACTCTGTCTAGGCCAAAGGACGAGATCCTTCCTCTTGCACTAGTCATCCAATCCAAGACGGCTGGGAATCCCTTCTACATGAGAGAGATGCTGCGCGCATGCCACCGCAAAAAATGCATCTGGTACGACTATCGCGACAGCATCTGGCACTTCGACCTTGACAGGCTATTCGCACAATTCCAGGGCGAGAAGGATTATGACGTCTTGGACACGGGCTTCATCACCAGAAGGCTGGACGAGCTGCCGCCGGCGGCGCGCGCCGTCCTTGCGTGGGCTGCTTTGCTGGGGAACTCATTCTCGTTTGAAATGATAAGCCTGTTGATGCGGGGCGAGTTCGACTATCCGGACCTTTCGAAGCACTCATACTCGGAAGCCGAAGCCATTGCTGGCCTCCAAGCTGCCATCCAGGCGTACATCATCGTTCCCAGCGAGGTTGACGACCGGTTTCGCTTCGCCAATGACCGCTATATCAATGCCTCGGCGGCATTAAAGGAGTGCAACTCGAGGCGGATGCACTTCATCATCTCTCAGACCCTGCTCAAGTACTACGCAGTCGAGGCGAGGCAACAGGGTAGCACAGCCTCACACATCTGCGAAGCGGTCCCTATCATTCTAAAGCGTGTTCCCGCTCGCCAAGAGTTTCGCAAACTGCTGACAGACTGCGCTCAAGCCGCGGCAGAGAATGGTGCCAGATCCACAGCCGCCAAATGTTACGGTGCCGCTATCGAGCTGCTCCAGAGCAATTGCTGGGTCGACGGTGCTGATGACGTTTCCTACGACGAGACGCTGCAGCTTTACCTGCGCTCGGCAGAGTGCTACCTGTTCATGGGGCAGCTATCGACGGCAAATGACCTGTTGTCAGTCATCTTTGCCAATGTGAAGTCGGCTGTCGACAAGGCTCCTGCATATGTATTGCAATCTCGCATCTTCGCACAGAACGGCAACGCGTTGGCGGCCTTTATCTCTCTGAAGGAGTGCCTCGCAGCGCTTGGGGTCGCCCTCGAAGACGAGCCGACATACGAGAAGTGCGACAAGAAGTTCCTCAAGCTCGTCAAGCAGATTCAGGGTCTAGATCGCCAGTCTCTTCTGAACCCACAAAAGAAGAGCGAGCCCATCACCGCGTCTATTGGAGCTGTACTGTCGGAGACTGCGTCTGCCGCTTGGTGGAGCGACTGTTTACAGTTCTATCACTTGAGCCTAGTCATGATCGACATGCATCTCTCTCATGGGGCCTTCCCGCAATCAGGCATGGCCTTCCTCCACATCGCCATTGTTGCACTGGCTCGGTTTGACATGGTCCAGTTTGCAATTGATATGGGTACACACTGCCAGGATCTCCTCTATTCAGTGCGGGACGCCTTCTCCATGGCCCGTGGCCAAATGTTGCATGCCTGCTTCGTCGGACACGTCCAGCACTCCGTGGCCTTGAATATCCACCAGATGGAGGATGCCGTCGAGCTTGCCTCGGTCGGCGGTGACCGGATGTCCATGATTCTCAGCTATGGTCTCTCTGCCATGACCAGGTTCTTTGCCAGCGAGAACCTCGCCGATTTGGAGTCCTTTTGTCAGTTTGGCTGCGAGGATATCGTCAACTGGTCCTACGATACCCGTGGCGGCTCGCTTCTCGTGGCGACGCGGCAGATTTGCCGTGCCTTGCAGGGCAAGACGTCCACGCATGACCCTGTCCAGGTGATGACCGACGAGCAGCACGACTCCGCTGGGTACAAGAGCTGGTTGACAAGCCAAACACAGGATAGCAATCGGTCGTCCTTATTCTACGAAAGCCTCGAGCTTTGCGCGCTGTTCCTCTTTGGTCACTACGAGCGAGCCGTTGAGATTGGAGCCCGTTGCATCGAGAAGCTGCCCATGCTGTGGGCGGCTCGGAACAGCCGGCTGATTCTGCTCTTCCATGGACTTGCCCGAACTGGCCAATTACTAAGATTGACGCAAGACCCTCGCTCCCGAACTGACGACTTCTCCCAACAGACCGAGCAGGTCGTTGGCGAATTACGTGGGCACGTAAACATGATGGAGTCGTGGTCAACTGTCACCGATGTCAACTATCGCTCTTGGGCGAGCCTACTCCGTGCCCAGGTGGCGGAGCTGTCACAAAATCATGGCCAAGCCATCCAAGACTACGAAGAGGCGCTGGACCATGCTGCTGAGCACAATTTCAGTTTTGAAGAGGCCTTGGGCAATTATCTCATGGCTGGGTTCTTCGTGCGACGCCGCGCAAGACGATCCGCGCGAGCCGCGCTGCAAGACGCAGTCACTTTATACCGTCAGATCGCCGCCGGCGGGGTGGCTGCTGCCATCGAGGAAGAGCACAGCCTTCTTCTTCACGGTCCCACGCGCAATCATCGAACGGCCGAGGTTGGTATCCAGACTGACTTGGTGGCGGCGCAACCACCTGGACCGTATCGGCCCGTGGGCGGGGACGATGGCGACGAGCTCACGCAGGTCCCGTCAAACGCCATGTCAGAAATTCAGGGTGAGCGGATCGGCGCTTGGCGAGGATCGATGCGTACGCCGACAGAGGATGGCGCTGGCCTCCCCGCCCTGGACATGATTGATCTACATGCGATTCTTGTTTCTTCGCAAGTCATCTCGTCCGTCTTGCAGGTGAATGAGCTTCTCAAGACGATGTGCGATGTCATCCTGCAAACCTGTGGCGGTTCCGCCACTCGGGCTGCCATCATCGTCCAAGACGGCGGCGACGCGGACAGCGGATCATGGTGCGTGGCAGCGAGCGGTGATCCTGAAAAGGGCGCATCCGCGCATAAACCAGGTATCCCTCTTTCCGGATCGACGCTGATTGCCGAGAACGTGGTTCTCTACTGCACTCGCTTCAGGGAGTCTGTGTTCATTCCTGACCTCTTCGCCGACGAGCGGTTCGGTAATGTAAACGAGCCCTGGCTGCAGCGATATCCAGGCGGCAAGGCCATCATAGCCATTCCAATCCTGCACGGCACGAAACCCTTGCTCGGTGTCTTGTACCTCGAGGGCGAGCCCGGATCCTTTACCGACCGAAATGTCACCGTTCTACAGCTCCTCGTGAACCAGATTGGCATCAGTTACTCCAACGCGCTGTCGATGAAGAACGTGGAGAAGATTTCGGCGGAGAATCGTTCCATGGTCTCCGTACAGAAGCGCGCTCTCGACAAGGCCAGAGAGGCAGAGACCAAGGCCAAGAATGCCGAGGCGGAAGCGAAACGCAACGTCAAGCTGGCCGAGGAAGCTGCCAAGGCCAAAGCCATCTTCCTCGCCAATGTCTCTCACGAGTTGCGAACACCCTTGAATGGTGTCATCGGCAACTCTGAACTCCTTCGGGATAGCAGCTTGAACAAGGAGCAGCTAGAGATGGCCGACTCGATTCGCGTCTCAGCGGACCTTTTGCTCACTGTGATCAATGACATCCTGGATTTTTCCAAGATGGAAGCCGACAAGATGAAGCTGTACATCATTGCCTTCAACCCCGAGGAGATGGTTCGAGAGGTCGTCCGAGCCGTGTCCTACAGCAATCGAGAAAAGACGTCAAAGAAGAATGTCAAGATCATCCAAGACATCAACTTGCCACCCATGCTCATCTACGGAGACCCCATTCGACTGCACCAGGTTCTGGGAAACCTGATAGGAAACAGCCTCAAGTTCACAGAGGACGGAAGTGTCACGATCGGGGCGCGGCTGGAGTTGGAAACCAACGACACTGCCACACTCACGTTTTGGGTCCGGGACACCGGTATCGGCATTCCCGCGCAACAGCTTGCGAAGCTCTTCCAGCCCTTTAGCCAAGCAGACGCCAGTACCGCGAGAAAGTATGGTGGAAGTGGGTTGGGCCTGAGCATATGCAAATCCCTGATTGAGATCATGATGAAGGGCAAGATCCAGCTGGAAAGTGAGGAGAGCGAGGGCACAACTGCTTGGTTTACGGTGACGTTTGAAAAGGCCAAGGCAGATGTGTCTGCGGGCGATGCGCTTGGTAAAGCATCGCCGCCAATAGACCGATACTCGCTGATGACATCCCCCTTTGACAGAGCAGCCTCGCCAAATCCGTTTTTGGACCTGTCTCAGATATCCAAGGAACACGTCCGCATCTGCGTAGCAGAGGATAATCCCATCAACCAGAAAATCGCCATTCAGTACGTGCAGCGACTGGGGTATCCCAACGTCAGCGCATACGAGAATGGGTTGAAGGCTCTCGAAGGCCTGCGCAAGAAGGCGGAAGAAGGCGAACCATACCATATTGTGTTGATGGATGTGCAGATGCCTGTGCTGGACGGCTATGAGGCAACAAAACTTATCAGGAAAGACAACATCGAGGCTGTACGCCAGGTTCTGGTCATCGCCATGACTGCCTCGGCCATACAGGGAGATAGAGAAAAGTGTCTGGCTGCCGGCATGAACGACTACCTTGCCAAGCCAGTGCGCTCAGAGGTGTTGAAAAAGAAATTGGACGCATATGTCAACGTTCCGGTATGAGGATTCCAATTTCGCTCTCGGGGGCTTTTCATTTTCATTTTCATTTTTTCTGTTATTTTTTTTTTGTCCCGTGTGTTTTCTCTCTCTTTTTCTCTCTCGCTAATCGAGACAAAAAATTTTTTTTTTTAAAAACATTTATAGCAGAAGCCAAGCAGCGGCTCTGGCAGTGTCATCACCTCACACATTAGCACAGTATCTCCCACAGCTCTGCCCCAGTCAGAATTGAATGGCTTGACCAAGATGGCGGCCGACAAAAAGAACGAGGTGTTTCGGGATACCAGGACCTCAACCAGCGGCATCAACATTATCGACCCGATGCAAGAAGATGCCGTTTACAACATGCCACTTGATTCAACGAGCCTTGCAGCAGTTGAGAGTCCCGTCTTTAGGGCAAGCCACAGCGACCAGCGGGTAGTACCACCGACTGTACCGGGCTTGAGTTCCAAGGCGACAAGCCCGCCTCACAGCCGATCGTCTACTGAGGCGCAGTCACGATCGCAGTATGCAGTGCCGTCGGGGGGCGCCTCCGCGTCGCAAAAAAACGACACTCGCGGAAGCTGACCAAGAATCGCGGCAACAGTGATGCCGGTCCTGCCATGGACCACGATACCACCACCAAGTCAGTCACCTACTGACAAGTCGGACAAGTCTGAAAGACCTAAAGCCTTGTTGAGCAAGAAGCATTCGAATCCAGCATCAACCGAGGGTGGCCATGCCAGGAGCGACCATGCGTTTGGCTGAGCATTGCATCATCCCAGCTTCACCACGGTAACAACGCCCACCCTTAACCTCAACCTCAAGGCTGCTCGGAGCAGGAGCATGGCATTCGCCATTTCATTTACATTGCCGGAATTGTCTCGGCCATTGAAGCTGTTCATAAGCTTGGTCATGGCCGCTCTCTTCGATCCAGGCTTTGCAATCTTCTTTATCAAAAACAAATGCCACCCACAGGCAGGCTCCCTCCTCACCTTTGGTCCCACACAAACCGCCCATCCAATACCTTTCCTCCGCAATCCCCTTTCAACGAACAAGCTCCTCTCTCAGGTTACGGCTCATAGCCACGACTCGCAACGGCCCCATCCTAGACATTTCATACCTTGTGTGTTTTTTTTTTTTGGCCCGTCACCTCTGTGTGTTTTACATCTTCAGCTCAGCGCATGTACATCATCTGATTCAACTCTTCAGTCCTGTTCCGCCGTAACCATTGTGGTCCATGTACGGGAAATCCAAACCAAGACATGGTGTGGCAACTCGCTTTCTCATGACAAGGGAAATGGATGATGATTGTTCTTAAAAATCTTTGTCATTGAAGACTTGGCACCTTGATCGTCTTGATCTTCTTCATGTACGAGAATGGCTTTTCATTTCTCTCTCTCTTTTTTCTTTTTTTTCTCTTTTCTGCAATGGGGCCAAGCGGGACGGAATGAAAATGGACTGGACTAGACTAGACTGGACTGGACCGGGGCAGGATAGATGTTTCATGCCAAGACATTACAAATGTTCAAATGTTGTTTAGAGAATGGTTACAATCCCGCATTGCGCAAAGTTGAATGTAATTGGCTACCACGGGCTACCACGGGCAACTACGATGCCATGTCCCTTGGAGGCACTACACTGACGCGACATGTGCTGCCCATCGTTTGGGAGATGGGACATGCATGTCAAGCAGCGAGGGAGTGAGTGCATGGGACAAGACAGGGTTTTATCAAGTAATTTTTTCACTGCGCGGCCTCGGTCATGATGCATGAGGGGTTTTTTTTTTTTTTTCTTAGCAGGCGATGAGACGTCGACATGGGACGGTGGATGCCCTGGCAGTACGGAAGACGGGAGTAGAAACTGCCTTGTACAATACGGACTATTACTTCTCGCTCACATTTTTTGAGGAGTCCGACTGCAAGGTAAGGTGGTGCGCTGCTGCACACACATGATCGGGCGGACATGTACGTAACGAATGGCTTGGCCCAGAATGCCGTACTCGGTAGGTAGTAATCCGTAAAACATCGTGCCAAGAAAGCTAGTGAATATACGGATTCATGCAAGTACATAGTAGGTAGCCTGTAGGTGCGCCGCCGGCATGTGAAGGAGCGAAACACACGTACTCCGCGTATCTATGTAGTACCCCACTATAGTTCGGCATGCCCTCAACGGTTAGGGCTAGGGTTTGGTGACTAACAACGGGTGGGGGACAAAAAGGATGGCTGACTCACTTAAAAAGTCGCTCATCATCCCATCTTATCCACTCCGATTCCCACTCCGTTTCACTTGCCTTTTTGCTAGTAGTGCTGCCGGACTTCCGCCGCCGCCGGCACCCCATGACAGCGGGAAAAAGCAACAACAGGCCAGACCCGGCCTAGCGTAGCAAGCAAATTGGCAGATTCCCGTGCCGTCTTGGTCCGAATATGGATTGGGACTGACCCCCCCCCCCTTCTTGAACCGAGTGCTCGTACATACGGAGTACAAGCAAGGCAAAAGCAGAGGCAAAGACAAAACAAAAAAAAAGGAGTACAATTCTCATCTGCCTTCTGACAGTGGGAGCCTGACTAGGCGGGAGGGGGTATTCTAAAGCTCCGAAATTGAACCCCCTAAAAGGGCATATGTATTTGTTGCAACGTGGTAAAACCCTGGAGGTTTGTGAAACGCTCCCCGGCGAAGGCCATTTGCAATCCTGGTCGTTGGGAACAAGTTAGCGCGACCTTTTGCTCATTGTTGAGCGGCCTATCAGCTCTCATGGGTCACAAAACAAAGGAAGGGCAAGACGCATCGGACGCATCGGACAATGGGGACGGACCCCCATTTGGTGGGCTCGTCAATAACGCCTTCACCCCCTGCACTTACTTACTACGGATCCGTAATTACGCAGGCAGATACCCTTGCGCAAAGACCGTTTTCCAATGCCCTTCCCGGGTGGGTGTGGTGGCCCTCTCGGTGGCACCTCGTTTGGCGCACCCGGAGTGCTCTACATATTCCAGCACTGACTGACAGTCTGTACTCCGTAGATATTACTCGGTGCAAACAAGCAACTGAGGCGCAACTGAGGCGAACTCGTGTTTCACTCTGTCGGTTCGCCTGATAAACATCTGCCTGCAATCCTTGTTCCCGCCCGCATGAACAGCAGCCGGCCGACTTGATGTGTGTGATGATGTGATGAGCGTGGGACCAGTCGGGGTTGAAGCCACGACGTGAGAGCGATGATTGAAGAAGGTGTCAGGATGGTCGCCGGAGAGCCCGTAGTAATAAGCGGGCGCTTTGGATCTCCTGGGACTAACTGGGACTAGGAGCTGCATCTCGGATGCATGTACAATGCTCAAAATGGGCTGCTGCAAGCATGCAAGTGTGTTGTGCTTGGCAGAATTTACAAATTCCTCAACGAATGAACTCCGTAGTGTACTCCGTAGTGTACTCCGTAGTGTAACGAGGAATTCATTCTGCTCCTTCTCCGCTTTTCTCTCTTTTACCACCTGTCATGAAACAAGTACTAATAAGGCTTTGCTGCATGACGATATCGGAAGCGTATATCAAAATCGACACAAGGCCGACTTCTGCCAGGGTGTTTCATCGAATCGAGTTACAGTACGGAGTATGACCTGTTGGGTCGTTGAAGCGGCTCGAACGTGGTGGCGGTCCGCCGGCAATCCTTCCCTGATGGAGCGCGTCGACATCCTGACCTCCAAAGGAATGAAACTCTCATCTTGCAAAGTTGCCAGGTTGCTGTCCGGGCCGGAAGGTATTACGGGGCCAATAGCACCATCCCAGAACTTTCGGTTTCCGTCTCACTTGGCCACAGGCTCAAAGTCAAAGGATCAGCTGGTTGAATCCAATACGTGCAAAAATCGCGCGCCCATTTCCATCCCATCATCGTCCGCATCTGGCAATCAGCCACCACCAAGACGGAACACCTCCCAGCGGCATGATTCGGACTTGTCATGGAAGAAGCCCTTCGCTGCCCAAGGCACTCCAATTGCCAATTATGGTTGATATTGAGAAATTTGTACGGAGTGAGAACCATCAGCTCCGACAAGGTTTCCATGAACGGCGGGGGTTGTTTCAGATATTCCTAGCTTTCGACCGGGGTAGTGGGGTACTAGTTAGCCTCAAGAAGTATGTATCTACCTCTACCCCTGGTGCCCTACTACTTACTCTGAGTACTTATTGTGGGCAGCTCATGTTGAAATGGGACAAAGTTGTGCAGACGACAGACAGCTCGAACCGACCCCACCAAAATGTCTCATTACCTTCGTGGGGACGTCTTCAGGGCCACTACTTTATAGCTCAAGACGATGATGGCATTCTGTGCCGCATGAGGGCATGGATGAGGCTGCATAAAGATGTCTTGGCTACGGAGTACATGACCAAGATTCTTTGTTTCTAGGGTCGACGTCACACATCTGGAAAAAGCTGCCATGACGTAGGATGGTAGCAATAGAGCGAAGAAAAGGACTCTGCTCCAATGCAGGCTGAAGGACCTAGCTTCGGGCATGAATACGATAGGACGGATGGTGGTGTTGAACGCCGGTGAGATGGGGATTGGCCTTGGATTGGCCTTTGACAAAGGGTTAAAAAACCTGCATGCTTTCCTCTCCCCATTGTGCACGAAGCATGTCTGTCGTCTGCCTTGATTCGGAACTCGAGGTGTCCAGAAACCCGCCTCGTGTTTCCGCACCCTTACGCAGTGTAACAGCGGCCAAAGCGGACGGGAGAAGCACATCGTAGGCAAGTTGGATGTTGTGGGACAATTCGGGACATATGCTGCTGAGATGCTGCCGAGGCTAGATTCCGATTCTCCTTTCCTTCATCAATTTGAGGGCATAAATAGTGAGCCCTTCCTTTCCTCTGGCATTATTTTCTTACGTCCGGGTAATATCCTCCGCACGGAGCACATGGGTAAGAGAACAGTTGCACCCCCAGTGTAGACGAATCTAGGTGATGCATGGATTAATACCTTCGTAACAACATATGGCAGGGACCGCCTCGGGCTTGGTCCATGTCATGTGCAAGCGATGTCTGGCTATTATCTGGTTGCCGAATTGTATCATCGAAGTGTGTGCCGAGTGAAATGCGGCATTACTATTAGCTGCCTTGAACATGCCGAAACCCTTGGGCGGTGGCGCTGTGGCGTGGCCCGGACGGAGAAGGAAGGTTGAAAGGGTTGTTTGGTCTACTAGAGACTAAATCGTTTTTGAATAAGCACATAATTGCTGGCCCCATTGATGCGGTGTGGAAATATGACATAAAAAGTAGACGGCGTATCATGACCCCAAGGAAGCACGAGAAGTGACCATACTTAGTGTCACTACGTCGAGACTCGGGTGCTTCAAAGACAAAAATTTGCATGGTGGTTCGAGCGAGTACCGAGCCCAGAAAGAGGATTGAAATAGTCATTCGAGCGCAGTAGTTGACTAATATGATTTATAAGCAATCAACCATGTGTGAGCAACAAGCAACAATGCGTTCAAGCCCACACACATCGTCCGCTGTTCCCTGTAAGCGGCCCACGTTGTTTGCCAGGGTGTCTGTCCCTTGCGCTATCATCGGTGCAAATTCCCTGGATCCCGAGGCGGAGCCGCCTGCTATTAAGTGGCGCTGGAATTGTTGTTGTTACAGGCATGGCGATGCGCCGAGAATAAAGAGAGAGGCAGGAGAAGAGTTGTAGCCGTCCCACGAGAGACGAGATGCTCTCAGAGCTGCACCTTGTGGGCGAGCACCGAATCAAAGGACCCCCGCAGTGGCGCATGTCTTGTCTCTCAAACCTCGGGCAGCGTGCCGAGACGGCTGGGGTTGGATGAGACTGGGCAGACGCGCCTCCTTGACTCGAACAACTAACGGCGGGTACATCGAACAGGTTCAAAGATGCATCGCAAGATGCTGCGTATACTCCCAGCCGGCGCCATTCCCAACAAGATGCTACTCAGTCAACACCATTCTTCGTATCAACGCTGCGCAAAGGTTGAGTGGTGGTGTACATACGGAGTACAGTAGTCGGACCCGAAGAGGCATGGTAATGTATGAATCGTCCGTCTGTCGAGCTAAAGGCGATGGTTAGTTTATTGGATGCCATCTTGCATTGTCTCGCGTCTGATGCGATTTTGGCCCCCCCCCTTGTCCTCGTCGTGTCCACTGTCCGTGGGCATCAGTTCAGCCTCCATATGTATTCAATTGACCATCATTCATCGTCATGGTCATCTTTGGGACCCGAGACCCGCACACTATAAAGCCCAATCAGGTCAAACGGAAGAAGCCAAATTATGCCGATCCAGGATAGGCTTGTCAGGCAAGCCAAGTCAGGAGAAGTTGGAGCAGGCTAAGCTCTCTGCATTTATATTGTCCCAGCTGCCAAGTCTTCAGCTGAAGCTCGAGCTATTTACTTGGACGCTAGGTGCCGGGGCCGACGCAGGCTGGCAGAAGAATGCCATGGCGGTTCGCCTCTAAAGTACTGTAGAGCCCAGTCAGTCAGTCAGTCCCCGAATATCGTCTAATGTGTAACAGGTTTTGTGGCTAGCCTCGAGAGCTAGAGCAGGGAGCAGGAAGCAGGGTGCTGAATACAGACTGCAGATGGCAGATTGCAGGTGGCAGATTGCAGGTGGTAGATTGCAGGTGGCAGGCATGTGGCAGGCAGGTGGCAGGCAGGTGGCAGGTGGCAGGTGGCAGAATACCTTCCGCGGAAGCTGGCCATGGCAAATCTCCGACACTGTCCGCACGCTGCGCCTTCCCCAGAGTCAACAGCAGTCAACAACAGTCAAGAGCAGTCACCAGCTAGTAAATGAATCCGCGCTCGTTTGGGCCGGCCGATGTGGTCGTGGCCGCCAAAACTGGCCGGTGATGGCGGGTCCACATGTTCTACCAGAGAGCCTGAGAGAGGAGTGCAGCAGGAAACAGGCAGGCGGCCTTTTTTCCTTCTTCCCCTTCCTTCCTCCTTCCGAGTTGGTCGAGTCCTCCTGCCCTCAGCCTGTTAACCCCTCGCTTCACTTCAAGTTAGTTCTGAGCTATTATTTGTTCTCTTCCCTCAACTTCCTTACTTTGGTCTACTCTACCTTGCTTCACTTTTTGCTTCTTCTGATACGTAGTACGGAGTAGCAACAAGTCCTTTGTGAATCCCCTCCCTGTGAGAAGCCACTGTGCAGGACAGTGCGGTACTTACTGTGCAGCGTCTCGTTGGTTGGGAACTTGGTAACATCATACTAACATGTATTTTTTACTCTTTTGGACCACGCAAGCAGACAAGACGGCTTACACGACCCTGCCACGTTGGGCCCGTGACGCATTGCCAGCTTGCTCGGAGCTTTCTTTATTATACCATGGCATGATTGCGGGCATTCGTGTGTTGCTCGTTTCACACATCACCACGCACGAAAGGCAGCCCTGCCTGCCTGCCTGCCTGTCTGGGCATCTCGCCCAAGGCAAGTCGCCCGTCGCCCGTCGCCCGTCGCGCATCTCGCACCTCTGTCATTTGAAACCCCCGCTGTTGTTGTTGATGCGGTTGCTGCTGGACGCCACAGCCCCCCATCTCAACGTCGATTGCCCTGCCAAATTTGAAAAGCTTCCAGTCCCGTCTTCCACTCGATCTCGTCTCACACCCCTGGCCGTCCTCCCACCACCCCCGGCTCGCCTCCCAGGCTGGGCCCAACTCCCAAGTCGACGACAATCCAGGGAGTTGGTTTCTTCTCCACTCCCGACGGCGTCCGCCCCGGGCAGCTGCCCGGCTCTCAACTGCCCTCGTCCTGCCTTTTCGGCCTCTTAGGACCTGCTCGCGTCGTGGCCCCCGTTGCGCTTCATCGAACCCCGATCCAGGAAACGCCGCAGAGGGAACAAACCGCGTCAGATACCGTTTCAGAAAGCCCAGGTTCAACAAACTCTGTCTGCTGTCCTAGGGATCCTGGATCCTGGCAGCAGCTCTCTCACCCTCTCTGCCTCTATTCTCTCGCCACGCCCACCCTCTCCACCCCGACTCCAGCAGCCATGTCTCGATGAGGTTGGCTCGCCCTTGTCCGCAGACCCAGGCGACCCAGACGACCCAAACGGCCCAAACGACCACTACAATACGCCCCTCACCCCACCACACCCGTTCTCGGCCGCTATTACATACAGCTGGACGACACCTAGAAAAACTCCAGCTTGCAACTCGCTCGTCTTGCAAGCTTTGGATTTAAACACTTGATATCCACTTCTGTACGCCTAGACGCCTTCACCTCTTTTCCTCTTCTCTGACTTCTTTTCAACGACAAGCATATCGCTCCTTTAAGCCCATCTTCTGTCCTCTGCCAACTCCCCGCCACCTATTTCCTGGCCTCCCCTTCTTCTCTTCTTTCGTTTCTGTCCTTCCTTGAAGCCCTTTCTTCTTCTACTTCTGAATCACCTCGAATTCCAGTTCTTGCGTCATCTTGCTTTTGGCTTTCTCTTCCGCAGCGTGCAACTCTCTCACACATGAATTTAATACGTTCCTTGTCATTTGAGCTATGATGCTTACTTTGAAGCAGCCAACAACATACGGCTATAGGTCCGTTCATGATTTACCAACTCCGCCTGCGACATCCCGGCCTTCCCCTCCTCCAGGCCAGACAGAGGCTCTGTACCATCCTTATCCGACGACTTCACGCAATCATAGTCCAATTAGCGGCAGTCATACCATGTCAGCGACTCACCGTGGGCTGCCACCTCCAGCAGCAATGGCACTTCCTCCTCAGCAGGCTTCATCATCAGGTGTGCCGCCAACACCTCATCACGGCCATCAACAGCAACAGCAACAGCAACAACCGCCACCCACACATCCTCCACACAGCCAAGATCCCTCTGCCCATGGCCAGCCGTGGACGACTCTACCACCACCCCCTCAGCATTGGCATGGATCCGAGGAAGCTATGAGACACTGGCTACAAGCCAAAGCAGAAGAGGAGAAGACAAGGCAGGAAGAGGAGAAGACGAGGCAAGAGAGCCTCCGCCTGGAGCAACGAAGAGTTGAAATGGACATGTTGAGAGATTCGATCCGAGGCGGGATTCCTCCGCCCATGATTCCTCTGGTATTTGCTGGGATGGGTTCTGGCGGGGCATTGCCCCAGGCAGCACTGGACTGGGCTCAGCAATTCTTTCCGCCTTCGCAGAGTCACCACTTACAGCTCTTGCCCCCGCAGAGGCAACAATCCCCTGATGCTCAGCAGAGAGAGGGCCATGCTCAGAGCCAAGGTCCATATCATCCCGGACCAAGTGGCCCACCCCCACCACCACCCCCAGGTCCCGGAAGTTACGTTCCATATCCCGCATCACCATCGAGACCACGAGGACAGACAGTCAGCGGGGTAGTTGGCCGCACAACGGGGGGAGGAAATGTGCCTGCCCATGCTGGACAATCCGGCGGTCCCATGCCGGCACCACCATACGGTGGCGGGAGTCATGAGTCCCATATGCATGCGCCTTCAGCGACCCAAGAAACGAGCCCGAGCCTCTACTTTCATCATTGGCAACCACCAGCGACGCAGTCTGGGAGTGGTAGTTCCAACAGACTAGGAAGCCCGCCCGGTGCGTCCAAAACAAAGAGAAAGCGAGACTCGGTGTGAAATACTAACATGAGGCCTGTTTTTTTTTGTTTTTTTTTTTCAAATAGGAAATCCCAATAAAAAACGCAAAGCTACGGGATCACAGTCAGCAGAAACCCCTGGCGAACAGCGACTCCGATCTCCTCCGCCATTCATACAGAGCACCTTGTCGAATCCTCCGCCTGCTCGAAGGGGGGGCCATAAACGGCAAAAGAGCGATGTCACATGGTATCGACCAGCAGGATATCACAGCATGGAGGAAGCGGAACGAGCGCCGCCACCACCACATGGCCTGACACCGAATCGAGACGTGAAGGCGGAGTTTCCCCGCCAAGAGAGATATCTTGGAGAATCGAGCAGGCACTCGGTGTCTACGCTACTCACACACGATGCATCTGGACGACACTCGCGCGAAGCCTCACGATGTCATTTCCAATCAGCCCACGAAGATGACAGGCAGATTGCTCCCCGACACCGGGAAGAAGTTGGGATGCGCCGGGAGAGAGGCTCACCTCGAAGGGATTCCGACTAGTTGAAGCTAAATTGGGTGCTCATTTTTTTACTCTTCAACCACACATTGTCTTGATTCTTTTATCCTTTCCTTTACCCGCCTTCAATTTCTCCAAGACGTCGTCGATCGATATCTGAGGTTGTCGGGAAGCATGGGTGTGGCTGCACAAATTCAAATTCGTTGACAGTACGGATCGCCAAAACTGGCATTTTCTTTCGGAAGAAGGGGTTTTAGGATATATTCAGCAAGGAGCCAAGCATATGGAATGATTGTAAATGAGCCAACAAGGGTTTTTGGATATGAATATATCCTTCCCTCGCACCCTTTTTGCGGCGTTGACATGGAATCGGGAATGGGGTGCTTCTGACACTGCCTGATTCTCTTTCCTTTCTCGAGTCAAATTTGTCCAGTTTCGGAAAGCATTCATTGCAATCAGGGTCTTCTTATCCGTATTCCTGGGATTTACAGCACCAAGCATGTCCATTGTGCAATCATTGTTACAGGGAGGGCAAGATTTGAACGCGGCATGTGGGTAACGAAGGGTATTTTTTTTGCATTTGTATTGATACATTGATGTTTGTTTTGGATGTCCTCGGGAGATTTCGCATATGGTAGCATTGTACTGGGAGTCAAGGGAAATTTTTCAACTCTTTTCATTTCTGTTTTCAGTTCCAACCATTCCTAGTTCCCTAGGGAATGACTCATGAATAAAAACCAGGATGCGATGAGAAGTACCAGAATGGATCATGTGAGCCAGCTTACCTTTTTTTGTTTTCATTATTATTATTTTTTTGTCTGGGATGGTTGAATGGAATGATGGGAGAGACATTACTGGCGGGTTTATTCTTGCTCAAGATGGACGTGGCGGCAATCTGGAGAAAGACCAGGGGTCCAGAGCCGTCCTGCAATCAGAGTGAACATGGGGGGGGGCCCCCGGTCACGGTGGCACAGAGATGCAGATGACCCAGGAGGGAGGGACATGACGCGGATCAAGTGGTGGGGGGTAGAAAGATTGGGCTGGGACAAGAGGTTTCAGAACACTGACGGACATGGGGCGGCAACCCCAGGCAGGAAAGAGTGCGTAGATCTGAGAAACGCGAGAAGTCAGATCGGATCTGGAGCAAAAAGGGGAATGAAATGAAATTGAACGGCTAGAGGTGAGACAACGGGATGGTTTTTGGGGGGGGGGCGACTCGTTGTTTCCCTTTTGCACAAGTTCTTCAATCTTTAGCCGCAGCCGGGCCCGGGCCCGAGCCCGAGCCCGAGCCCGAGCCTAGCTAGCATGTTGAAAACAAGAAGTTGAAACACGGCCCTGTTCGACCACAAGGGTGTGTGGCCAACATGCCAAAGATGGTTGAGGGGGGGGGGTTTCCTGTTCAAAAGACATACCATGTACAAACAAAAATTAATAGAAAAAAAAAAAAAATAGAAACCAGCGGCGTGCAGAAAGCGGAGCTCCACCCACGTTTTTATCCGCTTTCGGACAGCGGGCACGGCGTCAGGGGTCCGTGATTGGCTGCGCGGCGTGCGGGGGGGGCGGGAAGCGGGTGGACGGGGTGTTTTCGGCGGAGAAGAAGTAGGCGTGAAGAATGAAAAGGGGGGGCGGGGGGGGAGAGGATATTTCTGCTGCGATTGAGGCGTTGCGAATCCGGTGGGAGACGACCAATGTGGTTGGTAATGTGTGCGGCTGTTGTTTCGAAACCCTCAATTTGGGGAGGGGAAAGGAAGGGGGGGGGTGTCGTTCACGTCTGATGTTGGCTTGTTTGAGAACAAGACAGGCGAAAGACAAATGTTGGGCTTTTTCCCCCGGGCGCTGGCTGGCTGGCTGCAGTTTTACATGTGCGCATTTCCTGTAGAACATCGCGAGCTGCTTTTGTTCCTCGGTTCTTCTCTCCTCCGTCCATGTCCGTACTGAGCAAGGGGCTTGACCTGACCGGGTGCCGTTGAGTTGAGACGAAAATCTGGGTGTGCCGTCTTATCCTACCCCTACCCTACCCTTACGGTACAGGTACAAGCGTGAAATGTCTACCCAGCAACGCGCGGGGACGAAAAAGGTGTGAAGTCGTCCTCACGGCAATCCGAACATGGGGTACGTACCCAACAGACAGTAGTTGGTTCCACAGCGCAAAGTTCCCTTATGATTGCGACTGATTGCACGTCATGTGACATCGAGAAAAGAACAAAAACAAAGTACACGTGTAGGTCACGGCATGGCAATGATACACTTTCAAGCAGCGACGACCATGATTTGAACACATGTTGATTCCTCAGGGCACCCATCTACCGCGCCCAAACTGTACAGCCTAATTATATTCCCCAAGGGTATAATAAAGTCCCCGTGACTCCCAACCATCCGCTTCAATGTACCATGTACAGCAGATACAAAAATGAAAAGCACACAACCACCAGCGTGCTATGCCGTTCACTCATCCAGCTGCTCATGTGCGTTCTGTTCGTCTATTTCTTGACCACCAAACGTATGTCTCGTAAACCAGTAACAAAGGAGAATGTAAACCAATGCCTCAACTTTCGTGACCGTCCCAAGACGTCAACCACAACACATTGCATTGGCCGCTTTGGTTTTGGTTTTTTTTTTTTTTTTTTTTTTGGGGGGGGGTATCAATGATGACTAGCAATGCATGAGAGGTATATATAGGGAAAAAGACACACAAAGAGTCATCGTGTCTAATGAAAAGGGTAGACAGAGGAAAGGGAGTATAAAGGAGTGTATCGTTCCCTACAAGATGGAGATGTGAATCAGACGAAACCAGTAGACACAGCAATCGCGTTTTTTCGGCCGTTATCAGAGTGTCCAGAAAGGCAAGCATGCGTGCTAGGCCTTCTTCTTGCCCTGGTGTGTCTTCCACTCCGCTTTCGTCACCTTCATCAACAAGTCTTCGTCTTTGATGGGGATCCATGACGTCAATGCCTTCATGGCGTTTTCAAAATCAGAATCGAGAAGTACCTCTCGCAAAGCTTCGATCAGTGCGGCACTTGCTGCGTGCAGGACATCAAGCCCGCTTGCCGCTGCTGTCGGGGGTCCCTTGTTGGCTGGCGTTGAGGGCTTCGAAGCCATCGTTCTCGATGATGCTGCTGTTGCTGGAGGTGGTGCTGGCGCTCCCGCATCCTGGAAAGAGTCTCCGAGCAAAATGAAGACATCCCACACTCGCAGCTGCGCTGCGAATGGTATCGACAGGTTGAACAGCGTCAAGTACCATTTCGTTCCGTAGGCTGTTGTGTCAATGCCTAGCTCAAC
The DNA here is from genome assembly GCA_003814445.1 of Epichloe festucae Fl1. Classification (NCBI taxonomy): domain Eukaryota; kingdom Fungi; phylum Ascomycota; class Sordariomycetes; order Hypocreales; family Clavicipitaceae; genus Epichloe; species Epichloe festucae. The sequence goes on along the minus strand of CP031385.1, from coordinate 4,819,523 downwards.
CTTTGAAACAGTTGTTAGCATCCTGTTCACCACTAATCTGATCAATGTTTTCACTTGCAAGCTTCTCTGACACGGCCTTGCTGAGCCACGACCTGTCGAATTCGCGCAACGCCGTCATGAGCCCTTCAAAGTCAGGTGGCCGATAAAGTCGCTCCAAACCCCGCAGCTGCCACAGTCGCACCAGCATCACAAACGCCTTTTCTTCGTCAAAATAGCACAGTAATGTTGCGGCCAATGAAGCCATCCCCTGAACGTAGCCCGTTCCGGCAAAGTATATCGAGAGAGCGTGTAGTACCCGGAATAGCAGCCTCTGGCCCCCGCGATATCTCCGCCGAAACATGATGTGTCGGCTGATGGTCCGTGGAACATCCAAATCAATTTGCGTATCGTCCGGCGAGCTCCTCTCCTGCAAGCGGTGGAACGTCTGGATGATGTCCTCCGCCGATGGCGAGTCCTTGTTCTCTTTGGCCGCGGTAGCCAGAAACGACCACCATGCTGCACCACGCCATCGGTCCGGAATGCCCTTCCATGTCCGCTCGACAAGTTTGGGGTTCCTGACATCGAACTCAAATTCCATCCCCTCCCCCTGTTCGCCTTGCTTGACCACCTTGGCCATCTTACGCCACTTCTCCGACCTCTCCCACTCCTTCCTCTTGAGCGCTTCCGATATCTTTTCCACTTGTGCTTCCTCCACGGAGTCTTGCAGATTTGGCGAAATAGTCAGCATGTCGCCAGCTTCATCCATCCACCGCCGATTACGATTGTGAGGTAAAAGGTTGCTGGCTTGCCGAATAACCGACCGTGAAGAGCGTATGGACGCAACCGATCTTTCCGAGTTGACCGTATTAAGGGATCGCGCCGAGACTTTCCGGCTGGGTACTCTACCACCACCGGGCTGGGACGAGAATCCCATCGGATCGCGCTTTTGGAGCACATGTCGCCTTCTAGGAGAGAATTGTGCCGATTTCAATTCGGTCGGTGTGCTGTTCCGTGAAGTTGGCAACCGAGGAGGTGCAATGAAGCCATATCGGTCCACGTCGGCTCCGTCGACATCCTCCCAGTCTTCCAAGCCCCCTGCCAGCTCGTGCTCACGTCGCACGTTTTCCGGATAATGGGAGAAAGAGCTTGTAGACCTTGGTCCCGCGGAAGCTTGCCCAAGACTCGCGTTGCGAGCGCTAGACATTTCAAAAACGTTAGCGAAAATTCAAGCATCAAGAACTTCTCAGCAGCCAAGGGCGCTTGGAAGAGTTCAAAAGGGAGAAGAAGAAAAAAGCATACGGGTCATGGGAGTCCTCCTCTGCAGGAACCTCAGGAGTGGGCTCCAGATGCTCACAAAAGGAGAACCTGGCGCCGTCTTCCCAATTCATGGCATCGCTTGTTTCATAGAGAGATCTCACCTTTTGAGATTCTTTTTCGATATCGGGGGAAAGGACACGTATGTCGGGAGGAGATTGGTGATGTTTGTTGAATGATGACGGTGGCGGCGGCGGCGACGTGCGCGCGACCGAGCCGGGGACCGTTATGCCTGAGCTTGCTCGCTCTGCGATGGGTTCGTTGGATGGATTTTGATCGAGAGAGGGAGGCCGCAGGAGCTCTGCGGTGTTGTCGCCACGGCCACTGCCACTGTCATCGACGACTGGCAGCGGCGATTCATCGTCAGTCACAGCGTTCCAGGATTGAGCCATTGCCGCGCGTCTGCCACCAAACATTAAGCTTCCGCGCTTTGAGAAGCTAAGGTCAGACATGAAGGCATCGTCGAGTAAGCTGTCGGTAGGGATAAAGATGGCAAGAGGAGCGAAATCCGCAGCCCGGTCGGAACACGTGCTATCAATGGTGGTGCTTCCTGAGGAGGCTGGGCTCGAGAATGAGCCCCGCATCAGGGGCACGACGGGCTCCATCGGTTTTACCGCTTCTCTAGTCGAGCCAAACGCCTCGCTCGATTTTCTGCTTCCAAGGTTTGGGAGGCGGACACTGGTCCCTTTACCCAGCCTCCGCGGCGGCGACGACGAGGATGAAGACGAGGACGGTCGTGGAGGTGGTGGTGGTGGAGGAGGAGGAGGAGGGGGAGACGACGGTGGTGGCAGTGGTGGCAGTGGTGGCAGTGCCTTGCAAGTGCCGTTGCTGTTGCCGTTGCTGTTGCCGTTGTTGGCGGATGATGGGGACCAGAAGAGAGAGTTCGCTGCGGTTGACGCAACAAGTCCTAATACCGCAGGTGCAGCCACAGCGGAAGCAGCGGTTTGCTCACCAAGATCCACTGCCGCCTTCTTCAGCGCTCGACCGCCGGCACCCCGGTACTTGACGTGTTCCACCGCAGCAGCAGGGTCGAAGGCGGAGTCGCGCTTCCCATCCTCACTGTCATTGCACATGCACAGCGCATTGGCCGGTAATGACGGCGATCGCAGCGCGGGGTGCTGTAACAACTGCTGTTCGCTCGGCGGTGCGATGCCAGACATGAAAGCAGACGTGGGCGGTGGTGCCACAACCACAACAGGCCTGTGATTATTACACGACGACGAGGCCGCAGAGGACGGCCGAGTTGATCGCGAGGCGTTTGTTGTATTCGTGTTCGATCTTGAAATCGTCATCGAGCTGCATGAGCGCAGCGAGTTCTTGGCAGGCGGCAGCGGGATCGGGGGCTCTGCTGCCTTGGTCTTTTCATAGCGCAAGCCGACGAGATTGGCATCGTCGCCCTTTTGCCGCACAGAGGAGAACCGCGACGGCAGCATTGTGCCTCCTCAAAGGACTAAATGACCAACTGTCTGCCTTTTTTTTTTTGAGCCAGATCTGTGGCTGTGGCTGTGGCTGTGGCTGTGGCTGTGGCTGTGGCTGTCGTGAGTCGTGATGAGTCGTCACCACTCACCACCCGGGGACAGGCTGGTCGGTCTGGTCTGGTATTATGAGATGTGTGACTGAGCTTGCTGAGCGGGACTCGGAACCAGACGGCAAACGAAGGAGCGACGTCTGCAGGCGCAAGTGATGAAGCAAACGAGAGTTTGCGATCCAGATGAGATGTAAGACGAGGCAAAGAGGCAAAGAGTATGAAAGCAATGCCGAGAGCGGAGCAATGTGAGTGACTCGATTCTGGTGAGTGTAGAAGGGAAAGCGCAACCGTGAAACCTGGATCCGGACAGCCAGATAATGAATAATGAAAGCAGGCGCGACGGGAGTTGCACGTTGCATTTCGCTCAAAGTGGTGACTGAATGCCACGCCAAGGTAGAGATAAATGGGAAGGAAAGGCAAGGTTCATTGTGTCTTTATGAGACGGCGTACGGATCCGTACTGTACATACGTTGGTCCCCCTGCTGGTCCCGAACAAGTGCTGGACCCCGGCCGTTGATTCTCGAATCGGGAAATGCACGCATGGAGGCCTGACGAACTAGGACAGCAACAAGGTTGACCAGGTCTCACTTTTTGTTCGCATCATCCCTTTGTGGCCATTCACTGCCGAGAATGGTGTTCCCAAGTCTTATGCGCATAATGTACATGTAGGGATCGTCCCAGTCCTGCGGTTTCAGGAACCAGATTTGTGGAAACGTCTCGTCGTGAGCAATCCACGAGCCCATTCTAACCAGTTCCGTCCGTACAAGAAGAAGAAATGAAGATGTCGATGTGGGAGAGAAAAAAAAAAAAAAAAAAAAAAAAACTCCATCACGGCTTCATGAACGGCTTCATAACCGCTGCAAACTCTCTGTGAGTGCACTGTGCATCTAGCCCTGCAAGGTTGTACTTTCCCGACAGCCCGCCCCACTCGCTCCGATGACGCTAGCAGCTGACCCAGGCCTCCCACCAATCAGCTCGGCATCTGCACCGCACATTTTAAAAGAGAAAAGGGAAAAAACGTCTTCTTGATGAAGGAAGCTGTGTTGGATTGCTGTCGTAGAAAAGAGTAATGGGTGAACGGAGCAGTGAAGACAAGGACAGGTGAGAGAAATGGAGGAGACGACAACTCATCATTCATCACTGTAGTTTTGCTACTATGAATATGCTGCTACTGGACTGGTGTATCAAATCTTGACCTCGAAAATCCTCTTTCAAATGCCATTTGCTCCGATTGTTCCCAGGGACGATAGGAATCTTGTTTATAACTTCTCGCATCACTGCCTGCTTTAATTCAAACCTCCTCGTTCTCCCAGTCCTTCTCCTCAAACATGGGCTCCCTTCTCACACCGCTCACTTCCAGCTTCTCCAGAAATTCAGCCGGCACCGAGGGAATGTATTTCCTCTCCCGCTCCCTGTTGACTCCTCCGAACCCTGCCCCATACGACACGAGCATGTCTGTCACAGATGGTAGCGTGAACGGCAGCATGAGCGCAGGGTCCATGAGGAGATGCTCTGGGGCATCGTCTTCCCCGCCAGACCCTTCGGCTCCGTTCCGGTAAGTTGGACTCGCCATGCCTCCAGGGGTATCAAGCAAGCTGTTGTTCTTGCCGCCCCCATCGAACTTCCCTTGGACTGGAGTCGTTGGGCCGCTGTCTGGTCCGCCCACCTTGGGAAAGGAGGGTGACGCTGCCTGGCTGCGGCGCCTGTCTCGTTTGAGAGCCGCTTCTTTCTGAATCGCCAACAGGTACTTCGTCGCGCTCTTGGGGAGCCCCTTTTCGCCAACTTCGGGTCGGTAATGTGTCGCCGCATGAATGAGCTGTTGTGGTGTGAGCCTCTTCAGTTGCTGGAGGGTCCCGACAAGCGCTTCGAGGTCGTCCGCATCCAGGGACGAGAAGCATTGCAGCCACTGAAGAAGTTGGATGACGGGGGCGAGGAAGCGCCGGGCGGCATCTATCGTTGTTTCGCCTGACGCCTTTGTGTCGCCGCCTTCGTAATGCTCTGCTTGTCGGTTGTTTGTTCGAGCCCAGTCCTCGAGGATCGACACATTCATTCGAATCTGCATGGCCTTTGTTCGCGCCAGGTACTTTCTGTTCGACATGATTCTGTTGAACAGCTCCGCACCAATCCAGTACAGTAGCTGTGAAACAATCTGTGAAGTGATGACTGAGTGAATGTCGTAGAGGTCCAGAACAAAGAGCGTCGAAGAGAGGAGAGATGTGACGTTTCGGGGAGCGGGTTTTGCCCTTTGCTTGGGTGAAGGCGGCCGAAATCTCTTCTCCATCGGCTCCTCCTTGACCGCCGCCTTGCGCTTGAACAGCTTCCATTCGTTCTGGAACGTAATGTCCTCGAATCCGGGTATCGTTTCGTGGTCGAGCATGGCTGCGTCGAGGACCTTGTCCAAGCGTCGTTCCGCGTCGCGGACGATCAGAATGAATATCTCGTTGATGAGCTCGGCCAGATGCGCCTGGAACTCCGCCGTCGCCTCCACGAGCCCAGCGTCCTTCTTAAGATAATGCAGCAACAACGTGGCGTTGGAAATCCAAAATGCTAGTATTGTCATGTCCCATTGGCACCTTTCCACGACGTCGTTGATCAGGTCCATTGCCGTAACGAGCAGCTTTTCCAGGAGCTCGGGGCTGGCATGATAATGCGCGTATCTGGCACTCAGGAAAATCATGTTGGCCGGCACGGGCTTTTGAGTCGGCGACCGTTGCGGCGTCATTTTCGTAACGATGATGTCCAGTATTCGGTCTAGCTCGTGTTCTTGGAAAACAAACATTTGATCATGCAAGCAGCGACTCCAATCAAACTCTTGTTGTTCCTCCTCAAAATCGTCGACCGCCTGGCAAAAAAAAAAAAAGAAAAAAAAAAGAAAGCGTAAAGTTAGCTGATACATCCGTCTCTCCGTCTCATTGGAAAAACTCATCTGCGTACCTCGGGTGCATCATCCATGCCGACGTTGCCCAGGTCGACTTCCAAATCTCTCGCACTGTCCATCATCAGCCTCCTTCGCAATTCGTTTTCGGCCATTTCCTCTTCAAATCGATCTTGCGAGAAGCCCGGGTTGTAAAAGTCATCGCCCATTCCTGCATTCCCAATATTGTAGCCGTTGTCATGCAGGTAAAAGGACATGTCGCTATCGGGAGGAACAAAGTCGAAGGCAGTACGTCCCGAGGACGTCTTTTGGTCAGACGAGGCACCATGATCCAGGAGGAGCTTCGCAATTCCCTTGTGTCGATTCGTCATGGCCCACATCAGGGCTGTCCACTGGTTCTGGTCCTGCTTGTTAACGTCGGCGCCGGCATCGATCAAAACCTTGACTACGCTTTCATGTCCCTGACACTGTCATCAGTCCTGCAAGAAACGACGGCCTGCATGCACGCGTGCGGAACGACTCACGAAGCAACTGGCGTATATCAAGGGCGGGGTTCCTTCTTCGTCAGCAACATCGACATCGACATAGTCCTTGACATTGCCGCCGAGTAATCTTGTGACCTTTGCAGCATCGCCATTGCTTGCTGCCATGATAATAGACTTTTGTAATCTGTCCTTCTTCTCGGATTCTGACAATTTTTCGTCGTTCGCAATCGTCTGTTCATCCTCAAGCCCATGTCCGGCTTGATTAGCGGCAGCTTGGGCTTGAAGCATCTCCATCAGTCGCGTGTCGCTATCCTTGGGCCCTTTGGAAGCTCGTTGCCCGTATTCGTCGTCGTTCAGTGACAAGTTCCCAAAGCTGAGGGGCTTTGCTAATGCTGGCGAAGTAAGGAATTGTGATTGTCCTGCCAAGTTGGAGAGTCAAAAAAGTTGGCATGCGTTCAACGTGCGTAGAGGGATACGGGGTCGTCATGAGATGACCACCAACCTTGCCAGCCATCGTACATCTCAGTCTCGGCGACATAATCTTCTTTCGGTGCATGTCTTCGATCGTCTAGAGATGTGGGAAGGTCTGCGGGCACAACGGGTGGCTGGTGGTCGCCGTTGTTGGTCAATTCTTCCGAGGCCATGGCGGGAGGAGGGGCAATGGCGGACTATGATATCCTAGCTCATCGACGTCGGAGCTGCCCTCGTTGGAAAAAAAAAAAAAAAAAAAAAAAAAACCCCGACGGGCGCCTTCGCTTGTTCTCTCAAAGCACGTTGGACGGTCTGTATTCTGGGAGCGATGGATTCGTTTTCTGAGCTTTCCCTGGCGCGAGGGAGCAGTTTGGCAAGGTGCTGTCGTGTGATGTGGTTGCAGGAGACGTGCTGTGTCAGCCTGTGTGGGACAAGTCGTCATTAGCCTGTCGATTTAAAATTGGTCCGTGCACCTCGGTTCAACATCTTCTTTGCTGTGATTAAACTCGCACCTCGCTTTTCCTTTCCCCATGCATTTTTCTCCAACGAATTCGAGGCCAGCAGAGACTGCATCAGGCACACCGAAGCAAGCCCTGAGCCAAGTATGCCGCCATTGCCGCTGTTGCACGATGAGTTTTCCACTCTTCGCTACGGATTACAATCATGAGTTGTTCAACCTACAAGGGATCGAGTAACTTGCCCCGAACAACCTTTTCTGATTTCGGGTTCTTGCGACATGAAGCTACCATGAGAGGCTCTGCCCCCACACCACATAAAATGTAGTGCCGTCATCCCATCAGCCTCATCATGAAATCTCTCTTTTTATTATACGTGCTTGGGGCCCGAACCAGCCTCATCCAAAATCACCAACAGTGCCTTGAAATCACCAACTAATACACGTCCTGACTGCATTGCATAACTTGACTCAAGATACGGATAGCCTCTGGTCGTCCCGTCATGTGTCTCGAAGGGGCAAAAAGGTTGCACAGAGGGGACGATATATATCCCCGGTCTCATCTGCAAAGACAAAGTGGGCGCGTTGCCCGCGACTCACATAAATAGCGCAGAACTGTGGAGGGCCTGGCCTCTGCTGTTGTTTTGCTAGATTTTGCTCTGCATGATGACGGTGAATGTATGTATGTACTCCGTACATCTCGCTGTAGCAATCACATCAGTTCCCGGCTTGGCTGGTCAATATGTAAATATGTATGTTGATATTCTCCCACGGCGGGGGCGCGGCGCGGCGCGGATGTGTCTTGCAATTTTATTTCGTGCTTGGCCAAGCTGGCGACAGGCAGACAGACGAGATGAGGCAACGTACGGATTGCGCACAAATTAGTGGCCAGTCGGCTGCGCCTCTTTTCTCGTGCAACACCAGCCAGTCACAGCCCCGGCAAAAGTAAGCTCAAATCGTCATAGAAACATCATCATCATCACTGTGTTACGGATAACCTCGGAACCAGACTGAGCTGTCCCAGACCCGACCACCCAAAAAAAAAAGAAAGAAAAGAAACACCACATCCGTCTCGTCTCCGTCTCGTCTCCGTCCCGTCGAATATCTACCATCCTCCCTCCCGTCAACTCGTCGCCGTGAGAAGAATTCACCTCATCTACCATCTACCCCTCCTCCTCCTCCACAAGCCCTGGTCTAAGCTTTCCCCTAAAGTCGGCGACGACGTCTGGTCTAGACGCGCGGCGCACAACCAAGGCCTTTTTAACTTTCATCGCGCCCGTGGCTCACAAAATTTTCCTCCCTCTTTTTCCGCCATCGGAGATATAAACTCGACCATGGCCAGCGCAACAACGGGGCTCCCAGGGGATGTGCCGGCACGCGAGTCTCTCGGGCATCGTCGTTCTGAGACGGAGCCGCTTCTCGGGAAACCCGGTGACGCTATTTTGCCCGAAGGCGCATCCATAATGAGGAGTTTTGTCATCGGTACGTTTTGCATCATGAGACATGAGACATGACACGGGGAAGGACACGTCGTGCCGCAGCAGCTGACACTCCTTGCTTTCCCCTCGTCCCTGTAGGAACCGGCATCATCGCCGAGCTGGGCGTCGTTCTCCTCTGTGTCAACATCTGGGTACACATCCTCTTGAAGCCCGTCATTCTCTTCTCAGGTCACCCCGTCGCCATGTCCATCGCCGTCTTCACCCTCGTCCAATCCATTCTCAGCCTTCAGCCTACCGAGGCGCTTCACCAGAAACGCATCGGACAGCTTGTCCACGCGGCGCTTAACCTCGTCGCCTTCGCCGCCATTGTGACGGGCGTGGTCATCATCGAGGTCAACAAGGCTCGCAGCAACGGGCCTCATTTCCACTCCGCACACGCCTACGTCGGAGTCATCACATTGCTGTTGATTGCGGTGCAGTACGCTGTTGGCTTCACCATGTGGCTGACGCCCGGACTGTACGGGGGCGTAGACAAGGCGAAGAAGCTGTACAAGTATCATCGGTTCAGTGGGTACTTTGTCCTTGTGCTGCTCTTGACGGCCGTGTGCACCGCCATGGAGACGGACTACGTGGTGAATGTGTTGGATATCAATGTCTGGGGCGTGGTGCTGGCTGCTGTGGTGGTTGTGATCGGGGTGTTCCCGAGGATTCAGAAGCAGAAGCTGGGGTTTGGCGTGAGGAGGCCCGCTGTGAGTGAGTCTCAGGCTTCTGATTGATCTTCGGGAGGATCATGCCATTTCTGATCCAGAATAAATCATAATGAGATGTGATTTATATTGCGCGTGAATAGTTTTTGGCTGCGTTCTCATGTTCTCTCTCTTTGACTTGTCTACCAATGCAAACATCGCAGTATGCAGCGCGTTCATGCGAGATTCGAAAAAAGCTTACCCTCGGCAACTCTACTGACTCTGAGAACCGCTACCGCCGGGGTGTCTCCTGCAGATATCTTGCCCGTGACCAAACTGACTTGCCAAGTGTGTGTCAGGCATCTTCCAAGATGGGGCCAGCATAGGTCCGTCTCCCGGGAAGATGTCATGGGACACGTACCTAGCCCGGAGTTGTCGACTGAGGACGATGTAGATTCAAACTCGCACTTATGGACCTACAAATTATACATGGATGGGCACGCCCGCCGAAGGGGAAGAAGTGTCTCCTCAATCTCCTAGAGGAAGTAACTCTATTTGACGGAAAAAGGATTAAAAAAAAATCAGCTGACACTGGAGGAAAAAAAAAAAACCCAAGAGACGGCGTGTGCTGCAACAATACGAAGTCCACCCTGTGCTTTCTCCTTTTATAACTCTTTGACAATACTAGTATTACATACTCCGAGTGTACAGCTAGCTGATTGCGGCTGTTGGATTCATCAAATAAAAACAGGCGGAGCATTGGGCTGGGCAATGCTGGTTCTGCAGTTTTCGTCTCCCAATCAGGCAACTTCTCAGATGCCCAAGGTCGGGGCCTGCTGCATTATTGTATGCTGCCGACGGCCTGCCTGGTGCAGCAATGGAACAGGTAGGCTTAGTACTTACCCCCAACTATGACAAGCATGCTTATGTGTATTAAGACGTAGTTCCTTCCCGAGCTTTACCGAGACCCTGCCTCTCATGCCATTTCCAGCGACGGCGGCGTCCAGAGCATGCTTTCTTCCAAGTATAGCTCCGTTCGGTCCTTCGAGCCGCGCGGCGGGAGCATCAGCTGCAACCGTTGCCTGATCTCGAAACCCAATCGTTTATAGAGCGGTACAGCAGACATGACTGCTTCCAAGATGATGGCCTTGCCTGCAACTGCCGCCATGTCTTCCAGCTCCCTCAGCAGGGCTGACGCGGCGCCTCGGCCGCCCCATCTGGGATGTGTGCATAGAAATGTGACATCTGCAAAGTCGTTTTCAGTGAGATTGCGCCCAGTCCACCGCGGTGCCGCCCAAGTCCAGTGAAAGTGTGCTGCAGCCGTGCGCGCGGTAGGATACACATACACACACGCCAATGATACGATAACCTCGTTTCGAGTTCGAGGTCTCTCATCAGTTTCGACGAACAACAGTATCGGCAGAATCTCGGGTGCATGGTGCCAACAACGCCGCCATGGGGACCATGCAAGAAAAGGTTCACGGCAAGCAGGAAACAGGCACTACATGATGGAAGACGGAAACTTACGAAAGTATCCCCTCTCACCCATAAGTCTTCTCCTCGCATCAGCTGCGATGTTCGCATACTCGTCCAGAACATGTCTCCCGCAAAATTCTGGCCATTCGTCCTCGACCGTGCTGGTGGAAGGTGGCGGCGAAACTTCCCCACCAGTTCCGTACTCCAACCACTTGATGAAGCTGGCGACTGCACCCGTTGCGGGATCCCGCGCTATCAATACCCCCTTGTCTGTCTCGTGAAGGTGCTCTATAGTGTTTTTGGTAATCCAGCCGTGGAAGAAGTCCAAGGCCTGCGGACTCGGGAACTGGGCATGAGTGAGAAGGTTGCTTTTCATGGCACCGAGGTGGATGTCCGAAATGACATGTGCGTCGTCCACGAGGGGGGTAACGATGTCGAAGGCGGGTTTAGCCATGGTGATGTCGGGGCTTTGAGGCTGGGAATGCGAGAATCTGAGAATTCGGTGTTCATCATCGAAGGCGCAATCGGGCCATGATTGACTGGTGGAACTGGAGGAACGTTGATTCTAGGTTTTTCGTTTCCATGCTGCACCGAGGACATCATGTGACGAGATTGTGGATTCTGAAGCCGCATCTTTTAGGACCGCCGTCAACCGTCAACCATCAACCGTCAACCTACACATGTGCGCTGGTAATTCAAACCCCATGAGATCCCGAGCACAAACTTGTGCCATGGTGACTCACATCCAATGACACGAATCATATGGCTTTCCAGCCGGCCCGTTCCCCCAACAACAAACAACCTCACACGCCGAAGTCGGCCGTCCCGTATGCACGTACGGCTAGAGAGTTGACGGACACTACGGGTGCAGTAATCCGTATATATATATATTTAGTAGATAGATGCATAATTTACCACAATCAGTAATCACCCAGTGCACGCGTCGCACCACTAGCAAAAAGAATAAAATAAAAAAAACCCTTCAACTGACCCCACACCACGTTGCGCTCCGTTTCCGGCTCGCCCCATCGTCGACGCTGCTGAATGCCCCGTCACCGCCATTCTACTTGTTCCCAACATCTGCATCGTCGCCGTTGTTATTCAAGTTGGGCAATTGACATTTCCTTCCGACTCTGACGGCCACACGTGTCCGGCATTGCCATTGGCGCCCGAGCCTCGGAAACCCCTGAGAAATCAATCAATTCAATCGCATTGACGGTTGTGTCAATCAGTCTGCACCTGCAGCACGCCGCTTCCAGCTGTCAAAGCCTGTCATCCATCCCGTTACACTCGAGGCTGACAGACGGCCAGCTGTAGCACGCGCGGGCGCACCAAAGCACCAAAGCAGAGATTTATCTTCCAACACAACTCCCAGCTCGCCGCCCCCAAAGTAAGCACGACGTCGACGCTGACGCCGACGCCATGCCTCGAGACAACAGGGACCTGGACAACGCATCATCGAGCGGCCAATCAAAGCGACCGCCCCTCGATCACCGCGACAGCGATTCTCAGAGCGACACGACAAATACCTCGGGAGCTCCATCCCACCAACATCGCACCAAGACTCATCAGACGCATCCGAAGCATCACCACCACGTCGGCCGCCTCACCGCGCGCGTCCCTTCCACCAAAGCTTTCCACAAACAGCATGCGCATGCGCATGTGCATACCAGCGCCCACGGCCACGGCCAACCGCCCAAGTTGATTCGACGACAGACTTCAAGACCGGCCTCGCCCACCGAGGTTGAGCGGCCGCCACACCGCAGAGCTACCAGCGAAGTCAAACTTGCCCGTCGATCGTCCTCGGCCAACCTGCCCAAGAGCCCGTCGCCCACGAGCCTGAAGCGCAATCGCTCCCACGTAGAGGTCGGCAAGCGAACTCGATCCTCAGACAAGCTCAAGCGGACGTCGAGCGGAACCGGCATACATCGCCATACACCCAAGACGTGCAGTAGCAAAACCCAGGTGCATTTCGATCTTGGTAGCGACGATCAGGAAGACGAATGGGTTGATGCCAGCGGCTCCAATTCGCCGTATCTGTCTCGGAAAGGCTCGCTCACCAACGGCAGCGCGCAGTCTTCGCTGCGACACGAGCCAAGCACAGAAGATCCTCGGCCCACGATCCCCAGCGCTGCTTCCCAAGCCCAGCAACAGAAATCCGCGTCGCCCGCGTCACCGCCGTCACCGCCGTCGCCGGCCGACAAGGAGACATCACAGCACAAGGAATACATCACTTCTCGGCTCTTGCAACGAACCCCCTCACACGGTGCACCACCCCAGATGACTGTAGACCTCGCCAAGGGCGCACCCGCCCAATTGGCCAGATCCGTCAGCTCGACCCATCGCACTGTAACAACCCCCTTAACTCCCTTGACGGGCAGCAATTCAGACGAGCTGGTGTCACGATTCGTCGACACCCCCGGATCTGGCCTGACCAGCCACGGTTCCTTCTATCGGCAACCCAACCACAGCACAAGCCAAAGATCCGATGAGCTGCCTCCAAGACCCAACTCCATGGCCAATCTGGACCAGTCCCCCCAGATGAGATGGTCGGAACCAAAAACACGAGCACCAAGTGAAGTGGACACGAGCGCATTGGTTCCAGAACCAGGCAGACGGACGGCGGCTCCTCTCGCGGAAACATCACGAACCCAGCAGAAATTGAACCTGCAGCGAGCCAGTTCCGTCTTGGAGCCCGGCCAGGGACTGTCCGGGGGGGGCGGACGGGCGGTCGGAGCGAGCCCCTTGATCGGAGTTGGCGGGCCCGGCTACGACGGGGGAAACAGCCGCGATCCTCGCATCAGTAAGCTCCTGGAGAGGACAGGGATGGAGTACCTCGTGGTTCGAAGATACCAGAACCCCGCCGCCCGATCACTCGACCGTCTCAGCCGCCTCCCAGGCATGGACAAGACGCGAAGGATACCGCGAACACACACCAGAGCCGTCAATGGCAAGCACGGGCATGCCGTGGACGCGAGCGCTCGGCACACGCGAAACGTCAGCATGCCCGATGCTCGCCCGACGGCACGCAAGACCGGCGGCGGCTCAATAAGAGCCAACGAAGCTGGTTCCAGCTTCGAAGGAGACGACGTCAGCCGGCTGGACGAACGACTCAGTGGCGCGAGCCTGGTTGCGGCAGACGAGGAGGATGGAACCAACGCCTTGCTACGAAACCTGTGGGAAAAGTCCATGGATTTAAGCGCCAGCACTGACTAGAAGAACTGCTACAATCGTTAAAAACTTGTACACCATGCGCCAGCACACCATGCACGAAACCAGAACAAACAAAAAACCCAAGTAGCCCGTGACCACCTCACCGTCCTACATTAGCGCTCGAGACCCGCGAACACAATCGGAGCTTAGACAAAAAAGGCGCATTATTTTGCTTTCAAGAACGGACACGGTAGATCCAAAACCCCCATCTTTCTTCTTTTTTTTTTTTTTTCCCCTTCTCCAGCACAATGGCGCTAGATCTTGAAATGATAAATCCATAGTATACTCTTAATGACTGATGACTATTCTAACTACCTACCTACCTACCTACCTCTTGTGCGTGCCGATGTCCTGCAACTAATTGACATGCACGCCAGTTCACGCCCATGCACGCATCTCTATTTTCAAAAAAAAAAAAAAAAAAAAAAGTCACATACTAAGACGCCTCCCAACCGGCGTCCACGTTGCCCCAGCGCCTCTCCATCACCATGAATATAAGAACAAATCCTTTGCAAAATTAGATGCCGGCTCCTGTTCATGGAGCCCTACATTTATGAAGAAGAGAACCCCCAGCGCCACATCCCCGCATTCAATACTATACATTCGGCGACAACAGATCATACTTGACACATCGCTCAACCTGTAAAGTTAGCAAAAAAAAGAAAAAGAAAAAAAAAAAGACTCGTCGTAACGGCACATCAATGGAAAGGAAGCCAAACAACGTACATCATCCACACTCGCCTGCAGAAACTTTCTGGCCTCGAGCCCCGCCCAGACCAGAATCATGGAAAAGTCGCCGCCGCGCGCCATGCTCGCGCCAGACTGGGCGCCGAGCTGTCGCAGGATGGGCAACGAAGTGCTGAGGAGGTCGACGTCGGGGTTGAGACTCCGCCCTATGCCCTCGAGGAGGAGGATACTGATGACGACGTTGACAAAGTCTCCTTCCATGCGGACGTGGTGGTTGCGCACCATGGAGAGGACTCGCTGGAGTATGTCGCCGATCTTGACGCTGCCTAGCGCGAGCGTTCGTGACTTGACGCTCAGCACGAGATGCTGCATCTTGAGCGCAAAGACTTCCTTGTCGAGGACGGCCTCGGGCTGGCGACAGCGTTCGCACATGAGGTGACCGGCCTTGTAGCCGTCGAATTCGGCCACGGCGCGGAACAGGTCGAGGAAGTTGGCGCGGTTCGTGGCGTTGAGCTCGGTGACGAGCCCTGTGTCGATGAAGATGAGCTGGGGGCGGTAACCCTCGGCGTCGATCTTGGCAAGCTCTGCTTCCCAGGCGGCCTTGGCGGCGCGGTGACGGTACGGGCGCAGACGCTCGAGGACTTGCTCTGTGACGTCGGCGTCGCTGTTGTGCGCGTTGGTTTCGGCTTTCTTGGACTTGGCTATCCGGAGCTCCGGCTGGGCGGCCTGGTAGAAGCGCACCATGATGTTGCCGGGGTGGAGGTCTGCGTGCACGAAGTTGTCGAGGAGGAGCATGCGAAGGAAGGCATCGAGGCCCTCATCCGCAATGTCATGCTGAAACACGCCGCCGCCGTTCTCCATGAAGGCGGCGAGAGGGATGCCCTGGGCGAACTCTTCAATGAGCACGTTGCGCGTGGTGAAGTCGGTGTAGGCATAGGGGAAGGAGGCGGTGGAGCGGTCCTGAAAGTTGCGGCGGAAGGTTTCGAGGTTGGCGGCCTCAATGCGCAGGTCGAGCTGGAGCTTCATCATTTCGCCAAACTGGCTGACCTCATCGGGGAGTGAGAGCCATTCAATCGTCGGAATGGCGTTGAGGACGGAGGCGAAGAAGCCCATGATCCTGAGGTCTCGCCTCACCGTTCTCTCGACCTTGGGATGCAGAACCTTGACGGCTACGTAAGAGGATGGTACACGCTTCGGCGATCTCTTGAGAACCGTGTCTACGTTTCGTCGCATGTTTTCTGTCAAGCCCTCACTTTCTTCCTCGCCGCCGAGGCCCTTGAACATGGACATGGACATGGCGAGCTCGGGCTTGAGCTTTGCTTTGTATACCTGCGCAATAGCCCCCACTCCGAGAGGCTTCTCGTCGAACTCGTCAAAGATGTCCTTGAAGTTGCGTCCGCCAAAGGCTGCCTCGACCGTTTTGCGAGTAGCGTGCATGGAGTGCGCTGGTGCGTTGGAGTGAAGCTTGGACATGGTGTCGCACATCTCGTTGGGGAAGATGTCGGATCGAGAGGCTGCCCATTGGCCCAGTTTGATGAAGGCCGGGCCTGCCAACTCCATTGACTTGACGAGAAATCCATACCACCAGAGCGTCCCGCTTCTCTCGTTGTCGCGATCTGCCTGTCGTGTGCCAACCCAAATCGCGGGGACTGTGATGATGACGGGCACGAATATGACCACCAGCTGGAGGAATCGGAGCCCAGTGCATATGGGCTCCCAAACGTACGCGTCGAGAAGGATGATGATCTTGTGTGCAACTTTGTACAGCCCGCGTTCGTCCTCGCCGACGGCTTTTCGCATCTCCTCGCGAGAAACCTCCAGCATTCGCAGCTCTCCCGTCTCGTCTGAGCCGCCATTGTCCTTCTTCGAGAGCTCGACGAAAGCTCCAGCGCTCAATGTGGCCGCGCCGGCTGAAGCGCGTAGAGCAAGTCGTCTCGGTGAGAAGCCATTCTTGGGGCCCCTCGACGGTATTTGCCTTGTAGGATGAAGTCGTGACGCGGCTCGTCGCAGGAGGGATGTCGAATTGGCCGTCGTTTGTCGGAGTGGTCGAAGCCAAGTGTGGCACCTTATGAAACAGGACCTCATGACGACTCGAAATCTTGGTTGGGCTACCGCTGTATGCAAGATGTGCCCATGTTCGGCGGCAGAGGGAGTTGTGACGCTGTTGATGCTGTTGTTGCCTTTGAAAGCAACCAACCAGACGTGTGAGCAATGACTCAATGAGTGGCACTTTTAGCACGCCTGAGGGTGCCCACAGTTCGGTGGCGGTACGGAGTAGTGACGTAGGAGATTCGTCCTTACATACATACTAGGGGGTGTTATTAGGTAGGGGTCTGGTGCGATAAGATTTTCCTACTTGCAAATTTCCTCGCCCATCCCATCTCATCCCATTCCTCGTCGTTCGGCCATACCTCTTTCACCCTCGCTTCCATCACAGCCCTCCTCTCGACAAAAGCGCTCCGCATCGTGCGACCATAGCTAGGATCCTTGCGTATACGTTCGTATCCTCTCTCTCTTGGCTTCGCCATGGGCTGGTTCTGGGCTGAGCCTACTCCCACTGCCGTGCGCACGCCCAGCGGCCACCCCCCCGTCGCCGGCGACCGAGCACCTCCCGTACGCAGCCTTCGAGTATTACCTCTTCGCGCATGCCGTCCTCATCACTGACGACTCTGAAATCATGTATCTAGGCCGGGTGCCCCATGCACACAAAGACGCTCGATGCGCTAAACCCCAACAAAAAACCTCAGAATCCGGACGGCCCGACAGCGTCAGCATGTCCCTTGCCCCGCGAGGAGGCTCGCACCACGGACGACGAGTCCAAATCGTTGTTGTCGCAGCTCAACCCACTGAACTACATGTTCCCCGATCTGTCGCAGCAGCGTGCTCCCAATCAGACGGTCGCGCTCCCCACAAGTCGAGAGGCGTCGACTATTCCCAAGGGTTCTGGGGACGGCACATGGGAGTATCCCTCTCCCCAGCAAATGTACAACGCTCTGCTGCGAAAGGGCTACACAGACACGGACATCGCAGCCGTCGAGCCAATGGTGTTGGTGCACAACTTTCTGAACGAAGGCGCCTGGGCCGAGATCGTGGGGTGGGAGCAGCGCTTCGCTCAGGGCCTATATCAGGGGTGGCGCATCTGTCGGCGCGGCGAGGCTCATGCCTCCGAGGAGCTCGCGCGCAACTGGAAGAATGGCAACGGGCCTGAGCCCAGTCTCATTCGTTTCCAGGGCAGGCCCAAGGACTTGACGCCAAAGGCCACGATGCTTCAGGTGCTGGGCTGGATTTACCCCTCCAAGTTTGGGTAGGCACGCCATTCTCTCTTTTGTACATTTGTACAATTTTTTTTTTTTTTTTCATTTTTTTGTAAAAGCACAGATACTGACATGGCGCGAAACAGCATCGAGTTACCTTTTGACCGACACGATTGGTACGTCTCCCGGGATGTCAACGGTGAGCAACAGCAGGTTCGCTACGTCATCGACTACTATTCTGGCGACCCCGAACCTACCGGCGAGCCCGTATTCTTTCTCGATGTCCGCCCTGCCGCCACGCCCCGAGGTGCTGCTGAACGAATCATTCGTTGGAGCACAGACGTCTGGTGGAAAGCAGTTGGAGGAGACAAGAGGGAACAGGACCCCCAGCCATTCTTCCGCCACAACGCTTCCAAGCCGTGGGGTTGAGAAGACCGGGCAGGCTTCCAGGCAGACGGAAATGGTTCGTTCCTTGTACTTTTAAGGCTGAAAAGGGAAAAGAGAAAAAAAGCAACACACGGTAATTCTACTCCTCACTAGCATGTCGATCGTGATTGGGTTGGTTGGCATAGGTTTTAGTTATGATTGAAACGCGATAGCGGTTTTGTATAATGGTATAATGCGAGATGTACATGACTTTTATTCGAGTCCCCTGCGTTTTTGGATGGGAAAGAGCATGAGTTGCGTCCGAGAAATATCATCATTTTCGAAGAATGTTTTATACCAGACTTGGTCAGACAAATTGCCTGCCTGTTGCTGACTGAATAAGGTGCGTAATGCGGATTTTGCAGTGAAGAAGAAGAAGAAGAAGAAAAAAAAAACAAGGGCGGGCACTTGTACGTCCGTAATACGGAGTGTATGTAGTCCGTACGGAAGTTAGTGCAGAGTCCAAGCTCTTGTTGGACTGCAACATGATGAAGCGCCGACCACCCGCCAGTCATAAGCCCCACCCATCAGGTGGAGAAGAGCCAAAGGGAAGGGGAAGTAAAAAAAAAAAAAAAAAAAAAAAAAAAAGGATCAAACAAAAAAAAAACCATCACCAATTGCCCACTTTTTTCAAAAACAAGAGGGCCATGGCACCAGACTCGTCGCCGACAAAAAGCGAGCCACCAACAAAGACAAAGGACGTTGCACCCGATCCAACCAACGCCTACTGCAGACTGCACATCACCCCGTTGGACCAAGACCTCCTCGAAATCGTCCTGCCGGCCTCGGTGCTCCCCCACGCCCGCAACATCTCGCTGCACACGCTCGAGACGTTCCCCGAGAAGCGCTACGGCTTCGTGGACCTCCCCCTGGCGGACGCCGAGAAGCTCAAGAAGAGGCTCAACGGGACGACGCTCAAGGGCACCAGGATGCGCGTGGAAAAGGCCCGCGCAGAGGAGCGACGCGAGCCGACGGGCCATGCCTCGGATGCGGACGCCAAGACGAGCAAGAAGAGGAAGGCCGCCGACGGGCAGGAGACGTCCGAGAAGCGCAAGCCCAAGCGCAAGCCCAAGCCCAAGCGCGACGTCAACGTGATAGAAGGCGTGGTCCTGAAAGACAGGAAAGTGAAGCGGGGATGGACCGAGTCCACTGATACAAAGGTGAAGAACAAGCGCAGCAGCAGGGACAAGTCGTCCGCCAAGGACAAGGACCAGGACCAGAACCAGAACCAGGAGAAGAAGAGGAAGCGCCCAAAGTCGAAATACACGGACCAGGACGAGTGTCTCCTCAAGACAAGATTGCCCCCCAACGCGGTGGGCAACTTACCTGCCGCCGGGGAAGCGTACAAGAAGAAGGGGAAGAAGAAGGGGAGGGAGGGCAACGCGAGAGAAATCATTGTTCACGAGTTCGAAAAGACGACCATCTTTCCTGGCTTCTTGAAAAACGAAGTGCCGCATAGGCAGGGCAAGGAGGCGGTCGACTTTGTGGACAGCAAGGGCTGGGTCGACGAGGATGGGAACCTCGTCGAGGCAGTAGAGGTCAAGGTCAGGGCCAACGACGGGTTGACCAAGGCGAAGCCCAACAAGAACAGGAAACCCGTGGAAAAGAAGATTGAAGCCCAGGAACCCTCCGACGACGACAGCACAAGCAGCAGCGGGACGTCTTCGGAAGAAGAGGACTCCGACTCGGATACCTCCGATTCAGGAGCACCAGAAGACATCCAGATGCTCCAGAAAGGCGAGGATGCAGTATCGAAGAAAGACCAAAGCGATGCATCATCAGGCAGTTCTTCT
This sequence comes from Epichloe festucae Fl1, assembly GCA_003814445.1. Classification (NCBI taxonomy): domain Eukaryota; kingdom Fungi; phylum Ascomycota; class Sordariomycetes; order Hypocreales; family Clavicipitaceae; genus Epichloe; species Epichloe festucae. The sequence continues at coordinate 4,799,443 of CP031385.1, read as the reverse complement.
GACGAGGACGGGGACGAGGACGGGGACGGGGACGGGGACGAAGCAAAAGAACAAACAACACGCGCCGGCCAAGAAGATTCCCGCCCCATGTCATCCAGTTCCTCTCGCAGCCTCACCATCCAAATCCCTCCCCCCACCACGCCCGGCAAAGTGCACCCTCTCGAAGCACTTTACAAGCGTCCGAAGCCCGACGGGGCAGTTGCGCTCGCCGCACCCGCCGAATCATTCACTTTCTTCGCCACTGGCGCTCAAGACGATGATCACGAAGACGAGGGCACTCCTGCGGTTACCGTGCCCATGACCCCTTTTACGCGCCAGGATCTGGAATGGAGAAACGTTAGAAGCGCTGCTCCTACCCCCGATACTGCTCATCCGAGTCGCATGAAGAACTTTTGGACTCCGGACGATGACGAAGAGGATGGGGTCCATGAGGACGAGGAGGGGGATAAAGAGACACGGCCGGACGGGCAGCAGGGGACGAGCGACTTCCAGTCTTGGTTCTGGGAAAACAGGCGTAACTTGAACAAGTCTTGGATGGCGAGGAGGAAAGCGGCAGCCAAGGAAAAGAGGCACAGGGAGAACAAATCGCGGGCCTCCAAGGCCATCTGACGAAGCATGGGCGTTTTCAACGCAGTTGCATCCATCAGTCAGCATCGGGTTCTCTACACGTAGTGAGGACCTGCACTTTGTAAAAATACCGGCCATTCATCTTGCACCACATCATCGTTACACTCCATCTAAACCGTACCGAATTCTGAATTGAACAAGCGAGTCAAAGTTTTCGAACTTTAGGATTGTACATTAATGATGACAAGCTGCAAGCTAGCGTAAATAATGCAGATTACAGTTCCGGTCTTCAACCCGGTCATGTGCAGCTAACCAAGTCATCCTCACAAACATGCGGTCTGTTGTCCTCCGAGCACGTGGCGCATCTTTTCTTTGGCTTCGTCATTCTGCTCCCAGTCAATGCTTCATATATGCCCGAGGTGTCGACCGTAGGCCGCTTCAGGGTGCGCTCTCTGATGATGCTGTCTCTAGAACGAGTGTTTGCCGCCTGCGATGGCTCAAGTGGCAGCAGCATCTCGGGCTCTGGTGACCAAGTACCCCATTCTCGTGAGTGGAGGCCCTCTTCACGGATAGAATGCTGACTGTTCTGACGGAGCTTGTTCAATACATGGGGGAATAATTGGCCTTGACTTTCCCATGGCGATTGATTTGTTGTGGGAATTTGCGAGGAACGACGACCCCGGGATACTGAACTGATTGAGTTGCCCAGATGCTTTCCGCTGGCCCCTGCGGACGATTCAGTGCCCCGGCGCTCTTGGAAACAGGTACCGGCGCTGAAGAGAGGGTTTTTGCTGAACACACTGTCATCACATGGTACAGACAAAGGCAATGGTTGTTCCCACACACTCTCTGGAGAATTGGGTATCAAGCCGCTATGTGCATCGACACCTCTGCGGTACAAATTAGACGATTGAGTTTGTAGCAGTTGTTCGATTTCAACAGGCGGCTTGAGCCAATCATTGGTGCATTGTCGTGGCCGTAACTCTGGAAACGATGTGATGTTGGAGCCGTCATCTGTTGAACGAGACACCCGCTTGTTCAAAGCTGGATTTGTTGACGGTGGGAAAAGAGAGGCGAAGCGGCAATTCGAATCCGTTCTTTCAGCCTCGATCATTTTCTGGCATCGAACACACTTCGACAATGAGTGGCATGTGAGGCAGTGTTGGCTAATCCCGTCTTCAAAAAGACCGGCCGACGACAACGAATCTCGAAACTCGGCTACGTCGGAGGAGGGACTTTCAGCCCAAACAATTTCAGATACACTACCTCGGGATAGTATAGTCGTTTTTGTCGACAGGTCAAACCTGGAACCCGTCGTGGAGAATTCTCGGCCTCCCCAATTGGTATACGAGAACACCGTTCTGGGCAAGCTGATCGTCGTCGCAGGATCCGCAGCGGCGGAAAGACGAGGCGTGATCGAGGTTCTTCCGTATTCAAAACCTGAAGTTGTCGGGTCGTCATCTTTTGTACCTGGTCCACTGCCGTGGACTCTTCGAGGACATGTCAGGGACACAAAACTCTGACGAAGAGTATCCATGACTATCCCGACCATGTCCTTGATGTCTCCATCGCTAAGAAAGTACATCTGACTTCCCTTTCCCTTTGGTGGTTCTGATTCTCCAGCAAGCGTCACAGATGCATGATGAAGCCGCCGTTTTCTTAGGTGGGCCCTTGCTCTGATTTCCGCTTGCCGCATAGCATCTGTTTTGAATGTGTTCTGACTTTTGGTGGAATGGTGGGCTTGTTGTTCCTGACATTGGTCTCCTGAAGATGTTACTGCGCGACGGTCATTACCAAGCCTTGAACTGCTAGCCGACGACGCCCTAGCCGTTTCAATCTTCGGTCGAGATTCCATTGCCTTGCTTTCGTCTTTTGCCATGGAGAAATGGTGATATTGTGCAGGGCATCTATAGGGTCCAGTGGCCGTCGCAGTGTCGGCCAGTGTACTGAGATGAGGATAGAATAACGGGCTGAGCAAACGATATAGGTGATGGACTTGACGGTGTTGAAGCTTGTGCAATCCAAGTGACGCAAAGTGCCGAAGAAAAAAACCCAACGGAGAAACCCAACGGAGAGGCGGGTGAATAGGGCGGCAGCCGCTGCTGCATGAGTTCCTGCCCAAATTGTAGACCTCATTAGTCCAAGGGATGCTGCGACCGTGGAAATTTGAAATTGGCTGCATATACTGCAGATTATATCACATTGCTCATCAATGCCTGTACTAATCAAATACCACTTTTTGACCAGTAAATGCCACTGTCTTCTGCGTCTCCCTCGCCTTCTTTCTTGCTTCCCAACTTGGATGCAGTGTCCCTTCATCGTCTCTCTTCCTAGGTTTGAGTGCTGGCGCGGCCTCCCCTTGCCCTTGCGAGTATGCACTGCCAGGGCGTTGGATGCCTTTCTTCCATGGTAATCTTTTCCCTTGATCGTCACCATCAACTGCGCCTCGCCGCATATCCCAGCCCGAGTCCCTGCCACCTTTGTTTGACGACTTCTGCAGGTGCTTGGCACTGGACCCGTACTTTGCCTCCCAAATCGCCTGTCGCGCACGTTGTCCACGGCGCTTCTTTGGCTTCGCCTCCTCAATGTCGGACGCAGATTCAGAACCTGAGATGTAGCCTCCCATAAGCGAGGGGAGGAATGTTGAGCCCCCAATCTGGCCAGGCTTCATGGCTGATGAGGCCTTCTTTGCTGTTTTTTTTTTCTTCTTCTCTGCCGGTGGCGATGGTGATCGGGATGATGCACGGGGTTCAGGCTCTGCCTCTGAATCTTCATCACTCGAGCCAGAGACTGAAACATGATCCAAATTGACTGTTTCTGTGCCTCGGAATCGATCATATTTTTCATCGTTCCAATCCTCTTCTTCACCGGAGGAGCTCCCCAGTAGATCATTTAGGCTTTCGAAATTGTTCTCTTCGTTTTCTTCTACATCGCTGTCGGGTCCATCTAATGTTGTTGACGGCTCATCAACGTTACTACTGAAGCCCTCAAATTCTGATTCCTCGTTAAATTCACCGCCATCCTCAGCCTTTGGAGCGCTACTGGTTGGCTCCGATGTGGCCAGAGATGACTCCATCGGGGCCGAGGGCTGGTCCTCTTGGTAGTTGTGTTTGTCTTTGCGCGATCGCTTAGAATTTTCGGGGACTGGCACTTTCAGGATACTGCAAACAGCCTTGATTCCTCGGTCGACGACCTGTTTTACCGGTTGCCTGTTGTACAAGCTGCTGGTGACATTATGAAGCGCGGTTTGCTCCTCCTCTGGTAGGTCGGGTTTCGAGACTCCTCTTCGTAGCTCATCAGGAAGATCGGGCGAGGCGGCAATGGACTTGACTTTGAGCAAAGACAGGTATAAGTGCGCACGGGCAGTTTGATGCAAATCCAGAGACTGGGCCATGTTAGTGCGAGAAAGTTTAGTCAATTTATTTGATCTCAAACGTGTTACGTGGGTTCAAAATACCTTTAATACGGAGATTTCTCGTTCGAGCCGCCGCGTCTTGTCTGGAGTTATGCCCTGATCTCGTAGCCTTTTGCTGAGCCGCTGCCTCTCGAAGCCTTTCGACGCCTTCAAGGCTCTGAATACTTCATCTTGGTATTGGTCTAAGATTTCGTTCAGGCTTGAACCGCTGCCACGCTTTCGTTTGGGCATTTTTGCTGTGTGGTCAAGGCAAGCATGCAGCTTGTGCTGGAACGTTGACGAGTTGGAGGAGGACCAAAAAAGTTTTTGAGTGTGGATACGATAAATGCACTGTAAAAGACCAGCTGCTTATCGGCACTGGCAACGCTTATTTCTACAGTGCGAACGGTCAACCACGCCTTTGCTACAACTTTTGGCCCGTCACTGTACATTATGAAAAGCCCCCACCACCAACAAAACCTCAGCATGTATCGCGTGCAACTGTTGGACCGTGATGCTACTGCATGCACTTGCTTGTGTACTAAATTTTAGTATATGTTCGTCAGAAGGCGGGGTCGCAGCTCCATGTCATTGAATTTCAGCAGAGCAGTCTCATGCGTCATTGATCGAGATTCGTTGTACTTTCCGTTCAGACCAGACCTCTTCTTCTTCACTTTCTACTTTATATTAATACGTAGTGTGAAAGGGAATCATGGCTTCTCAAACAGGTGACGCTCCACTTGCCGCCGGCAACCTATTCAACGTCGATGGACTCGTCGTCTTCATCACGGGAGGAGGCACTGGTAAGTCCATGTCTAGTTTCTCTCGTCCATAACCATTGATAAATAGAACGCGTCATCCGTGCTAACAACCGCAACCGCAGGCATTGGACTCATGTTTGCGAAAACTTTGATACAAAACGGTGCGGCCAAGGTCTACGTCGCCGGGAGACGGGAGGACGTTCTACAAAAGGCAGCGTCATCTATCGGATCCAACGTCATACCCGTCAAATGCGACGCAACGTCAAAAGAAAGCCTCCAAGAAGCTGTCAAACTTGTCGAAAAGGACTCGGGTTATCTGAACCTCCTGCTTTGCAATTCCGGCATCACGGGCCCCTCTGCCGGTCCTCTCACGGAAGAGACGACTCTGGAGGACTTTGCAGAGGGCAATTTCGCTTTGGACATGGCAGCCTATGTAGAGACATTTGCTGTCAATACGGCCGCGCCTTGGTTCACAGCCATGGCGTTCTTGAAGTTGCTGGATCTGGGGAACAAGAAGAAGAATGTAACTCAGCAATCGCAGGTGATTATCACAAGCTCTATTGCCGGGTTCAACAAGACATCCACGGCAGGCTGGGCGTACAGCCAGTCCAAAACCGCAGCGGTGCTAGCCGCGAAGCAACTTGCCACGAACTTGCCCCGATGGAACATACGGTGAGCGAATTTCCCTGGTCATAGACGCTGCACCTACACGGAGAATTTCCTTTCCCTTTTCTGTCGACTAACGTGAGGCCACTCACATTCGGAACCTTTTGTAGTGCAAACTGTATAGCGCCTGGAAGTAAGTTGACTCGGGTTCTTGGAACGGGAATCGCGTCCCCCACTGGTTCGGATACCGAGAACTGACAATGTGAGTTGTGTGCCACTAGTATTTCCTAGCGAAATGTCGGCTCCGGTAATACAAAAATACCGGGACGATTCGGGAGGCTACGGGCCTGTTCCCACGACCATGGTTCCCATGGGGAGATTCGGCGAAGAGACGGATATGGCTGGGACCATTCTCTATCTGGCATCCAAAGCGGGTGCGTACTGCAATGGTGTGGTTGTAGTACTAGACGGAGGGCGCCTGAACACATTTCCATCAATCAACTAGACGGTCTTATAGTATCGATGATTAGATATTTCAACAAGAAGTCCCCATCTTCCCAGTTGGAACACGCAAAGAAGGCTCAGCTCAAGAGTAAATATTACAGGGGAAAACCCTGTCATTGGGAGACGACGTTGGCTCGAGGTCCGCAGCTAGGTTCCTAAGTCGTTGAGGAGAGATGTCGATCTGGGGGAGTGCCATGACGGGGGAGGAATTGAGAGAATTTGTCGCTCGGTAGTAGGCAGTATGAGCATAATGCCGGGCATAATTCCCGACAGTTTCCGGCGCACAAGAGGGCATCACATCCCTCAGCATCGGATAACTTCCAGGTGACCGACCGTGCATGACCAGAGACAAGGGCGGGTTTGCATGAATTCATTGCAGATGCTGGAATTGGTCAACCAGAGCACCCACCAATAATAGTCGCCCTGCGACACCGGTCCGATCAGTCTAGTGCGGCATGGAGCTTGTTGGACTGCTTATCAGGGCCAACGTCACTGGTGGGGGGGCCCAACAACCATGAAGCATGCACGCATGGCAAGTCCACGGAGCTGCAATCCTCAACGAGGTTTCGCTCCATCTGATGCTTGCAGCTTGGTTGGGTTTCGGCTGGCTGGGTGCATGCATAAAGTTCTGGGCAGACCGGATGGATTCCACTCGTTGTCTGAAGCTCGACCCCGCACCAGATGACGAAATGGCCTCCTATCACTCGAATGCTGTACTCGGCAAAGACGTCTCCCAGCATTCATGGCTCTTGGTAGCTATTCTATGTAGATGAGAAACACCAGATCAGACTGTCGCAGTCCCGGTGAGTAAGTGTTTCGAATTGTTGACTGTGCACGGCCGCTTGAGACGAGATTGGGTTTCCCATTGGCAGGCAGCCATGTCGTGTGTCAACCTCAATGAAGTAGTAATAGTAAAAGCCCACCCAGCATTTCATCCGACTTGGTCGAATTCGATACTTGAGGCTCGATCAAGACATGTCCACGTCCCCTTTGGCTAGTTTGAAGACCATGCGGCCACGCTGCGAATTTTCAACAAGGCCGGCTGTGGGCGATGACATGTATTAAGGGAGTTGGAAAGAGCGACCAGACCCATGTAACTGACCATGTGTCCAGCCAACTTGGTGCCCTTTTTACGGAGTACCAACCGCCCGACCTACCCCGCCCGCGTTGATGCCAAACCAGGTGATGAACGGCTGGGGTGAATCATTGCCAGGTCCTACCCAGTCCAATGACTTGTTGCGTAATCCGTATGTGACTGGACGACTGGACGACTGGACGCCTATTCAAAGGACAACAACGCACGCATTCGCACGCATTCGCACACCCCCAAATGACTGGTTTGAAGGAGGGTGGGCAAATGGTAGGTCAGTCAACGACGCCACTTGGTTCGACCTCTCAAGCTATAATCCGTACATTACCAGACATCTGGGGGGAGGGGGCGTGGTCTAATGGAAACCTCTCGCGTACACCCAACAACACTCTTGGAACTTGAGCACCGGTGCATGAGATGGTGTCGCCATGGCCATCTATTTTACTCCCCGTCTCCCCCAACCAAGTTCATCCAAGTCCACACCGCGTGCCTACATATCTCCAACATACAATTCTCGAGCGTGTTGTTGTCCCGGCTTGTTCGGTATTCCATCCGTGTTTCATCGTCTTCTTTCTTATAAGCTTGCTGACTTGTCCGTCTCTGCCTCTGCCTCTGCTGCCAAAAGCGTCAAGTGGATGATACCAACCGGGTCGTCGTCGTTTGTCATTCGTCAACGGTCCGTCGTATATGTGCGTGTGTCGTTGTGACTTAGACATCTGGCTGCATCATCTTGGCCGCATCCTTTGAAGCTGAGGTACACGGTACGCGGACAAGCCGGGCGACCCCGCAGCCGGAGTTCACGCTTTGTGTCTCGACGGCTTTCTCAGTTAATACCACGACCCCGCCTGGCCTTCCCAACTGTGGCGGCTCGCGTGTCCCCAACCATCTTCCTAGAAGCCGAGAGTTTGCTGCATTAACTCTCTTCGCACTCATCTCGGGACATATTCTTCGTCGGTACGGTACGCAGCTCTCAGAATCAACTTCGCGCCGTGTAAACTTGGGTTCTTTGCTCTTTTGACCCTTGTAAGTCTCCCCATGTTTGCCTAAATAGCACCACCGGTTGGCCCCACATATCGAAAGCCCCCCGCAGCAGCCAATGTCTTGCAACGAGCGGAGTCGCTCCCCGGATCCACCACGGCAGCTTCCAGCAGTTCCGCCGAGATCGTTATCATGACATTGAGTTTCGGTTGTCTAAAACAACGCTGTGGCAAGTTTGAAAAGTCTTTAGGGTTCGCTTCAGATGCCAGATAGCTTTTTCAGGCGTGCGAGCCATGTCAGTATAGGCGGAGCTCTGGCGCAGATTGCAAATTGGGATTCCGTTGTTTACAAGAGAATGTTTGGTTTCTCTGCAATTGGCCATTTTCGAACATGCTGAGTTGTTGTGTCAAGAACCTTCAAACGCAATCGGAGGCTGACGTATGGAACTTTCTGATCTGCCCCGTAGCTAACCAATCTGTGTTTCAGGTATTCTACTCGAGCTGCAGCTTCGCGCCATCTTCTCCAACGCATAGCCCTTCGTAATTCGACTCAACACAACAGTCAAGCTTCTTCACAATGGCAGGTGGTTCAGTAAGGCAAGCCGCCGAATCAGCTCGTAACAAGACCTCGGAAATAATTGCTGCTGCAAGAGCTGATGGAATGGCCGTTTCTCACGACCTCCTCCACACTCCATACATCAGAGCCGCCCTGCCCTTCATCAATGGCGGACTCAGCGGTATGGTGGCCACCTTTGTGATACAACCAGTCGACATGGTCAAGGTCAGAATTCAACTCGCTGGTGAAGGCAGCTCCGGCGGCCCCAGAGCCACTCCGCTCTCCGTCACCAGACAGATCATCGCCAGTGGCAAGGTGCTCGATCTGTATACTGGTCTGTCTGCAGGTCTTTTGCGACAAGCAGTATATACAACTGCCCGTTTGGGATTCTTCGACACCTTTATGGGATCGTTGAAAATACGAGCCACTGGTCAGGGTCGAGAAGTTGGGTTTGCAGACAGAGCTACTGCGGGCTTGACCGCAGGAGGTTTGGCCGCCATGATCGGGAATCCCGCCGACCTGGCTCTCATTCGGATGCAGACTGATGGCCTCAAGCCTTTGGCAGAGCGAAAGAATTACAAATCTGTCATCGATGCCTTATCGTGCATCGCCAAAAGCGAAGGTGTCGGTGCCCTGTGGGCTGGTGCTGCACCAACCGTCGTACGTGCCATGGCACTGAATTTTGGCCAACTCGCCTTCTTCAGCGAGGCCAAGGCGCAGCTGAAAAAGAACACCGATCTATCCGCACGGGCCCAGACCCTCAGTGCCAGCGCCATTGCCGGATTCTTTGCCAGTTTCTTCAGCTTGCCATTTGACTTTGTGAAGACGCGACTTCAGAAGCAATCCCGGGGTCCCGATGGAAAGCTTCCCTACAAGGGCATGGCAGACTGCTTCACCAAGGTAGCCAAACAAGAAGGTCTCTTGAGATTCTACCGCGGCTTCGGCACCTATTATGTCCGCATCGCCCCCCACGCGTAAGTGTAGCCCGATCCCCGATCGGTAATATCTGAAAGACTGACGCTTGGCAGCATGGTGACATTGATTGTTGCCGACTATCTCGGCTGGTTGACGAAGTGAATCGAAGAGTGATGATGAAGGTTTGACGTCATGGAGTTCGGAGTAGCAAACGCGATGAATGTTGTTTCAGTTGATTTTGCTCAAATACCAGTATCTGATATTTATGCTTTCGTTTGCCCTGCGTATGGTTAGTTTCGGAGCGATGATCAAACAAAGCCTGAGGAATAAATGGCGCCCATCAGATACAATCGGCTTTAGAAGAGTCGTCTCGTGATACTGTGGCGCGATATTCTAATTGTGCGTGTGAGCAGAGGACAAGTTTTGCGGCCACATTAATCTGTTGTTGCACGAAAAAATAGGCGCAGCCGACTTGGCCACTCGGTGCGACTTCGGCCTGCTCTGTGAGTGGCTGGCCCATCGACATTCGGACAAGTCGGAGCAATGAACAGACATTGTATCTTTGGACGAGGTATAACAACGTATGGCCTTGTTCATAACACAAAAGGGGGGCGCAAGAAGATGGATTTGTATTAAAAAAAGTTGGCATCTATCTCGTCAAATTGAACAGATGGACCAACACAAGTTGGTGGAATCTGTGCGACTAATTCTGTACTGCGAGCTATCTCAACTCGATTGACAACACGTTTAACAAAACCTCAGCCGGCCTAGGACTCTACTCAGATTGCAACCTGAACCGACACATTGTCACGGCAATAGAAAATTCCACGAGTTTCGCATTTCTTTTGAATTTTCTATACGAGGGATGAACAATTTTGAACTTGTTGAAGTGTGTCTTCATGCTTCCCATCAACATCAACAATTAGATGAGCCCACGTGATTCCGCGCACCACATCGCGCAGCTTATGACGCAAGAGGATCCGATCCGACTTTCAAGCTCCACCGGGTGCATCTGTGACGATTAGACCGACGACAACTTCACCACCGTGCCCTCACGACCTTGAGCTACCAGACACGCACTATGTAACTATGGTCGCATCCAAGCGCAGTGTTTCCACCAGGAGCTCGAGACGCACAGCGGCTGGAGGGAGCAATGCCGAGCCGAATGTTTACCAACAAATGTTGGTGGAGGCGGGAGTATCGACCCCGGATCAGAGTGCGACGGAACGGCCGCTGAAGCGCAGGCGACCGGAACCCCGACAAGAAGCCAATCGCGAAGCAGAAACCGTTTCTAGTCAGGAACATCCACAGCCAGATGCCCAGGAGAGCGGTGAGGATGGCGACGAGGACATCGAGTTCCAGGATGTAATTATCCCGTCGCCGACTGTTCAAACCATGGAACTGGGCTCTGATGACGACGACGATGATGACGAAGACGACGACGACGAAGCTGTACAGTTCGAAAATGTCGACTTCGCTGCGCCACTTGCCGAGCCAAGTACTTCTACTGAGCAAAACAGTCTCCTCGAACTCAACTTGACTGCGCAAAAGGCGGCAACTTCGCCCTCCAAACGCCACGGCGAGCGGCGCAGACCGATTTCGAAGGAAGAACGAGAGCGTCGCATAGATATTCATAAAGCCCACTTGGTCTGTCTTTTGTCGCATGTGTCTCGCAGAAATCACTGGTGCAATGATGCACGCGTTCAAGAATCATTACGGCCGCACCTGAATGAGAAGACGGTCAATTACCTTACTCCGAGTCCCCGCTTACCGCAATTCGGACAGGCGGAGAGCCTGAAAAATGGCCTGAAGCAAAGCGTCGAAATGTGGAAGACGAAGTTCGTGATTACCGAACGGGGAATTCGAAGAGCCCTGTGGGCGGAAGACGTGACTCAATTGCAAGACGTGAGTTCAAAGATGATATATTTTGCGGCGAAAACACTACTGACAAGTACAAAACCTTAGTATGAACCACCAACGGATATGGACTCATGCTTGGATCGCGCCGAGTTCCGCGAAGCGTCGAAACGACTCCAAGGCTCACGGGATGTCGGCGCCCAACTGTATTGTGCCATGTTAAGAAGCGTCGGGGTTCGAGCGAGATTGGTCTGCTCACTGCAGCCTTTGGCATGTGTTTCTAGTGGGCCAACACTGCCGAGACACAACTCGGCCAAACCAGGTTCCAAAACTACCACCAAACAGCGTGCTCAAGAGGCCCTGGCGAGATACGAGGCCCTGGCAGCCAGTACGAGTGCATCACGTGGATCTCCCGGTACGTCGACGGCGAGACGAAGGCTGGGTCACCCGAATGCTACAACGTACAACTTTGAACCTGTATCAGCACCGCCTAGGTCACAGAGGACGTTCAACGACCCCGTGCGGATTCGCGAATCTGCTCATCCCATCTACTGGGTGGAGGTTCTAGATGAGGGACACCAAAAGTGGCAACCTGTCGATCCCGTGGTTACACATTCCTTCTGGAAACCAAAGGTGTTCGAGCCGCCCATAACAGACAGGGAGAATAGCCTCTCTTACGTTGTGGCTTTCGAGGCCGATGGCACGGCCAAAGACGTGACGAGACGGTATGCAAAAGCATATACTGCCAAGTCGCGTAAATTGCGGGTTGAGACGGCCCTGAATGACAACGGTGAATGGTGGCGCAAGGCCATGAAGCCTTTTGGGCGTCGGCGAGCCACAGATCTGGACCAGATTGAGGACAACGAGCTTGCCGGGGTGGAAGCTCAAGAGCCTATGCCGAAGAATGTACAGGACTTTAAGGATCACCCTGTGTACGCGCTGGAACGGCACCTGCGTCGGCACGAGGTTCTCGCACCAGAAGCAAGGCCATCGGGAACAATAAGCGCCGGCAGTCGAGGACTCCTGGAAAAGATCTACCGGCGTAAAGACGTTCGTATCGCCAGGAGCGCAGACAAATGGTACCGCATGGGACGAGAGGTGAAGCCCAACGAGATGCCTGCCAAATGGGTACCAAAGAGGGCTCGTCCCAGGGCCGCAAGACACGATGATGCGGAGACACACAGGGAAGATGACGCCGGCGTGCCGGTCTACACCACGGAGCAAACGGAACTCTACGAGCCACCACCAGTCCGCAACGGCCGCGTGCCCAAGAACAAATTCGGCAACATAGACGCTTACGTTCCAAGCATGATACCCAGGGGGGGCGTACACATTATTCACGAGCACGCTGCGCGAGCGGCATTCATAGTCGGGGTCGACTACGCGCCTGCATTAACGGGGTTTTCGTTCAAGGGCCGTCACGGCACAGCTGTGCTCAACGGAGTCATCGTGGCGGAAGAATTCCAAGAGGCTATCTGGCTTGCCATAGACGGCATGGAAGACGTAGAGCAGGAGATGGAAAACGAGCGCAAAAGCCTGGCCGCCTTGAAGATGTGGAGAAGGCTACTCACGGGTCTGCGCATTCGGGAACGAATCTGGAGTGGCGTCGATGAGGAAGAGCGGAAAGAGGCGGACAGGGAAGCCGAGATGGAGGCGGAGCTGGCGAATGCGGAAAGTGATGCGACTGATGAGTTTGACATGGTTGTTGACGATGACGAGGGAGGTGGTTTCCTGATGGAGTAATCATTAGAGGCGTGGATTGGGGGAGAAAAAAAAAATTCGAATCGCGTTTTATGTAGGCAATTGGATACCCCTAGCACTTTTATACACTGTCATGCATGAGAGCATTCGAGAACGCTTAGACGCCCTTGTGTTAAGGTTCGGCGGGCAGTACAGCTTGCTGTGCTAAAGCTGGCCAACGGTTTGGGAAGCCATCTCGGATGTAAACCCCACGCAGATGGCCACGCCTCTTTTTTTTAAAAAATGAAAGGAAGGAAAGAAAAGGTGCCTGCGGAGTGTAAAATCTTTTTGCCTTGGTGCTGTTCTTGGCTTTTTGACATTATTTCTACCGTGGTTAGGTCCAGAGAATGAGATAGCGCTTTTATATTTTAATCTTCTACGAAATTTCTTAACTTGACTGTGAGTGCCCCTGTTTGTCAGATATTTGGTGAAACTGGTGGAAAGTTGTCGACTTTTCTTCTTCTTCATTGTCTCTCTTTTCTGACTCCTTCGTACTGACTATGCACTATCGTACGACCATGGCCATGGGCAAGCTACTTGGCCAGAGGCAACAACTCCAGAGCCCCGACCAAATGCGTTTGCCAACATCCTGGTATAACCTTGCCGCCGAAATACGCGTCCTAATCCTGCGCTTCCTTCCCGGGACAGGATCTGGATGGGCAAAATACGCCTCTGTCTGCAGCGAATGGCAATACGTGCTTGAAGAGTACAAACTTCCGAAGGTTGAAGCTGAAGCTGTCGTGCCTCCACACCTTTGGCGCCATGGTCATTCGGCAACGGCAGCTCGTCCAAAAGGTCTGGCTGCACATGGAACTCCCAGAGTATACGTGCAGGCTCTGCAACAGGAAACCTTCCACGCACGAGTCGTCCGCGGCCGACACGATCATCGGAAAGAACATCGAGAAGCTCTTCAACATCTTGTCCGACTGGTATCCTGCCCAAAGCAACCTGACGCTGGAATTCAGTATCCATTCGCCCAGCGATGGAGGGTGTGGCATGCTAGTATTCAGGAGTTGTATGACCTCGGTGGGTTTCTTTGTTTTCTTTCCATTCTCCCCTCGATCCAAGGTTTTGTATTGTACCTGGTACCGAATTCTGACCTCCTGTATAAGAATACGAGTCTCCTAGAATACTGTCTTCCTAAGGATCTGAAGAGGCTTACTCTATTCCAAGACTGGAACGCCAAACACATCACCGCGCTTCGAAAGGGCGCACATGGTCCTGCCGGTGTGCTCACGGTCCCGGACGACAGGATCGCCATGGCCTTGGCCAAGAGAAGTCTCAGCCTCGAGAATCTCGCTGCTGCGTCTCTTGCGGAAGCAAGCACGTTTTTCAGAGTCTGTAGTCCCCATTGGATCTGGGAGAACCTGCGATACCTCGCCCTCACCTCCGACAAGCTCGCATATCACGATTCGCAGGATGAAGAGACTGCAAGCAAGATGGGCGAGATGCTTGAGAGTGCTGGCCGCGTGGCACTGAGGATGCTACAACTACGGGAAATGGTCCTCTGGAACGCACAAGAGGGTCAAGCTGGTGCGTTCATATACCAGCTGAAGCACGGTTCTTCCTTCGTCGCTTGGCGTGGAAGCTGGACGTACCAGATCCCGGCGCAGGTGCTCAGCGCATGGGAAGAGGTTTCCAAGACGTTCACCACGTATGACTTGATCGCAAAGCCAGCAGAGTTAATTGAGAACCATGTCAACTCGCACGCGGAGTGGCTCGCGTTGTTGCAGCTGCCGGGGCCGGTGGTCGACCCTGAGTCTCTCAGGCAGATGCGGAAAGAAGATGCTTTGGCAAGATGAGAGAAAACCTGGTCGAGAAGAAGTGAACCTTGCAGCTTGGGGTGCTGGGTAGTGGGCATAAGCTAAAAGCTAAAGTGTATTAGTGCGGATTCACACTTGTAGTCAGGAAGTCGGAAGTCAAGGGGCTATGGGGGCTATTATGGGCAGTATGTATATGCCCTATAACATACAGTGGTATAATCAGGGAAAGCGAAGCATCTGCGGAGGTCAGGGAAAGGGAGCTGTGCGAAGCAGCTGCCCGCTTTCCTCTTTATTAAGATGAGGCCGTCTTGTCTGGCTACACAAGACATACTCTTCAACGACCAAGTTAAGAATTTTTTTCTGCCTCTCATAACCGCTTTTTTTTTGGGGGGGGGGTGGCAAGGAGGAGGAGCTCGCCGCAGGCGGCCCACGGCAGGGCTCCCAGAGGGCCCCTGGAGGGAAAAGAAAAGCTTGAACGTCTTAATATAATTAACAAGCCCATTAACAAGCCTGTTAACAAGCCCGTTAGGATCCTCGCATCAGGACCCTTATATTAGTAGGTACGTTAAATGCATTATACTAACAGGCCTACTAATATAATACGGACGTATTGCATATGCCAGCCATTCTGCCAGTTCTCCACCCTGGATGCGAGTGTAACCCCAACGTGGATTTGTATCCACTCGGAGGATTTCAGCTTGATAATTTATACATAAATAAACCCCTTTATTCTCCGACTTTGACAGATGCATTGCGTAGCCGGCGCTGTCGAAATCAGGTGCCAAGGGCTCGGTGAACTGCCTAGCAACAAGCGTCTTGTCGTTGTTGTTGCTGTTGTTGTTGTTGTTGTTGTTGTTGTTGTTGTCAAGATGCTGCCTCCAGTCCGAGCTAGGCACCTTGAATACCGAACACCTTTACTTAGTATGGAGTCCCGCTTATCCATCGTCATACACTTGCACCACGCGATCGCCTCGATGACTCCGTCAAACAATAGGCTTGCCAAGGATTGCCAAGCTGACGCGACATGGCCAACTGCGGAAGGTCCAATCAAGCCTTTTACCCACTGGTCTTCCGTGGCGCATTCCAGATCTCACCCCATCGTTGATTGTACACAAACCTTCTTCTCTGCTCTCCCATTTGTCGCCCCCGACATATTGCCATTTCGCCATATCTACTAGCGCTACTTTGCCCTTCTGTTGAGCAGAACGTACGTGATTGTCAGCGTCTGCATTATCATCCTATGCTCAGCCACCTACCCAACAACTCTCGAGCCCCTTCCCTCCACGCGTGTTACCATCGCGAACCCGGTTTCCCAGTCAAACATGTCAGACTTCAAGACGAATCAATCCGTTTGCTAGACCCGAGTGAGCTCCCTTGGCCCGGTGCCATGATATAGTCGATATTCGAGCAAGAGTCTCCGGTGTATGCGTATACTCCTCCGACTACAAGTACAGACGACCGCTCCCAATTTGCGAAGCCTCACAGTCTTTGGGCTCGTTCTCTAATGCCCATCATGGTGCTTCGGAAACAGATCTGGACATTAATGTCCAAGAATTTTCGATGGCTCCTCTTTCGACACTTTACCTTGTGTCTCATCATGGCATTCGTACTACCAATCGTCCTCGCAGCATTCTTCACTTTTGCTAAGAATCTTTTCGTGCCTCCTGCGAAATACGGCTTCAGCACAATACAGCCCGTGAGAAACCTGACTGATGCTTTTCGCGCCGCTGGAAGCAGTGGGCGAGACAAGGTGGTGCTGGTCAACAATGGTTATAGCGGAGGCGACATCGACCGCGTTCTTGACAAGGTCGCAAACGCCGTCACTATGGATGGATCCATGAAGCTTGTCAGGCTTAATAGCGAAAATGATCTCACTACAGAATGCCGCAGCAGCCTGCGAGGAGTAACAGCCTGCTTCGCCGCCATTGTCATGCGCTCATCACCAAACGAGGGACCTGATGGCCTCTGGAACTACACAATTCGAACCGACGCTGCATTCTGGAACGAGCCAGTCAAGTTCAATGTCGAAAAATCGGACAATGTACAGCAGATTTATCTACTACCCGTACAGCGTGTTGTTGACTCGGCCATTGCCAGTCTCAACGACTCCAACTCGGATCCGCTGGCCAAGACCGAGGAGCTAGCATTCACCAGCATGAGTCAGAAACAGCGCGATGAAAAAGTCCGTGAGATTTACCACAGGGCCATCATCAACTTTATGGCCGTCGCATTCATTGCCAACATCATCTGGATCAGCTACCACCTCACTGGATTTATGGCTACCGAGCGCGAAAGTGGCATGTCTCAGCTTGTCGATGCCATGATGCCTGTCCGTCGACCTTGGATGGCCCAGGCTGCCCGCATTGTTGCGCATCATTTGTCCTTTTCTATTGTGTATGCTCCTGCATGGATTGTTGGCTCCATCATCATCCGCCATGGTGTCTTTGCGAACACCAGTACAGCTATCGTGCTCATTTTTCATTTGCTTGCCGGACTTGCCCTTGCCTCCATGTCAATCTTGTTTGCTTCCTTCTTCAAGAAAGCGCAGCTCAGTGGAATTACCGCCATTCTCGCCATTCTCCTCCTTGGCATTCTTGCCCAAGCATTAACGCAACCCAAGATTGGTCCCGTTGCTATCTTGTCTGTTCTCTTCACCCCCTGCACATATGTCTACTTTCTCACCTTGATGGCGAGGTTTGAGAGGAGAGACAGGGCCACAAACCTTCTCGAGAACCCTCCAAATAGCCCATGGGAAATGCCAGGCATCGTCTTCTTCGTCATTCTCGTAGTTCATATTTTCGTCTACCCGTTGATCGCTGCATTGGTGGAGAAGAAGCTCTACGGAGTTTCTGCCCAAGGTCGCGAAATGCGGGCACAGAACAACCATGATGAGAACCACAGTGAAATCGCCGTGCAGCTGGATAGGCTTACCAAAATATATCAGCCAAGCTTCTTTCCCCGCTTGTTCTCAACCAAGTCGAACCCTCGCAAATCTGTTATAGCCGTCAACGAACTGAGTCTGCAGGCTGGAAAGGGTCAAATCGTTGCTTTGCTAGGAGCAAATGGCAGCGGCAAGAGCACCACCCTCGATGCGATTGCTGGCCTGCATCGACTAACGAGTGGATCCATCACCATTGATGGAAGAGGTGGACTAGGAATCGCGCCACAGAAGAACGTTCTCTGGGATGACTTGACTGTTGAAGAGCATCTGACAATCTTCAACCGACTGAAAGCCCCAGAAGCTCGGGCCAGTAAAGAAGAGATTCTCGACCTCATCAAAGCCGTTGATCTTCTGCCGAAACGCAAGGCTTTGTCAAAGACACTATCGGGTGGGCAAAAGAGAAAACTACAACTCGGCATGATGTTGACTGGCGGAAGTGCCGTGTGCTGCGTTGACGAAGTTAGCAGCGGACTGGATCCACTATCAAGACGCAAGATTTGGGATATTCTCTTGGCAGAACGAGGCAAGAGAACTCTGATTCTAACGACGCACTTTTTAGATGAGGCGGACCTTCTTGCTGATCACATTGCTATACTCTCCAAGGGGACACTTCGAGCTGAGGGATCATCCGCGCAGCTGAAGGATCGATTCGGTGGAGGCTATCGTATCCACGTCCATAAAAACCCCCATAACACGTACACGCCTGGCGTTCAGGGTGTTCGGAGGAAGGATTCTTTCGATTTAGTGACATACACTGCCCCGACTTCGCATCTGGCAGCACAGGTTATCAGGACTCTCGAGGAGAACAACATCAGTGACTATCGGTTCTCCGGACCAACTATCGAGGACGTTTTCCTGCAGCTTGCTGAAGAAATCCGGGACGAAGAAGCATATAGAGGGATAGGCGCCGACGCGGCAAAGGAAGATGGGGGCTCGGCCGAACAAGACACTTCTTCACATGATGGATCAAGCCATCGGCAATCCCAAGGTCTAAAACTTTTGGATGGTAAGCGTGTGGGGTATCCAAGACAAGCAATGATCCTCTTGCGAAAACGAATAGTGGTGCTCAAACGCAACTGGCTTCTGTATCTAGTTGCCTTCATATTGCCCATTTTCGCCGCTGCTCTTACATCGCTCTACGTACGAGGGAAGCCACAGACTGGATGCACCGCCGCTGACCAAGCTTCTTCCTCTTCAACTGAAGATGCTTTCACTCAAGTGAGCGACGATACGAAGATTGTATTTCTCGCTGGGCCGACTGCGAAGCTTTCGACGTCCCTTATCTCTGATCTGCTCCAGCCTATTTTCAAGGGCTCGAGAGGCGGTTCGACCATTGGCTCTGCTGCGCTCAGAAATCTGCAGTTGGTTGATACATTCGATGCGTGGCAGCAATACATCGAGGACAACTACGGCAAGGTCACCACGGCTCTCTGGTTAGGCGATGGCAATTCAACCCCCAGCTTTGGATGGGCTGCCAATTTGTTCATTACCAGTTCCATCACCGCGCAACAGTTCCTTGATGTCATCGCCACCAACACGTCAATTGCCACAACCTGGTCATCATTTGATGTACCATTCAACCCTGGCATCGGCGACGCACTAAACCTCGTCATCTACATGTGTCTGGCCCTAGCCTGTTACCCTGCTTTCTTCTCTCTCTACCCGAGCAACGAGCGGAGACGATTCGTCCGTGCTCTGCAGTATTCCAATGGCGTCCGGCCCTTCCCACTCTGGGCTGCTTATGCCTTGTTTGACTTCTGCTTTGCACTTGTTGCTTCAGCAATTGTGACGGCTTTGTGGGCTGGCCTTTCTGACGTTTGGTTTCACCTCGAATATGTCTTCGTAGTTTTCTTTCTCCATGGTCTTGCTTCAATTTTGCTTTCGTATGTCGTCTCCCTGTTCGCCAAGACTCAACTTGGTACATTTGCCTGGGCTGCCGCTTATCAAGCTGTTTTCTTCCTCGGCTATCTCATTGCATATGTCTGCATCGTCACCTACGTGCAGGTCAGCAAGATCGATTCCACGTTGCTCTTGAGCCACTTCGTCATCTCAGTATTCGCACCAATTTGTTCCGCAACAAGGGCTCTATTCCTCGCCACCAATCTGTTCTCGACAGCATGCGATGGTGATGAGCTGTCAACTAATCCTGGAGCATTGACTGCCTACGGCGGCCCGATTCTCTACCTCATTGTTCAATGTTTCGTTCTCTTCGGACTGCTCCTGTGGCTCGATGGCGGTTCAGTTGGCTCATCCTTCCGCAGGTTGCTGGAACGCAACAAGCAAACAGAAACTAATCAAGAGCCGGACGAAGAAGTGGCCAACGAACTGACGACGCGAGTGACGAGGAGCGGCCAGATTCAAGAGGGGCTGTGTGTAATGCACCTTGCCAAATCTTTCAGCAAGAATACTGCTGTGGACAACGTGACCTTTGACGTCAAACGCGGTGAGGTCTTCGCCCTTCTCGGCCCCAACGGTGCTGGCAAATCGACAATCATCTCTCTCATTCGTGGTGATATCAAACCGAGCCGAAACGGTGGCGACGTTTTCGTTGAAGGCAAATCCGTCATCAATGACCTGGCTGCTGCGCGAAACCACCTCGGAGTCTGCCCACAAATTGACGCATTGGACCAGATGACCGTACGGGAGCATCTCGAGTTTTATGCCCGCGTCCGTGGCATCTCGGATGTCGAACACAACGTATCAGCTGTCCTGCAAGCAGTGGGCCTGGAGGCGTTTGATTCCCGCATGGGTCATGCTCTATCTGGAGGCAATAAGCGGAAGCTGAGCTTGGGAATTGCCTTGATGGGCAATCCCACTATCGTACTTCTGGATGAACCATCATCAGGTCTAGACGCGGCGTCGAAGCGAATCATGTGGAGGACTCTGGCAGCCACCGTTTCTGGCCGCTCCATACTCCTTACTACTCATAGTATGGAAGAAGCCGATGCTCTCGCCGGCAGAGCCGGTATCATGGCTCGTCGTATGTTGGCCCTCGGCACGCCTGACGATCTCCGCCATCGCTTTGGAGACTTGCTCCATGTGCATCTTGTATCCAGCACGGCGCCTCGAACCACAGACGAGGAGATGCAAAGCGTAATTCACTGGATTCGCGACCGCCTGCCATCTGCCCAAGTTGAGGCAAAGACTTATCACGGACAGCTTCGTTTCTCCGTCTCAGCCAGTGACGTGATTCCCTTGGTTCAGCAAAGTCGCCGCGTCAGTGCTGAAAACGACACTGTTCCTCCTCATGGCCGAGACGTGGCCCCTGCCGCTCATCAGGGAAGTGCCATTGGACAGTTAGCCGTCATACTGGAAGAAAACAAGCAAAAACTTGGCATCGGCCACTACAGTGTGAGCCCAACGACTCTCGACCAGGTATTCTTGTCCATTGTAGGACAGCGTAATATCCAGGAGGAGAACTATGATGAAAAGAAAAAGAAGTGGTGGTTCAAAAGAACCAAGTCTGAGGCTTCTTAACTGAAGTCAATGTCATGAACGCAAGGACAATGTAAAAAGGCAATGTTTTCAGGAAAAAAAAAAATTTCACCATATTTAATGCTATCTATATTTACATAGCACCCGTATAGATGGATGGGTTGGAGTTTTTTTCTTGGAAATGACTCATTTTTTATGTTTTGGTCTTCTTGTACATGTTTAAAAAAATCCTGTCATTTAGTATCACATCACATGGCAAATATACCCATGTCGGGTTATTAAATCTCTTGAATGTCTGTTTATCGCAAGACATGCCACAAAAATTCTTGTCCTCGCCGCGTTGTACAGGGTGGCTGACAATGGGTTAGAATTCCGTTAAAAAACATAGTAGAAAGATATCACGTCATGGAGTCTACATCGATGTCGAGTCAAGCCATCAACAAGGAGGGGAGGAAGAAGGCGCATAATCCTTCCAATCATCATCCGAAAAGAAGAAAATAAAAACTCAACATGGTTGTACCGTCATCATGAATGCGTCGCGTATATTGATACGTCACAATTGACTCGTGTATGGAAAGGATACCCAACCCCTCGCTTTGCTAATCAATAACCCATTAACCACCCCCCCTGGGAGTCTTGCCTCCTGCTCCTCCCCCTCCGTGTCCCATCAGTTCCTTTGACTTCTCCGGTCCGGCATCTCATGCCGTCGTTTCAGCTGCCTTTTGGCGGGCGGCCCACAGCCCAGAAAAAGACTGCCTGCTGATGAGATGCCCTGATAAGATGTGTTGACGAAACTTGCTGGCAAAGACGGAGAGAGAGAGAAATCATGCTCCTGGCTATTTTCCAACAGTTTCATGTATCAAAAATGATGATAACAATGCATCGCAACAACCCCTTGAAAGACGAAAGAAACAAAGAAAACATGTAAACGCCTGTTGCCTTGTTCATTGGTGTGATGTACTCCGAATTTGCCCAATTCCCTGCGAACGCCGTTTGCTCGTTATTCAAATCGAGTATTTGTACAAGAGAGAAACGGAAACAAATCGTTGCGTCATGTGTGCGAACCGAGCGCGGACCCTTGCTTGGTCTATCTGAGGAAGCAAGATCGGATGGGTATTTCAATAAACGGCCTTATCCCAAACCGTTGGTTTCATGACTCAGCCATGGTCTCCTTGGTCAGCTGCTTTCCTTCAGAATCCGCAGTTGGTGTTGCCTGAGAGCTAGTTGCACCTTCGCCGGTTGCTTCTTCTCTTAACGAGAACCAGCCACCACGTTCCCATTCACCCGGGGCATACAAGCAGGTCTTCCTAACGTCAAGGTCGTGAACTCCAGACAAGAGCGTGCTTAAACGCTTGAAGTCAATAGGTTTCAAGATCCACCCGTCAAAACCAGCATCCATGTAGAGCTGTCTCTTCTCCTCCACGAGGGACGCAGACACCGCAAATATGGGTATTCTGTGATTATTGTTAGCCGCCATCCTGGAGTGCCCTTTATGGTCATCTGATTGCTCCGTCGACCGAATCATCTTGGTGCTCGTCAAGCCATCCACTATCGGCATCTGCGCAAGAAAATTAGCATAAGCACAGCCATCAGTGGTGTGGAGCAAGAGCACGGAGCAGGAACATCTCACCTGCATGTCCATGAGAATGGCGTCAAAGTCAGATGACTTCTCTGTGTAAACAGCAGCACACTCCTCGCCATTGAGCGTGTGTTGGACTTCGTGTCCAGCGCGCTCTAGTCTCTTTCGCAGAATCTTCATGTTGATTGGGTCATCTTCAGCCACGAGAATCGTGAACAGAATTTCCCTTTGTTGGGGAGCCGGCTTTTCGCCAACCTTGCCCTTGCCTGACTTGGGATCTTCGCTGGGCAACTCGAATAAGACTCTCGACGCATTCCCTTGGGTATTTTGTGAAGGCATGTCTGCGAAATCATCATCAGGAACTTTCAGGGCGCGGATCTTTGTTTTGCTATCTCGGACCTCGACGGTACCGGGCTCATCTCTTGATTGAACGGGAGAAGAGACTCTCTGAGAAACTGGACTCGCGGACCGAGCACCACCACCAGAAGTGACCCTCGACAAAGGTTGAAAACCACCGCTTCCTATTGAGCTTTGACGGGACCCGAAGTAACCACTTTGGTTATCATTGAGCGAAAGCGGCGTCTGAATGGCATCGATAAGCCGATCGGCATCACTCTTTCGACTGGCATGGCTACCCAGACTCTCCATACTTCGACGACTACGGGCACTGCCAGTCCCCATGGTTTGTTGATCAGCCGCTGCTTCCGCCGAGAGATTCATGTGGCTGCCTCTTTCGATCAGCGTGATTTCGCCCTCCTGGGGAACGTTCAGGCTAGCAGAAGCCGGAGCAACGGCTGCACCAGAATTAGTGCTAGACGAAGTATCGGGAAGTTGTCCAGTCTCGGATACAGGCGTACCGCCTGGTAGTTGAAAGGGTAATTGAATCACAAATCTTGAGCCGTGTCCCTCCTCCGACTTCAACCGAAGCTGGCCATCCATGTTCCTGACGACGCGGGCCACGACTGCCAGGCCCAGGCCCAACGTTCTCGTCTCTCGTTTTCTATCCGGCACTTCGGGAGAAGATGGATCAGATTCTTCCGTGGTAACTTGTTCCAGATCGCGGAATAGAGCGTCCAGCTGCCTCGGATTCATTCCCACTCCTGAATCGGCCACGACGAAGTCGACAAAGGCTATTCCGTCGCGAACGTCAGACACAAACATTTCAACACTCACTGTCCCGCTCTGCGTGTGTGCCACTGCGTTGGCTGTGATATTTGATAAGGCTTGGCGCACACGCCGACTGTCGCCGTGGACGAATTGAGGTAATCCAGGGTGTTTTGTGACTTGGTATTCAATGCCCTTGCGCTTGGCGTCGACGTGGAAGGGATCTGTAGCTTCGTTGATGCACAATCCAAGATCAAACACCTCGTCTTTGATTAAGCTTTGGCCCTCCTCGGTTTTTGTAAGATCGAGCAAGTCATTAATCACGTAAATTAGCGATTTGGAGGCAGAATGAGACCGCGCGAGGTTGTCGCGCGTTTCTTGGTCAAGGGAGCCTTCAAGCGCAATTTCGAGGTAGTTAATGATGGCGTTCAGCGGAGTTCGAACTTCGTGCGCTGAATTAGCCAGAAGCAATCGCGTAAGCTTGCTGTTCTCCAACGCCGCTTCTTTTTGACGCCAGACTTCGATGAATTTGCCTAGTTATGTTTGTTAGCACTTGCGCTGCGTGCTGCATATATATGAGAAGAGGAAGGGGGGGGCCAGCTAACCATAGACCAAGCACAAGACAGCTGCAGTTTCGATTTGTTCCTCGCTCCATTCACGACACTTTCCAAGGACTGTTTCCTTCCATAACTTGAAGCTCTTTCTTGGCTCCAGATAGCCCGCAGTACCATCACGAATGGTTTTGTGGTAAGGATTGCCAGCCCATTTAACTTCTTTGATTTGACCACGTCGGAAAAAGACAATGAAGTCATTGCCGCCGACACTGAGAGGTACATACAAAAGGCCCGCGATGACCTGGAAGCCTGGTGCATATCTGAGGTCAGGGAAATCCTCTCGAACGTCTTGTGAAGCAGCCACAGAAGTGAGCCTTCGCATTCGAAGATATTCTAGCATGGCCAATGCTTCCTGGCTTTGGTCCATTTTTCCGAGAATCTTGGTTTCGCCTTTTATAGATAAAAGGCCAGAATCAGCATCGAAGAGCCTAAGTAGGTCATCGGATGACGCGATAATGTAACCGGATGGGTTCTTATCCGTGGGGGCAGTATTGATGAGCTTGCGTGCCTGGAGCCTCGATGCGTAAGATAATCTCTCGATGTTCCTCGAGGCCGTGTCACCAACCAAGCGACACATCTTGCGAATTGGGAACGATACTCGCACGCCGTGGCCACCGTAGGCATGACATGACACCAGGCCCCACAACTCATTGAAAGCATTGATGGAAATAGACATGGATGATCGAACAGCCATATTGGTCAGATATTTGATATGAATAGGAGACATGGCTCTGAGGTATGAATGGGTCATGTCGAGCGGGGTATCAAGGTCTTCTTTAGTCCGACATACCAATCTTGCGCTTTCGAGGTCTCGATCGTACAACAGACGAACCTTGTTGATCTTGTAAAGCTCGCGAGCCTGTCTTGGTATGTCAGAGGCTGGGAAATGCAAGCCCTTGTACAGATCCACGGTTCGAGAGGTGTCAACGAGCTCGGTCACAACTTTGCCGTTGAAGGAAGCGTCGAATTGATACATCATGACGCGGTGGAATCCGGTAAGCTCCTTTACGATTCCCACAAGAACTTTCAGAAAAGCATCCAGATTGGGGGCAGAGGATAGCTGCTCCTGAACTTGGGACATGATGTCAAACACTTGCATGGCCCCTTGTTCGCCTCGGCGTTTCCTTGCACTTCGTAAGATGCGGAGAGGTTTGCTAAGTACTTCTGTGCTCTCCTCTATCTCTTTTAGGGTCGGATTAGAGTGAAGCGTATCGTGGGGAGTGTCGGGTGTAAGCTCATCCGCAGGGCGGAGTGGGTGTTCCAGGTCGTCGTCGAGTTCGAATTCACAAATGATTAGGTCGGGATGTGCGTTGTTGATGTGAATAGCGCACCAGAATTTGACGCTCTTGCCCGATTTCGGAGGTTTAATGGACAGGCTCAAGACTTCAGGTCCGTTGACAGCTGGGTCTGCATCCTCGTCGCGAATAAAGTCGATGTGATCCAGAATATTGTCTTGCTGTTCCTCGGTCAGAATATCAAGGAAGTTCTTGAGTCGGAAAAGCTGCTTCGGGGTATAGCCCATGATTTTGCCCGAATTCTCACTGGCATGGCGCACAGAGAAACTGCCACTGCTTTCCTCGCGGAGGGTTATGAGAACGCCGAACCCTTGCACGGCGCCAGGGGTATGGATAGGTTCATCCTCGCATCGCTGCAACACGTCATCTCTTCCAGTGATGATGGCGTGACCATCTTCGGTTTCAACATGAGTAAATCGAGTGGTGACATGTGGTAACTCGCTGGTCGACTGGTTTGCAGAAGTTGCCGATGCGCTGTCCGCTCCAGCAACGGGATGGGCATTGTCACCTTCATGTCGCGAAGCCTGGGCCACCCCTTCTCCGCTCTCGCTGCAAGAAGCCTCAAAATCGAGCTCCAGCGGCGGCACATTACCCTTGCGGATCGCATCTGCCTGAATGCTTGACACTGGCCCGCTCGTTGCTCTTTTTCGACGGCTTCCAGTTCCATAACCGCCATGTTTACCAGTAAGGGGGGACATGGAAGCGGAACCAAGTCTTCGGTTGTCAACGTTCGCATCGCCTCGAAACGATGTTCGATGGACAGAAAAGGTACGACTCTCGGTGTCAGATTGCTGCTGTACGCTTTCGTCGGTCATGGACGGTCTCGAGATCGGATCTACGCTGATGACAGAGCGAATGGGGAAGACGCGATCTCCAGACACATCTGAAGCGGCAGACGGAAGTCCCAGCTGCATTTCAGTGCCAACACTCCCTGGTGAAAAGTCGCCGAAACTGCTCAATGGGCCATCTGTCGCGGAGGAGGGAAGTTGGCCGGGCTGCGTGTCTTGTTGGGAGCCCGTTGTGCGTTGCAGGCCACTGGCCGAACTGGGCTCGTCTCGATTGGGTCGATTGGGATCCTCTGACTGCGACGGAGCGACTGAGGAGTCGGCGGCTGTCTGCTGAGGCTCGTCCATGAGGAGGAGCAGACTTATCGTGGCCTGATAGTCACAATGTTTGGAAGGACGGCACGGAGAATATTATGGCGTGCTGTTCCAGCACATGTGGGAAGAGGGAGCTGTCGTGGCGAAGGCGGTAGGTCAGCACATGCCGGTGAGAATGATGAGGTGGCGTTGTCGGGCTGCAGCTTCCAAGCACGAAGAACCGAGAAGCAAAGAAAGGGAGGAGGAGGTGATGCCGCTCGGCTGATAGTCAGAGTACGCAAAACACCTTGTTTCTCTCCCGATCTCGAAAGAGAGCGGGCTCAGAAATGGGTTCAGCGGAAGACTAGACGAGGTTGCGTAGACGTTGTGAAATCCGAAGCTGATAATCCGCAAGACTCCAATAAGACAAGCCGCGGGGGAAACATGACTAACATGACTTGGAAGTTGGCGGTGGCGTGTGAGGTGGCGGGCCAAGAACCTGGTTGCTGCTGGCAAGATCCGGCAAAGCGCCTTGGCCAGACGGTCCTGCCTCCTGAGCGCACAGTGTGCAGTGTGCAGTGTGCAGTGTGCAGTGTGCGATGGAGATGGAGATGGGATGACTGCCATTCCGGTCTGGATGTCTCCGTGTCTCCCTTGCGTCTGGTTAGGTGCCACAGCGCACTTCGAGAGGCACCGACAGAATGAATACAGGCCGGCCTCTGACCCAACTCAAAGCTGGCTTTTTCTCATAATGTTGGCAGGAAAATTGTGAATTGTTGTGGGAATGCGGTGATGGATTATGTAATCCAATACAATCTTCCTCCACTCGGCCGCTGTTTTGAGGCGCACTGTGCGGGGTACCGAATGCATCACATCACTATCATGGTACGGAGCATCGAACGGCTCCGCCGTTCTCCCCTGCCCACTGGATTCGGAACATGTCTGGTGCTTGGTGCTGGCGCTGTGCTTCTGTCAAGGCATTCATTTAGGCACTGACCGTGAGAGTTTCCCATCTTGCACCTCATCAACACCTCCCAAGAGGCATTCGAGTTTCGTGTACCCAGGCCGGCGCAAGTGCTCCGGAGGCGGAGATCGCAGGACCCAGAATCGCCCGAACCAATTGACGTTGTGCAACAGCGCTACGGTCCCATTCGGGAAAAATGCCCCCATCCATTGGTGGACGCGGGACGGGCTGCTTGGGTCCCTTTTTGATTAATAAGCAAGATTACCACAAGTTGACGAGTCTTCCAGAGGGCTGTGTTAGTGTGTCAATTTTGTCTTGCCTCTAGTCTACCGCTATCCATTACTCTCGCTCACTCATCAAGAGCTGCATGAATATCGCAGTGATGTATCCGCAAAGATGATCGTCTTGACTAGCTGTTCGTAAGGCAGTGGCAATGTTCCTGTGCAGCATGACGACTTCACGAAAGACCAATGGAGGGAGGGGGGATACATTTTAGATCAAGAGTGAAGCCAGGAGGCAGTAAGTATAAGATCATGAGCATCTGTCTGGCCAGGTGCTGGTATTTATTGCGAGAAAACTGTGATGCAGTGGGAAAAGAAGAAGAAAAAGCAATACGAGCTTGTTTCGCGTTACATGTGTTGGAAACCTCGTTTCTATGCATGTCGAAGCGCTTGCTGCATTGTGCGAAAGTCATCCGCAGAGCTGCTGTCATGACATTTCTGGCAGTTTCAACGAATGGATACCCTGTAGTCGATTGTTCATCACACACGCCAATGTCAGTACTGAATGATCGTGTGTCATTGGGACAAGATCCATGCCAAAGACCATAGAGGAGAGAAAATTAAATCATAGTCATAAATTCTAAATTAATAAACTAGACAGAGCATCACTATTATTGGATAGCGCAACTACTACATGTCAGGCAGCGCGCTGTATGATGTGCCTAATAGCACTTTGACCAGAGTTAACTAGTTGGGTCCCATCTGAACGCATCTGGGTCACGATTTTAGTTTCATAGTTCAAAATGATTCCTGTAGCTCATACATACGACCATACCTGCCAGAAAATTCGGGATCCCGTCCGCTCTCCCATAGACAAGCTGGTAAGGGGCAGATTAGTAGTTGGGTCGGTGACGACCAGCGAACACCGGCTGTCGTATGTTTTTTTGTTCCATCTTCAATGCTACTTTCCCACCAGCCACAGACTTCTTTGTAATTTCCCGTTCATTTCTGGCATCATCATCCATTTATTTTCTTCGAATCTTCAACTGTTAGAACGCAACCAAGCTCTACACAGGTGAGATTGCCCTTGCCTGCCATCACACGTAGCACCAATGACTAGATATCTTCCTCACCCCCCCCCCCAAATTACAAACAATACATACAAACAATACATACAAACAGAAATAGAGGTTCCACCCACCGGGTCCGGCTGCCGAAATCAATATCTTCGGTTCATGCCGGCAGTGAGAAACTCGGCACAATGACCCACCTACCCGGAAGTCTCGGATGTCAAGCGCAAACCAAAAAAGGAAATAGAATCAAAGGTGGAAGAATTGTGGAAGCTTCAAGTCCGCTGATAATTGTGGAGGAACTGATCTTACGGTGGAAGTCCGTATTCAATTGATGCGAATTGACTTATGATATCGTATTTGGATTATCTGGAACGGGGCGACGCCAAGGCATCGATATTCCACTTGTAATTGACTTGTCGGGAGATTGGAGAGATTGCTTGCTCTACAGACCCGTTCGACTTACATTACCTATTTGGTTATTGGAATCGTACGGACTAGAAGGGTGTGGTGACGAGGGAGCTGAGAAGAGGAGAATACTGTTTACGATACTGGTTGTGAGCCTTTTCTTGATTGTCAAAGTGCAATAATAACCGTTCTTCAGGTGAAATGACAGAAGCGTTTGAAACAAACACAACAGACACAAGTTGTCGACTTGTCGACGTGCCAGGCGTGACGTTGCAATCAAATCTACTCTCACAATCTACCCGAAAAACATTCGAATAACACATGGCACTACTTCTTTCTTGGCTTGTCACTACAGCTGATTCCCGGCTTGTCCATGATGATCAAGACGACATCTATGAGCCGGGTGCCCAGCAACGAGTTGAGGTTCGCTCTATGCCAGTGCGAAAACATCCAGGTCAATGATGAGCTGACAGAGAATGTCGATGTACGATGCAGGAGCACCGTAGTATCTGGCAAAATCACTAAATGCAAAAAAGATTTCTACAAATGTCGACGAAAGAATGGCTCCCCAAGCGACGCACGTCACCCATCGATACCCTACGCAAATACATACACACACACACCATAGCTTCTCTTCAACCACTCGGTTGATTGATTGCCCTTTTGCGTGCCGCGGGAATGAATTGTCTCCTTTCGTTCACTGGCTGCCTAGTCCTGTGATATGCCGGGTTTTGACGACGGCGCGGCGCGGACAAGTGTCCGAGCAAGTCGCGTGCATTGACGCTGGATGCGTGTAGACCTGCCCATTGGCTTGACAGGCATGCGCCAGGAAGCTGCTGCTCAACGAGGCGGCTAACTGAGTGGTGGGTGCAGGCAGCTAGGTCAAACTTGGAAATGCATTTCAGCCAATACTCAACATGAACGATGTTGTGGTTGCAAGGCCGGAATGACGTGCGTGCGGCGCAAGCTCCGGGATAGCAGCAGCTTCTGAGGGGGAAGGGTGAAAAAAGAGGAAAATGTGGAAGAAGAGAAGGGAAGGGAAAAGGGTTGGGGCTTGTGGGCGACGTGAAAGATATGTGTGTGCGATCGACAAGTTTCGATTGGGCCTGGTCTGGGCGCCAGGGCTTTCATAGGCCAGACGCAGCGCGGTGGATTTAAAAAAAAAAAAAAAAAAACTATACGGAGCAGCAGCGCACAGCTTTTCGACGAATGACGAATTGCGCTCCATGGCATCTGATGAACAGATCGACAAAGTATCAGGTGCACACGTTGGTCTGGTAGCTGAAGTAAGCCGAGATATCAGTTTCTCGGCAGTTCAAGGGCATGAAGACTTTGTTCCCAATTCATGTGCCCCGCGCAAACTAGTCCATTGCTTGACGCATCCTGCACGATCCACGCCATCAAAGCCATCCAGTCATGAAGACGTAGTATGCACCTTGATCCCCACCGGTGATGCCAACAAGAATCGAATAACAGGTGACAGGTGCAGGTGTCGTTTCTTGCAAAGTGTCAGGTAATACGTGTCAGGTGATTGTGAGGGCAGCAGTTTACCAAACGATCGCACGAGCCGTAATAGGGCGCTCCCAGACCCACATTGATCACAGTTCACTGTATGTATTACTCCCACTTCGTAGTAGGTCATGGTGGCAGGTGGAGCCGCCTGGCTGGCTGGCCCGTGCTGAGACAAGCTGTCGACCTCCAATCCTTCCTTCTAGAAGGCCGTCCAGCTGCCAGATCAAGTCAGTTGCCAAATGCAAAGTGGAGGGAGGCAGCGTTGGGCAGCTCTGGGCAGCTTTGGGGAGCTTCAACAAGCGCGGCATTCGCCTCGCAATTCTCGGTGAATGCGACATCTCCGATATTTCCGCCCACGACTTACCCTTCTGCCTGGATCGATGGCGGCCGCGGTAAGCTTTCATGGACCAAAAGTCCCAAAGTCCTGTGAGGCTGCTTTCCAGTTCCCAATCGCGCCGCATCAGGAAGGTTCGAACAAGGACGGCTGGGCGCTGGCTTCTCATCTAATAAAATAGACGAGCTGTTCTTGCCCTGGCATATTATGACAAGGTGGTGCAGTCGTCAGTGTGTACGGATCCGTATGTAGTTCGCTTGAGCGGGACGTGAGAGGAAGGTGCCCCTGTCCTGCTACCCCCATCCCTCCCCCCCAGAATCTCATATCCCATGTCTCCCCCAAACATGTGCTTTGTGATGCGTTCACCATAATGACTGCAAGCTGCGGCGTCTCTTTTGTTCTCGGCCCTCAGTCGAACATGCACTTCTGCACAAGAAGTGAAGGTGAAACTGTTCCGAACCTAAGCATTGAAGCCTTATCGAGTCATGAATCGTCTGGAGTCAAAGATCGGGTAAGCCTCGGGTCTCACACAGCCAAGAACAGATCTGCACTCTGGCAGAATGTTTTCCCATAATAACAGGCACATCATGCAGCTTGCCCATGTGGTCTCAAATTGCCGTGTCTCCGGACAATAAAGCCTGAGCGGGTGCGCCGCAGCCTTCTAGTTTCGAGGAGCTCGAAACCAAGCCCAAAGCTTCTTCCGGCATGGCATGGCTCAGATGGAAGAATTGCTGTTGGCTCATGTTGGACCCATCATCGTTCTTGTTGAGGTGTTCCTACTTGATTTAGTCCGTCGTCGTTGATGACATATCGATGACAAAATTGCGACCGATTTTGGTCGTTTCGCGACAACCGAAAGACAAAGCTTCTGCTGGACCAACACGGACGGCGATTTGATGGTCGGGCTTAGCACACGCTATCATTATTATTATTACGGGGCAGGTGGCCGAATATTGTGCGACGGTGACGGTTGAAACGAGGAAGAAAGAGACGACTGACGCGGTTGGATTGCCCGGCTGAAGACATGCTCGATTCAGATTGTGACGCAGTCGCCTGTCAAGTCGGACATAACCCCGTCAACCCTCCACTTCAATCCTCACTTTGGACAACATGGTTAATTTATGTATGTACAGATTATGTATCGTGGGCAGAGAGAGGGGTCGGGCTTTGAACGTGCATTAAGCCCCGTAGTAGACTTTTGTCGGCATGGTCTGATTCATCTCGTGCCTCTCAGTCCGATTAGAGCTCGTCGGATTGCCTGGACAGCAACGCATCGAAAATTGCCGATCCGACTTGCTGTCTTCTGCTCCTTCTCCTTCTCCTGGTACACAATGAATGACCTTGATTCGATGCTGGGACTACCTGTAATTCTGCCAAGCAAAGACCAGATGAAGGCCCACCCGGGGA
The DNA here is from genome assembly GCA_003814445.1 of Epichloe festucae Fl1. Lineage (NCBI taxonomy): Eukaryota > Fungi > Ascomycota > Sordariomycetes > Hypocreales > Clavicipitaceae > Epichloe > Epichloe festucae. The sequence continues at coordinate 4,766,750 of CP031385.1, read as the reverse complement.
TTTTGGATCCTCTCTTATTCTTCTACATCAGGCAGCATGTTGGAAGATCAAGTGCTTCAGCTTCATTGTATTTCGGACTGGATACCGAGAGATGACAGGATCGCGCGCGCGTGCGTGCGGAGGAATGCACATTGCAGAGCAGCATTTCCACTTCCATTCGGCCCAATTCTCGACGTGTAAATCCGTATTGTGGGCTGGTGTGTGCGCATTTGCGATTTGTTGCTGGCAATGGCCCGACAACAAGTTGAATTTATTATGCCACCTTGCACTTGTTCTGCCCCTCCTTTGTTGGCCCTGCGAACCAACCAGTGGCTCCTTGGTCAGTGGCTGCACGTTGACGACACCCAGCAGCAGGTGTTTCTGCGTCGCGTCCCGACCATCCAACTTTTTTGATTTGAGGCTGCGGCATGGGTTGCCCTCTACTCCGTACATATGGAGGAGACGGGGGGTCGCATAGGCAGGGGAGGTGGTGGTGGTGGTTGTCATGCTATGCTCGAAGCATGCCGCATTATGTCACGATGCCCATGCCCCATGCCATGCCCCATGCCATGCCGACTGGTTCTTGAAGATTGCGTCCTGATACAGAGAGAACCCAGACCAAACATGCTGTCGTTGAACGCCGTGGCCGCCGCACTCGTCGGCCCGTGAAGAGTCGACCAGGAACGAATTGAAGGACAGCTGCTTCTATTCGTCTATTATCATTGGCGCTGCAAACGGGAAGACGGATCCGCGGCTGTCGGGCCTACCACCTGTGATGCGGCTGATTGGCGGGGATCGGTGAGTCTGGAAGGTGAGTGAGTACTCCGTACTCATCAAGCATTGTCGCATTGTCGCATTGTTGCATTGCTGCATCCGTCCTTGCATCTCGTCATGTCTTTTCTTGCACGTCTGAGACGTACTTCTGTACATACTTGTTATACCGTACCCTACCGTAATGTATAATGTACCGTACGTACAACCTCACACACTTCACGAGGTCCCGGTCAAGCCGGCGTTCGCTCCGTGTTTTTTTATTGCATGCATTGTAGGTGTAGTAGCGAGGTTGTAGCAGGATGATGATGACTCTGTAATCCGTACAGCAGAAGAGGCATGATCAACAAGTAGAGTACGGACGTACATGCTGGGGGTAAAATACAGGCTTCTGCTGGCCCGGACTGAGGGTGCAAATAAATGATATTAGGCGGGTAGGGAGTATTACGGACTATATGTACACTTTGTATTGCATTGCACATTGCATTGTTTGTTACCTTTTACCCCAGCCTTGAGGAGAACAGCGAGCCAGTCGGACTGACAAGGAAGGAAGGCCAAGGAAGGAACTGCCCAGATTTGTCAGGCCAGACGAACCCCGAAATGCGAGGCTCCACTCCACCGACCCGCCGTGCCCTCCCCTACCTTCCCTACGTATGTACCTTCCCTACCTTCCCTACCTTCCCTACCCAAGCCCCAGGCCAAGCCCCAGGCCAAACAAGAAAAGGATTCATCATTATCCCTTGGTTTCTCGTGATGGTAGTAACGGACTGCACTGGTCTGTCTATTAAGCGCCTTTGCCGATACGCTCTCTCTCTCTACCTTGGCTCATCTCCGGCTTTCTGCCCTCACTCTCCTACTTGCCAACTCTGCACATGCACATGCACAATCCTCGGTCAGTCGCTCGAGTTCTTGTTAATATTCTTTTTCGTCTCCACGCGCTTCCTCCTCGAAACGGAAGCACCGTGGGTTCCAGACTCAGCCGGCGACAAGGAACTCTCAAGAACGGAGAAGGGATACCCTAGTCTTCATGCCAGGCTGTTTGGCGCCGCCTGGCTGCAGTGGGTCTCCAGTTTCCCAAAACGCCAGACGAGCATGACGAGGTGACGTCCCCCTTCCCCCCCTCCCCCTCCGACCCGCCCACAGCCGAACCCTGCAGGCAAGCGCCGGCCCAGCCTTGCTCGTTCTTCGTCTGTTCGGTCAGACATCGACGCCTGTCCGTCCCGGGACCTTGCACGTTGCCCATAGCGCAGCGCCAGGCTCCGGGGTACCAAGAAAAAAAAAAAAAAAGAAAAAAAAAGAGAGTAAGAGACAGAGAGAAAGAGAGGTGGCAGCCGCCAGCCCTTGTGCGTTCAACGGAGGGACATGGGCTGGTTGGTACATGTAGGATCTTCCCCCTCCTCCCCCCAGAAACGATCACCAGCGAATGACCAGCGAACGACCAGCGACGACCACTGACTCGGCTTATTAGCATAAAAAATAGTTGCGTTGACTTTCTTAGTTACTTTACTGTACCCAGCGCCACCCGTCATCAGTGCCCCGGAACCACACACATCTACGCCCACTTTGACGCTTCTTCGTCCGCCATCCTTGAACATTTTTTTCTTCCACAATCTTCACTAAAAGGCACAGTTGCACGCAGCAACCACCGCGGTAGCGAACTATGTTGATAGACGGTGAGAAGTTCGCTTGCGAGGCCTGCGTCCGCGGCCATCGTGTGAGCAATTGTCAACATTCCGGTAAGTCGCAATGCCTTCGTCAACAACCTCCATCCAGTATTTCTTGCGCCTTTGTGCGCCCCTCATCCCCTCATGTGTGTGTGCGTGCGTGTGTGTGTGTGCGCGCGCGCGCGTGTGTCAATGGCAGCACCCCGAACCGACAATGGACAACAACTTTCTCGTCTGCATCACCTCACAAATAATAAACTTTCAAATCCTCTCGCAAATAGTTCTCACTTATTTCGTTCTTTTTTTTTTTTTTTTTTTTGAAAAAGAAAAAAAAGACAGAAAAACTTATAACATGCATAAGACACCGAGCTAACAAGCTTACTCTTGTTTCTTACAGATCGCCCACTTCAACACATCAACAAGAAGGGTCGCCCGGTGTCGCAATGCAACCATTGTCGCACGATGCGGAAGTCGCGGTCTGCTCATATCAAGTGCGACTGTGGCGAAAAGACGAGCAAGTGCGCTCACTTGCAACAGCCCGTTGACGGACACAAGGGTGAGCTTCACATCATGACACACAAACCTGGCAACTTTGCCCGTCCGCCTTCGTCTTCAGCCCTTTTCGTATCTAACTACCTGGCCCACTTGCAGAGACCTGTTGCTGTAACCATGGCGGTCGCTGCACCTGCGCTCACAAGAAGGAGCCTTCTCTGGACACGGTTCCAGAGACCGAATCTGATCCCGACTCTCTGACGGTTGCCGCCGCACGCCCGAAGCCGCCTGCCAGACGACGACGAGCTAACACGGTTCACTTGGATGGTGTCATGGCTTTTGATCACAGTGGTAATCACAAACCCGTGCCCAAGCACAATAGAGCTGCCCAGAAGTGCGGCTCATATCAGCTCAGCCGAGTCAATTCTGCGACCAGTGCCAGCAGCAGTCTTGGTGCCAACTCGGAGAATGTGCGGTGCCAAGATGGGCCCTTCCCAGACTCCTTTAGCAACCGCTCCCGCGCCGCGACAGCCCGCGAACAACGACGAGTCAAGTCGGAAACAGCTTCGCCGCTGATGTCCAGTGGTAGCTCCCCTAATCTGCCGGGTAGGCTGCCCCCCCTCGACTTATCGGGAATCGATTATCCGTCGTATGTGGGCAACAACAATACGCTTGAAATGTTTGGCTCAGGTGTGCCTTCAGAAGTCGACGGGCCTATCTTCAGTGCTGGTATCAGTACTGCTTCTGTAGACTGGAGCCACTACGATCTCGGTGAGGCCAAGCCAGAGAACTTTGCTCCGTCAAGCTACAGCCAAACTGGAGCTCAAAGCTTCAACGGCGTGTTTGATTTCGGAAGCGGATCCGAACAACTACCCCGCCTCGCCAACACAACGTCGACTTCTGGCGAGGTATCAGAAGTCGAAGACTTCATCGGCAACGGAGATGGAGAGCTTAGCGCAGGGTTTCGAACGACCAATTTTCTCCCTCACACAAGCATAGTCGGCAGTACAACGGACTTGACCAGCATTGATTACGACAGTTTCTATAACAAGAACTCTGACAACAATGTTGCGGTTGGTACCATTTCTATGGTGGAAGAAGATCCAGCCTTCTGGATGCCCAATTACAATGAAGGCATCGCTGCTGTTGCTGAGAGTCCTGACCCCACAACCGCAACCTCCATGGGCACATTTTGGGAACTTTGAGCGAAGTTACGAAGTATAAATTGCATGAAAAACCCTGCACGAAAAAGTCCTTGTCTTGCCCCCCCCCCCTCTTTTTTTTTAAACATTTTTTAACCTTTTGAGTTCTTGTCCTGTCGAGGTGTGTCTGTAGGGGAATGTCTACCCCCAAACAAGCTTCGTGGCAAGCTCCAACGCTCGACCGTGAAGGTTGCTGGAGTACTCTACGATGAACCGGGAGTACGAAGATGATCTGAGTGGAGCTCATGGGATGCTGCGCATCGCCCAAGAGGAGTGACTGACATTGGTTCTCTTTCTCTTGTTTTGGGTCTTATTTTGGGGGTTTTTTTTTGTTGTTGATTTTACACCAGTTTCTTTGTGATAGACTTTGAGAGTTTGCACTTTTGTGGAGGTGCAAGGTGAAGGGGCGTATGGTTGACATTTGTTGGGGGGGGGGTTTTTCTTTTTTTTTTTTTCGTTCTTGGCTATGCTCTGACTCCTTTAAGAGGTGTTCACATTTGAGCAATTGCCTTGGGAAATTTATCTCTCCTACCATTATATGATTGGCTTTCTCGATCCATGATAGTGTCTTTGTGGTTGAGCCGAAACGCATTCATGTGGCGGAGCCAACAATGGTGCCATTTAGTCGGGGTAGACATTCAAAAAAGCCTCAAACTTGAAACAGTACAGAAGAATACGGGCGTTGGAACAGCTGTCGCGTTTATATTTTGGAAGAGACGGACGACAATGAGCCGGCAGAAGATAATAACATGGCAAGAAAACCATCAAAGACGTTTTTATTTCCATGGCACGTTGGATGGACTGATTTGGCCGAGCCGTGTAGTCGACTGAGTCACATTTGACATGGGGGGCCAACTTTTTATTATTTTTGGAGTCATGGTTCTTGAAGTCTGACATGTGTTTTTTTTTGCATACACGGGAGTTGCATAGTATAGAGAAAGATTTTCGAAATAGAGAAAGCAACTTGGTGGCTTTGGGTGTGTAGTCTGTATACTTGCCGCTTTCCCTCATCCCTCAGTGGCTCGCTCGCCTGTCAGGAGGGAGCCCTCTGATCCTTTGTCTCGTCTCGTCTCGTCTGTGCAATGTGTACGGAGCGTGTACACGGGGTAATAGGTAATAGCTTACGGAGTAGATGGTATCGGACGGGCAGGGGATCCCTCGAGCAAGAACAAGAGGGGGGTGGTGGTCACATGGCCAACCATGCGTCGTCGGCTGTACGGACCAGTCCGTAAGCTCATACGAGGGGCAAGCAAACTCGAGGCCCACGGACAACCTTTACGCATGCCGCGGATCGTACGTGGCGCAAGGAACAAGGCACGTATAGGCACGTATAGGCACGTTATAGGCACGTTATAGGCACGTTATAGGCACGTTATAGGCACGTACGTATTCGGGACCGAATGTAATGTAAAATTCAACACGTACGATCCGGACGTCGGGCAAGCAAGCAAGGACGTCGTCCCCCTCCCCCCTTCCCCCCCTCTCCTCGCCCCGGTACGTATGTACATGTAGATTCGGTTGCCCGCCAACTTCAACTCTATAACATTCTATACAATGCAAGGCCCACACCATGTCCCAGAAAACGCGGCAGTCCACAGGGCCGGGATCGAAATCCTCCATGCACGAGAAAACACGACGGGGCTCGGGCTCGGGCACGGGCCAGGCATCCTTCGGCGGCGCACGCTTCGCGACCGTCGTAGTGACCGAGGCCCCGACGGCTCCTTCGTTTTTGCAGCAAGTCGTCATGTCGTCTTGAGTAGTAAAGCAAAGCATGATTTCTCGAGAGAAGACGGATGATTGTAATCATGACTGTTTCACCGAGTATGGAGTACTCCGTACTGGAACCGAGTATTATGCCAATCCGTCGTGGTGATGTGACATGATGTGACATGATATGACATATCGCTGGTTGGCGTTTCCCCATTGTCCAGTTCTGGCATGTCCCTGAACCGTCGCGGCTCAATCTTGAGATAACTGCAACGAGCCATGACGTCGTATACCCGAAAATGTTGCCACGTCGCATCTGCTCACGCGGCGAAAAATAGACTTGACAACATCTTCGTCCGTGGCAGCGTTGATCAAAATGTCCTCCAGATACTTCTCGCGACTTGTCGTCCGGGAGCATGTCCACCTGCCACGTTCCGGGCACATCCTCACCGACAACATTCAGCCAAAGAGTGAGTCGCTCCAAGTATTGATATTGCTGGACTTCTCTGGCGCCGCCGAGGGCCCTCTGTACCGGGATATCAAGGTGAGTCAGATTGGGACACCGGTTGCACAAAGAACCCCACGTAACCCATGTCTCCGTGCGATGAGGGTAACTCGTGGGGGCGGCCCGACTCCAATACGACGCGGTGTAGAAATGGCCCGTGCCTTGTGACGAGAACTTGCAACGCCTCGTTTCCGATGTAGTCGACGATGGCAAAGCTCTCTAGACACTCGATGCCCTCCAACAGATGACAAAGGGCCGTATCATTCAGAACAGCCGACTCATCCTTATATGGATGGAGTGCAAGGGCTCTGAGCGACGGCAGTTGATCATCATGCACCAGGTAGACTAGCTCTCCAAGTGCTTGTGGAGGGGGTATGGTCCATATCTCTCTCTCCATCGAGGTCAACAGGGCAAAGTCGGTCAAGGCAGCCAAATGCTCAAAATCAATACCGTCGTCCCCCTGTTCTGCGCCGTCAAAAACCAGGCTTCTGAGCTTGGCTCGGCTTGGCTGAATGTTGCCCTCGTCCACGAACCAATCCCAACATGGGTCTGGTGCTGCTGGACCGACAGCGAATCGACTGGGGACAAAGTGACGCATCCAAACATGCTCAAGATTCGGTGCCAACTGCCAAACCATGTGGATCAGAGTTCGAGTGTGGTAGTCAAGATGATCAGTCGTGCGCTGGCTGCAGTAAGAAACGATCAAGCTGTGCAGGTTGGGTGATGTGACGAGCTGAACTTCGTCTGCGTCAACCCAAGGCGGCTCAGCCTCGAGTGAGCGAAGACTGTCGAGGTTGAACGTGTGCATATGAAGCTTGCATCTCGGGCCTTTCTGGCGCAAACCCTCCAAAAGGCACCGCCGGTATGGGCTCTCTGACCTCGCTTAACGTCCCCAAGTGTGCTCAGCAGACTGACAAGCTGTGCCAGCGGGCGCCATGCAATTTCCCTGTCCTCCCTGTCCTCCCTCTCCTCCCACGTCAACGTGGCACCACCTCTGTATGGCTGGCACAGTTTCCTCGAACCCGTGTTGAATTTTTGACCCTGTGCAAGGGACCATCCTCCGTCGACATAATTCGGATCAAACGCGTCATGAGCCAATCTCGCATTGTGGATTGAGTCGCTTGGTGCATCCAATGAGTATCCATCTATAACTATTTTACGAACGTATGCAAAGCGCCAATGGATGGCTAAAACACGTTCCAAATCGCAACTGGTGAGGTCCTGGCAGATCATGTCGAGCACCTCTGTCGGTAAATCCGTGAGCATGACTCTCGGCGCGGGGGAATCGTGGTTCATGTGCGGACCCAGGAGAGGCATCGTGAGATATGGTCCTCCCTGGTGTGTGGATTGTTAATTGCTGATTGTTGTTGACCAGTCGTGGCTTCAGCCATTCAGGACGAGACCAAGTGCCTCGTCATAAAGGACTAATGAGTGCAAAAATGTTGTAATCCAAATTGCTGCAAAGCGTTTGATGCGAGATCTGACTCCTGTAGTCTGTTGTGGTCACAAGGAAAAGGGGGAAAAGAGGAAGGCGTTCGATGGTCAACAACACCAGGTCGACCTTCCGTTCGCTCGCGTGCAACTGGCTACTGTGGCGTGCCATCAAGCCAAGAATGCCAACAATGTGGCGAATAAGGTATCTTGGATACCTAGGGTAGGTTGGAGTCTATATTTCCATCGGTTGCTATACCATCGTCATCGTATTAGACTGCTTTCAAACAACGGCGTGTACCCTTTGTCCGCCTCAACTCCAATATTGTATACACTGCCCAATCCCAGCATTACGGTAGCACACCTGGTGCCGACGCGTGGATTCCATCCGCTCCACGGCTCCGCTCCACGGCATACCATCATCGTCCCCTTGTTCTGAATCTCTAGTTCATGATGCGGCCTCGAGGTATCCTGTGGCAAGAGCGGACCCCAATGGCGGCGCTTCTTCTCCTGTGCCACCCTCGTGCGCCGTCGCCAGATCGGCCAGATGCTGCAACCCCTGACTGGCGGCCGTGTCTAGCCCTCCTGATGAAGATTTTGGTCTTGTGAATTCCGTCAGCTTATCTCGGACACCATCCCAGTGTCCCCCGCTTGGCTTCTCTGCGATGCCCCTAATGATGTCGATGATTTCCTCGCGGGTGGCGTCAGCCTTGATCAACTCTCCCAACGCCATGGTCGCGAGGGAGACAAAGTGATTGATTAGCGGGCTCTTCATCTCGGCGGTTACCGACAATAAGTGCGCCAGTTCTTTTGTCGGCCACATCATCTCCTTGGGAGTGATGCCAGGTGTGAGCAGAGTGACCAAAAGACGACAATGCCAATAAGCGAGGTGGATCATGGGATATGCAGCCGCGTCGACATGGGCGGGTAGATCTTCTCGGTAATTTTCGATATAATCGGCCAAGATGGCAGCCATCGATGGATCGGCAGCCGTTGCCCCAGCTTGCAGTGTTGATATTACGAACGAAATTCTGTTCAGTAGCTTTGATAGTCCTGTGGTGGTGCTCTGGTGGTCAGTATTTCTTTCTGCTCGGCTGAGTATGAGAAGCTCGGCTTCACGGCGATTGGGAAAACAGAATTTCACTTACGAACAAGATAGAAGCAAACCTCCCCGACACTGTTTTCGAGGCCCCAAGGAACAACGGTGCTTCTCTCGGGTACTTGAGGTGGGTGGCCCGTTCCGGCGGCGTGCCATCGATCCATCAACACCAACGACCACCAAATCCGCACACAGATTTGCTCATCAGAATCGTTGTCAGAGCTGGCCTCAACCGTAGACAGCTGCCACAATTTCATAGTGTTGGCAAGAGCAACTCCCCTCGCCAGCAAAAAAGGAAGAGTCGAAGCCGCTCTCCAGTCGGCGTCAACGATTAACATCAACAAGGTTTGCGCATGCACGATGTCTGTCGCACGACTGCGAGGAGCATCGCTGCTCTCCCACTCGTGGAGAATAGAGCTGGCGATTTTTGCGTCTCCAGCGGATGTCTGGCCAACATAGGGCAGGGTGAGGCGGAAGGCAGTCCTCACCGCAGGTGATGATCGAGAAAGCAGCGACTGCAGCTTCATCTTTTCGTACGGCAGAATAGGGTATACTGGCTGAACCGATGCGAGAAAACTGTGAAATGGGGTTAGCGCGCCGTCTCGGAATGTGATCGTGTGCGCGTGTGAGAGGGAAATGAGAGACATACTGCTCATATGCCTCGTCATCTATATCCGGCATCTCCTCTGCATCGTCCATGCCAACATCCGCAGCTTCGTCCGGTTGCCTTGACGGGGTGTCCGCAGCCTTGATAGGAGTTGCCTGGGGCGCCAGTGACGCATTGTCGTACTCCTGACTAAGCGTCTCTCCTGCTGCGGACGCCGGCTGGATGGATCGGTGTTCTGAGCCCCATGGCGCTTGTCGAACAGTTGTGGGTGTGGTGAATTCTCCGGTAGAGATGCTGGAGAAGGGTCGTTTTCGACTTGCATCGTCGAGACCATTGCTCTGCCGTGAACGATCAGTCGCAAATAATTTGTCTATGTCGTCTTGGTTAAGATTGCCGTCCGATTCGAGCTTGTTCTCGATACTGTGGATTCGATCCGCAAGTTCCTTGATGTAGCTAGAATCTGTGTCAGCGTCGGTTGCTCGAGTCTAGAATGAGTCGTTGGCCCGTACCCCTTGCTTGGGCCGCGTTTCTGGGGCACCCTGCTGAACAGACACGGAGTGCTTGATCTTGCGCAGCTCGAACAAGGCGTCTCGCCTGTATCAGATTGCGCGTCACACTTGATTTTTTTCCTTCTACACTCGTCGCAGGCGCGCGACACTTTTGACCTTTTGCGTGGAGGAATGCCATCCCCTATCGAATATTGTGGCGGGAGGGGGGGTGGTCCTACGGGCAGTGGCATCTGATGCTGGTCTATCGACCCGGTCGAAGGTGCCTCCTGAACGTAGGGAGAAGGATGTTGTTGATCAGAGGGGTCGGGATGGGGATGTGGCATGATGGTGCGCATGTTTGGGTCGTCAACATTCATGCTCGGGTCCGTAGCTGGCATGATAGAGGTTCCCGCTAGGCCTTGTCCCAACTGAGCAGCGAGTTGAAGCTCTTCCAGGTTAGACGGTCGGGAAACATGTTGGGGCGAGCTGGGCTGCTGTGTGGCCATTTGCGCCTGTTCGTGCTCTTGATGTTGCACCTCTTCTGTGACATGTTGCTCGGTTGGGTCTTGATGTTCCGTCTTGGGGTGATAGAAAGGGCCCGAGTCCATCGCCTCCGCTCCTGGAGACGGATACGTCAGCTCCGAGGCATCCTCTGCCTCTCCCTCACGGTTGGGGCCCATGTTGTTGATGTGACGCGGAAGTGCCAGGATACAGAGGGTAGTTGTAGCAGGATCGGCCCACGAATGTCGGCGAGCTTGCGTGATGACCGAATGATGAAAGCAGGAACTGAATGATCGTAGCGAATTGAGGGCGCGCAAATTGTGGTTGCATCAATTGGACATCTGAGGCCAAAGCGGATGGGGAAAAGCCAGTCACCTGGGGCATGTGCACCATACAACCCAACATACAACCGGCCAAGGAGGCGCGTCCAAGTAAACTGAAGGCATTGTTAGCATGGTTGCGCGACCAGCAAGCTTCCGCCACGGCAAAATAGCAGCGTGCGGCTTGCCACGCGGCAGCGGCAGCGGCAGCGGCAGCGGCACGCGACAAGTTCCATGGCTGATTGATGTGTTCTCACCGACGAGGAGGTAGAGATGCGACCAACTTACAGCTCCAACAGCTTCTCTGGATCGGATGATGATAAATGCGATGGCCCCGTTGCGCGCGCGCTCAACGGAATAGGAAGAACTCGGCGCCGTGGTAGCTTGCGGGTGGTTTTGACCCCTTGAGATTTGCGCATCGGAGGTGGAAGAATTTTTCGGGGTTCGCGGCAAATCATCGGCGCTCAGCCAAGACGACGCTGACTCAGCTGCTTGGGGGGCTCCGCCAACTGATGGAGGAGCCGCCTAGCTGCCCACAGGGGTCTTTGCAAGTGGCCCGTGGGACAGGTTATCATGAAGAAACCTTTTTTGCGTAAGGACCTGGTAAGGACCTGGTAAGGACCTGGTAAGGACCGATCCAGCCCAGACTGAATGGAAAGGGAGTTTGAGCCATCTTCTTGGAGCCCCGATCTGCGCACCTGGCGGGCGCTGAATGATCGAGGCATCCGCCTTCGCCCAGCTTGCTCGACTCCATTTGTATCCTTCCCAAACGACTTAAATTAAGCCTAAAAGAAGCCGTCTCAATCGTTCGTGGTCCTCGCTACTGACGCTGTGACCAGTTTGGTAATCTGCCAATGGTCATGTTTGACAAGCTGACTGGCTTCTTCAGAATGTGATTTCATTCTTCATACATCAACCTGCTCGTTTTTTTCTCTATTTTCTCAGCATGGACATCATTGCTTTGCAGAACTGGGCGTACATCCCAGACCTGCCCGATGATATTGGCCCAATTCGCAACCTTCTCTTGGAGTACAGCAAGATACCCGCCGACGACATCGACCATCATATCCTCCGAGTAGTATGTCCAGATCCCCAACTCTGCCATTGATACAAGTCAACTTGCGGCTAACCCTCTTCGTTCAAGCGCGAAGATGCGTGGAAGGTATCGCGATTTCCGTGCGTTGGGAGATGGAAGTTTCTGCGTCTGACTGACCACAATGATCCCTGCTATCAGCAGGTGCTATTCAGGCTCAAGGTGGACGGATCCAATGATGCTTTTCTCGACTTGGGCTGTTGTGTTGGACAAGTTATCCGTCAGCTCCGACATGACGGCGTGCAAGGGTCTCGGCTATTCGGAACCGATCTGCAGTCCAAATTCGTCGATATTGGCTACGATCTATTCCAAGATCAGAACAGCATTGGCGCAACATTTGTCGTTGGCGATATGCTGGATCCCGAGGATACGCGGCTAGATGAGTTGTCGCACAAAATCACCATCATATACGCGGGCAGCTTCTTTCATCTGTTCAATTGGACCCAGCAGCTTTATATAGGTAAACGGTTGGTCGGTTTTCTGAAGCAGGGCACTAAGAATGCCCTCATCTACGGCCGACATATTGGCACCACGAACTCCGGTGAGGCATCGACGAGCGATGCTTCGCCGTATCTTCATGACAAGAAAAGCTTCCAGCAGCTTTGGCACGAAATTGGTGACTTGACAAAGACGAAGTGGGCTGTGGAGTTGGAACCAGCTGGCGGAGTGTTGGAAGGCCTTCCCCAGGTGGAGAAGGATGCACAACCTGTCACCTTCATAGTGCACCAGATTTCTTAAACGATCATTGTAATTTTATCATGGTGGGGATTTTGAATAAGGCGTAGTATTTTATTTTTATTTTTATATTACTCTATTTCTCGTCCAACGCTTTCACTATTACCGTGATGTGTAATAGCAGATGGGTGTGTGTTCTGCCCATAAGATCTTGTGTCGTGACAAAGCGTCTTGTTACTGAGAAGAAACGTCCGTCACCAATTCCGGTATCCAGATAATCATGCATATTCCAATCCTGTACAGGCTACCTCTTTTTGTGAATGCCAAAATTGAAAAATAAGAACGAGCCAATCCAATTGCATACATGGGAACAAATGCTGAAGAGGTGTAGACACAAACAAGTCTACAAAATCACAGAGTGAGACGAGCTTCAGGGTAGGTAGGCTGGGATCGGCAAGGGTAAAGAAGTCTCCAGTTCGACGACTCCAACCAGTCTCACACTCCAACCCCAACATCTCACGACTGCAGACCCAATTCGCTCGTCGCAAAAAGCTCTGGAGCAGTCGCGGTGCTCCGGCGGCCCCAAGAAGTCCCAGGAACTCGTTGTATTCCACGTTATGCTCATGCGGATAATGACAAGTCTGCAACAATGGACGGCGACTGGGATGAGGTCAGTACCGGAGCACATCCAATCCAGCCTTACTACCACCCCAAGTTTTAAGCATTTCCGATCCCCATGAACCCCCGGACCTGGCGATGAATGAATTGGTCCCGTGTCTTTGTCGCTATAGCTTTATACAAGATACCCTGCTGACATCTGGACTTCTGATTCAGGTCGCCCGCATTCCGTTCCCGCCTCCGGGCGTCCACGCGCTGCCCACGCCGGTAACCACCATGACATTTGACAACTCCCAGGAGCTTTTATGGACTGGCAACGATTATGTAGGCCCAAAGAAACTGCTAGCCATGCGAGTGTATCGATTGGTTCTGACAAGCGGTTCAAGGGTCGTGTTACCTCTTTCCTTGGCACCGAGATGCAGCGATACACCTCATTCAAGGCACACTCGGCTGCCGATGGACCTGTTCGACAGATATTGGTCAATGAAAAGGGCGTTCTAGCTTTGGGCGCCAAAGATGTTCATATGGCACTGAGACGGGGACTACCTCTGTGGCATATCAGGTACAAATTCCAGCCACCCAGTGCTCGAGAAAACTCTCAAGCTAACGACGCTGGACTAAAGACATGATGATATTATAGACCTACGCTGTATGAGTTTCACCTCCAAGGGGACTGCAGAAATAATTGTGGCTGGACTGCAAGACACAATGCTGGTCATTGACCTCAATAAGGGCGAGGTCGTGAAGCAGGTCTGTTTGCATCTCGTCGCGTTTTAACACATGGCCATGTTTCTGACGCACGCGCTCCAGATTGCCACCGAGCACCAATATTCCATCATGAAAAGAGGGCGGTACATATGCGCAGCGACCAAAAGCGGTATCGTGAACCTCTTAGACCCCGTGTCTTTTGCGGTCGTCAAATCTTGGAATGCCCATTCGGCCTTGATCAACGACATGGATGCTCAGCACGACTTCATCGTCACTTGTGGGTATTCACTTCGACAAGGTCAGACGTATATGCTGGACCCCTTCCTAAACGTGTTCGACATTAAACAGATGTCGTCCATGCCGCCAATTCCGTTCCCTGCAGGAGCTGCCTACGTTCGCATGCACCCCAGAATGTTAACGACCAGCATTGTTGTCTCCCAGTCCGGCCAAATACACGTGGTAGATCTTATGAATCCAAACACAAGCAATGTACGACAAGCAAACGTCATGAGCTACCTTAGCATGTTCGAGATTGCACCGTCTGGCGAGGCCATAGCTTTGACAGACGCAGATTGTTGTATACACCTATGGGGCTCACCATCAAAGCTGCACTTTGTGGACCTCGCAACACCGATAGAATTCGCAACCGCGGATGATCACGCTCCACAGCTCGAATGGGGACCTGAGACGTAAGCTAGAATCAGTGCCACAAATTCTGGCTTGCTCAGGCAGTAATTAACTGACTCTTGGCTCCTATAGGCCCTTGAACTCTGTTGGTTTACCATTTTATCGAGAGATCCTCGCATCTGCATGGCCGGACCTGGTATCAGACGTTGGCGCTCCTCCAGTCAGATTTGATCCCGAATTCCTTGCTGGCCTCAAAGCTGCAGACTTCGGATCATACGGCCGTAACACGCGTGGACTTCGGAGAAACCAAGCAGAAGACACTCGCAACACCCACAGAGGAGGAAACACAGGGCTTAAAGCACCAAAATTCTTGAGCGAAAAGGCACGCGAGTTCGTCATATCCGATTCCCGAGTTTCAGACGATGAGACAGACGACATTCCCGGTCCCGTAGGCGATAACGAGGTTGAAAGCAAAAAGTCAGACGTTCCCGTCATGTACCGGAACGTTGAAATCAAGTACAGCAAGTTTGGCGTGGATGACTTTGACTTTGGATATTACAACAAAACTCGCTACTCCGGATTAGAAACCCACATTTCTAATTCATATGCGAATTCGCTCCTGCAAATCATGCACTTTACGCCACTTATCCGAAATCTAGCCCTCCAACATGCAGCTACTGCTTGTGTTGGTGAAATCTGCTTGCTATGTGAGCTTGGGTTCCTTTTCGACATGCTACAGAAAGCCGACGGCTCCATTTGCCAGGCAACAAACTTGCTCAAGACATTGAGCAGTCATCCTCAAGGTATGTTGTGTGTATTCTGTTCTTTCAAACACAGCCGTGGACTGATCTGAGGCAAAGCTGGACCCCTGGGCCTTCTTGAAGAAGACCCTCATGGCTCGTCATTGAATGTTATGCTCCAGGGCCTCACCCGGTTCTTCTTGGACAAGATTGTTTCGGATTTTAAAAGCATGTTGCCGGCATCATCTGCCATGGAACAGGTACGCAATGCTACGTTGGTTTACATCCGCCGAAACTGACACCCTTCACCCAGGTCCTTGCTACGTCAGCTACAAGTTCAATCCGGTGCATGAATTGCAGGAGTGAATACACCAGGCCGGGATCCACCTTTGTGAATGATCTACTTTATCCCCCATTTGTAAGTTGATCACTTCCCGCATCATTCTTGATGGCCGACTTCTGTTGCTAACCCCTGCGGCCTGCGGGGGCTACCCAGAAACCATCTGGTCGGAACGCCAAGACACCACGCATCACTTTCTCTCAAGTTCTTAAGGGCAGCGTTGAAAGAGAGACTACTTCTAAGGGCTGGTGTAGTCGATGTCAACGCTATCAGACTATAGCGACGAGAAAGACCATCCATAGCATCCCTGCAGTCCTCATGTTGAACACAGCTATTACAAGCCATGAACATCGGATGTTGTGGTCCACCCCCGGTTGGCTGCCGGAGGAGATAGGCATCATCGTTGAGCAAGGTCAATTCTTTTGCTACGAAGGTGAAGACTTGAAGCTTCACTTGCAGCGAGGAATTCACAACATTACCGTCTATTCACTGATTGGGATGGCGATTAATATCGAGAACGGCCCGACACAAAAGCCTCACCTAGTGTCAATGGTCAATGGTATGTGACAATGTGAACAAATCAATCTCGTTTCTGGTGGTCTAACATTACCAAAAAGTTGCACACGCTGAACCAGAGGCTCTTGTTCAGAGCCAATGGCACTTATTCAACGACTTTCTGGTGCGGTCCGTCAGCACTGAAGAGGCACTTACGTTCAATACATCGTGGAAAGTGCCTTCGGTCGTCGCCTTTCAACTCAAGGAGGCGAACAACAAGATCGACACGACTTGGAAAGAACAATTGGATACTTCTATCCTCTATCATGACCTACAGTATGCCTCCCCTTTGATGTACACCACATGCATCATCGCCCTGTATTCACTCGTTCATTTCCAGCTTCAATCCCAGTTCAGATAACAAAACATACCATGTTCTCAACGCCGAAACGGAACGTCCCGGACCAGGCACCATCATAGCACTGGACACGGAATTCGTGGCAATTCGCCAACCCGAGATCGAAATGAACTCTGACGGCGAGCGAGAAACGATCCGCCCTATTGTCTACGCCCTAGCCCGCACGTCTGTCGTACGTGGGCAAGGCGAACACGAAGGTCTACCTTTTATAGACGACTACATCGCCATTCAAGAACCCATCGTCGACTATCTCACCTCCTACTCCGGCATCACCCAAGAGGATCTCGACCCGCGCCTCTCGAAACACAGCCTCCTCCCCCTGAAAATGGCCTACAAGAAACTCTGGGTGCTCCTCAACCTAGGCTGCAGATTCCTAGGCCATGGCCTCAAGCAAGATTTCCGCGTCATAAACATACACATTCCCAAGTCCCAAATCATCGACACAATAGATCTCTTCTTCTTGAAGTCTCGGCTGCGTAAGCTCTCCCTGGCGTTCCTAGCATGGTACCTCCTCAAAGAAGACATTCAGCTGGAAACACACGACTCCATTGAAGACGCGAGGACAGCATTGAAGCTGTACAGGAAATATTTGGAGTTCCAGGACGCGGGCATCCTGGAACCCATGTTGCAGGACATCTACCGCGCAGGAAGGGACGTCAATTTCAAACCGCCCAGACGAGATGAGGCGGATGTGCAGAGGACGGACACGCCGCCTCTACCGGTGGATCGAGGCGCAGCGGCAGGAGCACCAAGTACGCCCGTAAGAAACATCATTGGCATGGCGCCGGGGAGTGGATTTGGGGGCGCAAGCTGGACGCCTGGCAAGGGATCGCCGTTGCGCTGAGGAATAAGGTCCGTAGTGTTTTAGTTCTGAGTAGATGTGATTTCTCATGCCCCCTGAACCATTTTCTTTTTGTCAACACAGCTTCCTTTGTGAAGTGATGCGTATAAGTTATCGTTGGATACCAACATAAGTGATTTTGTTTATTTATTCAGTAGTGAAGATTATATTTTTGGGAGAGGGAAAAAAAAAAAAAAAAAAAGACAAGAGTTTGAAACCGGTCGCCCCAGGATCCCATTTCGCTTCATGTTTACGTATTCTCCGCTCACTCACATCCTCTGACAAGATGAAATATTCAACGTGCTGTGAAAATCACCGATCCCCACTAAACATCTTTCTCTACATGGAAGAACAGAACCCGACGGACGACAGATGACGGAACCCGCCCTCCATAGACCTGTTACCCTTGTCACAAGTCCTTGACGCCGTATGATGGAAACCCAAGACTGTTCTTGAGCATGAGCAGTCATCGAAGAGGTGTGGGTGCACCGAATAGAGAATCAAGTACGATGGATTTTGAGCGATTCAGCAACGGGGAGGGGGGTGGGGAGTAAGAATCTTGGACTCCTCCAACGCCTTCTATGCGTATGCCGTTGGTGCAGGAAAGGGCATGGAAGCGGATATGTGATTTTTTTTTTCCTTCGTTGTATTGATGAAAGGGGGGGGGGGGGAAGTGGAAGCTCGAGGAGGACGGACGTATAGAGGTAACACACTTGCTCTTGAGCTTAACGATGGATGTACAGCCTGTCTCGGCGTGCCGAGCCGGTGGGAAGGTAGTCCGGATCCGAGTCCGACGGTTTGATGCATGGGGGCGTGGTGGCAGAACGAGACAGTAACGGGTGAGCGTCAATGGCGCGGACGCTTGTTGGTTTAGCCCAGTCTTTGTTGCGTTGGCTGCCGTCCCCGTGGCCCTTGGCCATCATCTAGCGGTGTCTCACTGCTCTACAGCTCAGATTCAGCGCCGTTGGTTGACAGAGCCATGGGGCTACCATTTTGGGTTTGTCGTTGCTGACGGGGACGAGCATTGCCAGGAGGTCGCCGACGGACCATGAGCCGTCCGTTCATGTTCATGGATTCGTCGTCATCTTCAAACTCGGCAAATTGTCCTGCATATAGACGCGCCTCGTCCAGGTCATTTACATCGCTTGGCCGGTCTCGCAGCCATTGCATCCGCGGGCCGGACCGGGCCCGCTCTGATACTCTGAAGCCGTAGATCTTGGGTTGGTAGGTGTGGCCGGGTCCCAAGTTGGGAGCAATGTTCTTGGCGTACATGCCATTGACGAGAGATTCGTGCTCGGGGACTCGCGATGTCGTGCTGGACAGCACGTCGGCCCCACGTTTGGTCAGGTCGTATTCGGGGAAAGTGAGAAGGAAGAGCGCGCCAAATGTGCGACCAAAGAAGGCTCCGTCGACGGTTTGGAACCTACTGTTGGGAGGAACGTATACGTCCAGGCAAGACGGGCAGAAGAGCTTGACTGTATCCTCGCCGGGTATGTCTGATAGACCGACGGGCAGTGTCCTGGCCTGCTCGCAATTTGTCCGTGGGCAGCAACCGAAATGGCCGAGCTCATACTTTTCACTCATTTGTTGTATGCCCGCACGTGAACATATGAAGCGTTGATGGATGAGGCCGTACAGCATCTCTGCGGAGGATTCGATGACGGACAGGTCGCTAGCCATTCTGCTGTGATGCCTTCGCTCCCCGGGACGGCCACCCACTCGTTCTTGGCCATCTCCCAAGCCGGACTCATTATCATCATCTTCCTCTTCCTCCTCTTCCTCTTCGTCGTCGTCTTCGGGTTCCACATCCAGTATCATCTACAAGCAGGAAATAAGACAAAGATTAGCAGGCTGAACAGCGACGGAAAGGACTTCGACGCAAGGGGGGGTGGTTTCCCCCGTTAAAAGAGCCACAAGCATACCTCCAATGCTTCTTTGTACATGGCGACTTGAGTCTGAAGACCCGTCAGGTTGAAATCATCCTCGATAAACTCTTCTGACACCTCGGCGAAGTATTCGTGCCCTAACAGAGCACAAAAGCTTGAGATCCATGATTCTGGCGCGCCCGAATCTGAAGACATGGCGATGCTGGGACGGCCGAATGGCTCGTCGTAGGGGGGGGGGGGGGCAGCAAGCAGGAGATATCGATAGGCCGCAAAACCTCGTCAGATCGGAGGCGGGGTGTCAGGGTGGCACGCGTGCCCGCAGACCGCAGACCGCAGACCGCAGACCGCAGATACTCGGGACGGACGGAGTGATTGGTGAGCAAGCAAGATGATCGAGGGATGGTCGTGACGGAGGCGACGAGAAATCGAGTGCCACGGTGTGAAGCTGTCGAGTATTGGGCCTGACAGCAACGGGCAGGGCTGCTTGACTGCTGCGGCGTCGGATCTGCGGGCGCAACAGCAACGACTGGAGGAGCTTGTGATTTGATAATGCTAGTGCATGCGCCCAGGTCGAGCGAGATGGTGGGATGGATGTGGGTTCGCCTGCCAGTCGACCTGGGAATCCGTCTGGCCTGGGCTGTTGTTGACTAATGATGAGATGAGGTACGTCCGTAACTAATCCGTAGGCTGGACCATGTACGGACTACAAACAGTATGTACGGATTAGAGTAAATGTAGTATTGCGTGATGGGATGGGATGGGATGGGATGGGATGGGATGGGATGGGATGGGATGGGATGGGATGGGATGGGATGGGATGGGATGGGATGGCCCACCGAACCGACAAGACAAGCCTTTTGCGCGCCGTGGTTTCGCGGCTGCGGCTGCGAGGCCACCAGGGTTGGGTTGGTGCGACGTGACGAATCACAGTGACGCACGGTGTCAGGTTTCGCCGCTTCCGACCTGCCTGGCGGGAATGCTCATTCCGTCTCGATGCCATCATCACTTTGCAACGCAGCACTACCAACAAACTTGATTTATTATGCACGTAATGAACAGGACATCGCTTCCCCCAACAACGTGGAAACGCCAACTTCACACCACCCACCAGAGGTTAGCATCTCTCCTCTCAATTGACACTGCAAACCCATCCCCAAGAGGCTATCCAGACATACAAGCCTTCCAACAAAAAGCCTTTATACCGAAGAAGCCCTTCTTATTCCTTAAAGATGCAGATTCCCCGACGACTCATCTGCCTGCTTTGAGCACGTGGTTCAGTAGAAAAACCGACACCGTACCATCGACACCGTTCGCTCCATTTGTTGTCAACAAGTTTCAAGAATGGCCCTTTCCGTATGAGCTCACGAACCGTGTTGGGAATCACGAGGTGATATCTCTGTTCCGTGATTCCCTACTGGCCAGTTCAGAATTGACGGATCAGGTCATTGCAGGGATCCTCCAGTCAGCTGTCACCCAAGACACGAATCAGGAGTTCTTGGAAGTTTACGCTCCGTTAAGGCTACTTATCAAAGCTCTTGAATTCAATGGCGCTCAAAATCCAGTCGTCAGACATCCATTGCAATTATACATTGCACAGTCGGCACTTCCAGATCTGCCTCAACCAATGCAGGACGGCTTACCAGCACCAGAGCTTGTAAGGCGAGCTGGGAAAGGCGATATTTACAGCTCCTCTATATGGATGGGTACTGAGCCTACATATACGCCATTGCACAGAGACCCCAACCCCAACCTTTTTTGCCAGCTGTGCAGTCGAAAGGTAGTGAGGCTCTTACCACCTTCCACGGGCGACAGGCTGTTCTTTGAAGTCCAGGTTCAGATAAAACAGCAGGGAAATAGCCGCATCAGGACCACTGATATGATGCAAGGGGAAGAAAGACTCGTTCTACACGATGCAGTATGGGGAAATACATCACCGGAGGATAACATGTACGAAGCTGAACTGGAGGCTGGCGATGCCCTCTTCATTCCGGAAGGTTGGTGGCATTCTGTGAAAAGTGTAGGATCGGATGGAGAACTCAACGGTTCAGTGAATTGGTGGTTCAGATGAGCTAGATTTTGTATTGATCTCATGTATTTCTGCTACTAGATACCCTCTTTGCTATTGCAATTGTTGTTTCGCTAGCTTTTTTCGCGCGTAGTGAAAACAACTCGGGACTTACAGACATTCTACAAGTACTAGTCGAGCCAGCGCGAGTGAACTTTGCCGCAGGAGATTGTGAACATAATTTGGGCTTCCAATGACTGACACTTAGTACGGATTAAAGAGGCGTGGACAGTGCGAATTGTACCTTGGTAGAGAGCGATTTCTGCTTGAAGTGCGCACAGTTTGCATTGCCTATAGGAAAACTGTCCAACCTCTCTCCCCTCCACGGTCCACCCAACACACCAGCCTCTCTTCCCGCGTCATATTGGTGGGGCATGAATTTTCTCAACCTTCACCAAAAGCATTCAGGCGGAAACGTAACCTGGCTGTCTCGAAAGATCGTTTCGCCGCCCTAAATCCAACAATTTCAAAGGGGCGAAGCTCATCCATCATTGCCTGACTCGCATCGAAATCTCAAGCACATCCCCTGGGAGCACACTAGGCAGCCTGCCCCCCCCCTCTCAGGACGAACGAGGGGCAACATTTAGACATCTTTGCGCCATCTTCCTCTTTCACCGCAACTAGTCGACGCTCGCATTATACCACAAATCATCTCTCGCCTATCCCTCAAAATGTCGAACCTCAACTCTTGGGAAGACGATCCTTCCGCCCAGGATGAGAATCTGTCGCGGAGAGCTCAGCAACAGCTCGATGTGAACCCCGGTCAGCAGGCCCATGGAGGTTTCCGACCCAACGTCGCGTCCTTCCAGCCGAATGCTCAAACTTTCCAACCCCGACAAGGATTTGGCGGCGGTTTTCCGACCCAATACCAGCAACAGCAGCAACAGCAGCAATACTATCAACAAGGCTATTACCCTCAGTATGGCGGTGGCCAGCAACAGGGATTCAATCAATACAACCAAGGATACGGTGGCGGATTCAGCCAAGGCTACAACAACCAGCAGGGCTATGGTAGGAATTATTGCTCCTGTGTAATCTCTGGAATATACGCTCAAAGATCAACTAATCGTTGCATGCCATAGGTGGAGGTTATTCTCAGTATGTTCAGCAGCAGCAGCAGCTGACGACTGCCCAATCTGCTGCTCCCTCTGCTCCCGCCGACGCCGCCCCGCAGCCAGCTGATGGAAATTCTCCTGCGGCGGCCCCAGTTGCTCCCAAGGTCCTGACCAAGGAAGGTGGTCCTAAGATTCTCAGCATCGGGGACGACGCGTCTGCCCCTAAGCCCAAGGCTAAAGTCCTGTCGATCGGAGGCCCAGCGCCAGCCAAAGAGGAGGCGAAGTCTGATGCTAAGCCTGAACCAACGAGCACGCCCGAGGCTGGCCAGAAGGCTACCGCCGCCAAGGCTATCGAGAAGACTGGCGAGAAAGCTGGCAAGGCTGCTGCTGCTGCTGCTGCCTCGGGCAAGTCTCCAGGCCGAACCTCACCCACGCCATCCTCAGGACGATCAAGCCCCTCTGGACCTGGTGAAAAGAAGTCTCAGCGTGAGATCGACGCTGTTGCCAAAGAACAGACAGCCGACGTTGATGACGAAACCCTCAAGGAAGTCTACGGAAAAGAACATGTCAATATTATCTTCATTGGCCACGTCGATGCTGGCAAATCTACCCTGGGAGGCTCTATCCTCTGGACTACTGGTATGGTGGACGAACGAACCATGGACAAATACAAGAGAGAGGCCAAGGACCTTGGCAGAGAGTCGTGGTATCTTTCATGGGTTATGGATTTGACCAAGGAAGAACGCACCAAGGGCAAGACCGTCGAAGTTGGTCGTGGATTCTTCGAAACAGAAAAGCGCAGGTACAGTATCCTGGATGCTCCTGGCCATAAGACATATGTGCCAAACATGATTGGTGGTGCTTCTCAGGCCGATGTCGGCATCTTGGTTATCTCAGCTCGCAAGGGAGAATACGAGACTGGGTTTGAACGTGGAGGTCAGACGCGTGAGCACGCTATGCTGGCCAAGACTCAGGGTGTCAACAAGTTGATCGTCGTCATCAACAAGATGGACGACAATACGGTGGAATGGTCTCAGGAACGTTACAACGAATGCACAACCAAGCTGTCCCAGTTCTTGAAGGGCACCGGTTACAACCTCAAGACGGACGTCTTTTTCATGCCTGTTGCTGCTCAGTCCTCCTTGAATATCAAGGACCGACTACCCGAGGGCCTTGCGCCATGGTGGGAAGGACCGTCTTTGCTGGAATACTTGGACGGCATGAGCGCTCTGGAGCGCAAGCTCAATGCGCCATTCATGATGCCCGTGAATGCCAAATATCGAGACATGGGTACCATGTGTGACGGCAAAATCGAAGCCGGTGTTGTCAAGAAGGGCATGTCCCTCGTCCTGATGCCTCGCAAGCAGAACCTTGAGGTATCAGCACTCTATGGAGAACAGGAAGAGGAAGTCCCTATTCTGCAATGCGGTGACCAAGTGCGAATGCGTCTCAAAGGAGTGGAAGAAGAGGATATCCTGCCAGGATTCGTGCTGTGCTCGCCCAAGAGATTGGTGCACTGTGTGGCCGAGTTTGAGGCACAGATTCGTATCCTGGATCTGAAGAACATTTTGACGTCTGGCTTCAACTGTGTTCTTCACGTCCACTCCGCCATTGAGGAAGTCACTTTTGCTGCTCTTCTGCACAAGCTGCAGAAGGGCACCAACAGAAAGAGCAAGGCTCCACCGACACACGCCAAAAAAGGAGACAGCATCATTGCACGAATGCAGGTGATTGGCGGAGCTGGCTCAGTGTGTGTGGAAAGATTCGAGGATTATCCCCAAATGGGTCGTTTCACTCTCCGTGATCAGGTACGTATCACTCAGAAGAGAGATCCCGGAATCATTTCATCAGTCGAGGGATTAATCTGAAGCTAATGTGACTGACTTCTTGACAGGGTCAAACTATTGCAATTGGCAAAATCACCAAGCTCATCACTAATGATGATTAAGTTAAAAGCGCCAACGATGATGCTGGTCACGAAGTCGCACAGAATTCTCCTGCATTTGATGTAGCTAAGACATGTACCCGGGAGGTGCGCTATCTGAAGTCGACGAGGAGGAAAAACCAGGGGAAGTAAGTGTATGATTGGGCAAGGGGCCCCCGAAACGGGAAGCATGCACGTAGATAGATGTGTCAGTGGTAGCAACCCCCTATCATTCAAATGAAGCTGCAGTCATATTGACGAAAGAACGCCGGGTCGAAAGGGTGCGACGTGTGTAGCACAAGAAAGATGGGACGAGCACGGCATCGGCTTGAACATGGGCATTCAAACGGAGAAGTTGCAATCTTGTAGATGGCGTATGATGACATCAACAAGGGCATAGGAACCTTGAACAGATTTTTTTGAGAGAGTCCATTTGGAACAAGATACGAAGCATTGAACAGCCAGCCAATGGTTGATCAAAGTATAAGCACCGAGTGCCAATGTGAAACAAGCAGACACCACGACATGCAGAAGAAGATGTAATTACGGATCACGGCACAGCGATAAGACAAGCCGGGAGGATGCGGGACTGCGGCACTTGGTAACGACGGCGGCCAGGACACGTGCAATGACACACAAATCCAGCTTCGTGACGTGCGTTTGTTACATGTATGACTTCCGGGGATGCGCATTTATAGGTCCCTTCCGGCGGGGGAGGTGAACCCGTTCAAGGTGAACCCGTTCAAGGTGCACCCGTTCAAGGGGAAGCGTGGGAACTGGGCACGAAAACGAATCGGAGGGATGGGACAACAACACCCCCTTGCTCCGAGCCCGAGACGGAACGGCGAAGAAGTGGGGATCAGTGTTCGACGCCCGAGTGGGGAGACGACGGGGCGGATGAACGAGAAGGACAATAGGGAAGGAGGTTTCTACTCCATTGTACATTGAATTCGTGCAATTGCGTGGCGAGTGAAGTGAAAATGAAGAAGACTTCCCAGGGCGGCGCAATCGGCAACTCTTGTGGCCATGACGGGCGAACAATAAATGCCGTACGTAATTCAATTCATCGATGCCACGACCAGAACGGCTTGACCGCGGGCAAAGTCGGAACGGTAGGGCCAGCATTGGAATCACCAGGCGTGGACGGCCAATGAGAGGCCTTGCAATGGGGGTTGGCTGCGGGACGGTGCCGCGCATTGCTGGGATCGGGCTGGTGCGGGACGGATGCGATATGCGACATGCGACATGCAGGGCTGACATGTGCAAGAGGAAACCTGGCGGGCTGGGCGCGGAAGGTGGACTCTGTTTCCATGCCGGGATCGAGATCATGATGCGTCTGCCATCTAATCCGTATGTCTCCTTATTCCATTCCACTCCCGTCCATCATCATGGGAAGAATCTGTTTCCTCTCTCTCTCTCTCCATCGGGCATCGTCGGCATGACATGGGACGAATGGTGCACCAACGAGTCAAGCTCACCCCGCGGGTGCCCCATTTCAAAGAGGAGCCCGAGCCTAGCTCAGCCTAGCTCAGCCTAGCTCCATTCCATGTGTATTTATGACGAGGCCACATGATCTGCAGATATCTAATTCATGTATTCTGAAGATCCCACTTGCGCCTTCCGGTATTATCCTCCCGCTGAGCCTCCAGACCAGATGGCAAGGCCCCGCCCCCTCCCGATCCTGTCCCCGCCTGGCCACTTCAAGTCCCGATTACCAGACCAGCGTCACCAGACGGACGACGAGGTTTGCACGGAAGCACACGACAGTGAGAATTGTAGGGCGACTAAGGCGGTTTTAGGTGAAGCCATCACGTTGCCACATCCTAGCCCTCGCGGCCCGCCGGCCGAACAGAGAGGGCAAAGGCGAACGAACCCCTTCTTCCCCCGCCATTTCCGATCGTCTTGCCGGAGTCGCCCACCATTGTCGTCAAGATCAAAATCCGGATGAACTTGAATTGGCGTTACCCTAAAAGAAGCCTTGGCACATCTTCCTTCCACTTGAACGTTTTTATCCTGGGATTCGACTGCCTCACCCCGAGCATTTCTCGTTCCTTGCACTTGTCTTTGTCACTCGTGACTGGCATTTCGCATCACGATTGTTCCTTCCCCAGCCAGCAGTTGGAGAAGAGAGAGAGAGCCTGAAGCCCCGCGCAGCGCCAGCCCAGCCCACGCCCACAGACAGCAACATTGAAACCCGCCGCCACCCCCCCCCCGACCCCCGCCAACCAAGCCCAAAGCCTAAAGCCTAGAGAAAAGTGCTTCCGGTATAAATTCGTGGGCAGCCATATTGCATCACCTGCTCGACTTCGGAACTCCCCTCAGGAAAACCCCCCCTTTTGTTGCTCCACACAACGGCGCCTTTCTCGTCATCGTTGGACCAAACCAGCATTCGTGGCAGATAACCGTACCCCCCCTTCTGCCAAGAACCCACCCCATCGTATGTAATGTACCTGGCCTAGGCCCTAGACTTTCCACTTTGTGTGGAACTCTGCGTCTTGACGAATCACACTCGAGCTTAGACGCAAAAAGCGCCACGGCCTCTGCTGCTACAATTTGCAAAACCTCCCAACACGCTTCACTTTTCTTCCCTGCCCTTTTTTCTACGCACACACGAAGCTTTCAAAGTCGGGTTTCCCTCGCATCACTTCCCCCACCCCCCTGTTTCCCACTTGGTCTGGTTTCCGTTCCGACCAGGTACCCAGAAAATCCCAGTGCAAGCCGAGATCCAACAGAGACTCAGCCCTTACGATTTAATACATAAAGATGAAGGACCCCATCGTCAGAACCGGTTCCCCTTACATCGATCCTTCTGTCAAAGGCCCAAGATTCAAGATTCACGAATCCAGAGGTGATTTGCGCAAGAGTGAGTCCAACTTCTCTCTCTCTCTCCCTGCCCATTCCACTTCATCCTCTTTACCTTGCTCGACATGGTGTTTCGCACATGAACATGACGTCGACTGACCTCCCGCTCTACAGTGATCTCCAGCAACGTCAACAAAACTGCTTTGCATCCTAGCGGTGTTCAGTGAGTCTCGCCCTGGCTAATCCAGATGATCTCTCCATCGTCTCTTCATGATGGAGCGAGACATGATTTGGCGTTACTAACATGTCTCTTCTCCCACTAGGCCTCACCACCACCACACTGAGCTTGAGGAGGAGTTGCACGAGACTGCCCATATTGACTATGATCGCGTCGCCATCGTATGAAATCCCACTGATGAAATCATCCGCTGCTACGTGATCGAAGACTAAACAACGTCTTAGATCCCCAACCCCTCAGTTGCCGCCCTTTACGAAGATGCACTCGTTTACGAGACCGGTTCCGCCATCACCTCTAGCGGTGCCTTGACTGCCTACTCGGGCAAGAAGACTGGCCGTTCACCCCTCGACAAGCGAATTGTGGAGGAGCCTTCGTCAAAAGACGACATCTGGTGGGGCCCTGTCAACAAGCCCATGAGTCCCGAGGTGAGTTTCTGTCATGGTTTCCTTCTTCTTCATCAGCATTGCCTGCATGCTGCGGACATGTCGTTTTGCCTGGTGTTGCACCTACATGGTGGAACCTGCATATGCTCTCTCTGCTGTCTTTGACCCCGCCACGCGTTTTGTGGGTGACACGAGCCACCGAAAGAGGGAACCCAAGGCTACACCATCTGTTGTCCCAAGTAGTCTGGAGGCGCCATCGCAATGAGATGGTGATGCTGCAAGCCTCCGACTCGGTCTTCTCCTTGGAGTCTTTGATGGGCCCGCACACATGCTTTGTTCTCTCACGTCACTTGCCCCGCAGTACGTAGCGGGCTTGCAGCCGAGCTTAAGCGGTAGAAAAAATCCATCCGGAGAAGCCCGATCCTCCACCCGACCATGCGAATCCTTCCGATCGGAACCGGTTCTTGCCTGCAGTCCTGCAGTCCGTCCAGCCATCATTTCCCGATCCAAGTCTGCAGCCTTGTGCATTGTCGGCACGCGACAACAGCTCAGGCCTTGCGGGTTTAGGGCGGGAATACGGAGACATGCGTTCTGCAAGTGCGAAGTGCACGTAGTCTCGTGTTGCATTAGCCTATATCTTTTTTTTGTCCTGTGTGGCGGCTAAAACCCAAACGTGCCTCGGCCGATTCGTTGGCGATCAAAACTTTTTTACGCCAGATACATTCCTAACATTGTTCTCTACTACAGGTCTGGAAGATCAATCGAGAGCGTGCTGTCGATTACCTCAACACCCGAAACCGCATCTACGTCGTTGATGGTTATGCTGGCTGGGATGAGAAGTATCGTATCCGCGTCCGTGTCATTTGCGCCCGTGCCTACCATGCTCTGTTCATGAGAAACATGCTTATCCGGCCTCCTCGTGAGGAGCTTGAGCACTTCCACCCCGATTACACCATTTACAATGCGGGATCTTTCCCCGCCAACCGTTACACCGAGGGTATGACATCTCCAACCTCAGTCGCCATCAACTTCTCTCAGAAGGAAATGGTTATCCTGGGCACTGAGTACGCTGGTGAGATGAAGAAGGGTGTCTTCACCGTTCTCTTCTACGAGATGCCAATCAAGCACAACGTCTTGACCCTGCACTCTTCTGCCAACGAGGGTAAGAGCGGAGATGTCACTCTCTTCTTCGGTCTGTCGGGTACTGGAAAGACCACGCTGTCTGCCGACCCCAATCGTGCCCTGATTGGTGATGATGAGCACTGCTGGAGTGACCGTGGTGTCTTCAACATTGAGGGTGGTTGCTATGCTAAGTGCATTGGCCTGTCCGCAGAGAAGGAGCCCGATATCTTCGGTGCCATCCGCTACGGCTCCGTTCTCGAGAACGTTGTTTTCGATCCCGACACCCGTGAGGTTGACTACAACGACGCCACTCTGACTGAGAACACCCGATGCGCCTACCCCATCGAATATATCAGCAACGCCAAGATTCCCTGCTTGTCCGAGAACATGCCCACCAACATCATCTTGCTGACTTGCGATGCTCGAGGTGTTTTGCCTCCCATCTCCAAGTTGGACCGTTCCCAGACCATGTTCCATTTCATTTCTGGTTACACATCCAAGATGGCCGGTACTGAGGATGGTGTCACCGAGCCTCAGGCCACCTTCTCCAGCTGCTTCGCCCAACCTTTCCTCGCCCTGCACCCCATGCGATACGCCAAGATGCTTGCCGACAAGATTGAGCAGCACAAGGCCAACGCCTGGCTCCTCAACACTGGCTGGGTTGGGGCTGGTTTCGCTCAAGGCGGTAAGCGATGTCCTCTCAAGTACACTCGTGCCATCCTCGACGCCATCCACTCTGGTGAGCTCGCCCAGGTCGAGTACGAAAACTACGGCGTCTTCAACCTCCAGGTCCCCAAGACCTGCCCCAACGTTCCTGATGACTTGCTCAACCCTGAAAAGGCTTGGACCGCTGGCGCCGAGAGCTTCCAGAATGAGGTCCTCAAGCTGGGCAAGCTCTTCCGCGAGAATTTCAACAAGTACGAAAGCGAAGCCACCGAAGATGTTGTCAAGGCCGGCCCTGCCGTATAAATTCGGTCTCCGCATCCCGCATCTTGATCTACCTGGCAGTGAGTGGGCTTGGCATTTGTCACACTCAAGGGAGCAATAGTCATCTGCTCTCTTGTCATTGTCAACACAATCAGCTTATACGAACACAACAATTCTCCTATTCCTCTTGTCATTGCAAATGAAGCAATACCAACTTTGCGTCTTTCGTTCTTTTCTGCCTGTTTTTTCTTTATTGGGTTGGCGTCATCGTTTCGATAAGTCGCCTGTACACCAGGCTGGACTCTTCTTATTTGATTTTGGATGATAATGTATTGGAGTTGCTGCAGGCATCGCAAACACACATACATTTTTCTGCATGGCATCAGATGACTTTATCGATGGACGAGGTCATGTATAGCGATGAATGAGATAGAATGTAGGCCACATGAACGTCAAAACGGATTCGCCAAATTTGTGTGTCCCTGACTACTATGATATATTGTGAATGGGCAAGTTGGAAGAAGTGTTTTGATCTTAAATCTACTTGGTGGTCACGCAGCTCCTCCACCGGTGTGCAATCCGTACACCTCGCGCGCGCGTCTCGTCTTCAAGTAACATCATCTGTAAAAGGGCCCCCCCCCCTTCTTATTCTTCCCACTCCAGACAATTTGATTGAGACAATTCTTCCCACCCTGTTTGTCATTTCTACCCCGCGTGTACCATGATTGACTCATGTCGAACCCCTCATCAACCGTCAGACGAAGAAACAACGATCAAATGCCGTTTGGTCCAGGTTCCGTGCCAATATACGTCCCCAATGTACATACATGCTCGACACGTCATGCTCTACACGAAGTATTTACTGAATCTGGTGTAGCAAAGAATGTCTTGCTTCCAAACCGAACGGCGACGTCTAGAGCAATTAAGCTCTGCTAGACGATGCGTCGCTGCAGCGTCGCGATATCTTAATTAATAGGTACGAGAAACGAGGATCCTTCTCTACTTGCGGGTCCTTATGAATGGTGGAAAGATGCCATGATTTTCTTATCTATCTCCTCCTGGTGGCGTTGATATAAATACAAACCGTTTGTTTGTTCTTAAACGTAGAAAAAAGGTGTGCTATTGAAGTGTGGATTTTTTTGTGCACCAATATTGGCACCTCCCGTCGCCAAAAGAAAAAAAATTGGATGGGGAATTTCTCGAACAGAAAAGCACGCTTTCATCAGATCCGACTGGGCATTTCGGACACATCCATGGGTGACATCTGCGGGGGAAAAAAAAAAGAGAAACAAAAAACTTACGTTACATGGGACCGGCAGGACTGATTTCCCTGCGTTTTGGGTATAAATACCTGTTCTCCCCCTCCACGTAGTAGATAATACCTTTTTTAATATGTGTATCGAAACTGCTTGTTCTCCTTGTCGGTCAGAGTAGCCCAGACGTCGGGGGATAGATACTGCTCCTCGGTCTCCTTGCTGCGGTCGTTGCGTCGCTTGTTGGCCCAAACATAATACAGGAACAACAGGAAGGTGCAAAGGGCGCAACCGGCCTGCGTACCCATGACGGCAAGCTTGGCGGGCCGGAATTCCGGAGCATCGCGGGCTTGGAAAGTCTGGGGTCCGATGATGTTACCGATGGAGAAAGATCCGGAAACCAGAGCGGCAGCAAAGGCACGCTTTGTTGCTCCAGCGCAGTTGGCCACAGTCCACTAATTGTGACATGATCAGTTTCCAATTCCAAGTCTCAATATCAATGACCTCAACTTCGTACTCACGTTGTAGAAGATGGAGAGGGGAGCAACTACGGCATTGACCAAGTAGACGCCAGCGAGTAAACCCGCCTTGTTGGATTTGGGCAAGAAGGACATGAGCGCACCACCGATGATGCTTGATAATATGTTAGTAAGTCTCTTGTCTCCGAGTAGTGACGGGGTGCAGCAGCCGGAAAGGATTCTACTCACGCAGGAATGATGCAGGCAATGATCCAAGCCCATCGGTGAGATTGCTTGCGAATACCATAGCCAACCATCAGGGTGAAAAAGATGCTGACAACGCCAGAGGGCATATTCAAAAGAGCAGCCTTCTTGGGAACATAGGCTGGAGACTCATCAGAGAGGATGTTTCTGATCAAAGTGGCAGAGTAGGTGGTGACGACGCCGCTAGAGACCGAAAGCAAGACGACGGACAGAAGCAGCAAGTAAACCTGAGGATCCAAGAGGGCCTCGACTATTTCCTTGAAGCGAAATTTGCGGCTCTGGATACCGGTCTGATTGACACTGACGTGCTTCAAGAGAGCAACCTTTTCCGTGTCGGATAGCCATTTGGCCTCCATGGGAGTGTCGGGGATGAAGAGAAAGGTGCAGATACCGAAAACGACGGTCACACATCCCAGGGTGATGAACATGGTTCGCCATCCAGCAAGGGCAGCGCCAGGTGTCATGTGTTGGAAGCCGTAGGAGACGGCACCACCAACAATCTGGCCGAGACCGAGACCCAGATACCAAAAGGAGAATCGAGGAGCCTGCTCAGACTTGGTGTACCATTGACTGCTGATAAGCATCAGCGATGGGGCAATGGTAGCTTCGAAAATGCCGAGGAAGATACGGGACACTAGCAAGCTCTGGTAATTGTGAGCAGCAGCACCACAGGCAGTGGCAATACCCCAGAGAAAAACATTGGCACCTAGCCACTTGGCAGCAGGGACAACTTGAAGAAGATAGACTGTGGTTCAAAACGTATCGTCAGTAAAGCAATCCAACATGTGAGCCAGGCTGCTATGCGCGTTGACATACTATTTGGAATTTCGAAGCATAATAGGCCAACAAAGAGGAATGTAGCAACGTTGGAAAAGTCATTGCCGGTAAGCTTGAGGTCCTTGTTGATGCCCATTACGGCTGCGTACTAAAGAAGCAAAGACCGTTAGTTCTTCCATGAACACATGACTGCATCGCGACAAGCAGCTTTGGGCTTTGTCCTTGATGCGCCAGGGCCAAGGCCAAGGCCAAGGCCAACGAGCAATCATTGGAAAACGATTAGTGCGCAGCTCACATTTAGAATAACTTTGTCGAGGAACTGCATCGTGTAGCACAAAAACATGAGGGGAACAATGTGCCAGTCAATCTTGCGGCGCAAAGCGTCTATATTCACAGCATCGACACCAGCAGCATCACGATGATGGTTGAGAAAATTCCAGGCCGCATCGACATTGGTGACGCCAGCAGTGGCCGGTAAGAAGCCAGCCGCGTTGTCGCTGGAAGACGAAGAAGCAGTTTGGCGAACGTCGGTGTTGTTGGCCTTTTCATCGCCGCTGAGCGACATGGTGCCTCGAGGCTGCGAATGCGATCGCGCGTCGAGGATCGAGGATCGAGCGAAAATAGTCGAGACAAGAATAGACGAAGTCGTGGTATTGCCGTCGAATGAATGGAAGTGAATGAATGAGGGGACCCGACAGATGAGGATAAACTAAAATAGCCCTCGAAAGTCTCTGCAACCCGCCATTGGCAGCAAGCGACAAGCGATGCACGCGGGTCCGACGATGCGCGAGATGATGAGTCTACGCACGAAGCACGAAGCACGACTTGCTCACAACTCACAACTCACAACTCACAACTCACAACTCTCCAATCGAGCTGCCGGGCAAAGACGAGACAAGAAGGCTGAATAATTTATAAAAGGGTTTCGGGTTTCGGGTTTCGGATAGGAAAGATAGAAAAGAGAAGGAACGAGCGTCGGCAATTGCCAAGTCTTAAAAGGGTACTCGCTGCTGTGAGGACAGACAATGATCCATGAAGATCGAAGGGGGCAATTACACTGTCACTGTAGCTAGCAGGTAATTCGTACCCCGCCAGGGTACGTACCAGGGCTTGGCCACCACCTACAAGTGGGGTGTACCTGCTGCCGTCGCTCAATAAAATTGGGGCCCCTAAAGCTGCCGGACACAAGTTCGGAATTATTGCAGACCAACTAACTGTGCATGGTTAGGGTAGGGTAGGGTAGGGTAGGCGAAGCCAGTTGGGGCGGCTGCCACGGCTGCCACTAATAATAATACACACGGTGTACTCCGTAATCCGTAGACCAGCAAGAGCGCCATTATTATTACCAGAAAGAAGGCGGCTTTCCCCTCGCAAACTCCCGTCACCCAAACGAGCTCGTCCTTACAGCCACCAGGCCGCCACCGAAACGCCATGGGCCCGACGCCTTCGATTCTTTTAGCAACTGCAACCAAAGTCATCATCATTTAACCAACTGAGCCACACAATGGCCATGAAACGCCGTCCCGCCCGGCTTTCAGCCATCGAGTCCAGGCGTGTTTCGTGGATCACACACCCCAGAGGAGACAACGCATCAATCCGACAATTCGATAGCCGGATGCGAGGGGGCTCACGCAAAAAAAAGCAAGCAGATAGCGGAGGGCGCGACATCAACCTGCCTTACTATGGGGGTTGTGGCTTTTCATAGCACACTTCAGTCATTATACTGCCCTCCACCGATTTGCATCCATCCATACAGACAGCACCCTGCCGTGGCTCTCACCTGGTTGTCCAGAAGAACGTTGAAGCAAAAAGTGCCTCGACAGGGGCCAACGGACAAACATGCCCACGGTCGTGAGAAGTTAGACACTTTCCAACCCGCGGTTCTGTTGATGACGTCGACCTTTTGCAGGCATCAACATAGACCTAAGCCCTTTGCTAGCTACAACTCTAGCTCTGCTTTATGCGGCGTAGGATGCAAGCTTTCCATCTCCTAAGCTACGATTTGTCGATGGCAAGTAACGTTTCTTGACCAAAAGCCTAGGTGCCTGGCCGATGCATCGTCTCCGGGGGGGGGGGGGGGGTGGAAATTCCCATCGAGTCTGCTCTAGAAGAGAAGATGCCGGCACTGAGCACGCCCTATTGTAGAGGGACCTGTTTCAGCACACGACCGACCCCCTGCCCAATTTTACGGAGTTGACATACCGAAGTAAATGTACCGGGCAGAAAGAGCATCGTCAGTGTGGCAATGGCGCTTATGCTGGTACTGTCGCGCTTCATGCTTTTGCCCAGCGCCATGTTGTTCGCCGCGTCGCTTTGGGTGACCAGGTTGTACACCAGGCTCATGGTGCCTTCATTCCTGCCCTTGTAGTTGACGAAGAGCATTTTTTGCTTCCCCATGGAACCAATCACGTAGTTGATGGCATCCTCGGCGGGCTGACGGAATAGTTTCGGCGTCGAAAGGTAGTCGTGCAGCTTGGCCTGCGTGTCGCGGATGCCCTTGGCCGTGATGATGGCTACGTCGGCATTTAGCAGGTGGGAATCTGCTTGCTGCGAAATGACATACGCCGTGAGCTTTGTTTGCAGTCGGCGGATGACATGGATGGAGAGGAGAGAGCCTTGAACCTGCAGGTTCCGACGAGGATGTTGGCAGAAATAATCTGTCTCTGATGGTTAGTTTGTGCTCAGAAGAGGTTACGGCCTGTTGTCCTATACCGCACACCGTCAGCTCATCTCGTATGATGCAATACCAACGTGTTCGAGGCGCCCAGCAGTCGCGCCGGCCGAGCATGTCGTGGAGGAATTCTGCGTTCGCCCCGCGTTTCTTGAAGAGGTTTTGTTGGACGCTTGAAGATTTCATTGCCGCCTGGTAGCCAAAAGAGCTGGCTTTCTTGACTGTCAAGGGGACGAAAAACACGAGCAGCCTCCCGCCGGTGCTGGTTTCCGCGGTCGGGATTCCATCATCATCACCATCATCATCACCATCATCACCATCATCACCATCATCACCATCATCACCATCATCACCATCATCACCATCATCATCATCATCATCATCAATGTCTGTGTCTGTGTCCTGCTGCTCAAGTGTGTCTAGTATACGATTAATCCGTATTACAACGCGTAGCTTGCATGATGTGTGCTACACCAAACAGGGGGGCGGGGGGGGGCCTTTCGGCCTTAATGGCAGCTTTTTCGGTCCTCGGAAAGTCCCCCGCTAGACTTTTCTACCATCTGCCAAGTTCCGACTTTGACTTTCCCGATATTACTTGAGGAAACCACCGAGATTCTACTATTGGATTGAATTTTTTCAGCCATGTCATTCTCCTTAGATGTCAGCTTCATTTTTGTGGTGCACATGCACTCCGTAATACTCCGTTGATCCGTACGGACTAGACTCTGCACAATGCAGGGCGCGCAGGGGTAAACACAGCTTTCCAACGGCCAGACGACTTATAAGCTGCGTCTTCCGGATGATTCCATCTTGCCTGACGCCCCAATAACTTGAAACTTGAGCGTTGAAGTCTTTTCCTATATGTGTTGCAGGAGAGAGTATACTTAAATCTTGGTCTCGCCGACGCTCAAGAAGTTCACGGGAGCCAATACGCTGACTAAGACTCAAGTAGTGATAATTAGATAATGCATGTGCAGCAGCAGCACTTCTTCTGAAGTATATAGTCACACAGGACTCGACGTAGGTCATGCCTTGCCCCGTCCGTACTGATGTGATGTTGCGTCCCCAGTTCGAATTTCGGATCACCAATGCCCTCAAAAGCAAGCCCAACAACCCAACAAGTCCCCCCCCAGCACTGGGAATGGAACAGTTGCTCTCAGGCAGAGGAGGCCCGGTAGCGATATCAACACCCACGGCTCCGAAATCGGCCGACTTGTCGAGAGCCATGTCCTCGCCTTCAACGGCTACTCGTGCTACCGTCCGCATTTCCTATTTCTTACGCTTGATGGACACCAGCGTCAGTGGGAGCCGTTGTGCATCGACGACTTCGGGGCCGTTCACGCCTTTCTTGAAGCGTATGGCAAGGGGAATATCCTCTTCTTCAACGGCGGGGTCCAAGCTGGGTGCAGCAGGTTGCATAAACACCTCCAGGCCATCCCCAAGCAGTCGTTTGACGGGAACCCTTGGCGGAACGTGGATGAAATTTCAAAACGCAATTCCATTTGCCAACTTTGAGCAGAAGATGAAGACCAGGTCGAGTCCCGAGGCAAGTCCCGAGGCGACTCTGGAGGTATATAAGGCGGGCTTGGATTTCGTCGAGCGCACCCTCGGATACAAGACCACGGAGGAGTATGAGAATAGAGCCCCTCCCCACCGTCATCGTGGACGGTGATGGCATGGTGGTCATCCCTCGGTGTGCGGCAGGTGATGGCTTTGTTGGAGCGAATGCTGCGGGAATGCTAGGCATGGTTTGGACGCAGAGCGAGGAGACGATGGCAGCTCCGGCTTGAGGCCGGCCCGCACAATGTCTTGGAGCAGGGAGGATCACCGAGAACCCATCTGAGGATATACATATATAGCCTCTCATGTGGATGCGGTCTTGTAGCCGTGCTGTCTTCAACGACGAGGCTGATGTGTTGGACGGGTCGAGAAACCGAGCGGGGAAGCCGGGATTGGATGGCCAGATCTTGACCGTACAATTTACCCGCTGGCGCGTTGGTAATAAATAGCTGGCGCCTTCCCATATTCGGTTAGTATTTTACAGGACGCACCCCGGGTATTACGTATTGATTGCCATACCTCTACGAATCCGTATTGTACCAAGATAGCAGGGGCTGTTCGGATGGCTAAAAGAAGGAAGCCATGATATGCACGGAGTAGAGAACAAGTCATGTATAAAAAAGTAAAAAAGAGGTACGGGCTAATCCGTATCCACAGCTAACTTGTACTTGGCCCTGTCTTGATTGAGGTCGCCGACTTGGATCACACTCCGAAAGAAGCAACAGCAAGTGGGCCGGCCACATTTTTAGCATTTTTTAGTGGGAGCGGCCCCCCAGACTCTAGAGTGCCCAAAACGGATTAGTCAACGCCGAGTTCTTCTCCTTGCAGCGGAGTACTCCATTAAAAAAAAAAAAAAAAAAAAAAAAAAAGGGATGAAGCAGAGTTCCCGCCGTGACACGCGCGGTTTATCGAACCCATGACAGCAGTCAGTCAATGTGGCCCATTCTGCAAAGGGTGAGCCGACTACGGATCCGTAGTAACAGTCGGTTAGTCAATCTCGAGTCAACAGTACGGACTACACGGTCATGGTATGGATCTGGAATACGTAGGAAACAGCAGACTCGTCCAACCTCCACACCGTTTGTTTAGGACGAAGAAGAAGCAAGCATCTAGTAGTAGTCCGTACTCACTCGTTTGTTTGTTGGCCCTCGGTGGTACACGAGCTAGACTTGTCTCTTTCCTTCTTTCCTTCTTTCTTTGCTTGGTTGTAGAGAGGGGTTGCTGTCTATTTCTGGCCCTTCCCAACCGCTTCCACAGACGTTCCGAGTCACGCCGTCGAGATTGTCTCTCAGGTTTGCTTTTTCCCTCCTCCCTTGACGGGTTTGTGCGTCAGTTGTGGTTCGCCATCTTGCACACGCCACGGCGAGGATCTACACGACGGCTCATTACCATAAGCGGGAAGGGCTTCCTCCTAAATCACAAAACAAGAGAGAGGGGGAGGAGAGAGAGAGAGAAAGAGAGAGAGAGAGAGAGAGAGAGAGAGAGAGAGAGAGTCCATAGATTGAAGAATCGGCTATTCACCCTTGCTGTTCATTGAAATGGGAAAGACCAGCAAACAGGTTTGAGCACGTTGAAGCCTTCACTATTATCATCACAGCTAAAACTTCGACTCTCTCTTCCAACTTCGTCTTCGTCTTCGTCTTCGTCTTCGTCTTCGTCTTCGTCTTCGTCTTCGTCTTCGTCTTCGTCTTCGTCTTCGTCTTCGTCTTCGTCTTCGTCTTCGTCTTCGTCTTCGTCTTCGTCTTCGTCTTCGTCTTCGTCTTCGTCTTCGTCTTCGTCTTCGTCTTCGTCTTCGTCTTCGTCTGCGTCTGCGTCTGCGTCTTCATCCTCATCCTCTTGTATATTCGGCAAAAATGGGCTGGGTCGCCAATGCCACTCCCAATGTCGAGGCCGAATCTCAATGGGCGACCATCTTTTCCGTGTGTATTGTTCTGTCGGTCCTGTCCGTAGCCACCGTCTGCAGTCGGCTCTGGATCCGAGGAAATGCTCGAGGTCTCGCCGCAGATGACTACATGTCCGCCTTGTCCATGGTCTTTGCTCTGGCCTACTCGATTCTTTGCATCGCCCAGACCAAGTATGGCCTGGGTCTGCCTGTCAAACTACGACCAGCCAAGAACATGGGTCCCTACTCGCGCGTCAACTTCGCCGGGCGTCCCATTTATCAAATTGGCATCAGCTTCTTCAAGATTGCCCTTTTGATAAGTTATTTGCGTCTTCTGCAAGGGACTGATCGCAAGACATACCGCATGGTCGTGTGGGTCACCATTGTCATCATCTTCCTGGCACATCTCGGCTGCGCGCTCTCACTCGTCTTTGCCTGCACACCCGTGGAAAAGTCTTGGAAGCCCTGGGTCCCAGGAAAGTGTCTGCAACCTGGCCCCTCCTTCACCGGCTATGCAGTTGTTACCATCGTATCTGATGTCGTCGTGGCCGTCTTGCCCATTCCCCTCCTGTTGAAGCTCAATGTGCGCCTCGAGAAGAAGTTTGGTCTCATTGTCATCTTCATGCTCGGTCTCTTCACCACGCTGTGCTCCATCCTTCGTTATCTCCAAATCGACCGGATCCAAAATGGTGACGGCAACTCCACCATGCTTGTCCTCTGGGGCACCATTGAGTTCAATGTCGGTGTAAGTTACTCGGCCCCCTTGCCAAAACAGCAAACGAAGCTCATCTCTAACATGGACGCTTTCCTCTTCAGAACATGGTTTCCTCCCTCCCCTTCCTGGCCCCGTTTTGCATGAAAAAGGCCAAGGACTACCGGTCCAAGTACTCTGGCGGCTATGGCGGCTCCAACAGCGGCCCAGGCCGCAACTGCGGTCTGCACCATGGCGAACACTACAAGCTCAGCGACATCAGCAACGACAAGAACGCCTTCCACTATGTCAACAAGTCCGTCAGCCAAGAGAAGATTCTCGACAACGGCACCATTGTGAAATCAGTCACGTATAGCGTGCGGGTCGACGAAAATTCAAGCAGCAGGGGGGCGAGTCGACCTACTGAGCAAGTTTGAGCATGTCATCCTTGTTCACTCTCTTTTTTTTTTTTTTTTTTTTGCTTCCTTTCGTGTTGGATATACACTTGAATTTAGCGATTAGACCAAGGCACAGTGGTTCTGGATACTGAAGAAGAAGGGCGGCTATTGTTGACAGAAAAGCGACTTTTCGACCCTTCAATTTTTTTTTCTCTAAAGGTGTTCATTGTAATTTTTTGCGCTCATTGGTTCTGGCCAATGTATCGAATTTATGTAAGGGAAACATGACAAATACTGGCGATACCCAGCCCGCATAACAATTAACATACGAATAATAGCAACCGCAGTGATAGATAGAACCTGTCATACGAACAAGCTTCAAGGTCACAAATACAGAGGGGCTGCAAAGTTAGAGCAAAGTTCGCGATAAACTTTATGGCTGCGTTAGCGCAAGAGTCATCGCATGATAATGGTACAATAAACTTTTCAAGAACACAAAAAAACACTTCCTTGTAAGCTTCCGGAGATTGTGTATGAGTGTATATATAAAGGCAGCCTCCTAGCTGAAAAAAAGAAAAAAAGAAAATTACCATGAATAAACTCCTCCTTCTCACTTTCGAATCCAATCCGATCCGATCTAATCCATACTAAACAACCAAAATGAACCTCTTCTTACTTCTCTTAATCCTGGCCATGGCCATCACGGCCACGGCCATGGACACGGACACGGACGTGGTCTTGAAATTTGATGTCAATACTACTGCTGTGTTCTGCAGCGAAAAAATCCTTGGCAGATGCGACGCCCCCCTCCCTGGTTATCTCCAATGCGTAAGATGACTGACCATAACGGATACCGCATACATACTGTATCTGCCCTCCTAGTAGTCTTGATGCTAACTGCGCTCTAGTGTGTTCATGTAGCAGACAAGGAATTCGACACAGTCCGAAAAGTTTTCGCGCACACGAGAACAAAGCATTCGGTTCCTATTTTCTGTGGAAGGCGTGGAAGGCGTGGTCAGCCGTCAGGAAGGCTTGTTGGGGAAGTTTGGTGCGTGACGTGATGGCCAACTATTAAACGCGCACCTGTTTTGAGTAAAACATGCATCCGCCGCTTTCCCTACTTATAATCTTAATAACTCACTTAATATCTTCTTACTACGCTTTATTAGACAAGATGTATGCTTAGTTTTTAAACAAAGAGCATGGCCACGTGGACTATTTTTTTTTTTTACTAGCCTTGCTTAGCAATTTAACGTGACACGAGCATTTTTCATTGTAATGTAATAAGCACGCCTTGAACCCTCGTTTTTTTAAAAAGCCCCTTGCCTACTATGTATATCAGTCCGTGACCTACGCACTAATTATTAGCATTATTATAAATGGCTTCTAGGGTGTGATCCATGAAGCCGGTGCAAAATGCACATAACCGGACGCGCTAGCCATTTTTGTCAGCCAACCATTACATGTACAGACATAGGTATGAAGAATTATAAACATGAGCTATAATAAAATAGTTTTGGGTCTTCTGACGGATTAGGACCAACGGCGGATGCACATTCACCTTTTAGAACAGAGCAACATGTTTTGTCATGGTTGGACTTGGTCGGAGCATCGTCACGGATTGAGCCTCTCGATGCCGCCAATTGTTACGGATCGTGTTCATCATTGGTTCCTCCGGCTTCTATAGTCGTCGATACTTTGCTCTCACCCTGAATTGTCGAATTCCACCCGTTTGCATGAGCCCCGTTGATGTCAGCATGGGGCGTATACATTTCAACCCAACGGTCGATCGGATGAATCAACGTTTATCAAGCTCAACTCTGGAACAGGCCAACTTCTTCGTCCAGATTCGATTGCCTTGGTAAAGCACAAGTTGTGAGGACAATACTCAGCTCACGGATCCAATCAACTCCGTAGCACTTGACTAAGCAAAACACATGCTGCACATGTCGATTTTGTATACAACAGGCACGGATACAAGACGGATTCAATAATAAGCGTTTTTATTGCCTGCGTTATACATCAATCCCTTGGCTAGATTGGATTCACATCAAGCTGTCAACCACAAAGAAGCTTGAGCTGGCGAGTCTCATGGTCATGCGAAGAACAGCGGCGATAAACACTTCAGTCGCTAAAGAAATTCCATTAATGTTTCATGTCCTGAAAACCCGCAACACCTGTTATGAATCCCAGAGCCCTTTAATGCATTACTTTTTGTGGTGCCGACAGCTTAAATCTTGGTGGCAGCCTCCAGAGCCTTTTGCTTCTTAATGGTGCGCATCTGGGCCTTGGGACCCATGATGCCACCACCCCACTGTCTTCGGCTTTGTTCATGCTTCTCCATGAAGCCATCCTTGACGGCAGAGACGAGCTTGGAAAGCTCAGTCTTGTCCTCCGATCGGACCTCAGTCAGAGCCAGAACGGCAGCGGTCTACGATTGATATTTTAGTACGTCGAGATGAGGGACCAGCATGGAATGTTCCAACGATTGTAGGGTCGATGGGCAGAATGACAAACCTTCTTGTGGACGACAGTGCCGAGACGAGCCTTGCCCTTGACAATGGCATAGGGCACACCCATCTTCTTGCAAAGGGAGGGCAGAAAGACAACCAGCTCAATGGGGTCGACATCGTTGGGGATGAGGACCAGAGAAGCCTTCTTGTTTTCGATGAGACCGACAACGTGGTTCAAACCATACTTGACGGTGTATGGCTTCTTGCTGACGTCTTCCTTCTTCTTGCCCTCCTTGACGGCGGTAGCCTCCTTCAGCAAACGGTCCTTCTTCTCGACCTTGGTCTCAGGGCGGTACTTGTTGAGGAGCTTGAAAGCCTGGGCGGCGGTGTTGCGGTCCAGGACGTGCTGGAACTGAGCCAGCGAAGGGGGAACCTTCAGGCGCATTTGGAGAATCTTCTTCTGGCGCTGGAGGCGGACATACTCGGGCCACTTGACCATGCGGCCGAGGTTTCGCTTGGGCTGGATGTCCTGGCCAATGCCATAGTTGCGGGGGCGCCTCTCGATAAGAGGGTTCTACACAGCGAGATGGTCAGACTGGACAAGAGACTCGAAGTGGATGAAACCGGGAAGGTTTCATGTTGGAAAGATTGAACACACATACCTTGGGAGCCTTCTTCGAGCCAGCCTTTCCCTGGGGGAAAGGGGCCGAAGCCACTTTCTTTCCAGTCTTGGGGGGCTGTCATTGAGAAAAGAAGATATTAGCGAGTCTGCTCGAGCTAAACAATCTTCTTTGAACTCTAGTGAGATTTGTCCACGGGGAACAGAATTACATGGCATTATTTCAGCACATGACCCGGGCGTAAATCTCCAGCCAAGTCTTCACCAGGACAAGTCTCGCGAGAGCAGCACAATGGCAAAATTGGAATGCGATTCGTGTTTGCATCTCGTTCGACGAGGCCGGCGGAACCTCCATCAGGTGTTATTTTTTAATCGCCCATTGGAGTATGGACATGCTAAAAAGCGCCGAGGATCAAAAAACGCTCTCGCGTATTTGACTCAAAAACTGTGGCTATTAGAGCCTTTCGGTGTCATCTTGGCAACTTACCATTTTGTTCTTGGGACGGCGTTGCTCAGTCGTGAAGAGCAGAGGATGCTTGCTGCCGGAGTGGTGGGTTGGGGAGAAATAGGAAAGTCGAAAAAGTTGACTCGAGATGGTGGGCAGAAAATTAGGGCTTCGATTGCGCCACATCTCCATAATAAAAAGAATGCATTTGTGGCCGATGCTCGTGGCTGTTTTTCTTGGTCAAAGCCTCGGTCACGTGCACGATTCTTCTATTTGAGCAAAAAGTTACGCGCTGGAATCGCGACCCAGTCGATTGGCTGCTGGAGACATCATGAACGGCTGATATTGAGAATACTAAAGACTTTTGCATGAGATACTCAACAGCAGAAAGAACGACTTGAGCAGACATAAATATATTGCGCAAACAAGAAAGAACTAAACTCTGTTCTGAGAGTCCGTCCACAAGGCAAGGAACAAGCTTTTATCTCTTTCCAGGCTTTCCAGGAACGACTCATATTCGACCAACTTCATTACTTTTGTGGTGTTGTGACTATGCCTCCAGCGACTTGCCTGCGATGTGGCAATCGCGCCGTCATAAAACGACCAAAAAACCATCACAAGCTGTGCAAAGAATGTTTCATCTCTGTCTTTGAAGATGAAGTTCACCACACGATTACTTCTTCCAAACTATTCTTCCCTGGCGAAAGGGTGGCGATAGGCGCATCAGGCGGCAAGGATTCAACAGTGCTAGCATCTGTGATGAAGACGTTGAATGAGCGGCACCATTATGGATTGGATT
Source organism: Epichloe festucae Fl1 (assembly GCA_003814445.1). NCBI lineage: Eukaryota > Fungi > Ascomycota > Sordariomycetes > Hypocreales > Clavicipitaceae > Epichloe > Epichloe festucae. Next base: position 4,722,757 of record CP031385.1, on the reverse strand, counting down.
TGATGCTTCTGAGTGTTGACGAAGGCATTAAAGGGTACCGAGATGATTCGCTCGAAACTGTAAAACGAAACGCAGTCCAATATGAGATGCCGCTGAAAATCGTGGGATATGACGAACTTTACGGGTGGACCATGGACCAAGTCGTTGAGACGATAGGGAAGAAAGGGAACTGCACATACTGTGGAGTTTTCCGTCGGCAAGCTCTGGACCGAGGGGCCAAGATGTTGGACATTCGGCATGTCATCACCGGACACAACGCCGACGATGTTGCGGAGACTGTCTTGATGAATCTGTTGAGAGGTGACCTGCCTCGCCTTTCACGAAGTACGAGCATAGTGACAGGGAGCGCTTCAAGCGAGGTCAAGAGAAGCAAGCCACTGAAGTATGCCTACGAAAAGGAGATTGTGCTCTACGCTCACCACAAGAAACTGGATTATTTCAGCACAGAATGCATCTACAGCCCAGAAGCATTCCGGGGGACTGCCCGGACACTGATCAAAAGCTTGGAAAAAGTACGGCCAAGTGCCATCTTGGACATTGTAAGAAGTGGAGAGGACATGGCACGGCTAACACCGGACAAAAATCAAGACGCATGCGCTTGTGACGAAGGTGAGGGCATGGGAGGATGTGGTTCAGCGGACGGGCGGACTTCAGGGGGCGAGTTCGCTCAGATGGAAGCCAAGCTGAAGGCGAACGGCCAGATTGCAGGTTTTGAGACTGAAGTCACAGCCAAGAATGATTCCGCTGGTGATGGCTCCGTACAGCTCCCCATCCGTGGTGGACGAGGGTCGAAAGAGCGCTCAACCGCGCCAATGCAAACACTCGGCCAATGTATCAAATGTGGATACATGTCAAGTCAGGAAATGTGCCAGGCTTGTACTTTACTGGAAAACCTGAATAAAAACAGGCCAGAGGTATCAATATGATACACTCAGGACAATTCGAAACTCATGTTGAAGACGTCTCCACACACACGTCCGCACCCGGTCGTTTTTGTCGAATTGCGTGAATTGTAGAGCTGTACCCATTGTGTCTTCCCCTGGATTGCAGTGCCGCTTTGACTAGCTTTATATGTACATTTTGTTTGACAGAACTTCATTCTTTGCGTAGAGCTCGGCTCGAGGCTATTAAGTGAATCGTTTTTCCATCTATAACATAAACATGTTAGTACAATCTTTGGCGAAGTTTGATATCAGTGACTGCTGCACGCACCTTCCAACCATTGCTAAATTCGAAGCCTGATGGTGCTTCTGGCCTGGCTATTTGCCCTCTCAGGGTTCCCGTAAGTCTGCGATCACGTTCCATCACTTCGCCAGGTCCGGTCAGCATCTACTAGGCCGTACGTGCGCAATGAAAGCTTGATTTCTTACTTTGCTGCAGGTAATGTTAGCAAAGCTAGTCGGGGTTACTCAGATTGTAGAGGCTTGAAACATACTCTGTCCCATTGATCCAGTGAGTAGCGAGGTCGCTTGCCCTCGTTGCGCCAGGTCTTGACAACAGCTAGACCCGTTCCTGTAACGCCAAACATCTAGGACTGAATGTGAGCAATCGAATAATTTCATCTCGCGTGCATCGGTTTCAGTACGTACACCAATCATGATGGCATAGGGCAACAGGGTCTCGAAAGGCACCGGCATGATGGATATTGGGCCGCTGCAGCGGACTTCTGTAGACTCTCTATAAAATCTGGAGAGAGACGTGTAGTCTGTAGTCCGGTTCGCAAGCCCATACACTCGACAGTGGCTCCAATTGGCGTTCGTCGTTTGGAAGTCCTCCGCCGTAGATGATGCTCTAGTTTCAATTATATCCGTGGTCGCTCCATAGCCTCAGTTCCAGAGAGGGTTCCAGATAGGGTGGGTGCCTGAGGCGGCAATATTTCTGCCGACAAGACAGTGCAAACCTCGGATAAAACACACTGTGAGGTCTCAAATTTAGCTTATCGTGTAATATGCGCTCCGCCTGTGTGCGCGTGATTGTCACAATAGCGCACTGTACGCAGCCGCATTCGCGAATCCATATTAACAACGTAACGCGCCTGAGCTCCCTGCGACAGTTTGCGATTATCACCAACGAATGTCAATCGCGACTGGCTTTTTTTTTTACGGGTGCAAGGTATGCTACTTTGGTTCTCATCTTTGACCTGTAGCTGAAGCTTAAGTTAACATCGGCGAAAGTCCCGCGGGCCAAGCTTGTGCTTGAACATTCGTGGTATTTTAATCATGGTTGTCAGCCCCCAAGCTCGACCGATCTCAATCGCAAAAGCCTTTTCGAATCGAAATGCCCACAACTGAGAAGACTATATATGGTATCTGCTTAGGTAAATTGGGAACAAAATGCCAAGTGCGCAGGCCATGGAAGAAGAGCTTCAGCAGAGCGTACTACTCTCGGAGGAAGGCGACTGCGACACTGGTGGAACTGGCGTTCAAGTGGCATCATCTCGCTCAGGATCACCTTCACGCAAGAGCAATGGCGAGGGCTCTGCGAGCGATGATGATGAGTTGAGCGATCAAGACGCTTCTGGAGAGGAGCTGGACCTCGATGCTTCCGGCGAAGAGGATAACGATTTGTTGAGTCAACAGATAGTTGTGGGGAGTGCTGCGCCAAGAGATACTGAGAATGAAGAAGAGGATGACGAAGAAGATGTAGGAGAAGATGACGAAGCCGTAGGTGCAGTCAAGGTGCGACCCGCCGAATCCGATGATCAAATGGAAAGCGATGTTTCCGATGCGGCCAGTGCAGAGGACGAAGAGGAGGGGGAAGAAGAAGGTGTCTGGGAAGAGCGTGGAGACGCCGATGAAGAAGAGGAAGAAGAGTCAGAAGAGTCAGATGCTGGCCCGCTACATACTTGCATATTTTGCAAACAAGATGAGGAGAACGATCCTAGCGAAGATTATGAGGCGTTTCTCGTCTGTTCAAGATGTGGTGACAATGGTAAGTCAGATTGTTACTGGCAAACACGCATGGAAGCCGTCTTGCTAACAACTGTCTTAGCCCATCAACAATGCGCCCGCGGTGCGGTTGCTCGGGTTGCAATGACGGAAGAAAACAGTGCGTTCTTGGGTTCGCAAGAAGAAGAAAACGGCGGCCTCCTTAGGCGTGTACTAATTGATTGCAGGTGCTCAAGCCTGGAAATGTCCCGAATGCGCTCATGTCGAACCTGAAAGTGAAGACGAAGACGAAGATGCAGATGCAGATGCAGATGCAGATGATGTTGAAGTTGGAGTTGAAGAAGGCTCTGGCTCTCAGTTGTCGCATCGACCAAAGCTCGTTGGTGAAATGCTTCCAACTCGACTCCCAAACGGGGTCAATGACCGTCCGAGCATAGACGAATTGGCTCTCGATGATTACCCGCTGGATGACTGCCGGCAACCACGAAAACGCAGATCCGGGTCTGTTGAACCAGATGATGCAATCTCAACGATCAAGAAGCGTCGGAAAAACCAATCAATCGATTCGACAGACCGTGAAGATTCTGTTCGTGACAGTTGTTCTGCTGAGCCTTCGCGAGGTGTGTCGTCCAGAAGTTCACGGCTGAAAGCCGCGCGACCACCTCCGGTCACCATTGAAAAACGATCACGTACGTCGCTCGTGGTTCGAATCGAAGTTCGTCCCGGTAACCTCAAGGAAATCTTGTCGAGGAGAAAGCGAGACCGACGACGCGGCGGTGCCGGCGTCGGCGTCGGCAGTGGAGAGAGCAACAATGCTCAACCTCAACCTCAACCTCAACCTCGACCTCAACCTCAACCACAATCACAACCACAACAAGCACCACGTTCAACCCCAGCACGACCCCCAGCCGCTGCCGTACAGACCATGATATCCACCATGCCTACTCCGTTCACATCAGAGTCATATTCCCAACCCTTCTATTCATTTTTCGACAGGGAGACGGATGAACTAAAAGGCAAACCCTACGGTGGGATTTTGACCGAAACCGAAGCCGACACATCAAAGACCCTTCCGACCTCTGAGGATCGCAAGAAACTTGAACAGGCAAAGCAAAAGGCAGAAGACGAGTGGAGAGCAAGAGTTCTTGCCGTGCAAGCCGAAGCGGACCTGCCCATGCGTAAACCCAAAAAGAATAGCGACAACGCCAGCCAAATTGAATGCATCGAGTTTGGTGGATGGGAGATCGACACCTGGTACGCGGCTCCATACCCTGCGGAATACAGCAGGAACCGCGTCCTCTACATTTGCGAATTCTGCTTGAAGTACATGAATTCAGATTACGTTGCATGGCGCCACAAACTAAAATGCGGTACCAAGCACCCCCCTGGGGACGAGATCTATCGACACGAATCCGTATCAATCTTCGAAGTGGATGGTCGCAAACACCCAGTGTACTGCCAGAATCTCTGTCTTCTTGCCAAGCTGTTCCTTGGGTCCAAGACGTTGTATTACGACGTGGAGCCATTTTTGTTTTATGTTCTTTGTGAATTTGATGACACAGGCTATCATTTTGTGGGTTACTTCTCAAAGGAAAAGCGGGCAAGCAGTCAAAACAACGTGTCATGTATCTTGACGCTACCGATTCATCAACGCAAGGGGTACGGAAATTTACTCATTGATTTCTCCTACCTTCTCACCAAAGTCGAAGGAAAAACAGGATCTCCCGAGAAACCGCTTTCTGACATGGGCCTCGTCTCGTATCGAAATTACTGGCGTTTAGAACTTTGTCGATACTTCCTCGACTACATGGACGGAGATAGACACAAGAAGGAAGGCTTGAGCGTCAAAAAGATGTCACATGACAGCGGTATGACAGCCGACGATGTTGTATCTGCTCTCGAGGGGCTGCGTGCCTTGGTACGAGATGCTCAGACACAATTATATGCGTTCCGGGTGGACCTGGACTACTGCCGACATTACGTTGCCAAGTGGGAATCAAAAGGCTATGTCAAATTAAAACCGTCTGCTCTTGCCTGGACACCCTACGTCATGGGCCGAAGCAATGTGGTCAACTTCGAGCTTGGCCACCCCCTCAACACCATTGCTCCGAGGGAGGACGACGAGGCCAAGGTCCAGGAGGGCCATGCCTTGGCCACGACCAAAAGCAAGGTACCCAGGACTGCCAACGGTGCTGATGGGAAAGCGCAACCGCCATCGGATCTCAGGGGAAAAGACGAGCAGGAAAAACCAGAAGCTCCAGAACCAGTCAAATCGATTGAAAAAATCGCGACAGAAGATAAAGAGAACGCGAGCCCCGGGGACGAGACGATGCAAGATGCTATAGCGACGGCTGATTGTATTCCCTGGATGGCTCCTTACAAAGACATACCTGTGTCGCGATTTACCGTGTTCCCGCCCCTCCCAGGGAATCGACGGGCTGACCGAAACCGAAACAGTGTCAGCCGACCACCGGCTCTGCGAACGGCGAGCGGCCTATCGGCCAAGCCCAAAGCTAGATCCAGGCCCAGACCAAGCGGGGGGGGTTCAAGCAGTCGTCGCTCGACTGCCAGTCGCCCTCGCAACAACAGCGCCAGGCGCAGGTCGGGCGGAACGGGCCGCGGCCCTGGACGATGGCCCAAGGGAACTAAGAAGTCCGATTATGGCAACGCGGACAGTGGACCTGGACTTCCTCCCGGCTGGAAAGACAAGCAGCAAACCCAGGAGCGGTCCTCACCGGGTGAAGGCATGGAAGCTGTGCCAGCCCCAGCGATGGAAGAAGAGCCCGCACAAGATGAGGTCCGGGTTTCTGTGGGCGCCGTGCCGAAGCAGGGTCAGGGCACAAGCGGTGCGCCAGCAAGCTCGGAGGGCGAATCCGAAGCCGAAGCCGATGCAGCACGCGCAGGTGATGGTGCGAATGGGGAGGATGTTGATGCGGAAGGAGAGGACGAATGACTTGACGCCCAACTGACATGACACATGGTCTCTTGGAATATTCTTGGGTCTTTTTCTTTTTGGGGGGGTTTTTTTTTTCTTGCGCATGGACTAATCTACGGATCTCTGGCGAATGGGGAATCAAATCAGGCGAGTATGCGGTATCAGGTTTTGGTAGGATTACTTTTACATATTGACTCGGCAATGGGTTGAAGTTATTTCGGCCATGTACGGATTACAATTTTGAAGCACCACGAGGTTTTACTCCGTAGACAGACGTTCTCATTCTCCTGAAGATCCTGGACAGGGGATCCGCAAAGGAAAGGAGATGGTTCAGATAATGGCTCATAGACGGCATCCATGTTCCAACATGTCAACAAGGCTGAAATTCTATCTACGCGCTAATTCTACAGTCCGTCACCATGTCCCGTCCAAACCCTTTCCTGAAATCTCCAAGGCTTCGTTGGCGCGGGGGAGCCCCTCTCGTCTCACAGCCAGTGCGGTGCGATTCCGCCGCAACTTTTAACCGCATTGTACCAGAAAATAAAAATCAACCTTCAAACCCACAAACAGGATTTTTTTTGAAACCCCTTTTCCGCGGCCTCGTACACCCATCCCGTCTCCGTTCCCTCGCCTCCCCTCGCCTCACCCCTTCAATGGGACATTACTTCTCTGTATCGATCCATGCTGAGATCAATCGAGTATGCCAGCAGTCGATCTTGTGTCAGTGGCAGGTTGAGAATCCTTGATCGTAGCTCCATGTCCTAGTCGGTCAAGTTAGTCGTGGTCCTGTCCCTCGCAATCTGTAATCGAGACAAATTCAAGTACACAAACAAACATACCTGCTTCTTCTTGGCCAGCTTCAGAATCTCTCTTGCGGTTTCGTCAGCCATGTCAGACACGGCAGCGTACCGCACAACCTCGGTTTCTTCTCCCACATGCCCATTCATCGCGTCAAGGCCGGCCAGCAACTTCTCAAGCAGCGCAGGCGGAGCGCTTTCGCCCTTGCCGCGGTGCTGCACGAGACTCAGGAATTGACTGTAAATCTCGCCGCCCTGGGTCCACTCTGGGATGGACTCAGCCCGGCCTTGGAACTGCGACAATAGCGAGGATAGCGTCGAGTAGTCACGTTCGATCACGGCCTGAGGGGCGACGTGCTGCACCAGAACCCGGTGTGCTTCGACAAACTCGCCAGCACGAAGCAAACAGTGCACTTCTGCCGAGGCATCCTGCTTGACACTGCGCATGTACAGTGCAAGTGCCTCCCATAGCCATGCTGCAGGGATCTGGAACTTCTCGGTCAAGACCGCAAAAGTTGAGCCCGTGTCGGGGCCAATCATGCCGGCATGTCGACACAAGTGTTCCCGAATGGCTTTCGTGCGAGCTGACGAATGCCGTAGATGCAGGAGAACAAAGATCGCTTCCAGCCACTCACCGGAAGCAGTCAATTGCGCAGCATATGCAATGGTCGTGGCATCTGCCTTCTCATCCCCATGCTGACCAAACGAGACTTGGCCGGTCGAGGTCAGAGCTTGACCGAGCTGCCAGCTCAATCTCATGTCCAGAGGTGAAAGCTGTGAGTTTTCAGGCCGCAAAATGGCTTCTAGGTCCGTCTTCTCGTCGGCGTATAGCTGTAGAAGACCCCACAAGAGATCCTGGCGCGTCCCCTCCTTCACATCATCCCAGATGGGTTTCAGGCCTTGCTCAAGATACCACGGTCGCGGCAGATCCTCCTTGTCCTGGTTGACGTCGTCCATGAACTTCAAAACCGCTAGGGCAGCGCTATGATGCTGCGAGATGGCGTACCACAACCGAAGGCCAAAGGATTGTCTCCAATCCAGGCCAAACTTTTTGGAAATGACGAATGAATCTATTCGATCCTCGACAGGAGCATTCTTCATGCCTTCGCAGACACATACGTTGCCGCTGAGAAGCTCATAAATGGTGCGAATAGCCTCTGAAAACTCGGAAAGCATCTTGGAGTCGTGCCAGGCCTTGAGTTGTTCTCTCATGTCCTTTTTAGCTGCGTCGCTAGTGCCAATCAAGGGGACCAAAGTTCCTACACGGAAGTTCTTGCTGTCGAGGAGAAACTTGCATGCTTCCGTGACCCGGTGCCCTGCCAAACTTGCGACAGCCTTCTCCTCACTTGAACCAGCGAGGCCAACGTTAGTGGTTGAGGCTTGTTCTACTAGTTCGGCCCAGAACTTTGTCAGCTTTTGCTTCCGTACCAAGGGCTCGGGCTCACTCGGGTTGGCACCAGGCATGCTATCGAACAGAATGCTGGCTAGCTCCCATACTCGCTTCTCATTGATGTGGGCTGGATCATTCATCTGTTGACGGTGAAATACATCCTGGAGACTGGCTGCGCGCAGTGTCGCCATCGGAACATCATTGATCAGCTTGATTTCCGTTACTTCATCCTGGGCACGAAGGAACTTTTTCGAGGACTTGCCGTCACGTTAGTATTGATCAAGACACGCAAAAAAAAAAACCCCGCAAATTTCTATTAGAAGTGGCTTGCCTACCTGTGCAGAAAATTTGGCAAGGCGGAGGTCTTGTCTCTTCGTCTGAATGCCGGATCGTTGGAATTGGAGAATGTCCGAGTTGTCACGCAGGCTACGTCGAAATTGCGTCGCGTCCGAAAGCCTCGTCACTACCAGGGTCTCGTCAGGGCCCCACGTCGGGCCGGGGGCGTCGTGATATGCTTTTTCTTCCTCATTGACAGTAAAGTTCTTGTCTTGACGTTCGTACGGCCACTATTCAAAAGAGAGACGGGTTCAGTTCAGTATTTGTATTCATGTGCAAACGAGTTACAGTATATTGGGTTCCGCCGGCGCGGGCGTCAGAACAATCTGACGCGAGTTCAACTATAAAAAGAAAATCAACAACGGAGTGCAGCACCAACCTGAGGAAAGCCTTTGGCTGACACAGAAGCACGCAGAGTCTGTCGCGTAGGCTGGGGCTTAGGTTTTTCGAAGAGCGAGTTCATCAAGTCGATACTGGTCGCAAATCCACGTCCTTTGTCCAGTGTCATTTGTGCGCTCCTCGCAGGTCCACTTCCTCTATCTCCTTTGGACGGACTTCTTCCCCAGATGGATGATTGGCGAAAACCGTCACCAACAGCTTCATTCTCGTCGTCTTCTTCAAGTCCCCCGAGGAACTTGATTGGCGAGTCGTTCATCTCTCTGAGCAATTGACGATCTCGCTTAACAGGACTGACCGTCTTTCGCAGCATTTCCATCCAATCGTCACCATCAGCAACTTCGAGCGTGACAGGGCCAACTGAATCCTTCACGGCTCTCATTCGAGCTCTGAGAATGCCCCCAGGAGTACCCTTCTTAGTGTCCTGGTCATTCTCCGACGAGGCGTCGTCAAGCTCCGCGGCAAGATGCTGTCCAGGAGAAGATCTCATCATGTCTTCGTCCTCGGACATTTCATATTCGTCGCCCATTCCACCGGCATAATCGTCATCCAGTGAGAGTTTAACATCGTTGGGCGCGGAATCCGCGGAGCTATTGCCTAAAAAAGACTCCTTATCAGCGGTCTCCAAGTCATACAACTCTTCGTGTTCGTCAAAGGCCCCCGGAAACAGTTTGTTCTGCCTGAAGCTGGCGGTGCCACTTCCTTCAGTTGGACCATCCAAGGTGGCAGGCATCGCTCCAACCTGACGGGTAGGAGTGTCCACAGCAGATGGCGGAACCATGTCATCATCTGACTCCTCATCCGAGTCATCCAGCCCATAAGTCGTGAAATGTTCGACACTAAAAGTCCAAACGCCAGTGTTCTTATCATAGCTCTCGAATATAGTGTCTGGGATTCGCTTGAGTCTTTCAATGTGCTTGTTGAACCTCTTGGGGTCACTGGTGACTCTCTTGTCACGACCACCGCGGGGCCAGGACTGCTCCAAACAAATCTGAGCTGGAACGTTGAGGCCCTTGCCGACAGGGGGCTTCTTAGCCTGGACGGGATAAACAGTAGCTGATCGAGGTTCCAGCTGGATGATGCCGCCGCACAGATCATCGAGTTCAATGGTGCTGATGTCGACGGGAACTTTAAATTTGACATAGCCGACATGTTCGCGGCCGACGGTAAAATTGTCCACGCGCTGGCGTTGCACCCGGTTCATGTTCTGCAACTCGTCTCTTGTCGGTTGCATCCAGTAATCGCCAGGGGCATTGTCAAATCCAAGAGGCGCCTGTGCCTCAGGTGTGGCCGAGTTGTCCTCCTCGTGCACAATAGCAAGTTCGTTGCCCTTGACCTGTTCCTTTTCTGGGGTCTGTGAACCATTTGTGCCATGCACTGTTCGGTTCTGGCGAGGTGTGGTTTCGTCGGACTGCGAGTTGGGAGCTTCTTCGGGAGCCGGGAGCGCTTGGCGGACTGGAGTCCCGTCCTCAGCCTCAACGGTGCTTGTGTCGAAGCTGACACGCTTGGAGAGCTTGCGAGCACCACCATTGGCCTGCTCCGACTTGTCCTTCTGAGGTGTTGAGAACAGGTCGCTTCGGATGTCCCGGTTGATGACCAGTTTCTTGGAACCTGTGCTTCCGTACCAGCGAGGATTGCAGCTGGAGGAAAAGGCCCCCGGAGCAAGTATGCTATCCTCGGTGTTGAAGCTACGGCGTAGATTGCTTGCCGAAATGCTCTTGCTCAGAGAACCGGATGAGCTGGGACCGAGCAGGCTGCGACCCATGGTTCCGGGTGTGCTAGAGATGCTGCTGGCAGGGCTGCCGCCCGGGGTACCATACGAGCTGTATGAAAAGCCAAAGCCTCGTTTCTGGGGAGTAGCAAATCGAGAGGCCGCCGTGGCCGGAGCAAGCTTGTACATGGGCAGAATGGAGCTCTTCCGTGGTTTCGAATTGCCGTTGAGAGGAGTGGCAAGGGGGCCAGGATTGGATACCTCGTTTCCACCAAGACCCGCAAACAGTGATGGGCTGCCATATGCCGAAACATCGTTCAGATTGGCAGTAAGGCCCTGGGGCGCGTTATTGTTCTGTTGTGTACTACCCAGCAAGGAATTTCCCATGGTACTTTGGTTCTGTTGCTGGTTCGTGCTGCCACCGAACAAGCCACCACCGCCCAATGCTTGATTATTCTGTCCTCCAAAGAGGCCGCCACCTGACTGAAGAGACCCGCCAAAAAGACCGCCAGGTTTTTGCTGGTTGTTGCTGGCTCCAAAGATTCCACCGCCGGTTGACTGTTGTTGCTGTTGATTGTTTCCTCCAAACAGTGAAGACCCGCCCGCAGCAGGTTGACTGGTATTCCCACCGGTAAATAGGCTTGGCCCGGTCGCTGGTTTGTTTCCACCGTTTCCACCAAACAAGCCTCCTCCTGACGAATTAAAGTTCGTGTTGCCAAAGAGACCTCCGCCGGTGGGTTGCTGTTGTTGCGTGTTATTGCCTCCGAAGAGACCACCACCTGAAGCTGTGTTGGTCGTGCTGGCCCCAAAAAGTCCGCCACTTGCAGGTTTTTGTTGGTTGCCAAACAGACCTCCGCTCTGTTGTTGCTGCTGGTTCTGTTGACCACCAAAGCCAGTGCCGAATCCGGCTCCGGTATTCTGTTGTTGTTGCTGTTGTGGCTGCTGGTTGTTGTTGTTGTTGTTTCCGAAAAGGCCACCTCCGGTGGACTGAGTGTTGTTGCTGCCTCCGAATAAGCCAGAGCCAGTGCTATTCGTTGTCGAACCAAAGGCGCCTCCTGTATTGCCGCCAAAGCCAGTTCCAGTGTTCGCGGTCGTGTTGTTGGTATTCCCGAAGCTGAATCCAGTGCCTGTCTTGTTGGCAGCGTTCCCGAAAAGTCCACCACCAGTGTTGTTGTTGGCGGTGTTGTTTGCTCCAAAAGCGCTTGTCGTGGTTGAAGCACCAAATCCACCAGAGCCACCTCCAAACAAGCCTCCACCAGCTTGCTGGGTTTGAGTATTGTTGTTGCTACCGCCGAACAAGCCTCCGCCAGTTTTGTTTGCGCCTCCAAACAGGCCACCACTGGCAGTATTATTTTGGGTGTTCGCGCCGAACCCACCGCTCCCGAAGCCAGTACTGGTGGTGGTATTGTTGGTCGCATTGTTGCCAAAGAGCCCACCGCCAGTCGTATTGGCAGCATTCGCTCCGAACCCAGTAGTTGCTTGGGGAGCATTGGTGTTGCCTCCAAACCCCCCGAATCCAGAGCTCACACCAAAGGCCCCACCACCGGTAGCATTGCCGTGTCGGCGTCCTTGCGTGTAGTCCACTAATCGAAGCTCCTCAGCCGACCACTTCTTGTAGGGCTCTTGAAACAGGAGGTTTTGGAAAGAGTTCGAGGTCGAGGTGTTCGGCTCCTTCTCTGTGTATGCATTGAAAGGGGTTGATGCAGTGCCCGGCGGGTCGCCTACTGCGCCTGCAGTGCCGAAGCCGGTGCTGGTTGTACCAAAGCCACCGGTGTTCGTGGTTCCACCGCCAAAGAGTGAACCTCCAGTGTTGGTTGATGCGCCGAACCCTGGCTTATTCGCGCCAAAGAGTCCACCACCAGTGTTGCTAGCTCCTCCGAAAGGAGACGAAGTAGTAGTGGGAGCTGTTGTGTTGTTGTTGTTGGCACCAAAGCCCCCGAACGTGGACGTGTTGGTTGTATTGTTGTTGGCACCTCCGCCGAAGAGACCTCCGGAGGTACTCGTACCGAAAGCAGGCTTGCTACCGAAGCCGCCACTGCCGGCAGTAGCTCCAAAACCACCTGTAAATAAGAAAAAGAATAAAAAGGTCAGCAACGTGATGGACAACGCGAGCAATTCAAAGTCATTCAAAGTAGAATTAACGGTAGAGGGTAGAGGTTACAACAAGTCAAACACGGATGGCGGCGGTCGAGGTCGTACCAGATGTTGAAGTCCCAAAGCCACCGCTGGTAGCAGCATTATTGTTATTTCCAAATATGCCTCCGCCAGCGGCATTGTTTTGCCCGAACCCGCCAGAATTAGCCGTCCCAAAGCCTGATGCAAAGCGTGTCAATGAATGGTCACTCTCGCTCGCTCGCTTTTCGATAGCTGCCGCCGCCATCTCGCGCAATGAAGACACGTACCTGTCGAAGTATTGTTGGAGCCGAAGCCACCAAATCCACTGGATGGCTGGTTATTATTGTTTTGGCCGAAGCCGCCGAAGCCGCCGCTACCAAACGACATTATCACTGACTTGGTAGTAAAGTAATTTTCGTGTTCAGAGTCGGCCGTCGACCGAGCATAAAGGAGCTCCTAGACCTTTCCGCGCGACGAACCTCCTCAGCAGTTTCCGGACGTTAAAATTTTCGCGTCAACTACGGTCGGTAGTACAATCGCCGCGGAACTTCCAGAGTGTCGTTCTTGTTCGCCGTGATGCTTCTCGATGCAAGCCAATCCGAGTAATGCTCGCTGTCGCGATGTCTCGTTGGCAGGGAGCGCGCGCCGACACGACGAAAAAAGCCGGACCTCACAAAGGAGGATTTTGGGTTTGCAACTCTCTTCTCTGCGCAGTGTTCAAAGAGTGCACGTCGAAACAATGAAACTTGTCACAAAGAAAGAAGAATAATCAAAAGGAAAGACAACCTGAAGACGCAGCTCTGAGCGAGGAGAGCGGGTGGCGTGCCCTTTTTCACCCAGACGTCTTTTTTGGCTTCTGGTCAAGCAGACGAGAGCGTTAATAGCAGGTGGCAGGTGGCAGGTGGCAGGTGGCAGGTGGCAGGTGGCAGAGGGCAGAGGGCAGAGGGCAGGTGAGGTGACTCAGGTGAGGTGACTCAGGTGAGGTCGGATCCGCCAAGGAAGTCAAGCTAGCTTTTTGCTACATACATAATAATGTTATGGCCCGTGGGTCATTCATTGATTGGGCAAGAAAGAGCTGGGCCTCCGGGCTCGGGCACTGCTGCCTCAGACCGAAATTCCCGTACCCAATTGGTCGAGGTTGAGCGGCCAGCCAAGTTCTACCAATCAGAAGCCGCACTGTCTCAAACTCGGCAAATTGGTCACTTCTGCCTGAAAAATACTTGACTCACCTGTACATGGTCAACCTAGTCTGGTAGCCGCCGCACTCGCTCTTACTTGGCAGATTGGTCACTTTCTCCTAGATACTACTTGACTCACTTGTACATGGCCAGCCTAGTCATAATATGGCCAGCAAGTTAGCGAGCTAGAGACCTGGCGGGCCGGTGCGCCATTGGCCCTGGGACCAGAAGTCGCGTGGCTCCGACCAGGCGCGTCGCAAACCTGAATTGGGAGACTTTCCATTTCTTTGTGGCGCTGCTCTGTGCGAAGTACCCTCACGTTGGCCGAGACTGACGATAATAATAAAAAACCACCTTGTACCCTGTCGACTTACCAATCTGAGCCTCGCAAGACCACCAACATTTGTAGTCGACCGCAATATCACGTCGCAACGATATACTTCTAGCTTGTGTTTTGTCTTGCTCACCCCTTTCGACCCCGAGTGATCATCGATCACCTCTTGCCTAGGGACTCCGTCCCATCAACACTCGCGCTGGTGACAAGTTGACGACGAACGCTCCCAAAATAATATGAATCCTCACGCGACACCGCGCCCGTTTCCGGGCCGTTCAATAGGAGTTGGTTCCATTCAGCAGCAACAGCAGTACCAACAAAATCAGCAATCTTCGCACCACCACCAGCAGCAGCAGCAGCAGCAGCAACCAAGACCGCCTCTAGCACCCCAGGTCTCAACCAACGAAGAATATAGCTCCATTGCTGACGAAGATCGCGAACACATTGACGAAGTGGTGAGTACCTACGTTTTTTTTTTTGTTTCTTTTTTCCCCTTGATTGTTCATAGCCCATAATCGTCCTGAGCATACAACCAGGTCTGGTAGCTGATACAGACACAATAGTTCGACTTAATGGACATGAAGAAAAAGTCCTACCTCAACTCCTACGAGTTCAAACATTCCCTCGCAGCTCTGGGCTTCGATCTCTCCAAACCCGAATACTTTCAACTTCTCGAAACATATGGCTCTATTCCCCCTGAGTGGCACGACCAGCAATCTTGCCCCGTCAACAGATATCACGTCTACTTGGACCAGTTCCGACTTTGCGCCGCCAAGCTCATCGCCAACCGGGATCCGCGCGAGGAAGCTGCCAAGGTGTTTGCCATGTTTGATTATGACCAGGACGGGTTCATCTCGGTAGAAGATTTGAGACACCTGGCGCAGGAGATCAAAGACGAGAGGACTTTGAGCGACGAGGAGATTCAGAGCATGATTGATCACCTTGACCACGATGGGAAAGGCGGCGTGAGCTTGGACGAGTTTATGCAAATGATGGAGGAGGCGAGCTGAACATGGATCGGGGGTGGGAGGGCAAAAACTTGCACATACATGGGAAAGGTTTCATCAGCCTATATCAGACTCGGGACAGCCGAGGTAGAAGCTGGCGGAGCATTCGGTCAAGATCGACCCTTCAAGTTTTTTGGATTAGGTCGGTGCATCCAGCGAACTTGTTTCGACTTTTATGCAGCCGTTTCCTGGCAGGCGTTCTCCAACAATACATTGGGCCGACCGCGACCGCGACCGCGACCGCGACCACGACCATAACGAGCCTCGGCCACGACTCTACCACCAGCCCAGCCATGCCGTTGGGTAATAAGGCGAGCTGGCCCGCACGGGGGTTGCAGTGTGGGGCGGGAAGGCGATAGGCGTTGTGGCGATAAGGGAGTTCACTTGGACATTTTAATAGCATGAAATCACGTTTAAATCAGATCTAGGGTTTTGAATGGAGGAAGGGCGCTTTCTAAATAACCGACCGTTACACAGTACTCGGGCACTTGTGCATACCCCGTGTCAATAAATCAAAATAAAGAACAAAAATAAACCATCTCAACTCCTCCCCAACTCACAAACAACCAGGCTTGCTCCAACGATCATCATGCTTCTTTGCTCCGCCGTAAGAAAGTGACATTCCTGGATCCTTTTGGGAGAGATTCCCGCACGACAATAGAAAAATAAATGGCTCCATGAGGGGCGAGGAAATTTGCCGTGACATTGGTGATAGAGAGAATGAACGGTGGCACAATGAGAAGTTTTCGGCCAAATGCTATGGTGTCGAATAGACAAGAGGGGAATCATAGAGTTCATCCAAGAAATCAGACTAGAACTGGATAAGATCTTGGCCCTGGCCGTTTTGCTGCTGTGGGCGGGCTCCAAAGGGGTTGTTGCTGCCCTGACCATTGGTTGGCTGACTGCCGTATGATACACTGGGCATGCCCGTGAACTGCTGGCGCATGTAGGGATTCCCTGTCATGTCTCGTTGAACGCCAGAACCAGCACTGTTGGCGAACGTCCCTGGAGCTGTGTGCTGAGCGGGAATACGAAGCTCTCCAGTATTACCATACGTGTCCATACCATCTCCAGTCGCCAAAAGGTTGTTCAGCTTGCTCTGGTACTCATTCATTTCCTTTTGTGGAGGAGGCTTCATCGTGGGCTGCTGCTGCATGGGCTGAGTATTGAAGCTTGCAAGGGTCTTTTGTTCTGGTAGGGATCCCAGGCTGGAGAATGTCGGCTTGGAAGATCCCGGTCGACTCTGCGCAAAGGGGTTATTTGAGCCGGTGGGTGTTGGCATCAACAAAGACTGCTGTTGGTTCTTGTTGGTGGCCCAGGGGTTGTTGCTTCCTGCTTGGGGTCCAGGCTCTGAGGGTGGTGGTTGTTGTTGCTGCTGCTGCTGCTGCTGCATCTGCTGAGCATATGGATTGTAGCCGGTGGCTTGTGGCTGGAAGCCCGTCATGTTGGGCATGTTATTTGGCTGCTGGCCGTAGGGATCCAAGCCCATACCGGTAGGCTGAATGCCAAAAGCCTGGTTGTAACTTGATTGGAAACCAGTCGGTTGGGGTTGCTGATATCCCGTATATGCATTATTCATGAAGCCCGTGGGCTGGTTCATCATCTGACTTTGATCAACAGGGTTGGCAAAGAAATCCACCTGATTGCCTTGCTGGTAGCCCTGATTGAAACCAGTGTACTGAGGCTGGTTCGACGTCGACGGCTGGGGAGGATCATCGTCGAAGAGCAGGTTTGCGTTGCTCTGCTCCAACTCGCGGCGCCTTCTCTCATCTTCCTCCTGGCTGAGCTTGATGGCTTTGGCCAGATCGTCGTCATCATCATCGTTCGTCCGGCCTTGCCGCCTCTTGCGATCTTCCTCTTCTTGGTACTTGCTGGCCTCCAGAGCCAATCGATATTCGGCATCATCTTCGTCGGAACCTTGAGGGCGTCTCTCTCGAGGGCGACGTGAGGACGACGACTCTGCTTGCTGCGGCGCGTACTCCTCCAATCCAGTCACACGAGACTTCCAAGACTTTCTGTCGCTTCGTTCGGAACGCAGTCGCTCTTCGTCCACGATTAGAGAAGTCAATTCCTTGGCGGCCACTCGCACTATTCATCAAGCATCAGCGTTGTCGGCCCATTTCGTCTGTTGGTGAGAGGCTTTCCTACCGTTCTGGCCGACGTCACGGCCTTCCTCGTCAACGTACTGGAACTCCCGCAAAGTCTTAATGATATAGATGCTCTGACGGGCCCAGGTGACAACAAGTTCGGAGCCTTCATGGAGGCAGTAGTCGAGGACCTTGAGAGCTTTAAGCACATGCCTCCAATTCTTGCCCTTGTCATTCAGACGTTTGTCAATCATATCCATAATATCGTAAAACTCGGTCGACCTGTCAATGGCAGAAGGGTCAGTTACATGATGACGTATGCATCATCACGAGGACAAACGCACGTATTAAAGGTCATCTGGGCAATTTCGCTCATCTGAGTGCCTGTTGGACCCCATGGGTCATTGCTTGTGGCTAAGTATCTCATATTGTCAGTCGGCTTATGTTCACAGCAAGAAGAACGGGAGCCATGGTCAAATTTCACCTTCTCTGACCTTGACCTGGGTACTAGAGTACCCTTTGGTCACATTCTTCACACTTCGCATAACCTTGGACATGGTGGGCAACTATAGGGTGGGCCACGATGCCTCTTTGCTGCCTTTTGAAGAGTAGTGAAGAGGAAAGAGCACGACTCCAGCAAGACGCAGTGCCCGAAGTCGTCTTATCAGTCGGTATTTTCGAGTATGATGGTGGCGGAACAGCAGTGTGGACGGCGACGTGTCCAAGAATGAACGAAGCCGGGGTCTTGGCTCGGCTCGGCTTGTCGGGTTCTTGTATCGGCGCAGAGGGAAAGGGAATCGCAGGCTGCCTTGTATCGCAACAATGCGTACGACAGCCTCGGATGCTCCTCTTGGTGATAAGGCGCCTGCTCCGAGTTGTGCTTTGGGACCAAGGGGCCGTTGGGCAAGATGCACAAAGCGTTCGTGGGGTTGGGTTTGAACTGCCTCCGTCACAAGAGCACGTGGTGTTGAGGGTCGACCAAAGCGCCTGGCAGAACAAATGACGAACAGCGTAGTGCGTTTGGGCGGTGTCCAGGGATGGATGAAGCAACAGTGCCTTGGGGATGCACGGGCTCTGGGTGATGGAAAGGCGCAGGTTGTTGAGAAGGCGGATGCGAGTCAGAGCCAGAGTCAGAGCAAATATTTCAAGTTATTAATCCGTACTCAAGCGCAGGCTCAGCGGGTCTGGTGCGTCTGGTGCTGGTCTCTCGGTATTACTAACTTTTAACCATGGCCCATGGGTACGGATCACGTACTCCGCAGTCCGTAGCGCAGGCTGGATTGCGTAAGTTCCAGTAGCTGGAGGCGGGGGGAGACGTCACGTCAGACTTGTTGTCGGCGCCCTCAAAAAATGCATGCGTCGATGCGTCGATGCGTCGACACGCCAGCTTCAAGCTTGTCAAGGGAACCAACAGGAGTCAAGCGTGGATCAAGGCCGATGTTGAGCATCGACATTGAAGTTGCGCACCTGTCAATGCAATGCAATATGTACCCTTTTTCCCTGCGGACTGCGGAGGCAGCCACACTAAAGTACCCAGGTACCCCCCCCTCCACACAAAGCTTACATAAACCCGCCCATCATCGTGCCATCTTCATCCTAAACTTTGAATTCAACCATCCATCTCTCATCCCAACTTCGGGGACCCAAAGAGAGCGCGGACATGACAGCTCAAACATCCCCCCAAACAGACAGTAGGGGCAGCTGGCTCTATTGAGCAACCAGTTGTCCAAGGTTGGCATCTTCCTACTTCAATACTCGTACCCTGTACTCCACACAAGCCGAAGTAAAGCAAGATCCTTTCAGCAAGTAAACCTGCAATAACGGCAACACCGCTGTAGAGCTTCAAGCATCTCGCTATCTTCTCCTGAAACCTTCTCGGCTCATTAACAAATGTCCTGCTTGCTGCATTCGTCCCTAGGCCGGCTGCTGGCCAACTGCCGGCCGGCTGCTGCGGCTGCTGCGGCTGCTGACACTTGTTGCCTCTTGTGAGCGGCGATCATGAGAGGCTTCAATCCACTGAACCTCCTCTTTTCTTTTGAAGACCTTCTATATCTCCTCCCTTCTCCCCTCTCTTCGAATCCTTACTAGCATTTTTATTCAAGTTACCTGCATTTCGCTTGCTGCCTTCGCTTATATCTCGCCGAAGTCACCTTGACTGGAAAAGTGCATCCTTCGTCCCTGACTCGAGCGCACATACTCAAGTCATCTCAATTTTGAAACGGAAATACAATATTCAACCTTAGCCTAATTTCAAGAATGTCTACTCACGATGCTGATGAAGAGAACCGCGATGATCTGGAAGTTGTTGACCTTACGGAACATATTGATAACCAAATCCTGTCATCCGACTCCTCTCACACTAATTTCCACATTAGTAATGACAATTCAAATGACCATCGCGATCAAAACCAGATGGAGGTAAACGAAGCCTATGCGGTTGAAACTGCGCCAGTTGTTCAAGCTGCTACAGAAACAAACGAGGCGGGACAAGAAGATGAACCTTTGGACAATGAAGATGCCCCAAGAGGGATAGCAGATTCAGACATGGGATGGCTCGATGTGAGTTGTATATCTTACTTTTCTCTTTACTTGGCGCTGACACGAGTTGCAAGAATTATGACCAGGATAACGGAAGTGATACTGATATGGGATCTGACAACACCATTGACCACAATCCATTTCCCGACGATGTGCATGCCCATTCGGATGAAGAAGATGACGTTTGGCGTTCGGAATGCCGAGAGACGTGTCGGAAGAAATGGGTCAACTTGCACCTGAAGTCTCAGTTTCGAAAATGTCGGCTTGCAGAGGCAATAGATCTGTTGGTACAACTTCAAGAGAGTAATAAAAAATTACACCGAAAGATCAACGGGAAGAATCGCAAAATTGGCGAATTAGAAGCCGAGATCGAACGGCTCCGGGGCCGTCGAGGTTTGCACACTGAAATTGTGAGTCGAAGAAGCAAATAATTCTCATCTACTCTCCCCCCTGTCAAAAGTTGACTAACATTATCAAGACTTGGCAAATACATCTCAGAAATTTTATCCTTGGCAACATCAATGTCCTGCCCTTTGGCTTGGGAACTTACGAGAAACTCTACAAACTTTGTTGTCGCGAGTCAAATATCGCACCTCACCCACGACAAGTTCTTCCGGGCCTGGAGTTGGTCGCGCCGGACCTCTCGCCCCAAGCTGCTGTGCAGCATGTGGCTGCCCTGCAAGAATTCAATTTTGAAGGTTTACCACTCAAGACACAGTTTAAAATTCTTCAGCATCTTTTGTGCTTCTATGGGAAGAAAATCCACGTTCTTTCCCGTCTTGATCCATACCAGCCACCTGCTCTGGAAAACAGCGAAGAAGACCCCCGGCTTCTTTATCGCTTTCATATTGGAGATGCGCCGGTCAACCTGACACACGCCACGCTTCCCAATGCGTTGCTGGCTCCATTGCTGGTTTGTAAGAAGCTCCATTTTTGGGGCAGTTATCTATTTTACGGCGAGAATACGTTTGCTTTCTCCTCCCTTGGCGAATAGGGTCGCTTCGGGGCAGGAATTAAAGCCAAACTACAACGCCTGCAACACATCGAAATACTGTGGATGGGATCACAGTATCTCACATTTGAGAGAAGCGGCCGAGATAGGTACCTGTCTCGACGGACCCAGCCTCTCTTGTGGCTGCCAGAAGCAATCAGACTCAAATCTATCCGGGTATACCTCCCAGAATCATCTGAGAAGTACATGCGCAGAAGGCACGAGGTCGAAGGAGTGATTAAATTCATGAAATACAAGACTAAACATCAGCCGAACTATCGTATGTTCCGATCATTGCGAACCCTCCAAGGGCTCGACTACATACACTGCCTTCGTGGGATTAGACATATCTCATTCTGGGATCACACAGTTTGGGTAACGAAAGGTAGAAAACAACGAATTCGGGACAGAACGTTCGAAATAGATGTGCGCAACACGGTGCAGAAGCCAAAACACCTGATCGACCACCAGAGGTCCCAATCGAGAAGCCTCGTTCCTTTATTAGCCGATCACAACCCACCAGACGACCTTTGGCATGTCATGTTCGAGGTGCTGCCTGAACTTCGAGACGATGATTACGGCGATGATTACGGCGATGAAAATTCCAATGGGGATCACTCGAGCGAGACCAATTCAGAAACGGAACCGGAATCAGACTCAGACTCGGATTCGGATTCGGATTCGGACTCGGATGGCGGAGAAGACCAACAAGCTCTAACCGCTGTAAGTGTTGTAGATGAAAGCCAGACAATATCTGCAAATGCCGACACCGAGAACAATGCAAGTCAAGGGTCCTCCAATGACGTTATAATGACGGACTGTCCTACTAATGTCGTTGACTTGACCGCTGATGATGAAACTGATGGTCTTGAAGAAGGTTTCAACGACCTGACGTTTGAAGATCCCGCATCCCAGGCTGCTGCACCTGCACAAATTCCGGTGCACAGAAATACCGAGTCCGTACAGGCTTCAACATCTCCGAAGCGCGAGGAGACATCTCCCCCGACCTCAACCCCGAGCGACCGACCCAGTCCTGGTGAAGAATCCCTGTTCGTGAGTGAAGATGCAAATTTTGTTGACTTGACAGGGGAAAACGACTGCCGTCAAATACCATCGCGTAGCCCCGAAGAAGCGCGACGAGCAATCGAGGCTCACGTCCGAGGCTCGATAGCTCGTGAAAGCGCGGCCTCAGATAGCACAGGCCTTTTTGCGAGCGAAACTCCCTACAACCAGCTCGTCCCGAGTATCCCGGGAAGCAACATGGGCAACAGAAGCCACGGAAGCCGCAGTATGCCCGGGCGCTCCATTGGCTCCAGAAGCCCCCTCGCTCGCAGCGAGAGCGACTTATTCGTGAGATCAGCATCTCACAGTGACGTCGCAAGCAACGCCACCGTCACTGCTGACGGACCTTCGAACATGGCAAGTCGGCTGGACCAGGGCCGCAGCGGGACAGCACGAGAGACCGACGAAAGAACCAGACACTCACCGGGCGAAGTATCCAAACGACCCCGCGATGACATCTCGGAAGGCAGCGAGGACAGCTGGGCCAAGCGATCTCGAGGCTCGCAGTCTCCGCCCGGTGATACCTGCGATAGCCCCATCATTCTTTAAATGGGAAACAAATGGCGTCCACGGAGTTGGTGAACTATGCGGGAGCACCAACGGGGCGGGCGGGGGGGGGGATGCTCGGGACCATAATACATTGGGCATGACTGGTAAGTTTTACAGCGATGGGATCAATTCCTCAAGTGAGGACCAGAGACGAGCTACATCTGGGATCGGAGTGAGAAAGATTGCCCGAAATGGGAATACCTCAGGTTGATGTATCGGAGACGAAGCGGAAAAATGGGATTCAAGCGATGGGTAATGAGAAAAAAGTATTTGGGCACTGATTGAAACTACTGCAGTCTGGTATCGTTTTTGCCTAGTTCATTTACAAGACAGTACATCGATTCAAAAGGATTTTAATGCATTCATCGCCTGATTCTTACCAACCTGTGCTTGGAAGCCATGAAACGAATCATCGCGGTTGCTGCGTCGTGGAGAACACACTGATGAGGTGTTGATGATTTTTTGATCTACTTTTTTTTCCATTACTTATAAACTCATGTAGATTAGTACAAATATATCTAGATTCATACAACTCTGTAGAAATGTGTATGTACAATTATACACATTTCAATGGCAGTGACGGCGCGTTGGACTTGACGACGTGGTGACATGGTATAGCTGACTGAACCTACCTAGCCCGAGCGCACTAAATCGCGTTGCGAGGCGTGATCCGAATTGGCGTGTAAATGAGCTTTAATCAATTTCGTCGCCGAGGGCCGGGATCAGTCACAGTTACAAGACTGCAGGACACGAGAAGTAGTTTTGAGATGGCCAGCATTGCTTTGCTTGTAATTTATATGTACTACACCGTCCGGTCCAACATTTGATCCACAAGAAACCACCATCTTTTGCACATCCATCATGACTCCGTGTTTGTTCTCCGTCAACCTCATCATCATCTCACTGGGGGATATCTTTATGAGTGCCATTTGCGGAAAGTGTCCATGACAGTAGTGAAAACAACGAGCAAGATACCACCTCCGGGTCCGAGACGCAAGACCTGATCATACGGGTTAGTAATACGTAATACCGTTTTCTTTTTGGGTGTTTGGGGGGGGGAAGGCGGAGGGGGGATGAATGGGCCATCTCACCTTGGGAAGGAAACCCTTGTACAAAGCACTGGCACCCTCCTCCTTGAAAACGGTGTACACAGCTGGCCAGGCCCAGTTATACTTGGGAATCTGCCCGGCAACCTTGGGAGTGTTCTGAATACGGCTCTTGACGACGTCCATGGGGGTGTTGACGATGGTACCAACAGTTCCACCGATGGAACCAGAAATCAAATCATTGGTCATCTGGCCCTGCTTTGTGCTGGCCTTGGGAATCATCTGCCGCACCTGGAAGATACAACCAAAGTAACCGGCGTTCCAGAGAATGTGTCGCCACAGGGTACTCTCCAGTCCCTGGTACATGGTCAAGATGCCCTCGTTCTTGACCGTCTTGACAACGCAGTCAACCATGCCATTGTACTTCCCGGCGGAGGCCTTGTCTTGAAGTCGAATTTTGACAAGCTCAAAAGGCACGACGACGAAGGACTCGGTAGCACCGGCGGTAGCACCAGTCAGGACAGACAACGACTGGTTCATCTGATTTACGCCGAACATCTTGCGATAGATCTTGCCCCACTCGTCGTTGGCGGCGAATTTGGTGGCACGCTTGGGTGCCTCCATGAGGATTGGGGCAGAGATGCCTCGGTAGAGACGCGAAAAGCTGGGAAAGTAAGTCAGACTTTGTAAAACAACAGTCATGAGATATTCGTGTCACGCGCGTCTTACCCTTCATTCCTGATGATCTTACGAAAGCAGTCCAACATGCCATTGTAGGCCTCGGTCCCGGTGGCGGTTCCGGTTTGCAATTGACTACAGAAATCAGTATTCAAAGAGAGTCCTCCGGTCGTGAAAAGACATGGTTTCGTACACTCGGGTTTTGACAACGTCCAATGGGTACCTAGAAGAAAGTGGTTAGAACTCGAGCCATGCGCACGCAATCTTGTCACAGTCATGCTATTCAAACAAGACCTACATGACCAAAATCTATGACCATGAGTCGCCATTAGTATGATATTCGTTCCTTTGATCGCATTGCATGAGTCGCCGTACCTCCGACACGCCAGCAATGGCACCTGCGACGTGTGGGTCAGCAAGCTTCCGAAATAACGGGACAAATGGAGGGTTTGTGATGGGACGACGTACCTGCGGCGAACTGATAGGCAAAGGGAAGGGGCTTCTCCTGCGACATGACGGGCGATTGACGGCAGCGCTGCGAGGTTGGGGGGAGAGCGAAATTCTGAGCGCAACGGCGGCGCAACGGCGGAAGCAAGCGAAACAGACAATGAGTGCAAGAGCGAAGTCGGTCGTCAACTGTCCAGCCAGGAACGTCCAGGAATTTTCGAGTGGAGAAGCCGGGCCTATGTACATATACGGACGTACATGTATGTATATGTAGTCCGTACTCCGTAAGGAATTGATCAACTGGCTGGAAGCGAGTCTACAGGACCCTGCACCCTGCCTGCAATGCTGCAAATAATCCAGATCCAGGCAACAAGCGAGCCCTCGCCGTCGGCGGCCAAGCCACGCCTACAGACAATCTCGGATTTTGAGCTCGTGGAATTGCGGATTGCATAGCCAGCGACATCCTTGTAAACCGCTCCGCTTGAAGTTGAAGCATGCTTTTTGAAGATGATTGTCTAGATGCAAGATGACTAGAAACATGACAGGGGAATACTTCCAATCATGCTGTCAATTTGTTATTGACTGGATTAGGATGAGCATGCGGGGCAACGACGAAACAGAGGCGTGGGGGTTCACGATCGCTCGGCCTTTGATGGCGGGGCACAACCAGACCACGTAACACCAAAGAAGCTGTCGTGCAGAACCAGACGGCAGAACCAGACGGCAGAACCAGACGCTTGGTTGAAGTTTCGTGCCGCAATGGCAAAGTGGGAGGGCAGGCATTGTCGTGACGCGTCTCGCTGGGTATTATGTGCTTGACCAAACCCTCTAGCAAATGAAATCATGGCATCAAGCACATGTGGAAGGAAGGTTCCTGTGTTGCGAAGGCAGCCGGAGCCCTATTAATAATATCTTATCTTTGCCCTACAGGTCAGCACAGGTGTCGAGGCTCAGCGTCGATTGGCTGAAAGCTCCGGAATGCCGGGCAGCTTGCAGGTGTGACAGGCGCAGAGTGTCACGTTTCGGGAGCTTAAGCCCCGTCGCGACAACCTTTACGACTTCGACCTGGTTCTCAACTCCGTACATATCCCCTTCCTCTTGTGCCTCACCACAACTGCCCATTGCAGACTGCTTATCGAACTTATTGAACTTCAAGCACATCTCAGCCTCCATCGTTTCACATCTGCTGCCGCAGTGCATCCCGATTTACACCGTCACCTTCCGGATTTCCACTGTCCATCGAGCCCTCCCGCCAGGCGTTAACCCGCATCCCCACGCAAGGCGCGGTGGCAAACACTGCCTTTTCTTCACCAAACTCTCCGGCGCCTGAAATCACACCTTTAAACAAGCCGTGATCCGCAGAGACTCACAGCGAGGTGTTGTTCAAAGCGCCTGGGGGTTCTGCTTAGCTTTGACCTGTCGCATCGCAACCGCCCATGAGTCATCTCCTGTGGAAATATTATTGGGAAAATGATGTCGACAAGTTTCGACGTCTTCTGGCACCCGCCGGCCCCGGCTTTCAGGCTGCCGCTAATAAATCTCCATCCATAGGAACCACGGGAGGGGGGTTTTCGGGTGGCAGCCCCGGGGGCGTAGCCTCGTCTCCTCGAACGACACCGAAACCACGCAAGGCCTTGGCCCATACACCAGGCACTGGCAGATTTAAAGACGGAGGATCTGGTCTCAACCGCAGCGAGATCAACAGTCGAGATCATGCTGGTCTAACCGTTCTTCTCCGAGCTGCCTCGTCAACTCATCCGAACGCCCGAGACTTCGTGCAAGTCCTTCTAGAGCATCCTTCCCTCGATCTTTACGCGCAGGATCCAGAGAGTGGCTGGAACGCCCTTCATCGATCGCTATATGCTGGAAACGTTTCTATTGCTCGTATGCTTCTGGCAAAAGAGCGCATTGACCTTACCACTCATACCAACCAGTCTGCAGTGGGAAAGGTTGGTCAGCTGATCAAGACGAAAGACCATGAGGGAAACAGTCCATTCGATGTCTATAACTCTACCATTGCCACTCGCTCGCTCAAAGACACGGATAAATCCACGCTGCCGGACAACGTGTCCGACGTTGACGATGACGTTGACGATGACGAGCCTGCCAATATGTACAGAGCCTCTACACCACTTGACCCCATTATAAGGTATTTACCTTGGCCCGGCTAACTTGACTGTTAAGTAGGGCTGCCAGTATCGTTCTTGGAGCTTGGAAATCTGCCATGGGTGATGAGGTCTTCATGTTTGGGAGTAACAAGAACCTATCACTTGGCGTTGGTGACGAGACCGACCGCCAGTACCCCGAGCGCATAGTTCTTCAGCGACCTGATGCGCTGCTACATCGGTTTCATAACTTGTATCTCGATGAGCATGACGTGGATGCGGCATCCTCGTCGCTGGAGGACGTTCCCACTCTGGTACGAAACCCGCCACTGACGATCCGGGATGTTGCCATGTCAAAGCTACATACTGCGATCATCACTAATGACCCAGTCTCCAACCTGTACATATGTGGTGTCGGGCGTGGAGGAAGACTCGGCATGGGTGACGAGAATACGCAGTTCAGATTCGTACCTGTCGAGGGACCCTTTTCCGATCGTCAGGTCCAGCAGGTTGCACTGGGGCAAAATCACTCCATGGCAATAACGGGAAATGGAGAGCTGTGGACCTGGGGTCTCAACTCGGACTCCCAACTTGGTTATGCCCTACCGCCGATCATGCGATCTGACGAAGAGCCTATGAGTCTGACACCACGACAAGTATTCGGGCCTCTGAAGAAAGAGTCCGTGCAGGGCGTTGCTGCATCGGGTGTGCATTCTGTCGCTCACACAGGATCGGCTCTGTATTGCTGGGGACGTAATCTTGGCCAACTCGCTCTCATGGATGCTAGTTCGAGGTCTTTGGAAGTCCAGCCCATACCGCGCAAAGTCGCTGCATCTCTGCTGTCAGCACCCATCGAAATGGTTTCTGCCATTGACAAAGCCACAACTTGTTTGCTGTCAAATTTCACCGTTTGGGTGTTTACTAACTATGGATACAATTTGGTCAAGTTTCCCTATCCCGACGTTTTCAGCAACCAGAACCTCGCGGCCAGCACTTATACACATCGTTATGACATGGGCCGCCGCAACATTCGGTACATTGCTTCTGGAGACGAGACGATTGCCGCTGTCACCGCATGCGGGGACCTTTTCACTATGCAGCTGAACACCAAAGTCGACGCCAATCAAGTTGCCGGCTCTACGACAAATCCAGTCAAGATCAAGAGCGCTGTGACGCAACCACAGTGCATATGGGACTCCCGGAAAGACGGCGTTGCATCTGTCAGTGTCGGCGAACATGGTTCAGTCATCATCTGTACAGAATCAGGTGCTGTCTGGAAGCGAGTCAAACGCTCAAAGGGGAAGATTGCGTTATTTCCCAATTCTGTAGACGTCAAGAAGAGGGACTTCAAGTTCGAGCGCGTGCCATATATTACGAATTGCGTTTCGGTCCGCAGCTCTACATTCGGCGCTTTCTCAGCCATACGGAAAGACAGCAGGGTCATGTCTACTGATATCAGCATCATGGATCAAGCTATATGGAACGACGTCGGTTCTCTATTGTGCCTGAATGAATTCAAAGCTTCCTCGATATCAGCAGATGAGGGCAACCGTCGGAGGGGATGGAAATCTGCCATTGCGCGCGGGGCGGCAGGCTTTGTACCACATGAGATTCTTCGGTCACCTAACATCGAACAAGACATGCTACAGTGGATCACAACAAGCTCGTTTCAATATAAAGATCTCAACATGGAAGTTCGGACATCAACGAACCCTGACTTGAGAGTCCCGGTTCACAGCTGGTTACTAGCGGGACGAAGTCCTGTTCTTCGGGAAGCCTTGTCAGACTACCAGTCGAGCGGGAACATGGATGCTCACGCTGACGCCTTTCTGATCGAGCAACCCGGCACAAGGGCGGTTCTCACCTTCGTCGGAATTGACATGTATACATTGTTAAACATTGTCGTATATGCATATTCAGATGCGATTATCCCTGTATGGAGATATACTAAAGAGGCACCCTCACTTGCCTTTCGGTTCCGTCAAGTCAGAACGGAGCTCATGAAACTTGGAACGAGGCTCCAAATGCCGAAGCTGGAAGCTGCCGCTCGACTGCAAGAGGGATTAGAGCCGTCCTTGGATGTGAATCTGCGAGACGCCCTCGCAGATCCAGCGTTCTTCAATGACGCTGACATGATCATCGAGTTAGACGGGCATGAAGTCCTGGCACACAGCGACCTCATCTGTCAGAGGTGCCCCTTTTTTGAAGGCATGTTCCGAGGGCGATCCCAAGGTCAATGGCTGGCCGGCCGTCGCGATCCTTTACCTGAAACAGAGCTCGTCCGCGTCGACTTGAAACACATTAGTCCCGAAACCTTCCACTACGTCATGAAATATCTCTACGCTGATGCGGGAGACGAGATTTTCGATGATGTCTGCATGGAAACCCTGGACGAGCTCTCCGAACTTGTGCTTGATGTCATGGGCGTAGCAAACGAGCTCATGATGGACCGGTTGTCCCAGATTTGCCAATGCTTACTAGGCAAATTTGTGACAACTCGCAACATTGCCAACCTTCTCAATGAAATCAGCCCCTGCTCAGTGACCGAGTTCAGAGACGTTGGACTTGAATATATTTGTCTACAGCTGGAGTCTATGCTTGAGAATCATCTTTTAGATGGACTTGACGAAGATTTGTTGCTAGAGCTAGATGACGTGGTGCGGAACAATCAGCTTGCTCGGTTCCCCATCGTGCGCAGCGGAAGGGCTGATATTCTACTACATGACCAGTATCCCGATCTGGCCCTCGACATCGAGGAAGAGAGGCGGCGTCGGGTCAAGGAGATGGCATTCAAGGTAACTCAAAAGGACGAGGAAAGGAAGCTGTCTTTGTCGCACAAAGCACGACTGGGCAGTATGGATGACTCCTCAGTCCCATCACACACGCAACCCAGATCTCGCCGCAAATCAAAGGCCGGCCGTAACGAGCCTTTCAGCCCAAACTTACGTCCAAAGGACTCTCACGCAGACCTTATATTCAACATGGACGATGAAGAAAGCCCCAAGATGGCCAAGTTCGCGTCACCGGAGATTCCAGCCACCCCAGACGGCCAGAACGAGATCGATTTGGACAATATGCCACGATTGCCTCCCGGCTGGCGGGCTACTCAAGCGAGAGCAGGATCACTCCTCGGCAGGTCCCCAGGCTCGGGACTAATGTCACCATCTAAGCTGCCCGAGCCAAGCCCCAAAGTATCCCCTCAGGAGACAAGTCCCCAAACAAAGTCACCGCCATCAAGACCACTGCCATCAAGATCAACCAATGCGCCGTGGGCGTCGCCGAAAATGCCAGCTTCTAAACTGGACTTGAAGGACATCATGCAGGAATCAACTGCCAAATCCGCCCTTAGCGCCGGTCTGGCATCACAGGCAGCCGATAAGGTAGCCGGAACAAATAAAGCGCAAGCCAAAATGTCACAAAAAGAGCGCAAAAGGCAACAGTTGCTGCAAGCAGAAACCGAGATGGCTGCGGAACAGGACAAGACAAAATCGATACCATGGGAAACTGCCAAGTCTGCCGCACGGCCACCACCGTGGAAATGGACCAGCCCCGCTCTGAAAACGTCCCTGAAAGATGCCATGCAGTCGGAGGCGGCGCTGCGAGGGAGTCCGAGTCTGTCCCCGAAGCCTCTGCTGGCGGCAGAAGCCAATCCTCAAGTGGCAAAACGCAGGACGGCTTCCCCTAATGCGCGATTCTCGGGACAAGGCCAAGCAAGCAGTGTCCCTTTAGTGCCTATAGCCGGTCCATCCAAGTCACAGGAGCAGAAGCCCTTGGTGCCGCACTCCAAGTCGTACATGAAGCCGGCGTCCAAGGCCGAAGCTACCATCGGAACGAGCATGTCCGATATCATTGGACAGCAGCAGATGGAGCAGCAGCGTGTCAAGGAGGCAGTGGCAAAGAGATCACTACAAGAAATTCAAGATGAACAGGCCTTCCAAGAGTGGTGGGACCAAGAGAGCCGCCGCACACAAGAAGACGAGGCGAGAAGACAAGCCAGAGGCAAAGATAAAGAACAACGTGGCGGCGGTAATAGTGGCAATCGACGAGGTAGAAAGGGCAAGGGAGGCAAATCGAAGCCTAGCGGAAGCTCGGCTGAGAAAACGAGTGACACCACCAGGCAAGCTGCTGGCGATGCGGCTGCTTCTCGGGGACGAGGGAGCCGGGGGCGAGGAGGTAAGAACTGACTAATTCATTATAGCGAATGATGAGCTTGGGGAGGAATTCGAAACACGCGTTTGATAGAGGATACAAGTCACATAAAACGGCAAAACAGGACGTTTGGCTTTGGATGGGATACCGCAAAGGAAAGTTGACATTGGGATTCTGCTCATGAAGCTTTTTTTGCCACATGTTTATTACAGAAGATGCCTTCCGTTCCAGCCGGACAGATGTACACTTTGGAGCTTCATCTCAAAACATTGACCACTCAGGACCGAATTCAACGTGAATGAATGCCTACCCACAAGTCTAGCGCAAGCACGTCGTGCAACGCCATCAGGGTCATCTACGAGCCAAGCATCTCGCGCAGCCACACACACATGTCGTAATTCCTTCCAAACAGGCGTCCTGCTGCGACTGCCTGGTCATCGAGGCTCATGCCGCAGTTTGTAGCTTTGAGCGTTGTACTCCTCGACGACGTTGTGGCAACTTGCGTCTGTGAAATAAATGTGTGATTGTGAATGGCATATTATGTGGTCCGGGGTTCTACTGCATTGTTGGTCGTGTCGTCTCCGCATCGACCCGAGGCGCTACTCCGCATATCCTAGGAGAATGAATCTCGCTAAACCTTGCCGTCGACTCGGATGAGTCAAACATTCCCGTCTCAGTATCTACCAACCCCGCGCATGGGGATTAGGAGCCGCGAAGGCAGAAGCCGGAATGGTGGGTCCAGCACTCAGCTACGGAGCAGAGAAGCCTCTATATACACTGTCACTGTACATACATACAACATGGCTTCTTGTCTAGGACTTTTGACTTTTTCTTAGTTGCAACTACGGAGTACCACACATGTACATATTTCAGCATAGAATGGAAATGGAGGGAGCTGGGGATGATATTGAACGGACTGCCACCGCCATCCATGTGTACACGGGCAAAATGACATGCCCAGAATGTGCCATCATGTCTGCTGCGCAGCACTGGGACTGTACAATGCAATCAATCGCAAGCTACGTTGATGAAAGTGCTGTGTGCACACAAAAGTCTGGTGTGTCTCTCTTATCGCTCGCCGCCATGACGCCACTTGGCGAAGGCTTGCGGGGGGGGGGAGGGGGAGGGGGAGATAGAAGAAGGGAAGGAACCGGGCTGTATGTATCTATGTACATGTAGGGCATGGGACGTCCCTATTGCCGCGCCAATTGCCCGCATCGTATGTACATGTACGCATCTCACAGAAAGTGATGCTCCTGGTCTCGGACGAGACGAGTGGGCGATGGGGTGATGACGAAAGATGTCGAGGAGCGGAGCTGGCATCACGAGGGGTCTTTGAGGAACGAGACGAGACTAGTTACATGGTAGGCGCGAGGTTAGATGAGACTGATGACCTTGGTCCTGCGCCGCCTGCGTCTGCAACCCCTTGCGTTTAAGCTTCAATGAATCGACAGCTCCTCGGCCATGTCGACCAGGCTGATTGACCTGTCGTCTTCGTCTCGTCCCGATTGCACCATCTACTTCCCAGTGACACAGTGAGTGGTCGCAATTGGCCTTGTTGGAGTGTTCGAATGTTCGAATGTTCGAGTGGGCTGGGAGAGTGTTGGAGTCAACCAGTGACCAACCCACGACCCACCCCGGCTTGTCAACTTGCCTCATGAGGTGTGTGGATGTGTGGATGTGTGGATGTGGACCTCAATGTCCAACCATGCTCTCACTACATACTCCGTACCGCTCGCTGCTTGGGACTCATCCTCGTCCTTCTCGTCCTGGTCCTGCATCCTGATTCCTAGACTTGCTCGCCCTCTATATCCATTCGCTCGCTGACGATGGAAGAGCCATCTTCTTTCCATCCCGAACCCCTGACTAACTCTTAACTCCATCCCATCGCCTACCACTCCATCATCGCCAGCCAGCTAGCTCGGTCATCACTTTCGTCTGAGCCGAGCTGCTCCCAGCTCAAGCTTCGTTTTAATCCGACTTTTACAATCCGACATGCATCAGCAGGCAAGGCCGCCGCCGAGGCTGTCTGCGTCACC
This sequence comes from Epichloe festucae Fl1, assembly GCA_003814445.1. Lineage (NCBI taxonomy): Eukaryota > Fungi > Ascomycota > Sordariomycetes > Hypocreales > Clavicipitaceae > Epichloe > Epichloe festucae. The sequence continues at coordinate 4,689,979 of CP031385.1, read as the reverse complement.
GGCGTCTTCACCGCAGATACCCCAAACTAGAACCGCCAACCCTAGAGATGCTGCACTTGCTTCTCGCCAACGCGCCGGCTCCAATGTCTCGGGACGAGAACCTATGGCATCCCCCCCCACGGTGGAAAGTCCCTCGACCATGGGTCTACCGGCGGACTCCGTTAAGAAGCTAGATCAAATCGTTCAGGTATCATCGCCTCCGGCTGCCCTGGGGAGCTCCACGTCTTGGATATCTTGGCTGACTCTTGTTCAGAACTTTTTCAACAAAGCTGCTGTACTCGTCATCGAATCCCGAGTGAAAGTGAAGGCCACACGAAATACGAATGGTCAACGAAAAACGAACAAATGGGTCCGTATTCATTACGTCAAAAGACATTTGCTGCAGCCCCATGTGGCACGAGGACTAACATGCCATGATGTCTTAGTTTCAAATAGAGACAGACGAATTAGACGACTTCAAAGACGACTTGAAGATATGGAAGACCTGCGGAAGCATGGGCAATCGTCCACCACCCTTGATTATTGACCTCTATCTCGATACCTCCAGTTTGAAAGAAAGCCAAAGTCTTGTCATAATTGATGACGATGGGAAGCGCTGGGACGTAATGGAACAACTCAACTCGTCTGAATCGTCATCCAGCGGCAGTTATCACACTGCACCAACGTCAAGGAATGCCGAGGTTGTGCTGGAGAGGTGGCGCATAGACTTGGAAACCGCCGGAACCACTCCCATGGAGGATTTTGGGCCAATCCTGCCGACCATCTATAAAAAGGCCATTGTCTTTTTCCGATCACTCTTCATCACTACCAAGCTCCTACCAGCCTGGAAGTTTGCTAGCCAGGGCCCGGCCAAGAACTCACATACAGCCTTGATTCCTCAGTGCCGTATCCGTACTGCGGAGCCTGGGCGATTGGGCACTGATCTTCTCAAGCAACCAATTGACGGCCGCAGAGATCCGGTAACTGAGTATGTCTTTGGTGACCTCGAGGTCCCAGTCGGGCGTCTGAGAACTGCTGTGACATATCGCAACGATTGCAGCTTCCGAATAGATGACGCCGAGTCCCTACTCAGCTCTCGCTTCATGGGAGTCGACGAAAACTTTTTCAAGCCCTCTCTTCCACAAAGAGTAGATCGTAACCAGGGCCAAGTGGCCGAGGCTGGCTCCCTGCGTGATCACCGTCGTGGCACTACTACCCTGAACGACCTGCATCAAACCTATGGCAGTATGTCAACGTTTCACGGTGATGGACCTGTGGGAACAAGCCCATTATCGGCTCTCAGAGCCGTCAAGCCTCCCGGCTCGGACACGAGTTCCCCTCCGGCGACCTGGCCCAGCGCGAGTGGTCTCGATATTGGTCCCAGTTCCATGCCCATGTCCGGTCGCATCTCAGCACCACGTGCAGTCATCGGCCGCCCAGAGAGTATCAGCAGGAGAACTTCCATCTCTTTCCAGCCATTCAAGGCCGGCTCCCTCTCGGGGTCCCCTGTGCCGCGACATATCGAGCCAGAGTCTCCCGCATCTTCGCACTCACAGGGTCGTCCGGGCCTCTTAATAGGGTCGCAACCTCGCAATAGGAGTTCCTTGACGGCCGGGATGCCAGCCTCGCTTCGAGGTGGGCCCCCCTCGACCTCCGTCGAGGCTCCCACCATCGGCTCTCCGCGTCCTGCGTCCTCCGGACGCTACAGCAGCAGCTTCACTCACAGACGAGGTCGCCTGTCCATTGGGCGTGCAGGAGATGAGGAACAAACCAGCAGCGGTCGGCAGAGCTTGGCTTCCTCGGTGGTACAACCAGCGTCTGGCTTGCTTGCCGAGGCTGGCGGCGGCACGAGTTCGGGCTCTCTCCACGCCGAAGAAGATGACATTTCCGACTTCCTCAAGGCGTTGGACAGTCGCAAAACACTCAAGAGCTTTGAGCCGACGAACCGGGGCGATTCGGCGACTAACCGAACCGTCGCCCAGCTGTCCAAGTTTCATCTGATGAGAGACTCCAACAATGCTCTCACCGAGTCCATGACCTCATCGGTGCAGATGCAGCGATCGTCGAGCTCTTCCAGCAGACAGTTGACGAGCGTGCCCGGCATGGTGGCCCCAGCCTCCATGTCCGCCTCCTCATCTCCAGGCAAGCCTGTGTCTCCCCACACACCGCACACGCCTGCCATTCCGTCCCGTCTGAGCGAAAATTCGATCATCGATTACACTGCTACGGGAAGAATAACTTCTAGAAGGGGAGGACGGCGACAAGCACCAACGGTGCCAGAAGTCAGCAGGGAAAGTACCATCACGCAGGAAGGTACTACCGCGATCGACATTCCCTTGTCACCTCGTATAGGATCGTACCAGCGGCGGTCCAGCTCAGCTGCTCAACAGAGTCGTGCTGTCACGGAAGATGAAGACACGGATCTGGCGTTCGCAGCACACAGGAGCATCAGCCTCGGGGCGAACGAGGGAGATCCTCCTACCATGAGCATCCTCCTCGGGCGTCAGATGCAGTTAGAGGAGGACGCAACGACGAGTAGACTGCAGCCCGCTGCGGAAATCCAGCCGTCTGACGCATCGACATCCGATGCCATGCAGCGCGGATCCAATGAGAATAACCTACCCGATGGATTGATTTCCTCGGCGGGTCATTCCGGGTCAGCCTTTCCCCGACGACGATACCCAGGCATGGGAGCTGGCTCAAAAGCAACACCGCCTCAATCATCGCGCGGCAGTTTCACCGGGTCTAGTAGCCGGCTGGGACGAGGCGATGACGAGTCAGTTGGGGAAGAGCCACTGGTGTTCGACTTGTCAGAAATGGACGCCCAAGGCAGACGAAGCCTGGAGGATGGCCACGGCGGACGCAACACCAGCTCTGAACGGAACGCATTTGAGCCAAGGGGAGCAAGTCGAAGAGGATGGTAATAAAATTTGCTGCTTCCCGCGAGAAGATGGTACTCGGTACGGTACATCATGAGCAGAGGAATCATGCATGGCTCGGGACACGGCACATGCAAGCAGATGCTACGAGTGGTGTTGTTTCTCATTTACTTATTTTTTGCCCCCCCCCCCCTGGGGGGTCTCTGGATACTCCAAAATTGTCTTGACGGACATGAATATCTCGGCGTTATTAAGGCGGCATGGCATATGGACACAATTATTGTTGATTTCCCCCCCCCTTTGCTTACAGAGAGCTGCTGAATAAAGGTCCAAGCATGAGAGATTGATGGCGCAGAATGATTTATGGCCACAGGAGTCTAGTTGTTTTGGTCCTTATGGGAAGAATTGGAGAAGCAAATGAGAAGACTTACAAGAGTATTGGATATAGGACTAGTTTATAAAACCAGATTCAAAGTGGAATTAGCACAAGGGAGAAACGCACCAGCCTCACGCACGTGACAGTTGCAAGGCAGCACATGGCGACTGGAAGTAACAGTTATTGATTTTTAATTTTTTTTTTTTTTACGTCATTGGTTATAGCCAATGCATCGGGCATCGTGGCGGAGCGCGACGATGAGGCGAGGCTCGTGCCTACGACGCCTGCCTACGACGCCTGCGAGGCAAATCCACGTAACGTGCCTGTTCTTCTTCGCCGATGACGAGGACGGACAGGAATGGGGCCGGTGCACTCCGTATGTACAGTGGGGTGTACACCCACTCACTGTATTAAGGACTCCGTAGCTCGGTCAGTTTCGCCAGCTGACGCCTACAGACGCCTACAGACGCCCATGTACGGACGCCACCTCCATCCAACCTCTCCCCACCAGTGCCACCCACCACCTCAGCTGATTCCTGAACAGCTGAGCTCCCAACAACCTCCCTTCCTCACTACGGATTACTCTTGAACCTATTATCTCGAGCCATCGCATTCTACTACGAGCCTCGCACTCAAATCCTCCATATTGTTGCGCTACGCCCGCAACGCCTAATTCGGCGACTCGACAACTCGACAACTCGGCACTCGACACTCGACCACATTCAACGTTTCACCCACGCTCTCCACTGTACAACGTCATATAGCCTCACAATCTCTGGATCCTCCGGGAGGACAAAAATCGCGCGGCAAACATGTTTCGGGCACAGGCGGCAGGGCCCTTTGACGATGTCGTTGGTAAGCTCCCCTCTGCCATCGTCCTCCATGACACATGTCCAAGACTGATCGATCAACTGTTTGCGCACAGCCAAGGCAACCGACGAGAACTTGACCTCGGAGGATTGGGGCGCCATCATCGAGGTATGCGACAAGGTGACGGGTGATGCAGGCGGGCCCAAGGAGGCTGCTCAGAGCATGATGAAGCGTCTGGCGCACCGCAATGCCAACGTGCAGCTATATACACTTGAGGTATGGATCCGAACAAATCACGGCCCGAGGGGAAACATGACAGAAGCTCACTGTGGCAATACCAACAAACAGCTCGCACACGCCCTGTGTCAGAACTGCGGCAAGCCTATGCACCGCGAGGTCTCCAGTCGCGCCTTCACCGACGCCCTTCTTAAGCTAGCCAATGACCGAAACACACATAGCCAAGTCAAGGCCAAGATCTCGGAAAAGATGAACGAGTGGACCGACATGTTCAGCAAGGATGCCGAGCTGGGAATCATGGCCGACGCATACCACCGCCTCAGACAGACGAACCCGACGCTACACCCGCCCAGTGCCCCTCAGAAGCAGGGCCTCACCGATGCCGACAGACAAAAGGAAGACGACGAGCTTCAGATGGCCCTGAAGCTTAGCCTGCAGGAAGAGGAGCGCAAGAGGTCGGCATCCCAACCGAGCTCCAGCTCTCAGGCTGGGCCGAGCTCCCAGCAAGAGTCGGCGTCGCCAGCACCGGCAGTACCTGCTGGCACGACTGCCGCGACTGTCAGCCGAGTGCGCGCCTTGTACGACTTCGTGCCGTCCGAGGCTGGTGAGCTCGAGTTCAAAAGGGGCGACGTCATTGCTGTGCTAGAGAGTGTGTACAAGGATTGGTGGCGCGGTTCTTTGAAGGGCAAGACGGGCATCTTCCCGCTCAACTACGTGGAGAAGTTGACGGATCCCACGCCCGACGAGCTGCAGAGGGAGGCACAGATGGAGGCTGAGGTGTTTGCCGAGATCAAGAACGTCGAGAAGCTGCTGACTCTCTTGAGCGCCTCCAACACTGCTCCCCGCGAGGAGGACAATGAGGAGATTTCGGTATGCACATACACACATACCTATGTTCATTCATGCCCTCTGCCGACCCGGCGTCCAAGTTTGGGACAACAGAGGGATGTGTTCACATGGCTAATCCGACACGCAGAAACTGTACCACCAGACCTTGGCTATTCGGCCAAAGCTTATCAAGCTGATTGAGAAGTATTCGCAGAAGAAGGGTGAGTAGGGGGGAAAATGGTTGGATCCTAGCCCGCCCTCCATGCCTGTATGTGTGGTGGCCTGGCGTTGGCGGCCAATGGCTAACAAAAAGAAAAATCAACAACAGACGACTTTACGCAGCTCAATGAAAAATTCATCAAGTCTCGTCGAGACTACGAGCACCTCTTGGAATCGTCCATGTCTCACCCCCCTCAGCACAACTATCAGCAGTATGCAACGCGTCCAGGTCCTCCTGGTCAGCAGGGTTACGCCCGCGGAGGATATCATCCCCAGGGTCAGCCACCACAGGATCCTTACTATAACCAGCCTCCTCCATCAGGTTCGTTTCCGAGACGGCCATTCTTCTTGTGCAAGTTTTCTGTCCTGGACATGATGAACTAACATGATGGCTACCTCGATAGATCACCCTCACTACCAAACCAGCTCTCCTCCTCCCAGCAGCAACAACAACAACAACAACAACAACAACAACAACTTCCAGCCTCAAGGCACCCCGGTCTCGTTCTACGTCGCCGGTGCCGAAGTCCCATCGCATGGTCTCACATCTCAACAACAGCAGCTGCTGCCGCTACAGCATCAGCACCGTCAGCAGCAATACCCACCAAGAGACGATGCTCCCAGCGTGGAACCACCTGCGCCAGTTTATCCATCCTCGCCACCTCCTACCCAGCCCTTCGCTCCATATTCGCAACTCCCACAGCAGCAGCAACGTCCTCGGAGCACCTATGGCCCCCAAGAACTCGCCACTTCGGTATACGACTCCCCTATCGCACCGCAAAACCCTCCCGGCGCCCCCTTCGACCAACAATATCAATCGTACAATCCCGACCAGGTGGCCCCCCCTCCAGAGAACTCCATGTCTCCTGCGCCGCTGCAGCCCGGCGGAGCGGCATTCGATGCACGTCACGGACTACCCAGTCAGGGCGGTGGTGGCAGCGGCAGCGGCAGCGCACCCGATGGCCATCATCATCAGCAGCAGTATAAGCCTTACGTTCCGCCCGGTGCGGTCGATGGCCCCTCGCCGAACGAGTACTACAGACAAGGGGGGCAATATTAGTTTTTTTCGTCTGGATGGACGGGAACGGCAACGGGTATATTAAAATATAGGACCAGCTTGTAGTTTTAATCGTCTTTGCCCAATGGATCAAGCGGCTTCAAGTGTCATTCCTCTTTTAACGCCATCTGTCATTGTTTTTCATTCGCTTGTCTCGTCTTCTTGTTGCTGCATGTAGTAATGTCAAGGCACAAGTTTGTTGAGTCCCCAGAAAATCAAGTCAATCACGCCGCCGCCCACAAGCATATCTGAAGAAAACTCGTCCCATGTCGTCCAATTCATTCTCATTCCATTCGTGCAATACCATTCGTCATGACAGACGTGCCGTGCCCATCATTTACCCCCCCCCGCACGTCATACATAGTAGAACCCCAATACCACAAGCTCGGTCATCCGCGACAACTCACCACCTCCTTCCATACGCAGCACTTTCCTCCCTCGCAGCCTTCTTCCTCAACACCCCCGCCTGTTCACCTACTCCGGTTCCACCAAGAAGCCTCCCTCTCCTTCGATCCTCCAGCGGGCCCGGCGGTGCTCTCGCCTCAGCGTGACCATCTGACTTGAAGAGATTGATGATTTCATTAAGACCCAGCTTGAGGGCACCCTTCCGAGAACCGCCCTCGATGGTCTGCTCCGCGAGCTCCCGCTTCTTGTCTTGCAAGTCGAGGATTCGTTCTTCAACAGTATCCTCGACTGTTAGTTTGTAAACGATGACATCTACGGTTTGAGTGAGTCTGTGAACTCGGTCGATGGCTTGTTCTTCGACAAACTAGATGTGCAGTGTTAAAATCAAACTTTGTCTCTCTTTTGCTTCCGACGCTTTAATAGACATGAACAAGCGTAATTCAAAAGAAAGACGGGGTGGAAAAATACAAAACATCAGGAACAAAAAAAAAAAAACCATGGGCTATACAAACGTACCGGGTTCCAAAATGGCTCAACAATAATGACACGCGTTGCTGCCGTCAGGTTCAAGCCTAAACTGCCGCACTTCAAGCTACATAGCAGGATGCGGGTGTCTTTGTCTTCGCGGAGCCGTCGAAGACTTTCTTCACGTGCATCGTTCTTCATGCTGCCGTCGTAACGCACATACTCGAATCCCAGCTCGTCAAGGAACGGTTCCACAAGATCAAGCATCGAGGTGAACTGGGAAAAGACGATGAACTTGTGCTGTTTGGCTTCTTTTTGGAGTATCCTTGACAACTCACGGATCTTGGCGGATGCACGAACTCGTGAGTCTTTTCCAGAGCAGAGCCATCCGTCACTATTGTAGTCATCATCTTCATCGTCATCAATGGATGAGTACGAATCGGATCCTGTGGCATCCACATCTGAAGCGTCGTCTTCATGGTCTGCAGATGACCTGGCAGCTGCTGTAGGAATTTCTTTGGCTTTGGGATTTCCTTCGTCCAGGGTCTGCGCAGCCAGGGCTTGGGTCAATGCATCCACGGAGAGCAGGGAATCATCATCGGCTTCATCCACAGATTGATACCCTTTTTCTCTCTTGGCCGTTTCGTCATCAATAACAAAACTACTCAAGTTGCTCTGATCTTTGTCATCGTTGTCGTCGTCGTCCGAGTCTTCTGACCCAATCCAGTCGCCGCCACCTTCGGCGTTCTCGTCTGCCTCGCCCCCTGCTTTGCCCAGGTTCGAGTCTCCACGCTCCTCTTCTGGTACAAGCCAGCTGCCATCGCGCTCTTCCTCTTCATCGTCGCTATCGAGGACAGCGTTTCGATTACGAGGTCGTCGTCGAGCCGTTTGGGTGGATTGCCCGCCCGTCTCTGCCGCCTTGGCAACTTTCTTGCCCTTTACCTTCTTACTCTTCTTCCGCCTTGACGTCTTGAACGGGATGTTTTGCTCTTGCTCCTGGCTGTTGAAATGCTCCAGATCCGCCTGGCATTCCGCACAGTGCTCCTGTTGCAGTGTAGTATCATTGAGTGACAGCTCCACGCCACATATCGAACAGCTCTTGGTGGTGATGCCCATGCCGGCGAACATGTCGACTACAGCATTGAGGTCGACGTCTTGAGACCTTTGACTGGATCCGGTGGACAGGGCATCTTTGTCTTTTTCCAACTTGCCCTCCACCAGTTTTGGGTGATTGCACACTTGTCGAAGCCGCAATAGGAGCGTAAAGGCGTTTGCGTAGCTGACTTTGTTCTGCATCATGACCTCCAAGTTTCTGTCCGCACGAGCCTCCAAGCGGTCGTAAAATCTGCGCTCGGCTGGAGCTAGCTTGGCAGAAACCGTAATGACTTTGCGCTCGGTGTGTCTGAACCCCGTCGCTGAGGGTTCGCCTTCGGCGCTTGGCTTGCCTCCGGGGTTCAGTGCACCGTCCTCTTTCAAGATATCCTTCGTCCGCCGTTTCATGAAGCACCGAAGAAGGCTGTGTAGCCGGGTAATGGCGATGTGGCCTTGGCCATTTTTCATTGGGGCATCGATGTGCTCCCTCCACTGCCTGAGGTCATCATGAGGACTGATGCGGAGAAACTTGATCAACGACTGAAGTTCATCCAGGTTGTTCTGCATGGGTGTCCCCGACAAACACCATCGATACTCTGAGCGAAGCGCATAGCAGGCTTTTGTCGATTTGGCATTCCGGTTTTTGATGGTATGTGCCTCATCCAGGATAACTCGCCACCATCGCAGCCCAAAGCAGCCGACCTTGGCATCCTTCTCAGCGTTTCCGGAGTTGCCAAACTCGGACACTAGAATCTGAAAAGTGGTGACTACCACATCATATTGTGCCAATTTCTTAAAGTCTTTAGTCCTCTGCGGGCCATGGTGAACCAAGACCTTGAGGCCTTGCGACTTTTCAACCTTGTCCGCAATCTCATGTTCCCATTGTCTGATGAGCGCAAGCGGCGCAACCACTAGGGTCGTCTTTTCCACCCCTTCGAATTGTTTCTTCCAGCCGGCGCTGCCCTTTTCAGGCTTACGATTCGTGAGGATGAGGGAGACACTCTGCAACGTCTTTCCCAATCCCATGTCGTCGGCCAAGAGACCACCTTTCGGTACCTTGCCTCGCTTGACGGGACCAAGCTCGCGACCACGCATCCATTCCACGCCTTCAACTTGATGTGGCAGTAGCTTCACTTTTAGGCCCTCAACAGATCCATCTTTCCCAACAGGACTTTGCTTTTTAGTCTTCATCTTCTTCGGTGCTTGTTCTTCCTCTTTTGATCCAGCATCTTGACTTTGCTCTGTTGTGTTGCTCTCGAGCTGAGGTTGGGGTTGTCTGGACACTTGAGTTGGATCCTCACCGCCTCCCCCCCCCTCCTCCTCCTCCTCCTCCTCTTCTTCATCGTCATCCTCCATGCCACCTTCTAACAAGGCTTTCAAGTCTGCGCTCGCCTTCGAGGGGTCCGTGTAGAACACCTCGTCGGCGTAGGTGGATCCGAGTTTAGTAGCTGGGCCGCTCGAGTTGAATACAGGCATTGGAGGTGGCTTGCGGTCTTGGTACGCGGGGGGCTTTGGTCCCGAGATTCTCGTACCGCCAAGATGGTGTTCAGGACGACTCTTCTGGTGAATAAAAATGTCGGCCTTCTGCTTACGAGACGACACCATTTTCGCCGAATGTCCCAACGTCGTATAATTTCTGCTGCCATCGAGACGCGACACGTCGATACCCTTGAGAGCTGAGGTCTCGATAGGACCAAAGGCGAGATGGAGCTTATCGAAATCGTCGTCGAAATCGAAATCGGACGGGCTTTCCTTTTTGCTGCTGGATTGGCTGCCAGAGGCCCCCTTTGGAGGCATCCGTTCGTTGACCATGGTGCTTGTATTGGTAGAAGTTGGATTTTGAACAGACGAGTTGGGCAAGTCTGACTTCTGCCAGGAAGCAATGCTATTCCTGGGCTTGAATGCAAAGGATGCACCTGGCTTGCGGCGGTCGGGATGGCTCGGGGCGCTCATCGAGACAGCCTTTGCGCGATAATAATGACTATGACTGACATGATTGCCGTGGCAACGGTTGTGTCCACCTTGTACGGATCCGTACACCTGGCAGAAACCCCGCAGCCCCCGACCGCGTAAAGCAAAGTAAGTATATGTACATGTGAACGTCCGAGGGACCTAGCCCCGCAGTGCTGATAAAAGGCGCGTCGATTATCACCATTTTGTGTGGCTCATCGACTAAGCAGTGCGTGGATTGATAATAGGAGAAACGCTTTTTATTAATGATTACTTGGAGGCTTTTGTGGAAACAAAGACCAATCAACCCGGCACTCTCAGTGCCGTGTCTGGCAGGCCTGTCGTTAGCATGCAGCAACAGGGATTCAAAAGCCAGGCATGCCCATGAAAAACATGGAGTCTGGAGTCTCGATCAACGTCAGGTCTCATATATGAATTGTTTAAGCTTGAGGCAAGTCTGCGTGCAACATTGTGCATAAGTTGGTCCATGTTGCCGGAGCTTGCTCCAATAGCTGGTCTAAACGGCCGCAGCCAAGTGAACTCAAAAGGATCATTTGCATACGTCAACGAAAATAGTTCTGCTCCTCCTTCTCGCTACTCAGATGCATCCAGAGTCGATTCCATCGGTGATCCAACATACATTCTCATCTTCCCCGATCAAACATAGGCGCGTAAGACCCAGCGCCTCTCGTTCGAAGCTGGGACAGCAATAGGAGAGCCATCTTAACCGAAGACCAGCTTGAAGATGTCGTTGTAAACAAAGTATTGACCGGCGCTGTCGCGGCTAAGTTGAAAGGACTGGGAGAAGTTCATGGGGCGCTGCTCCTCATCGACCTGCAATGCTGCGTTAGTTCTGTTCGACCCTGCTTCATGATCTGGAACACTAGAAGCTTGTTCGTACCAAGAGCTGGCCGGTGACGAGAATGATGATGCCGCCACTGTCATTAGAGGGCTGAGCATCAAGAGTGGCAACCTGGTGCTTGACCTTCTGGAAGTGAAGTCCCTGTGTGCAAGGTTCGCGGTCAGTGACTAGAGTCGTCGATTGTTTGTTTGACAGGAGAGTTGCATAGGTGCCGTACAGCAAGCTTCTCGACAATGTTGGGGCCTCCGAGAGAAGAAGCAGACTCGAATGTAAGCATAGAGTTTTCGCGCTGTGAAGTAATATGTCAGCAACAGACACCGCGAGCGCCACAGTCGCATTCTTTCCCAGCACATACGTAGAGGCTGCCCAGGGCCTTGCGGTCACCGTCGAAGGTGTTGTAGTAGAATTCGATGAATTGCTCTATGCGCCTTGTTAGGTCACTCATAAATAACAGGAAGTCTCCATCAGGAATGGAGCAAGCATATCAACGTACTAGCGACTTCCTCAAAGTCTAGAAACAAGCGGTTAGTCAAACTTGTTGCTGTTCCCCTCTCTTGTTGGCGCGGTCCGCGCAAAGTTGGACTAGCTTACTGTTGGCCATTTTGCGTGGAGGTCTCGGTTGCAAGAACCGTATATAACAACGTTGAGAGACAAAGATGACAGAAATGAGATAGCTGAGGAAGGCTGGCAAGACTTCAGAAGCTCGGATCGTTAGGTAGGTCGCAAAATGTGCCCAAGGGATGAACACAACAACACCTTTCAAATGCCCGAGTCGAGTGGGGGGGGGGGGGTTGAGGGGCACTGTGCAGATTTGACTCACTCAGTGGATCAGTGGGGCATGTTTTGCAGGCTGACGTGCTCATTCACTGCTTGGCGCACAGCGACTGACAGGTGAGTACCAGCACGACCCGCCAGACACATAAATGGCGGCACAGAGCCTCGCTATTAACGGGGCGATGTACTTAGCCGAGCCAGCTTTCGTCGCCGACCCTTTCAAAACGTCCGAGCTCCCTACGTTCATCCTTTTCCTTCTCACTTCTCCCAAAGTCTCTCAGCTTGAGAAAACTCTCGCCACAATACGACGCCCTGAGTGTGACCAGTCGAGACTCTCCAGGGCCAGCTGCATAAGAGCTCAGGCCTCCAATAGCTTTCCAGCGTGTTGATTGGCATCGAATGTTCTAAAGCTGAACGGATGGTAAGCTATTCCCACCGTCCACCACGCTGGATTCCCTCTTTTTTTTTCGCCTTACCCTCTCTCTTTGTCGCATTGGCTTGTAGCCATTTGCTTCTACATGATGACACAAACTTCTTAAGAACGGCCGACTGAATTTCCATGTTGATTCTTAATAATTTATCAAGCTCAACAGTCTGATTTGAAATTTCCATGTTCATTATTTTCACAAACACCTTTGGAAATAATGCATTTGCTAACAAACCGGTTTGAAGATTTAGTACCTGATTTGTGTCTCCCCTCTCGCGCCGCAATTACCCAAGCGACCCAGGCGGCCATGATCTTAAACAGCATTTCCCTTTTGCAATACGCTCGAATGTTTTCCTAAAAAGTGAACAAGTAATCATTGTCTAGATAGGATCATTGTGACACGTGTCGCCCAGCCCAACAGAACCACGGTAAGTCATTTCGGACGTGACAAGTAGATGAGAGACGATGGCCCTGACAATTCCTATTTGTTGTGACTGAATCCCAATCATGTATACCACCACATCGTGGACCCAGGGACCAACCTGGTTGTCCAAATTGAAGTGATCATAAACCAGTCTCTCAGGTGGCAGCCAACCCTTGAGAACCCTTCAGAATGAAATTTCTAGGTAACACTTCGCCAATTGGAAGAATCCCAAATGTCCAATCTGGTTGTGCAGTAGTCTCGGAAAGATGCCACAGCTTCCCGTAGCACAATCAAGAAGAACGACAAACTTGGTAATCTGAACACAATCTAAGCCGCACGTTATCTTCGTACCTCTTCGACTCGAAAGGAACATGCCACAAAGTGTCACCATATGTGGTTTATTATGCAACACGACAGCTCACTCGTATATCCAGCACGTCTCAACGCAAGTGTCGTCTACGCGTCTAGGCAGAATTTGCTTATATTGACTCCTACATGTCTGGTTTTCTGTACCCAATATCGTCAGTAACAAACGGGCAGGGGAAGCCAAATGGCAGCGCAGTTGGTGTGCACCCGCCGTCTTCTTGTATATAACAGCAGCATTCTTCCAAACACTGACACTTGTTGCCATGTTATCATGCCTCCATTCCGTTCGCCGTTTGCCCCCATTCCCGATGCCTCATGATCCATATGCTCTGAAATCTAATTTGCCGTTACAAGTTTGTGCTAGTCCCTTTCTTCACCAAATGAACGGTTCGACTTATATGCGTATAAGCTCAGCCAATTCTTCGCCCTCGATCAAGGGGATCACAGGGCGTTTGTAAGCAATGAAAAGGGCAACACCCCAATGAAAGACGTTCTTCGTTTTCATAGCTCTTCTTCTTCTTCTTCTTCTTCAACTTTAGACGGCGGCGCCGCAGCGGTCGCAGATGTCGAAGACGATGCGGCAGGGTCTGACACGGCTGCATCCAGCGCAGCACTCAAACTCTGTGTCGTGCCATATTTCTCTGCAGCATTGGTGATGTCTATACTGGGACGCGCTTTCTTCAAAGGGCTTCCTATAAGCGCCTCTGCCGACATTTCATTGCCAACCTGCACAGCTCCAGGTGGTTGAAGGCTCGGCGGCACCTGGGGCGTGGGACTTTCCTCTGTTTGGCCTCGTTGGGACGTTTCAGGCGTCGAATGGCTGTCTGGGTCTGCCGAATGTGCTCGCTTAAGCTATTTTGGTGTCAATGTCAGTGAAGCAGGGCAGGGCCAAAGAAAAAGAGTTTCAGAATTGTTGCTAGGTTGCACCTACATGAATTCGATTGACACCATCTGCAAGCTCACCTCCAAATTTTGAATCATCTGGAGCAAGCTTTCCTTCACCATCCTTGTCATCGTCTTCCATCTTGTTGACCGCATCACTCTCGTCATCCTCGTCTTCGTCATCGCTGTCTTCAGCAATGTTTCCATTGCTCTTCTTTCGTGCCTTCTTTCGTCGAGTAGCTTCAGAGGCCTGGTCTCGAAAGGCTGAAAAACCGACAGTTCCCCCAGCTTTGAGGGGGCCAATGCTTGAGAAGTCGAGCTGTCCAGAACGTCTCTTGGCGGAACCGGACGTGGCCTGAGGATTCTTTGATGAGCTAAGGACGCCGATCTTCTGTAATTGTCCTAAACATCATGTTAGCTCTTGCTTCCAGGATTTTCCAAGTACATTTCAACGTACTATCGCCTCTGTAGAAGAATGTGAAGACCGCATAGGGCTTGTCAGGACCATCAATTCCAGTTACCGTCTGAGTACTAATCGTTTTGGGGTCCAGAGATTTCGGCTTGGCAAAGCTAGTAGTATGCTCAACATCTGCGTCAATGTTGTTGTCGGTATTGCCAGCGTAATCATCATCACCGTCGTGGGCATCGAACTGAGGGGAGTATTCGCCCTTTTTAATTTCACCGGATGCAAGGACTCGGAACATGGCAACCTTGATTTGGCCAGTAGCCTCTGGAGGTTCATCGTCATCGTCCGACCACGAGTCTGAGTCGAACACGGCCTCAATTGGTGAACCGTCATCTGCGCCATACCGCAGAGTGTCTTTACGTGGGCCAGAAGCATCTGCGCTGGCGCCGCCTTCTTGTACCAAGGTCTGTCGCCGTCTACGCTTCTCAAATTTTTGACGGCGCTTCTCCAGCTTTTCAGCGACGTCATGGCCTTGCAGGTCAAGTCCGTTGAGCCAGCGCTCCAAACCGACTTCGCGGAACAAAAACTCTCTTTCAGCCAGCCCTCCGCCTTCAGAGTCAGGCACCTGGACCCAACGGCTATTGACCCAAGTTTCTTCACCCGGCCGTAGCAAAGTAGCGACCTCTTCTTTGGCTCGACCATCGAAATAAATGTATGCAGCGATGGTTTCGTTTTCGGAATTCGTCATGGGAATATACGGATTGACTATCCCAGCATACTTGCCCCGCTCGTTGCCCGAGCCAGGCTGAAGACTGCCCACATACTGAGGCTTGGGATAAGGCGTGCTATCCGTGGGCTTGGGAGCGGAATATGGGATCGGAAGTCCGGGGGTCAGGAGGGTGATGGAGATGGCAAACTTTGCTGGCTCGGGCTTGTTCGAGTCGGCAGTCAAGTTTGGCTGCGGTACAGGTATATAAGAGCTAATGCGAGAAACCCTCGATTGCTTTTGCATGCCATACTCTGGCAGTGGGGCGCCATTTGCGTGAATGCTCACCGCAATGCCCTTAAAGCAGGGCATAGTGGCGAGAAACTGATCGTCTTGCCGGGCTGTACGGAACGTCTGGTTGACAGATGTAATTGGCCAGATCCCCTTGGGCCTGCAGGAACAAGCAAGGTCGGTATCGTTGGTTTCGAAAACAGTCGGGCGAGTGGTGGGGGGTGCTGGTGAGAGAGCTCCTTGGTGGTTTAGGCGGAGTTTGGAGCTGTCGAACTGGTACACAATGGTGACGTTCAGCGGCCAGCCATCTCCAACAAACAAAATCAAGCAAACGAGGCCAGCTGACGGACAGCAACCGCAGCGATCAGAGAGGGGAAAGCAAGAGGGCTCGTAGTTGGAACCGCGCGCGTTCGTGGCCTGCCGGAGTCGGCAAAACAGCAAGCATTGATTGACTCGACACGAGGGATGAGCGGTAGAGAGACGGAATGCAGCAGGATAGTGTAGCCAACAAATGTGAAAGCGGGCGTCGGTGACGGGAGGTGGAGGTGGAGTGGGCTGCTGCTTGCAAGTTGAGCACCCGTCCACGCCTGCCGTCTCTCAGCCGTGCTCGATTTATCGAGGTGGCCCATCCGCGCCCAGCCACTGGCAGTGCCGGGTCGTCGCCCTCCTCCATGAACATTGTTCTGGTTGTCGCGGCAAAGGCCCTCAAATTCAGAAGGTGAGAACAGGCACGCATGATTGCAAAGCCTTGGCATGATAAGTATTACTATAGGTACATGAACAATGTGAACTTTTGCAAAATCATCGATTTACACAGCTGAAGAACCAGGATTATATGGCATAAGAGGCCAGCGCAGCTGAAACTACCTTGAAACATGCGGGAAAAGGCAAAAAACAAAAGAGGGTATCATAACAGACGTTGCAGGTCTTCCGCCACCAGCTTTCCTACCCGTAGCTCAATCCATGACGTTCCGAGACGCTCGCCGACGAACGCTATCACTGCCTTTCCCTTTGTAGCTAGTCGCTGCCCCTACAATTCCCTCATCTCCGCCGATTTCGATATCCTCTTCATCGAAGTCTTCTTCATCATCCGCTCCAGTCCCGCCCATCGGTATATCTGACATTGCTCGATCTTGGTCATCACTTGCCTCAAGCTTAAATCGCGGTTCCTTTTTCATAGCGGCTTGCTTTCCATGTGTGATTGAACTTGCCGGGCGATCGGAATAGTCATCGTCTTCAAATCGATCGTCCTCTGCATCTGTGAGATCGCCTCCTCGAGCGGCAGAGCTCTTTGACGCCGTTGTAGAGCTCCAGACAGCCCAGGCCAGACACATGAAGAGGACTTCACAGGCCCAAAATAGGAAAGTAAACGCCACGTATGTGAGCAGACGGTAATGGAACATCAACCATCTTAGTCCTCGTAGCTGTGCGGTCAAAGTCAACGCTGTCTCGTAAATATGAATGTTTTGTCCAGCTTCAATTTCCACCAATGCCGTTGTAGGCTGCATCACAGCCTTGTCAAAATGGACTCGTTTTGCGAGCTGGACAGTCATGGTCTGACCCTGTGAGCGAGGGAACATAATGTAGTAGCCCATAAAGAGCACGCGCTTCGCTACAGATATAATGGGATCCTCGTATGGCATCAATGCCGGTCGACGTGATTGAAATAGTATTCTCTGGCTCTCCAGGTATTTCTGCACACTTGGAATCTGTCGTCCACTTGTATGTGTCTGGTAGCTCTTCCCTCCATCTCTGACCAGGTACAAGGACACCATGAAGTTTCCGCGATCCGTATTCGGAGGCGATCGTGGCATCGACAGCGTCACGGAAACGTCGTAGTCTTGGTGTAGTTTGGGTTCTGGATAAGCCAGCTGTGCGATGGCGTAGGGGTTGACTCCAGAACTATTGAGCAAGGAGTTAAACTGCGTCCTGTTTATACCCACGATGCGGCAGTGGGTGACTTACTGGTACTGAAGAAAAATAGGCGTGGTGATGAATTGATCCGGGACAAAATTTTGGAAGAACAAGGCAGTTGCCAACGATGCCAACCCAAGAAGCGTCAAGGCACTGGACAAGAGTAGCACCACGTTGACAGCAGCTCTTTGTGCCGGTTTCGACGTGACCATGCGCGCGGTCTCTTCTAGGGCTTCCTATTCAAGCGGTCAGACCTGACGACGTGTAATCCATCATGATGCTCTGGAAATCGTGGCTCCTACCATTTTTCTTGTGATGATGTATGTACATTCATCACGCACGCCATTGTTGTTCCAACGCTGCCCGATGTACATAAACCCACTGTACCCCACTGTATGTTGAGGTGAAAGGTCGTCATTGAAGTGGGCCGCGGCGAGGGCCTGGTACAGTGGGTGTAGCCACAGCCGCCGCCTTGTGGACTGGAATGAATCGTCTGGGGTGTACCGTGTGATCCACGAAACGTAAACCGCGCAGGTTCGTGTCTGGGTTTGCGTCAAGACATCCTACAGTGACATTGAACATGAATCACTTGTTACATGTACGCAGGAAGACGTCTGTCTCTCCTCTGGTCGGTTCATCGCCATGTACACGACACACTTGCGAGACTTTACTGCTAAATGCACCAAACTGTTCACTCGCTTAGTTTTAAAACCGTCCTATCTATTATCATCTTCCAAAACGAGTGTAGGCAGGCACCAATAACTATCCCTCACTCAAACCAAGTCAACAGACTACAAATTGCCGGGACCCTGCGCCCTATTCTTACCATACATTGCATCCGCCTGTAGCTACATACAGCATTCATCACGTCGGAGAGTCATTTCAGCATGGCTGAAGATAGTTGCTTGGGACCAGCCCAACACGCCCATTGCCGTTGTGGACTTCTGCTTCCCACCAACCGTCGTCTTGGTGGCGCAATACAGCGAGATAGTCGCCCTTTCCAAATCCCAGCTCTTCAGGTATGGCGGCTTGGTACATATACAGCGCGCGAGCTGTCGTGTTTGTTAGCAAGTTCAACGACATTTTGTGCGTGAAAAGGGAATCTGAACTACTTACCAAAGTGCAAAATCGGAATCCCATCACGGGTATACTGTCTAGATGGGTCGGCAACACTCTTGCTACGAGGTCGAGATCCTCCGTCGTAGAGGTCCACCGCACCCCTTCCTCGCTGCGAGCCATATCGATCATCACCAACTGGAGCTAACTGTACTGCCATGTCAGAGCCACCATAGCTGCTGCGAGGTCGATCATATTCGCCTCTAAATGAGGCTGGAGAGCCCCCTCTAGTCGACCCATGTGGCGATGCTGCGCCGTAGTAGCGCTGATCGGATCCTCGCTGCTGAGACATACTCACCTGCGACCCGTTTCTATGGTGGCCACTATACGGATTGGGTGATGCAGACCGGTATCGCGAGTCACCACTGTTTCGTGGTGGTTGAGGAGATGCGCTACGTGTGGGAGCTGGCGAGGCAGCCCGAGGCATATCATTTCCACGCGGTGCCGGCCGCGAAGCTGGCGACTGCCCCCGGTTCCCGGCGTTTCCAAAAACAGCACGTGTATGGTCTGTGGCCTTCTTGGTGGCTTCCTTCATAGCACGAGAGGTGACCGCGGGAGGTGGTACGCCTAGTCGAGAAACAGGTGCTTGATTGTTGTACGAAGGCGGTGCCTCTCGGCCACTGGAACGAGCTGGTCGGGATTCTGCTCCTGGAGCCGGTGTAGCAATACCGTGATAGTGATCGGCGGACACGCGGACAGAAGAATTTTTGCCCAAGTTGACTTGTTTGAGTTCCGCCAGGGCCATTGCAATAGGATCCGATTGTTCAGATTCAACCTCTCGAGACTGACCGCGTCTTCTCTGGGTATCGGGGGTTGTGACAGGGAGGACGTTTTGTCCAACACCCAAAGCCAGGCTGGCGTTGGCATCAATCGGCTCGGGACTTGCTGTACGTTCCTGTGACAAGTCAGCCCTTCTGCCTACCGTCGGTTAAATATCATATCATCTTACCATTTCTCCTCCGGGGCTGTGTGCAACATGCCACGTATTTCTGTTCTGTACTGGAGACTGTACTTCCTTGGTACTCTTTCGGCGGAAAGGGCTATGGTTCTGGAAAAACCCGCTCTTCTTCTTGAGCATTCGCTTCTCTGGACTCGGGGAATCAACCATATCCTGCTTCACGGGTGGCGTCGTACCGCTCGGCGGCTCCATGCTACTCATCGATGTTGGATTGGAGTAGTCACTGTGAGACGCCCGGCTAGAAGGTCTGGCTGACGGAGTTTGTGAGCTCCTGTCAGAGAGAGGTCCGGTCCGGCACAACATCGTCATACCATCCATGGGATAAGGTTCATGAGGCACTCCAGCGAGAGGTCCATATTGATTGGCATCATATTGAGGCGGCACATGTTGTCCCTGGCGGTGCTCATCCATCGAATTTCGCATTGCTGGAGGCTGTTTTTGCGGAGTCACGGTTGGATCCCGACTAGATGATTGCGCGCGCTCTCGATGCGCCAGATTGTTGGCAAGCATGGAGTTTGGATCATGATGAGACTCGAACGTCGACGGCTGAGGCGAGGATGAGCGAAAGGCGGGGTTAATACTTCGTGGAAATTGTGCCACTGAGTAATTTTCGTCGTCGGAAACTTCGGACTGGCTGTCATTGACATCGCCCCGGCAAAAGTTGATGTACTTGGGCGGGTCGGGGATCTCTTGACCGGTTCCTTGCTCAGTAATGAAATGGATAATGTCCCTCTCCACTTCCATTTTTTCCAAAGAAAGTCGTATCTTTTCGCATGATGCATCATCACTGACACAAACTGTGGAAGCAATATTGGCAAACGTCCACAGGCTACTTTTAGTGAAGTCGAGTCGCTCCTCCTCGAGGTCTTGGAACTTGTCTGCTGCCGCCTTCCACTCTCTGTTCCATCTTGCGGTTGTTTCTTCCAGCACCTTCACAGCACTCTCATAGTCTTGGTTAGCTGTGGCAAGTGAGATTTGCGTTTTTTCCAGCTTGGCCTTGTTGCGACGTTCCTCCTGTCCCATGACCATGTGTCCTTGGGCCAAGTAGCCCTTAATCTTTAAGCACTCTTGTTCGTACTTGTCGCGTGTCTATATACGCAGAACATGAGCAAATGCGTTGATCAACTACAATTGTGGACGCCTTATTGACAAAAGGGTTTCTTACCTTGTTCACTTGTTGGGTCTGCTGGATCTTTGTTTTAAGGAGCTTTTCAACGGTCCCTTGGACAATCTTTCTCCTTTCCTTCATACCCCCAGCAAATGCAGCTAGCGGCTCTTCGAGTTCGGTCTTCATTTGTGCAGCTATGTTTTGATGTTGTTTTGCCATGGCATCCACTTCCCCTCTCAAAACATCCAATGATGTCTTCAAAGTACCCATCTCGTGCGATCCTAGCGATTTTCGGCCTAGGTTGAGCAACTTTCGTGAGTACTCATCTTCGATGGAAGCGCGAGCTAAAGAGTATCCATAATTAGTCCTTAGATTGAAGCAATCATTCTGAGCAATCATACCACTGTAAAAAGACTTGAGCTCGTCGCATGTAGTCTTCGCGCTTTGCATCCGCTCCAGGAGCGGCCCAACTCCTGCATCTTCTTTCCCCCAAAAGTTATTTGCGACTTGAAGAGAAGGGTTTCGATCAGTACAAACTCTCTAATGCACTTCGAGAACTGTATGAATACTCACAAGACAGCGCCACCCCTGGTGCTTCTGTTGTTACTGCAGGCATTCTGCCTACTCTATGAGAGCACCGTTCACAAATATGTCACGCCCAATACAAGGACCAGATGTAGAAGGGGAGGAAACAAAACGGGGCCGGTTCTCAGCCAAGAGTCGCAAAATCAAAACGCTTGAATTGAAGATAACCCGCTCACAGTGGTATGCAGAGGGATGTATCGCAAGACTTACAACTTCAAAGGGGAGACCCCTCGTCAAAAGCTTTGTTGGGGTCGTCCACATTGTTGACCGGGCAACGCAGTCCGAAGTATTCGTCCACGTGACCCTCTGCATCGAGCTTGGACGGGTGGCCACCTTCCCCCCACCCCGGCTTCGAGGACTCGGCAGAACGTACCGCCGTTCTCGTGCCATAGTCATTTTCTATACAACACCTTACCTTGTCCTCTCAGCTCGATATCTATGCATCTACCACCCCGTCGACCCATACACACATCACGTACGATTCTCCGTGTTTTTCTAACGACAATTTCGACTGCTGAACTGTCTACGAGTTTGCCCCCCACAAGCTCACTGATTCTGCAGCATTCCTTCAGACCGCTTGAATCACAACGCATCCCGTGCGGCAACGAGTTGTTCGGTCCGATTTCAATAGCATCTGCCAGCCTCATTGACATCTCTCCGCAAGGTCGCGTCAATTCTAGTCGCATCTATAACGATTTATTTGGTGATAAGGCAGCGATTTTGACGAGCGATTCTACTCCATGTAGGACAGCTCCTGAACGCTCCCTTCCCACGACCGCCGCACCTCTTCTGTGAGCTGCAACCCATCTGTTCACAGGACGACGATCCACCACGAAACCTGTGCCGTCGTCACTACACCTCCATGGTCCCTCCACAAAGAACGGGATCTTTCTCACCCAATCTGGCCCAGACGCTTCAAATTGGAAACTACCATTCTCCTCATTCATCGCACGCTGGTATCCTCAGTGCTGGCGCAAGCCCCAGCACCAGCAGTCCGACGGGGACCAACTCCCTGACGAAGATTGTGATCGCTCAAGTTTATCTTTTACTGAGTACCATCAAAGAGGATCCGTCGGACCTCACCAAGTTTGATACGCAGGCAGAGCAGCTAAAAAAGGTGCGTTTAGTCAGACCATGAAAGCCCAGCCCGAATATTGGTCATAACACGACGCGTCTCCCTTCTCAACCTTGTTTCAACCTGATGCCTGAGCTCCTATCTGGTAGACCTTGTACTTACCAGCCTGTACTCGATAGCTTATCGATGACAACGGAATGGAAATTTTTACGAAATATTTCACTCGGCTAGTTGCTGGAAACGCCTCTCAGATATTCCCAGGCCTCAACAGGCAAGGGACGGGTCCTGGAAATTACCACATTCTTGTCAACGAAATAAGAAAGATTTCGCACGATGCAGATCAAGCAAGTAAAATAGCTGAATCGGTGGAGAGTGGCACGGAAGACATCTTTCGCGATTTTGACCTCTCAACCTTCATGGAGCACTTCAAACTCGACGCACTGGAAAAGACACTGCTAGCACTGGCATTCAAGACTGGGTCACGTCCAGACCTAAAGACAAAAGGTAGAAATATTGCCACCGCATTTGGCCCGTCATCGCGCCTACTTATTGTCTGTTTTGCTGACGTAGTACCTATAGCTGATGCAATCTTATCCACGAATTCCACAACATTTATGGATATTCTTTCCCGTCACGACTACGAAGCACACGCTGATTTGTCTCCTGCGTTTGTGGCACTCATTGTCAACCGATTCTTGCAATATCATCCTCCTAGTTTCAACGCCTCATCTCTTGGCGATCTCCAAAACGCCGTTACCAAACGATATACCAACGCTGACCAAGCCCCCCCCTCGGAAGTATTGGCGGCTCTTGATATAGGCAGGGTGTTGGCAGACCGTCCTGCGAATGCCTTATCAAGGTACATCCAAAAGACAGGTCTAGACTTCACTAGAGACGAGGAAACTTGCCTGACATATCTTCAAAATCGACCGAATAACATTCAACTAAATCCTGAGCAAATAGCCTCTGCGCTGACTTTCACGACCATTTGTCAATCGCCAGTGCATGATCCAGTTGCTTTTGTTTCCGCATTGCAACGATCAGTTTCCAGATCGTTCCAGTGGAATGAAGTGGTTACGTTTTTCGATCAGCCATCTGCTCGCATTTCGTCAAGTCAATTTTTGCGACTTTACAATGCCTTGTTGCCAATTGCAAGAGATCCCCAGCACAATTTTGACATCCAGAGGCTCTGGGGCGGGTCGTGGAGTGAACCAGAAGCTCAGCTATCTTTTGTCAGTGCTTATGCATCACTGGATCCGGACCAGCTAGATGCCACTACAATTCCTGGTCTGCAGCGAAGCATTGCAATTGGAGATTACGCAAACTCTCCTGCCAACGTCCGGGAAAGAGCTGCTGTGGCTGTCAAGCATCCACTCGTGTCCGTGGCCGCTCTTTCCGCGATATTCAATGTTGCTCTAAATTCCGTGCACGCATCTCAGAGCATCGAGGCAAAACGACTTTTTCAAGAGGTTGTGGTACCCAACTTGGACATCTTTCTAGTCTCTGCCTTTGAAGTGCCTAGACAGTCTTGGGCAACTATGGCCGTCGACACACTCAACTCGCTGTTCGAAAACTTTTTATACAAACGTTCTCCGGAATACGACTTCGTTTTGGACAGTCTTTGG
This sequence comes from Epichloe festucae Fl1, assembly GCA_003814445.1. NCBI lineage: Eukaryota > Fungi > Ascomycota > Sordariomycetes > Hypocreales > Clavicipitaceae > Epichloe > Epichloe festucae. The sequence continues at coordinate 4,666,163 of CP031385.1, read as the reverse complement.
AGAAAGGACAAAGAATGGGTCATCGCACGATTAATCGATGCACATGCAGTCAAACCATCTGATCTTCCCCTGATATTCGAACATGCCGTCCGACATAATTGGCTAGATATTTTGGTTTATTTGCCGAATGGCTTTGGTATCGATCTTGCTGCCTTCGCCCACGCAGAGGGTTATCTAGACCTAAACAACTGGGCAAGCTTTAACAAAGAGCGCGGTTCAGAAATCGCTCGCACATTGACGCAGTTCCTAATGATCAAATGCGAATTGGAAATAAGATCTCAACGGCCACCAGAAGAATCAATGCAAGCCAAACCGAGCACCAGTCTCCAGGTTCGCACAGTATGGGGTTTCTTGACCATCCTCGAGGACTTCTTGCCCAAAGCTCCCACGCAAGATTTAATCGTCGTTCAGCGCACTTGCATCACTGCTTACCCCAGACTGATAAATTACGGGGAAGGTTATGATGATATCATCGATGCAAATGGCAAGGACGGGAATGCCTTACCTAGTACAGCAAACGCCAAGATGGAGCACCATTACAAAACGATGTATGGTGGCGAGATACAGGTGCGCACCATTGTTGAAACTTTGGATCGATACAAGCATTCTCGAGACTCCTTGGACCAAGACATATTTGCGTGCATGATTCACGGCCTTTTCGATGAGTATAACCACTATGGGGGCTATCCTTTGGAGGCATTGGCTACTACAGCTGTTCTCTTCGGCGGGATCATTTCACACAAGTTAATATCCGATCTATCCTTGAAGATTGGTCTTGGCATGATCCTGGAATCCGTTCGTGACCATTTACCTGAAGCCCCCATGTACAAGTTTGGCTTGCAGGCATTGATGCAGCTGTTGGTCCGGTTTCGAGAATGGCCAGGATTCTGTAAGCAGCTACTGGCAATTCCTGGTCTCCAAGGCACAGAAGCTTTCAAAAAGGCTGAAGAGATCATTCGCGATCACGAAAACGAGGTTGTCCGTTCCAGTAATGGAGCTGGAACGCCACAGATGCTTGGATTTGGTACAGATACCTTTCCTAACGGGAATGCCGAAGATCAGCTTATTGGCGAAACACAAGCGCCCGCCTTCACATCAATCAAGGTTGATACTATCTCCCAAGGGATTGACTGTGAGGAACCCGGCGAAGATGATCAGGGTAAGATCCAATTCGTCCTGAACAACATTACCGAAGGTACTATTCAATCCATGCGAAACGAATTGCGAGACATGCTCGAACGCAAACATCAACAATGGTTCGCAAGCCATCTAGTAGAGGAGCGCGCCAAAATGCAGCCCAACTACCATCATGTCTATCTTGAGCTTGTCACGCTCTTGCAAGATAAAAGCCTGTGGAATGAAGTTCTTCGCGAGACATATATCAGCGTTGCGAGAATGTTGAATTCAGAGGCCACTATGCAGAATTCTAGCGAGCGAACTCACCTCAAGAACTTAGGTGGCTGGTTAGGTCTGCTAACACTTGCGAGAGACCAACCAATCAAACACAAGAACATCGCATTCAAGCAATTGCTTATTGAAGCCCATGATACCAAGAGACTCATTGTCGTTATACCGTTCGTCTGCAAAGTCTTGACACAGGGTGCCTCCTCTGCTGTTTTCCGACCACCAAATCCTTGGCTTATGGACATCATTCACCTATTGATCGAGCTGTATCATCACGCAGAACTGAAGCTAAATTTGAAGTTCGAGATTGAAGTCCTCTGCAAGGGGCTTAATTTGGATCACAAGAGCATCGAACCGTCTGGAGAGATTCTCAATCGCCCCACCATTGAAGAAAATGCAGACATTCTGGCTCCGGAGCAATTAGATGCTTTTGAAAGCATGTCACTGAATGGACTAGGCTCGACTGTCGGTGCCGGCATTTCCGCACAAACTGTGACTGCTACTATTCCAGACCTCGGTCCTTTGATCAACATCCCTCCTACCAACGAGATGGTCGTCAGTACCACACGTCTTCACGAGATTGTCAGGAGTGCTCTTACGCGAGCGCTACAAGATATTATCCAGCCTGTCGTGGATAGATCAGTAACCATTGCAGCCATTTCAACTGCTCAAATGATTCGCAAAGATTTCGTCGCGGAACCCGACGAGAATCGCGTACGTACATCAGCCGTCAACATGGTGAAGGCAACCGCTGGAAGCTTGGCCCTAGTAACGTCAAAGGAACCCTTAAGGGCGAATCTAACCAACTACATGCGAAACTTCTCCAATGATCTACCCTCAGGGTTACCTGAAGGCACGATCATAATGTGTGTCAACTCCAACCTCGATCTTGCTTGCAGCATTATTGAGAAGCAAGCGGAAGAAAGAGCCGTACCCGAGATTGAGGACATGATTGAGCCGGAACTGGAAGCCAGACGACATCATCGCATTCAGCAACCGAATGAGCCATTTTATGCTGGCGCAGTGAACCGATGGGCCATGACAATTCCAAACCCATACAAATTATCTCCTAACATTAACGGACTCAATCCAGAGCAAATGGCCATCTACGAAGACTTTGCCAGACAACCGCGAACTGCACCAACCGCCACCCCATCGCATGCAGCCTCGACTTCCGATGCGACTCGATCTCTGGCAAACGAAGTGTTGCAAGAGCCCTACAGCACTTTGCCAAACATTCCTACGCCAGCCGAGACTCCCTCCATCCAGCACTTGGGAACCCTGATGCAGCCTTACGCCCCTGTTCACAACGCAGCTGTCAATGCGATGGGTAGCGGACGTGGCGCGGGTTTCCAGATGGACGTACGTGGCTTGGCGGAGCGAGTCAATAAGTTGCTACAAGAGCTGTTGCGCGTTGCGGGCGAGGCTCGTGAGAAGCACTTTCTAGACCTGCCCAGGCCGCACCCCGTTCTCGATGTCGTAGATGCTCTTGTCCAGCTTATCATCAAGACGTCGCAAAATTCTGAGGAGTTTGCCATATATGCAGCTGAGCAGATTAGTGCTCTCATTTTCCAGCAAGTCGAGGGCAATCTGACACTGGAGAGCTTGGTCCATGTGCTGGAAACTCTGAGGAAGATTTCCGGGCCTGACTTGAATGAACGCGTTAGGATTTTATTCAGTCAGCAGCCTGGGTCTAACTTCCTTAGCCTGCCTCTCCTCGCCGCTCTCATCAGGACCGACTTGCTCGATTGGCGAAACATCGATCTTTCCATGGCCAAGGCTCTTGAAGCCCGTAAGGACGGATCCCTAGACTTCCTCGAGCATATGCTTGACCTTGCTCTGCTCAATAACCGCCCAATCGCATTGTATGCCGATTTCGTTCGCACCCTTGAGATGGCGTGGCTTTGGATTTTTGAAGAACCCAACAGCGTTGTCGGGCAGAGATTGAAAGGCAAGCTACTGGGGTCAGGAACAACTCAAGCGACTCGAGGACCCGCAGATGCGGACAATTCAAGCACAGCACTTCGACAAGATCAAATGGAGTATGTTTTTGAAGAATGGGTGCACCTTGCCAACAACCCGATCGCAACCGACAAGGCAGCAGCACTGTTCATCCAACAACTACAAGCCAGGCAGATTCTCCGCGACAGAGATGATCTCTTCGTCTTCATCCGAACCGCGATTGACTTGTCGGTAGACCGTTCCGAGCATATTTTGCTCACAGGCAGTGGTGGAGATCCGTATTTACTGGTGGATGGCGTAGCGAAGCTGATCAGAGTTTTGACGAAGATGCAAGACGATGCCTGTGTTTCCCGCGTTTCATTCCTCGACTCAGTCCTGGTCTTGCTTATTCTGGTCATCAATCACCACTTTGTAAAGAGAGGGGAGAACTCAAACAGCCGAATCTTTCTCCGGTTGCTGTCGATGTTGATGCATGAGGTGTTCTCGAATTTTGGAGACGTCTCCGATGAGGAGCAGCGCAGCTTGGTCCTGACGATTGCTGCAAGACTCGATGCCCTTGGACCACAATACCTGCCTGGCTTCTCATTTGCGTGGATCTCGCTTCTTCAGCATCGAGCCTTCTTGCCTCCGATGTTGCAGATGCCAAATAACGCTGGATGGTCTGCCTATATGAGATTGCTCGTCCATCATCTCGACTTTTTAAGCGAGCAACTCAAGGCACTTGATACCCCTCTTGTCACCAAAGAGCTGTATCGAGCCACCCATAGGCTCCTTCTCGGTCTGCAACACGACTTCCCGGACTTCATGGCTGGCAATCAGCTCAAGCTTTGCGCATGTTTTCTGCCGCATTGCACGCAGTTGATTCACACCGTGGTTTCTGCTAACCCTCAGCAAGGGTTCACAAAATCGCCGGACGGCAAAGAAGAGGCCAAGATACATCCTGGCATGATAGAGGAAGCCAAAGGCATTCTACGAGATGGCGGACTACTCGGCTTGGTAGAACAGACACTTCAGAACGGGCCATCAGAAGATACCGTTGCTCAGATCGCACATGCCATGACGCAAAGCGATTCAAGTGAGACCGCATATGGACACATTCCCTTGGCAGCTAATCCCCGCGTCATCGGCGCCGTTGCAACATATATCAGCTACCACGCCGCGGAGCGGCTCGGTCAGTCATTATCAACTAGCAATGTAACGGGCAATGAGCCCGAAGTGTCCACTATCGCGCTTCTCATTCATGAGCTAGCACCCGAGGCTCGCTACTACGTTATTGTCAGCCTCGTCAACCAGTTGCGATTCCCCAGCAGCCTTACAGAGTTCTGCGGTCAATTACTTCTTCATGTTTTCGGAAAGGATCTCAACGACCCCGAAGAAACCGACATTCGCCAGCAAATTACTCGAGTTTTTTTCGAGCGTTTGTTCGGATTCTGGCCACAACCATGGGGCCTCATGTTGACGGTTCTCGAGTTGGTGAAGAATGAGAAATACATGTTCTTCAGCCTTCCCTTTGTCAAATCAGCCCCGGAGGTAAGCCATGAAATTTCACATGAATGGACATCGAGTTTCGCGATTCTAATGAAATAAATGCTACAGGTTGCCGAGAGATTTGCCTCTATGCTCCAGCGCCCATAGACTCAATTTTGAACGGGCGACATAAGCATGTTTCGCGGGCTGAACAAAGATTATGAATCGTCACCGAATCAAATCGCTAATACTGTCGAATAGTCTCGAATGACTACCTGCGCTGGCCTTGAAATTGCGTACAACAAAACAAATTACAGAGCTATCGACATTGAAACCCTGAGGGGCGGATCGGGGTATTTTCCACATTTGCGTCTTCACAACTAATGGAACAAGAACAAGGTGATAGAGGAATAGATGCGACGCTCCATGAAGTGTTTTATGGGGTCTGACTTTTGTTTTGGGGGAAACGAAAGCCGGCGAACGGGAACACGCAGACACATGCACACATGCACACAAGCACACAAGCACACATGCATACATATGCATACCATCCTGAGCGTGGATCGCGCTGTAATACCTGTATTTATGTACGATAGAGGAGTGTCTATCGCAATGTAGTGCAAAGGAGGACAAAATCACGGCGTAACATTTTCTTTTCTGGTCAAAACACAGCATGTGGTGCGGGAGTTGGCTTTTGAGAGTGGTTGTTTTTTGGAGGAGCGAGGTAATGTCGTCGCCGTTGAAGGGGCCAAGGGGACATATTCTGGACTTTTTCTATATCTTGTCAATACAGTACGAAGTATGGCTACCCAGTCTTGTATTTATTCTCATGTCTCAGAGGGAGATGTAGCCGCGCATGACTTGAACCGCTGTGCCCGCCAGTTGACCGGAGTCCATCTCAATTGAGTAGGTAAACACGCGGCAACAGATTTTCTGAATACATATGTACGCAGCAGCAACTAGGCCCAAAACGGAAGAGGTATATCCTCATATAACTTCATTTGATGAGGTACAACACTGGTTTCGTATATTAGTGCTGGACTACTCCGTATAATAAGTCCCTTCGCAAGTCATGTAAAACCGGGAATGTACCTGGTCACATAAAAATATATGCAGAGATACATCTTCCATTTTAGGCCCGAGTTGTTGCTGCGTATTCGAAAATCCGTTCCTGCGTGTTACTCTCCTTGCCCATTTCTACACCCTGTTAGTCTCTTGCTGCCGCCACTGGCCCACACACGCACACGCAAGGCCTGCCACCCATGTGCGAGGCAAGGCGAGGCTCTTGCAACAAACAGGACAATACCAATTATCATCACCCACACCTTGGGCGGTGAGTGATAGGCAGACATGATGCATCATTTTTTTTTTTTTCTTTTTTCTTTCTTTTTCGCTTTCGTTCCTTAGCCAAGCCTATCGTTACATCTTCATCTTCATCATGTATGTACATTTCCAGCCATGGCAATCGTGCAGTCTCAGTTTTCTTGGTGACGTTTTTTCACCCAAAGACGGCATGAATCATGCGACCGAGGTGTGACCCCCTGGTGGTGGCTCGCTGTAAGTTTAGTTGACGGCATGGCGGCATTTTCTGGAACGGAGAGTTTGCTTCATACTCGGTACAGGATGCAAGCAATTGGTAGTCGCTTCTTGACGAATGAACTATCCTTCCGTGGTCGAAACTGGTTCACTCTTCGATTGTCTCGTCTCAGCTCCCTGCCGTCGCGCCGTTGCCCGTCCTCCCGTCCTCCCGTGCCATCCAAAGGGGGGGAGAAGATGTCTTCGAATCTCGCTGTCATGTAGGACTTGTCTGGGCCCGAGGAGAGAAGGCGGGCACAAGTAAGGGACCACCCAGGGGATGGGGGGGGCGCGTTTGAGTCATGGCATGGAAAACAGAGTATGAGTATAATACGTCAGTTTGCTTCCTGCCCCCCCCCTTCCCCCCATTTGACCGCCCTCTGCGGCTTGGAAGAAGGTGCGGTACGGACTACAGGTGGCAGGTGGCAGGTGGCAGGTGGCAGGCGCACTGTTGCGCTCCTGCTGAGAACGAGAGGCAGAAAAAAAAAAACAGACCAGACCGATTGACACACACATTGAACACACACAGAACAAGTGAACACAGATACGGGCATGGCAGCTCAAAAGATGGACAGGGTCCTGAGTGGAATGCAGCCGACAAAACACTGGGGCAGCCTTCCCAAACGGTGCAACGCCATTGGCTTATTGAGCCCCGATTTTGGCTACATCAAGGGATGTCCTATCCACTTGCACTAGCGCCTCCACTTCGGCAAGCTTGCATTCAGATGCCGGCCAATGGATGGAGGAAAGGAAAAAATTAATCGGAAGCTCGTGGGCTACTTTTTCCAAGCCAACGCCAGAAAATCCGAAATCGCCTGAGCCTCCCAGTCAACCAGTGTCTCCGTCCCCATCCCCCGTCCTGGCCCAGAGTCTTCGCGTGTTCGATTTCTCTTCGATCCGTCTTCGATCCCTCTTCTTGTGCAGAGCCACCCCTCTTCATTCTTGCATCTTAACTTGCGACCAACAAGGCGTCCCTTTTTTCATTGTTTTTTTGTCTTCGCCTCATCGTTGTCGTTGCACTCCCGAACGGACAGCGTCTCCTGGCGACAAGCATCGACTTCTTAATCCAGTAGCTCCGTCTCGCAACACCAAAGCTCTCCTAACAAAACAAAACAAACAGTCACAACACCTACACAGCTGGGTTGAAGTGTCATATACCGTTCAAGTCCCCCCTTGTTGCGCGAAATAAGTCACGAGAATGCCGTATAATACGCGCCGCAAGTCGCTGTCCCTGCCCAGCCTAGGCATACACATTCCCGTAACGCACGCTGCTCGTGCCGCTGCCGCTGCCGCTGCCGCCGCTGCCTCGAACAAGGTCTCGAGACGTCCATCATCATCATCGTCTTCGTCTTCGTCTTCGTCTTCGTCTTCATCGCCAACTACATCGGCGCATATTTCAGATTCTCTCCCCGATACCATGACTTCACATCCTAGCAAACGTCTCAAGCGGTCGCATGGAGCCGTATCGGGCCCCAACGAAGCCATCCTCGAGCAAACCCCTCCCCCTTCTCCGACCCCTGCCACCAGCATTGAGGTGTCGGACGCAGGCGTAATGCCCAGGGTCGACCTCGAAGGCATTAACGATGATATTGTCGAGGCATCCATCACGCAGCTGCAGTCCACCGCCAATAGACCTCATCTCATTAAGGAGTTGGCCACCGTCCTGGCACAAAAACTCACCTCTGTACAACAGTAAGTCTCGGCTACACGCAATACTCGTTCTGACGGTCAAAATGCTAATGAAATCAACATTTTAGATCAGCTAATCCATGCGCCATCATCTCCTCTCGTTTGACCACATATATGAAGCGCCCCTGTTGGAGTGCAATCTCCCCGTGCCCCCTTTCCAAAGAACTCGAGACTGTCCACCCGCGGCGCACATACTTCTTTCTTACCACTTGCCCCCGACAACCTCTTCCGGACTCCAGCATCCCTCGGCCCATTCATCACTCTCCTATCGTCACACCTTGCGTCTCCCTGACGGATGATTCGGGGTCAGACGACGTCGATGCCCGGCGGCGCGAGCTGAGCCCTTCGCCCGAGGTAGATCTTTCTTCACCAGAGTTTGATGACATGGAGGACGATCTGGGGATGCCAATCACGCCAACGGGCTCATTCAAGTCTCACAGTATCCGGATGAGACATGCTCGCGACTTGCGACGGGACTCTCCACCCTTGGAGACGGATGAGAGAGAGTTCACTCAAACCGCCGACGTATTACAAAAGCGCAAATTTACGCACGATGATCACATCACCTCACCCGAAACAGTCGAGCGCAATTCCACTCTGGAATACGGTTATCGCGACGACATTTGGTTCGGCGACCGTGCACTGCCATCTATCACACTCTTGGCCAGCCCAGCCATGCGACCCAGCACCATGTTAAGTTTGCGCAAGGAGGACGAGGCCGACAGCTGGCTAAAGTTGAACAAACTGTTTGAATGGGACAGAACTGCCGAGAGCATTGAAATTGACGAGCTCGACTGCCTGTTTGATACGTACTGATGAAGTCGCCGTTACGGTTTAATTTTCTTACTTTTTTTGGTGCACCTCTGATATCCTCTACTTTTGGCTTACACACGATTTGCGAAGGTCGCATGGAGTTCCGAGGAAAGACGGCAAAAAAAAATGAGCGTAGCCGCCGGGGTTGGGTTTGACATAGTTTTTTTTATCTTCTTACCGCGTTTACATCTTTTTACCCCATGCTCTTCTCTGCAAATGGGGAAAATATCGGGAGTTTGTGTAAAAGTATCTGTACATATAGAGTATCTTCTGTGTCCTTTTTATACCATGCACGAGTAGATGGAAGAGAAGTATCAACTCTGGGGAACAGAATCTCGAGGAAAATGGGAAAATGGGAAACCGGCTGCCAGACACAAAAAGGATACACTACACGTACAGGATCTCAAATGGATAAATGCCACTCTTTGCTTCTATAAGCTCATATGGCCTGCTCTTCTTGTTACATCCCAAGTGATTGTATAGGTTGTCAACATCAGCCAGCGCCAGTGATTTTCCATGCGAGAAGACATGCATCGATCCATCATGCACCACCACTCCCCTTGACCCGGAGCTCTACCCAAACCAGAGTGCCCATTTGCAACAAGTTGGGGCGGTCCAACTTGACGATTTCCAGCCCCGGGGTCCTTTGTACAGCCTCGTCGACGAGCGCCTCGATATCTCGGTTCCACCAACATCCATATTTGTCAAAATGCCGCGCGGCATTCTTATCCAGCAGTCCGTTTACGAGCCCGTACCAGCCCTTCCCATGTTCGAGCAGGACGATGCGGCCGGTACCGGGTGCGATGGCAGACGCAAGGTTACACAGTACGGCGACAGGATCTGATACGGAGCACAGCCCAAACGTCTGGATGATGGTGTCGTATTTCTTCTTCTTCCCCTCGGCGGGTGCGTCGGCCGTCGCCGCAAGGGGGGGCAGTGCACGATGGGCATCCGAGTGGATGAGCCGCAGGCGGTTGTTCAGGAAGGACAATTGACCGCCCGTGTGGTCTGCCATGGTGGACTTTTTCACGACAGGCTCCGAGTCCTTCAGGGGCGGGACGGTCTTGGCGAGTCGTTTGCGCGCTACGTCGAGCATGTCGACTGATATGTCGAGGCCGGTGAAGGATGTGATGCCGCAGCGGGTGTGTTTGGTGTTGTTGTCGTTGCTCATCTTGTGAGTGGTGGTGGGATCGGGCTTGCCTAGGCCCTCCCAGTTGTAGTGTTCTAGGTTCCGGCCTGTTCCTATGGCGAGTTCGAGCACGTCGCCTTTGGCGTGATGGGCGAGTCGTTTCCGGAGCTTGGTGATGCCCGTCCACCATTCTGGGAGGTCGAGTTCCTTGTCGAACTGTTCGGCATTGTCGCCTGTCAGGGCTGGGGGCCGGCCGGTCGGGGATTCATGTTCGCGCGGGGGGCGGCAGGAACATTGTTTGAGGGAAGCGGCGACGGTGCCGATTATGTAGAAGCCTAGGAAGCCGGCGAGGAGGGCGGCGCCGGAGAGGGGCAGCCAGGATCGGTGCCAGAGGGTCTGGAGGGTGTCGTCGGGTGGGGGATTCGACGAGGAGGGAGAGGAGGAATTGATGGTGGTTTGTGGGGTGGACTTTCGAGTTGCGCTGGAAATGTTTGTAAGTTTTAGTCTTTTTTTTTTTTTTTTAGACTATTTCCCGCCTCTTTTTAGGAGAAAGGTATCGATGTTTGAGAGTTGAACCTACGGATTATATGGTCTGGGGACGCGGGATGGTGGAGTGATGGGTGGTTTGGAGGATTTGTGCGGTGGTGATTTGGACGAGGATGATGCAGAACGCCGCCATGCGAGGCAGCTGGCTCGGGCGAAGCCACGCGTGGTGGAGGCGCTCATTGACGTAGCATGACTGTTTTTAATGACGGTATCGTAGAATGTTGAGCCGTGAGGCTGCGCGCGGGAGGCGTGCAGTCCTTTGATTGAGATTGGGGGACAGGTGAGCGAAGAAGAAGATGTTGGGAGTTGAGTTTGTGCATCTCTATCTGGTTGCGGATCTGTGAACGGCCCGAAGGTTCAGTCGAAGCCGATGCGGGGCACGTTCAACGGAGAGCTTGTTGCATGAAGAAGTGCGTTTTATCAACATCCGTCTACTTTTCCGCGCGACTGGTCCGACGCAACACATGTGTACGCAACGCACTCTCTACTTCTCGAAAAGTCACGCTTTTATCTTGGAGTCGAGCATCTTCAATTCCGTCGAGCCATGTCTGGGCACGGTGACATACAGGAGCTTCTGCGCATGCTCACTTCACGCAAAGTTCCTATGATGACGGCCATGGGTCATGTCAAGTCGTTACAGTCCCAAAATCTTCGGAGGTGAATTTCCATCATTGTGCTGCTCATTGACGCCTATCTTTTTTTTACACATGTTTGCAGGGAGAATGAAGAGTAAATCTAGACAAGTCCAGTTCAATTAATTCATCTCTAGCATTGAACAAATTGCAGAAGCACCCTTTTCCGCAATAGAAACAGTCATACCCGATGCCAAACTCTCCAAATCGTTCCACGCAGCATGCAAATCTCACGGGAAGAAAGCGCCCAAACGCGCGGCTGATGGAGACGAGGTGGCCGTCTCACCCAGTGCCAAAAAAATAAGATGTGAGCCTCACAAACGTGACTTGGATTATGGTTCCCTGAGTGCAGACGAGCTGGAAGCCGCGCTCGGTCTGCCCTTGGAGGTGGACGAGGAAGCGATTCGGCAGACGACGATAGTTACCAACAGGGCACCGCTGGTCCTGGCGTTTGCCGTGGAATTGCTACGCTTTACCATGCCTGAGCAGCCGCCGAGTAGCAGGCTGAGCTTGAGCCAGGCTGTTGTGAGTGCAAATTCAAGGTCCAAGGCGATTAGTATCGGGATCGAGAAGGCTCCGGCGGGAGGCGAATCATCACAGGTTCCAGAGGGCCAGCCAAAAGTTCGGGTCTTGGGGAGGGAGATTGCTGTTCTCAAGAGGGGGGGGTATACGTGGAAACGGGGTGAGAATGAGCCGCCTGGATCTACGCCCACATCCACGATCCATGGGGCCAAGGAAGGCGACATTTCAGCGGACATCTCAGCGGAGAAGACGAGGACATGGATAGCGAGCCAGAAACTGACGTCTAGGGGATCGACTTTTGTTGCACACACGGCGAGTCTATCGTCGCCCTCTCTGAGGGCAGGTCTGATGAAAGCCTTGGTAGCGGACAAACCAGAGTTGGAGACGGCGACGCATAACGCGTGGGCATTGAGGTCCAGCTACGGAAACTCGCCGCTTGTGCAAGAAGCATCGTTTGACGACGGCGAATCGGGCTGCGGCAAGTTCTTGCTCGGAATCATGCGCGAGGCCGACGTCAAAAACACGCTGGTCGTGTTGACACGATGGTATGGCGGCATCATGCTCGGCCCGGATCGGTGGCGGCTCATGAGAGATTGCCTCAACGACGCACTATCCTCGCGTCGACGCACATCCACACGTATCACAGGCGAAGCACTCTGGGGTCTGGACCCTGAAAACAAGACGCCGTCGTCCCTGGCCACGGTAGGGATGCCGATTCACCGCCCGGAAGGGGCGCGGAACTACCTTCTTCGGAGCTTTGCCACGGCGCCATCCGAAGGCGGTGGCAGTGAAGGCAAGAAGACGCTCGTTGCGTTGAACGATGAGAAGCAGGTCAACTTGGGGAGATTACTGGGTGCGTTGAGGCTGCTGTTCGCGAGCTGGGCGGGGGTGCTACAAAGGGATGAGCTCGACAGAAGAGCTTGGGGTTGGTACGTTGCTATGAGGCCGGATGTGGCAGCCGGGCCGTCGGGTTGGGGTGCAAAGGGACAGTTGAGGTTGAGCAAGATTTTGGACTTGAGGCGCGCGGATGGGGTTGCTGCGGGTGAGATTCAGGATTGATGATGGGTGATGATGATGATGGATGATGGATGATGTATGATGATGATGATGATGATGATGATGATGATGATGATGGGCTGGCTGGCTGGTGGAGACGCGGTATGCAGGGACGGGTTTTTAAATGCCGTGCAGGCAGGCAGGCGGTAACGTTGTATTGTGGTGGCTTTGTCGATATGCCCCGCTAATAAACGCGCGACTCCGACAGCTCGCCTTGTCCATGAAAACACAACAATGTTGACTTATTGTTGATGTACCAGGCTGTACCAGGCTGTACACAACATATGCAAGCCCTGCCCTCTTACCCGAATTGCCGGGAGACTCTGACACTCCCTTTTGGGAATCTGGTTTTCGTTGTGCAATTCTTTGCGGAGAATTGCCTTGCCTCGCTCGCCTCTCGCCTTTTTTTTTTCTTTTTTTTTCTTTTTTTTTTTTAACTCTGTATTGCTTGACCCGTTGGTTGACCTGCTGGTCCCACCACGTCAGGCGCGTCTCCCGCCCCGCGCCGGCGCCGCCCCATCGCGAACAGTGTATGCAGCGTGCAGCGTGCAGCGTGCCGTGTGCGTCTGTGTCTGTGTCTGTTGACCTCTGTTGACCTCTGTTGACCCCTCGCTTGCTCGCTACTACGGTGACGGAACGAACCAGGCGAATCTTTGTCATTTCCCTCTGCTCACCACCCCGCTCGCTGCTACAGGTCAAGGGAGGACAAACTCCCACTTCTTTGTCCTGTCTAGCTTCGTTCAAGCCGACTTTTGGTTTTCCGACAGGTCGCACCCGTCTGACGGTGTTTTTTTGTGCCTACCTCCCCTTTGTCCCTTTTGCGGCGGACAGAACAGACCGGTGGGAACCTGAGCCCTGGTCTAGCAATTGGTTGCCAGAGAAGGCATTCGCAAAAAAAAGACCTCTTGGCCATGGAGAACTATCAGAAGCTGGAAAAGGTTGGCGAGGGTGAGTGGTCATCCTTCCTTGGCCTTGGCGACAAAGTTGTTCTCAACTTCGTCAACTTCGTCGCGCCTGCAATGCAACGCAAGCTTTATGCTGGACGCCTCCATTCCAGGAGAACTGTCTTCCAGGAAAGCCGTGCTTGCAATACGCCCATCTAACATCAGAACAGGTACGTACGGTGTCGTCTACAAGGCCCGTGACCTCGCCAATGGCGGCCGCATCGTCGCCCTGAAGAAGATTCGCCTCGAAGCCGAAGACGAAGGCGTCCCCAGCACCGCCATCCGCGAGATCTCCCTCCTCAAGGAGATGAAGGACGACAACATTGTCCGGTTACTCAACATTGTTCACTCCGACGGCCACAAGCTCTATCTTGTCTTTGAATTCCTCGACCTAGATCTGAAGAAATACATGGAGGCGCTGCCCATCAGCGACGGTGGACGAGGAAAGGCGCTTCCTGAAGGGGCCTCGTCGACTGTCATGACACTCGGCCTCAGTGATGTTGTCATCCGCAAGTTCATGATGCAGCTGTGTGATGGAATCAAGTACTGCCACTCGCGGAGGGTGTTGCATCGTGATTTGAAGCCACAGAACTTGCTCATCGACAAGGAGGGTAATCTGAAATTGGCCGACTTTGGTCTCGCCCGCGCGTTTGGTGTTCCTCTGAGGACGTATACGCACGAGGTTGTCACGCTGTGGTATCGTGCTCCCGAAATTCTTCTGGGCGGCAGACAATACTCGACGGGTGTTGATATGTGGTCGGTCGGATGCATCTTTGCCGAGATGTGCACGCGGAAACCTCTTTTCCCCGGTGATTCGGAGATTGATGAGATCTTCAAGATCTTCCGGTACGTATTAGTGTGAAATGTGAGAAAGGTTATGATGACTGACTGATCTTCTTGTTCTCTCTTTTCTTTTGAATAGAGCACTCGGTACTCCAGATGAAGAAGTCTGGCCAGGCGTCACCTCATACCCAGATTTCAAGTCATCATTTCCCAAGTGGAAGCGCGACTACAGATTATCACTCTGTCAGAATCTCGATGACAAGGGTCTAGAGCTTCTTGAGATGATGTTGGTATACGATCCTGCTGGTCGCATTTCTGCCAAGCAATCCTGCAATCACCCTTACTTTGAGGATTACCTCGCCGATCAACAAGAAGAGGTTGGCCGCATGAATGGCTACTATAATTAGAGACGGGTAGTAGACCTCTGTGCCACTAGCGATTGATATTTTTTTTTTCGTTTTTTTTTTTTTGGGCCGGGGGGGGACTTTTTTTTTTCGTTACGATGAGTGGTTAAGACGACTGACTGAACCACATGGTCATCCGGTATCCATGGAAGTGATTGTTGTCTGGTATCTGCGGAAGTAAAGGGTGGATGGGAGAGGGGCGATGCTAACCGCATTGCTACGAACGAGGCTTTCAGGATACGAGTGAAGGGTGCAGAAGATCTCAAGAGAATGTGGACCACATAACGGCAAGGGACTCCTGCCCCAACCAGTCGTGTTTCTATTGTATGAAGTTCGATGCTGGGTCAGTCTGCCTGACATGGCGAAAAGCACCACAAAGTCCAATGCACAACTGGAAGGCTTTGTACCATGATATTTGCCCGGGTCATCAACTCTTGTCAGCCAACTTGAACTGAAAACCACATCTGCCACACAGAAAAGGATGCAAAAACAACAATCAACAGTGACGCCGCAACGGTGGAAGTCACGCCCAACCCTTCAATATCAAGATGTAACACTGTTGGTGCTGGATTCTCAGCATGTCCCATTCACAAGACGAGCACGTTTCACCGAGATGATTGATGGCAGAGATGAGGCAGGCTTTCCTCGCGAGACTGCACGAACTGATTTGCTTAGTGATGTTTGTTTGTTTTTTTCGTCTTTTTTTTTTTTCTTTTTTGTTGTCGTTGTTCTAATAAATGCATGTATGGAGTAGACGACGCGAGGGCTACGCTTGGTTCTTTTGGTTCTGGGGATCACGGACAGACAAGGGCTAATAAATAGATTTGGACGTTCAAAAACAACAACGAAGAAGAAGTCTAGCTCGCACGCCACCGCCTCTACGATGTTGCTTAAAATCCGCCATCGTCTCTCGCGGCAAGACTGTCTAGTCCTGCCTGGCAATCCAGTGATGCAGCAGGCTGCTTCTGAGGCTTGCTTCACTGTCGGGCCGGCTAGGCGCTTACTTTCTGACTGCCCGCTGGTCATTTTCCCGTCTTCTATTTTACATTCCGTGCCCCCCAGTCTACAGCGAGTCAAGGGGTACATTCACCGCTCGGGATGTTTTGTTGGCCATTGATTGTTTTCCGCCTTGTATTTTTGTGTCACGCTCCTCGATCTGCACCGGTTCGACCCATACGTCATGTACGTCAGCCGCAATGGATCTGCATGTCTCCGTGATGATCGAACCCCCGGCCAGGTCCAACAGCCGGCCAGGGCCCAGGACGCCTGGGCATCTTGATAGGATGGCGGGTCGATGCAAGCACGGCAAAGGCGCCTGATGAAACCGGCGCTTGTGCGCAGCCGTAGGCGCCCGCACCGCAGCACACCGCAGCATTGACCAGGACTGGACTTGCCGACTTCACCTTCTCGCTGCTGCACTGCATTGCACCTGTTCAGTGGAATCATAAAAGATACACGAGCCTGTTGGGATGAGTCAACTTTCCCATCCGCTCATCTCATCATCGGTGGAATCCATAGGAGGAGGTTGCAACGTGACGGTTAGGGCCTGGCGTCAGGGGCGGGTGCCGTGTCAGAAGTTTCAGGACGATGGGGAAAAACACGCATTACCTGCTTTTCCATGACTCGGCGTTGACTTGCAGCGCTGTGTTGTGTCAAGTAGAGATTCATGTACATGTATGATATTTTCGCTCCACCCTTTGAAGCTTGTGTGGTGATAGATGTCATCACAAAGGTTCCTTCCTCAAGGGTAGCCTCAAAGAGTGACTTGTTGCTCCCTGTCAATCACTTGATCCTAGTCCGTAGTATCCGTTACATGACGCACCTCGTACTCACGATGGCCTGGACCTTGCGAACCCTCACATGGACGGGATCGGAATGGGATAGGAATGGAATAGAATAGAGATGCATGATGCCCGCGGACTATTTATTCATACATACTTAGTCCGTAGGTGTTCCGCATTCCGCGATTTCACCGCAGTGTTTTGTCTCTCAGCCACAGCCCCACGACGGCAGCGACCAGACCGCATCAGCCACACCCCGGAAGCGTGGCTCCGCGTGGCTCCGCGTGGAGGGAAGAAGAGCAGGGCGTGCGTGATGGTAGCGTTGCGACACCCCCGTTGACCCCTAGGGGCCCAATCAGAGCTTGCAGCCAGATGGGCTTGAATCTGCCAGAATCCGGGGGCGAATGGGTAAAAAGGTGATTGATCTGCGAAAAAGAAAAAGGGAGGTTTTTCTTTCTCTTGCCCAAAGCCGGGTTTGTGCTCTTGCTCAGTAGTAAATTTTTTTTTTTTTCCTTCATGTGAGAAATTGCAAGCCAATGTATGAAGTTGAGCATGTGCCGGCCATCGGCGCCGCCGTAGATGGGGATGACGGAAGACGCCGGGGCGGCGGCCTTCCTTTGCACACAACTTCTCGGCGGGCACGGTGGAGCCTCGTATCAGAAGTTGTTGCGGCCAAAGGATACGGATTATGTATGGCGCATGGTGAAAGGATTCCTTTCATTTGAAGCGTCTTGTTCCGTTTCCGCCCCCCCCCCTCCCCCTCCCCCCCATGATGCGCGCGGGAGATGGGATGCACCGAGGGCGAAGATTTTCTGCTTCAATTTTTTCGCTCTTCTTGCTAAATTGATGTCTCTCTAACCCCGTCGCAAAGTCGCAGGCCGGGAACAGAGACGGGTTGGGTGGTGCCCCCTCGCCCATAAAACTTGTCCCGCCCTTGTTTTGTTGTCCTCCCTCATCAACAAACCACCCCCCCCCCATGTGCGGGAGTAAGAAAAAGGTTCCCTTCACAAAAAAAAAAAACGCCTCGTGCGGGATGGACCTCGACAACAAGTTGAGAAAGTTGAACGAGTCACATTCTTCAGCAATTTCTCATCTGGGGGGGGGGGGGGCCCACGGATTTTCTCGTGTCACGTCATGCATGAATGACCCCCCCCCCCCCCCGCTGGGGTTGACACAAGTACGGACGGATTGGATCACGGAAACACGGATCTGGAACTTTGTAAATGTTCCGCATCACATTTTCTTTCCTCACCCACCCATTTTTTTTTTTTTTTCAATCTTTCATGTAGCACAGCACGAAAGATCTAGACACGAGCCCGGCAATAATTCCCCTTGTTGGCAAAATAATGGCCATGTTGGTCTCGGTCAATGTCAATGTCAATCTCTCTCTCTCTCTCTGTGCGCCGCGCCGCCCCCCCTTCTCCCCGCGTCAACCCCATGCATGATCCGTCCATGTCCAATGCCGCCACCCATCCGCATACCAGATTCCAAGTCAGATGGACATGATTACCCAGATAGGCAATCGGGGCGGGGGGCGAGCGCTGCCCAGCCAAGGGCCAAAGGGGGCAAGATAATAGAGTTGCGCCCGTTCAGGCCAAGAAGAGCCGTCCCTTTTCTCGTTTGGTGGTGTATTACGAGACAGGCACAGAATGATTGGAGAGGGGGGGGGGACATGATGACGCTAGAAGTGAAACCACTTTATGGACATCCAAGTAAGTAATCCCGTGGATGCCGTGAGGACCAATGTAAGTGGTGATGCAGGGGAAATTCCAGATGCTGGTGACTTGAAAAAAAAAATCAAAAAATCATAGTATCTCAAACGACTTCTCCATCTTACCTGAGATTAATCTTGTCAGTTAAGCTATTCAGTGAACCAGGTGCTGTCCGACTCTTTCTTGTGGATGCACGCCCCCCCCCCTTCACAAAAAAAAAAAAAAAAAGGGTCAATTTACTTGGGCTCCTTGCTGACGAGATGCAAGCCCCTCGCCGCGCCGAGTCAGCTTCCATTGGCGAGTGAGCGAGCTCAAAAGTCTCATGGTCGAGTCCGACTAGATTAGTCTAGTATTGGAGCCTCGGCGCGGTAAGTTGCTGTGGCTGAACGGGCTGCCAGCAGTTCTCTTGGATATTGCCTCCGCTACGAATGACTTGGTCCATCCGATACTTGTGGGAGAACCCGGCTTTACCTAAAAAAAACCCCCCCCCCAAAAAATAAAATAAAATACACACCCAAAATGCGACCACTGCCATTTCCACGGATTACGGTCTGTAATAACTTAAAACGAGCTGTACGGAGCAAGTCGATTGGCCAGCTCGCATTGGCATCTCATACATGGCAGCTTTTACGGGGGTTTCAAGGAAGATGACCCGCTTTTGTTTCAAATTCCAGGAGTGTTCAAACCAATCAAGTCCAGAGGCGGCGTGTTTCGCCTGAGAAGCATTCATTCACACACAGCCAGTCGGTTCCAATGTGCAGACCCAGCCGTCTCCAAAATTGAACATTGTCTGTTGACAGATGGTCGCACGCGCGGTCCAGCGGCAAAATGATTCGCAACCGTCTCTTCCAATTTGTATTTCTGGTTGGCGTCAAGGGTCTTTGCCTATCCTTGAACAGCTCTTGTTGGGAAACATTGGATACCTCCAAGATGGATTCCTAAATCGCCCTTTACTTATTAACCACTCCTCCCCTCTTTGTTGAAACATTGTGGCCTTCTATACTCGTAGACAATCTTGTTCATTCAGAACCATCCCCTTTTTTCCTTTTTCCCTCTTTTCTTCGTGAGGAATTCTTGCGGGGTAGTATTGAAGGGAGGACCCCCAGCTCTCATCATATTCCTTTTTCACCTTTTTTTTTTTTTTTTTTTTTTCTTACCCCCCTCGGTTCCATTGTTAGCCATTTCCCTTTTGCTCGACTATCGCACCTGCCGGCTTAGTGTTCGCTAGTTCTTTGTTTTCCGCCCCTTGACTGGCTGGCTCCTTCCGACGATTCTGAGTGGTCAACAATCCTCGCCGTGCTTGGTATATCCACCTAATTTTCTTTCTTGTTTCTCAGGAAGAAGGGATCGTCATCAAAGTCCATACCTCTGTGAGGTATTGCACCACAGTTTGACACGGCCAACGAGAAGATTTCCCCCCCAAGTTTGTGGCTTGGCTGCATTTTGGTTTGATACCGGCGCAGACCCCGACGCAGACCCCGACGCAGACCCCGACACCGACACCGACACCGACACCGACACGGGTCGCTTGGTACCTTTCTTTTTACTCCCATCGTCTTGCTCATCACAACGCCGGCGACGAAAGACTGCATGGGAAAGGGATCGTCGCACGGAATCATAACGCTGAATCAATTTTCTTGCGGCATTCCAGTTGGCGGGAGAAAAAGTGAACAAGCTACAAGCGTCGAAGGTGGCTCCAGTGCCCTCGCCCTCGCCCCCCCCCCCAACCCCAACCCCAGTCACGCACGTCAAGGCACTCGTGTGGCGCCCACCCAACCGCCCTTTTGGCCCACGACTTCCCGACTGCTATTACGGGGTACAGCAGTTCTACAGTCGACGGCTCATCCGGTCCAGGAACCAACCCCCCCCTTGCGTTTGTCTAACTCAACCATTGAGGCGCGGTGCAGAAATCGATTCACCCCGAGCCTTGAGCCTTTGCGCGTTAACGCCTCTATATAAAGTTGATGTTCCGGTCTACCGTCTGTTCTTTTTGAAATTCGCAGACAGGATAAAACTCTTGTGATTCATCATCACCGTTCCAGACGAAACACTGCACAAGCACATCTGTTTCGCCTCTCGTGCTACAAGAACAGCACTTGGGAGGAATAGTCCGCTCATTCACCAACTGCACATCACGGCTTTGTGTGTGTGACCGCCTGAATTTCTAGAAAAGCCAAGTCGTTTTCCTTATTGACGACACAGTCTCTTCTTCTTTCTCTTTTTTTACCCCTCATCTTTCAAAGTAATTGCCTTCTTCGCCTAGCACTGGCTGCTGCGACCACAACGCCATCGCGGCAACAAGACAGACATCCACTTTTCAGTCCGGATACACACACCTAGAAAGAAAGAAAACAAAATCACCACTACCAGGCTAAATTTTTTCCCCTTGACCAACGCGATATACTGCGCTACTTCTACCGTGCATTGCAAACGGAAACAGAATTCACGAGTGCCAGTTCAATCGGAACAATAGCAAAGATAGCTTTCACCGATAGGAAAGCACTGACCTTGAGTTGACCGCTTCGTCAGCATTGAACAAAGGAGCCGCCAGCGACAAAGGGGAGGTTCCCATTACTTTACAGGAAAGCTTCCGGAAACGTTCTTCTGCTGGCCGGAAGTTTATTATCTCGTCCTCTCGTTCGTTGCAACCCACTAGTCCACGGGATTTTTGCGTCTTCGTCTTCACCGTTGCAGCAAACAACTCCCGTATCCGGAATCTTGGAGCTATACCTCATTTTACATCGCAACACTCCGCACATTCACTACGAGAAAACACCTTGACACAAAGTGTCGTGTCAGTCACTTCGTTTCCTCGAGCGTCCGACGTACACTTGACACTTGACACCCGCATCAAATCCAACGAGAACGCATACGACTGATTCAGTCACCTCCCTGATTGCTATACGCCTCGAAGACGACGACGAGAGCCACGTGTGGATCTTGACCTTTGGAACGCTCCAGCCACACCGACGAAAACCCGACCCGCTTCACCCGCAAATACAATAGAAAGATTGGTGTCAGGTTGTACGGATTTACGGAAGTATACGGCATTACTGGCCACTCGTATTTGGCACATCACTGGACGCACTCGTCGAATATTCACATTCAGCCCGCCGGTTCCGCAATCACGAACAGGAAAGAGAAAGAAGAAGCGTCGTCCATTTCGACTTTGCATATCAATCCTGACTCGGAGGAATCTGCCCCTCGCGCCCCTGCTGGATCACATCCCCTTGTCGACCTGGCCGCTAGCGATCTGAGGCGCACCATCTCCGGTAAGGTTGGTACCTGCGCCCCCCGTTCCCGCCGTTACTGCCCGCACCTCCCAGCGCTGCCGCCCAGCGCTGCCGCCGGTTCCGCAGGCCCTTGGCTGAGCAGAGAGCATTTGCCCTGCTGGTTGCAATTCTAACGGAACGCTTGACTGACTCCTTCTCTTCTCGCGTTGTAGGATCTCGTTTTTTGGCTCTCCCTGATCGAAGAATTTGCGCCGCGCAGCTTCCAGCAATACTGTGGTCCGAAAACCCAGGAAACCCAGAAAACCCATACATCACCACCTTTGGGCATTCATCCTGCAACCCGTCGCCTTGGCACGCAACTGGCACGCAAGTTGACACCACCGGAGTCGACCCTGACCACACGCCCCACCCCACATCCCTCTTCTGCGCGCCCCCCCCCTTCTGTGGCACCCCCTTCTGTGGCACCCCCTTCTTGTGGCACCCCTGCAAGACCCCCCCCCCTGTACCGCTCAGCCCCGTGTTCTCAACGTCACCAACTGACGAACGTCCACGGGCCCTTGGGTGGTCACTTGTCTGGACTAGGAGGCCACATGCGCATGAGCTTCTCGCCCTCCGTTGTCTGACATCGAGAACCAATCTTTGGTCTCCCTTGCTTCCTTTTTATTCACTTGCCCATTCCTCAATTTCACATCATTGGCAGTGCGGCCACATTTTCCCGATATAATATATCGTCCACGCTTCTCCCACTTTTTGGAGCGTGCGTTCATCGGATCTTCAACCTCTTATCCCTCCATCATAACTCCACTTGCATCGGCCGTGGTTCCTTTGCTGTCGACATTGCCGCATCGTCACCACTCTCGACATTTCACCACACAATCCCCTCTATTCATCATGGCGACACGACAACTGACCATGGACGAGCTGAACAACGCCGCCCTTGACCAATTTGTATATCAACCAGTGAGCCGAGAGATGATCTCATTCCTCGCCGAGGCCGCTCACAATGTCATCACATGCGACTCGACCATCATGCCGCCAAGCACGACAAAACACCAGCCTCAACAACAACAGCAGTCAGATCTTCCTCCCACACCCCCTCCAAGCCCCGAATCTGAAGTCGTTGAAACCGTGGACAACACGCTGCCTTCTCTCGAGGAATTCATCACACAGCTCGTTGTATCCTCCAATGTCCAGGTCCCGACACTCATGTCCACTTTGGTCTATTTGACTCGTCTAAAGTCGAAGCTCCAACCCATGGCTCGTGGCCTGCGATGCACAACCCACCGCATCTTCCTTGCCTCGCTCATCCTCTCTGCCAAGTATCTCAACGACAGTTCACCCAAGAACAAGCACTGGGCCAACTATACCCACATCAACACCGACCTCTACAGCTTTGGATTCAATCGCACCGAGGTCAACTTGATGGAGAAGCAGCTCCTCTTCCTTCTCGAATGGGACTTGAGAATTCATGAGCAGGATTTGTACCGGGAGCTGGATTCGTTCCTGGCCCCTATTCGCAGCCGCGTTGCCGAGAGACATGCTCGCAAAATGCGTCACCATGAGGAGAAGAGACGCCAACAGGAAATGGCTGCCCGTCACCACAGCCCTCCCGCATCTCGAGGTCCATCACGCTCTCGACACGCCAGCCCCGAAACCGTCTCGCTCCGCCAAAGCGGTGGCGCTGTCACCCCTCCTGGTCTTACATACAGCAGCTCTGGCAGCTCGTACGCCTCGTCGATTGCTTCGAGTCGACAGCAATCTCGCTCTGCTACCCCCCTGGAATCTGACCCTTCGCCTTGCCTGTACGGAACCTCGCAGCCTCAAGGCAGCTTATTATACGACTCTCCCATCGAGGTTGTCTTGGACGCAGACATTGCCAACTCGGCCCCGGAACAATCTGTATCTGGAGATGGCATGCTTCCATACGAAATCTCTGCCGAGCAGTACCACGACCTCCAAGAAGAATCTGCTAAGAAGCGACAAAAGCGAGGAATGTGGGGACGTCTCCTCAGTGGTGCCGTCACCGTTCGTTAGGCTTTCGAGGCCAAATCGTGTCCATCACCAACCTACCTAATGTTCGTCATTAGCGGCGCTTTAACCCGACCTTGTCGACATAATTTTTCAAGTTACGAACACTTGCATTTTGATTTTCTAAAAGCATGGCGTTGCGTGGGGCCTCTGGGTTTTTTTTTTTTTTTTTTTTTGGCATCGTTGCTTCCCTTTTATCGGAGAAACAATTGACCCATGCAGCATTTATTATGAACTTTTCAACTACGCGCTTTGTTTCCTTGAGTCTGGCCCAAGATGCCCCTTAATGCGTCCGACACAGACGCTGCAGCGTTATTATGTGCACCGCGGTCCATATTCACTTGTGTATCATGAAAGTTATCGGAGTTGGATGGATATGGTTTTCTACTTTTACAATTCACACGGACTGTCGGGTTGAACCTACAGTTGCTATATTTTTTTTCGTCGATTTCCTGGCCACTCGATGGCCTAGGTGGGAATCTCAAGGAGTTGCGGTGGCTTCACCAGGTATAGGAGGAACTTGGGCTAGTCTGGGACTGCCACGCCTTTGACCTGGAATATCATTAGGTGTTTTTGGTTTCATTTTTTTTTTTGATTGATCATACATGTGGATGGTATCGGATGGCTTAGAATATCTTGTCCAAGACAAGTGAATGCAATTTTATACCCTCACCTCACCTCGAAGCTCTTTTTTTTCTCGTGACATGTCTCTTGGCTTTGCTTAACAAATGAAGTGCGCGGGCTGCCTCTTTCCACGGCACGAAGCCCAAGGTGTTGTTGTTTTGGTGAAGCCAATGTCAGATCATGCATGGGCCGGCCTGATTGCGCGACCCACAGCCGCGCACTCCCTCCCTCTCCGCCCGGGCCATTATCACGGCCGCAATGGCCCGCATCACGGTAGGACCGAAGTGAGGTGACGCTGCAGCGCGAGGAAGCGACACGCGAGGATCGGTCAGTTAAATTTTTTTTTTTTTTCCCTTCATCTGGGATACTTGGCAGCCAGCCGCAGCGTGCATTCGCCAACGAAAGAGGAGGACCGGGTTTGATTGCTGATGCCGACGTTGACGCCACGACAATTCAGCCGTGCATGCATGCCCCTTTCCCTCAAGCAAGAAGCCTGGAGTCACTCAAGTCGACTCAGCTCAGCCTTGCCGAAGTAGCTGGGGGGCGTTTTTCTCTCTTGGCATCTTCTAGTTTTGGCTTGGCGCGTATGACTACGTCCTTGATTTACTGACGGGGTTTTTTTGGGGGGGGGGGGGGCGAAACGGAGTGGCTGGCAAAGTAGTCCGAGGAGAGGTGGTGAGGTTCAAGTCTTGGCGGGGTGTAGCCCTTGTGTCGGTGATACTCTGCCTGGATTTGAGGGATGAAGATGGAGATGGGTTGCGTTGCCAACCAGAGCTGTTTGTTGTATTCGGCTCGTACACTGCGTTTTGTTAGGGCGGTGCGTGGATTGTGGTGAGGATCGGGCTTACCGTGTGACCGAGGGCTTCACTGGTGGTAGGTAACCAACTCGATACGATGTGGAGAACGTGGACGGACAGCTTTTTGGTCACGATCTTGAATGACAAATGTCTTGGTTGCATGGAGTACCCAGTGAGATTGCACTCCGCATCAAGGAGCAGATTTACTGCTCTGCCCTTGGACCAACTCCCGAGAATGATACTTTTACAATTGATAAGTTATTAGGCAGACGCTCCCGCCCAGGGGGGCCAGGGAAATTTTTTTTTTTTTTTTTTTTACAACAACCCTCATTGACGTAAGCCTGGTCCGCTGATCCCCTTTCAACACCAACCAGTCAATGATTCTTGTACACGCACGATGTGGATGTGAAAGCTTCATGCTCTTGATCTTGGAACCAATAGCTGAAAGTCGTCACTCTTTCAAGGGTCTAGCTCGGAAACCCACCCATGGCACTCTCAACCTCAAGGCGAGGCTGCTCAACACGACGCTGATGCTCGAGAGGGCCATGGCCAGCGCTGCCCACACCGGGTCAAGCCTGACGTGAGAGCCGTTCCCTGTTTTGATGGCGTACAAGCACCCTGCTGCGATGGGAACAGCCAACAGGTTGTATATCACAGCCCAGACGAAATTGACCTTGATGCGGCGGAAGACGGTACGGCTGAGGTCCAGGAGCGTCAGCACGGCGCCCAGGCTCGACGACGCAAGGACAAAGTCTGCGCTCGAGATGGCCACATCGCTGCCGGAGCCGATGGCGATGCCCACGTCGGCTGTGGTCAGGGCGGGGGAGTCGTTGATGCCGTCGCCTACCATGGCCACCATGGCGCGCCGCGTCCTATATCGGTGACGGCCGAGGTGGCGATATTCATCGTCGGCGTGTACTGTCGCCTGAAGATGTCGAATTTTGTCGGCCTTTTCCGAGGGGAGCACCTCGGCGAGTACGCTTGCCTCCTTGATGCCCACCAGGCGGGCCACGGCTTGGGCAGTTGTGACGTTGTCTCCCGAGAGCATCCAGACTTGAGTCCCGCGGGCGCGTAGGGCCTTGACCACAGCAACAGCCTCGGGCCGTATGGGGTCAGATATGGACATGATGGCTCCAAGAGACCAGTTGTCGTCGTCGTGGGACTTGACTGCCATGACCGCGACTGACTTGGCTTCGGTTTTCCAGCTCTGTAGGCGGCTGCGCACGGCTGGGGACAAGGTGACGGAGAGGTCGCGCATGAGCAACTCGTTGCCCACGGCCAAATCGAATGGTTTGTCCTGGTAAGATGCCTTCATTCCTCGGCCGGGCAGCTCCTCAATCTTGTCGAGCGTTGCAGACGAGACATCTTCTCCGCAGAAATTGACAATTGCTTTGGCAATGGGGTGGCTGCTTTGCTCTTCTGCCGCTTTGAGTCCAGATAAAAGAGTCTGCTGGCCAAAATCCCTTATTTTCTGGTCAGGAAAGAGCTCCGAGTCGGTAATTTTGGGCTCGCCGCCTTCCGTCAACGTCCCCGTCTTGTCAAACACCACACAGTCAATCTTGCTAGCCTTTTCGAATGCTTCACCTCCGCCCTTGGCTAGTATACCATGCTTGGCTGCTATACCGCCTCCGACAAATATGGCCGTCGGAGCAGCTAGAGCGAGGCCGCAGGGGCAAGCAACCACAAAGACGGCAATGGCAAATTGGAATGCAAACGCCACAGAACCACCAGATGATCGTAGCTCATTGCCGGACACCACGCCAGACAGTGCAAGAGAGAGCCAACTTATCCAGGTGACGACTGCAATCAGTGTAATGACGGGGACAAAGTATGAAGTCAGAAGATCGGCAATCTGTTCCACGGGCGCTCGTTTGGTCTGTCCCTCGCGCACCACTTCCACAATTTGGTCGAGCATCGATTTTCCGGATGTACCGGTTACGCTGATCGTGATGGCATGTCCCTTGTTCACCGTGCCCGCAAAGACCTCATCGCCGGGTGCCTTCATGATAGGACGAGACTCTCCGGTCAAACTGGACTCGTCAAAATTAGCCTCGCCAGTGAGGATGACCCCGTCCACCGCCGGGGACGCTCCGTGAGGGACACGAATCGTATCGCCGCGTTCGAGTTGATCAATGGGTGTGACTGAAGTGACCTGACCGTTCCGGATGTGATCCTTCTCCATGAGAAGTGCTGTGCTGGGCCGCAGCTTGGCCAACGCACCGACTGCATCGCCAGTCTTCGATTTGCTGTACGCCTCGATCAATCTTCCCGCAAGGAGGAAGAGGGTTAGGAATACAACAGAGTCAAAGTAGAAGCGGCTCTCGGGCACCTTCGTGTCATGTCGTAGGCCGGCTGCAATCATTTGTGCCACCGATGAAAAATAAGCAATCGTGGTCCCTAGGGACATGAGCATGTTCATGCTGCCAAACTTGTAGAACCTCTCGACGAACGGTGTACGACTTCCAGGTCGCCACATGGCGCGAATTTCCTTGATGGCGCGGATATGGAATATGTCCGCGGCGAAAAAGTACACCGGAGTCGAGAGCGCAAAAAGAATAATCTCCAGACGGCTCAAGCCTGATGTCCAGGGCCTCATTAGATATTGTTTTGTGGGATCTGATTCAGGCACCAAACTCATGTAAACGATGCCAAACACAAACGTGGGTATCGCCAGCAGTAATGTCAGCATCATGCGCCGGAACAATTCGCGCTGGTGCTTGGCTCTGATAGCCTTTGATCGTTCTTCCAGTGTTGGCGGGTGATAGATTGAAGCTTCTAAAGAGGGATCGGTGGCCTCGATTGCCTTGAGGATATGTCGAATAGTGAACTTGGGAGCTTGAGGAGAGTATCTGATTTTGAGAAATGGCTTTTCT
Source organism: Epichloe festucae Fl1 (assembly GCA_003814445.1). NCBI lineage: Eukaryota > Fungi > Ascomycota > Sordariomycetes > Hypocreales > Clavicipitaceae > Epichloe > Epichloe festucae. The sequence goes on along the minus strand of CP031385.1, from coordinate 4,638,189 downwards.
CGCGATGGCTTCTTAAGAATCTCGATGCGCGAGGAGCTCAGATTCTTGAGCGTCTTGAGTATACGATCAGGGCACTTGACGCAGAATATGCCGTCGACCTGAATCTCAACCTCGCGCTCGTCCTCTGAAGCATGCTCTAGTTGGTCCAAATCGACGACCTTGTCAAGCGCGGCATCGTATCCGAGATCTTCAATAGCTTCGACAAGTTCTTGTGCTCGGCCCTGGTCCTTTACGTCCACCGATGCACTGTTTGTGACGAGGTTGACGACAATTCCAGACACCCATGGGTATTTTTGAATCTCTTCTGTAATGGTATTGGCGCATGATGCGCACGTCATGCCGCCGATGGATACTGTCACTCGCCATAAGCGAGGGACCTCTGAGTCGTCATCGACAACCACGTGCTCGAGAACGGCGGGGTTCGCCTTTGCAGCACCATTTAGGCGCTTCTGGAGGCTGGCAGCAGACAAGTTATTCTGACGAAGTTGTTGTTCCAAGCTCAGACCGTTCTCGTGAACCATAGCTGCTGCTACTGTCTTGCAAGCATCGCAGTTGTCCAAGTGTGCAGCCGCTCTGCCATCATGAGGCGTGGCAGAAGGCGTGGCAGAAGGCGTGGCGGCCCTCCATAACCTCCACCAGAGTTCAAAAGCACTGCTGCTTCGGCGACGGCGGCTCTCTTGATGGGCACTCGCTCGGCCAGTATCCTCAGTTGCATCGTTCAAGTCATCTGGGATATCAGCCGTTGTGTCGACGGCACATATCTCGAAGCCAGCGTCCTCGAGGGTATTGCCCATGTCGCGGATGAAGTCGGCACCTGCATCTTCGTGTTCAACGGTGACGACGGAGGTGACGACATTGGGGGATACCCAAGAAACTCTGCCGACATATTCCTGTGCAAGAGCATTCTTGATGGCTGCCACGCAGGACGGACAGTGCAAGTTGCCCACGAGGTACGATGTTGTGATGGGTTTCGGTTTCGGTTGCGCCATGGCGTTGCACAGGTGCCAGCCAGCGCTGGGCGACACAAGTTGAAGTGACTGACTGACTGACCACCTGCCAAACAGGACCCAGGTGACAGGGTACCACGGGCTCTGGAGATTCCAATTGGCAATTGGCGATTGGCAATCGGCAATCGTCCCCTACCCCGGTGTTTGTCGACTTGAAGCAGATCGATCAGTGATGAAGGAAGACCAAAAAACGATGAAGATGAAAATGATAATACTGCAAAGAATGTATGTTGCTGGTTGCTGGTTGCTGGTTGCACAGTGAGTGGGAGTTGACAGGATTGGTCAGCCCACGGCACACAGGTGGGACCGCATGCCAGAGCTTGATGGGCCAATCATGGATAAGCGCTCAAGAAGGTGACTGACTAATCGATGTTGCGCGAGCAGAAGTGCTTTTCTGCTTGCTACTTTGTGGCAGGTGACGCGATTAATAATGAGCAGTGACAAACTGACGCTAAAACGCGCACAAATGTGGCACTCGCAGCAATGAACGTCGAATATGCTATGCCATTCATGTAATCCGTAATCGAAGTTGTGGCAGAGGAAGAGCAGCCCGTACGGATCCGTACATAGAATGGAATGCCAATTGGGCGGTTGTCGGCGGAACCTCGCCGTCTCCCACACGCGCAGTCTCGGGCCCTCGGTGGCCCTCGATGGCCCTCGATGGCGCAAGTCGGAGAAATGGGGTCGATCTGGGGGACCGGCGCGAGGATCCGGTTCTTGCATCATGGGCGCTAAGCCTAATCGGGGCAAAGCGAATTGCGTGATTCCATCAAACTTATCAACAATTTCGCACAAGGCCATGGCCATGGCCATGCCCCATGGGGCGACGACAGCAACAAGAGTAGTACATTGCCCTTATTATTAATACTTACCACAATGGATGACGCCGAGGTACCAGACCGTGGCGTGGGGCAACGCTCTCCTTTTCTTTTGGGGTTCACCTTTCTTTCTTGGCCATCTTGAATCTTGTCTTCTCCGCCACTGTTTGTATGTTTCTCCTCGAACAGTCTGAGAGTGCTCCGTGATTGGCATCATCTTTACTCGAGGGTACAATAGCGTCTTTCTCGTCCAAGATGCCTTCTCAACAACGAGGACCAGGCGGCAGCGGCGTTTCTGCCCAGAAAACAACAGCACCTGAACCTCTCTCCTCGACTCTCCCCTTTGGCCGGCCCGTATCCTTGGACACCATCTCTGGTCCTACCTACGTGACGGCCCAGCTGCTCGTTCAGCAGATCGCCTACAAACTATCTGACAAGATCTTTTCCTACTCCCCCGACACATTTGATCTTGACATTGCTGCGAGGGACTGGGCCTCCCAGCAGAACACCAATGTGCACGGTTACACACCACAGGTTTTGCCTCTTCAGACCAGGACGGGCGCGGGCTCGCTGGCCCTTGGATACATTTTCTCCCCGGACTTTGACGTCTCCAAACGACATATTCCTCAGACTCTGCTTGCTACCTCCGGCAGCCTGCAGCAGCTGAGAGGTGCTCTTGACCAGCTCTCTCTTTTGTATGGCCTGTCAAGCCCCTTTGTCGCACACATCGCTGCCGCCGACTACACCAGTTTCGATGGTCTCGTGTCCAACTATGACACTGCGCTGAGACTGGCCGAGGATCTTGGTTTGGGACTGGTCGGCAGCTCCTCCACATATGAGGCCCAGCACATGTCTCTTTTCTCAACTCTCCTGGCTACTGTGCTCCCCACGGTACACATATACGACGGCATCCGCGTCGCGAGAGAGACTCTCCGCGTCGTCGATGCTTTGGGCGAGTCCGGGGTCGCCGACTTGTACGACAAGCTGTCCGCAGAGGCTGGCAAGCTCAACACACATCTTGACACGTCTGGCAAGGTCATGGAACTGCTCAAACTCTTCAACGACGAGCTCGGCACCATCTACCAGCCATTCGAGTACCATGGCCACGAGACCCCCGATGTCGTCATGGTCGCATTCGGCAGCGTTGAGACGCAGGTTGCCAAGCAGACTGTCGGCAAGATTGCTGCCGATGGTGCCAAGGTTGGCGTCATCAACGTGCGTGTCTACCGTCCGTTCATTGAGGAGGAATTCCTCAAGTCTATCCCTTCTTCTGCCCGCACCGTTGCTGTTCTGGGCCAGGTCCGAGACCAGGTTGCTGTCGAGGACGAGGCCGCCCAGTCTGCTCTGTACGGCGATGTCCTCACTGCCGTAACCTTCTCCGGCAAGTTTGACAACGAGCCCGCCGTCCTCGACATCAAGTATACTCTCGCCCAGTCTTTGACCCCCTGGGGCCTGGTCAACACCCTGCACAAGATCTTTGGCAATGCCGACGAGGCGAGACCGCTACCCTCTCTCGTGGTGGCAGAGCAGTACACCTTTTGGGACGTCGACGACTCTGCCACCGTCGACTCGCCCTCCGTCATTGGCAGTGTCCTTGCTAAGCAGTCCTCCACAACCAATGTCCATATCCACGCCACACACGACAATCTCACCCTGGGCGGCATTGTGCGGACCGATGTGCGAGCATCCAAGAAGGTTCTGGAGGCCCCCTACGCCGTGTTCGAGGCCGACGCCGTCGTTGTTGGTGACGACCGCATCCTCAAGGAAGTTGATGTCTTGACGAGCATTGCCGAGGGTGGTAGACTCATCATCAAGCTCCCCAACTTCAAGGTCGACGAGATCGAGAAACGTCTTCCAGCTTCTTTCAGAAAGGCCCTCCGGGAGAAGGACATCCAGCTCTCTGTCCTGGACACGTCCTCTTCTCCCGCATTCGAGAAGGACACCCAGGCCAAGCTGCTCCTGGAACTCGCTTTCCTCAAGATGGCGCTGCCAGGCATTAGACCCGAGACCATCTCCAAGCTCATCATGCTCGTCGAGAACAACCCACCTACCTTGGAGGAGTGTGTCGAAGCCGTCAGCCAGTGCCTCACCAAGGTCGACGTTCCCGCGTCCTGGGCCGGGGCCGAGGCCAAGGTCGAGGCCGACCTCCAGGCTCCCCGGCTGCCCGTCACCATCCAGGCCAACAGTTTCGCGCCCTTCAACAAGAAGGAAGAGTCCGAAGAGCCCCTCCTGGATCTCAGCGACTGGCAGACCGCCGCCAAGGGTCTCGTCTTCAAGGAGGCGTACCACACCAAGACAGGTCTGCGTCCCGACCTGCCCGTCAAGACAGCCACCATCCGCGTCAAGGAGAACCGACGCCTCACACCGTCCGACTATGACCGCAACATCTTCCACATTGAGTTTGATCTCGGCGACTCGGGCCTCACCTACAGGATTGGGGAAGCCCTGGGCGTCCACGCCGAAAACGACGAGGAACAGGTCGTCGACTTCATCAAGTCGTACGGCCTTGACCCCGACGAGCTCGTTCGTGTCCCCGCGCGCGAGGACGTCGAGGCTCTGGAGGTTCGAACCGTCCACCAGGCTCTCGTGCAGAACGTGGACATTCTCGGCAAGCCACCCAAGCGCTTCTACGAAGCCCTCGCCGACTTCGCCGCCGACGACGTCGAGAAGAAGAAGCTCGAGGCCCTGGGCAGCGCTGCCGGCGCCGAAGACTTCAAGCGTCGCACCGAAGTCGACATGCTCACCTACGTGGACGTCCTGGACGAGTTCAAGTCGGCCCGCCCGAGCTTCGCCGACCTCGTCAAGATTGTCAGCCCGCTCAAGCGCCGCGAATACTCCATCGCCTCTGCCCAAGCCGTCACCCCCACCTCCGTCAGCCTCATGATCGTCGTGGTCGACTGGGTCGACACCAAGGGCCGCACTCGCTACGGCCACGCGACCCACTACCTCAGCCGGCTGCGGCCGGGCGCCGCCGTCACCGCCTCCGTCAAGCCCTCCGTCATGAAGCTCCCGACCAACGACGCGGCGCCCCTCATCATGGCGGGCCTGGGGACCGGCCTCGCCCCCTTCCGCGCATTCGTCCAGTACCGAGCCATGCAAAAGGCCGAGGGCAAGGAGATCGGCGACATCCTGCTGTACCTGGGCTCACGCCACCAGCGCGAGGAGTACCTCTACGGCGAGGAGTGGGAGGCGTACCTCGCCGCGGGCGTCGTCACCCTCGTCGGCGCCGCCTTCTCTCGTGACCAGCCTCAGAAGATCTACATCCAGGACAGGATGCGCGAGACGCTGCAGCAGATTGCCAAGGCGTACGTCCAGGACGGCGGCAGCTTCTACCTCTGCGGCCCGACCTGGCCGGTGCCCGATGTGACAAAGGTTCTGGAGGAGGCCATCGCGGCAGAGGCGCAGGGCAGCGGGAAGAAGATTGACCCCAAGAAGGAGATTGAGAAGCTCAAGGAGGAGGGACGATATGTGCTCGAGGTGTACTAGTGAATTTTTTTTTTTTTTTTTCTGATTCTTCTTCTTTCACCATCTACAACGCATGTTGTATCTACGACTATAGAATTAATGAAACATATGAACATACACTTCCCGCGACAACTTTCTTCGGGACAAACATCAAAAGCGGAGCAACTCCCTACCCCATGCTAGTCCACGATGCCGCGGCACAGAAGGAACAGTTACGCTGACATGACGAGACCAATGACGCGCACGTGGAAAATCGCAGGACGTTAGAGACTTTATTCAGATATGATGATGATAATAAAACCCACGAAGCAAAGCCCATGATGTGATGATGATTCGAAGCAGTGTCGCATTCCGTATTGCACATAATCGCCGAGAGAGCGTGACTACATGCGGCAATCTGACCGCTCCTTTGACACCGCCAGGCTCAGTCACGGCGCACTTTGCATACTAATCTAGATGCCTCTACTCCCCCGTAATCTTGGATCTTGATACTGGCGCGCGGGAAGGTGACAAGGACAGACCGGCAATATACTCGAGCAGGTAGGTTGCTACTATTCGAACACGAGAGAAAAACATCTGTTTCGATGGAGGAAAATGGCATCATGCGTGCTACACCGGGAGATGCCTCCTCCGCCATAAGTTTCCGACTCCGTGCCCACCACTCGGTCGTGAGACGACACGGCTCCCACGACTTAGCTGGCTGTAACGAGTGGCCACGACCGGCAGTCGATTGGAAATGGAATCAATAGAAGAAGAAGAGTTGTGTCCAAGAGTTTCCCCCCTCCCCTCTGGCCAAAAGACGCAGGCAGGAAGCAGAGGGGTATAGTGAAGAGGAATTTGATAAAAAAAAAAAAAAAAAAGAGTATTGAATCGTGAAAAATAAGAGAGAATTCCGATCAGATATTTGTTAAGACCACAATGTCCCCAAGTCGAGTCGCATTGTCTTCACAGATTAGGTCAACTCCCGTGTAAGGAGTAGAGAAAGAGAGAAAAGAAAGAAAGAAAAAAAAAGAAAAAAAAACTCCAATGCTCGTCTGTTCGCACAGTGCCCCGCATGAATTTGCATACATAGTCCCTCATATCTTTAACAATGCGTTTTTTTTTTTCTTATTAATCTTAATTGTTATTTGACGATTTCGGTCTCATGAGGTATTACGATTCATCATCCTTATTCGCTGGTTCAGAAAAGCCATCGCTTGCCGCCAGACTTGTATCGCTCGATTCGAGCTCTGCCGTGGCCGACACGAAACTCCAACAACCTCATCGACGGCAGCCCGGGCTTGGCTGTGGGCGCAAAGGGTCAAGGCCAGACCGACCAGACAGATCACGCCAGCCAGTCCTGCAGGTCCCCCACGATCTGGTAAGTTGGGTTCGCTGAGTGGCCATGACCGCCTTTCTTGTTCCAGGCCCAACGGTCAGCGAACTCAGGCTCGAGGCTGCCCTGCATCATGTCGGCGACGTAGTCCCCAATGACGGGAAGGAACTTCCAGCCATGGAACGAGCCGCCCGTGGCCACGTAGAGGCCTTGGCTGTGCGGATGGGGCGTGATGAGGAAATCGTGTGTTGGAGTCGACGCGTCCCTGAGGAATGAGGAATGAGGAATTCGCCGTCGTGTCAGCAGCTTGCATTTGCATTGCATTGGTTCCTGATTGCACGCGCGTCTTCACCGTGGTGGGGACAAAGGTCGCGTGCAGACTTGGCACTTTGGCACTCACCAGCAAATGCGATAGGCATCGATGGCAACATCCTCCACTTCTTTCCCGTAAAGCCCATCCAAAGTCTTGCGAGCACGCTCTTGGAAGAACTTGATGAACTTGGGTCCAGTCCAAACATTGTACACGCTCTCATCGGGAGCCATGGACAGGCGCTGACCGGTGAGGGGACACTGCACAAAGTTGGTAAAGCACATGTCGCAGTTGAATTTGATAGTGCCGTCTTTCAGAATGGACATGCCTTCGCCTGTACAGGTGGCGGGTTAGCCGCGTTGTTCTTTTTTTTTTTTTTTTCCCTCTCGTTTCTTTTTCTTTTTCATTTTTCATCCTTCTTTCCCCCCTCTCCTGGTCCTTCCTTTGTTGAACATTCGAGTTCCTCCTTCAGAGTGAGTGGATTGCATAACACAACTGTCAAGCTGCGACTTACCTTTGACTTGTGGCAAGCAGTTCTTCAGTACAGGGATGGGCGAAAGCTTCTCCTTTTGGGCACCGTGAACCTTGGCATAGAAACTCATTGCCCCAGTCGCCAGTAACCTGTCGCCGGCGTGAAGCTGGGTGTCTGCGGGAGCGCTCTGCGCCAAGAGGGATGATGTACGTGCGCCCGTGGCAAGCAAGATTTTGTCTGCATGCAGTGTCTCGCCGGACTGCAGAGTTACACCAATGCACTCGCCGTCGGGGCCAAAGTTGAGCCTCGCCATCACGCCCAACACGTATTCGACACCTTGGTCCACGGCTTTTTGAACGACAGCCCCGAGTGCCTTGTCGGCCTCGGCAAACCCCACTGTTGGGTTGAAGAGGATTTGGTCCAGACCCTCAAAGTTTGTTGTGGCAAATGCTCCGTTCCATCGCCTTCGGACTTCTTCCACTGGAAGAAAGTGTGAGTTATTCTCGATGCCCACATCCTTGTACGCAGAGATACTCTCCTCTCCAAAGTTTGAAGCATCAGCTCTGAGCATGCCCACTTCGTGATACCAGGTCTTGTACAAGTCATGGTTTCGCCACATTGGCATGGCTTTTTTCAACATCTGCATGTAGAGCTTGTCCGGATAGTCATCGCGAACAATCTTGTTGACATCGTGTGAAGCAGCTCGGGGATTGGGAAATTGCGTCGTGTCAACCAGAGTAACTTTGGCGGTCCCTTCCCTTTGAATTAAAGTCAAGGCGGTGCCAGCGCCAAAGTTGCCCGCTCCGATTATAAGGTAGCTCGTCATGCCGACAATTGATTGATGCAAGACAAGAGAGATTGATTGTGGTGGGAGGGAGAAGGCAGCGGCGTGGCAATGGCCGTTTTGTTGTAGGCTTGTTGGTAGTAGCAGCCACGGGCTTGACTGGCAAGGTGTGAACGTTTGGACGACGAACCTATTCACGTTTACATTCCGCTCTTATAGTCGGTTCAGCTCTTCAAGACATACATGGACTGTCTATCCTCCAATCTCACAGCTTGGCTTGGGAATGGGCGGCTCCGAGATTTATATACTTTGGGGGTAGTAGTTTGCTTTCTAGCCGAGATGTGGGCGGCTAGGGGTGTGGGACAAGCGGTGATACACGATGAGAGACGACAAAGTCGGGCTTTTCGAGCATGACCAAGAGAACTTGCAATTGCATCACACTACTCCGTACGCCCAAGTTTGTTGCTCATTTGCCTATCTCCGTGGGACTGTCGTCCATTGTGTCCCACAAAGAGCACAACCAGGGGGGGGGGTGGATGTGCGGGGGACGACAACTTTCCAGGGAATGAGAGGGCCGAATAAGAACGAGAGTGGACAAAAGGAAAAAAAAAACGGTTTGTATTGGGTGGGAATCCAGAATCCAGAATGGCCATTGATGACAAGAGCAGACCGAGCAAAGCAAAGCCAGGCGAAAATATGTAGTCCAACGATGGCCCCGGGCCTGTCTGTATTTCGTCAGGGAAAAAGTGGATGGATGACCTTGCCAATGACGTGTCAACCCAAGTTAGATGTCTCATCCCGAGAAAAGGGATCCTCCTCTCGCATCTTTTCCCACCCATGCAGGCGGTGGGGCGGGACCTTCTAAACAGAGTTCAAGTCTTCTCTGGGGGGAGGGAATAGAGAAGAACAAGAACAGCAGAAACTCGGGTCGACCAAGGAGATTGTGGGGGCGCGAGAATATAGACGGAGTCAAGCCAACCATTTCGCCCCGAATGGAAGAAAGATGCTGGGAGTGCACCTACGCACGCATGTGGTCGGAAAGCTCGGATGATGCGATGCTCTGCGGCAACATGACTTGTTTGCTGGTCGATTACTCTGTAGTATGCGTCGTCGAGGAGGCTTTGAGTAAAAAAGTATCCGCAGCTTGAGAGTTTCGACAGCGCTCGACGGCGCCAACAGGGACGAAGGCCGGTAGATCCTGTCGTCGTCAGAGGCTCGGCTGCATTGCCGTAACGGAATAATTATGGGGAATGAGAATCAAAACTGGTCGACCGGTCGCCTAGTCCCAGCCAAGACCAGCAAGAAACGTCCAAAGGCGGTCGCAAAAAAAAAAAAAAAAAAACCCCCCAACTAAATCGAATGAGAAAACAGAGCGAGACAACAAACGCAGACGCTTGTGGCACCGACGTGAGTGAACATCCATCCACCCAATGGCAAGGTGGAGGGGCCAGACCCCGTGCCGCCAGCCGCCCATGCCAGCCGCGGCGGTCTGGAAGCATTTGTTTAATTGATTACCAGCCGGTGTTCGCAGGTGTTGCCAATGCCAGTGCCAGTGCCAGTGGACAAACAATCCCAAACACGACTCGGTCAATTCATGTGCTTCATGCCTTTACTATTCGGGCTTCAAGTGGACGTGCTGCGAAGTGCCTCCTCACCCTGCCTCACCCTGTGATGGACCCTTTTACGGATCTGACATCCGCTTCGCCTCGTAGGGACTGGCGGTCATAGATCGACCATGGCTTGCCGCCTCATATCCCGTCGATTTGGTACAATAAGTTTGTTGCAGCATTCATCCCCATTCATCTTTGATTTCCGTCCGAAGTTGACGTAGCCGCCCCCACTAGAAACTGCCATCTGCCATCGGCCATCACGTCTCTTCTCTCCGCATTTTCGGCCCAATTTCATTCATCAAGGATCCTGCGATGCGACGTACCGTTTTTTGCTCCGTGCTCTGCTTCCATTCCTTCCTTCATTGTCCTTTCACTTACGGATTCAAGAGCACGTCACTCAACCCAGGGAAATGACTGGTATCCTTGCTGGGGCCCTTGTCTCCATGCGGTTTTGCTGGTGGTGGTCACAGCTGCGCAGAGTACCCCGCAGTGCTTGCATGTAATAGATAATACCACGTAAATGACAACCCTGAATTTGATGGGGAAACTCCCCTTGTCAGCGCGCTCCTACCACTGAGGAGACTTGTATCGTGAAGCGAGACACATTGTGGGAGATGAGAGGAGGGAGGCAAGAGGCGGGAGGCGGGAGGCGGGAGGCGGGAGGCGGGAGGTGAGCGAAGATATCTCCCAAACCACGCCATCTGTCGCTTTGTTTACTCGATGTCGGACTTTATAGTCACCGAGCAATCCAGCAAGCTCCAAAGCCTGCTTCGTGGGAAAGCCCAACACGACTACTCGGTCCTGTCCCTGGCCCGGCATGTTCCCGGCAAGCTGCTTGCAGACGCCAACGAGTGAGTGTCGCTGGCACGCCTGGTATGCAATCACGAAGCCGAAAGGTATCGGTGGTTGTTGCCCGATTATTTTAGCGGCACCTTGAAGTGGGCACATAATCATTGCAGTGCCCTAGTGCAAATACAGTCCTGGTCCTGTGAGGTCAGTTTGGTGTGATGTTGGAAGCCATCTGGGATCGGCCATTTCACACTGTAACAACAGCCATTGTTGAATCGCCTCGCCTGCTCGTAACAGTCACTCGTTATTGGCTCGTGTCGACTTGCGCAAGAGTTGTCAGATCAAGAAAGAGAGCACCTTTCTTTCTATGCCTGGAGCGACCGATACTAAGTTAGCATGTTTGACCCCTCCATTATTAATTACTTCTGAATCTGATCATTGTTCGGCTGGAACGGGGCTACCGCTTGCCGGTGAAGGAACAAGATGCTGCATGCAACCCGGGAGGCTCACCGTCTGGCGTTTCCCGAGTTCCTTATCGGATGCTCGATACGTACGAAGGCGTAGCAGCTTCATACTCCTTGTCCTTGTCATGGTTTGAGCTTTCGTGACCGGACCGGGTTTGCGACTCGTGGTGGTCGTGCCTTAGGCCCGCACCAACTTTTGGGCACGTGAGCCGGTCATTTTCTGGGGCTTGAATGGGGGTCTTCCTCCTCCTGCGCCGCTCGCTCCTTCCACGCGTGGACAATCGCGATTTGAAGTCGGTTGTATTGTTACGCAGTATCGTGCTTTGGGTCTGTGTGTTGAAGTGTGATGGAGTTCCTGCTCATTATATTTCTACTCCCAAGATGGACTCACATCTAGGCGCAACCTTGTGTGATGTGATGAGTCCTTGCGTGGCCGAGCCTTCTGTCTGCGAATATGCCTTTGAAGGCCGTCTCGTAGACTGGCATTTCTTGCAAAAATCTGGCCACTGTCTCGAAGTGAGGCTAGCTCGACGAACCGGAATGGACGATACTGCAATCGCTCATCAATTCGTGGTCAGATCAAACTTCAATAACCGAGCTGACAATGTTGAACAGTAATGAATGTCTGCACCGCGGCGTCATCTGGTTGAGACTAACTATTTTTCCATGTTTCATCCCCTTTCACACGTCTCCAAGGATGATAGTCTCCGCAAATTCATACAATATAGAACCGAGAAATCGGGACATACGATACGACGCTGTCTCGGCAGGCATAATGACTTCCAGAAGAGCCTAGAGCTTGTGTGTCCGGTCCACTTACACAAATGTGACTTCAGGCCCAAAAGATCGGCCACAAAATTTCAACGTCAACCTGTGGGCTAGGTATAAGCTATATGCTAGTATTGGGTTTGTCGGGGAAGAAAAAACGATGCGTTGATGCGGTTGGTTCCATGTACGTACGGGTCACCAAGTTCAGGATTCCCTTGGCGGCGCCTGAACAAGCCCACACCGACGGCTTCGGTGGCTTTGGTCTTTCCCGAACCCTGGGACTCGGGCCGAGGTTCAGTGATCAGTAATTCTTGCGTCCCAGCTTATCACCAGAGTGATGCTGAATGCGCACCAACAACAGGTATGATTACGTGGTGGTGTTGATCCATCCACGCAGCATACCAACTGTTACTCTCTCCACCACAATCGGATAGAACAAGTGCGACGTGTCCTGCATGCCGCTTACGGACCATGTCAACTCACCAAGGTGGCCTGAGGGCCTGGAATGGGCAGACGTGCCGGGGAAGACGCTCCACTTGGAAGCTTCCTAGATGACGATGTTGCCCGAGTGACGCAGACTCATGTAAGACAACAAGGAAAGTGAGTGCAGAACCTAGACCTCGGAATCATGCTATTTGCAGCTGCAGGTGGTGGTGAGGGGGTGAAAACATTCAGCTATTCTGGACTCGGGACTTGACAGGCCGGCTCACCAAGAGTGACATGCCTGTTACTCGAGCTCCTGGACCGGAAAAGGCTTCTTGGCTACGAAAGGAACACGTCTTGGACACTCTTGTGTGTGGTCAGGCTCCTTCCCTCCATTCATCGGTTAACGCGGGATCATCACCTCACTCACGACTGACACGTACTGCATTGATTCAACTGTCACCAAGCTTGTAGGATATGAAGTTTGCAATTGACCTATACGACACCAACATCCATGATACACGCATGATTGTGCTAGAAAAGGAAAAAGAAAAAAAAAAGGGGGAGGGGGGAGGGAAGAAGACTTCAAAAGCCAAATTGCCTGCTCGGAAATAGTGAATTCTGCCTTGGCCAGCAAGCTTGCTTGGGCACTCACTACCTGTCTCATGAACACTCAAGCATGAGATGCTCTGCGCAGCTTGATGATGACCATCCACCAGACTCCGTTGGATGATAAGGCCTGTCGCAGCGCATTCCAGGAGGTATTGGATACAAGCTGAACGGCGTGCTTAAAGAACTCATGGCCGTGCTGCGTAGAAGCAAGACCATTGTCGACTCTTTCGTGCAATTGCGTGACGAATGGGAGGCGGGCAGAAAACAGCATCTTTTTATCTTCGGATGCAGCGGATCCCTACACGACCCCCGCGCTGGTGTCTTAATGGGCCCCCAGACGATATTGTAGGTCACAGTCTAGCCTCTTTCCTCCGATCGCCTTTACAGTCTGGTGGGTTACAGTCTGGTATCCGAGGATGCCTGCTAGGTAGGCAGGTACCTAGGTACCTGGCTGTGCATAGAAGCGCCCTAGCGGGGGATATTCACCTCGGAATGTCAAAAGTCCATCGTTCTGTGGTCCGTCATCATGTAACCATGTAATGCTTAACTGTTGTTTTGTGCCTCTCCAACCCGTCACGTCGAGCAAATCTCCTTTTCTTCGGAGGATTCGGACAGCCAGGTACATCACAGCGCCAAGGTTTGCGATGTTTGTTGCAATGCTGTCTATATTGCATCGGTTAGCATTACCATTCCCACTCTGGATTCTTGAGCGGTCTGTCGCGAATAGTGCAACAAGGGTAAAGGGAGGGGGGTACGCTGATCAAAATGGAAGAGAAAAGAAAAGGACGTACGCAAATGATGAGTTCCTGTCAAAGACGACGAGGTTTCCATCCTTGTCAACGCCACCTTTATCGCATTTCAAGCCTTTGGGACAGAAATAGACGCCCTTTCCCCGTTGCCGGAGTGCGTCCATGTCTATGGCTTGGAATTGCTCGTCGTTGTCATCCGATGAAGATTCTGAACCGGACATGTCCCCATTCACATCTGGGTGATGGCTCATTTGACCCTTGTTAGGTAGGAGCTTGCGGGATGCAAAATGTAATGGATCACTGTCGCTGGCAAATGATGTGGCTTCTGATGTTGTTGACTTTTTTCCTTCACAGAATGGTGAGATGGAGGTTTGCATGACTGAGTGCTTATTCATCGTGGTGGATTCTGGACGCCAGGCTGCCTGAACCTCTTGGGAGAATTTCAAACTCAAATCCCTTATTCTTCTGTTTCAAAATGAACAATGTCAGCGGGTGTTCTTTTTTCTGTCTCGTTTCATTCCTGTTTGGCAATTTGGCGCAGCCGAAGCGATAGAGGTAAAACATACCTGAGCCTTGCGGTATGCACATCGATCCTGACTATCTCCCTGAGATCAGATAAATGAGTTTCTGCTTTGGATCGTTCATGAGCTCGGTGGGATTCTTGATCAATGTGAGGTCCTTGGGCCAGATGTTCTGTTAAATGAGCCCACAGCATGGCCGTTCGCGTAAAATAGTCACCCATTTCAGCTATTAAGTCCTCGGAATCCGAGTTTTGAGGAGGAGTGTTCCTCATGTCAAAATTCCGGGCAACTAGTTCGAGCTGCTGCTGAACCAGCATATCCAGATTGCCGCTTCGCGGCGCAAAACTCCGTAATCCAGTGTCGAAAACATGACGTAATGGTGGCAATGGCGGCAATGGCATGGTGCATAAAATGAAAATGACGAGTAAGAGCAGTAGACCGACCCAGAGAGTGATTCAGCCCGCCGAATCGCCAGAAAACTAACAGACGACGCGGTCACACGCCAACAGAAGAGAGATTCTTCCCCGAAACCCGGCAACACACGTAGAGGAAACCTTCACCCCCTTCCACCTTCAGTCGTCCCAAGGTGGTATATCAAAGAGGATCGACAGCATTCGCTTAACAGCATTCGGCAATTCGCGGGCCGCCTATGGAATCAAGACCCCAGCCGCCTCTCGGCTGAGTAGGCTGCCTGCACTTCCTGTACTTATGCACCGCGGCCGTGTGTTCTCGGAGAAGCGCAGATCTGAAGCTCTGAAGAATGAGGGCGTTGGTGTGGATGAGTCTAGTCTGGTGCTAGGCCGCACACGTCGTCACTGTCAGACGTCCAAGTCCAAGATGGGTAAGAAAGTCGCCGACAATCCAAAGTCTGCAACACTCTTAAAAAGAAACCGTGCGTCGTAGCTAGTCTGAGCTACTAATGTGTCCGAACCAGGTCTTATTGGTAGACGAAAGTACGACACCCTTCCAGTATTCGAGGCTGAGTATGGATGCGGTGCAACAACAACAGCCTTGATGGTGAACCCCGACTTAGTGTTGTCTGACGTCGACACAGAGTTTGCAATTGCGGGTGAGCGGGGCTAGCGCAGGTTGGTTGGCGGACTGGCCCGTGTGAGAGGGGAAGGAACACCCACAGAAGAAGGGCCGTGCCGAGTGATCTTGGTTTTTGTTGTTTTGTTTTGCTTTGTTCAGTAACCCGCAGCTTGGGGTGGGGGCTGCGGCACGAGGGAAACGGTCTTGTTGTGTTGCTTGCGGGGGTTTCTAGCAAAACGGCCGCGAAGCAGGCGACGAAAGGGGAGAAGAATGAGAAAAAAAAAGGCAGCGTGTGTAACTAAACGCAGACGAAACCTGTGTGTGGCAAAAGAGGAAGCAGCAAGTTTCTGGCCTGTAGAGGCAGTAAGGCCGACCGCAGACAATCGAAGCCTTGGCCAACCCAACCAGGCAGAAGTGAGGATGAGAGGGGATCGGGGTAAGGGTGAGGCACTTCTGGTCGTCTGGTCTCGTTTCCTGGCGTTCTTCTGCTAGCCGGGCCAGGTGGGGATGAGCCTATCGAGCAAAGTTTGGTTTCTGTTCCTGTCGTCGTCGTCGTCCTCCTCCTCCTCCTCTCTCACCAATTGCTTCTTGGGTCCTTGGAAATGAGGAAAATGCCACGTGGACCAGCAAAGCAAATTCCCTGCTGGACTGAAGGCGAGGCCTGGCAGGAAACGGACGGCAGGAAACAAACGAGGGGTAACGTGAAAAAGATAAGGCGACTGGACCGTCCTCGAGGTTCTCCGAGAGGAGTTTTATCGCTTGACACAGCCGAATTCTCTCGTCTTTTCCTGCTTGACTGTTTCTTTTTCCGGGCGCTGTTATGTGGACTCGACTTACGATGGGGCTCGGACGGGACAAGACAGGCGAGACATGAATTTGGGCGAGGAAACAACAAGACCGTACTCACGCACGCAAGGTATTACAGAGCGCTTATGGAGTGCTGTTCTAGCATCAATGCATTGCTGCTGAGGCCGACTGAGGCGGAAAAATGACGAAACAAGCCTCGCCGTGCTGGAAATGCGATGTGGACTCGCTCACAAAGTGACAGAGTTGAGCTTGTGGGGCATGGACGGGCGGTGATGCCCTGATGCCCTGACACGACTGGTCCACGAGCGGGGCGTGGGTAGCGAGGAAGGAGACTGGAGAGAAAAGAGACAACATGGCAGGCACCATGGCTAGCGATCTTGGGCACCTGCTCCGCAGTGGGTAGGGACCCTGGTGCAACATCATCAGAGCACAAAGAGCTCTCCTGGCCCACTCACCATTACATGTATATATCATATCATCAGATAAAAATAGAAAAGACACTAGAATTTTGAGTTGAATATAAATGATATTATGGCCTGGCTGATTTATCAATATAAATATACATGTCTCTTTTTTTTCTCATTCATGCACACCTATAAGCTATAAATAGATCGCTATAATTAAACTAGGCTAATGAGTGAGTTGGGTGGTCCCACCGGGGAACTGTGACTGATTATCCGGGGAAGCACTCGCATTGGCCCGGCCGCTCTCGCAGTTTTTGACTAGCTACTCCGTACTCCGTAATTAGTAAGGATATGGAGTAATATTATAAGTTAACCGACAAGGACATGGCGTGCTCTGAAATGCTCTTTGGCGTCGGCAATTGATCCTTTTTGCTACCGCAGCAGCACGAAATCAGGGCATTGATGGAGAATTGGGGGCAGCGAATACATACTCCCGGTACAAGGTTCGATTGATAAACGGTGCACCGATGCAGCGACTGTAAACTACCCCGCCCACCATTCAGAAATGTGACAGCTGGATGAAGAAATCAGCACTGCGGTGCTTGCCGTTGCAGCCAGGGCTGACGACTGACAAACACGGCCACGGGCGTGCTGACGAGCCAGTTTGCTCTGCGCCCAAAAACGGTGCGCCTCGCGTCCTCACATCAAGCACAATCAGCTGCCCCAACCCACAGGAAGACTTGGCTCGGAAAAGCCGAGAGGCTCATCATCACGTTGATAAGCGCCGAGGTGCATTAAGCCTATTACGGACCTAGGATAAAAGCTAGTCGCTACTAGGCAGGATAAAGGGGATAAAGATCTAGAAAAAAACCCTACTGTAAAAGAAGTAGTAGCCTAATAATGCAATAATATAATATGGAGTAGTATATATAAGGTAGTGTACAGACTAATAGTTTGAAGATTGTCTACGGAGTAGGCTTTTAATAAGTAAGTACTCTCTTACTCCGTACGGATCCGTACGTAAATGTATACTGTGAATGATGTGGACACAATACGTGCGTGAGGTCCCAACGGGATAGGGTAGCACATATTGCTAATCTCCTTATATAGTCATGATATGGCTTATGTATGGGGCTGCGGGGCCCCCATAGCCCCCATAGCCCCCCTGCCACAAGGTTAGTAACCGCGTAAGTACGTGTTACTTATCTAGGATAATTAATAAATGCGATGTAGCAATCTGTATAGAGGAAAATTACTAGTATAATAATTATAGGCTAATTCACACATAAATTTATGTATGTACTTCCAATGCACTTTTATCCGATTGGATACAGACCCTAGCTGACGTGACTCCACAAGCTATATCACGACTACGGAGGTACACGGATTCACACTGGGCTATGAAAAGATGTGTCCGATGACATGCGGCCATTATGTCTTGTTTTTTAATATCCTGGCGCATCCCTGGGTCGGTAGTTGTCGGGACATCACGGCCCCCAAAAATCAGATATGGGGGATGCGCCTCTCTAATTTCTACATTAAAGCCAGTGTACGGACTTATGCCTGCATGCGCATGCGCATTTGCCGCAAGGTCCACAAGTTCGCAAGCTAGAATGAGAAGATGCGACTGGGATGCGGTCGGTATTTTCATGCTGGAATCGTAGCCACTGCAAAGCATGGGAAGTTGACAAGTGACAGGGAATAATAATAAGCCAAGATTCCTGTACGCCTGTCCCGTTTGTGTCGATCGCTGCACACTGGGTCAATCACAAGCGACAGACCTCATCTCACTGGGGGCGGATTCGGAGAGGACGGAGGTTGCCCGTAAAAGAGTACATACACGTCGCACGATCGAACAGCCCCGCTTGTTTGTTGTTGCCGGGTCAGACAAGGACCTTTATCAGTTATTTGTGTGATACGAGAAAGCGTAGAGGTACGGACTACGGAGAACATATCTTGACATTGGGAAAACACATGGAAAGGGTCGTCAGTTTCGATCCGTTATGCATTTCGTTAATTATGCCGACGCTTGGGATCTAAAACCGTTGTGGCGCCCCGGTGTGCGAAGTATGTGGTATATTTGTATTTCATCCTTCGTTTAGTCCACTTGGCCGCGCTCGCAACGTTCCCTTGGACGTCGAGTGCAGGAAATCTTGGTGGCGCCGTCAATCATCAGCGTTAGTGGCAGGGCAGACTCACACAAAGGGACCGAGACGGTGACATGTTGACACGTAAATAACTAAACCCTGTCTGAGCTGTTGTCACTGAGGTTCATGGGAAATAGCATTTTCTGGTCGCGCTAGTCGATCGGAGGAGCGAACAAAGAAATAGTCCCCACGCCGGCAATCGATTCGACTCGCAGCACAATGTGATTAGTCTTCATCTCGGACCCCAATTGAATCAAGTCCGAGATAATACATGTAGGTTAGAAGGAAAATAAAGATAAAGGGGGGGATGAAAAAGGGGGTGTGGGGGGGGGGCTGCTCGGAAGAAGAATGAAACAACGGCGTCAGTGTGTGAGAGCACCGCCGCCCTCCCCCCCTTGTTGTCGGGTGGTGGCGTTATTGATTATTAATGCCCGTCTGTCCGTGTCCATTCTACCAGTCGAACAGCCTCCGTACTGGTATTAGCTCCCGCAATGATCACGGAGCCGGGAGTCGACCAAACGACAAGAAGTAGTCGGCAGGGGAGGAGGCGTGGTCTGGGTCTGCAGCAGCAAGCAAGCAGCTGCAGCTGCAGAGCGATTAGGAGTGGGAACATCGAATGAGAAGCCGCTTTGAATCTGCAACCAGATACCCTTGTAGGTGGGTCCACCCCAGGCCCTAAATTGACAAAGCTGAGCAGGGATCTGGGATCTGGGACCCGGGATCTGGGACCAGTTGAAAATGGAGAAGGCGCCGCTGAACATTGATGAGGTGGACATGTTGGTTCTGGCGTCAATCAATCAATCAATCAACCAATCAACCAACCAACCAACCAACCAACCAACCAAACAGCCAAACAGCCAAACAGCCAAACGGCCAACCAAACAAGCAAGCAAGCAAGCCTCAGAAAGAACAGATATGCCACACTGCTGAGGCTCGGCCCGCTGGCTGCCGCGGGCTAGATCGATGAAACGGCAAGTCGCAACACAAGAAAAAGCCCGACCGAGAAGCTGCAAGCGACGATTATCGGGGACTCATACTCCGTACTCGTGGATTTTTTTTTCGGTTATGAATATCCCAAGGCTTGTTTCTGTCAGACCGACCCTTCTTTACTATCTGGTTGGCTCCTTTGCAGTTGACCTTATCCATTCATTCCTCTTTAATGCAGGAACGCCGTGCTCACTTCTTTACTCCGTCTCCCTCTTTTCCCTTCTCGACTTGCGTCTCGACGACCACAACTCGTCCATTGCTTCCAAATATTGCGGAGCACTTGAGAAAAGAGACGATAAGCGACCGCATCGGACCAATAGAAGACTTTCAACAGAGAACAAAGGCACCGATAATATCGACTCGACCGCCGTGGTCTGGCCCATCCTGCGCTAGACACCTCGTCTGTAAGCAAGTGTTACTTCTAGTTTTTTGTCTCCTCACAATGCTTGTCTTCTCCCCCGCGCGCCGTTCATTCTGTCCATGCCCTCCGAACGCGACACTTTTTCCCTTTTCTCACTCTCTCACTCTCTCACTTTCTCACTTTCTCACTTTCTCACTCTCTCACTCTCTCACTCTCTCTCCCTCTCTCTCTCTCAAGAGGACAAAGTGCCAGAGGTACCCGCGTCCCAGCACGCCACTCTTCATTGTCAGCATGATTTCAAAGCTCCGATTCCCAGACGTTGATGGATACTGTATGCATTTCTTGCCCCCCCCGCTTGCCCCGGTATCTGACCTGTACCTGCCCTGTTATGTTCACTGAAACGCGGCAAGCGGGAAGCAGGCACGAACCGGCTGGCTGGATCGATCACTCCTGCCCTGCTCTGCCCACATGCCCACATGCCGACATGCCGACATGCCTACATACTTATGTACTTGCCTGCTCGCCCGCTTGACTGCGTTGAGCCCTTGCCGGTCGCCCCCTTCAGACTCCTCCTCCAAATCGTATCTCAATCTCATGTAAAACATGGAGACGCGACTGTTGGCTGCACTCTGTTTTCGCCTCCATCATGCGTTCTTTCTTCGGCTAACCCTGTCGTTCAAGGGCCGTTTTGGGGTTTGGCAAACATTTGGGCTGCGCACCAGCGGAACAACCCCAGGCCTATTCGACGAATAGGATCGTCTTTACCGGCTCCCGTCAATTAAGAGCCGTCATTAAACTCGCCAACAAGGACCGGCATTGAGCTGAGTTACGGGTCATTACGGGCTACTCCATATTACAAGCTGCATCAATCGAGTCCGATCCCCTGGCTGGGCAGCGAACGCCCCAACAACCAGCCGCCTCCAAGCGCCTCACACCCATCAGAGACAAAGCCTGCCTTTGCCTTGTTGGAGGGCTTGACTCCGCATGCGCCTGCCTACGAGCTCGATAGCAACAGGGCATAGCTGTGATCAGCCATCGATCATCCCTCACATCTTCAGCCACAAAATACAATACAAGCGGTCACCGCCGTTTGTCTCCATCATATTAGTATACTATTCTTCTGCTCCGATGGGTGGCCCGTTGGATCTTGAAGATCAAGGTGCTGCAAAACGTATCAAGCTCCTCGCCGCTCCGCTTGATGCTCATCACCATTCCGTCGATGCCAAGGTCTTCTCTCACCGCCACACAAAAACCACGCGGCATCAGCTGCTGACGCCGCTGCCGCCGCTTCCACCGCTGCCACCGCTGCCACCGCAAGCCCCGCCATACTCTCAACCCCACTGGAAACAGGCTCAACCATTTCCATCACAACCACCGTCGCAACATCTTGACCAAGAACTGCAACCCGAGGAGCATGCCGGTTCTGCGTCGAGTCCCAGCATGGCCATGGCAACTAGGAGCCCTGCAGACGAGTCGACTAACAGCTTCTCCTGGTCGAACAGTGCGGCCATTTTTGATTCATGCTGGACTTGGGCGTCGTCTGAGGAACTGGCCCTTCCGTCAACCCAGCGAATCAGTCCCCGAGACAGTGTCGGGGCGAGCACAGCATTTCTTTCCACAGTGGTCCGGCCGCCGCCACTTGCCCTAGCAGATGTCGACAGAATGGGAGCTACATCGTCCATGCAGCCAGGTGAGAGGAAATTTTAGTACTTGGGTACCTGTTCCGTTGTTCAATGCACTCACTCGCCCTGCTTGCTTGTCGCAAACGTGAAAAATGTTGCTGGCTCACGTGCATCATGCCTATCGACATAGGATGGCCAAGCGGCCCAGCCCAAGCGGCCCAGCCCAAGCCACCCGAGGCATATTTATATTTACCCTCTCCATGGCAAACCAAGGGGGGGGGTTCGTCTGCAGCCTGCTCTTTGGACGTAACACCCCATGCTGCCATGTATCGCCACCAAGCACTCTGGTTCGCCCTGGTTCGCTCTGGTTCGTTGTGGGTATGCGTCTGTCCCCACACCGGTGTGCTGGTTCCTACGGATTAGTTCCGGGAGAACTGTATTATCGCTTGGGAACGGGAAGCACGTTCATGCCCCCCCCTCCCATGTTCTTTTCTATAGGCAAGATTATACAGTCGGTATTGAGACCAAACCACCCTTCATCGACTTCCTTTTTTGTTTTTGTTCCTTCTGGCGCCCCCTCCATGTTCCACACTCGTGGCACGAATCACGCCGGCTCAAGTGTTATGACTGCCCATCAAAGGAGGCAGATCTTTCAACATGATCAGCTTGAGTGTTCCTATTATCTCGCATTGAACATACACTGTGAATGCTCATCAGCAACTCAAAATCTTCAGGGTTTTGTTTGAAATTGGGTTGTTCCGATCGCCTCACCTGCATCTTCATTTTGATCGGCATTAGCCTTGACAAGACGTCGAGATGACACGCTGCCTGTCTCAGGATCTGACATATATCGCAGCTCTTTTCACTGGATCCCATCACGATTTCCCGCCTCGGCACCACCCTGATTCACTGTACTCGGATCATTCGATTTCTCTAAATTCATGCTTCGTCTCGCCAACACCACCTCTCGCGAAACTTGTCGACGGCACAGCTGCTTCGGTGGAAACAACAATCGATCATGTCCAGCAAACCACTCGTCACTCTCCAAGTCTCAACAATCATGTTTTCAAAAGCCCCTTTCGTGATTGTGTAGGCACATTTGGTTTGAACAGGTCACAATATTTTCACCGCCCTGTCGATGGCCAGGTCAACGGTTACATCAAGTTTTCGTGGCCGAAGGAAAATAACAAAAAAAGGGACTCGATCGCACGCACATCCTCGATATCGCAGACTTCCAGAATCACAGAACTGGATGACGTTTCGGAACCTAATGAGATCGCCACTTCACCATATGGTGTCACGTTAGTTGGCCCACGGGCTCCACCACCAGCTTCCCAAGATGCCATGCCCGAGTTGAGCATTGATTTCTCAACCTACGTCGGCCAAAGGGCAAATTCGAGCTATGGTGCATGTACGCCAAACGGGACAACTCCGTCACCCGTTTTTCATAATGTCTCTGTGGAAGTCGCGTCCATGGGCGCGCCAAGGCTGATACCTTCTCAGTACGGCTACGAAGCCAAGATGGACCCCACAGACCGGCGATTTTGGCAGTTTTGTACGTCAACAAGGCTAAACAAAGTGGCTGCCTCTTGATCATGTCGCGTATGTTACGGACTCTAGGATATGCTAACGCTCGTAAAATCAGATATCCGCAACTGGTGCCCGGGCCGTAGTGTCCTGGAGGAGACAAATTCATGGCTGAAGGACTTTGCGCAAATGCACAAAAGTGTCGGCGTTCGCTCAGCCCTTCAGAGTCTGGCGGGAATCTATATATACGACTACCAGCCCCTTGAGTCAATACGAAACGCAGTCAATAAACGATTTGAGGCTGCCGAGAAGCGGTTTACTCAATTGCTCAACGACGCAGCGACTTATCAGGACGAGACGCAAGCAAACGAAATGATCACTATTGCTGTCATTTTGTCAATGCAGGATGTAAGTCGCGTATCATCCGCAAAATTTTTTTTTTTTTTTTTGCAGACAAACGACCTTTGTACATCTTCAAGCTTGTGTTGACAAATATACTAGATTGTCTTGACCGAGCGACGATTGAAAAAGCCATTCATTCCACGCTGGCTTCAGGGTTTCCGCCATGGAGAAGAATTATTGCAAGCAACTGACTGCGGGTCGCGCTTTTGGAGAGCGTCAAACATCCAAGCGTCCTCGTTGCGGATCTCTCAGTCTGTGATCGTGGGTCGCGCGGTCATCCTGGCTCAGCCCATGTCTTCATTGCCTCGACCGGAAGAATTCGACATGGAGAAAGAGGCCTCGAGATTCGCATGGCTACTCTATGGGACCGAAAAAGACATGTATCAGATCCATGGCGGCTGTGGCTTTTCGAAAAAGTTGCTCCATATTCTGAGCCAAGTGACCTATTGCGCAGCCCGCCTACATCAAGACGCAGAGAGTCCAATAGTCCCCATGACGGCTGATTATCTTCGTCAGGAGCTCCTGAGAATGAGGCAATGGAGCCCAGAATCGCAAGACTGGGAAGTTGTCAACTCTTCACATGCTGTCATTGATTGGGTGCGTCATCAATCGGCGGGGTACATTATTGATGAGAATTCGATCATGACAGACGTCACCGCTGAATCGTGGCGCATTGCTGCCATACTCTACCTGCTGTGTCGGGTGTACCGGTAAGCTCCATAGAATACTGACGCCTGCATGTAATCAACCGCAGCCCGAGTTGTCTCCGTACCCCGTACTCACGCACTTTGACTTGTATAGGCTCCCTCGAAACCACCCAGAAATTGTCTCCCACTTGGACGACCTCGGACGGTGCATTGCCATCATGCCGACGTCTGGTATGCAATTCACCGCGCAGGCACCCCTCTTCCCCGTGTTCTTGCTGGGAATCTTGGCTTCTTCATCCGAGCATAAAGCCGTGTCTAGCAAATGGTTTGACGAAGTGCTGCAAATCCCTGTCAGAAGTGTTAGTATCTCTGACGCGAAAGTGTCTTCCAAAACCTTGGTGATATTATTCTTTGACTAATGACCCCTCGTCTCTTCCACAGAGCGTCCCTCCACTGTACGCAGCGCTGCAGAATATCTGGGGATGGATTGATAATGACTTCCCGTTGTCGCTACCGCCTGGCAGTGTTGAGGCCGCGCAGCCAATTCATCTCCGCCATGCATGGTGGGAAAGATTGGTGAATAAAGTACAAGAGCACGAAAAAGAGGTTTTGTGTTTGACATAAACATGAGCACAACAAGCAAGGTGACACTAAGAGGCTCTATACATCTATCTATGCGCATAATGCGGCCTTGCCAGGGTACCTGGCCTGGATTGTCACATCTTTTTGTGGTGGGACAAAGACAGTAACGTATTCTTGTGGTACCCCCGCCACATCGCCTTGTGTAGAAGACACTTGCCGCCCTACGATGGTGTACGGAGCACATGTGCACCGCGTACTTGTGTCATGCATCTCATGATATATCAGATACGCCGCTGTCTCCATCCTCCTCGGGATCTCGGGGATCCTTGAGTTTGATGAGATACTGGCCTGGATATCAACTTGTTAGCTCCGATTCAAGAGCAAATTGGGGAGGACGACCAGGAACTCGGGGCACTCGAAACTTACGGAACTCGGAACCATCAGCTTTCCAAACGTCCACAACGCTCAAGCCTGCCTTGGAACACATGATTTGGACGTTGTTCTCGCAGTATTTATGTGAATCAAACCAGTCGACCTCTTCGCCAGTCTGAATCACTCGACCAAGCTGGGCGCACTCGATGTTTCTTTTGGCACGGAAGTACACTCGATGCCTGGTAGTGGGGGTCCGCTCAAGACTGCAGCAGAACTGCCAGTTAGCCTCGACAAACACATCTTGCCCTAGGCACCTGTTTATGTTGTCGAATCCATTGAGAAAGAACTTCCTATAAAGCTCTCCTCTGGCATGATATGCAGCCTCGATTTTGTCCTCGAACTCGTCAGCCATGTGGGCGTCCATGCCAGCGATCAACAGATCTCCTGGACGCATGACAGTCCTCCAGGCCTTCAAATGTTCCACCGCCCGCACCCATTCATCGTTGCAGAGAACCGAGCCCAATGACAGAAACAGCCTCGGGCCTTTGATGTGCCTCGCCACAAAGTCCTGTCCATCCTCGAAAGTGCCCCAGAGACCAGCGCAAGTAACATACGATCCAGGCGCCGAGTGCAACCCGGCCAAATGCCCTACGTTGTGTGACAGCGAGGCTGCAGAAATATCGAGAGCAAGATATGTGGCCGAAACCTTTGTCTTCTCGAACGCGTCTAGGAGATGGTCGACTTTTCTCGTGTCACTTTCGCCACCACGTCACGTCAGCCTATACCTGTTATCCTCGAGACAACTCGCGCATGGTTCAATTTCGTGTGGATTCGTCACCTTGTGCGCCAAGAGTGGAATTACTAACCCTGCTCCAATATCTACCATGGTCACGCCCGGTGAAACAAGACGTGCGATCGACTCTCCGTGCCTCTTAAACAGCGCTATCTCATCGTGCGTCTGGTAGAATTCTGGAGTGAAGATGATCTCATTCCAGATTCGCAGTCCATTGTCGTCATACAACAGCTCGTCGGGAAGGATGGGTTTGTTGCCCCTGTCGTACGGCGCCTGCAACGTGCTCAATAGGCGTTCCGTAATATCGCTAGGCATATCAGCACCTCCAATATTGATGACACTGCCGTGGGCTAGTGCTTTGCTCAACGGAGGAGCCATGATATAAAGGGGTTAGCTGCACGATAATGCCCAGACGATACGACAGCCCAGGATTCTGGAGGAGAGACGGCGGAAGACAGGATGACTCCGCTGCCCCAGCAGACCACGGCTCGAACCCGGCCAAATTTACCGGCGGAAACTAACAAGACTGAACGAATTTTCAACAAGCTGACTTCATCCAGAAGATGGATGAGAGGAGCAGACGAAAGCGTTCCGAGCCGGCCTCGGTGAAATTGGTAGTATGGTAGTATGGTAGTGTCGAGATTTGTCGGCGACGAAGCGAAGGTGGTTTATATACGCACATATAATATGCCGACATGTATCGTCCGGGTTCATCAAGAACAACTCGTGCTTGCGGAGCCATGAACAAAAAAGATGATAGAGAAGCACAGCGGTGAGAGAGCGAGTGAGGGGGGTTCATGATGTAGGGCAGGGTTGAGGGAAAAATCAGGTCAAAGAAGAGGACAATGAAGGATTTGTTCCCGGCCAGTTGACAGGGCTTCTTACTCACCTACCTGGTAACTCCACCCAAATGCCGACAGAAGAGATCAATTATTGGATGATGGTTTGCGAGATGCCATAATGCTGATGCAAAGTACCAAATGTTATGAACAATTGGGTATCATTTGGACAAACTGCTTACAGGCAACAGGTAGTATGCGGAAGGCAAGGTCAAGGACGACAAATGAAGTAAAAGGGATATCAGAAGATGGCCACCTTTGCATGAACGTACTCCGTACGACTCCGTACGGATTGCATTGGGGCGATACATGGATGGTGGCGTCGACTGGACAAGTACGGGCTCACTCATCTCCACCCATGGCATGCATAGGAAAAGGGGGGAGGCAGAGGGAGTTTCGTTGTCTCGCTAGCCGCTGGGGATCTGGGGGTTTAGTCGCCGGCGTGTATGTACAGAGTACAAGACGCAGCGGCCATTCTGATTTATTCTATTTTTTTTACCCTTGCCCTTCTTCCTTGGCCATCTGTCTTTGTTGTCTTTCCTTGTCTTCTTCGGGTCACGACTCCCTCGTTTCTCCCGGGCAAAGTCAAGCATGTGCATGTGCATGGGTGGTGGTGGGCAGTGAGCAGTACATATGCCAAATCACCACACGCACGGAGTAAGTAGCACGACATATTATGCTGGTATACGGAGTACCTTCGTTCATGACTGATCAATCCAAGGTTCCGAAGCAAAGACGTTATGTGTACCGACCCTTGCACGCCAGTGGCAGTGAGGCGGGACCTTGTGTGTTGTATCCGTCCGGAGGTCCGTTCCGGGGACACGGAAAAGAATGGTACGCAAGCCGACGCGATTCATCTGCTGGACAACGGCCCGGGAAGCGGGCAGTCAACTTTGGCTGGACTGAAGCAATGCCAAAACGAATCAAGACAAGGTTGGCGTGATGGAATAGATGCTCCGACTTGCCCTTTGTGGACAAGGCATACGACAACAAGACGTAACAAGACGAAGAGGAGAGAAGAAATGTCCGAATGGTCCGGTCCGTTGGGTTCTATGCACGGATTACGTGGCGCAAATTTGACAAGCGTCGAGGAGAAGAATGGCAAGTTGTTCGTCTAATACTCGATTGATACGACGGGTTGAATGCTGACTGTTGCATGTAGTGTGTGTCCCCTAGCCTATATGGAAAGCAACTTGCTGGCCATGTACGCAGTATGTACGGACTACATACGGATCCGTAAGTACGGACTAATCCGTACATATGTACCCATGTGTCCATGTATCCAGCCAGTTCAAAAGTGAGCCTGGCAGCCGTGGGGCGGCGGCGGAGAAAGTGTGTGTGGAAAAAGTCAACAAAGTCGACAACCACCACGCCCGCCACACCCTCCTCTCCCGCCCCCGACGGATGCGGATGCAGATGCGGTTGTGCGGATGCAGAGGTCAATGCAAATGCAAATGCAAATGCAAATGCAAATGCGTCATGGGCGGCTGAGCTGGGCTGAGCCGGGCTGGGTTGGGCTCACTTTCCAGGGGGACCGACCACTCACCAATCAGTCTGACCTGGATAAGTCGATGCGTTATTACATATAACCACGTCGCATCATTCCAAAGCTTTTCGCCTGCCGCGCAGAGTGCAAGTCCTTGCCACCCCTTTCTTATTAGCCGAGCCTCATGGACCCTCTAATGCCCTTTACATATAATGCAGATAGTGCGGCTCCGTTGTTCTTCGACTTACCGTCCTCCACTTATTACGTCCGTATATCATTCCGAAAAGAACTTTTGATGTGACAAATACTCCGATGTCGGCTACGGTGTTCGCTTATCGCGGCTGGAAGCCCCGGGAGAGGATGATTTCGAGTTCAAAACCGTCGAGGACCTTGGCCTCGTATGTTTGATGTGCTCCGTCTCAAAAAAATCCGGAAGAAGCCCATCGACATGATGAAAGAGGTCGTGTTCTCTGCTTTTTGGTCTTGGGATACCCAGGCTTTACCGGCCATACGCCACCCATCGATCGCCGGTAGTTGGAAACGATCTGCTTGATGTCTCTCAAGCCACGCAAAGGAATTGATTGAACTACATACTCCGTACGGACTACACACAATGGAGAGAATTGGGTCAAGGGACCCTAGTCATGCCCGATCTTATTGGCAGATATTGCCCGACCAAGTGCGAAGTTTACTCACTGGGATTTTTCTTTCCAAATGAGAGAGAAAGAAAGAGGGAGAGTCCCGCTGGCTGTCTTGATTCGTGCTTTCGGTTCTTGGACCCTTGTGCTTGCTACGAAGCCGCGCGAGATTGCCGTTGTCATAAAGAAATGTTGCGATGCCTGGCCCTCCGCCATCGGCCATGGCAAATGATGTGTCGACGCTTCGAATACAACAACGTCAATCCTCGTGTTCGTGTTGACTCGGCTCTGGACAGCAACATCTATTATGTAGGATACTGATTTGACCGAGCTCAACAGGGTTCTTGGATCTTGATCAACGTCAACGTGCCGGACCCACCAAGATCCTGGGCACGCCCCGTCTTTCCTCGGGTGCTCCCGTGTGAGCTGTAACGGCGAAGGGGATGATGATACTTGTCGAGGAGAGAATTACATACGGACTAATCCGAGGCAGCGACTCTGAGAGGAAGGAAGACATGTACGAATATGTACGAGGTTTCGTATGTGGGACGGTTGGCCATGACCATGAGATAGATCATCGACAGCCAGGTGCGCATGCGCAGATGAATCGCTTCTCGCCTCGTACTCCGTATGTACGAGTGTCGGCATCAAGGATGACAGGTGTCGTCCGTCGCATGCAGCTTTCTCTCACCTTCCGCTTTGAATAGCCCTGAAGACGCGAGGAGCGATTCGGGACATGGCTTCGGCGGTGCTGCCTTTACCCCCGCCTTCGCCCTTCACACTTTTGGCGTACGCCAGGGGTTTGTCTGACGAGGACCAGAGAGGCCATAATACTCCGTACAACATACGGATTACATGCACGGAGTACACTTGGGATTAAGAGTGTCACTGTTCCTGGGCAATTCTCTCAGGCTCGTCATGTGCGCATGTTGCCCACGCCTGCAACAAGTGACAGGTCATGCTTGGCCAAAATGGGGGGGGGCTCATGGAGGGGGTGAGACCACATTCAATGCAAAGGAGGGGATGAGACCACATTCAATGTTTGCAAAGGAGGGGAGGGGCGTTTAGTTATCACGGGCTCGGCCAACCGGCCAACGAGCTAGTACCACGACGTAGATCGCCGCGCATGACGACTTTTTTTTCAACTTTTTGCTCCAAAAAAAAAAAACCGCCTCAAAGACAATGAATTATGAGCTATGAAGGGGAGGATGAGGAGGTAGGTGGTGGTTGTTTGACACATGGTGCTCCAGGCAATGGCCACCACAGCCCAAATTTCAACCAAGACAGGCAGGCATAGGGGCAGTAATATCGGGATAATCCTGACCTGCTTCTGGTGCGTCTTCATCATATGCCTTCCACTTATTGTTGATCTTGTACCAATGGACCAGACAGACAGACAGACTGGTTTGACGTCACACCAGACATTCTCAAACGGCTTGCCTCTCCCACAACACCCATCGCCGCTTTGCTTTCTCGAGATTGGAGTTTGCATGAAACAGATACCACGGCCGTGGGGAACCTCGAACGCATACGCAAGACGAGATTAAACAGCTCGCAGAAGACGCAAGACAGGCGGCTGGCTGCTGTGTCACAGTTGTGCTGACTGGGTTCCTGCGGATTTATCAAGTTTGTGTGTTCTATCTGTTTTTGAGGATCAGCTATCGGAATAGGACCAGTGCCCATGAAGAGGATAAAATTTGAGAGACTGAAAGCATTTCCCGCGCCTGCTCCAAGAATTTAATTTGACCTTCTCTCCAGCTGATTGTGTGGATTGGGCCTTCTAATTCATGTCCGCGCGTCTGCGCAGAGTTCCAGGTTTAAACATGAAGCTCCTGTGGCCGCCGTGACTCTCAATTCTCCCATAAGAATCTGAAAAAAAAAAAAAAAAAAAAAGAAAAGAAAAAAACGCCACTCCAAAATGCTACTCTAGTTTCTATGCCCGCCAATTAGCAACCAATCTATGACTGCCAAACACCAGGGAACAAATATTCAATCTTCTTCATGGCCTCGGCATCCCGACCTTCAGGCTTGGTCATGAACTTCAAGCCGCCCTGGGCGTACCCCACCCAGTGCTTGGCCGCGACCAAGTCGCTGTGCTCACTTTCGCCGAGCTGGTCCAGGACAGCAGCAACCAGGCGCTTGGCGTTGCTGACGTTGGCCTTCATATACTTCAATACCAGCTCGACATTGACGTCCTCAAATGAGTGCCAGCAGTCGTAGTCGGTGGCCATGGCGATGACCTGGTACGAGAGCTCGGCTTCGCGGGCGAGTTTGGCTTCGGGCAGAGTGGACATGTTGATGACGGAGCCACCCCATGCTCTGTACATGTGAGATTCGGCACGGGTCGAGAATTGGGGACCCTCTGTTTGTGGGAGAGAAGGAAAAAGAAAGTCAGCTTGTGTGGTAAAAAAAAAATCATGGCAAAAAAAAAAAAAATTGAATGAATGAATGGGTCTTTGGGGAGGAGAAAAGAATGACGAACCCATCACAACAAGAGTCCCCTTGTCGTGCAAGACGACGCCGTCGCCCTCCATACTCTTGGCGCAGCGCTTCACAACAGCGGCCAATGCTGCGTCAAAGGGGTCCGCGAACCCGACGTGGCCGACGATGCCACCCTCACAAAAGGTGAAGGGACGGATGCCCTTGGTCCGGTCGATGACTTGGTCGGGGATGACGAAGTCCATGGGCTTGATCTGCTCCTGGAGGGAGCCCACGGCCGAGAAGGCAATGACGCATCGCACGCCCATGTGGCGGAGGGCAGCGATGTTGGCTCGGTTGGGGACCTCGTGCGGCGCGAACTGGTGGTGGAGGCCGTGGCGGGCCAGGAAGGCAATGTTGACGCCTTTGTGGGAGAGGATGCGGATGGGCGAGGCGGGAGGGCCCCAGGGCGTCATGGGATTTAGCTCGGCGATTGGCTCGTAGCCTTCTAGTTGGCCGAGGCCGGTGCCGCCTATGACGGCGATGTGGACGGGTTCTAGGGAAATCGTCAGTTTTTTTTTTTACTTTGGGAGAGGGGATATATTATCTGGTTGAACGTGCTGTCGAAGGTGGTGGGGAGCTGGGACATGGTTTCTTTTTCTTTGGGGGGGGGGGGCAGATAAGTTCGGTAATATGAGGCGGTGTTGATATGGGGTTCGGCGAAGACGTTAATTCAGGTTTTGAACAGAAATTTGTTAGTCCGTAAGATGTTCTTGTTCATTATGTTGACCGAGGCAAGGGGAAAAAAAAAAGTTCGCAATGTCGCAACGTTGGGGGTACCCCGCCATCCATCCCTCCGTCCCATCTCTCATGGAGGGGCCAACTTGCAAGCTTTGTTTTGTTTGGCGCACATTGTTGCTTGTTGCTATCGATAGACCGGCAGATGGAGAGAAGGGGTTGCTGTGCTGGGCAGGGAAGCGAGAACCATCAGAGCTCATTCACAGCTATTTAGACACTTCTTGATGACCATGTGCGAAAGTCGTTCATGTGTGACACAAGCGATTTGTGTTCGTTCCACATAATACAAAGCCGTCCGCGGCTTGCTGCTGACCAACCACCAACCAACCAACCTGCTCGTGGCTCACAGAAGCCGCAAATTTTTAATTTTTTCCCACCCCGTTTTCTGCCCGAGCCTGGCCCCGCCAAAATCTTGAGTGACGAGCGAGCCGCCAAAAGCAGCCAACCTCACCGACTTCAAACCAACTTTCCAACGTCATTGCGCATCTCAGCTTCTTTGCCCGTATTTCGCCGCTGCTAACCAGTACGGCAGGCCATACGGAGATAACGAGTGCACAATGACACTGCTAGCAGACGGCACGTCGCCGACTCCCGGCACTGGAGAT
The DNA here is from genome assembly GCA_003814445.1 of Epichloe festucae Fl1. Lineage (NCBI taxonomy): Eukaryota > Fungi > Ascomycota > Sordariomycetes > Hypocreales > Clavicipitaceae > Epichloe > Epichloe festucae. Next base: position 4,605,615 of record CP031385.1, on the reverse strand, counting down.
GACAGCACGGGCGAATCCATTGAGGAGCGATGCTTCTCCGCAGCTCTTATCTGCCTCGAGGGCCATTTCACCCGTTCCCCCCCTATGGGACCCCAGACTGCGGCTCGAGTGAGCTCCATGATTTCGAAAACGCTAGAGAAGACACATACTCTGAGGACGTCCCGGTGCGTGTAACCAGTTCTCCTGCATCTCTTTTCCCCCTTTTTTCCATTTCCAAACTGAAGAGCACGTGCTGACCTGGACCATCGTTGTTCTGCATAGAGAGGCATTGTCTCGCAATGTTGCCATCTGGATATGGCTCACCAGGATATTTGCCGCTGCCATTCCTAGCCTTACGACCAGGGCGGTGGGGCCGCTGTCGAGCTTGAACGATCCCGAGAAAGGCGTCACCCCCCAGGAGAGCACAGCCTTGATCGTCATGAACCACGCCAGTATGAAAGAGGACATTGGGACCTTGATCAAGTTGATGCACATTGCGAGGAATCTTTTGGTCAATGCTGAGCCGGAAGTTCCGCAGGATATATGTGCGACTGTGCACTTTGACCAGATGGTGTATCAGACCATCATCCTTTGCGTAAATGTCACGAGTAAAGGGTACGATGGGGAGATCCTGGACGAGACCCAGAGGCTCAAGCTGGCTGATATCACTGAGCTATGTGAGTGCGAAGTATTTCCCTTCCTCTACAGGATTTGACTCTGTTCTAATGAGTGAACCCTGGTAGACAAGAAGCTGCTCGTCACTTCCCTGCAGCAAGCGCACAATTGGACCGCCAAGCATGACCGCAATAAGATGTCCTTCTGGTTTGACGTCCTTTTCGACGAGGACGAGAGTGCCTTTGGTGGCCAGGATGAAGGAGTCGGCGACGGCTCTGGGTTCAGGCCAGACGTGGCCAAACAGCAGGTTCAGCATTGGCTGGAGCGGAACTCGAAGATGTGCGACACGGCTAGAAAGCTACTCAAGGACTACGCGGAGAACCAGTCCGACAAACCACCCGGCAATCTGGCGCCTATCCGACCGCTGGCTTGGAACTGGCTGCCCGAAGGTACTGTCAATATGCCCGGCGACGTTGGGGACGGCAACGAGAAGATCAATCCTGTGTGGAAACCGGACGAGACAGACAAGTTCGAGCAGGACAAGGCTTATGGTCGCGTGTCCCGAGAGATTGATACTTGGTGGTTGCGAGCGCGGGACCCAAACTATGAAGAATGGACTGTGCACACGCCGTCGGTGGAATTCGCACAATCTCGAGCCGAGCATTGCAAGACGAACTTGATTCATCGATACTCTCACTCATACCATGGCGATCATTCACCGCCCCCTGAAGTTGCCGACGACGAGCTGTCAGAACAAGACCATTGTCATCACTGTCCTGAGTGTTTTGGGTGTCATCACCACCATGACCAAGAGGAAGAAGAAGAGGATGACCATCAACACGAACACGAACACGCGCATGATCATGACCACGGCCACGGCCACGACCACGGCCACACCTGTGAGCATCATAATGACCACGACCACGACCTTGAGCACGACGTTGGATGTGAGCACCACCATGACCATCATCATCATCATCATCATCATCACCACCACCACCACCACCACCATGACCATATGCACGACTATGGCCATGACTACGATGATATAGATGATGAAGATGACGATGAGTCCTATGGCGAGGGGCCCTTGAACGGGCTCCTTACTGAAGTGCCCAACATCCTTGACCCGAAGCAGATTGAAGCATTGCATATGATTGTCAAGTCTTGCATCCTGGACAACGCGGGATCTGGTCTCACCCGTGCTGGAGAGAACCTGCAAAAAACCAGATGCAGAATGTTTCTAGCGTTGGACTGCGGCAAGAGTCTGCTGCGAGAGCTTCTCGTCTTCATTGCCGTCTGGGACAAAGATGAACAGTCGCTCATCTTTCAGGTTACTACTCAGATAGTGGAGGCTCTTCACCACAGTGCCTTGATTCCATATGCATGGAACTCGCTTCGCATTCCCAAGGATATAATTTCCCCCGCGCAAACTGTCCTTCTACGACTTGTCAGCCACATGTTCAGGGCCAGACTCAACAACAATGCCAATAACACCGCTGGTATTGCTACCAACAACGCCGCGCATATCAGCACCAATCCTAGTAATGGTAACAACCCTGTCACTCCTGCGACTACTACCAATGCTGCTCCTAGTGGTGGCAACGCCGGCGTCAGCAACAGTAGTCCTTTACCCCATGAAAAGGACCAGTCCAGAGACATCAAGCTCGTCCACTTCTTCTTCAGCTTCTTTCGCACGCGCGTTGTGCCCGAGTGTGCCGCGTTGATGCACCTGCAGGCCCAAATTCGCGAGGATAAATGTGATTCGGCCGAATTTCCCGTCGACAGCTGGGATATGGAGCGTGCCAAGGACGGTCTCGCGCAATATCTAGATTTCCTCACCACAGTTGCCGAAATGACGGATACGCGCACAAAGCTCATTGAGTGGGAGACGGTCTACGACCTCATCGCCATACTAAGCGGCCTCGAAGCAGGTGTTGCCAAGAAACCCTTGATAGAACTGCCCAGGCGCTCGCCCAAGACGAAACCGAGTCCTCCGACCCCCAGCCTGAACAATACTAACCCGATGATCGAGCGGCCCTATGCCGCAGAGCCCTCATCTCCTTCCCCCTCCCTCCCACCGCCCGTCCAAGAATCTGCTCACAAGTTCCCCTGGCCCGGCATCAAGGGCCAAATATTCACCATCCTCGCCACGCTTCTCCAACCGGCCGCCGGGCAAAGCAGCCCTGGCAATCCCCTCGTACAATCCCAAATGATCAAGTTCAACGGCATTGTGCCTCTCCTTAACAGCTGCGCGTACGATGACCACAACCCGTTTGCAAAGGAGCGCGTCACCATCTGTCTCAAGTGGCTTCTGGACGGATGCGAAGCAGCCAACAATTTCTTCAGAGAGCTCGTCAGCATGTCGCCTCAGCCTGGACTGAAACCCCCCCCTCCTGGTTCGGTAGTGTCGTCGCTGAGAATGGACGGCATCGAAGGCGAGGTCAAGATCCAGGTGAGAAGCGGGACGGGCGCGGGACGCGTAGTCGGCGAGGTGGTGGATGAAGAGGGCGACTTCTTGAACAAGGCTGCGAATATGAGGTTGGGTGACGGGGCTGTGGCGACGGGGAGAAGTCTGGAGGATAATTTCATGGCATAGGTCGATTTATCCCCCTCCTCCCCTGGCGTGTTGCCTCGATTTCTTCGTCTTCATACTCACGGCATGTATTCATTCTTTGTCGAGGCGTTTCCTATCTCTCTCTCTTTTCTTCCTTCTCTCAAAGCATGCATCATGACAGCATTCGTAGGCGTACACGTACAATGGAACATGGAACATGCATACATCGCACTCTGGGATTGGGGGTACGAAAAATCTGCGAGTTTTATTATCACCTCTGCTTTCTTTCCAGTGTCAAATACATGCTTTATTGAGACGTATGCAAGAATAATAACTTCTATACACAGAAGAGGGCTCGAACAAATCAGTGGAACCCGGGAAAAGTAAAACCAAAAGTGCATTGGTGCGCAGCCCCTTTGCTTTAGAAACAACCTCGTTTCGTAGATTGCAATCCCCATACAGTGTAGAGAAGCGAACACTGCGAAAACTAGATACAGAGGGGTCCCCAGGGGACCTTTCATCAATAGCCGACCAAATGGAATTGGGTGCTTTCTGTTCCCTATACTCCTTCTCCCCCCTTGAATATTTTCGGAAGGTCGTCACTGCAAGTCCGCGTTTGGTCGGAGGCGGCATTCCTTTCTCAAATTTTTATTTTTTCTTGTGGGTTTCCTTCTCTTCGTCTTGTAACACATGGTATTTCTTCCTTTAAGTTTCCTCCTACACCCCATTTGACTTGAGCTTTCCCTCCATCTTCTCAACGTGCTCGACGAGATCGGCAATGGTGCAGACCTTGAGACCCCACTTTCTGGCAAAGGCGATGTTCTCTTCGCCCCTCATCATGCCAGCTCGGGTGAGAGTGGGCTGTCCGGGCGTGGGTTCGCCGTCCTCGACGAGCTCGGCGATGGCGGCGGCAGGGTTCTTGCCGGCGAGACGGCAGAGCTCGATGGCGGCCTCGGTATGGCCTCTTCGTTGGCGGACGCCGCCGGGGGCGGCGCGCAGGGGCAGGATGTGACCGGGGCGGATGAAGGTGGTGGAAGAGGACTCGGGGTTGGCGAGGGAGCGGCAGCAGAGGGCTCGGTCGTGGGCACTGATGCCTGTGGTGACGGACTCGTGGGCGGCGTCGACGGAGATGGTGTAGGCGGTGCCGCGGGAGTCCTGGCTGGCCGAGACCATGACGGGCAGCTCGAGGGCGTCGGCGCGCGAGGGCATGATGGGCGCGCAGATGAGGCCAGAGGTGTAGCGGACCATCCAGGCCATCTGTTCGGTGGTGACGTCCTCGGCGGCAATGATCAGATCGGCCTCATTCTCGCGGCCGGGGTCGTCGAGGGCCAGGATGAATTCACCTCGGCCTGGGGAAGGACTTTGTTCAGCGCCGGCTGGTACGGGTACATGCAGATTGGGCAGACAGACGGGCAGACAGACGGGCAGACAGACTGCATCGTATGACGAATGCAGGCACACGCCCGGGCGGCTACTTACGGAAAGCCTCGATTGTGTCGGGGATGGAGTCGAACTGACTCGTCGGTATCGTTGAAGCAGGCATCATGTTGGGTTGTGAGGACGGAGAGAATTGGAGGTATCGAGAGGACTGAAGCCGGGCCCGTGACGAGATGTCGCTTTGTCTTTATGACTGGAGGAACAAACCGTGAGCAGCGGCGGTGGTGTAGTGGTGTAGTGGTGCAGTGGTGCAGTGGTGGGCTGGTTGGCGTTGGCGGGTGCTGGAGGGGAAGGAACCGACCGGGTGGGCGGCTGCTTTCCTCGGTGCCGGGCGGCATCGTCAATTGACGGGTCAGAAGCTCGCTCACACAAGTGGGTCCTCGGCGCCTGCCTTTTCTTACTCGCAGAGTCGCAGGTGGGTGCTTGCTGCTGGTCGCTGGTCTGGTCTGGTCTGGTAGTTCACGAAATTCATAATATCCCACAGACTTCCGCCCTCCTCCAGCTTCTACTTCTAACCAGCTCTGTTCCTCGACAGCATCAGCTTGAGCGCCCATGACAGCGCCCATGACGCCGCCGTTGAGAACAGTCGGTCGCGTCCTCGGCCGTGTGAGGACACCGCACTCGAGCGCCCCTGCGCGAGGCAACGCCTGTCCCCGCGTACACTCGGACAAAGCTTGCCCGCCCACGAGCCAGCAATGGCATTCGACCTCTTCATCCGTAAACCCCCAGGAGGTCTCGCATTTCAATGCCCTCGCTTCCGAGTGGTGGGATTCTCACGGCTCGTCCCGGCTTCTGCACCTGATGAACCCGGTGCGGCAGGACTTCATTAGGGGCTGCCTACAATCGCGACCCGAGACGGCAGCTTCCAGGTTACAAGATTCGACCTTGACCTACCTCGATATCGGCTGCGGTGGTGGCATCTTTGCTGAAAGTGCTGCGCGGCTGCCCACAACGAAACGAGTCACAGCGATTGACCCGACACCCTCCGTCCTGTCCGTTGCCAAGGCTCATGCAAAGAAGGATCCGTCGCTAAGCGGCAAGCTCTTTTACAGACAGAACTCGATCGAGGAACTCGAGGTGCCGCGGGAGAACAAGGATCGCTACGACGTCGTCACCTTATTCGAAGTCATTGAGCATGTCGACGAGCCAGGTCCCTTCCTGCAACGAGTCCGGCCGTTTGTCAAACCCGGTGGGTGGCTGGTCATGAGCACGATTGCGAGAACGTGGATGAGCTGGTTCACGACAAATCTGCTGGCAGAGGATCTTTTGCGCATCGTTCCGCGCGGGACTCACGATTGGGACAAGTACATCAACGAGGAGGAGCTGCGGCGGTTCTTCATAGGCCAGGGTTGGGACAGTCCTAGAGTCATGGGCGTCATGTATGTTCCAGGGCTGGGATGGAAGGAAGTGCGGGGGGGCGAGAAGGTTGGCAACTACTTTTTTGCCGTGAGGAGGAGCACCGGCATGAAGTAAGCAGTTGGCATGAGAGGCAGTCATGGAATGACAGCGCGGACGATGTTGTACCCGACGGGACGGGATGAATTGTATGTACTACGTTGACGCTGGGATGAGCGGCTTGTATAATCAAAAACTGTACATGCACTATCAAGGTGATGAGTAAAGAGGAGAGGGTTGCGCAGCAAAGGATTCTTAACACGAAGGCGAAGAAGAAGGAGAAATTTTGGGTGCTTTTCTCGGTTTTGTTGTCCTATTGGGCTGGCGGCTGGTCGGCGGCTGTGGCAAGACGCAAGAAAAATCTTCTCATGTGCTTGGTCAATGGTGGCAGAGTTCATGTCACATAATTATTGGCAGCCATGTCCTTGTCTTGGCGGGCCTTTCTTGGCTGCACTAATAACCCAACCCCACAAGCGGGCTACATTATAAGCCTTTTCGTTGCACGGCCCAGCATGCTTATGGGGCCTTATGTACAATGTATTGCGGAGTATTTGTGCGTTTCATCCCTACGGAATAACAAATTACCCACACTTAAGTTACTCCGTACACACTTCGAAATGTCTATCTTGGGTCCTCCCCACCAAGGAACACCCCGGCTTGCCTCGCGCTTTCCTGTCGGACAGAACGTTTGGCCTGGTCTGGTCTGCAAAACATGAGGCGTCCCCTTTTTCTTCGTCTTCTTGGCGCCGAGCAATTCTTTCGCCTTCTCTTGTTCTTTTCTTTTCCCCAGTCCCTTCCTTGACCCTTGGTCTCGTTCCCCGAGTCGCGTGCCACTCACCCACCCTCCGACGCGATATCCGTTTGTGACATGTTTTGAACAACCCGTTCAGCCAAAGGGCGCTCCGCCAGAACTGCCATCTCTCGTTTCCTCCTCGGTTTCCCCCTCGGTTTCCCCTCGGTTTCCCCTCGGTTTCCCTTGCTTTCGATGCTTGTTCGGCATGTCGCCTTGCTGGTGGCACTGGGCGCGCCATCGTGTCTGGCTCAATTCCCAGTGACGGACGCCGCGGCTCTGAACCTGACGGTGGTGCGCTCGCCAGCTGACGGCAACATCACCATCTCGTACAAGGAACCCCGTGGAGCCTGCAAAACAGCCTTTAGTCACCAGAAACAGTACACCGGATGGGTCAATATTCCTGGTGCCTATTCGACCAATTTGTTCTTCTGGTTTGTCCAAGCTCGTCAACGAACAGATGAGCTGACCCTATGGCTGAATGGAGGCCCTGGTTCGAGTTCCTTGTTGGGCTTCTTTAGTGGCAATGGTCCCTGTGAGGTCATTGAGCAGGGTATCGATAAATATGACACCGCTGCGAGGGAATGGGGATGGGATAGAGCCTCCAACATGCTGTTCATAGATCAGGTTCGTGGGGGTTCCTCGAAATGCATACATTTCATCTACGGCTAACCCATTGTCATCTCCATCGTCCTCACCAGCCCAATCAAGTGGGATTTTCATATGATAAACCTACCAATGGAACCATACTTTTCAACACTGGCGGCGATATACGCCAACCACCGTTGCAAGGAATTGGCTCCTCTACGTCCTGGGCATATCTCAATGGCACATTCAGCACCACAAATTCCAGCTCTATGGCCAACACCACAGAAACGGCTGCCCTTGCTGTGTGGCATCTGATACAAGGCTTTCTCACGACTTTTCCTCTGCATCACAATGCTTCCAATACCTCGGTATCTGTCCACTTATTCTCAGAGAGCTATGGCGGGAGATACGGGCCGCTGTTCGCCGAAAAATGGGCGCAGCAGAATCAGAAACGAGTGACGGGAGAGCTGCGTGCAAATTCGACCGTGGAAGTTCGACTTGGCTCACTTGGCATCGTCAGTGGATGCGTCGATCAGGAAATCCAGGTCCCGTACTATCCAATCTTCGCAAACAACAACACCTATGGGTTCAAGGCACTCTCCGATGTAGAAGCCATCCATTTCTCTGCCAAGTTCGGTTCCCCGGATGGCTGCAAAGCCAAAATTCAGCAATGCGTAGCCGCAGCCTTGGCTTCGGATCCAAAGGGCGAGGGGGCCAACGCCAACGTGAACTCGATGTGCGCAGCCGCCAACGACGCCTGCTTCGTCATCGAGGAGCGTTATTACCACAGTGGCCGCAGTCCTTATGACCTGGCCGCGCCGTATCGTGACCCTAACCCCTCTCTACGATTTGTCTCCTACCTCAACCAGGGTCACATCCTCAAAGCCATCGGCTCTCCGATCAACTACACCATGATGAACCACCGTGTGTTCGACGTCTTCCAGGACACAGGCGACCAATCCCGCGGCGGCAGCATCAAGCGGCTGGCAGATCTTCTGAACCGAGGCGTACGCATCGGCCTCATATACGGCGACAGAGACTACGTCTGCAACTGGTACGGCGGAGAGGCTGTGTCCCTGGCAATAGCCAACCAGACTAGTCCTGAATACGCAGTTAAATTTCCCGCTGCCGGGTACGCACCCATCATCGTCAACGACACATACGTCGGCGGGCTGGTACGCCAGTACGGTAACCTGTCCTTCAGCCGCATCTACCAAGCCGGCCACTCGGTGGCGTGGTACCAACCCGAAACCGCGTTCCAAGTCTTCGCCCGCATCATGATGGGCACCTCGCTCTCCACGGGCGAGGCTATCAACCTATCCTTGTACAACACGACAGGCTCGTCTGCCGCCTCACACTCTGACAAGCTTCCCGCCATGCCCCCTGCAACATGCTACGTCTACATGTTCAACGAAACATGTGACGGCGACGCGCGGAGTCTTGCTTCATCGGGGACAGGCATAGTTATCAACGGTGTCTTGTACAGCAAGTCGGCTGACTGGCCCTTGGCAACGACGCAGCCTCTTTCCCCAACAAGCGGCAAAGCCACGTCTACGTTGGAGACACTCACCGGTGTCTTTATCGCGACAAAAACGCCGGATAGCAAGGCGCTTCTTGTACATATTCATATGAGCTGGATGCTCGTACTCTGCATATTCGGCATGCATCTCTCCGTAATAATCTTGTGAGCCGCACAACTAGCATCGATATTGGACAAAAGAAATTCGCGTTGAAGTTTCAGAGGTTGAACAGGAAGAGTTGTGTGAACAGCGGATGCAACTCTCACTTTGGTAATGAGTGTTGTCTTTTCTCAGCATTGGCATAGGTGTAGTTTTGTGCCTGCGCGGTAGGATTTGCACGGAATTACACCGATACTGCATTTTACCGGTGGCACAAGTCAGCGTCACCCTTCTATGACTAAGGACGTGCGTTGGTAGATTTGAGAAGAACCAAGTTGCTTTTTCTGTCGCACAGGTATTGTGGGGAGCTGTGCTACGGTGATGACCGAGAGAAGAAGAGGGGGGGGGGGATATTTTTGTCTTAATACCAACGTTTGACAGACGAGGGAGCAAACGACCGTGTAAATAAAGTGAGTGCCCGCCACGGTCCTGCAATGTAGGTTATTTGATCACTTCATGGCCACCGCGCGGGCCTGGTTTGGGAAAAACAGTCCGATACTGAAGTACTTTGCACATGGATCTGTCCATGGAATTGGGTATATTTTTTTAGTTTCTTTGGGAATTTTTTTTTTTCCATCCGCTACAAGGGTATCATGATGTATCTTGCTCCGTATTCCCACCATGAGCGCGTCTCTCCTGCTCCAGCACGACTGACTGGTCGCCCATGTGAACGTCTTCCTCGTCATCGTCCATATGGTCAATAGCGCGCTGTGTCTGCTTGGAGCGCTGGACCCGTCGCAGCATGACTTCGTCGGGGTAAAAGTCTTGGCTGAACTGGGCTTTGGACATGGTCTGGAGGGAACGGGGTCAGTAAGAAAGGGGGGGAGGGGGCTTTGTATGTTTTTAGAGGGAAGAGGGAAGAGGAGACCATGGTGACGGATGATTGGATTTACCTGACTACAGCCGGATTGTGGGCATTGAACGTTGCCTCGGGCAGGGAGGTACTCCATGATGGCGGACTTTTCAAAAGTGTGCTTGCACTTGGTGTGCGTGTATGGCTCTTCCATTTGGCGCAGTGTCAGCGGGCAGTTGAGACTGATGACTTCTCGCGCAACGGCTATGTCGTCGCTGTCTTCATCATCATCATCGTCGTCTGTTGTGCCTCGGTGGGCACTACTCGCGCCTGGTCGGGACATGACGGGACGTCCGTTGGCACGGAACCAGCGCGAGGCATCGGCCAGTGGAGGTCCATTCTCGCCGGCCGCAGCGTCGTGCCATATCTTCTTGAAGGCGGCGTAGTCATTGTTGAGCGCATATCGTTGATGAGGGGTGAGTGCTTCGTATTTGGCCTGCTTCTGGGCTCGAGCGGCAAGATATGTGTCCCGGGTACTGGGCACGGGCACGGGTGTTTCTTCTTTTTCTTCTTCTTCTTCTTCTTCTTCTTCTTCTTCTTCTTCTTGTTTGCCTACAGCTGGCAACGACTCCCCTGCTCCTGCTTGGTCTCTGGCGCGCCGTCGCGGTTTCCCTGAGCTTGGCACGTTCGCCGTGCTTGCTGTGGCGGCATCGGTGTACAAGTCCCCGAGGATGTCGGTTTGATCTTGCAGCTCGGCTTGATGGTCAATGACGTCGCGTAGTGACTCTTCGGATTCGTTTGTCAATTCATCCACGTCCTTTTCTAGCTCGGCGAGATGGGCCTCTAGTCGCTCTTCCTCGGCTGTCTTATCCGTTCCTTTTTCTCGCCGTCGCTCACGAAGACTGCGCAAACGGTCCTGCTGGGCTCCAAGTCTTTCGTGAAGGTCTCCTACGCAGAGGCCGAGCTTCCGGGTTGCATCCTTCAGCTGCCTCTCATATAACTGCGTGCCGCGGTTGTGGGAAAGTTCACCGAGTGCTCGGCGGCCAGCGTCGTTCAGGGGACATGACGGCGGCTGGTACTCGGGGAGGGATGCGGTTGAGGCAGGTTCACCCCTGGCCGGAGAGGAACCTGCGGCAGAGGGACGGCCACGGTTGAGGAGGTGGCGTGACATGATGTTGCCTTGTTTCGCCGGTGCTTTGCTTGGGTCTGGGCAGCAAGGATTGTCGTCGTGATGGCGATGGCGATGGCGATGGTGGACAGACGCGACGAGACGCGGTGTTAATTCGTCAAATTGTCAGGTTGTCGAGCCTCGCTGAAGGTGGTTGTTGGTTGGCTGAATCCCCACCATGTGGGCGGCAGCTACGGGCCACGGCTTGTCTATCTGCACGTGGCGCCATGCGCGCCACGTCCCGTCTCTGGCCATGACCTTTGCTTTCGATCGAATTCTGTGACCATGGACTTCATCCATCAGGCATCGGATCCGGGAATCGGTGGCGGCATGCTTGCTTGCCCATGGGCCATGTGCCCATGACCAGAGACATGACGCGATTTCAATCACGATCCATCATGTTAGTGTCAGATGCGATGATGAATGATAGTATCCAGCAAAGAGGGAAATCGGCATCGACACTGCCCGCGGCCTGATCCAATCCGTACATGGAGCGCGACGAAATCATCGATGACTTGGAAATCTGGGCATCGAGTGCCTCCCCGTCACCATCGTAAAAATAGAAGATGCTGCGAATGCACCGTGAAATGACCCAGGCGCTCCAGCCGACAAAAAAGACTTGTTGCTCTCGATTGAAACATGCATGGTACGGGCGCTGCAGACGCGCCTCTGGTGGCACAATGTATGTAACGTTTGTCGACGCTCACAGCAATACGTGAGATCGTCATGGGAGCTGCTGCTCATCGATCGCGCATCGGAGACCAGGCTTGGCGCCATCGGTCCAATCCGGTCGGTTTGCCCGTGTTAGTGATCCACTCTGGCTTAGACAGGTGGCAGACAGGTGGCAGGCAGGTGGCAGGCAGGTGGCAGGCAGGTGGCAGGCAGGTGGCAGGCAGACTAATAAACCTCGATCTCTAGGATTGCCTGTTGGAAATGGCGATCTCGAGGTCAGGAGGTGCGACGGCCCTTCGGCGAGCTGCCCGATCTCTGCCCATCCCTGCCGTGGCCCGTCTGATGCCTCCTCCGCTACCATCGGCCGGCTGCTTTCTTCTCACATTTCCCAATCTTGTTTATTCACTTTGTCTACAGCTAAGCCTCCCGTGCCTGTCTGGTGGATCAACGATCGGAAAGATGGCATTGCCCGTTTCCTGCTCTCATATCTTATTAGGCATAATCTCCCCCTTCTGTATTTTGTTCGCTGCCCAAGAGACACGCTCGTCGTCGCCTTACCTATGATCCTTGTTGGCGATTTCTACTCCATCTGATCCTTTTCGCTGTTTTTGAAACCCTCTGCAACATTTCTCTCACAAACCGCACGCAAAATGACGTCCAATGTCGAGGTTGCTATGAATCCATGGGAACTACAGGCTCTCAATGTAATTACCCCTTAACCTCGTCGCTTGTTCATCGACTTTGCGGTTGTTCAAGTTCTCACATTTGGCGGAATCTAACAATGTCATGTCTCTCAATAGTATCAATTCCCCGACGATTCACTGTCAGCTGTTGTTGACCTCAAGCAGGCCAGCGTCCCAGAGAGGAGCAAATGGCGAGCTATGGCAGACCCTGTCTTCTATCCAGGGCTGTACTCAAACAGCGGCTACGACTTGATGACTATTCTGGTCAGCAACCCCGTTTCCTGTCTATTGCTATGGGGGTTTGCCATGTCTTTTTTTTTAAATTGTAACTGACCAGTTTCCCAGTTTCGTCTCATGGGTCGACCAAATCCACAAATCGAGCTTGGCCCCGTTGATTGCTCTGTTGCTCTCGTGTTGTGTGATCTCGAATTGCCCGATGAGCCTATTGTCTACGCAGCCGATGCCTTCTGTGACCTCACCGGCTATTCAAAATCAGAAATCCTGGGTCGAAACTGCCGCTTCCTTCAGTCACCCAATCACAGCTCAAAAGCCAAGTCAAGTGCTGCAGAAAAGTCGCACGGCAAGACAGCTGGCTCACGAATGCGGCATGCCATCAATGACAGGAATGAAATTCAACTGAATGTTGTCAACTACCGAAAAAACGGCCAGAAATTCAACAACCTCCTCACCATCATACCCTTGACCTTGGACGACTCTGGCTACCAATACGCTGTTGGCTTTGCTGTTGAAGTCTCATAAAGGAAATTCCGTCGTGGACTTCAGATGTTCATTGCATATTACACACGACGTTCATCTCATATCGCCTAATGACTTTCACGTACTCCGTTCACAATACCCATACGCACAAAGGTTTCAACCTATACCCTGCATTGGCGTCGTATGTGCTTTCATGCACAAATAATTTCGGGAGTTCCTTTTCTCTTTTTTCCTCCTTTGTTCTTGCTACTGCGTCCTCATGATCATAACACAAAGGAGGCAACAGGGGCTCTTTCAAGTCTTGGTTCATGAGTACTAGCTCAACGGAGTTCCCATGCGGATCCGTCACTGACAGGCTTATACAAAACATTGGCTCCATGTTATGAAATCCTTTGCCGCGGTGAGCGTTCTTACACGTTCATCAAAGGTTCGGAGTTCACTTCAGGTTTATTTTGGGAGGCAAAATCAAAAGATCTAGGTGAACGCACTTAGCGACTCTGTTAGTCTGTACGAAAACCACACGTTCTAACGATTCGACGTGTTCGCATCAGAGTGTATTACGCGGGAAATACTATGATTTCGCATCGCCGCCTCTAGACACACCTGCTCAGGCGCTACACAGGAACTACTCATGGCTAGCTCAGTGAGCCATATCTTGCTCACTGAGCATCTCCTAAGCTAAACCCACTTAAACCTTAGCCAGGCCAGTTCCAATGGAATTATGCTAGGCAGACAGAGACAGAGAATTGTATGTACAAGTAATGCCAAGTACGTCTTGGTTCCAAGGCTTAGCACCTGCCTGTGAATAAGCTATAAGACCACGTCATGCCCTATCTTAAGCTCTTTTAAAACACCAAAGTATTACGCCAAGTTCCTAGGAAGGATTAGAAAAGGAAGGAATAATAAAAAGAATAGTAAGCCTTCTGCGAATAGTTTGAGGTGCGCTATGAGAAGGTTTTGTGGCACTTGGGGCCGAGAGAATGCTGGGACCGGAACTTGTATCCCCGAGGATACGCGACGATCAATAGCGCCGGTGAGTTCGACTCGCTAGATTGAAACAGCTATTGCTGACGAGGTTGCAGTACATCCTCGGGCACCACCTTGCAAGAAAGCTGGGTCTCACTACTGGACATTCCGATACATCATACGACCCAGTTACGCTGCGCTGCGCCTGCATGTGCGGGATTCTGCCCGGTGCATGTTTGGAGAGCTGACCTGCCGGTCGTTGAAAGACTCCAACAAAACACCAACAGAGCAAATAATTTTCTTCTGTTTCTGTGATAAATTAACTGTGCTACGTGACTTTGCCAGATATTTGCGACCTTCTCAGCAGTCATATCCGCCCGTAAGTGCATCTGGGTTATACTGCTGACGAAGATCCATCAAAGCTGGCAATGACTTATCTGACTCTTCAAAATACTTTGAAAGTAAGTCTTGAAAGTGGCGCGCCATTTTGCGATGTTTTTGAAGCTCATTACTGTAACTGCACAGTTTATTCTGCAGGGCTTCATTTTCCGCCTGTGCTGTTAGTCTTTGCTTTGCTTCAGTCTCTATGGAGCGATTCAGTTCGAGTAGCTGGAGAGATAGTCTGAAGTTTTCCGATTTCAGACGCTCAATCTCAGAGCTGAAACTTGGCTGGCCTTCGGGCAGACGTCTGAAGGCTTAACAACAATGCCCAATCGTTCGCCTACCGATGCCTCTATTAGAATGGAAGGTTCAAGTGAGTCGTGTCGCATACCAATGTGGCGAGATAGCCTCAAGCGGCATTCATCTCTTTCGCGACGGCGATCTGCATTGCTTTGACGGACCGTTTCCGACATGGGTCAAAATGACAAACTTGAGCAGGCGTGTTGATAGGTTAAATTTCTGCTAGTGACTCTTTGCACAAATGATCGAGTGTCTCGAAAGACATGGCTGCTTTTAGCAAGCCAGATCCGGAGCCAAAGCGTGAACGAGGAACGCGATGTTGGGCAATTGAGGAAACCAGAATAGACAAAAAATATTGTTTAGAAGACTTTTCAGGCTGAAACAAGCACAAATGGAACATGCCAGGAAAGCCCATCTACAACTTTGCATTACGGATCCGTAATCCTGAGTTGAGCATCGGCCCCACCCGCACGTGCAGGACCCCTCATCATGTACATCAAAGGTACGCAAAACATGGTGTATATGTATGTAACTGCTCAACCCCTCACGAAGGACTCCTCAACCCTCACCCGCATACCACTCGGCTGTCAAGCGTGCAAAATCGGGCGAGGCATCCTTCATGGGGACGTCGGCCCGGTTGAAAACCCTAATACGGGGCGGCGACTGTCTCGTGCGTGCGTGATAGGCATCGATGCGTAATCTCACACAGATTTGACCAAATGCAAGCCGTGAAACAGATGCAACAATACGGGACCGATGCTGTTGCGATCTGTCACAGACGCTAGACAATATTACCCACCCGTAGTCGTCGTATTCTTAGTATTCCATTCATAGATTAGTTTCGTGTTCTCCGGATCTGGAAGCTCAGATCGGTTTACCGCAGATATCCTAGCCCGAGTACGCACCGGCATGGCAAGACTCAACGGCTTTCTGAACAGGATTGGCGCGGCAGAATCGAACCTCTGCGAATGTGGGCAGCGACAGACCCTACTCGATTGTTCACGCGAAAAGCTGGGTAATGTCTCCTACTTCGTGGGTGGGAAGGCAGCATCGGATGGTGACAAATGGGCGCCAAACATGGAAGCGGTTAAAGCTACAATCAAATTCGCCAGAGCAACAAAGAGACTAGATACGAAATCAAGAACGACGGATTGAGAGGGCGTGATAAATGAGCTCAATTATCAGCATTGGCCTTGTCATTGGCAGACCATGCTTCAGCTGCTGTATGGCCTATAGTACAGGACGCTGGACACTTGGGGAATTGGCCCTCGAGATTCATAGCTTACTATGGATGAAAATCTGCCTGATAACGAAGCCATTACTGTTCCAGTCCCCGCAGTCGACGTGACAGCTGAGGTACGAAATAAGGCTTTGCAGGCCGCAAATATCACCCATTTTGTTGTTCAGTGAGTAGAGGCCAAATAATGCAGTGTCTGATGTAACATACTAATAATGCTCGCTCAGACTCTCCGATATGCGCACATTGATTCGCTCATGCAGACCATTGCAGACGTTTCCTACGACTCCAATAAACCTTGGCCATTTTGGTTTTTCATTGGGAAGATTGTTTCCAAGGCATCACTTGACGACGAAGATCGACTCGAGTGGTTCAATGCTGTTCGAGTTCGCACAAGAGAGTTCATTGCATTCTCCGACACGAGCATCCCAAACCAGGATAGACCAATTCATGGCGGAAGAGGTATAGAAGTTGTTGAGGTAGACTTCCCAAAACCGCAGCCAGGTGAGAATATCAAGTTATTCTGGAAGCCTGCCAGAGGTATCATCTGCCAGAAAGTGGAGAACTGTAAGTGCACAATGCTTGATCCTTGGTCAAATCCTCCAATTGTTTGTTTATCTAATCTTATCTTGTTGTGGTATGTACAGGGTTAGATTTTAAATCGGGCCCGAACTGTGACTAGAAAGGCTCAGATTATCATTACAACTCTAAAGAGTGCGCTAAAAATAATTTGGCGTACTCTGGAGAATAGCGCACTCTTTACGGATCCGTAGACAGTATAAAGTAAACTCTTCACCTATATCCACAGCTAACTTGTACCTATGTACGAGCCCTCGTCTTGAGTGCGCCAGCGCAACTGCCGACCGCGTCAACCGCCCTACTCACGATCACGACACAACAGCCAAAATCCGTCCCTCCGGCTCACCCCTTCCCGACCCGCGATAATCGACGTGACGCTCCTGCTCCCAAATCATCTCGCAAACGACAAGAGCATCGTTCGCCAGTTCTAGCCTGGTCACCCGGCCTCGCGGTCCTACTCGCCACTCCCGTTCGTCACATCCACGAGACCTTCAGGGATTGCTTACCATCTATACCCTGAAACCCTCCACAGCATCCTCACATTTCGTCGCCATGACGAATACATTACAACTCTCAACACTGGGTCCAGTCACACTTGAATGGGCCCTCGCCGAGGAAAGGAATGTCATCAAATTGGCCACCTACGAGCCCGCTGTTAACAGGTTTGTCCAAGATCTCTGGTCACAAAAGGTCACTCTCGAGAAACTGGTCAGATACCACATGAACCTGGGGATGCGGTACGAATGCACCGTGCTGCCGCCCCAGAACTGGATCCAAGGCGGTTTCAATGTCTGCGTTTTGGCGGAGGTCAGCAGCCTTGCAGGGAAAAAAACCTCCCAGATCATCCTTCGCTGTCCTATGCCACATAAACTCGCCGAGGCTCGATATCCTGGGACTATTGATGAGAAGATGGGTTGCGAGGTCGGGGCGTATGCTTGGGTTCAGGATAAATGCCCAGAGATTCCCATACCACACCTCTTTGGCTTCGGTTTAAGCAACGGTCAACATGTAAGGCTTACATTCCCCTTTCTTGCGCCATGGCATGTTTTGATGTCAGGAAGTTTACCCACTCAAAAAATATGCCACTGCTCGCCCGGATCGTTCGACGCTGCTGGCGCCTCGTCTATAGCCTGTTTCGACTTCCGCTCCTCTCCGAATACATCCAGAGCTATCCAGACTGCAATCTTACTTCAGCGTACATGTTGCTCGAATACCTTGGACCGGATACTGGCCGCATGCTTTCCAATACCTTTGATGCTGAACGGGGAGACTTGGAGAAAAGACAGCGTCTATTTAAAGGCATTTCTCGAATCATTCTCTCGTTAGCAAAGATTCCGCAGTCGAGGATCGGGTCTTTTTGCTTTAACAACAACGGGATCGTCACACTAACAAACCGACCCCTCTGCTGCTCGACCATGATCCTTGAGAACGATACTGGCGCTAGGTCTATGCAAAGGAGTAACACTTATACGTGTACCGATGCTTATGTTTCAGACATGCTTGACCTTCATGATCAACGATTCTTGAGCGAGCCAAACGCGGTTCAAGATGAGCAAGATTGCTATTTCCAGATATCGATCAAGACTCTCCTCCGACTCTATTCTCATTCCTTTATTCAAAAAAAAAATTCCGACAAGGTCCATTCCTCCTTCAGCTAACCGATTTTCACGCAAGCAATCTACTGGTTGACCAGGAATGAAATGTTACAGGCTTAATAGACCTTGAGTGGATCTGTGCTCTCCCCTCTGAGATGCTCCAGGTACCATACTGGCTAACAGGTCAGGCAATTGATGGGCTCACGGGCGAGAGTCTCACCGAATTTGACCAGGTCAGACAAGAATTCTTGCGCATATTCGAAGAAGAGGAGGAGTCATTTCGCGCTCATGCTTTCAATTTGACCCAGGTCATGCGAGAGACATGGGATTCAAAAGGAGTGTGGTTTTGGTATTGTCTATCTTCTGTTAATGCCATGTACTTCCTCCTTGAGGCGCACATATTGCCGGCGAGATCCCTGTCGCCAGAGACCGAGAGAATCCTCTCGAAATTCTGGAGTCGAGATTCAGAAGCTATTGTGAAGGCGAAGGTCGAAGATCGGAAGGCGTACGAGGAGGAGGTCCGCAGGTTGTTTCTGTGAATTATGAAAGAATGTGGGAGGCCAAGCAATGTGCCTTTGGCAGTGCATGAAGGAAGCGCTGCCCGGAGGCTCAGGTGATGGACGGGAAGCCATTGTCCGTGCTTCAAACAGTGGGTGAAAGATGGCTTCAACATGGTCCTCTCGAAGAAAAGAACGGGAAGGAGTAATGGCCCATATCGTACTTGGTTCGCGAATAAGGTAAGGGGTTCGCGAGACACGTGCGTGCCTCGCGTACAGGTGCACCCAATCATAGCGTAGCATTTTTCCCTTGTGGTCTACCTAATAGTTGCGTAAGAACCTACAAGGTGTGCTCAATACCAAAAGATCCGTCAATGCTAGCCGCTGCTAACATTGCACCTTACAATTGATTATAACGCCTGCCACCTAGGGCTCACTTCGTTGGCCCCGTCCACAGTGCCTCACAAAGTGGCTGTACCTCAAGAACTTGTTTTAGAAAGGAAGTGAAACCACTTAGGTTTTCCCTCTTGATCAAGCTGTAGTTCCTACCCTTGAGTCAATACTGCCTCTCCACGTGTGAATTGAATTCGGCCTCGTGAAAATATTCACAAACAAAATGAAAATTACATACGCCTCTTGATAAGCACGTAGAATTCACCTCTGAAGACGGGCCGATCGTCTCCTACCAGATGACAAGTCTGCATCTGGCTGAAGATCTGGTTTATTGTACTCCTCCTCCTCCCTCCTCACCTTGATCATGCGTTTCTTTTTTGTAGGCGGCTGGTCAAGGTCAGCAGCCCCTTTCGCTTCCATCTTCTGTTTGCGCAATTTCTTCACTGTCATTCCCTCCTTTTCCTCCTCTTCTTCGACCTTGACAGGCTCCGCTTTCACGCCAGGTACAACTTGCCCAGTCTTCTTCTGCACGCCTGGAGCGAAGCAACTTGTTCGGCCGCCCACGGTAATAAATGACAGCTTCAACCCGTTGGGAAGTTTAGTCACAGCGCCCTTGTCGCCTTTTCCCCAGCGGTAATTGAATAACCAGTGCTCCGGGAACTCATCCGAGTCGCCTAATTTGTCCACTGCTGTTTGACAAACATATCGAATGGCTTCGTACAACTTCTTGATCTCCGCATCACTGAAGCTATCACTGTACTGCTCCGGATGGAGTTTCGCCTGATACAGAGTCTCGTCGGCGACCCAGTTTCCTATGCCGCTAATCATAACTTGGTCAAGGAGGAGCGCCTTGACGGGGACGTGGCGGTTTTTCATCTTGCCGCGGAGGTAGTCCTCGGTGAACTTATCCGTATCTATGACGGGGTCTGGCCCATTCTCCATGAGAGGCGAGTGTTTTCGGATGTCGACGCCAGAACAATCGACGAGTCGAACTCGACCGAAGCGCCGAGCGTCTGTGAAGGCGACTTCTACAGGGGGTTTGCCGTCCGTCGTGAGTCGGAATTTCCAGAATTTAGGGGGCCATTGAGCGAGGTCACTCTCTTTGAGCTTCTTGTAGTAGTTTGTGTATGCTGTCTTCTCGCCCTTGATATGTACCCATCCTGCTCTAGTCAGTACGGGCGGTTGTGAGCCGATCTGAATTCAGCGGTAACACACACACCTGTCATTCCAAAGTGCATGACCAGGTGTGGAGGTTTGTCTAATATTATCCTGCGTACGATGAGCGCACCGTTATATGTTTCAAGGGGGTTTGGGGGCCTGACCAGAAATACTTTCCTTGACTGCCTGCCGAGACTACCTGTTTGGGGGCGGTTGTAAGTATGTAAGCTTATCAAGCTACATACGAAATAACACAGTGGCAAATTAAAAAAGATGAGAACTCTCCACCAAGGGAATTATCACATCATACTTTTTTCCCCTTCAAGGCAGCTTCAACAGCCGCACCTGTGGTTCCCACCTTGCCAAAGACATTGCCATCGTCTATGGCAGATGCGTCCTTGATCTTCTTGCCAACCAAGTGGAGGCGGAGAAAGTGAACGATACGAGCGACTTGCATTGACCGTCAGTAATAGCTCACCATTATGAGTGCAGGTGTTATCCGCACCTTCTGCTATCTCGGGCATCTTCGTTTTCATGAGACGAGTGAGAAGTGAGTGTGAGAGTGAATCTCACGTGCTGCCACGCTTCTTACACGAAACCCCGTGACCTGCTTACGTGACCCAGAGCTCCCGACTCCACTGCCTTCTCCACAACGAAAGACAATTTTGTTCGCGCCAGCAATTTTCTCTTCCACCTTCTTCTTGCTCCTTCACTACACACACAAACATCCCGAGCAGATTGTAAGTTTCAAATGCAATTGAGCTTTGCATCCCCTTTCCATCCTCGCTTCCTGATGACACAATCAAACCGCAAACTAGAGTCTTTGACCTCTTTCGGAATGAAAACTCTGTTTTTTTACACGTCAGTCTGAAAAGAAGCTGTCTTCTGACTGTCAAGAATCAAACATTGCAACTGTACCTAACGGAGCTGGTCGTGCTAACCTCGAATCTTCAGGGTCTCAAGTTCAAGTGAACAAACGAATGGATTCCTGTAGCTCGCAATTAAATGGTATGTGACACCGTCCCTCTGCAAACACACGTCGCCCCCGCCTGGTTCCTGATGATCATTTTCGTATCAATATACGCTGGAAATTACCGGCTGAGAATTCTTTCTTTGACGATATTTAATGGCTATTTCTGATTGTACCACGACTTCTTCACTCTTCATTGATGCTTGCTTTGGTTGAAGACGCTTATGCTAACATCCATCAAGATTTTTAGACAAGGTATGCATGCATGAACGAACGCACTCGTCCTGCACCAACCTTTTATGATGAAGCGGCACTGGGCTCCGAAGAAAAAGAAACCATGAGCAAGAAAAGCCACTTTGCGGCAGGCCTAGAAACCCTCGCCCACTGATCCGGCATCATCATCACTTGTCATTGCATAAGCTGTACATGCAGAGAAACTGACATTTGTCCAACAATAGTGTCTGGTATTGATGTGTTACGTCGTAGTGGTGCTGCATGCATCACAGTCTTTCAATAGTAAGCCATCCCCCCTTCACACACCTCCATCCCTCCTGCCTTCCTGATGATACAGATGACGAGTCTTATTCGAGTTTTCGATGCAGACATTTAATCTTTTTTATACCATTCATGCTTCACTGAATAAGAAAACACACACTTTTCACGTTGATACGAACTACTCGATCTGTTCCGTGCTAACAAGTAACAGATTTCCTACTGGTTAGTTCTTCCATCGCCATGTGCGACCAAGCCTCAGCCTGATGAACGCGAATGAAAATGACAAGCATATGTCTGAGCTTCGGCGGCGACGACAAATCATCCGCATTTTTTTCTGATTGTTACGGCGCTGCCATATTTTGGTGCCATATTTGTGCAGGGCATTCTGCTGACTTTACCAAAGACATTGGCAGAGCCACCCTTGCAATGAGCTCTTTATTCATGTAAGTTGTCTGAGCTTTGTTCTTCTCAATCACCGCTTCACTACTCATATGATGTTACAAATATCACGACGGTCAACTTAGCCATATGCATTGATGACAACGCCTGTGACAAGGCACCTTCTCCTGACACTCTTCACCTTCAACACTAACTTTTGTTGCTATTCAAACTTTGTGTCCCTGTACTAATTTGGAAAGGAATGATGTGACTGTAAAAAATTTGCGTGGTGTTGCGGTGTTCGGCGACGACGGTGTGTATTTATTACAAGCGAGCCACCGACGGCCACTGTGCCAGTGTCTATCTAGTCCAGGCTGCTACAAAATGAATCAGACAAAACTCGAAACGGAATTGATACAAAAGCGAGCGTTGTTTCTTTGTGTTTCTCCTCCCATATGCACTGCCCGTCCCGATTCCCTAGAACGCCCACCTCCCATTCCTTACATGGAGTCCTCACGCCTGCAACCTTATCCTGAATGCATCCAATGTCACAACAGCTGCGAAATACTCAAGAGGCGGAATAGATGGAAGAGTCAGCATCGTCAGACTGCGGGTTTGTGTCTTCACTTGGACCATTGGATTTTAGGATTCTGTGCGGCGGCACCTGAGACAGATATCAAGCGGCCTGATCTGATGACGCCGGTCGATGCTGATTTCCGGAGGCAGGGCTGCCAGGATCATGCCCCATTCGGGTCCAGAAGCCAGAGTGTCCGTCCACGGCTGTTGATATCCATCTGGAACTCGTCCACGTGCGCCTCCCGGGAAGAAGAACCCTCTGCCGAGAGCACCCTGTGGAGCTGAAGCTGAATCTGAATCTGAATTAACTCCTACTTCCTTCCTTCCCTGGCCCTGTGTATGAACCACCCGCGTCTAGTCCGCCTTCCTCGGCGTCACGACATGTCATCTATTTCCGTCGCCCTCCCATCAGGTTCCTTCTTGCATCATTCTCTGGAGGGGGTTGGGAGGGTGACGACCCGTCCAGAACGTAGATTGGAGAGAAAAGACGTGTTGAAGCAGCCCAACGGAGCTGCTTGATTATGTGTCCAAATGCGACTATCTTGTGCGAGAAAGATTGGGGGTGGTGTAAGGCCTTTGATGCACGTCAGATCAGAGTTTGTGATACAGAACAGTAAGGCACGTGATATAACGGGTTTGAAACGCCATGTATAAAATTAGCAAAAAAAAGACTATTCCAGTGTAAGCCCAAACATTAGCAACATGATAATTTCGACAGTAATGTGCACAGCCCCCGCCTGCTATTTGCTGTCGTTTCTCTCCCACCCCTGCATATTCATTCGTCCGTCCATCCTTTCAATCACTCTTTCTGCCTAGTGCCCGCCTCAACTATACCGGCGCAAGCTTCTTCTCGCTCGTCACGGGAGCCGCGGCGGCTTCACCGCCAATCACGCCAGCTTCTTGGGCTGGATGGATGCCTACCACCGTCGTCTTCTCCGCGGGAGATGGCGTGGGAGGGCTCACGTGGAGCTTGTCATCCTTCTCAGTGTCCTGAGCCACCAAGGGAGATGATGGCCCGGGCGATTCACCAGCCGGCGAGTTTGGCTCGGCCGGGCCGACGGCGCCGCAGACTTGCTGGATGACTTGGAACCATTTCTGGGCATCGGCAGGGGTGTGTGCCTTGAAGGAGAGCTCGGTGCTGCCAGTGAGCTTGGAGCTCACGGTGCCGCTCTTGTCTTTGCCCTTGACATGGAACTTGTCGGTGTTGGTCGCGCCAATGACGGCGTCGGGAAGGTACATGGAGAGCTCAGGCTTGGGATTGTGGCGAACATCATCAGTGTCTTTGAACTCGTGCAGCCACTTGGACGGGGTGACCACGTAATAGCCGGACGAGTAGCCCCACGACAGCTTGTTTCGCGATTTGCGCTCCAGGGAGCCTTCGATCAGGGGCTTGGTGGCGACATGGTCCATGTTAGGGAACTGAACCGACTCAATGGAGCGAGGCGGGTCATTGGGGTTGGCCAGGCGGTCCGCGCTGCGCTGCGTGAAGTTTTTCCACTCAAAGTTCATGGGAACGCACTGAAGCGTACCTAGCATGTCCTGGTACAGGGCGCGTGTCTTCTCGGCCTGGCCACCGGCGAGCTGGACAAAAGCCTCGACTGCCTGCTGGAAAACTTGGATGACATGGGCCTCGAAAGTCTGGAAGTTGTTCTGAACGGCAACGAGGTCGTTGTGGTGGTTATTCTCGGCGAGAACCTGATTGCTCAAGCGGTGCAAGACGCCTCTGTGGACAACATAAGGGTCGTCGCCAGCGTTTAGTTTCCCGCCGGCAGAATCATAAGACGCAGTCTGTTGGCCGAGAAGCTCAATCTGCTTCTGCGTCATGTTGCGTAGTTTCTCGACTTCTTTGGCACTGGTTTGCGCACCGCTCTGCAGTTCCTTGGATTTGTGCTTGATCTCCTTGTGAAGACGTTCGAGAATGGGCAAGACGGAGCCTTTGAGGCTTTTCTCAGTCTCGAGATTAGTATTGATTTGAGCCTGGGTGTTGGAGCGCATGTTCTCAAAGAATCCAGCAATGCCCCCAAGGGTCTGGTCGAAGTGATGGCCCTCGCGAAGCGGGTTGGAAATGGTCTGTCGTCGAAAAATCAGCGACTTGTTCGCCGCGCCAGTATATCACGGGAGAGTCGGGACCCAGCATGCCATCCATACCTTCAGAACCTTCTCATACTCCTTGGCGTGACGGCCGTGAACTTTCTCCACGGCAGTGATGTAATCCTCGAGATAGCCACAAGCATGCTTCCATGCCTGGAGACGCTCAGCGAGCAGTCCAGCCGTCTAGCAAAGTAAAGTTTAGTCGGATCCTCGTTTGCTTGTCAAGTACCATTGATTGCACTCACAGTATTGGGGTCAAAGTCGGGGACCGCATCGGCAGCATGCGGGCTCGAGCCCGTAGCATCGTGCGAAGACAGCTTCGTCGTAGCTGGAGAAATTGGAGTCGCCATTGTTACGCAACGAGACCTACGAGTGCAATCCGGAATAATGCGTAGATACGGACTGGACTGCTATATCGAGGAGGGGGAGGGGAGCTTTAGGGCCTCGTCGGGTGGAGTCAATTGTTTATTACCTAGTCCAGACTCGGACAAGGGGTCAGCGGTGAAACAAGAAGAACAATGCTGACAAGGGCCAACTCAGATATACAAGGTCGATTTCCAAATCTTGTGACGTACACGTAGCAGAGGCCTCACCAAAAAAAAAAAAAAAAAAAAAATTGAAGAGATTCGTTGGTGCGGCGACGGGAAAAAAACTGAAGCAAGGGAAGGGCCGCACAATCGAGATGAGCTACTTACGATTGATGTGTAAATGTGTAGTCCGTGAACAGCGCGTTATAACCGTCAATGTCGTGGCAACCAGATAAAGCATAAAGCATAAAGCGAAAAGCGCAAAGCGCAAAGCGCAAAGTGAAAAGAGAAAAGTGAAAAGAGAAAAGTGAAAAAGCAACTGAGTTGTTACACACGCCCCAAGACAGAAGTCGAAGATGGAGGAGATGAAGTATTTCTACGGAGCAGTCCAAGCAACCATAGCAGAGCCAGGATGCAGGTGGTGACGTCAATGGCAGGCTTCCCTCATCTCGGGCAGAAACCACCACAGAAACTAACTACCTGCCCTGTTTCATCGGGGCATGCATGCTAAAATAATGCGATTCGTACGGATTAGTCCGTAAATGCACAATGTACGTATGTAATCCGTAGACCCGCCGAGGTCATGGCCCGCAATCTTTCGGGCTCAACTTGGAAAGTCAGCGCGCTACTTCAGTTCGTGGCATTCAATACTTGTTCGTCAGTGGGCCCTTTAACAAAGTGATGACGAGTGGAGGGAGACCTCGATTACTGGCACTCATGTACATTCCTTTGACCATGTCTCCTTGTACTTGGCCCACCTTGTGGAGTCACGTTACCTAGGGGTCTGTATGTATCTCTAGTTTACTTTTATCTAATTGGATACATACAGACCCCTAGTTAACGTGACTCCACAAGGTGGGCCGAGTCCAAGGAGGTACGTACTGTCAAACGGGTCGACGGCACCTCGACTTGCCGGCATCATCAGATCGCCCCCGCGCCCCACCACCACGATGGAGACACAAACCACAAAATGCTCGTCCCTATTTCGTGGCGCACGCGGCACAGTCCGTCTGGGTGTTACACGTGTTACACTACGTCCGGACGTAACAGTATCGACTCTTCACGACATCGAAATTGAATCAAGCAAGGGTCGGTCTCCTTCTTCACGAAAACAAACATGTTGAAGATGAGACGTGTGCAGATGGTCTGGTTCTTCCGCGCAATCGTATTGATTGACTGTAATTTGGAACCGAGTATAGTGGTTCTGAGACAATTGCCCCCCCCCACGACAGGAGGAGGAAAAAAAAAAAAAACGCTTTCAAGGAAAATGCAACCCGCCTTTGCTCGTGACCCGCGCGTCAAATTAGACGAGCCTGTGTCCCCTCCAACGCCATGTGAGTTTGATGATGCCGCTAGTGAATTGCATCAACTTGCCTTATCCAAGAGAGAATGACATTGGTAAACAGAGAAGAAAAAAAAAAAAAATTACAAAGTCCGATTGCCCTTCTCGAACGCAAAGAAAATGTCCGGTGGTGGAAAGACAACCAGCCTATCTGCTTTCCGAGCTGACCGCCTCCAAGACAACGCCTCGTAGCGTCCTGTTCACATTGCTGCGATGTTCGCCAATTCGATCCTCGCTTATGGACCTTAGGGGCTCAACAATGTGATCAGTCGCCGGTGGAGTGCGTGGTGCGTGAAGGGCAGTCTGGTAGTCCGGAACCAGTCCTGCAGTGGGCTGCGCCCGAGACCGCGCCGGTGTGCGGACTGCCGTGGCATAGCTGGGAACGCGGTTCATTTCGGCAAACTCGGCCGGATCGAGATCTACATGCTCCGTTGAGTTTCTTCCCGAGTGGTCTTCCTCGCTGTTACTTCTTGTCAAGCCTGTCGAGGCCGACTCGGACCGTGGTCCGGATCCATGCGGGCCCCATGTCGGCGATACCCTGCCAGACGGAGGATGCGAGAGCATCGAAGTGTATGATCGATTCCTGTGTGAGGGATCAAGCGACACATCCGCCAATCGAGACGATAAAGCCGCTGGCGCAATCGGAGCTGCATGGCCGAGCGAAGCCAGGTTCTCGGCCGATCCACTCCTCGACTGAGCATAGAACGGGCTGCTGACACCAGATTGAAAGGCCGGTGTTTGGAATCCCGAGATATCCACGTCTTCATAGAGCTGGTCCAGGACGTGTTCGCCGTAGCCCGGTGGTGCAATCGCCGCGGTTTCGCTCGTTGCAACAGCGCCGCCTTGAGACTGATTGACGAGGTTGCCTTGTTCGTCAAACGGGATATTCGGTGAGATGAATATTGACACTGGCAAGGTCGCACGAAGCTGCATAATTCTGTCAGCGACAACAACAACAACAGCGACAACAACAACGACGACAACAACAACAGCAGCACAACTTTTCCCCACGTTGGTTGACAAACACACCTCTGAGATGTGGCCGTCGGGATTTTTAAGGGCCACGGTCAGCTTAATCTTGTGGCGAACCTTGATGCCATGGTGATTCAAGTCCTGGATGCATTGACGCAGTCGTTTGGGAAGGGGCAGCGGTTTGACTAGTGTCCAGCCCTCCTGACCAGTATCTTCTATCATGTCCTGCCAATGCTCCTCCCGGTTCACTTGAAAACGCCAGGTAGCGACCTCGCGTTCTGTGCGGTATTCTCGCATGCTGAGGCCCGCTGCGCCCTGGATCCAGCAGTCGCGTATCTCAATCATTTTGGCCGTGATATCGCCGACTTCGAGTCCCTTCAGAAGTGGGGTGAAACGCATTTCCATGTTGATGGTACCACCGAAAACGACAGCCTTCTGAGGTATTATGATGGAGTAATCGACCTTGTTGGGCCATATATTCTCCACGCTCATAGCGTGCAAGAACTCCAAAGCGCCGGGATCTAGGGTGCGGATGATACGGAGGTGTCTGTATGCATGCAGGTCATAGGCAAGCTTGCCACGGCCGACCGTGGCCTTGAGGCGGTACGTTATTGAAGCTTCCGGGATTCCCTCGACACTCTCGGCCGTATCTCCCGGCAACATGAACTCGAAGGGATATTCGTAGTTGCCTGCAGGTAAAGTCATGCTCTTGCCGTGTGGAGCACCGATAAACGGCTTCCACCGGTGGTCGAGTATTGCCGTAGCTTTGTCGACTTTTTGTCCCGAAACGCCGGGTGCGGTCGATCTATAGTCAGTCCATCTATGTAGGGAATCCAAGGTTAGACCTTGGAATTGTGGTACAACAGCGAGGATTTTCGAAAACAAGATGAAAGAAGCATACGATAAGCTCAGTGTGCCCACGAGGCGTAAATGAATGTCCTCGATGCGCAAAGGGGACGAGAGACAGAGAACGACGACCCCCTTGAGGAGTTGACCTGAAGACTCATGGTCGTTTCCTCGAAAGACGATGAAGTCTTGGTCCAGCCTGGACACGCGGCACAGTAATTAGTTAGCACAACCCATCTTTTACAGTCTGGCGAAAGGGGAGGGGAGGGGGGGGGGGGAGAAGTGATGCCCTCCGGTGGTGGTTGAGAGGCAGGGAGAGAGGGACGGCGCAATGTGGCGGCACGGGACTGCCACCTTCGCTTGGCACCAAAACGTGTGCAAGGAAACGTACCGAATATCAAACAGGCTATAACTGTTGCGACCCGTCACCGACGAGAACGGCTTGAAGGATGGCATGGTCTGTAAGCCCAATTCGGCTGCGCGAGCGATGACAATTGGAAGGCGACGACGGGTCGCGAAAGGGGGGGACTCGGGGACTCTTGCAACAACTTGAGAGAGGTGGGAAGAAGAAGAAAACACCAATGTCTGGCTCGAAAAGGTGATATGGGCGAAGGGGGGGGTAAGTCCGTATTAGATGGACAGACGACTTGGGAAAGGAGAGAGAAAGGAGTTTGCAACAGCAGAGAGGACCAGAGAGGATCCAGAGAGGATCAGAAAAGAGTGACGGGCGGCAGATTTGGTGGAGCCCGTGGCAGCCCGTGGCATCAATTACTCGAGGAAGTTGACTTGTTGACGGTTTCGACGCCAAAGCACATGCCAAATCTCGCCAGCCGTTTGTTGACTCTGCCTCTGCCCCCTGCCTGCAAGTGATTATGTATGTATGTCGTCCGTCTTTGGTGGTGGCTTGCAGGTTGCGCGTGGGCTCGGTTGGTGCCACAATTCGACAAGTCGACGCTCGGCCTCGTTGGCGCCACCACCTTTTTGGCAACCGTCTAATATGTAATACGGAGCAGACTGCAGACTGCAGACTGCAGACAAGCCACAAATTCTCTGATACAGATGCACCTTGTTTCAGACCCTGCCTTTCACTCGTCTGTGTCCTGACTCCTTGTCGATTGCGCCAGGGAGACTTTTCTGCCCGCCTCGATCGCCTCGACGGGAAGCCCGTCTACATGTACGTACGTACGGAGTAGTCCGGTCGGTCCGCCGATAACGTATGTACATGTATGTACAGCCTGTCACTGTACATGTATGTATGTACAGTGGGTTGTATGTATGTATGTGCTGGTGGGGCCAAATCCGTTTGACAACTTGATTCATCAGCCTGCCTGCCTGATATGAAACCTGGCGCGTCCGCGCAACGCCTCAGTCGATAATTCGCGCGAGCGCGCGCGACCCGCCAAGGCCGGATGACGGCTGTTTCTTGTTGGGTTTCTTTTTCTCCTTTCTTTGTTGGAGAGTTTCTACTTTCGGAACTGCCGCCGCAGGAAAGATCCGCTCTGCACAACGCACCATGCACAACGCACCATGCACAATGCACCATGCACCATGCACCATGCACACGAACGTCCGTACAAAATGTACGTGCCCTCAAATGTGTACTCCGTACTGTATTACTGTATGGTTATTGAGTTTCGAGGCCCCAGCCGGATGAGGAAGCAACAACTCTCTCTGGACTTTTTTTTCTTCGATGGTGGTCGTGAGATGTACCGAGTACCGAGTAATGAATGTATAGTGTGTTCACCATTCACCGACGGCGAAGAGTCTTCTGCCGGACGGCAACCGTAGAATGGACCAGCCACGTATCAATCCGTAATCTGGTGATCCGTATTATGCGGCCGTTGATGCGGAACGGGTTGATTTGTTGATCGCACGACACGACGAACCGTTTGGTGAGGGAACTGCGAAAGTAAAGTACGGATGTCTGAGCTGCGATGACTTGTCCAAAGACACACAATGTTCAGACTCGGGGGCTGCGAGAGGGGGCTGCGAGAAAGGACTTTCGCTGTTATTAAATTGTTTCCTCCTTCCCAAACAAATCCCGAGCAAACAACTGCCGATGGCCGCCATGTGCGCAGCATATTTGCCTTGCTGGGCCGGCGGAGTTGACGAGCTCCGACTTGCCGGCATGGCCCGCTACGGACTACCTAATGTGGGTAAGTACTCCGTACTGGGTGTGCAGTTTGTGGTGTGGCCGTGGTGTGGCGGCCCCCCCCCCCCCGAAGCCAGGCGGCGCTAGAGCAAAGCAACCAACGCACACGGACGAGGCAGGCAGTCCAGTCAGTCAGTCCGCGTCCGCGTTGCGCCAGCGTTGCGCCATTATCAATAATGCTAAGCTCCGCTCCGACAAAGATAGACAGGGATCACGATACGATCGTGGTTCAGGTAATTTCGAAAACGCCGCCCGCGACCCCTCGGAATCACCCAAGACCCACTGTACATGCTCCGTACATAGTCCGTACATACAACGCCAGGTGCTTTTTTTTTTCCGCTATCCTGCATGCCCACTTCCTTATCAGAGCAAGATGGAAAAAAAGGTAACAAGAAAAAGTTGCGTAAAAAATCATGTAAACGGGCCCCAGACAAACAAGAATGAAGTCGTCGACCTATTTTTTGAACATGAGAGAATTTGTTGCGCATCCATTCGTCCTCATCAGTCTCGGTGAAGAAAAAAATGAACGTCAAGCACATGCATGCAGTGCAGGTGTACTCCGTAGGTTCAAATCCTCGGCAAGTCAAGCCCGGCTCTCGGCCCATGGCCAAAGCAGTAACCCGTACATCATTTCTCGCTTTCATTTCCTGGCCAGTCTGACGAGTCCTGTTGTCTGTCGTAACAAAGACAGTTTCAAAAAAAGATGGAAGAATGAAAACAGTGTTCATCTACAAATGTCGGGCCCGTCCCACGGCTCCTTCATCAGGAAGAGGCTGAAATCCCAACCTTGCGCCGGGATAATATCTTAGTGTCAGGTAGGGGTGTAAAAAGATGATAAAAAGCGTTTAATTTGGTCAATCAGAGGTGCAGACAGCACCTAACTTTTGTACCTAAAAGGTACATAGTGCGCTATAGTAATAACTAGTTTATAAAGGTACTTCTAATATATTGTATTTACTAATGTCTAACCTTATGTTTTATCCCTATTAATATGCGCTACCCTTATATAACCTATGCTTTAAGGGAGCTCTCCCTAACACACCCCCCTTAGCTAAGATATCTATTAAAGCTAAAGATTATAAGCATAGGAAAAGATTATAATAATTTTCTAGTGTTATAATTAAGTGGGAATTTCCTATAAGCTAATCTAGTAATAGAATTCCTTATATATTTACCCTAATAAAGGCTTTATAAAGCTATTAGTAAGTATCTTAAAGGTCTTTAACTAATTTACCTTAATATTACCTAGGGTATATTACTCTTAAATCTATATTTAATTTATATTAAGATACTTTAGACTAGTTTAAAGCTTTCCTTCCTTATATTCTATAATATAAATTATTTACTTATTATTACACTAGATAATTAATAGAGAAGGGACCTATATACTAATATTATAAAGTAGTTTACCTAGAGATATACACTCTTTTACTCTATAATTTAATATAAAAAGCTTTACTTCTATACTTAAAGTTATTATATAATACTACCTTCTAGACTTCTAATTAATTATAGCTTTATATATAATAAAGATATAGCCTTATGTTAATTTCTAAGTATTAGGGTTATTACTAAGAGAGGCATTAGTGCTAGAGAAAAGTATGTTAAAGCTATTTGCTCCTAAGTATTAAATATATAGCTTCCTTATATTCTAAGTGTATATTAGAGTAGCCTTTATAAGCTTAATATGCTTTATTAAAGGGTTTATTATAAAGGAGGCTAGCTTTAAAGCTATAAAGGCTATATTAGGTCTTCTAATAATGTAAAGATAGACTAAAGAGCTAATAACTACTCTATAGTAATTAATCTCTTTATTAGTGGCCTTGCTGTTATTTAGGATAATTATAGCTATTATTAAAGGTATTATAATTAAGCTCTTTAAATTATTATTAATAATATTAGGGATAAACTTCTAAGCTATCTTTTAAATATATAATTCCTATAATAACTATATCTCTTTAGTATTATAATTCCTAATAATTTTAATACCTAGGAACCACTTTAAATTACCTTAGTCTTTAATATCTAGACTATTTATTAACTACTTATATAGCTCTTTAAATTCTACTTTAAATCCGTTTAGAAATAGTACTATAATATTATTTACATAGAAAAACAAGATAAATCTGCCTTTTATAAAGATATATAAGTCTTCCTTTCCTTAGATAAAGCCTAGATTTAATAGGAATTACATTAGGTATAGAAACCATTATTAAGGAGCTTCCTATAGCCTATATAATACTCTAGTTATCTTCTAGAGATAACCTTATGTATTTATACCCTCTAGTAGCTTATAGAAGATAAGTTCTTTAAGTTCTATATATAAGAAGGCATTCTAAACATTATATTAATATATATTAAGATTATTAGCATAGCAAATAGCAAGTAATATATATAGAGATTATAAAGTAAGTATAGTAGTGTAGTTATTAAGGTTATCCTTTAGTTATTAGTTACCTTAGACTACTATTTAAGCCTTAAACTCTATAATAATACCTTTTTTATTAGTTTTATACTTAAAAACCTATCTAAGGTTAATAATCTCTTTAAGATTAAATAATTTATCTAGTATATCCTCCTAGTAGTTTAAGGATTAAAGCTTTAAAAGCTCCTTTATAATTGCTTTTTTCTAGTAGTTATAATACACTAAGGCTATTACCTAATAATAATATATAGGTTTTAAAGGTATATCTTTAATATATAAACTATATTAAGTTCCTTAAAATACTATTAAGAAAGCAGAAGAAAACTATACTTACTTAGCTTTCCTTATTTCCTTTCTTTAATATTTCCTAGTAATAATATTATTTATATTAATACTATTATTATAGGGACTGTAATTCTCTATAGCCTTACTGCCTTTTATAGTAAATTTACTAGTCTCTATAGTAGTTACTATATATTTAGCTATTACCTTACTTATAAATTTATTAATCTTATAAAATAGCGTATTATTACCTTATACTTAAAGCTCTAAGTTCTCTATAGTAACTAGCGCTTTCTAAGAGAAGTTAGGAGAGGTTAAAAGTGCACTAAAAAGGTCCTCTTTATCCCCTATTATATAAGGAGGCGTTTTTACTTTAAACTGCTTATTTTCCTAGCCTATAGC
Source organism: Epichloe festucae Fl1 (assembly GCA_003814445.1). Taxonomy (NCBI): domain Eukaryota; kingdom Fungi; phylum Ascomycota; class Sordariomycetes; order Hypocreales; family Clavicipitaceae; genus Epichloe; species Epichloe festucae. The sequence goes on along the minus strand of CP031385.1, from coordinate 4,571,978 downwards.
TAATAGTAAAGAGATAGGATTATTCTCTTTAAGCTTTATTCTAATATAGTCTTAACTAATCTCTTTATTAAGATCTTTAGCTTTAAGCTCCTTAAGTAACTTAATTATTAATATTTTCTCCTATTAAGCTAATTCTAGCTTTTTTTCTAGCTTAAAGAAGGAGTTTTTATTAAACTAAATATATGCTAATATAATAACCTTATAATTATAAAGCAAAGGCACCTATATAATATATTATAACTTACCTCTATAACTAATAAGGTATCTAATATAAGCTTTTTACTCTAACTATAGTATTGCGTTATGTGATTTAATATGCTCTAGAGCCTTTATTATTATTAAAAACGCCTTATATCTATAAGCTTATAGATATGTAATTAAAGGCTTTTAAACCTCTAATATCTATAAATAGGCTAGGACTATTTTCTATACCTAATTTCACTAGAGCTTATAGGGTATAACCTAATTTCTATAATACTTAAAAGGTATTTTATTTAGTAAATAAACTACTATATTAAAGACTTTATTATTAAGTTTTAAAGGAAGGTAAGCTTTAAGGCTTAATATATAAGCCTTTTACTTAACTACCCCCCTAGATCTCTTTGCCTTTCTATTTTAACTAGGTATTAAGGGAGCTAAATTATAGACTATAATACTAGTAAAGGCTATCTTATCTCTTATACTCTCTATAAATAAAGCCTTTTTAATATTACTATATAAAAAGCGTAGTTAAACCCTAAATTATATATATAGGAACGCTATTATTATATAGAAGCTATTATAAATTCTATCTTTAGTCTTAAATAAATAAAAGAAACACATTAAGGTTATAAGGCATATAAAAGCACACTAATACCTATTACTATTCTAATAAGAAAAGTTATAATAGTCTAGATTAACTAAAAGGCTATATCTAGGTCCCTAAGGAAGCCCTTCTAGTATCTGTATAACCTATAATCTCTAGCGCTTAGCCTTACCTATAGCATAGATTTTGTATTCTATAAGCTTAGGTCCTATTAATTTAACGCTAAGAGTAGTGTTTATAATCTCTATAAAGGCTTTCTTACCTAGATAGCTATATTATTAATACTAAAGCTTTATATCTCCTTTTATAGGGGGCCTTAGAGCTTTACTAGTTATAGTGTAAGCCTCTTTTAGATTATTAGAGAGAATAGATAATATATAGAGCTTATTAATATTATAAAGCTTAGTAATAAGGCTCTTTCCTTAGAATAGGAAGCATTTCCTTTAATTCTAATAGATCCTTGCTTTTATAAGAATTATTACTAATACTAGGTTAACGTGAAATTCTAGAATTAGTAAAGCATTATGTAATATAATCCTTCTAGACCTTTATAATACTAGATCCGTAACTAATATATAGACTAGCCCTTAGCTAAGGGATAGATAGACTATGCCTCTAGCTCTAACTTCTATTATAATATTCCTATTAAATTTAGACTATTTAAACTAATAAATATTATTAAAGATATAAATATTAGCCCTAGAATTATAGATAACTATATTCTAATTCCCCTCTAAGCTATTTATAGTATTTAAAGTTAAACTAATAATCTTCTTTAAAGGTTAAGAGCTTTATAAGTATATAAATAATAATATATTTATAGTCTTCTTACCTAGAGTTACCGCAAGTAAGTTATTTATTAGAGCTTATAAAGGGATAATAATATTACTACTTTTCTCCCTTTTCTTAGGCTTCTAACTTATAGCTTTTAATCTCTCTTATAGGTTCTCCTTAAGGTATCTCTTAATATTATCTTTAGAGTTCTTTCTAACTTCCTAATCCTTAGGAGTAGCCTCTAGCTTATAGAGAGCTTTAAATAAATTATAGGATTCCTACTACTTTAATACATTATAAATATTATAACTAGAGTATCTAGGGCACTTCCTTTGCTTTAATCTATTCTAACTATTTAATCTATTAGTAGTAATAGTATTATTAGCTAATTTTATTATTATTAAGCTCTAAGGAGCTTTATAATCTCTTTTAAACTTACTAACTACCTTAAGGAAGCTATAGCTCTTTCCTTTATTAAGTAAGTTATTCTATTTCTTCTAGAATGCCTTAAATTTACTTTAAAGAGAAATAATAAACTTATATAGTATTATCTCCTTAGTTTATTAAGTCTTAAGATCTAGATAATTCCTCTATAGTATCTCTATTATTATAGCTTACTTATACTAATTATAAGTACCTTTAGCTTATAAGTAATTATTAAGATAATTCTTTACTAGGATAAGTATCTTCTTAGTGTTTAGCTTATATTAATTATAAAGAAGCTTAAGTATCCTATAGGTATAATATTAAACTAACTCCTTTTCCTTTACTTTAGTATTAAAGTTAAGAGAGTCTTATATATTCTTTAAAAGGGTTTTATAAATATATTCCCTAATCTTTAGTATTTACTTTAATAGGTTTATATACTTTATAAGGTTAAATTAAAGCTCTTTATATTTAAAGTTAAATTAGTCCTTTATATCTTTATAGGTAATCTTCTAATCTTTAAGAGCGTTAGGGTTATCTAGCGTAATCTCTAGTCTTAGGCCCCTCTAAGGGTATATAAGTATTATAGGTTCTTTAAGTAGTTTAACCTTATTAGGGTTAATATACTCCTAAATACTATATAATTCTATATAGTTCTTAACTTAGGCAAACTATTTAATCTAATCCTTCTCTAATAATAATACTATATTTAGAGTTTCTTTAGATATCTTAAAGGGGAATGTATTAGTTAATTAGAGCGTAAGATAAGGGTTTTAACTAATTAATATAACAAAAGGGTAATTATCTTATAATATAGGTAAGCGTTAATTAATAATATTTAATAGAGCTTATATCTTTAATAATAATTAATAAAAATAGTAATTAAAGCCTCCTAGGCTTATAACTATTAGGTACAGGCAATTGTACTCATGTAATTGTAATTGTTTGTAATTGTTTTGTTTATTTTTATATCTAACTTATAATTAAAGATATTATCATATAAATTACGTAATCTTATAGAGTAAAATTCTAAGATAAATACTATACAAAAAAGTGGGTCTAAAAGTGGATCGTTTGGCCGTAAATTAGAAAACAATATTTTTACCTGTTTTTACTGCTAAAATGTAATTGTTTTTAGTATTTCTAATTACGGACGAAGGGCCCACTTTTGGACCCACTTTTTTGTATAGTATTTATCTTAGAATTTTACTCTATAAGATTACGTAATTTATAGGATAATATCTTTAATTATAAGTTAGATATTAATTATTTAAGAAAAACGAACAATTACAAGATGTAATTGTTTACAATCCTCTGATTAGGTAAGGGTATAAAAAGATAATAAAAAGCGTTTAATTTAGTTAATTAGAGGTGTAAATAGTACCTAACTTTTGTACCTAAAAGGTACATAGTACACTATAGTAATAACTAGTTTATAGAGGTACTTCTAATACATCGTATCCACTAATATCTAACCTCGCGTTTTATCCCTGTCGATGCGCGCTGCCCTCATATAACCTATGCTTCAAGGGAGCTCTCCCTGACACTTAGTATTCATCCATATTATCTGTCCATCTTTTCAAAACAACAACCCTTGACCAGCGGCTCCTATCGGCCTACTCCCCCCCCCCTTTCTTCCTCATCAAACATGTGAAATTCCCGCGGGAATTATACCATTTTCCCGACCCGACTTGTTCGTTCACTCAACACACCCATGCTCAACCAACGCGTGGGTCCGTGGTACCATTTCTTCTAGGTGTCATTCCAAGTCTCAACCGCGCAGGGTAGGTGGACTGAGGGCTCAAAATGTCCGGATATCGGAGACGTTTGGACGATCTCGGCGATGAGCCACGTTTGACATGGTCCCCTGTCATTCTCTTATTCATTGATTGACTCACACTTACATGTACCTAGAAAAAGTGACGGGCACCAAACTGTAGATGTGTGCGCGTCGTCATCTTTCTTCGAAGCACATGTCAAATGTTTCGCGGCCTGGCCTTCCTTGCTATCTCGGTTTCTTCGGAAGCGTACCTGCGGCCTCTCTGTAGGTGCGGAGAGACGCGTAATTAGGATGCGCGACCACTCCGTTTGCCAGTGCTGTCCGCCAGATGTGACACATGTCAAGAAACCTGCCTCGATATGTTATCAACAACAAACGCTTGATTAACCGATAATAAGACCCGCGCGGCCGGGAAAGATGGACGAGACCCCGTCATAATACGTGCCAGCCTCAGGATAGCTGCTAGCTTGAAGGCTATACAATATCCACAATAAATGGCTTTGATTGCAGTCGCGAGTCACTTGACACCGCCACTCCATCAGATAGATGTGCCAGGTCGGTTCCAGGTCCTCACATGGCCTACATGACTTGTCAGCCTTTCTCTTGCCCTCAAATATGTCGCCTAAAGAGTATGGACGAACCGTCTTTGCAACTTGTGATGATGGCTTCTTCCGTGAAATCCAACCAACATACTGGATGAGTGTCGATCACTGTGGTCTATTTGTACTGATATCAGAAACATGTGCACACTGGACATTGATTTATTTGTAACACTGACCAGAACGGGCGGCAGAATCGGAATTCTAGACCGTGGCTCCACGGCATGAGAGACACCATCACCATCGCCGTCATCTTCGCCGCCGAGGCCAGAGTTTGATCTCATCCAATTGCCGAGAGGGCTGGCCGCTTCACTCCGGGGAGATGCCCCAGATGGGCCAGAGACGGAACCTCTCTGCCTCGCCGAGTTCTATCTTCGTCATCAGTCTCACATTTTCTCTTTTTTTTTCATGGAGTGACAAAGCCAAGACGCGCGCGCGTGTCCATGTGCAGTGGGTACAGTTGTATCTTACCTTTGGTCGGTGAAGCATTCCCGCATTGAAGTCCCAAAGACACAAACGACCATCTTCACCAACACTGCCGAATCGATAGGTGCGCTCGTCGCACCTCCAGAGGTCGAATGCGAGAGAGGAGACCCATGATTGGTGTCCTTGACATCGCGCCACCAGTGCAGAGTCGGCGGCGGACCAGATGGAAATCAAGTCGTCTTGTCCACCGGTCAAGACGTACTTGCCATCCGGCGTCCAGCACACGCAGGTCAATCCCCCGTAGTATGAGAAGAACAAGTCCAAAAGTCTACTGAATGCATGAGTAAAAGATGCTTTTTTTCCATGACGCCCCCCGCCCCAGCAAAAGACAAACTTACTCTTCCTTGAGATAGTCTATCAATCTCAGAGTTCCGTCCTCGGATACCACAGCCAGGTGGCGGTTGTCTGGAGAAAAGGCCAATGCATTGATTCGCTGGTTGGAAATCTTCCATGCCGCTACTGGGTTCGTCTTCTGGTTCTGCGAGTGCACCGACTTGTTGATGTGCATCTTGGTGCCGGGTTTGACGCCGTTCTGACCATCTCCTGACTCGCTCCCGTTGACGCTTTGTTCTTCCTCTTCGGGGATGAATTGCCCGTCGTCCTTTTCTTTATCGTAAACTACCAAGGAGCCGTCCATATGCGCAGCCAGGAACAGATTTTCCGAACCTGGAATCCATTTGATATGAGAGACGGGGGTGTTATTGATGATTCCCTATTAGAAATGTCAGATTTGATCCGGTCATCTCGATAGCGCCAGGTTCCACGTACATTCTTGTTCATACGCGTATACCTCTGCGAGATTGGTTCCCACCAGATGATCTCGCCCGTTGAAAATCCCATAATGACGTCGATGTGGGATGCGCCTTTCGTAACCATGTTGACGTCATGACATAAGCAATGTGCCTTTGTGAACAAAATCTTTGTAAAATAATCTTGCTGTTATCACGAATTAGACCCTATTCACGACGGACTTCTGGGAATGGAAAGATCTAGTGGCTTGCCTTGTTGGGCGATGACAAGTCCAACCACTGAAAAGCTCGATTGATATTTGCAAAGGCAAATATACCGTCGTCGGGTCTGTCTGTCATTCTTCTCGAGAGACTCTCGTTCACGATGACTCGGGAGATGAAGGACGAGTTGCTCTTGGTCACGTTGTTTTTGGGCTTTTTGCGCTTGTTCACGTCTTTTGTGTGTGATGGGACAAGCAACGAATTTCCTTCCCCAAATGCCGGTGTCGATCCCATGGTGATGGAATTCGGCGCATCACTGGTCGAGGGAGCCCGTCCATCTTCACTGCTCATGCCACCTTCGGTAGAGTATCTTCCGTCGCCAGACTGGTCCATGCTAGAGCTTGCACCACCTAGTGACAGTGTAGTCGCAGCAGGTCCTCTGTAGGAGAATGGGGGTGGTCGAGATTGAATCCGGACCAGGGTCATCGTGGTGCCTACAGAGGCGGATTGTGGGTTGGTCGCTAAGGGGTTGGGGTTCACAATAGGAGCTTCCGATGGGTGCGGTGGAGGTGTCGCTAGGTGTAAATCTTCTTTGAGGACGTAGGTGCCTTTGTGGTTGATCCGGTCAGCAGGTCGTGTCGGCCATGTTCCATCATGGTTCTGCTCCAAGGCTGGTGCTCACAAACCTTCTCCTACGAGAAACTGCCATTCCGGCCCGGTAGGGTTTGATATGGTATTATTTGTCTCTATCATCGGCACGATTCCCGTAATACCGGTCGCGCTGTAGGGACCACCAATAGGGTATCGGGGTGGAGGAGGTAGAGCACTGTGAAAGTGGACGTCAGCCATGGGGCCTTGGGAGAAAGATGAAGGGAAAGAGAGTGCGCGAGGAAGGCCAAGGGCCATTGCGTGGGTTCGTTGACACTTACATGAACATGGTGGCGGTGTTTCCTCGGCCAGCTCCAGGATACAGCCGGTCAATACCGCGCAATTTCGCGTGTAAGTCGACGCTGCGACAGTGCGACAGCATGCGATTATGCGATCGTCTCGTCGCAGACAAGAATGGGGATGTCGTCTTGAGGGTCCAGCGTCACAGCGAGTGGGGGAGCTCCAGGGTTGGGTTGGTTGCATCGACTTCAGCGGGAGGAGGTGCCGGTCACTTGTCGACCTGGCCTCCTTTATCCGGAGCTGACCTGGGGCTGTTGGGTTCGTTGGTTGGTGTCGAGTGTGGGGCACGCCTGTCAGAACCCATGCCATTAAATCGATAGCATGGGACTCGTGGGAGGGATGCTTCGCAGAGCGTGACGTTGCGTGACAGCGCGGCGGCGCGGCGGCGTGTTCGTTGGGTCGATGATGATCCGTCGCGCATCCAATTGAAACATGAACATCGCCGTGTTGTCGTACTATGACGCGGAAATGGGCAAATGGTTCTTGCCTGAGGAGCTGAGGAAAGGGAGGGGGGGGGCACTGACACATTGACGTTGGCCTGCACTTGCCTGCACTTGCCTGCACTTGCCTGTGCAGCATTATTACAGTCCGTCGGCGCTGGTCCTACAGTGTAGCACGTCCCATTTGGCCGCTGTGTGGGCCTCCAACGGCGTGCTCAAAAAATCCGGTCAACGACGTGGATGAGCGGAGGTGGATTGGATTTCGGTTCGATGCCCAATCTTCTTCCAGGTGTAATTTAAAAATAAAAAGCAAGCAAGTTTCTCCCAGGCAATCCTCAATCCTCTGGTACCACCCCCCAGCTCCGTCTGTAATGACCAGACCCGACTTGAAGCATTGTCATCAGCCCGTCTCCGGCGTCACCTTTCCTCCTCCGCGATCCGATAACGACTTGACGCAGTACACAACGCAGCCTCCGCCATCATCGGGGACATGGCTCCGCGTTAAAATTGCCGCAGCCGAGGTTTCATCACAGCTTCGATAGCTCCGCAACCATGACGACAGGTAAGGCTTTCAGACGCAGACTTGACACCTCCTGGTAGTCAGCCATTGCTGGTTCCATCGTACTACATACTGACCTTGAGCTCTCATCAGTTCGTGTTTGTGTCTGCGGAGACGAGAGCACTGGAAAGTCCAGCCTCATTGCCTCTCTTGTCAAGGACCAATTCGTGAGCAACAAGATTCAGCCTGTCCTGCCGCAAATCACCATACCGCCAAGCATCGGTACTCCTGAGAATGTCACCACGACCATTGTCGATACCTCTGCCCGCCCACAAGACCGAACAACTCTACGGAAAGAGATTCGAAAATGCAACGTCATCCTCCTCGTCTACGCGGATCACTACAGTTATGAGAGGGTCGCCCTTTTCTGGATGCCGTATTTCCGCTCCCTTGGCGTCAACGTTCCTGTCGTCCTCTGTGCCAATAAATCCGATCTCGCCGGCCAGGGGAACACGCCTCAGATAGTCGAGGAGGAGATGCTGCCTGTCATGGCTGAATTTCGCGAGATTGATTCGTGTATCCGGGCGAGTGCCCGCGAACACAAGAATGTCAATGAGGTCTTCTTCCTTTGCCAAAAGGCGGTGACACATCCCATAGCCCCGCTGTTCGACTACAAAGAAGGGCGTCTCAAGCCCGCTTGTGTGGCTGCTCTGAAAAGAGTCTTCTTCCTTTGCGACAAGGATCAGGATGGCTATTTGAACGACGATGAGATGCGAGAGTTCCAGGCTCGGTGCTTCGATAAGCCTTTGACCAGCGAGGACCTCGACAACATCAAGCTGTCCATTTCCAAAACCATGCTGGGTTCGAATATGGAAAGGGGAATCGACCAAGCCGGATTTCTTCAACTGAACAAGATTTATGCTGAAAAGGGTCGGCACGAAACCATCTGGATCATACTCCGCAAGTATCACTACACCGATAGCCTGAGCCTTGAAGATAAATTCTTGCACCCCAAATTCGACGTTCCGGAATACTGCTCATCAGAATTAAGTCCCATTGGCTACAGATTCTTCGTCGACTTGTTTCTGCTCTTTGACAAGGACAATGACGGCGGCCTAAATGACCAAGAGCTTGAGGCTCTTTTCTTACCTACGCCCGGTCTGCCAGCCTCTTGGGTAGACTCAGCTTTCCCTTCGTCTACAGTCCGGAACGAAGCCGGTCACATTACCTTACAAGGCTGGCTGGCACAATGGAGCATGACAACCTTCCTTGAACCAAAAACAACCATCGAGTATCTTGCATATCTAGGCTTCGAGTCGCCCAATGTCAAGGAGGGAATAACTGCGGCTCTCAAAGTCACAAAGTCCCGCAAGCGCAGACGACGGCCCGGCAGAGTTGAGAGAAATGTGGTTCTCTGTTACTTGATTGGTGCTCCCGGAGCTGGCAAGTCCTCCCTTCTCGATGCGTTTCTGAACCGCCCGTTTGATGGACTCTATCATCCAACCATCAAACCCCGTCGTGCGGTCAACAGTGTCGAGCTTCCTGGCGGCAAGCAAGTCTATCTGATTCTCGAAGAGCTCGGCGAACTGGAGCCTGCCATTTTGGAGAATCAGTCCAAACTTGACTCGTGTGATTTGATCTGCTATTCGTATGATTCTTCTGACCCCGACTCCTTCTCGCACATTGTCGACATGCGATCAAAGTATCCACAACTTGACGAGTTGCCATCTGTGTATACCGCCCTCAAGGCGGATAAAGACAAGACAACGCAGCGGAGTGAATTGCAGCCCGACCAATACACATCGTCTCTAAACATGAATACGCCACTTCATGTTAGCGTAACATGGAACAGCATCGCCGAACTCTTCGTTGCCCTTGCCGAAGCTGCTACCAATCCGAGCATGGGCTTCCCCAAGACTGAGGAAGAGGCGCCTGATCGTACGAGTCTGTACATGGCCCTTGGTGCGACCGCATGCGCTGCCGTCGCTGTCGTCATGATCTGGCGTCGTTCTACCAACGCAGCATAGACATGCGACGTCGCAACAGACAGAGGAATCACTCGGCGCTCGTACTCGATTTGTTGTCGAGTTATTCAAAACCACATGACCTTTCTCAACAGGCGACACACCACTCTTTAGTAATTAGTTATTGGATCTGCGGCAGAGCTGTACAATCCACTTTTCTTCTTCTTCTCTCTCCGTCGAGTTTTGAATGGTTCTTTTCTTTAAAGCGCCGTTCCCATCGTTGGAGATGACGGGGAGTTTTTGCATGGCCAGGAGTTGTCACGACGCAGTTACTCTGGGACAAGTCGGATTATGATACCCTCTTTACTCCTGCGGCGCTAATTCTTACAAAGTAATATCAATGATTATAACGATACTACACATTTACTTTTTTTTTTGGGTAGCATCATATCTTTCCCTTGCTTGTTGCTCTCTCTCTCTCTCTCTCTACGAGTTTCTCCGCATTGGTGTATAGTTAATTGTCTCTAGCCATGATGCAATGGCACCGTACGTTGTGATACATTTTACACCTTATAAAAGCAAAAGCCTATATAGAAGCTAGCAGCTTCCATTTCTTCATCCGACACCAAAAGAGGTCCTCCTCCCCTTTCGCGAACACCCATTCGCTCGCTCAAGGGGCCCAACTCAGGGTCATCCTTCTCTGCCTCCCAAATTTCACTGAACGTTCGGTGGAACTGCAATTCAAGGTTGAAATCGTCCGCCAGTGCACGGAAGGCCTCCCAGGGAACAACGTACTCTGGCACTTCCTCTACGGCTTCATCCAAGAAGAAGTTATACTTCCAGCCGAAAGCAGGCCGGAACACTCCGTCTCCGGGTGTTTTCCCGGGGAACCGAACGCGATAGATCGAGTTGCCCCATTCAGCCGTGGGCTCAGCCTCGCCTTCCTCGAGCTCCCCGTCGTCAGGGTCAGTTTCGGGGGGTGCAATAGCTCCACTGCTGCCCTCTTTTTCCTTGTCCTTCTCCCTTTGGTCCTTTTGGCCCCTGTCCGCCTCTTTCGCCGCCGCCTTCTCATTGAACTGGCGCACTCGCTCGCTGAGCACGTCCGAATTGGGAATGCAGCCGATGAAACGACCTCCCTTTTTCAATGCGCCTGCCACGTTGCGCAGCATGGTTCGTGCGTTGCGTTCGGATTCAAAGGCGTAGTGCATGGAGAACATCATAGTGACCACGTCGAAGCCCCGGTGGTTCATGGGCGACGGGTCAAACCCGACCTGGCGAATAATTTCGATTTCCTCGATACTTTCGCTGTAGCAGTCTTTGACGTGGAATCGTGCGTCAAAGACGCGTGGTTCGGGCCGTCTGTGAGAAGCTCCGCGGCCGCCACCTCGACCGCCACCTCGGCCGCCACCTCCTCGTGAAGAGATGTTTCGATACCGGTCTTTCGCTTGGTCGATGCTCACTTCAGCGGGGTCGAGGCCGACGTACAGCTGGATCGGCTGGGGAGCCTGCTGCCATTTGTTCAAGTCACCGCCCTTCCCGCAGCCAATGTCCAGGACGAGAAGCTCCTTTCCGCTGGAGCGACCCAGTTCGCGAGATCCAGGCTCGTGGTCTTCGTCGGGGGAATATCGTTGGATGATGCAGCTCTTGATCCAATTGTTGAAGACTCGGAGGCCCTTAATCTTGCTGTCTGTTGTTCGCCATTGCCTGCCTCGTTCGGGGACATTGTTGTAGTGTTGGCGGACCACGTCGTGGACGCCGCGCACGCGATTGTGCTCCGCGGCGGCGGCTTGCTGTGCGGCCTGCTCGCGCTCGCGTTCAAGCTGGCGCTGACGAATGGCTTCCCTTTCGGCTTCGGATATGCGCGCTCTTGCGCCAGGGCGTTTTTGTTTCCGGGGCTGCTCTGAGGGCGAGACGGCGCGTCGTTTGGCCGCTTGCAGTTGGTTTGCGTTGTAGGGTTGCGGGAGATCATCTTGTGCGTCGTCTTGGGCGCGACGCTTGTTGGGCCTGTTGGGCTGGTGAGAATCCCCGTCTGGTTTTCCTTCATTTCCATGCTCTGGCATCGTGAGCGATGTCTGCCCTTTCGGCAGAGAATTTTTGGTGGTGGTGGTTAATGAGTAGAGATGGACGTGGAAGGGAGTTGAAATGTCGCGAAGGAGGTGTGGGGCCCTCGGCACGATCCACCAAGCCTGTAATCCGTACCCTGCCTGTACCTGTACATGTAATCCGTACCCAACTAGGCATTTGTACTACAGACAGTGCGAAATCGAGACGCAAAATGTTACTGTCTTGAAAATCCCAACAGCGGAATTTTATTAGCGAGCTTGGCAGGCAGGCAGTTCTGGAACACTAAACTTTAACACCCACTGGGGGTTTGGCTCCGGGCTCCAGGGTAGGGAACGGCAGGCAGAAAACGGTGCGTGTCCCGCTGGACGAGGACCCACACAGCTCCAGTCCACACAGTATTAGTCCGTGTGTACGGAGTACGGATCCGTAATCCGTACTACGGACTACTCATCCAACAAACCTGTTTGAATGGGCAAGCTCCCTCCAGCTCTCGTCACCACTTCAACCCATCGCCTCAGAACGACCCCTCGACACAGCGCTCGAATCTTTCTGCAAGAAACCACGCGGTCAAGTGGTCTAAACCCGAAAAGCTCACCAAAAGCTCAGTGGTTCATCGTAGCCAATCCCGTTACCCGCCGCCACCATGGGTTCAGATCCCCAGTACGCAAAGTGGCCATTGCTGCCGTTGTCGCAGCACGTCTTCACTCTCACAAACCGCTATGCCTCGAAAACAGCACAACAGGCGGCTGTAAAGATTCTGCAGGATGCCGTCACCGAGGACAAGATGGCGCCTTTCTATCGGTACCTTGCACACCCCATCGACGGGATCCTCAATGCTGTCGGTGAAGGCGGCGCCTCTGGGCCCGGCAAGCCACTGAGCAGGAAATCCAGCTTGGCAGGCATGGTCGCCACCAAGGCATCAACAATGAACGTGACTCTGCCATGGGACGAAGCCCTCTATGCCAAGTTGAAGGAAGACAATGATAAAGAATTGGCCGAGTTTCAGAAGGAGGAGGACGAGGCTGTTGAGCAAGCTGGCGATACCGAGATCATGGCCGCCAAGGGTAAAAGGGCAGACTTCTGGGCTCGCGTTGGTGATAAGGTATGTTGTGAATCCTGGCAGTTCCAAAAGCACTTGACTTCGGAGAGACAGGGCCACTGACAAACGAGCAACCGACAGGACAAGGCAATTGCCATTTACGAGGACATTTTCGAGAAGACGGGTATCCTGGGTGCCAAGATTGACCTGGTGCTCGCCATAATACGCATGGGTCTCTTCTACGGAGACAAGGCACTAGTCAAGAAGCACATTGAGCGAGCCAAGACTTTGGTTGAGTCTGGTGGTGACTGGGACCGGCGAAACCGCCTCAAGGCCTACGAGGGGCTTCACCTTCTCACTGTCCGATCATACAACCTCGCCGCACCACTACTCCTCGATTCCCTTTCTACCTTTACCAGCTACGAACTCTGCACGTACTCCAACCTGGTTGTGTACTCTGTCCTGGCTGGCTCTGTGTCTCTAAAGCGAGTCGATTTCAAGTCCAAAGTTGTCGACGCGCCCGAGATCAAAGCTATCATGGGCGACGGCGAGGACAAGCTGCTGGCTCTGAGTGGCGCTCTGAGTGCTGGTCCCGGCGCAGATGACACTTTTGGAGACAAGGCACCACAGACTGCCACGAAACATGTCGTCAACCTGACGACTTTGGGAGCAAACACGGAGCAGCCTGAAGCCGAGATGGCTGTCGACTTTAGCCCTCTGGCTTTGCTGGTGAGCAGTCTATACAATGGCAACTACAAGACGTTCTTCCAGTCCTTGGCCGATGTAGAGGAGCAGTTTCTCAACCAGGACCGCTACCTGCACGAGCACAAGAGCTGGTTTACCCGGGAGATGCGATTGCGCGCATACCAGCAGCTACTCCAGAGCTACCGCATTGTGGGACTGGAGAGCATGGCCAGTGACTTTGGGGTGACTGTTGACTTTTTGGACCGGTACGTATCCCTACTGTCTCTCTCATATTCACAAAAAAGGGGGGGAATGAGTACACCGTGTAACAAAATGCCATTGCGGAACGTGAGGCTAATCTCACCCACCAGTGACCTCGCCCGGTTCATCGCCGCCGGCCGCATATCCTGCACCATTGACCGTGTCACGGGCAAGGGCGTGATTGAAACCAACCGACCTGACGATAAGAACAAGCAGTACCAGAATGTTGTTCGCCAAGGCGATCAGCTGATTACGAAACTGCAAAAGTACGGACAGGCAGTGAGACTGAGGGGCAGCGAGAGAGCCTAGAGGTATGAAGTAAACATGGTGGAAGTCTGAGGAATTGGAATCCATGCACGAGAAGACTTGCTCCGGTTAGTTTGGGAGAGTGCAAAACAGGCCATATAGACGAGGGAATAATTTCCAAGTCTAGTTGACCTCGCTTTAGTCACAGTCGTGTCCAAGGGGGGAAGTGGGGAAGGGGGGAGGTTCAGAATTGAGCAAGGAAAGGGCTCACTGGGTAATGTATCAATATTGAAAGAGAATATGCATAAATAGGTTCTTCTCGCTCATGAAAGTGCCCGAGTCCCATCGAATCGAACCCCCAGTGGAATTCACATCATCACAGATGCCCTTGATTGGGGTCGGTAGTGAAGAAAATGGGTAGGATTGCCCAAGTCGACGCGAATGTGACATGATTAGAATCGAGTACGGAGTCCAAATCATCCTTGTATCTCAAAGGGGGTTTTTTTCTCTCTTCTTCATACCACATCAGATCTAAATAGCTGGTGACAAATAGATGGGTTGTGCGATCCCGACGCTCTCTTTCAACTCCAGCTGGGAAAAATGTGTACCAATTCTCAACGCGTGCTGTTGCCCAACCCCCCCATTTTCAAAAATAAAGAAACTTAAAATCGGGTATATTCGAGTTTTAATCTAACTAAACGTTGCCCAAAACAAAAGTCTCACCTGTACTTGTCCATGAACTCCTGGTGGAACTTGACAATCTCGGCAACCCACTCCGTACCGGGAGCAAGAAAGGTGGTTCGGAAATGCAGAGTGCCCTCCTTCTGGCCGAATCCGGAGCCGGCGACAACACAAACGCCAGTGGCCTCAAGCATCTTCATGCAGTAAAACTCATCGGGCTTGCGCTTCTCGGCGACAGCCGCGTCCAGAGCCTTCTTTGGCAGCCGGATGGTGGGGAATAGGTACATTGCGCCCTGAGGCTCAGCACACTCGACACCCTCCATCTGGCCAAAGGCCTTGTGCAGAGCAGCGGCGCGCTCACGAAGACCCTCGTAGATGCCGGAGTACTCGTTTTGGTAGAGCTCGAACGACGGCTCTCCCTGCTTGGGCGGGTTGACCATGAGCTCGACGAGGCACTGGCCGATGACGGGAGCGCAGAGCATGATGGAGACAAACTTGTAAATCTCAGCCTCCACTTCGGGGTTGAAACCGACAAGCTCAAAGTAACCACCTCGGTGACCACACTCGCCAACCATGCCCTTTGAGACACTGTGCAGCGAAGCGAGCTCAACACCATCGTACTTGCCCGGGTTCTCCTGTTGCATCTTGCGCAAAACGCCCTTGAAGCTGTGGAACTTGCCGACAAAGACATTGGTCTGGTACACCTCGTCGGCCATGACGACCAAGTTCTCCTGCTTTGCAAAGTCAATGACTGAACGGACATCTTGCTCCGACAAAGAAGCACCGGTGGGGTTTCCCGGGTTGATGATGACGATGCAACGGACGTCGAGACCGTCTGCCTTGCCCTTCTCATAGGCAGCCTTGATGGTCTCGAAGCTGGTTCCCCAAGATTTAGACTCGTCCAGGTAGTATGGGACGGCCTGAGCGTCAAGGAGAGACAGAGTCGCCGTATACAAGGGATACTGGGGAATGGGGATCATGATGCCGGTATTCTTGTCGGCACAAATGACATGAAGAAGCGTGTTGACACCGGAAGAGGCACCGGTGGAGAGGTAGATCTTGGAAGGATCGGCGGGGAAACCATCTCGTCCTGCGAGCGACAAAAATTTCCAACAAATAGGTCAGACAAAGTGAAGGAAGACGACCCAATCATGGAACACGATTCAAAACTCACTCTCCAAGAAAGCAGCGATGCTTTCTTTAATGGCAGGTGCACCGGCGCTGGCGCTATAAGCACCAACGGAGCCGACCTGCTTCAACAACCACTTGGCACGTTCAATGACATCGGTCTTGTAGCCAAGACCACTGATCAGAACATCCTCCTTGTTCAACAGCGCCGGGTTCTCGAGCAGGCTGAGGACCTGCCGGAAAAATGTAATGGGCTTCTGGTCGAGCTGCTGAGGGTTTCCGATGTTGGCCGAGATGACCTGATCAAAGGGCAGAGAGGTGTCGCCCTTCTTAAGGCGGGCACGGAACTCTTCCGACTTGACGGCGAGCTCGCCACGAACGGCGTACTCGGCACGCACAACGTGCTGATTGATGTTGTCTCGAGTCAGTCTCATGGTGGAGGATTCACGTCGATGCTGTGGCTGTCGTAGTCGCAGCTGTGACGGGTGCAAGTGCGCCTTGTCTCCGAGTCCAAGTAGTGGTGGTGACTGGCGGCGGGTTGATGGGAGAAGATTTGGCGGGGCAGTCGGAGCAAAATGTCGACGAGGGGTGCCGACCCCGGTGTCGGAGGTGGCTATGAAGTGAGTCAGCACGGAGTATTGTTATGTACGGAGTACTTACTCACTCCTTTGATCATCAAAAACCCAAATAGAAAAGTTCAGGTCAGAATCGCAAGTGAAAGTGACTGGCTCGAATCGCCACGAAGCAAATTTTTGATGATGACAGCGAACCGGAGATGCTAATGCAAAATCCACACCGTTATTACCCCGTAGATCTCTTCCGATCGTGGTGGTCTTCCTCAACAAAGGCAAGGTTTGTGTGGACCCGGGGCCAAATACCGACGAACTTCCAGTTCTCTGAGCTCTCCCACGCGGCCGCGTCCGACACCGGGGACATCCGCCAAGACCCGGGGAGTGGTGCATTTCGCGACGTCAAGAACGAAAGGGAGGGAGGATGAACGACTTGGCAGGAAAAACAAACCCACTTCACTCACCTGCTGCATTGCACCCTTTTGCCCATGGCGCCGTGATATTACCAGCTCTCCGCATTACAGACGCCTGCCCGCCCTTCGCCGCCAGATTCATCGTCTTTCGTTTAATAAGGCCTTTGGATGCTGCAGTCTCTCCGATGCACTTTTCGATGGGTCGAGTAGCCGACTCTGCTTCTGGGAGACGTCGATGGCGGGCGTTCCTGACCAAGAAGCCGTTTTTGTACAGAGTGATCCGCCAGATTGGCGCAAGCCTGGGCGTCCCGTACGTAATTGCTTATTAGGTGGAGAAGCCCCACCCAACCAATACCCTGCGCCTGGTAAATCAATGAACCAATCACTACAAAGTGCTAGAATGCGTGCCTACATACAGTGCCTACCAGTCCAGCATCGGGGGCCGGAGCCACATTTTACCGAGCACTCCATCTCGTCTCAAATTCCATGCAACACCACCCACAATCAGTCAGTCCTCATAGCTCCCATCATCGCAACACCAGACAAGATGGCCAAGAAAGGTAGGACAAACCGCTTGAACCCCTCAAGCCAAGCAGCGTTGGCGTCATAAACCTCCATCAACGCTCGTTTTGCTAATTTCCTGCGCTCGCACACACCACAGCCAAGGCTCGTTTACTCAATGTCCGCCTCATATCCATGGCCATGACGGGCTTCTTCTACACCTTCAAGCGGCCGCGAACGGCGCCTCTCATGGGCATGATGAAATACGATCCGATCGGTATGGGCCTGAATTTCTCTTTAGCACCGGCGTTGGCAGCGTTTAGTATCGGGCGTTGAGGCACTCACTAACGCGAGCATCTCGCTTTTAGTCCGCAAAAAGGTTCTTTTCCTCGAAACGAAGAAGAGATCAAAATAAACCGCTAGGCTTCTGGCTTCTACCTTTTATGATCGCTAAATTTCCACTCTGCAACATGACCGTCCCTAGGACATGTGTTGCATGAGCCACGAGGCAGGCCGATACTGTACATCATACACAAAGGGGCTTTTTTTTTTGGAGTTTTGGGATTCGCTTGCACAATGCGCACAAGTGCGCCACGGGGATATTTGGCGTTTGATTAGAATAACTCAACCTCGTCATTCATTCTTACAGATGCATGCACTATCAGCAAATATCTTTGTTGATGGCAAATATAGAGCTAAGCTACTATCTCACTATCTTACTTCCACTTTTCTGGTCAAAAACATCTCGTTCAACATAGTCAGGCGTGCTCCTGCTGCTAATTAAGTCATTGCTCGACTGTTTGGAAGACTAGCTCTCAATCTACACCCGCCATCGAACTTCTGTACCTGCTTGAACTTCCAGTTGCATAGACTCAGACAAATTTTATCTGACACCCTGTTTGGCTTTCTCACCCTTTCGCCGATTACGAAAGTTTCAATCTTTTGATTCTTGTACCGTCGTATTCTTTGTCATCGTCCTGAGTCTTTCGCTTCTGTTTGTTGGTCACTTCTCTCATTGCTGCAGGGAGTGGTAGATAGTCGGTAATCCTCGGTAGGTCAGAAGCAGTTAGAAAACTGGACCCAATTTCGTGGATTATCCTGTGATTGTCCTCGCTGAGACTGGCGGCCTGGGTGGGAACTTTTCTGCACTCATGCACTAGCCCAAGCTCAGTCTCTGTCTTGTTGCCACGGTCCTCTGCCATCATCGTCTCCTGCGAGGAAGATGAGCCGTTGGACTTCAAGATCGAGGGTACGTTGATTGGGTCTCTTCGTCGCCTTTTTTCTTGTTCGACAGAAAGGGCATTTGCTGGAAAGAACGATTCAATCGGACTGTGAACATGAACACGCTTCTTAGTAGTCTCGTGTAAGCCAAGGTGGGCCAAATCAGCAAATGCAGTCTCAGAATGCGACTGGACATCAATGATGCGTCTCTCAGTGCAGTTGCTCTCTGTATTTGCAAGGCCGGCGTGGCCTTGTTCTGGCTGACCTGGACGCGGAGTGACGGTTTTTGTGGCAGCGGCGATGTTCCCTTCAGCCTGCTCCCGTAGTTGGTGCCTGACCCATTGATGCTCCTGATCAATGTATTTCGAAGTGTGCTCAATAATGTCTCCCAGGTGTGTCATGTTGTCTATTGTTTGGTGACATTGGTCAATATGAGGCATCAAACTTTGCATGCTCTCCAACTTTGATCTCATGGAGTCGATCAGTTTGACGTCAGAATGCCAGCGATTGCGTAGATCTGCGGTCACTTTCGCTTCTGCTTGAAGACCTTGGACCATTTGCTTGAAGGAGGATATCGTTTCCTGATTCTGTGTATCGCGAACTTCGGTTTCGTTCCGCTTCAGCTGATCGATGACGGTGCCGATTTGAGTCTCCAAATTGGCAAGCGTGTACTGAGTCTGCTTGGAATTGTGCTCCGCTTCTGCTTTATCCCGACACAGTTCATGGTCTAACACAAACTGAAACTCGTCCATCACGGCTTGGACTAGCTGCTTGCCCTCTTCCTTCGTAGCAAGAGAGTTGCTCAGTTGATCGAATTTTGTGATGTACAACTGCGTTGCGTCATCACACATTCTTTTCAATTCGTCAATCTTTTCACCTCGCTGAGTGAGTTGAAGAAGCAGATCTTTCTTCCACGAGCTTCGCTCTTCGCCGAAAGAATGACGCTCCTCCGTGAACCAACTCAATAGACTCTGACCTATGTTGTCACACACCTCCCGAGTTGCAGTCACTTCATTGCGCATGGATTCCAAACCATTGGACACTAAGTTAGCCCTCTCAGCAACTTGGTCATGAAATGCAACTTGTTCTCGAGACAGATTTTCGAGTTCTCCGCGAACGAGACCCAATTCTGTTGCGCAGCCGTTGCTTATAAGTGAGAGCATTTCATTTGTGTACGTTTGGCACTGATTGATGTCACAAAGTGCTGGATTTATCCTGCAGGTATGAGTATAGAGCGATGTTTGTATAGGAATGGAAAATCGAGTTGACTTACTCTGCCGCGATTCTCGCTTCAAGGTCTTGCATCATGCTCCCGAAGTTGCCCTGGTTAGAGACATTGGTAGCACAAGTCTGAACCACTTCTTCAAGATGATAAAGCCTACCGGGTGTAAGAGGCGTGCATCAGAACATCGAATAAAGCCACATACCTCTCATGAACATGCACTGGTAGCTCACATTCATGTGGCTGCTCCGAGACTCTGGCCATCATAACCTCCTGCAGCTCCCTCACGGAATTTGACAGCTCTCTCATCGCGAGACTATGACTTGCGCATTCAGAATCCAGCCGATCTCGCAGCTGATGCGAAGTTTGCTTCTCAACTAGGAGAGCTTGATCCTGCGCGATGGACTTTGCTCTCAGCTGCGAAATCTCTTCCTGCTCTTCAATTCATGTTATCAAAAAAGTTAATGTCGTAATGTGCAACAACAGCCAAATCACCTACTTTCTTTTACCTGAAGTTCAAAATTGGACCACAGTTCTTCCAGACATTTTTTCATGTTGGCACGCTTCTGAACACTGTCCGCAAGAGCCTTTTCGATCGTCTCCGATTCAATCTTTCGGGCTTCGGTTTCTTGACGGACATTTCGGATAGTTTCATTGTACAATTCTTTCGCTTGAGTAAAAAGGCGCTGCTGCTCTACAATGGCTTCATTAAGCTTCGCTCTATACGTCCGGTACTTTCCATTGAGGGCTTTGGCCCTTTCTTTCGAGGACTCAAGGTTTTCTTTAAGCTGGCCAACTTCTTCCACCAGCTTAGAGTTTTCTTGGCAAACACCAGCATTGAGTTTTTCGGCCGCCTCGAGCTTCTCTTCAAGACCTTGACGTATAATGTGCTCTTCGTGAAAATCTTGCAGTGCTTCGTGCAACTTTGCCTGTTGCTGATGCAGCTCGTTCCGAAGGGTATCAGTCTCCACCTTGGCTTGTGCTTTTTCTTCATCAGCCAGGCCAATACATTCGTTCCAGTAGCGAGCAACTTGATGCATGAGTAACTTCTTTCTCTCAGGGTCTGGCTTCAAGTTTTGCTTGCTTGCATTGCTTCGTTTTATGGACATGTTGCTGGTCCGAGATCGAGACCGATGACCAAAAGCTCTGTCGTATGCCCCAGGACTGAAAGGTTGTTCTGCTCGATGTTTGAAGTCATGTTCATTGGATGTTCCGAGGTGCCTGTGGGCAGTAATCCGGTGTGGCCCTTCCAGATCGCCGCATGTGCTCACAGATGATGGACAACGTTCGTCTGGATAAGGTCTACTGTCACTGCCAATTGTCATTTTCGTTTCTGCAGAGCCATTCTTCATTAGAGAGTGATCGAACGATAGGGAATTGCCCCGAGGAATATCTTTAGAGACGCTATCGGGATACAGATTCGTTTGCGGCATAGAACGCCTGCTGTCTTGGGATGATCTCTTCAAATGCCGGGGAGCAGCATCACCGGCGTTGGTGTTGGTTGAGGTGGCTAGCCACCTGAGATTCGGAGTTTGTTCAACCCCAAAACCTTTGTCCATAGTCTTGATAGGTTCCTGAACGATGAAAATTGTCTTATCGCGTCGTATCAATGGAGGTTGTGTGACTTGAGGATGACCGAGGAGGTTATAATTCGATCGTGCAGGTCAGAGAAGAGTCACAGGTTAATGAAGAGAAGTTTGATTTAACATTTTCATTTATTCCAGTTGAAAGAAACAGGCAGCTCCTTCTTCCGTGGCTGCAAATGAAACTCACAGCAGGTGGGCACTTGCCATCTGCTTTCGCACTTGCCTCCAGCTGACGAACAGTCCGACAGCGTTACAAGAATGGAAGTGGCTGTTATGGCACTCGACACGAATTGTCTCGCATCCAGTCCGCATCCAGTCCTCAGCCATCCTGAATTTGTAAGTAACCGTTTCAATGTGATGCTAAACATCGTGAGTGTCCCTTCCTCACAGCTCGTACTTTCTATAGGTTGCTGATGAGAAAAATCACTACTGCATGTTTACGTGTTAATTGATGAGAGCATGCGCGGCTTAACGGTAGTCAATCCAACGCGCTGATTCGGCACACATGCATGCAACCTTGTCAAAGATGACCGATTCAGCTCACCTCAACCCCTTGGGACATCTATTCTCTTTGTGGAAAGTGACGACGATGCCAGATGCTCCCTCACCTGACCTATGCACTGACTGACATGAAGCCTACGTACGTACACCTTTTTTGGGATCTCATTGGTGGAGCGAATACTCCGTAGGAAGAGGGCTCATGGTAGGCGCTTCGAAGACGAGAGAGATAGACCAATCATGACGACGCCCTGACTTAAGCACGTCTGTTTGAGTGATGAGCCTCTGAACAAGGGCCAGGGGTCTACCCAATGAAATAGCTCTGGCGGCTGGAGATGTGAGAGACTTTTAGTCCCGGCATCGCATGCAGAGCCTGTCACGGCATTGAGAGGGCTGGAATTTGAAGAGCGACGAAGCGCTGTCTTGTCGCAAAGTTTGCAGCTTGTTCATTTATATGCGAGCTGTACCCCCTATCTTCATTTCTATATTCTCTTCTCTGTGCTCCCTAAACGCTTTCAAAGCCGAGCTTCATGTCCTTGTTAAGCGTTGAACGCCGGCATTAATCCAATCTTCCAACACTCTATAGAGCATATCATGGCCTCAACAACGACTCATGGTTTCCCGTTGCCAAGTGTTTACCATGCAGATGCTGGCACGAACAACAAAAATGGCGAAGACATTGGGAATGGGGGTGATAGCTCCGTGAGTTCGATGAGTATCTCGACTGGTGGGTTGGTTACCATTGTTGTGATTGTTTTTATTGTTGCAATCATCGGAGGTATGTAAGCACTGTGAAAGATCTAGTTCTTGTAACGTCTCTACTAACCTCGTCTTTTAGCATGTACAGCAACACTTTTCTTCATCGCGAAGAAGCGCGAGTGGACGGCAAAAGAAGTCCTCAGACATTCGGTGAAGAAAGTCGTCACTGCCATCACACCAAGACGCACGGAATTTCCAAACTCAGTGAAGCAAACCATGGGATCATCCAAGCGAAATGGAAAGAATCTGAGCGACGACGATCTTCCACTAACGCCTCGTCTTCTTCCTGAAGACCTCGAGAAGGGCCTTGCGCGGGACAGAATTCGAGGCAAATCTCGAAAATGATGAGTGAACTGGGGTTGTGTCATTACGAGACTTGTAATATGAAGGGTATCGCGATCATCGTATCTGCTGGGAGTTTTGATGTTCTTGTAAATAAAGAGATTTATTGAGTGAAGGCAGCCCTCACATTCGCCTGAATGTGTTGGAGCTGGCACTCCGTCGCCCTGCTCTAGGTTGAGCCCGTGCAGGTGGCTCTTGCTCTTGCCTTTTCTTCCTTGATTCAGGAACGAATATAACTTGACGCTCACCACCTGTTTCACCACGTTGTCCCTTGGCAATGCGGCCTGACTTTTGTTGTCGTGAGCCTAATGTACTGTCTCGAATCTGTCGCCCTTGGTGTTGGGTAGATGTGACCCGCATAGTGATGTCATCCGTAGACTTATTCGCTGTGCGAACCTCATCGTCGCTGTCGCTAGAATCATCGTCAGAGTCCTTGGCTTGATACCGAGTAGGTGCCTTGGGATCCACAGGTTGTTCGACTTGGGTGCTGGGGTTGAGCAGCTGGAATTCCTTGCTCATCTCATCCACCTTGAACTCTTCATCCTCGAACACTTGCGCGAATCGATCATCTCCAAGAACACCAGCATTGGTGTCCACGATCGCCCTATTCTCTTGCTTCTTGAGAATTCTGTCGACCAGTTTCTGATTGACCTTGACTTTCTTGCTGCCGCGAATTCTGCTCGCACGCTCCTTCTCTATCTTGTCCTTGATACGTTTGACTCTCTCCTCTTCCCATGCGTAGGGATTGGCGATCAACTTAGCCTGCTCATATAATTTGGACGCCACGAAGTATCCGTGCATATATGGTCGCAGCAGGTTGGTCTTTCCGATCAAGTGTGCCAAGCTAAGCTGCTTTAGTTCTGGTAATGTCAAGAACTTGTAATTGTCATAGGTTTCGGTATGAACCTCCTCGGCCAGTTCTTCTACCATGCTATCCAAGAAAGAGCACCATTTAGGAGCTGGGCCAAGCTGGGGAATGAAGAATGCATGTTGCTGTTTGCCCTCGTTGGCAGTGAGAAGCATACCGGTATCCTTGCACCATGCGACATCATTGATATCTACGACAGGCTCGACCGATGTCCATGGGTCGCCAGTCGACTCGTTCCATAGTTTAATGATACGTTTGTCAGCAGACATGATTTTCTTTTCTTGTGAAGACGTTGTCATATGGAGGAGCTTCTTGACCGGGAATCCATAACCATGGTCTTTCTTCAAGAGAGGTATCGGCCGTCGCAAATCGAACAGTTGGACCATACCGGTGGAAGAACCAGTCGCTAGCGATAGGCCGGATAAGTTGAAGCTCAAGGACGTAACCTCGCCATCGTGGCCGGCTAGTAACGCAACTCGAGATCTTGATCGTGGGTCCCAGAACTCAACGGTTCCTATTGATGTTCCAAAAGCCAGCAGATTGTGAGTAGCTTCCGCATTGGCGGCGACATTGACACTCCCAACACCGATACCTCCTTGTAATCCACCACCGGTCAATGCGTCGTCACCGCCAACATCGATTTGATAAGACTTCATAAAACGTCCCTGGTCGAGATTCATGCGGAAAACTTCGCCCTTGCCCTCCGCATCTAGACCAACAGCGGGCACCAGCGCCTCTGTTGCGCAACGGTCGTACAGCACATCACGCCCATATCTGGGGATTCGCACTTCGTAGTGGCAGCCCATGGGGGTGTGGAACTCGATTCTTCGGTCGTTCTGCAAGTGAAGTGATTTGGAATAGTCGGAAGAGAGGAGAACGAATGCATGGTTCAAGGAATTGGTGTGGCGAGCGAAGGAAAGTCCAAGTTGTGGTAGGTTGTGCACATGCATCTGAGGCTTGTATGTGCCCGTACTCATCACCCAGTCTCCATCTTCACTGACTCGAATGCAGCTACTGGCCTCCTCGAACTCAAAGTCTTGAAGAAGCTCGACACGATTCTGGTACTCAGGGTCGTTCTTCAAACTTCGCTTCCGTCTGCGAGCGAGCCAATCTGGGAGTGGCCTGGCAGTAGATGCTCCAGAGACGGTATAGACCGGCACCGTACCCGGATTTGACAACTTCATGGTGGTTAGACTGAATGTCTAGTGCCCATGCGCGAGCGGTCAAGGCTCTCAGACGTCTGTACGACGCACAGCGTGGCGATGGGGGCTTTCGAAAAGAATTGATGGATGAGAGGTTTACCTTTGCAAATAAAAATGCACGGCAGAAAAAGCAGGCGACAGCGCGGTGAGACGAAAAAATCCAGGTCCCCCCCCCCCACATTGCTCCGTTTTGCGACCTGCAATCCTCGGTGCCTGGGGACTTGCCTTTATCCGTAGCCAATGGGATGTGTACTCCGTATTACCCGACACCCATCTGGACCACGCACCTTCCCTGTCGCACTAACAAACAGCTCGTCCTCTCACTGGCCTCCCCCGTATTATCCCCCAGCTCTCGTGAGACCCTCCTCGTCAACGACATCGAAATCATTTCGGCGAACACAACACACCTCCCTACTCGCCCTCGCAGCGCTGTGTCCCGCATTCGCTGACTCGGGACGGTCGATCGACATACTCTCGTTCCCATTCATATATGGATTGAGGGAAGAAACCCCATTCGCAATCGATTCAGCAGCATTGACGACCCGGTATCAAATCTACCGCCACCAAAGGGGTCGCCATCTAGTCCAAGCGGGCTGAGCGTCGCAACATTCGCGGAGATGGAGCCCGTGAAGCTGCCAATTCCTGGAATCGCATGCCGTCATTAGGGAACTCGTGTTGCTTATCGAAAGGCGGCGGAGTAAGCTCGACCTCGTTAGCAAAAGCTACCGCCGAGGACGTCTTCTGTGACGTGACCAGTTGTCGACGCCCTTCTTGCCGCCCATTAGCCCTTTCTATCTCAAAGAGCCATTGTGCAGCGAGTCGTAAGCAAACTCCGAGCTAGCTAACCGAGATGGATACTGCTGAATATGATACCAATACCCTGGTTCTGGTGCGTCATTGGCTTAGCGACCCGTTGTTTGATCAAGAAATTAACCTGTGCTACAGAATGATATCTCTTCAATCTTCTTTCGCGTTTACGAGCCTACCCCCGAGCAATCGCAGAGCTTTGGATCGACAGCCATAGAAATCGAGAGTAGGCTGCGGGAACAGGGCCTCATCGTGTACTATGACGCAAACCGGCGTTGCATCTGGCATTTTAGGGTGCAGAGAAAGGATGGCAATGGTCATGTGAACAATAAAGCGATGGATCAGCCGCTCGGCTTGCACGATTACTCACTTGTTACGGCAGAGGAGGGGTTTTTCGAACCGAGTAGTCTACAAAAGCCTCGGGTGGTTGTGCAACAAGCCGGGCATACTCTGACAAGTTCAACGTCGAGCGCTTCGGTCCTGGACCAGTCGCAGCGACAAACACTCGTCTCCGCATCACAAAATACACCACCTGGCTTGCAGGAAGTAGACTCAAAAGATTCTGTGTTCATTTCTGTTGACACAAAAGGGGGCCAAGGGGAACCAAATTCGTCAAAAGTCATCTACGAGAATTTCATGGTGGCAACTCTTCTGACCATCTCTGCGGCCTTTTCAATACGCTCAGGCTCGATTCCTCTTGACTATCGTACTGTACTTCTATCAGAAGAAGCCTTGGGGAGCAGTGGTTTTAGCGATTTCGGCGATCGAGGTCCGACAATTGGTACCTTCAAAGCCTACATGACGACCACGGGTAATCTTGTCGTCAGCATGAGCTTTACTATATGTCGAGGACTGCTTTCGTTCGATGAAATGCTTAATAAAAGCCCTGGAATTCATGGCCACTGTACCCTGGCCGCCCCATTCGGAATCATTGCCAGCAGTCATTCACCTCCAACCATTGAAGGCGGGACAGCTAGCATGGCTCAAACCCCAAACACACAAGCCTTAAGTCTCCGAGGAGCCCCTGATATACATGACTCGCTTTGGAGACAAAGTTGCTTGAAATTTCTACAACTCCGCGGTATCGCTCGTCCAAAGCTAATGGACTGCTTCTGGATGAATTTGATGGTATCGAAACCCAAACTTCATGACTCGAAAACTGATCCCAAAAGGTTGCAGCAAGCAAATTCTACAGTGACGATCCCGTGGCCTGGACCACTATGCTTTCGGAAGAAACCTGTTGAAGTTCTCTCTACAAGCCGGATAAGCGACACCGTCCTCAGCGGGCACGAAGAATGCCACGACCCTTTGGGCAATGCGCAAGCCTGGTTCAGCTCCACGTCTGAGCGCGAGGAAAAGATATGTAAGAGAAAACAAGAGCGTGCGGCAGCTTCACAAGAGGCTGTTGCAGCTGATGCCCGACCATTGAGACCGAATGGACAGTCGCCCTTGACTATAAGACGTCCAAGCACAGCAGCTGCAGGATCAATGTATCCTAC
This sequence comes from Epichloe festucae Fl1, assembly GCA_003814445.1. Lineage (NCBI taxonomy): Eukaryota > Fungi > Ascomycota > Sordariomycetes > Hypocreales > Clavicipitaceae > Epichloe > Epichloe festucae. Next base: position 4,544,717 of record CP031385.1, on the reverse strand, counting down.
ACCACCTGATGCGTTGCAGAATCTGAACGGAGTGACACCTTCACTGGACGGTACACTGTCAAGCCCCGGAAATCCATTGTCTTCAGCTGCGGTGCCAGATGCCGAGAATAATGATTCAAACCATACAGTGATGGCAGGACCATTCGAGTCTGGGCAGGACTTCTCGGATTCCAAGCGACAGAGAAATGATAGTCATCTGCTCGGAGACCCAGAACACATCTTTGGCGATATTGGGGGAGACATGTTCGGCGATAACGATATTACAGAGGCCGACTTCAATTTTTTTGATGAGGAACCAGGGGACATTGATCTTGACGCAGCGATGGCTAGCTTGGACGATGAAATTGCGGAAACAAGTATGCTTTCGAGCCATGACACAGCAAAAGAGGAGGCCCCTTGTACAACAGAGCTCCCGGAGCAAGAGCTGAATCACGAGAGGGAAATAATCGTCTTCACAAAGCCCGAACTTCGACATGCCATAAGTGCACAGAACGAAAACCAACGTGGACGAGAACTTAGACGTGCTTCCATGAAACGAGAATCAAGCCCATTTGATCCTCACACGGTATTCAAAAGAGTACGGGCCTCGTTTGGAGCAACGGAAAAGGCCAGTCCCACGAGCCCAAATGCGAATCGCATAACAAGGATATTCGAGAAAATGGACTTTGATCCGAGACTTCCTATGATTAATAAGAAATACGAGCAAGGTGGACAATTTGACTACAGCAAGAATTCCAGTCCCGAGAAGCCCAAGGTTGATCTGGGGAGTTTACCCAAAACAGATTATTTCAAGCGTCACAGCAAGCAAAGTCGAGGCCCTAAGGGTCACGGTTTACACAATAGCTTACTCATGGGCCCATTGACTGGCCTGGAGCCCCCGATCTCCGGCTCTAGCCCGACGAAATTGGACACTCAAATATCAGATGGCGAACAAAGCAGCACCGACTCGGACCAAGACGATTCCAGCTGTCTAAGTGACCACGAACCGACGTCGCCTGTGAAGTCGAGTGTCAAACAAGCACCTCTTGATGACGACTGTACGTCCCAAGTCACGTCCTTGAAGGAGTTGGACGCGATTGAAGAACCGGATCACCAGCTGGCTACTGAGCTGCCCAGACTTACCAAGCCTGATACTCCGGAAACGCCCCTCTCCGTGCTCTTCTCGGATCCGGAACCCATTAGTCTGGACCTGTCCTTGGGCGACGAGGATCTGGTTCAGGTTGCCCAAATATTGGCGGAACAGGCTGCCACGGGAACGCTGAACCTTTGCAACACTGCAACTGATGTGAAGTCCAGCTTAATCGTTAGACAGAATCGTCAAAGACTCCTCGTTGAGGCAAGAGTATCTTTGCAGCTGCTTCGGCAGGTCGTTACGCCATTCCTTCCCGGCATAGACTCGGTTCGCTTGAAAGAGTTTTTGGATATTCCAGATGTGCCTCTTCAAGGCCAACCGACGCGACTTCAGCCACGTCCGATACCAGGACGGGATGCAAATGCGGAGCAAATGCGGCCCAGTAATCTGTATCAAATACCAGGTCCGCACCTGGAAGTCCGTCGGTCCGATGCCAAACTTTCTGTTCTGCCTTCAGCTGTTACTTTCTGGGAAAGTTTGGGGCTTGCCCCATCGTCTGGAAGCAAGGATATTACTGCTGTTTGCGTGTTCCCGGGATGGAAAGGAATGACTGACAATGCGAAGACCTTTTTGGGGCGCGTCAAAAGTGTCTATGAAGTGTTGAGGCTCGGATCCATGAACAATTTGACGCTCTCACCAGACATGGACGATGGCATCCTTCCGCACGAAGTAGATCGAATCTCGACGTCGCCTGATGCAACAATGACAGGACATGGATCGGCTCTTGTCGGGAGCATGGAAATATTGCGAGGCGCGCTGTCCAACCTCACCGTCACGGACACCAACGTCGTCGTCTACTTTGTATATTCGCCGAGCAACCCGGGAACTATTGTTGAAGCTTGCGCAGCGTTTCAGCGATTCTTTGATTCGCATCAGAAAGAGCTGTCGATCAAAAAAGAGCCAGTGACCAACGAACTCGTCCTGCAACTGGTTTCTGCGGATGCCCTGTCATCGCCAACCTCCCTGATTGTGACTCCGTCCCAGGACCTTGTCAGGCTTTGCATGGAAACGTATGACCGATGTACTCTCTTTGGAGGTCTTATGCCAGCACCGGCGATCCGGTTGGAACAGCCTCTGCCACGCATCATTGATTTCAAGCTCGTTCATACTCCGTCGGCCTCGTTGATCAGGGAAAACTCGTGCATTCACGTGGCGTATGCTCAAACTGTCGACGAGCGTTGGATCACGGCAGCGTGGACGGACGACCGAGGAAACCAGCAGGCTACCGCGTCGTACTGCATGAGACGAAAACAGAGACCAGCGTCCCGGTCGATGAACGAAGTAGCACATGAAATGTGGGAGTCTACGTTGGACCTGATCTCTGCCTGGAAGGTACACTGGCGGATTATCATTACCAAATGCGGACCAATGGATCAGCATGAGGTTGAATTCTGGGTCAATTTGGCGCGGACAGAGATCAAAGCATCGGTCACCATAATCCTGATGACGGTGGACACGAACCCTTCGCTGCAACTAATACCACCCATGGTCAAGCTGCCACAGACGTCGGTGCCCTTTTACACAACGCCTGAGTCGACACCGCAGGCAAGTATCGTCTCACCAGAGCAGAGCGCCACCCCGGCGACTCCCGCCAACGCCACGGCCGCGACACCGGGGGGTCCCGAGGCCGGCGCAGATGCGGACACGGACGCCATCCTGTATGACGTGACTGACCAGACATGGGGAGCTATTGTCGGCCACCGACTCAATAATTCGACGAACGTGACTGATTTGCGCCCAGCGTTGGTCAGCGGCTACCTCATCAAACGCACTGGGGCCCGAATAGAGGATGCCCCCATGGCCATGGAAGTAAACCTCGTGCACACGGATGCCAGTCCACGAGCATACGAGCCTCTCTTGAGAGAGATGCTGAGTTATTTCAGAGGATTAGCCACTCTGTCACGGGCCAGAGGAGTGGTGCCAAGGGACACAGATGTACGCCCCTGGCATATTGCCGCGGCGGAAAAGGCAGTGCGGGCCATGTATTTACTTATGTGACGTTGATGACAAGACCAGAGAGCGTGTTGATGAAGTCATTATTTATCGAGATGAAATGAGCATTGGGTAGGGGTTTTTGGGGGCGTGGCGTGCCCTTGGTGAGTGAGGGCCGAAGGCGTTTGGCGGTACTTGTGGAAAGCATGTTGGGGGGTTTTTTTTTTTGGGTCTACGTTCGAGCGGTGCATCAAACGAATAAAGAATAATACATAGGATGCAAACATTGTGCAGTTGAACAGAGTGACTCGCCCCGGAGATGGAATGATGACTGGCGCAAGTCGTTCTCGTACCGCCTCATAAGCTTCCCAATCTGCTTGGAGCCACTTTTATCCGCCCCGTGCCCCGCGGCGCCCAGGAACCACGACGAAACCAACCTGCTTTAGACTTTCAGGCAAACGCGTTTGAAAACCATTCATGGCCTCACCACGAGGTACAAAAACACAGGGAGACGCTCTTTGGAAAACTATAGAAGAGCCATCGACACTCTACACACGAGCTATATTCGAAAATCTCCAATTTTCCCCAACTCCTCTACAAATGTCGGCCATGTCATGGCCCATGCGTCGCTAACAGGTCTCCCAGACGACTTGTTACTCGACATTATCGAGTATCTAGACACGAGCAGAGATGTGTGTCGCCTTGGACAGGCAACGAGGCGTACGCAAAGGCTCGTTGAGCAGGATGGCTGGAGGGCGTTTGTGAAGACGCGGTTCCCGTCGTTTCGAGAACCTGGCGCGCAGGACGTGTCGTGGAGCTGGGTCGCCGACCAGTATACGTATCTTGATCGGTGCTGGAACAAGCGAGCTGTGCAGTTCAGTCTGTTCCGGACGCTGCCGCCGCCGAGGCAGAGGAACAGAAACAGGAACGGGGGGGGGCCGCCGGGACAGGCTGTTGATTTCCATGGCGTCGTTGATGCGCGGTACGTCTCGGGCCTGGATCAAGAGGTCGTTGCTTGGGGGGCCGGCGAGGACATCCAAGTGAGGTGGGCGGCGAGAGTAGGGAGCAGCAGCAAAGGCAAAGATGGGGCAGCATCTGCGGGTGCCGGGAGCTGGGGGAGCATCCTGGGCCGCGAGGGGGGCTACTCTGCCGGCACGGGGGATGTGACGGCGTTGAAGATGATGGAGAGCCCTGCCGCTGGTGGCGATGATGGAGATGGAGGAGTGAGGCGGCCCCAAGTAGTCGTGGGAAGGGCAAACGGCGACGTCGAGGTGCTGTCGGTGGCAAACGACTCCTCCTTTGGCAAACCGATGAGGAGCGTGGTGAAGCTGGACGCGCGTGCAGATTCATCAGATGGCCGCCAGCTGCCGGCGCCGATGAGCATATCTCCGGGCCGCCTGGCCGTCAGCTGCACCGAGTGGCAGCCAGACACGGACATGCTCGCCGCCAGCAGAAGCTCGCTTCTCCATCTGTACAAGATGGCCCCCGAGGAGGAGGACGCGGAACTTGCGGAACTCGAGCCGCTCTCCTTCAACGACATGTCGGCGGGCCGACCGCCCAACCAGGGATCCTTGGTCCGCGACATCAAGTTCCTGGACAGAGACCACGTCGCCGTCGCCCTGGGCCGCAGTTCTCAGCCCATCCAGTACGGCACCGTCCGGCCAACAGGTGTCGTCTTCGAGCCGGCCGCCCACAACCCCGACGTCTACGCCAGAAAGCAAGGCAGGCTCCAACCACCCCTCAGTGCCCTCACCGACGTCAACACCATCGTCTGGGCCATCGAGCCCGTCGGACACAAGAACAGCAAGAACCTTCTCCTGAGCTCCTGGCAAGACGGCACCTTCCGACTCCTCGACGCCCGCACCCCTTCCCCCCACGACGCCATCTACCGGGACAACTTCCAGCCCTACCAGGCCGGCGGCCCGTTGCTCGTCTACGGCACAGAGCGCTTCGTGACGGGCAACAACACCGCCCCGACTGTCCGCTTCTTCGACTTCCGCTTCGACAAGCCCTACTTCCACTCTGCCGCGTCCGAGTGCTCGTCTGCCCAGCCGCAGCCACGCGTGTGCTGCTCATCCGGCACGACGAATCTGCCCAAACTAGGCAGGTCCGGCAACGACATTGCATCGGAATCGGAATGCAAGCCCGGCCGCCCGGGCCGCTGCCCCTGGCACGCACTCTCGAGAACAGACTGCTACAGACAAGACGCCACCCTCTGGCTGGGCTACCGCGGCATGGACCGCGTCTTCTCCCTCGCCAGGGCGTCGGACACGTCGGACAAGTTCTACCTCGGCCTGCGAGGCGCCGTCGCAGAAGCGCAGCTCGTCCTCAAAGAAGACGTGCCGAGCCGGCGGGAGACGAGGAACCCTTCCTGCCCCGATGGATGGCGAGTATCCAGCGTGTCGAGCGTGACCGTCGCGGAGACGGGCGTCGGTCTGTGCACGAGCCGGGTTCACGACGGGCTACATGGAGAGCTGCACAGCGGTATGCCGGCGCTCTTTTACAACAAGGACACGGCGGATGAGGCGAATACAGAAAATGGCCTCGCAGACCCGCCGCAGAGGAGCCGCCTTGACACGGCGTTGAGACAGCAATTACCGATGAGGAGAAGAGGCAACCGGTTTGGCCATGGGCAGTAGGCGGTTGTGTGGAGAACATTCTGAGTGGGTTTGGAGTTTTCTTCGTCGCAGGTGGGAGTTGGGCACGGCGAGGCAACTGCTAATCTCTAGATCTATTAACCTTTGCTCTAGTTTATACTCCCCCCCCCCTTGCGTGCTTCATTTAGACAACACTCTTCAGATACTCTACAATTTCGACTCGGGAACAATAAGAGCCGATGTATCCTTGAACGCCTGCTCAGCCTCCTTCTCAATGCGCTTCACCAACACTTCACACGTGGGGACATCGTGAATCAAGCCCATGACAGGGCCAGTGGTCCAGACCTAGATGAAGAAAACCAATCATGTTAGCAAAAACATCCATACCTCGCAGCCCTGTCGTTTCGGCTCTGCGGCTTCGACCAGGACAAGGCCATTCGTATGTCATTCGTCCCCTTGTGTCATTCGTCCCCTTGTGTCATTCGTCCCCTTGCCAATTTGGTCCGTCGCTCCCGCGCCCGCCCAGCTAACGTCAATCTAGTATTGCTGCCTTGAAGGATGCTATGCCTACTACCCAAGAGTGGAGGGATTTAGCTACTCTAGTGGAGTAGCTAAATCCTTCCATTCTCATGTAGTAGGCATAGCATCCTTTGGAGCATTTAAAAAAAAGAAGGACATATATCTTTCTTCATGACACCACTGGAAGCACCCGGCTAGAAATTGGCAATGGGGAGGAAAAAAAAAAAGGGAAAAAAGACTCACACCATACTCCGGGTCACCATTGACAAACACCTCCTTGCCCCTCTTGCCGCTCACCAGGGGAGCAATCTCTGAAAATTCGCCCGTGGTGCTCTCCTTCTCAACCCTGAGCGCCTCCAAGGCAACCTTGTTCTTGAACAGGCGGCTCGTGTTGCGCCAGCGCCTCAGTAAGAGCGTGGTGTCGTGCTCGTCAGCCCTGACGATGGCCTCCTTGATGTTGCGGTGGACGGGCGCCTCGACGGTGGCCATGAAGCGCGTGCCCATGTTGACGCCCGACGCCCCCAGCAGCAGGGCGGCGGCCAGGCCGTGGCCGTCGGCGAAGCCGCCGCTCGCGATGAAGGGGACCCCGAGCGTCTGGCGGGCCCTGCCCAGGAGGATGAAGTTGGTGATGTCGCTCTCGCCGACGTGGCCCGCGCACTCGAAGCCGTCAATGGACAGGAAGTCGGCGCCGAGCTTGACGGCGCTCTGGGCGTGGCGGATGGTGGTGCACTTGTGGAGGACGATGACGCCGGCCTTCTTGAGCTTCTCGATGACGGGGCCGGGCGAGTTGCCGGCCGTCTCGACGACCTTGACGCCCTCGTCGATGATGGCCTGGGCGTAGGCGCCGTAGTCGGGGGGCACCATTGCGGGCAGCAGCGTCAGGTTGACGGCGAAGGGCTTCTTGGTGAGGCCGCGGCACCGGCGGATCTCGTCGCGGAGGGCTTCGGGCGTGGGGAAGATGAGCGCCGTGATGATGCCCAGGCCGCCGGCGTTGGAGACGGCCGAGGCGAGGTCTGCGGTGCCGACGTGCATCATGCCGCCTTGGACGACGGGGACTGCGAGCAGAAAGGGGCGTCAGCATGTGCGAAGCTTTCTTTGTGTGATTGATTTTCTCTTCTCCTCGTCCTCGTGTGCAGTTCTACATACCGCGGATGCCCAGCGCCTTGGTCAGCTCCGTGACGATAGGCATGGTTGTTTGCTGGGGGCCTCGTGAGTCGTCGTGTTGTTTTCTTTACGTGGATGTCAGACCGAACCGGCTCGCAATGCCCGAAATATATAGATGGGGAACCGGAATCTACAGTCTACATGTAGATGTATGATTATGTGAAGGGGGGAGAGGGAAGAAGCCGAAAGCAAAGGCGCTTCGGGGCACGCCCATTGGCCACGGGCATCTCCTGCCGAGGTTGGCGGCCGAAGAGGCCCACATGTTTTAGTTGGCACAGACGGGGTTCGGCTTTGCTTTGCAATGATACTGGACCACTACATAAATGCGTCTCCCCCCTACTCCTAAAACGGAAGGACAACCCACACCCCACACACCTAATTTTAGTGTGGCTTGCGTCTATGAATTTTTTACTGTTATTAATAGCGTTAATAGCATCTTCTATAGTTATATAAAATCGCTTCATCTTAGGGAGTAACATGTTAAAGGGTTTTTATAAGAGACTTATTAGGACTAAGGAGGGATGCGCATTGAGAGGTCCAATTATCAGTCCGAGGTCGCCGATGGCCTGCGTCGCGTGTCATGTGACAGTCTCAGCCACAGCGTTACGGCCCACACAGATACAAAAGACCACGCCCCCCTTTGCAAAATAGCACTTCATTTCTTTTCTTCAAAAGCAACCATCTCAATTTTATGCGAGTCTCCACTGGCTAACTCTTCGTGATTTTTTAGCATATTTTTTTTCTTTAACAATTAAATATGGAACACCTAAGTCGGCATTTGCAGACGATCAAACAAAATGCCGAAGAGTTCCAATCGAGTTGCCCTCTAGTCGACAGGTTTCGGCCTTCATTCACACTGGCTGACGGAGCTGAGATCGCAACACTCGTTAGCCGAGAAATCTCCTACTACTACACGACAAAGGTATTCGTTAAAAGGCAGCCTCACACAGATGAGCTCGGTCTGGATATCTGGGATAACCCGGCGATCAATCCCTATATCGCGGATCGTCTACGAAATGAAGCTGCCGTGCTTCAATTCGTCGCCAAGCATACTACGATTCCTGTGCCAGAATTTCTCGATCTATGGGAGGAAAACGGACTCGTACATTTGAAGACTGCTCTTGTTGAAAACGGCGTCGAGCTGCGACACGTTGACGAGTCTCTCCTCTCTACGGCCATCATGAGTGTTACGGCCCAGCTCGAATCGGACATTCTTCCTCAGCTCAGGCGTCTGAGGCGGAATTTCATGGGCAGTCCCAACCCAGAGCTGCCAGTGATACCCCCACGTCGATTTTGGGACTTCAAAGGGAAGCGAGTTTGGCCATCGATGACGAAGGACACGGATGAATACGTCCTCTGCCATACGGATCTGGACCGACAGAATATCCTAGTGGACCCGAATACATTCAAGATTGTGAGTATCTTGGACTGGGAGACGGCCGGCTTTTTCCCTCAAGAGTGGGAACTTCCTCTCTGGACGGTGAATGGACCGCAGGAGAAATACCGGATGACCACGGAAGCTCATCGCCGGGAAATCACCTCTTTCGATTCCCCAGACACTACCCGAAAGAGTGCTCTTAGTCCCGCGAGCATTCAAGTGTAGCTCTGTTAACGACAGTGGTCGGTTCACTACATTTGTCACGCGCAAAAGCAGACCCCTGAGACATCTTGTCTTGGAAGAAAGCCGTTAGAAAACAGAGGATGCTATTTTTACAAAAGGACACCGTCTTCACCGTCTTTCAAGTGTTAAATGGGCTGTTTAGAGATCAATTGAGTCATTAACCCCCGTTCCTAACTCTCTTCTTTGTTGTGCTTGTGCTCCTTACAACTCGAACGATTTGCAGTGTTGGTTACACCAAGGAACGATGCACTAGTGCGAAAGGGTCGAATTCGACGATAGTTGTGATTGAAGTTGATGATAGCTAAGAGAGACGAGAGAAGGAGAGGAATCTAGCTAGGAGAGAAGGTGAGCGAAAAGGGGGAAAAGAGGGGCTGCAGTGCAGGGCCACTGCGAACGGTGCGGGGTAGCCCGCGATGCGACTAATCGCATCGCGTGCATCCATTTGGTGGCTCCACCCTTTGGCCACGGTCGGACCGATTATGACCCGAAGGTCCAAAGGAAGCCACACTGGCAATCTCTCTTTTTCCTTCGTGGCCAAAGGAGCCCAAAAACGCAATACAAATCCGATCAAAGGAAAGTGTACACAAGTGGATCCCTTAATGGGAAACCACAGTTATAATTGGCCCGCGCGGCCTCGGTCGTTCCAATTGACCCGGTTGCTACAATCTGGTCCGGTCAATCCTCCCCTCGGTCTAGCCTCGAACATCCGACAAGCCACTTTATTCCATCCGGGGCCAACCAAGCTAAGAAATTTGAGCCTTGAACCATCTGCCTACATAAGGCGATGTTTATCTGCAGTGAAGTTAATATCTTCCTTCGCATCAGATCTATCTATGGGACTGACTCACTTCTTCGGCTGGTGTTTAACAGGTGGGAGCTTCGCGCAATCGGGATGGGAGCATGGAGTCCATGGATGGAAAAGGCAACCCACGCATTTCTCACTTGAGCTGGCAGGAAGGGTTTCTTGGCAATGCATACATTTACTGAGAGCCATGTTTTGGTGAATTTCGATATGCGTGGCTTGACGGGTGAATACAATGTAAGTAATTCAAATCTGCTTACATAGGACAGTGGAGGTAAAAAGCAACAACTGAGCTACAGTACGGAGTAGAGGGTTTTTATATTTTCTTGGAGCCTATTTCAAGAGGAGTTTCTGACATGGATGGAATATGGGAATGCCACAAATGCAGGATGAGTTGCTGATGCTCATGTACTCGTTTCACGCGTTGTTATACTGTAACTAAACAGGTGGTGATTCTGGTACCAAGCTTGGCCAACACTGACTCTTGGCCAATCAAAGGCGCCCGCGTCATGTGTACGAGTTACGTGCCAAATACGGAGTACGGATTACGGGTTACTTAGTCTGGTCTAGTCTGGTCTGCAGTCAAGTCAGGTGCGCAAGGTACCCCAGTTCCAGTGTTTAGGCAGCAGCCAGGTCACGGAACCCGCCCACCCGCGCCGACCCGCGCCGACCCGCGGCCACTCCTCAATAGTTAGCTCTAGACGCGTTTAGTGGCATTCCTTTATACAACGGTTTTCGCGATGCCTTCTTAAGACAATGATAGTGACCTCTCGAAGCAAAGCTTGAATCAGAACTAATTATCTGGGTTAACGATAACTGCCGTCAAGAAAGGCCAGCTGATGCAGGCCCCTGTGAGGGAAGCCAACTAATTCAAGCCTCTTCAACTACAACATTGCGAGCCTCACATCGAGCACCTTCCATTAACGCCGCTGGCCTTGTTGAGGCCTCTCGGCGAGGGCCGCACACAACGCGTTGGGGCTACCATATGTGCCATGTGCCTCTTTGTACTAACGGATCTTGTTAGGACTTATATCATGGTGAGATTCCCACCTAAATTAAAGTACCCTCTTAGCTACCCTAGTTGTCGTTGGTTAGACCTGCTTTTCGTGACCTGGCTGTTGCCTTGCAAGTTACCAGGATACCCTGCGCACCTGACTTATGTAGTTGGCTGCAGAGCACTTTGCTCCTGTTCACGGCGTTTCGCGCGAAAGCGGGGTGGGCAAACGATTACTAAATAGCGGCCGGAAGCCAGGGCCATAGTTACGCCTCGGCAAGGGTGTCGATCCAATAAGGTACCTTCACTTTGGAACGATTCTTCACCCATCGCTCAACTTGTACAATGCCAGAAGTACCGACGCATCTTCAAGAGGCTGCAGAAATTCACTTCCGTCCGATACGTGGGAAAGACGAGGTGTTGGTCAGCATAATGGCGCTTGGCGCTAAATTCGTCACTGCCAATCGATGCGAGTCTTAAAAAATGGTGACCAACGTGACGTGTCAGTATCATTCTGCTAAATACGTAACAATAATCAAGCATGTCGAAGATGGCTGAGCGTGGCCATCTGCAGCTGGTTCCTCAGGATATCCGTCTCCGTTTCAAGCCTGTCCCGCCACCTTGATCTTGATCTTCATGGAGGGGATGCTTCCTCTGGCCATCTGGTGGTGAGATGCCATGATCGAACCGACCTTTCGTACATGGACGACTCTGCGGGGATTCGTAGTCACGCTCACGCTCACGCTCGCCGCGATCAGGTCGTTGCGCCTGTAATGTGCTCCCCTGGTCGCCATCTGAGTGCTGATGGCCCAGAGCTGGGTCGGGCGACGGTAATTCGGACTTTGTGTGACAATCATTCGAGGGTGTCTCCAGCACACAGTCTGTGGTTTGACTGCCACTAGACGTATTTTGGTCTGCGGCGTCACTCACATATGACTCGGATTTGGTCGATTCGACGTCCAACAACACGGAGCAGATAGAGGGCGATGCTCTGTCGATGACAGGCCAAGACGTATTATCTTGCTCCGAAATAGTTGATGTTGTAGGGGATCTCGTAGGCGGCTTGTGCGCAAAGGTTGGACATGCTGGCTCCGATCCGCCTGTCAGCTTCTCGCCCGGGCCATCAGCTCCAGCTTCTTCACTTTCGAAAAATGTACGAATAATCTCCATTTGCGGCGGCATGTACAGAGTTGAAGGTTCGTCGTCTTCGTCTTCGTCATCGTTTCCGCTGCCGCTGCCGCTGCCGTCGTCTGCGTTATTTCCTGCCGAATCGCCGGAGCCGCCAGCTGAGCAACAGCTCTCCATGGCATCCTTTTCCTCTTGATAAAGCAGAGCCGCCAGCCCTTCCAAAATGTTTTGGCGGCTGCTGGATCTTTTGCAAACTTGACGAACGTAGTTTCGAGGGTCAGACGATGACGACCTCCAAAGCTGTGTGTGACTGTCGTTCAACATGCGAATTCTAAGTGTCTCCTGGTCGCGGGCTTGGGAGGCAACGTCTAGCTCAACCCTTTTTGTCAAGTCGTCATTATCTTTTGCATCCCTCGCTGCGGAAATCATTCGCTCCGTGAAGGCGCGCGGGTCAAATTTCCACGTGTGAACAACGTTGTACTCTTTGTGCAGGCGGCCAAGTTCGTCGGGTGAGCGGCCAGTGACAGCCATCCACTTGAGATGCAAATCATCGTCAATAGTGACTCGTACTTCGTCGCAAGAGGGCATTTTGGCTCAAGTTTAGAAGACGGAACAATGGTTTTCGATGCTGGAAAGCAGCTCTGAATAACAAAAGGGCACTCCGTCATTTCTGCGGCAGAGGAGATCACGAGGACAGTGTGTGCACTGTAGGCGCCGGGGTGCGTGAAACTCATTGCGGCGCGTATTACGGGCAGCCATTTTCACACCGTGACCTCAGTCATCAAAGACCAACCAAATGTGCAAGTCTGCTCGCCTATGAAACGGGCGACCACGGACGTGGCGCTATTTTGGTATCGAGCCGAGCACCGGTGTCTCTGAACAGCGTCATAACAGTGAGAACTTGTCTGATTACGCCAGCATATAAGACGCATTTTACGTGATTATCAGGAGACTGAGTTGTGAACTCGAATTTTGAAGGCGAAACCTCTTGTCTCTACCTTGCTCATTTGCTCGGATTCATGACCCATCATCGGAGGTCAAGACAATGAGACGCCAATTCCGTTTCAGACTCTTGTCTAACCCTGCAGAGAGTAGCCGACATGGGCATTTTCGCTGCCCAGCTTGACCAATCTTGCACGCATTTCCTCGGCACGCTTTCTCTCGCCATGGCTCAGCTTGAACAATTCGACCTTATCCACATAGCCTCCAACTCCATGCTGCAACACGTTGCGAGCTCGGAGCTTGCCGCCTCCCGAATGACCGACTGAGCCATGCAGAGTGACTCGGTCCTTTTTGGAATCGTATACCCCCCGATGCAAAATGTTGTTGTTGTAAAAGGCAATGTCGCCGGGGCCAAGCGCAACGACCAACTGGTCGGGCAAGACCTTCTCGAAGGGGTCAGCGTTGCGCTCACTGTCGGTTCTCGGGCGTCTGTGAGAACCGGGGACCACGACGAGAGACTCATCCTCCCACAGGGCAAGGTTGTATTGGGCGTGGAAGCCAGGACGGCCGAGACGCTCCATCTCCTCTTCTGGCGTAGCCTCGGCGGGGATGTCATCGCGGTGCCACCTGAGCTCGAAATCAACGTCGGGCCGGACGAGCATGTTGAAGAGCTCCATGACGAGCTCGTCGTCGCCGCACTGCAGGAGCTCCCTGGCGATGCTCAGTATTTCCTCGGAGAAGTACTGCCGAGTGAAGACCTCGTGCCCGGGCAGGTCGGGGTTCATGAGATGCTGAACGCCCCAGATGCCCTTTTCGGGGGAAAAGGTCCACGGCGGAAACTGCTTGCCGACTGTGCGGATATGAGGCCACTGGCCAGATCGGCCGAGCTTCTCAACCTTGACACTGGCTTCTCGCAATGTCTCGAGCTTCTGGCCGCTGACGATGCCGCGGACGACGACAAAGCCGTCTCTCTCGAGGTCGGCTAGGTGACCGGTGGCATTTTTCTGAGCGGGCATTGTGGCTGCTGTAATTGTTGCGTGTTGAGGAGAAGATCGGTTGTTGTATTATGTCAGGTCAGGCCAGGCCAGGCCGCAAGAATGAGTGATTCCAGAGTTGATTGTGGTTGTTTTTTTTTTTTTTTTTTTTGAAGTTATCACGGCGGGGTTTTTGACGACATGTCCGCAGTGTGGATCCATCGATCCCAACAAGTCTCCACCTCCACAACAAAATGTATATAACATTGAAATTCTCCTGCCCGCATAGGATTGACGCATGCACAGAGTAATATTCTCCTCTACGGTTCGGTACAGTCTTGAGGCCGCCACCGAAGTTCAAACCCCTTGACAGTCTTTTGCACATCCAGGTCCCCCGGATCTCCTTCGAAGAGGGGCTTCTCCAACTTCCTTTCCGAGACCTGCTCCACCTCCAGACCCGCGTCCCGAGCAACATCAAAGAAGTTCATGTCCAGATCCTGCTTCCATGGCCGATACGAAGTGAAGAAGACGTAGGCGGCGCTTCCTCGCGACCTCCGCATCGTCTCCCTGATCGTCTTGACAAGGGCGCCGTGTTCCGAGTGCCGGAAGAGCAGATCAGCGAGCACCAGCACGTCGAACCGTCGTCGTCGTCGAATCCGAGTTGCCCCATCCCCATTCCCTTCAGGCGCAACAACAAGTCTGGCCAGGAGCGGCTCCGGATCAGCCCCCCAGACGAATCCGACGGCATCAATGGTCCGTCCCATGTGTCCCCTCGGTTCGACGGTCTCGTCGCATTCGTCAATGTTCTTCTGCATGTTGGCCACGAGGTCTGGATCCGGGAAATCCGACGCGACCACCTTTTCCGCTCCGAGGATGCCGGCCACCAGCGATGGCAGTGCGGCTCCTGCGCCGAGCTCGAGGACGGACCTGCCTCGGACCCTGGACGGCACACGCTCAAAGTAATCCGACACGAGCTTGGCTCCGTTCCAGAGGTGATGCGCCTCTGTAGGGCTGTGTCCCACCAGATGGAGTGTCACCTGCTTGCCGCTCTGCATCTCGAACACCTGCCGCGTGGGGGGTGGTGTAGGGGGGTAGTAGTCCTCGGGGTCTTCCATCAGACCCCCGGTGGCGTAGGCGACGTCCTCGTCCTCGTCCTCCATTGCTGCCCTTGGCTTTGCAATGTGGTGGCCGGGACGGAAGTCGTTGTTAAGAGAGCCCCGGCTGTTGGGAGTTGGTGACAGATTCTGCAAGATGTAAATTTAAAAAAAAAAAAAAAATTTTTGGTTCCCGAGTTGTGGCCCGGGTGGGGGTCTGTGTCCTGTTCACTTTGTCCACATTACAATGCACATTACAAACACCAAAAAACAACGTTCCCAGTCAGGACCGCCGCCACGGGCCGATTGGGCTGGCGGCCGGCGGCCAACGGACAATGAATGAATGAATGAATTTCTCGTCGTGGCCGCTTTCCCCTTCCAAAGACAGAAAAAAAGGCAGACCCCCGTTCCAAGAACCAACAGCCGTCATCCAAACCGCTGCTTGGCCAACTCCTTCAACATGCTCACCGTGCCCTCCTCCCTCTCCCTCCACACCCTCCTCTTCACCTCCATGTCCTCCGCCTTGGCCCTCTCAAACTCCTCCCGCCTCACCTGCCTCTGCGACTTCTTCACCTTCTCCCTCTCCCTCATCCTCCTATGCTCCTCCAGCTCGTCCCCGGCCCCCATCAACTGCGCCTCCCCGACCTCAACCCCCGGGCTCCTCTCCCGGAACTGGCCCATCTTCTCATTCACCTCCTTCTTCTTCTCGAGCCTGCGCTCGCGCGTGCCCGGCTCCGCGCGCGGCACGAGCTCCTCCAGCCTCCGCTTCTGCAGCGCGCGGTCCTCCCTCCGCGCGTGCCGGAGTTGTTCGCGCTCGTCCTCCCTCTGCTCCCGCGCGAGCTCGTCCCGCAGCGACAGATCCGCCGCCGTGGCCGACCGGGCCCCCATCCGCCGCACCCTCGGTCCATCTTCACTACCGACCCCCGGGAGCGTCGGCCCGTAGAAGTCGTCCTCGTCCTCGTCCTCGTCCTCGTCCTCCTCCCCGTCCACCCCCTCGCCAGAGTCGCCAGAGTCGCCAGGGTCGCCCCGTCTCTCCGGCCGCGCGCAGTACTCGGAAGCGCACCTGGCAAACATGTCGGGGTCGTACCACCCCTCTGCCAGCTCGTTGCGGTTCCATTTCCCCGCGAAGCTCTTCCACCGCCCCCGTGCCTCTCGCTCGTCCATGTCCCCCAGGTCCCTCTGCTTCTGCAGCTCAAGATAGTGCGCGAACAGGGGCTCGAACGCGCGGAAATCAGACTTGGTGAGGGCGCGGGCGGAGAAGGGCAGCGACGCGGCTGCTGCGCGGCGCGACTTGTTGTGCGGCCGCCGGCGGTGGTGGGAGCGCCGCGCGCGTCGTGCTGGCGATTGTGACTGTGATCTAGAGCGTCCGCGCGCGTCGTCATGAGGATGGGAGTCGTCTGCGCGCGCTTGAGGCATCCTTGTTGTTGCTGCGGCGGCGGCGGCGGCGGCGGCGAAGAGCCTGCTTAGCTGGGTTGGGCGCGTTCAGTGAGCGGGGTGGTGAGTGCTCCTCATGCTCATGGAAATTGATGAAATCTTGGCGATGGATGGAATCGGGGTGTTTTTTTTTTTTTTTTTTTACTTTGGCGTGGTCTCATGGAAAAGACACAAGTGAAAGTCAAGGTCGGTGAGGTGAGATAAAAAAAAAAAGGTGAGACACGTCATATTCGGGTCCCACTTTTCTGCTTCAATCACTTATTACGGAGTACTCCGTACTTGTTCAATCGTTCCGGCCCGGCTACGGAACTGCCGCCACGGCCGGTTCTAAACTACGTACGGCTCAGCCGTTGAAGCACTCGTTTGACGTGAAATCTACCTAGCTACTGTAATTCGTGTTCAGTGGTTTCCGATGAGCTCTTTCCATCACGCAGTGACATTTCTGGTCCTTCACAGCCTCCATTACAA
This sequence comes from Epichloe festucae Fl1, assembly GCA_003814445.1. Taxonomy (NCBI): domain Eukaryota; kingdom Fungi; phylum Ascomycota; class Sordariomycetes; order Hypocreales; family Clavicipitaceae; genus Epichloe; species Epichloe festucae. The sequence goes on along the minus strand of CP031385.1, from coordinate 4,527,916 downwards.
GGTCACCGCCGTGCGTAAGCAGCGTCTGTGAGCGGATATTCGTTCCTCTAATTCATTTGGTGTTTGGGCCAACGCCCTTCTTCCTCAAATTGCGCATACGAGTCTTGTATCTTGGGTATCTATCTACAGCACCAGAGAAATAAATGCTTCAACAGATTAGAGAAAAACTCTCTACGTCGTTTTATCCGCACCGAAGCCGTAATATGTACAATGTTCCGCGAGAAATACGCTCGTGGTCCACGATTGCCCACCTACTTTGAACCCAAAAATCTCCATGTTCGAATCGCCTGACATGATCAATCGCGCTTTGTGCAAAAAAAAAAAAAAAAAGTGGAAAGCTCCCTAGATGGTTTCATGTTTTGCGCCCGTCACCGGGCCGGGATTATTGTGAATGGCGCAACCAATGCACTGGCAGTCGTCGCCGCAGGGACAGCTCATCGTCTCTCCGGCACATGAGTCGCCGAATGGGTAGCTCACGAAGAAGAAGTCGCTGGCACACAGTGCTTGCTCTTCACTTGCGCCAGATGCTGCATCCGACGGACTTTGTGCTGCCGCAGGCGACCTGGTCCCGTCGTGGTGAGGCTTGATGGGCGTTGTCGTTCCGTTGGAAGATGCATTCGCAGTCTCTTCTTGTTCACCACTCGAAGCATTTGCGCTGCCGTCCGTTGCGCCATTGAGATGCGTGACGCCGCCGTCGGCGTGGGCATTTCCTGTTTCCGGATCCTCCTTCATCATGTTCCAGGCCGAGCGCACATAGTCCTGCGTTGCCTCGTTGTATGGGTGGGCAGCGCATCCGACGCACTGGCAACTATCGCCACAACTGCACTGATGTGACGTCCACGATGATTCATTCGGTGTTGTCGGGGTTTGTTGTTGTTGTTGATGATGATGATGATGATGATGATGATGCTGCTGCTGCTGCTGCTGCTGCATGGGCAACGGTCCTGCCATGCCAAAAGGTTGGCCTCCTACATTTTGACCGAAAGCCATGGCGGCCATGACTTGTCTCCATTGTTCGGGCTGGAGAGGCTGCATGTACGATCCATACTGTGGAGGGAAGTTAAAGATGTTGGGCTGAGCGTAGAAAGGATACATTCCGCTGGCCATGACCATGGGGTGTTGGAAGGGAGGAGCCATCATGATTCCATTCGGGGGGGCGAATGACACTCCTGGCGGTGGCATGACCCCTGGAGCATGCCCTGGAACATGCTTCTTCTCTCGTTGAGTGGATGAGGTTGTCTTTGAGGAGCAGCAGCTCTTGGCCGCCGGCCCAATGTCAATGTCGTCGCTGCTGACGTCTGATGTGTTGACGGACACAGGAGGAGGGGGAGGCGGAGTCACTGCCCGGCTCTTTGTGCCGTTCGCCCCTCCACCACAACAGCTCCTGAGCGTTTCTGGCCCCGAGTCCGCGGCGCCGTTGGTTGAAACACCATTTTGCCCATTCACCGTCGGTTTTGCCTGACCCGTTGGCACCATGATAGGCGCTGGCGCATACGGGAATATGGGGTACATGCCTGATTCGGCACTACTAAACGAGCTGTCCCTCGGTGTCATGGCTATTGGTGCGTACAACGACGCTTCTGGCATGGGCGTGGGAGAGCCATTTGTCGAGCTCAGCTGTGGACTCATTCCGTTGTCGTTGTATAGCGGTACGACGTTGATTTGGCTCGAGTCCATTCTCTGAAGTCCCGCAATGTCGACGGACTGCTTCCTGCTCGGCCCAACCTTTGCGCCTTGCTTCTGTACTCGAAATCCAGCAGTTGCGGGCTTGGGTGGACTCGGAGGTGTTGCCGCGGTGGTTGACGACAGGTCCTTTGCTGGCTGGTCTTCGACAGCGGCAGTATCTGGCGGCCCGCAATGGCACTTCTGTCTCCTTGGAATCGCTGCAGTCACAGCGGCGCATGCGCATGGTCGCGAAGACGGGTGCGGACATGAGCTCAACGGCCGGCCAGGCTTCCGTACCGGAACCATGAGGCGCTCGTTGGCATGTGTGCATTTGGTCGAACGGTGGCCGCGAATGCAAGGCTCGCTGAACATGGTCCATTAGTTGTGGCTGCACGATCGATAAGAGGGGAGTAGGAGGGAAGAAGGGGAGGAGGAGGGAAGAAGGGGAGGAGGGGAGGAGGGTTGGGTTCCTCGAGCAAGCACCGTCAGGACAGTTTGCGGCAAATGCAACAAGGGACGTACCAGGCCATCTTTTGCCCGTTGATAAGAGGCATGGTGAGGGTAGTCGGACTCGATTACTGTACCGAAGCAAATACCGAGGGCGACGACACCGAGGCCGGCCTGCTGCGCGTGCCTCGAGGCGCGAGGCTCCAATCGGCCTCCCGCCGAGTTCCTGCTCGTGCTACTCGTGCGTGAGCTTACAAGGCAAACCCCGGCAAGTGGCCTTTTGATGTGGCATGTGACGAGAGCCAGCGGAACGGATGGGTGCAGTTTTGGTTTCTTCGTGTTGTGCAAAGCGCTCTCGAAATTCCGATGGCGGGGTTTGGTTTATTTTGGGTCAAATCAAAGGCCTCGCGGGGTCAAAAAAAACCCAAAAAAAAAAAAACCGCAGCCTTTGAGAGCCATGGCCTTGCCCTTGCCCAGATCATGAAACACGCGCCGTTGCCCAGACGCAACCGAAAGCGTCAGCGATCGGACCCGCCTTGCCGCTTTTTTGTTCCAAGCCATCTAATATCTGCCTCTTGTTGGCGCCGTCTTAATACTGCATACTTGCATATAAATTGTTGTATGTTGAATTCGCGGCCCCCCAAAGTGAGCAAGTTTCTATTGGGCTTAATCAACGCCTGTTGTGGGGCATGCAATGCCTCACCACCGCCAGCCTCGCATGCGCTTGTCACGACATGACGGCAACCGGATGAGAACAGATGACCGAGACAGACATCAGGGAATTTGTGACTTCTAGAACGAGGCTTCTTTCCACACCATCTCCTATCTGATCGATACAGAGTATCATACCATACGTTTACGGAGTAGTAGTCCGTGGCGCATTGTGCAATTCCATCCATTCCATGTGTTACGATGCATTCCCGCAAAGTATTCTGGATATACCCTGCTTTCCGTCCCTTCCTTGCCTACTTGCTCTGAATACGAATACAATGTCTTCGTATTTTACCTCCTTGAAGGAAAAAATGCTCCGGAAATATCAGCCCTGATCAGTTTAAGCATGGGGTCCTTCCTGTGGATTCATGTCCCTAACTCTATCCTGTCTCTGTGCTTCCCTGTTCATACTTTCTCAAGTTCTCACCGTGATGCTATGGCTCCCACGGCTCGTTAGTTTGAGCCGTCCGAGTCGGCAAACATGTCCACTGCTCGCATCCGCTTCCGTTGTTGGGCCCCGGCCGCAGATTCCTGGTCACCGCGGACGCCCGCCCCTTCATCCTGATCCTTGTCCATCCTGTCCTCTACATCTTGGTCCATAGCCTCGCCTCCAAGATCGTCGTCGTCGATAGGCTCCCCTGCCACATCGTCCTCGTCAATGGGCTCTCCTTCAACATCTTCCTCGTCGATAGGCTCGCCCATCACGTCATCCTCAGCCAAGGGCTCCCCGTCAACATCATCTTGCATCGCGGCGGGCTCTTCTTCAGCCGCGGTTCCGGCGCTTGCCTCGTTCTTTGCGACTGGCAGAGCTTCCACAGTCTTCCACTTGTTGCGGTTTGACGATTCGTCCGCCTTGTCTTCAGCTTTCAGTGAGGGTGGTGATTCAAATGTCTTGACGAATAGTTCCTGGGACTCGGCAGGAAAAACGCACCATCCTTCCCATAAATTGAGGACAAGATGAACACTTCGCTTCCACTTTTCAGCTCGGAGCCGGCCCCAGCCTAGCTTTTCAGCCATGCCACCTAGTCTTTCGAATACTTTGCGCTCGCGCAGGCATGTTTCAAACAGCTGTCGGAAGCGCCAGGCGTGTCGAACTCCGCTTGTGGACGAAGACGATAGAATATCGCTCACCACGTAAAGTGCCACCAAGCTAGCGCTGCTCGTATCCAGGGCGTCATTCGCAGCTCCCTCCTCTGTGTTTGTAGTCGCTGGATTTGGCTTTGCACCTTGCTCGTGCCTCGGGTTGGCAGACGTCAGGGACAGGGGTTTCTCGACGTTTGCAACTACCATGTCCACAACCTCGTCCGCTCCGCGGCTGGCATGCGTGATGGCAAACGTTGCAACTCTGGCAATATCTCCTTTCCGCAGCTTGGCCATGGTGGTGGGCAGTCTCGCCAGCAGGTGGACAAGCTTGGCTTTGTCAAGTGGATTGAGAAACACCTTTTCTGTCTCAGTGCCATTGTGGTCGGCGTTGCCTTCCCCGTCCATGTCCTCGTCATCGGAGGAGTTGTACTCCTCGTCTGACACAAACTCATCCAGGGATGTCGTGTACTCAAAGATTAAACCCTTCTCTGGTGATTTCCACGCATGACTGCCGTCAAACAGGGGAACGTATTTTCCTTTGCGCTGTTTCGGATCGGAGCCCGTCACGACCTGCCAGAGCTGCCATCGATACCAAATGCCACCTTCGCTTCTGGCATCCCATATCCAAGCCCATTTCTCTTCTCGTTGGACTTCAGCTCGCGACATGAGTAATGCCTCAAACTCTGGTCCGTGCTCCAGAACGCCCTCGATGGCTTTGTTGATCAATTGGATTGTTCTGACGTCTTGTGGCGGTCTCACAGGAACGTGCAGCAAGTTTCCTCTGGCCACGCCTGCGCCAACGGGACCATACGAGGAAGGAGGTGCGAACCCGCGATGGATCCCCTGCTGATGATGTGGCAGCTTATCCCGGCCGGCCGGTCGCTCTACTGGTTTCGCTCCAAATGGGTGCGCACCGGCTGTCGAGGAAGATATGCTAGGTAGAGTTGCCGACGCCGCCACGGCAGAAGACAGATGTCGATGTAGAGACAGATAGTAACCGTAGCCCAGATAACGGTTTTGCAATGTGGTGACTGCTGTGTCAATCTCGTTTGCCGGCGTATCTTGCGAAAGTGTGACAATCGCAACGGTACATTTTCTTTCTGAGCCACCCGGGCCAGCAGGAGGCAGAATCTTGACATTTTCCACGTTCAAGTTGTCGGGCATCAAGGCCTTGACCACAGCAGGCGACGTCCCCGGCGGCATGTTGGTCAGTCTGAGCGTAGGCTTCGCAATCGCTTTCTCCTCCGCTCGATCTCTAGCTTCGCCCGAGTCCTCATCGTCACTCGCATGAAAAGCCTGTGCGACCGACGTCGGCTTCGGCCCGGGAATCGGTTCCTCATAGTCCGGTGCACCCAATCGATCTCCCGGGCCTTTAAAATCGTTGAAAGATCGCTTCTTCGCAAAATTGTTCGGTGCCGGCCCCAGGCTGCCCGGGCCGCTTTTTAACGTCGACGAGACAAAGTGTCTCTTGGAGGCGCCATGCCCCAGCGGTCCTGGTCCTCCTGGTCCCGCTCCCGCTCCGGAAAAGCCCAGTCTCCCCCTCGCAGATCCGCCGAATGCACCAGATCTTGGCGCAGTCTCCCTCTCGTCATCTTCGCGATCGAAGCTCTTCACGAAATCGGCGTATACGGCGGCAGTTTCGGCAGCCTCACGCTTGCGCTTGGCTTCGGCTTCGGCCCGTTGTCGATCAAAGGCCGATTGCTTGGTGGGTTTCTGAAGCTTCGCTTTGACATCTGGGAAATCGGGAAACCCTTTTCCAGGGGACATTTTGGATGGTGAATAGCCTTGACTCGCCGCGTCACGACATGTTCGAGGCGTGTTGTTGGTGTCGTTGAAAAAGTGCCTTGCTCAGTGGTCGAGCTGAGGTATTGTCGTGAAGGTGCAGCCCCGGTATGTGCATATCCACCTTAACGAAAGCTTCTGGTTTGCCAAAGCTTTTTGACCAAACTTCTACTGGAGAAAACCTTGGGACTGAAACCTGTTATAAATACAATTTGAATGTCGATGATTCGGTTGTCATGATCGAGTCGACGTATAAACAGGGATCCGATGCAAATTGCGTTGTTCGACCACAAATGGCACTTAGTCGTGGAATTGGGTGAGGTCTCTCTGCCTCACCACTCGTGTGATGTGTATCACAAGTTGCGCCACGTAATCCATACGAAATTCCGATTAGCGAATGATTCGATTGTATTTTTTTTTTTTTTTCATCATACCAGAGCAGCTGCGGTTGACCTCACAACTTGGCCCGCTCCCCATCAGATCCCCTACGCAACTCTTCCTCCAGCACCATCCCCGGATACCCGCCCCGACTGCCATCCATCGTGACGAGCCCCTTGAATATGCCATCAACCTCTCTCCCAACAGAGTCATCATCAACGTCTTTCCACTTCCACTTATCCCCATACATCCCTCCCTTTCCCAGCATGCAGTCCAGCACCTTTTCGCCCAGCAACGGCAAGAACTTGTACCCATGGCCACTGTCTCCCGTGGCAATGAAGAGGCCCTTCCATCCGGGATGCCAGTCCACCAACCAGTTCCCATCCTTTGTATCAGAATACCAGCACAGTCTGGTTTCTTTCCAAGGTCTGTTCTCGAGACCCTTGATTGGGGAGAGCTGGGCAAGCCCCTTTCTAAGGTCCACATCTGCTTCGTGTGGAAGCCGATTCGCGCCTGCATCTCGCCTGGTAGATGGCTTTGACACTGTAATTGGCTTTCTCCCCAGTGATGGTGACAAGGGCAACGCGTTGTGTACTGTAACTGGGTTCAGGTACCCGAAGCTATGTCGGGCGACTTTGAGAATCCTCTCTTGTGGAGGGATGATGAAGAGTCCGGATGACAGGTTCAGCACAACCGGTTGCTTGGAGAGAACGCCGAGTTCCTCCTTGCTGATATCAATGTAGCCCAAGACGTGGCCCGTTGCCTCGACTCGTCCTCTCAGATCAATCAGACCCCCTGTCCACGCTCCTGCAGCGACGAGGACGACGTCGGCGGTGAGACACTCCCCATCAGCCAATCTCGCGCCGGTAACTCGATCGCCTCCCGTCGTCAACTTTTCAACGCAAGCATTCACAAAGTTGACTCGACCCGTTGCCTTGACTCGCTCATAGAGCCACTCCATCCCTCTGCCAGCGTTGGCCCATCCCGATAAAGTGTTCAGATACCCCCAATCGCCCGGGTATGTCTCCGTGCCCAGGAATGAGTTCAGGGCTTCTTTACTCTCAAGCACCTTGATCTTATCGGCCGAATGACCATCCCTCTGCGCCATTTCAACACAGTTCTTCCAGCTCTCCTTGGTATAGTACATTCCCGACTTGGCCCCGACCTTTAGCTCCGTAGGGTGATATGCCGTGAGGACGAAGCCCGACTCAGTGTAGCGACCCTGTCCACCAAGGTCATCATCGCCCTGCTTTCTCCATTCCTCTTGAGCCTCGGCTGCTAGAGTGGTGTAATCGACGTCGGCGTAGTCAGGGCGAATGATTCTCGATGAATCCACGCTTGCGCAGTCATCAGGTGGGAATTGGCCGCTGGACGTATCGTCAACAACGGTGATGGATATGCTGGAAAATTGACGTCTTTTGGTTAATGCCCAGGCTGTGCTAAGGCCGAATACACCAGAGCCGATTATGAGAATGGATGATGGTGTTTTGTTCTCCATTGGGTGTCGGGTATGCTCTCTCTCTCACGATGAACAACAGGCTTTTATGATGATGGTTTGTATGCAGTATGCTTTCCAACACTTGGCTTGAAACTCGTATTCTCTCATAAAATACGGAGTACAGATCAAGTGGTTTGTGGTCTAGGTGGAGACCGCCTGGCCGACATCGGTGGACATGTCCGGAGATCCGTGGGCTGTCTGCCCTTTTTGTGTACCATCTTTCGCTGTTGTCGTGGTCTGAACAGATGAAAGAAGTCTGGACTGGCTTGGATTTACTTCACTTCGGAGGGTTTACTCGTACTTTTACTTAAATCTCGATGCTACATCATCGCGGACACATATGTTCGCTGACATCTGAGAAGTGGCAAATTCATGGTGACCCTTTGTTCATATGCTACCTAATGAGAACACAGTCATATATATATGCCAGTGATGTTCTCCGGCAATCATTGATGGCTTAATGCTGAGCTAGAATACTGAGCAAGCAGCTTTACCATATCCACCATTGTGTCCGCGCGTGCAAAATAGCACACCCTTTTTTTTTGGGGGGGGGGGTCAACTTAAAAGCGCAATCGTCACTGCAACCCAAGTAACACTTGGTCGCGGTGACCTTCCTCGACCTTCCTCATCGACTTTTCCACTCGACCTAAGCCCTCGGAAAATATTAAAGTGACTGCTCAGACGGCGCCAATCCATGGCAGAGCACGATCAATCTATGAAATGTCGCGGGTTGAGTAATCTCGTTCTTTCTGCGGACCAATTCCGTCGCACTTTTTAAAGATGTGATAAAAACGATGTTGCCCTCCCCTGTCAAGCCTTTTGCCAACGCCGATGCAATGCATAATCAAATGATACAATGACGACTCCAGTACAGCTTGATTGTGACCTATCAAGAAACAGAAGGAGTGTCGTGGAGGATGAAGCAATCATGGTATCGTGGACCAAAGGTCTAGTCGTACATGCGAAAATAAAATGGAAAGGGGACGTTGGTGGTACACCAGGCGTGAGTGAAAAGCGCCGTGGCCAACCCAATTTGCTCTAAACTTTTCGAAAGTCTAAGCAATAATGTCAGTGTTTGGAGATCTTTGATTGAAATTCGGGATTTCACTAACCTTGCAACACAGGGTAAATCATTTCGAAAGCCTGATAGATTTCCTCTCGAACCTTCGCACCAGTCAAGACAATCTTGCCACTGACGAAAATGAGAAGAACAATCTTAGGCTTGATCATGCGGTAAATAAGACCAGGAAACAATTCAGGTTCGTAAGAACTGAAGTTGTGATGGCGTGAAGCCAAGCCCTCCAATCGAATGGGAAACTTGATATCGCAAGAGCCGACGATATTCTGGATCTTGAAGTCTGTGAACTTGGCGTTGAAACCCAACTTCTGAATGATACGGGCATATTTTCTTGATGCCAACTTGGAGTCGTCCTCGGATTTGGCACCTGTGACAACCATTTTACCACTGGCGAAGATCAAAGCCGTCGTTTTGGGCTCACGGATTCGCATGATGACGGCAGCGAAACGCTTTAAGCGGGTCAGCATTTGATGGACAAAATGATGGAAATCATGCCAGCATATGTGTCTACCTTGGGGTTGTATTCCGCATTTCGGGCATGCAGGGCGATCGTCTTGAGATCCAGACGGCAATCGAGATTGACGGTGGCAACGATATTCCTTTGAGCGGGAGGATAAGCGCCACTGAGCAAGAAAGACACACCCGGTCACTCAGGATAATACATACTGCAAAGTAGGAGTGATTCCGCTAGGGCCTTGAGTGGCAGAAGGCGTGGCAGCGGGAGTAGCGGGAGTAGCGGGAGTCACCCCATTTCCGTTGGCTGCCTGCTGGCCGTTGACAGCTGGACGCTGCAAGGAGTCACCGCCACTGGCCGGCGGCGTCAGCTCATTTGTAGCTCCAGGGAACGAGAGCGAGCCAGGCGCAGTGAAGGCCTTTGCCTGCGCGGCGTTGGACGGATGTGTTTGGATACTCTCCATGCTGCGAATGACGACTGTCCGATGCACACGAAGATGTCCTAGTACTGAGCAGATCTGGAGGCTGTTAGTCTAACTTCACTAAAACGCGAGCTTGCTAAAGGGATGGTTTTCGAAAGTGACCGTGAACTGGGATACGAGGAGAACCAGGGCGTGGGTGTTGTTTTGTACCCCATTCAACCCACGATTCTCACACGTGGACCCAGGTAGGACAACATAGGAGTAATCGGAACAAAAGATGTTCTTACCACTCGTGGGAGATGAACAAGCAAATGTCTCCCCTACAGAATGGTGCACAGATGGAAATTTTGACGCTATGCGACGGGAGTCCTGACACAACGCAATTGTAGTATGAAGGAGAGATGAGGCTCGTCTTCACAGCTTTCTCAATCCCAGGTTCGAACTCGAGTTCGTTCACTTGAGGGCCAGTTCGAATTTGTACTTTTAAAATCTCTTCTAATTGTTGTCTACGCACTCGCAAGGATCCGATGGCGACGACAACAAAAACGATGAGATCTCGCTGTTCTGTCTTCGTCGATGACCAGGGGATCAGTTGCGATAAAAGAGGGCAAGGCGACGGGTTCCGAGAACGTGTTTCAGTTCAACTCAAGTGCCTGATCGTTACAGGAGATGTAGCCGTTCAGCTTGGGCACGATGCTCGAGGCTCGGTTCGCTTGTTCCAGGGTTATCTCCCACTTGCGCAGGTGATGCGTGTGCAGACAGATTGCCAAACTCGCGGACGGCGCGTAAAGCGAAAGAGACTTGGTTGGGTCTGCAACGAGACTGAAGCGTCAGGCGATGCCAAACAACTGACAGAAACAGTGAGAGAAGATGGAAAGCGAAGCGGAGCGAAGCCGGCAAAGTGTGAATGAGTGGGGGCGTGACGTGTGGAAGGATGGGAGGGATGAAAAATTATTCAAGGTGTGGCCGACTTGTGTGGGAGGTACGCAGGGCCAACCGGTCGGGACTTCCGCGCAAAGGCAACTTGATAAGCGGTCTGGGGGAGGCCTGGGTACTTATAATTTTGCTCACCTTGTCGTCTGGCCAGTTCTCCCAGCAACCCAGGCAACAACAAGCCTGTGGCGTCGACGCTGGAGTGTTAGGCCTGAGGTTAGCGCATGGGCCAGGACCATCTGCAGCCAATCAGGTGGCCGAAAGGTGGTGATTTTATCTCCTTTTTTTTTTCCACCATGCAACCCAGAGCGGCCCCAGCGGAGCTCCTGAGGTACCTTCTTATCACGGCTCAGCAGCGAGTACCCGTAGACTGCCGGCGCCGTACATATTTACATATTTCACTGCCCTAAGCCAGGAGCGACGAGTTGAAGACGTCTGGTCTGGTAATGGAGGAAGATGAGGATCGAGTCGGTTGTGGTGAAAGGCGACCAGCGGCGATTCGTGGTATGCGAAGGCACGTCGAAGAAGATGACTGTACCTCACGTTCGGCATTTTTGCTTCCCACCTGCATTCTGTTTGCGATGTTGAAGCTTTTGACGTCGATCAGTTCTTCCTCACTGATGACTCAGTGATGAGCCAGTCTTTTGGCTCCTCCAGCAATTGACTTTTGTTCAGGTCAGCAAAGCAAGAAAAGTGGTCCCCCATGCTCATTTACCTGGAAAAACTCTCTCTTCCTTTCTCCCCTCTCGCCAGCCAGCCCACCCTTTCTGTTCACTCCTTATCTGTCTGTCCTTATTATGCTCCAGCTTACCACCAGCATCCCACACCAAGCCTCGGCTTTTCTCGACTTTTATTACGAGCACGACTGCAGCACGCGAACGATACTACAGCTGTTGTCGTGAAGCTGCCGACTGACTGAGCCGAACATCCCGAACGCACGATCTGAAGGCGATCCTAGCCAGCCAGCAGACCACGATATTGTGCTTCGCCCGCCCGCATATTACACCGCACGACGATTCCGCGTTCGCCGTTCACGACCAAGCAATATCTATCTCCCTAGCTGTACGGAGTCCTCCGTAGACCTCGGGCGGATGCGGACAATAGTGGCTGGGTCTCAAGCCGGGTCTCAAGCTGGGTCTCAATCCACGCATGGGCCCGTTCGCGTCGTGGACCAGCCGCCCCTTATCCGCCACCCCTTCTCCCTGAAATTGCCTCCTGTCCAACCCCAGCAGCACCCCTTCTCATCCTAGCTAGCACCTTAGCACAACCCAGACCTCTCACTGTCCGGTTCCAGAGTGAAACATCTACCAGACCACCAGACCTGTCCACCGGGATGCCGTCGTGCCAGCTTTTTTGTTCCCTCTCAACCCCCCCGACTCTTGCCTTGCCAACCGCCGCCGACCCAGACTTCGGACAGCTAACGTCACTTGATAGAGCTTGCTAGTCTATTTGCAGAGAATTCTATGGCTTCCTTATTCGCCTGCACATATATCTTACGCGACATTCAGTCAACAACCAGCAAGATGCCAGCATCCCCTGAAAGATGCGGTCCCGGGAGTGGCGACACATCGCGTCGCAAGCAGAAACCACGTCGCGACAACGTAGTGAAAATTTTCTTCCTTTTTGTCCCCCTTTCTTGACTGGGGGGGCGGAGGGCGGTATTTTTCTGTTGCGCGTGTGTGAGTCATGGATTCCTGTCCAACCATTCGTTTCGCAGCGTCCGTGACAAGAAACTGGCCGTTTGCAGCCTTTTGACTGGCTGGAGCCCCAAGTATCGATACCGGAGCCTCGTTTGCTGTCGCTCGTACCCGCCACCGTAATCTCATATTGTCACGTCGCGACAACATGATTTCAGCATCAAATTTGTGCAAAAAAGTTGCGAAATGCCCGTCTGTAGTCATGAGGCGTTCACTGCATAAACTTTTTCCGCCGCCTGGCGCTCCAATAGGGCTGCAACCTCCTGTCAAACTGTGCCCGACTGGAGTGTAAAATCCTGCGGCTACTGGGATGCACAGGTAGAGCTACTTGACGCGCACACAGCCGCCGCGAGGGGGCTGGGGCTGGAAGTACCGCACTAACAATTTCCTCATTTCGCAACCTTGAGCAGAGGGCCACCTGCCGGGAAAGCCCAAAGCAACGTCAGGGTTTTTTTTTTTTTTTTTTGTGTGTGTGTGTGTGTGTGTGTAATTAACATTGAGCTTGGACTCGCATGTGTCATCTATTGCGTCACATTACTCCGTACTGTCGCTCAAAGCGCAGGGTTCTGTTCATAATTTTCACTGTTCATTTTCTGTGCACATGCTCAAAAAATTTACAACGTCTCTTTTTCTTTGCGCGAACAAAACATCTGCACTGAGTGAGCAAGAGACTGAACGAACACGTGGAATGCATAATAAACTGGGGCACGCCATTGTCAACGTTGCAGCCAACCAACCCTGACCATGGCTGCAATCATGAATGAGCGGCCCTGTTGTACATATTTTCCTGTTTTATTTTCGTCTCGCAAGGGTGCTCTGTGATACCGCACCTGATTGTTCAACGCCATTCATTTGCTTCTTGCTCCTATTCCCATCCCGTGTGTTATGTACAAGTGAGACTTGATTGCCTGCCCAGCGGCCGAAAATGCATCTACCAGGGCCCGTACTATGAGGAAACTGTGTGAACCAACACATATGGACGCGCGTATGCGTGCAGATTTTCAAGCAGTAGAGGAACAGAACAGTAGGCAATTACTACTCCGTATGCGCCAAAAAAAATTAATCGACTCAAGTCATGTAGTATTTAGGGCCCTCCCCGCCCTGAGGCACCTGCCAATTGATATCTTGTTGTGGCGCTTTGATATCGCACGTCTTGCAGTGAATGCAACTGAGGCATCGTTAGTCATGTTCGCGATTGTTCGTGGTTGTTGAGGCCAAAGAAAAAAAAAAAGGAAATGAAAGCAAGAAAGAGGGAAAAAACTCACTTTTGCGCATTGATTTGAAATCGAACACCATGGGGTTTCGACTCGTCTTCCACGTACTCGTACACACCGGCGGGGCAGAAACGATTTTCGAGGCCCTTGAACGGCGGGTAGGCCTTCTCGGTATGGGCATCCCAGTCCTTGACTTGCAGGTGAACAGGTTGGTCTTCCTCGTGGTTGGTGCCGGTGCGGGATACGCTTGTGAGTATGTCAAAGGAGATTTTGCCATCGGGCTGGGGGTACTCGATCTTCCGGAACTTGTCGGCGGGTTGCGTGGCGGCGTGGTCGGGAGTCTTGTGCTTGAAGGTCCAGGGGACGCGGCCCTTGAAGATGAAGGCCTCGAGGGCGGAGTACAGGACGCCGCCGATGGAACCGAGCGGAGAGTGGAAAGAGGGCCGCATGTTGCGCACCTCCTTGAGCTCTTTCCAGATGGGGGACTTGCGGAGGGAGTCCTCGTAGTCGTAGAGGAAGACGGTGCCTTGGTCGCTGGCGCTGAGGGCACCCCAGGCTGCGTCGGCGGCGAGCATGCCTGACTTCATGGCGTTGTGGGTGCCCTTGACTTTGGGCACGTTGACGAAGCCTGCTGAGTCGCCGATGAGAGCGCCGCCGGGGAAGGCTACCTTGGGAATGGACTGGAAGCCTCCCTCGACGAGGGCACGGGCGCCGTATGAGATACACTTGCCGCCTTCGAGGACGTTCTTGAAGAGTGGGTGCTGCTTGAGTTTTTGGAACTCTTGGTAGGGGGACAGCCATGGGTTTTGGTAGTCGAGGGCGGTGACGAGGCCGATGGTGACCAGGTTGTCGCCAAAGTGGTACATGAATGAGCCGCCGTAGACGTCCATGGGCAGAGGGTATCCCATGGAGTGAACGGTCAGTCCCTCGTCGAACTTTTCCGGATCGACTTCCCATAATTCCTTGATCCCCAGGCCATATGTTTGGTGTTGGCTGTCCTTGCGGAGATCAAACTTGTTGATGACCTGCTTGGTCAAGCTGCCATGGCATCCTTCAGCAAACATGGTCACGCGTGCGTGGAACTCCATGCCTCGTTCGAACGAGTCCTTGGGCCTGCCGTCACGAGCGATGCCCAGGTCGTTTGTGGCAACGCCCTTGACGGAGCCATCCGAGTTGTATAAGACTTCGGCGGCGGCAAAACCGGGGTACACCTCGACGCCGAGCTCCTCGGCCCGTTCGGCCAACCACTTGACAAATTGATTCAAGCTGACAATGTAGTTGCCGAGGTTGTGCATTTGCGGCGGAGCTAGAATGGGTATGGAGCCAGTCTTGGTCAAGATGCGCATCTTGTCCTTTGTGGCGGGTGTCGCGTGTTCGAATCGGTTGGGGTTGGACTCGTCGAGCCAGTCGGGGATAAGCTCGTCGATGGATGTAGGCTCGATGACGGCGCCGGAGAGGATATGTGCGCCCATGTCACCGGCCTTTTCGAGGACGAGGACTCTGAAGTCCTCGTTGCCGGCCTCATTGGCAAGCTGCTTGAGGCGAATGGCGGCGCTCAACCCCGCGGGGCCGCCACCCACAATGCACACGTCGACCTCGTCGGACTCGCGCTCAATCGACGCGGGATCAAATGATTCGTCTTGGTCGTTGTTTCGAACTGGCCTGCTGGTGCTGAAGACTCTCATGCCCGCCAATGGCTGAAGCATCATCGGCCGAGTTGACGTCATGCCAGCAGTCCTTGATCTTGACTTTAACGCTGAAGTCACGGCGGGGACAGCAGCCCTTCCCGGCGTCCATCGCGCAATTAACCGCGCGCTGCGCTGGACGCACCTTGACACTGGCACGGGTGGTGACATGGCTGCTGGTGAAGAAGGTGCTTGGGGGTGGTTGTGGTTGTAGAAGCAGACGGGGAGGCGAAAAGGCGAGAGACTCTGCCTCGGTCGTGGTTATGACTTTTTGCAAGTACCTGATTGGGCGCTCGGCAAAGCTGGGTGCCCGCCAGCTAAACCGACCCAAGCCGGTGATCCACTTGCCCGAGGCGAAACTTTCCCTGGTTGGTACCAATTGATCCAAAATCGCCCCCGCACTTGCAATGGGACTGATGATGTGAGTGCCAACGGGATTGGAGGTGCAGAATGTCTCTTCACTGTTCAGCCAGCTTTTGCTTGCTCGTCTTCTTAACTCGATGCCCATGACTTGATGCCCATGACTTGATGCCCATGACTTGATGCCCATGAAGTGGATCCAGCTCGTCGCCTCTGCCGTCGCGGTGGCGGCTGCGGTGCCGAGCGATTGCCCCGAGTACGAAAAGTACGCCCGCGTCGGCCATGCGCCGTATTCGTCTGGGAGGTTCAAGTATCCATCTCAGCGACCAGACGAAAGATGTCGCTCGTACGTCGTTCCGGAGGTGGAACAGACCATCAGCAAGGTCGGGACGCTTGTCAAAGACCCCGACCTGTACAGATTGTTTGTGAATACCTGGCCCAACACCGTGGACACGACTGTTCTGTGGCATGGAAAGGCGTTGGACAACGCCGATGAAGAGGTATATTCCATTCTTGGGCTTTCTTGAAACCCCCATTCTCATGTTCCTCTCTCTTTCTCTTTTTTTCAGCTCGCCTTTGTCATCACCGGCGACATTCACGCCATGTGGCTGCGCGACAGCGCCAACCAGCTCCAGTCGTACAAGCCAATCCTCAACACCACCTCGCACCACAACAACAACAACAACAACATCGCCAGTCTCTACCGCGGGACAATCAATCTCCAGGCCCGCTACATAACCAAGTTCCCTTACTGCAATGCCTTCCAGCCGCCACCGGACTCCAGACTGCCGCCCAACAACCACAAGCGCGGCCTGCTCGCCAAGCGCGGCGACACGGTCAACCCCCCCTACGATCCCAACCAAGTGTGGGAATGCAAGTACGAGCTGGATTCCATCTCGGCCTTCCTCCAGCTCTCGTGGGACTACTACGACGCGACCAAGGACGCCGAGTTCTTCGGCAAATTCGGCTGGGCAGACGCCGTCAGGGCTATTCTCAAGCTCGCAACGGACATGATGCAAGGCACGTACACGGAGGACGGGCACGTAAACAAGTCGCCCTATACCTGGCTGCGCGATGCAAACAGTGCAACCGAGACGGTGTCCAACGAAGGCGCCGGCAACCCGGTTGCAGGTAACATTGGTCTCGTGCGCAGCTTCTTCCGCCCGTCAGACGATTCCACCATCTATCAGTACTTCATCCCCGCGAACATGATGTTCGCTCGCTACCTCGAAGCCTGCGTGGAGATGATGCAGACGATTGACAAGGCAACTGCCTCACAGATGAGGGACATGGCGCGTGGCATCGACGCAGCCGTTCAGAAGTATGCCATTGTGAACCACCCCAAGTTTGGACCCATTTTCGCCTTTGAGGTGGACGGGTTCGGCTCTCACAACTTCATGGTACGTCTTTACGAAAACACACAATGGGTTAATACATCTGTTCTGCTTTCTAAAACCAACACCAGGACGACGCCAATATCCCATCCCTCCTCAGCATCCCCCATCTAGGTTTCAGACCCAACACCGACAAGGTATACCAACGCACCCGCGACTTCGTCCTCTCCCGCTCAAACTCCTACTACGGGTCTGGCCCCGTCCTCAATTCCACGGGAGGCCCGCACTTGGGCCCGGGAATGGCTTGGCCCATGGCCGTCATCATGCAGACCATGACGTCGGACAATGACGAGGAGATCGTCCATGGAATACGCCAGCTCATGGGGTCGACGAGCAAGTTGGGACTTGTCCACGAATCGGTTATTACGTGGGATGATTCGAAATGGACTCGATCTTGGTATGTCGCTCTCCTCCTCCTATGAGTGGCTTCTCCGCTGTCTTCTTGAACACGAGGGCGGCAGAAGTCGGGTGTCAACGACTAACAGTCATCACTACAGGTTCGCATGGGCGAATGGTCTGTTCGGACAAATGGTCTTGGACCTGTTGGACAGAAAACCGCATTTGCTGGCCAAGAGCTACCAATGATGGATGATGGGTGTCATGGTCGATCCCTCACGGGAATCTACTTCCCAGACTGGAGTAGAAAAAAAAAACAATATTTCATTGAACATGTGTCTACGTGCCATTCAAGCTCATTCATCTAATGCATGATTGATCCGCCGTTGCCCCAACGCCCCTCACGCACATCAACGGTTATGTTAGCTCAAGTCAAATCCAGCCCCAGACGTGATAGCATAGAGCAGCTTCTCTCTCAGCACAGCCTCGCTAGTATACCTCGGCAGCTTGAGCAGGTTCACGCACGTACTCGTGCTCGGTAGTCTATCCTCATCTGTTCCGCCATCCCGGATGCTGAATTTCGGACGAAGCTGCGAGAAGCCCAGGAGGGGTGCTCTGGGCGTGGAGCTGACGTACTTGAGGACGTCTCGTCTCTGACTGTCTGTGAAACTGGCCATGACTTTCCAGAAGAGTACAATGGTGGGGTGCTCGAGGTTATCGTCACCAACGGCATACAGGCCGCTGTAGACGGTGTTGCGACGCAGGTCATCAATGTCAATTTCGGACGAGTCTCCGCCCACGAGGCGCTGGAGCTCGGATTGATTGAACATGGAGAGCCAAGAGGGGCGGATGATGGACCGCAGACCCGTTAGGAAAGCAGACGTTTGAAGCTTCGGCTGGATTACGAGTCTGTGCCGGGCCGCGTACGAGATGTACAGGAGGCGGTTGTCGTTTGTGACGGGGACGGAGTCTCCTTGAGGAATGAGTTTGCGCGTCACGGTTTGGACAGGCTGGCCTGGAGGCGAGATTTTATCCGTGACGGTGAAGTCGAAGCCTAGTTCGGATACGTCGCCGGAGTAGTTTTTGAGCCGCAAAAGACCCTTGTATAGTTCCTCATCCATGTCCCTGAGATCGTTGATACTGCCCTTGTACGTGTTCTCGTCCCTGGGTCCGGACGAGGGCCATTTGAGCAGAAAAAATCCGGCAAAGGCGAGGTCAACGAGGATTCCATCATAGAGACATTTGCCGACGATGCGTCCCAGGAACTCGAATCTCTGGAGAAGACCCGTCACGGCAGCTCTCCACTCGGGGTCGTGCTCGCTTAGCCCGCCCTGGCGAAGAGATTCGCGCAACGTGTCGGCTGCTGTGGGGTTGGGAAAGAGCAGACCCTGTTCATTGGAGCTGAACATCCCCAAGCTATTTTCGTCATTTGCGAAAGCTTCGGACGTGACGCCAATGAGAAATTCCTTGGTGACGCCTCCACCATCGATGCCTGCTTCGGGCGTGTCAAACTGGTCGACGAATGTGATTTGAATCGTGTCCTTGAAGTTCTGCCCAAGTTCGTAGAATTGGTTGAAGGCATCTTCAAAGAGCTGCCCACGTTTGATCTTGGCATGATGCCTGGAGAAGGGGTGCATAGAAAAAGGCCTGCTCTCATCACGCCGCATTCGGTCCAGCCTGATGAATTGGCGGAATATCTGCACTCTCGTTTCAAACGGCACGACAAAAGGCATGTGTTTCAGTATCTCGAGCTTTGGTCTCATTTCTGCCAGGCGGCGCTCTCGCTGGGCTCGTATTTGCTGCGTTTTTATCCGCTCCAGACGAGCATGTCGAGATACTCTTTGTCCAGCCATGGTCGAGTAGGTGTTAGAGTCCTCGTCATATAGATTTCCCGCTACGCCGTGTTCATCGCCATTGTCGTCGCTATCTGCATCGTCCTCAAGGCTCTGGCGTTCCTCCTCCGCGATGACTGCGTTGATGAAATCCTCTTGTTCGAGTTTGGCGTTCATGGGCCAGTGGTTCGGAGGTAGGAAATGCTTCCTCGAATCTCGCTCATACAGCATATTTAGAGCAGTGGTTATAATGGCGCGAAGACCATCGAGGTCCAGCTTTGTGGATGCCGCGGGCGAAGATCCATCGGTAGGAACCACGTTCTGTGGCGAGTACTCCGTTCCAAGATACGAGTCAAGTCGTGACTTTGTTGCCGCTTCAACAGCCTTTTGCGTCTGCGAGAGTTCTCTTGCCTTGTAGTGCAGCACAAACGCCGTGTTTTTGAGGAAGACGGTAAGCCTTTGCACATCGCTCAAGGATAGACTACATTCGCGCAGTCGAGACGTGGATGCATTGGTTTCCACAATCTGGGTCGTCATGCCGCTGAAGAAATCCTCATCGTCACTGAGCCGCAAAATGAAGGTGTAGAGCTCCAAAAATAGGAGAATGACTCGCCATTCTTGCTCCTCGGTGCTCTCCTGAGACAAGTTCGGCGTGGTGCGCAAATATCGCTGAATAATATCCAAAGGACGTTCTGACTCCCTTTCTACTTTTGCAAAAACCTTGGCCTGTCGCAGAATTTGCCACAAAAATTTTATCGTAGGGACAGAACCAGATACTGTAGGAATTTGCTCTAGGAATAAGCGCATCCTCGTTTCGTCCGCATTGGCTGGGAAACAATGCAACAAAGTCAGAATGTATCCGGCAAGGAGACTCGTCCCGTATGAATCCATGGACGCCGAATGGGCCAAGTTGGAAGAAAAGTCCTGCAAAATGTTTGAAATTCCATCATGATCCACGAGCGAGAGCAGCTGTTTTGATACAAAGGGACTAAGAGGCTGCAGGGAGGCGCCCTCGTCGTCATTCAGCCTGTCGCCAGTTTTCGTTGTCAAATTTATCCTGATGCTGATTTCTGGCGACAGATAAGTCAGTTGGACTAGGAGGGCGTTGAGGTAGGCGAACTTTGCCGACGAGTCCAACGACGCACGACCAAGACTGATGAAGTGTGCGAGCAACCACAAGAGATCTTGCTTGGAATGGAGTGACTCCGGAAGTGATCCGTAGACGAATTGGATCGTCTCGGCTAGCTTCGTAGTTTTTATATTGCTCGACAGACGGGCGCTATGTGTTTCGAAAACACCCAAGTCACTACTAGTGAAGAAGGCAAATGCAAGAGCCTTGTAAGCAGCGTTTAGCACTGTAGTATATTCGTTAGTGGGCGGCAAGTCACCGACGGCACGGCAAACTATATAACTGACCATCATACGACACTGCGTTCAATGGGACGTTGAGTGCATCAAACAACAAATCGCCCCATTTCTCGTTTCGCCGATCCTGATATAAGCCTGCCAGCGCCGTGTAGTAACTGTCGATCGAGTTTAAGATGGTATGCGCATTATAGGATATAAGTCTCACTATGAGCTTGAGTAGAACGGACAGATCAAAAGGAGAATTTGCCCTGATTTTTAAGCGGTCAACGTCGGTTTTTCTGCACTCTGTCAGAGTTCAATCCTGAACTCACTTTTCTGATACTACGGCACCGAGTGTATGTGTAAGAATATCTGTCAACCTCGTGAGGCGGGATACGTGAATTCCTCGCGGCGCTATGTGTTCGATATGCGCCGATTCGCAATCTTTGGCGAACATGTACGCCCTTTGGATATCATCGAGGGATCGTTGGGAGAAGAACGACAGCAGAAGGTTGAAAGCCAAGGGCAGACGCTCTGCTACAGTAAGATTCGAGGCGGATGAGCGATATAATTCATCGAAAGCAGCCCTCCAGCCATCCGCCAAACTACACCTGGTCCGATGCCCGCGCCATGTACTCTGGATCTTGCCAGCGGCTTTTAGCCTCTGCCGCTCCAAGTGTCGTTTTTCTCGTTGGGCTTGCGCATCGGACACGGCTTTGGTTGCGTTGGAAACAGCAGCAGGGCTCCATGATGTGTTGGCAAACGGGTTACCGGCTTGGCCGCTCAGGTTAACATTACGAGGGCGCCTCGAGTTTCCAGTGAAGGTCGAGAACATGGTGATGGTGGCAAGCCCAAGCGCATTTGAGCATAGTCCATGCGAAACAGAGGGTTTTCAGAGAAGGTAGGGTGATATCTGTTGCGCAAGATCAAACCCGATGGCGTCGTTGCACCCACCATCGATCGTTCAAAGCCCAGGCGTTCTAGAGTGAGCTTGTTTGTCATGAGCTATTACTGCTGGAAACGCATCGAGGTGCGTCGAGGCACGCATTCTTTGGACTGACTGGGGCCAATGACGGCAGGAAGTGGGGCAGCCAGGTGGGGTGTGTGTTTGGTGACGATGGCAAGATGGCAAGATGGCAAGATGGCACGATGGCACGATGGCACGATGGTAATAAACACGACGGTCGGCCGAGTTGTGTCTTGTTGTTGGCTGCATAGCACTTTGGCCAGACATGCACCGAATCAAAGATTCGTTCTTTGTTGGACTCTTGACCCAATCTGCTCCCTTTTTTCAAATGGTGCGTAGCGCTTAAGCGTGTATAACAAAGAGAAGGTGTCTTGTCATGCTTGTTGGTTCGCTTGTTTCGTTTGGTTTACTTTACACCCACGGCGTGGCACGAGTGGTAGCAGACGTAATGAGCCACTTTTCAATTGGAGCGAACCCAGTCGAGTGCCATTTTCTCTTCGGTATGTACGGGGTAAGATTTGACGGAACTGAGGATATGCGGCCGGGCGAATCTTCAGCAAGAACCTGGCTTGCTGAGGGCTAAATTTCAAGAGCCCTAGGGTAATATCACGAGCATGAGGCATGACGATCAGCGGCACATTACGGACTAAGACATTCAGGGTTTTCATAAGCCACCAGACCCCAGACCTTGCCAGGTGCGTCAAGGTCAACAGAGTCCGTGGTCCGCCCGCCAGAAAATCCGACGAAACAGAAATTTTGGACTGCTTGGTTCTTACTGTGTGTGGACCCAACCAAAAAAACTGTCACACGTGGCTTTTTCCATGCGATGCACACAGTGCGCAAAGCCGTGTGCATAACGCGACAAAAGACCCAGGTACTCTTGAGCTTTGTCCAGGAAGGGTCGCTCCACCAGCCCGCCAGATGTGGCAGCCCATACTCCGTACAAAAAAAAAAAAAAATAATCATTTGAAAATGAAATTTCCTCTCCTCCCCTCCCACACAACCACCACCCTTTATCTCAAGACGCCCAAAAACCCAAACGCGAGTCGGTTCAGAGGTACGGTCCTAGACCTGGTTCTCTGTTCTCGCTCTTGTGCATCAACAACAAAAAATTCCAAAAAAAATTCAAAACTTGCCAAAAAACCCCCCATCCGTTTTCCTGCCTTTGTGCAAACACGACCTCCTTCCACAACACGATTAATTTTTGAGCAGGCTTCTCCGTCGCCACTCAAGCTCCTCTCCGTGTCTTCCTTCTCCTGCCACGTATTTCCATTCGGTGTGCGGAAAAGCCATCAAGATTGTTTTGCCCTCGTTTGACAACTGTTGTTGAACCGGTATGTCTCGCGCTCTGTTCCCTCGCTGCCGTTGTGTGATGGATGACAGTCCACATCTCCCGGCCACTCGAAAAAGTCCCTCGAACCGCGCGTGCTGACCTTGACAACCCTTTTGGCTTACATAAGATTCATTCATCTCCAATATCCTCAATCACCAAGAATGGCCGCCAGCACTACTTCCGGCGCTGTTGATCAGCTTGCCAACGACCTCAACAACACTTCCCTCAACAATGGCGGTGATACCAAGCCTACCGTTGACACCAACGTCAGCGGTGGCTCCGAAGACGCCTCAGCCCCTACCCCCAACTCTGCCGCACCTCACCCCCAGAACTCGGCCTCTCTTTACGTCGGAGAACTCGACCCCTCCGTCACTGAGGCCATGCTCTTCGAGCTCTTCTCCCAAATCGGTGCTGTCGCCTCTATCCGTGTCTGCCGTGACGCCGTCACCCGTCGCTCCCTTGGATACGCCTATGTCAACTACAACTCCACTTCTGATGGTGAGAAAGCCCTCGAGGAACTCAACTACACCATCATCAAGGGTCGTCCTTGCCGCATCATGTGGTCCCAGCGTGATCCTGCCCTTCGCAAGACCGGCCAGGGCAACGTCTTCATCAAGAACCTGGATGTCGCCATCGACAACAAGGCTCTCCATGATACCTTTGCTGCCTTTGGCAACATTTTGAGCTGCAAGGTTGCCCAGGATGAGCACGGTAACTCCAAGGGTTACGGATTTGTTCACTACGAGACCGACGAAGCTGCTCAACAGGCCATTAAGCATGTCAATGGCATGCTTTTGAACGAGAAGAAGGTCTACGTCGGCCACCACATCCCCAAGAAGGACCGTCAGAGTAAATTCGAGGAAATGAAGGCCAACTTCACCAACATCTATGTCAAGAACGTCAATCCCGAGGCCAGTGATGACGAATTCCGCGAACTCTTCGAGAGGTACGGCGAGATCACTTCTTCATCCCTCGCCCGTGATCAGGATGGGAAGAGCCGAGGCTTTGGTTTCGTCAACTACACCACCCATGAGAGCGCTTACAAGGCTGTCGACGAGCTTAATGGAAAAGACTTCAAGGGCCAGGACCTCTACGTCGGACGTGCCCAGAAGAAGCACGAGCGTGAGGAGGAGCTTCGCAAGTCTTATGAGGCTGCCCGCCTCGAGAAGGCTAGCAAGTACCAGGGCGTCAACTTATACATCAAGAACCTGGACGACGATGTCGATGATGAGAAGCTCCGCCACATGTTCTCCGAGTTTGGCCCCATCACCTCTGCCAAGGTCATGAGAGATGCTCCTTCCGACGGATCTGATGAGGAGAAGGAAGACGAACAGGAGGCAGAGCCCAAGAAGGAGGGAAACGTTGTTGAGGCTGATGAGGAGGGCTCCGAGAAGAAGGGCGATAAGAAGTTTGGTAAGAGCAAGGGCTTCGGTTTTGTCTGCTTCAGCAACCCTGACGATGCCACCAAGGCTGTTGCCGAAATGTCCCAGCGCATGATTAACGGCAAGCCTTTGTACGTCGCTCTGGCTCAGCGCAAGGATGTTCGCAAGAGCCAGCTCGAGGCTAGTATCCAGGCTCGCAATCAGTTGCGGATGCAGCAGGCTGCTGCCGCTGCCGGTATGCCTCAGCAGTACATGCAGCCTCCCGTCTTCTACGGTCAGCAGCCCGGGTTCATGCCTCAAGGTGGCCGTGGCATGCCTTTCCCCCAGCCTGGTATGGGCATGGCTGGTGTTCAGGGTGGTCGTCCTGGCCAGTTCCCTGGCTATCCTCAACAGGGCGGTCGTGGCGGTGTTCCCCAGCAGATGCCTCCCAACATGTACATGCCTGGCCAGTTCCCTCCTCAGTACGGTCAGCCTGGTACTCCTCAGTTCATAGCTGCTATGCAGGCTCAGCAAGTTGCCTTGGGTGGTGGCCGTGGCGGTCCTCAGGGTGGCCGTGGCATGCCCCCTCCTAATGCTGGGCCCGGCGGCATGCCTGGGTACCCACCAAACAGCCGCCAGGGGGGTGCTGGACGCGGAGGAAACGGCCGTAACAACAACGGTAACACCAATGGCCCCAGCCCAGCTGCCCGACCTGAGGGCAACAACGGCTCCATCCTCCAGCAACAACTCAGCTCCGCTCCTCCTGCTCAGCAGAAGCAGATTTTGGGTGAGGTCATCTTTCCCAAGATCCAGGCTATCAATGCCGAGCTTGCTGGAAAGATCACTGGTATGCTTCTCGAGATGGACAACACTGAGCTCATCAGCTTGTAAGTCAACCCTCCTTTTTAATTGCCGTTTTGTTGATGACGTAGATGCCTAACCGATAATTTAGAATTGAGGATGATGCTGCCCTTAAGGCCAAGGTGGAAGAGGCTCTTGCCGTTTACGACGAGTACGTCAAATCTCAAGGTACCGAGCAGGCCGAGGGTGGTGGAGCCAAGAAGGAGGAAGAGACCAAGGCTTGAATGACCGATAGCCAAGGTATTCTCTTCTTCCCAAAGCTGAATGGCAATTTCCTATGTTTGATTTCCTATGTTCGACATTTTTTTTTGTCCTTTTTTTTTTTTCCGGCTCATCGCTGGACTCCTACCTCCGGGGACATACTTTGTTTTATTTTTCGGACAAGAAGGTGGGCGGCAAGAAACCTTTCTATTTTATTTATTTATAAGAGCCTTGTTCGAAGCTCCGATATCCGAAAGGCTTGCATTTTGTACAGATAGACTTCTTTGCTATTTCTTCCTTCCCACAAAAGGCAAGGAGGCACTAAAAGTTGGGCAAGGGCCCCGAAGTGAATATGGCTCAAAAGGCCACAGAAGTTGCTGCCTCCCGGCGCGGTGGCAGCAAGCTGACTTGATCATCGGGGATCATGGGCCGCGACGGGAAGGCGTTGGAAGGTTGTCGGGCGAGGCGAAGAGACCGCGACTTGAAGTATGTGCTTATACCCCCTACACTGAACAGACGGATGCATGACCTACGATGCGAGAGGTCAGGGATTGACAAAAAGTGGGCTATGCTAGTAGGAGTTCTAATGAATGAAGATTGTGAAGATGATTGTTTTGTACCGAGTTCAATGTGACGAACTGACTGACGTGCTTGATGTTCGCCTGAAGGAGAGAGACTCGGACGTGGCTTCGAAGATGTGATTTCATTTTTTGTTCATATTGAAGATACGGTTGTTAAGCCTACCTACTAGAAGCGCGAACAACAACAACAACAACAACAACAGACGAGTTGTCGATTAAACTCGGGATACGTCTATGCTTGGTACTACGCCATGATGTTTTGCCATGCAAGCATGCCTGTGACCGCCCACCATCAGATGTACGAGTATATATACATTGTGTATCACTCGTGTTGGTTCCCCTTTTTAAAAAAAAAGAAAAGAAAAGACGGAGGAGTGAACAGAGTGAGACTCGGTGTGTTGACCGATTTTACGTAACCGAATGAATGAAATTTCCCTGTCCGATCCAACCAAGTGAGCACGAAAGAGAGGAAAGACGAGAAGAGAAGTGGGATGTGCCGAAAAGAAAGGAAAAAAAAAAAAAGGATCATAACCGTCCACATGAAGAAAAGAAATTAGTAATGTGAACCATCAGAGATTGTGTTGCCCTCAATGTCATTGTTATTCTGCCCGTATTTCTGACTCCGATCAATAGAGTACAGCGTGTGCATGACTTTGCTTTTCTGCCGGGCCCTCACGTCAGAGAGGTAGTCTCTTACCGAGGCGATGCCGCGAATCTGATCTTCTAGCGTCAGGGTAGATGAGTTGAGGCCCCTTACGAGGTGGGAGGCGAGTTTGCCACGGACACTCTCGAGGGAGGACTTGAGGGTGACGAGTTTGCCGTGGTGGCCGACGAGGTTGCCCTTGTTGCGGACCGTCTTGGAGCGGACGTCATGGAGGAGGGCGCGGTTTCTCTCGAATTTGCGGAGCTGTGTTGCGCGGGGGCCGAGGATGCGAGCCCAGAGGCCGGAGAGGAGCTCGGCCTGGAACTCGTCCTGGGCCGAGGACTCGTGGGCGACTGTGCGGGCGAGTCTGAGGAGGTGGGCTTCGATGTCGTCGAAGAGGGCGAAGAGGGAGACGGAGTTTTGGAGCTCGGCCTGGATGGCTTCCTCGAGGGTGGACAGGAAGTTGTTGAAGAGGAGCTGGACCATGCGCTGCTCGCGTTGGGGGTTGGACATGCCGAAGAGGGCGGTGGTGAGACGGCCGAGGCGCGTGGGCTGGCCGCTGGGGTCTTCGAGGACGGCCGTCGTGGTCAGGAAGTTGTGGATGTTGTCGTAGGCGTGGGAGATGGACGATGGTGGTGGCCGCGAATTGAGGCGGTTGAGGTGCATTCGTGCCCAGTCCATGACGGAGAGAATGCTGTTGGAAGGGGGCGGCGGAATGTTAGTCTGGGAGCAAGAAGTGTGTGTGTGACGTGATGGGATGGGATGTATCGGGGGATGAATCTTTTTCTGGTTTTATTTATTTTACCTATCAATGTCGCCATCGACGTGGGTGTGGAATTTGGTGAGATCCAGAACAAGTCTCTTCATGGCTTCGCTAATGGCATCTAGGTTTTCCACAATCATGTCGGCGTCTGCCATGCCGCTGACCCGCACAGACTCGGCCAGATCCCATACCGCGATGCTCGTAGACTGTAAGTCTTTGACGTGCGCAACAGCCGGCTCAGAGAAGTAGATGAGGGGCTCAAAGGATCGCACGATGCCAGCGACTTTGACCAGGTCGCCCACTGGCCGTGGCGTGGCAGGCTTGACCAGCACTCTCATCATGGAGATGGACACGAAAGCCAGCAGAAGGCCTGACAGGACGGACACCCACCGTTTCATGGTCCGCTGAATAAATGACATGGCGGCTTCTATAACTTTGGTACGTTGCTGAACTTCTGCACGAAGGGCAAAGCGGAAATCTGCATTGCACACAGAGTCTTGTTAGCAGCCAAGACATGTCGCCATCGCCATGCTAATATCACGGCCAGGTTTCTTACAACTCACAGTTGTCTGGCACCGGCGATGCTCTGGATTCCAGCCCAGTCGCGGGACTCATCCCATGCACCCTCAGCGTCGCATCTTCACCCCTCTGTGGGCTTGGACTCCGTCCCTTTTCCGGACTCTGGCTGCCCTCGGGTAACCTGGTGCGAATGGCCTGTTCCAGAACCACGTCGTCCTCCGCATCGCCTTCGTCCGACCCCGGCGGCATGCCCCTAATGAACCGCCGTCGTCCTGGATACTGCTGATGCTGGGGATGCTTCCAGAAGCCGCTGCTCCGGTCGCCGTTGCCGAGCCTCCGCCATGCCGGCGGCGAGTACCCAGCGGCCGAACCGATGTCTGATTCCTCGAGATCCTCCGTCGCCGGCTCGCTGGGCAGCGCTGACGAGTGACGCATTGACGTCGGGCTGGCCGGGGGTTCGAAGTCCTGCAAGGAGGCGTCCAGGCCGTCTAGAAGATCGGCCATCTTTGACGCTGGCGCAGGCGGATGCGGATGCGCGGCGCGCGACAACAAGAGAATGATCCCGGAGGACGAGCTGGCGACCTCGCGGATACGGAGGGAGGGGCTTGTCGCTACAAGTCACCCCGCGAGGTCGACCGAGGGTCGTCGTCGTCGTCGTCGTCGTCGCCGCCGCCGAAATTCTTGGAAAAGAGGGCAGCCAAGGTAGTCTCGGGAGACTTGGACGTGGGATACGCAACGACAGTCGCGGGATGCAGAGAGCCACGAGGACGAAGAGGACAATGACGGTGGCCAGCCAGGTACTTGGTGCGACGTTGATACTGATGAGCGAAACGTTGTTGTTCACAGTGACCAAGGAAGGCATGGAGCCGGTGAAGAACATTTGGTGGTGTATCTCAGGGACGCCCGGCTATCTCTCTCTCTCTTGCTTTGCCTCTTTGCCTCTTTCCCTCTTTCCCTCTTTCCCTCTTTCCCCACGGGTTGGTTGTGCTGTCCGCAGCCTTTTCTGCAGGCTCTTGATGGGTTGTTCTGGTTCGTCTTCGCAGACAGCCGGTGGCTGGGAAGGCAAGACTGCAGCAAAGTCGGAATGCAGCAGGGGAAAATGCACGAGACACGAACTCGGAACGACGAACGACGAGGCCGCTTCCAGTCGGGGGCGATGAACAGAGCATCGTTGAGTACTTGAGACGGGGGGCCATGGGCTGCCCACCCACACCTTGGGCTGGCGCTGGCTCGCTGGCCACTGACATGGGGGCTCCGACTCGGGAGAGCTGGTGAGGTTTCAATTTTGGGAAATCGAGAGGTTGGGAGTCGCGCTTTTCCATGTGCGATGCTGCATGCTGCTGGTGCTACTGGTGCTACTGTGCCTCCACCGTGGGACACGCTGATTGGTGGGCGATTGGCCCCGGCACCCAGGGTATCCCAGCCAGCACCAGAGGGACAAGAAGAACTCACAAGAGGGCCACGGGCACAAGAACAAGAACAAGAGCGTCTTGACCCTCGCGTCGTGGTGACCTTGCATGAACATTTCATGTACCGAGTATTTCATGTATTTCCCGCTACGGAGTACCCCGTAATCCGTACTTCGCTAGCTTTCTTTCCCTCAATGCCATAGCAACATGTCCGTCCGGCTGATCCGTCAGCCGAATCATGAAATGAGTGGAATTCTTTCCCTTTTTTTCTTTTTTTTTTCTTTTTTTTTTCTTCTTCTTCTCCTTTCACAGCGCAACTTCTTCGTCACCACAGCTCTCATACATCGCAACCCGCGACCTCCTAGTCAATCTTCGCATTGGCCAAGCTTCGGGCCGCTGGATTGCTTAGATTATTGATTTGCTTCACAGCTTTTTGCTTATACTTGCTCTGCTTTCGGAGTCGCTTCCTTGCCACCATGACCGGCACGGAACTCTTGGTGACCAGGTAGTTGGAGAACGATCCCAGAATGACTCTATTTTCCCACGTTAGCCAAGTTACTTCCTTGTTTGTTCTTCGTGTCCGGCGGCAGCATGCTCCATCATGATGCGATATAGATACGTACCCTTTCAGAGCACTACGACCTCGGCTACCGATAACCACCAGTGTAGGGTTGATCAAATCAATAACTTCGGTGATCAGGTGTCGTGGGTTCTTGCAGTGAAGTACTTCCACAATGACCCTCACCTGCAAACGAGTTTTCCGTAACAATCGTAGTATTTTGTCCGTCATCTGCTGGACCGCTCGAGACCGTTCCTCCACCGCCCTTTGTCTGTCGCCTCTGCTCGACGGAGCAGGTGACGATGCTGGTGTTCTCCTGCTGGTAGAGTCTGCGCGCGCCGAGGCCCATTTCAGTTCAAAAACAGGAGACACCGGTGCTGGAAACCCCTTGGAATTGGCGACCGTGTTGATGGCAGCTGCCTGCTCTTTCATGGCTTTAGGGTCGTCGGGCACCAAGGATCCCTCGCCCGTCACGATTCCGGTTTCCTCGTCCACGCAGTAGATTGCGATCAACGTGTCGCCGTCTCGTAGCACAGTGCCAATCGCCCACTCCAGAGCATGCGTAGACTCCTCGCTGAGATCAGTTGCAACCAAGTATTTTCGCAATCGTTGGTTGTCTTCTTCCGCTGCTTGGACAATCTTGGTGTAATCTCCACGGTAGATGATGCGGATTGATCGATGCGATTCTGGGGCCGTCAATACGTTTGTCATGGAGAAGGACAACTTTTGTGCCCTCTTGATATCATCCATGTCTGCTTCTTCGTCCGAGTCAAAGACAGACTGTGTGGCAGAAGCAGGGTTCTGGTTGTAGCTAGTGTTGGGGTGAATGCCTCCCTTGGAGGGCTTCACGATGTCCCCGGAAGTGTTTGTGATCATGATCTCCGGTTCCAGCAGTGATCTGTACGAGTAAGTCTGGCTCTGCTGGGATGCAATTTTTGACCCTTTCATAAACGGTTAGCTGTCTCTTTGGCTAGAATGAAGCGAACACTTGTTCAGGAAAATCATCGGCATGTGGGCAATTACTGGGACGTACTCTCTTCGTCGGCTGCAGCCAATAAACTCAGCGGTTTTCGATCGCCTTGGCCATGCGCCGAACGGCCCGCGCCGGGTTCGGTCTCTTCATGGGCGTCTGGATTCAGCGATCTGGGAGCCGTCTTACGGCCACGATCCTCATCATCAGATGATGCCGGCTCATCTTCGTCACTAGATTCGAGGTGCTCGCCATCCGGACCGAGGTAATCCTTTATCAACCTGCCCTCGCCAATGTCGTCTGAGCGCTTGCGCATTGGCAGCTGCGACAAGCTTCCACTAGAAAATGCCAAGTTGGCGTCGGACAATCTGCGATAAGCACTGTTGATATCGACAATTTGGCCATCGCCGAGTACAGCCTTGTTCGGAGGCAAGAGTGATTGGAAAGTAGCTGGTGATCGAGAACGAGCGGCCCAGCGATCGTGGGGAGACTTGGACTTGTTGTGACCTAGCGGTCTAGAAACGGAAGAGTTGCGCGCTCTGTCTCCCGGTAGCTGCAAGCTGCTCAAGTCTGCACTACGAAGAGCGTCTCCAAGCGCTCCGCTAGACAACCTTTTATTGCTGCCGCTTCCAGGCAATCTTTTGGCTCCATGAGTCCCGGAATACTGCGGGAGGATGCCAGAAAACTGGTACTCGGAGACTCGATCGAACCTCCCTCCTGCGCGAGGCCCGGATTCGACTGGCTTGAAAGCGGCGTCCGAGCCACTCCTTCGACGGAACGAGCTTTGAGACGAAGAAGAATGAGTCTTGAAGATAGGTTCGTTTGGAGTGACAGGACTGGAGCTTCTTCCATGGATCGACGCAGTGGGAGATGGGGCGTTGAGATCAAGCATGCTCCGCGTAGTGGCTTTTGTGGCCGTGATCGGGCTGTCGATATCCAACATACTCCTTACCGGAGCCTGCGTTGTCTGGGCGTGTGAAGATTGGGAGGGCTCCTCCTCGATATCGAGCATACTTCGAACGGGCGATCGCGGGGCAGCGGCATATGGAGACGAAGAGCGCATCATCGTGGGAGAGGAAGCAGTATTCAGGTTCTTGTTCTCCAAGAGCGCGAGGACCTCCTGCCTCTCCATGTCCAGCATGGCGTCGATACTCATCGGGCGATGACCCGACATCTTAGTTAGCGGTCGTTGGACACGAATTTGTTCTGGTAGGTGATGGCCGAGACAAAGGATGAAATGACAGTGTCTTTGGTGGACTTCCCTCGGGAGAACAACAGCGATGATTTTCCAATATCGTAATCCGAAGATGTCGGGCGATAGGTTGGTGGAAGTCGAATGAAGTGGGCAGTGCAGAGAAACTCGCAAGACCTATCAGGGCAGTCCTCGGGGGACGCGAGATTTCGTTTAATCAATTCAAAAGCCCAAATGGCATCGTGCCAATGGGTTATTTCGGTGATTTGCAGCTCTGGCTACTGCCTGACTGCTCGTTTCACGCAACTGGCCACAGTCCTGGATCACGGCAATGGGGACGGTCGGCTAATACCTTGCTGGGCTGATGCGCGACAAGGGCGCGATCAGGGCAAGCACTTGCTGGTGGTGCAGAGTTTGTTGTTTTCGAGACAAGACAAATACGGAGGAGGAATCAGCAGAGGTGAAGAAGCACGATGGGATATGGAAAGATCAAAAGCGATGTCGCAGTGTGCTTGCGAGAACCTACATGACTGGAACGCGAGAGATGCGAGGAAATGGGCTACGTATGTACGTAAAGCACGGAAAGCGCCCGAGTGGGGGGAGTGGGGAGGGCAGAGGGGGCTGCGCAAAGATTGGCCTCTCCACTCTCCACTTGGCCTTTTGGCATTACTTTATTATTACTAGCGGTACTTCCTGCAAAGAGGCGTTCTAGCTAAATAGAAGCTTAAACGCGGTGAACGGTCGTGGACAATCACATGATCATCTTTTCAAGGGACCGACGGTGACTGCACCACCTAACTTGCCGCTCTCTCTGATCCTCATCCCGTGACTGGACAGCACCAGGCGTCTGGTCCTGTTTCGTGATGCCTGCCGAATGTTCTGTTTTGAACATGGCTTCTGATTTACACGTACTGCTTGTGTGCGGCACATGGGAGTAAAGGTGCAGACAGTCCGAGGCTGTCGCACGGTATAATATACAAACGCACGGCCTATCGCCGAATTTTTACATCTTCCTCTTGACTCTGAGTTTCCTTGAGCCCACGTTGGCTCGTGCAGCAGTGCCCAGTTTGTGAACCTGCTTCCTCTTTTCCCAAACGCCAGATCTTCCTTCCACCACCGCGATGATCTCCTCTGCGATGCGGTGGGGGAATTGTTTCTTGCCACTGCCCTTCGAGGGCTTCTTCTCGATCACGTCCAGAACCCATTTGATCGCCATTCGTCTTCGCTGCCGAACAGCAAGTGGTACGGGCAATTCCAAGGCGCGACCACCACCTCCAGCCCCGGCGATGTTGCGCACCTTTAGCAAAGGCGCTACTGAGTCGATGGCAATCGTGATGTAGAGAACAGGATTTAGAGGCAGGTGAGACGCCGGTGGGGTGCCCGGGAGAAGGGGGAATTTGGGGCTGTAGATAGGGGCCGGTGCGGTCCTAAGGAAGTTCATGACCATTGCGACATTCTGCAGAATTGACAAGTTAGCCCCCCCCCCCCCAAAAAAAAACAAAAAAAAAAGATTTGAATTTTAACAAAAAGTTGTTTCATTAAACACCGTATTTGAAAAGCGTTCTCGTACCCTCTGTGCAACACTGAGCTTGCCGTCCCTCATAAGCAAGCGGGTGAGTTGCTCTAGTACCGGGTGGTATCGTTTTTTCAAATTGAAGCCCTCGAGATATGGTTTCTTGGGCAAACCGAATTTATGGCCCGGGTTCTGGATGTCGCCCCCCTGAGAAGTTAATAATTGTGTTGACTGACTGGCCTGGTCTTTGGCAACAAGAGCCTCTGGATCCTGAGGTGGTGGAATGGTGCCTTCCCGGTAAAGGGCTTCTTCCTGAGCAGCCGTCAGCCCCCCTTCTCGGTCGCTTGTTGCAGGTCGACCGCCGTAAAATATTTGCTCGAGAGTCGCGTCATCAAGTGTCTCCATGGTAGAGGTGATGGAAGTGTCAATTTCATCTTGGCCCGAAGAAGAGCCGCTACCAGATGTCGTCTCCTCTGGTGAACTGCCCGTGATTTTGGTCGCAGGTCTAATCGTGTCGGCCGAGTATGTTCGCAAGACGGCGACTGCTGGGAAAAGGGAGTCGTTCCGAAGTACCGCGATTGGCCGCGTGCGCACTGCCAGAGCTCTGCATGCCCCCAATACTCGTGCTGCCGGAGACATGATTGATGCCCAGTGCCGGTGCGCTTCGTGCCGGGACAGATCAAAGAAACCACTCGTGTTTTCGCGTGACCACTTGCTGTACCAAAATTTACAAAATGCCTGGTGACGGATGGGCTGGGGCATGCCCCGGAACAAATCCCGGCCCGACTAACATCATGGGGGGACAACTCCGAAAAATTACATAATAAGCACTTTCATCATACCCCAATTCTTTACTCGACTGTGTGTATTATTATTAAGGCTATCTCTCAAATGGTCTCATAGAATTGTCTGGCGATTTGACAACAAAGCGCGAGCAAGCGCTGCACACGAATATCATGACTTGTCGCAGTCAGCAAGCACGATGATCTCACTGCAGTCCGTCCGTGTGGACTTGGTCAGGTATGCAATAAATATGACAAATTTCATTAATAGCAAAGGAATCATTCTGCGCTTTCCAATCATGATCTGCGATAAATTGAACCCGTTATCTTCAGCTGCGCCATGGCTGGCAAATCCAAGCCTCTGCCCCGACTCCCGCTATCAGTACAAGTCTTTCCAAATAAATCCCATCTCTCTTCAACAGAGGATGGTTGGAAGCATAAACACCATGCTCTGATAAACATTGGGAAAAAAAAAAAGAGATTAGCTTGAGGTGTCGTTGATCAATCCAAATCCGGGTACAGTAATAAACACCAAAAAAAAAAAGTCGATAAAGCCAAGCCTGAAATGGTCAGTGCTGGTTTTGGTTCCGCAATTTTTGTTTTCTCCCCGAAAAATGAACCTAGCGCCGTTCCAATGGGGGCAACTGTCTGTTTTTATCCCCTGCAGGTGCTTGTAGCACTTTTCGTTACCTCTCAAAACTCCGATTACGACGCTAACGCCGAGATTGGAAATGAAGCAAGCAGAATAACAAATCCAATATTACAAACTATCACGAAAAGTAAAAGGTCGTGGGATCGTGTCGATGAAAGGGGGATTGAGGCGATCACCAAGAGCCCCAGAATTGATTACTCGACTGGCCGGTCGCTGTGGCGAGCCAATTGACCGCACGTTCCGCAGCGTCTTCTCTGGCATTGTTGAGGTTTTTGCCGTCATACCAAAATCGAGCCGCTAGGGTTTGACCGTGAACAGTTACCCTGCTAGACCAGGCTGTGCGTCCACCTATAGAAAGATTACAAGTCAGCTTCTGCGCCGTGTAGCAATGGACCGAATGATTTAGAAACGATTCACGCGAATTGACATACCTCGACGGTCAGATACGATTTGGAAGACAGGAGGCATGAGCTGGGAATCTCGACAGAATTCTTGTAACCACGGTTAGCTTTTGGAAAATGAGCAGCTTCAATCGTCGGCTCTTACCCTCCAGTCGCTCTTGCCATGAGCAGAGGCTCGAGATGGTGGAGCCGCTTGAGCTATACGTGGGAGATGGTGCCATCATGTTGACGAAGTCTTTGATTTGTGCGATGGTCCCAAAGAGAAGATGGTGTGATGAAATGAAAGACGTAGCCGGTCTGGATGGGAGGGAGAGCGGATTGATGAGATAATTGATTATCGACCTCGCCGATTCGACGAAGGAGGAGTATAAGGAGTTATGAGGAGTAGATCAGGTGAAGAGACTGGTATGAGAATGATCGGAAATGTCAGACAAAGCGAGGGGTTTGCGAGATTTGCGATACCGGCCGAGTCTCAGAGGTTTTGGAAAGCACAGGAGCAGCGCCAGCCGAGTCTTATGTATGCCCCTGACGTGCGCACCGGTGAGACGAGCGAGGAATGTCACAGGCGTGACGTGACAGATGAGGGGTGACGGACGAGTTGGCGACGAGGGACTTTGTACTATCGTGTGTGTGTGTGTGTTACCCTGTGATCAGACGAGGCACACGCCGTTTCTTTAGGCTGGGAGCTGGTGTCAGGTTGATGATCTGTGTGAAAGTCGACGCGGAGCAATATAGAGTGTTGGAGTGTTTGGAAGGAACGCTGTGTCGCGGGAGGTTGCATGGGATTAAAGTATGATGGAGTGAAAGAAAGAAAGAGGGAAGACTTGAGGATTATGAGATGCGAAGATGAGAAGGCAACCAGACCGGCCCGGCCCAACGACGGGACCGGAAGAAGGAAGTATTATTAGTTCGCAGCGACTCTAGCTCAGGGACACAAGTAAGCAAAATGGAAAAAAAAAAAAAAAAAAAAAAAAAAAGGGTGCTGGTTAATTTCTCGCAAGGGGAGTCTGTCTCGTTTCTTTTTCCCTCTCCGTGCAATGGGCGGGGGGTGTGCGGGAGCACTTTGTATCTTTGTATCCCCCGGAAATTCGCCCAGCCCCAGTTTGAGAAGCATGCCCGTGCAGCAAAGAACAAGGGGAGAGACGCAGACATGGACGCAGACATGGACGCAGACATGGACGCAGACATGGACGCAGACATGGACGCAGACATTCTCATTGAACTTCTCCAACAACAAACGTTGCCTTGGCCTGGCCTGCCCTCTAAACTTTTGCTTGCCTTTTGGGCAACTTGGGCGCGTGCAGCGTTGGTTCGAGCCAGCCACGACGAGCCAGCCACGACGGGCACGACGGGCACGACGGGAACGGGGTCCGACAGCACCATGCTAAGACAGGGGGCAGGATCAAGGAATCAAGGATTGGAGTGGGACCAACCCATTCCCTCCAAGCTTGTGCATGATTGGCATATTTTGCCCACGTCGCACTTCGTACCTTGCACTAACTTATGACTAGTGGACGCCCAGAGAGTCGGTTCCAGCACGGTTCCAGCACAATAGCATGCGGGGGATATGGACCTTGTCGCAGCTCGTGGCCTTGTTTTTCTTCTCTTCCGTTGATCAGTCAGTCTGGCTGGTGAAACAGCAAGACGAGCACCGCAATAGTCCGTACAGGCAAACAGGCAGACAGACAGAAGACGGACAAAAGACAGACAAAAGACAGACAGGCACAGAGGGAAAGGGAGAGGTGGAGCGATGGGCCGCGGGTGGGTTGGCCAAGGGCCATGCATGAGCTGTTCAGTTATTATTACGTGCTTGCTGTGTTGCTACATAATCCGTATGTAATCCATAATACGACGATGGCTTTGACTAAAATCAAGTACTCCGCATATTGTCAGGCATTGAGGGAGGTTTGCTGGTGGGAAACGGCAGATGGGACGAAGCATCCGTAATCCGTTGTACTCTGAGTCTCTGTTTGCCTGTCAAAATTAGTCCCGTAACCCCCCGTAACCCCCCGTAACCCAGCGGGAGGCCAGGGAGGCCAGGGAGGCCTGGGCCGTTCATGCGTCTCCACAGCGCACAGCTCACGCACCCGACCAGGCCAGGCCAGACGACCCAGACGACCCAGACGACCCAGACCCAGACCAACCCAGCCGGACCAGCCCCCCACCTCTAAGACTACTCCGTACTAGCCTGCCAACACCACCACACCCACCAGACAAGTCCACAAGACGAGCGGCTTCCGATGAACACGGCGGGAGAGGCGGACCGAGGGCCGGGAACGAGGGCGTGGTGCCTGACCGTTTGAATTGGGTTCCATTTACGGAGTACTCCGTATGATGACGAGGAGTTCACCATTCGATGACGGATGACAGATGACGAGATTCGTCCCTCGACAGGTTCCTGGTTCCTAGTCATCTCGTTTTCCGAAGAAAAGGGAGCAGGGAAATCATAAATCATTCCAGCAACAAGAGGTGACTTGGCGAGACTTGGCTAGCAGAGGTCAGTACGGACTACCGAGTAGTGAACAAGTAAGCGGTGCATCAAGGCACCAAAAGGTACCGGCAAAAAAGTGCGCCAGATCTACCAAATCTGAGATCGTGGCTGAGCACAAGGGTCCTAGGATCCTTCCTTGGCTCCTGGACCACCGCTGCCTTAATTCCGGTCGATAAAGACACACATACACACATACATACGTACATACATACACGCTGCACTGCACTAGCCGAATTTGGCGGAAGCATAACACTCGATAGACATGTACTTCATGGACTGCCGACCGAAGCACTGCTGTTTGACTTGGTTGACGGAGCGAAGTTGAAAAGTCAAAGCTGGAATTTGCACGCTGGCAAGTTCTCTGGCCCGCGCCTGCCTCCTTCCGCAGGGTCCAGATAAACTAGAGCCTCAGCTTGTTACACCCCACGTACAGTGGTGTAGTTTTTCTGACCATTCTGCTCTTTGCTCTACGGAGCAGTGATTAAAAAAAAAAAAAAAAAAACCCTACCGACTTGGCATTAGGCGCGTGCCTTTCGAGACCAATACGACCCTATACTGTTTTCGGAGACGGACCCTGCTTGCCTGCCGCATCTCGATAGTCATCCCACAACCCTCCTCGTTCCCATCGATCCCTTGAGACAGAGGGAGGAAGGAAACTGGACTAGTGCGGATAGCACTACGCCGAACTTTGTCTGGCCTTGGTTGGACCGACCTTTGGATTGTTAGGCAAGATCCCCCCCTCTCACTTGGTGCGGGGATGGCAGGCAGGCACAAGACTGCCAAGATGGTATCTTTGACCGAGTCTTGTCGGCATCACAGATGGCATTCCAGGGACAATATTTGACCTCTTGAGCCATCTTTGATGGTCCCCTTTACGATTCCAACAACTTCAGCTCCAGTCATCCAGCCACCGCATGAGGACAACGCTGGTCTAGAAGTTATGCTGGATACATGTTTCAAGTTCGGCTCGGAGCGAGAACAGAGACATCGCGACCGGCCTCTGATTTGCTGTGGGCTTGGGGGCCAACTCGCCTGGCAGCTTTCTTCCGCGTATACGCCGCTATATATCGAAGCCGAGTTACTCGCATCACAAGACACAGAAATGCAAGCACTACAGGTGATTGAGAGCCGGATGCGTGCTGGCCAGATCACCTGATGGAAGAGTTGTCATCTATCGAACGGCTAGCTAGGCTTTTCAGGAGCCGATCTCTGCATGACACTCCCCCTCTACTCTCCCCATGGATTAAGCTCGAAGAGGACGACTGCAAATGGCATGAAGCACCTGGCACTCCAACCGAAGACTCGACGGAAAACTCGACGGAAGACTCGACGCAAGACTCGACGCAAGACTCGACGCAAGACTCGACGCAAGACTCGACGCAAGACTCGACGCAAGACTCGACGCAAGACTCGACGCAAGACTCGACGCAAGACTCGACGCAAGACTCGACGCAAGACTCGACGCAAGACTCGACGCAAGACTCGACGCAAGACTCGACGCAAGACTCGACGCAAGACTCGACGCAAGACTCGACGCAAGACTCGACGCAAGACTCGACGCAAGACTCGACGCAAGACTCGACGCAAGACTCGACGCAAGACTCGACGCAAGACTCGACGCAAGACTCGACGCAAGACTCGACGCAAGACTCGACGCAAGACTCGACGCAAGACTCGACGCAAGACTCGACGCAAGACTCGACGCAAGACTCGACGCAAGACTCGACGCAAGACTCGACGCAAGACTCGACGCAAGACTCGACGCAAGACTCGACGCAAGACTCGACCTCTAGCGCAGACCTTGCCATTCAGCTGTGCTGACTTGCGATGGCACGGCCTAGCTGCCCAGCAGACAAGGATAGCTTGTCCAAGGCTGCAGCATGGTACCAACGCAGTATTACTATCCGGGGTTGGTCGCATCCTCAAGCACATTTGTGCGTTGAACACCCAGAAAACAACAGGACAAAGGAGAGTCATGGTGCAATGGGGACGTGTCCACATCGTGTTTAAGTCCATGGCAGGATTTATTACTTGGCAACCAGCTCTGCACAAGATGTTCGCATTCCCTCTCTACTGACACGTCCTCATTCTCACAAAATGTACCATCTGGTGTGTAACACGGAGTGCTACACTCCGGTTGTGCTCGGATATTATGCGCCTTCTGGTGTCAATTTTGGCAAGGCTATGACGGAGCTCTTTCCGCTGTACGACCCGTACGGACTACTGGCTGACTATCAGATTCAGCAGACCATAATTGGGCACCAGTCTTTCCAAGACGGGTCGACGTGGCAGCTGAACTAGGGGCATGACATGGGCAAGTGTATGCGAGGTCGATCCGGAGACAATTGTGCAGAACTGCTAGATCTAGATTTTAGGTCTACTAGTGATGCAGCTCTAGCCATGGCGCTTTTTGTGATGGCGTGTTTGGGCTGCCAAGTGGCACGGTGTCAAGTCCAAAAAAAAAAAGCATCACGACTTCCCCGTGCTGTCGGGACCCGAGTTACATTTTTCTTACAAAGGAGAAAGTCTCGGCCCGGTGCGCATGGCAAGTGGCGAGGACGCAGGGTGCTGTGCTGCTGATGCTCATCTCTTGTTGAGGCGGCCTCATCAGGCAATAAGTCAAGCGGCATGTGTTTCTGTTCTTTTCTTTTTTCCACTTACGCAGGGACATTGAGTACATCCTTGTTGGTATCTGAACTCGGTGACGACGTGGTAACTACATGTAACACCATGTAATACCAGGCCAGGCCGGTGGGCAGGCATAACTCATAACTCACCAATGCATGTTCCATTGCGGAGTGCGGATTATTACCTCGTCCCCTCGCTGCCCAGACAGACCGACCCCATGAAACGACCGACACGTGTGCTCTGTATGCTGTAGAAAGAGCCATGTCCGTAGGGTACGGACGAAATGCGTATGTATTACCTACATACATACGTAGCTGCAGAGTAACAGGGGTCCTAAAGATTGACACGTCTCCCGCCAGCCATGTTCGTCAGCATACGGACGTATGTATGTATGTACGGAGTAATCCGTACATGTACTCCGTAGGTTCCATCTTGGGCCATTGTGCATAAAGAGTGCCCGGCTTCCCGCCTCTAATCCCGCGGAACAACGTGTCTGGTGCGATTCACCCTTTTCTCGTCCGCTGGTCCGTTCAACGACAAGTCCGGGTGAGGTACACGGGATGCATGGAGTTGGCAAAGACAGCGACGGGTCGAGGCAGAAGGGAGGCACAGGGTGTCCGGACCTATGTAAGACAGGTTTATGTCCCCGACAGGATTGTCAAAACTATGTACGGAGTAAACAGGCATTGTAATCTGCACCTTGCGGGAATCCATCCATTCGTACTCCGTACCACCCAACCCTTCTCATATCCAGAATAGTTGTGGGCGCGCGCACGAGATGCAAGTTTGTCTGTGACCTTTTGTCATTCCTCTTATTCGCACCTGTGTGCTGATGCGCATGTGTATCGTAGACAGATTCTCACACACGACAAAAAAAAAAGTCTCATGACGTAATCCGTACAAGTTTGCGAGTTTTCGCATTTTGTCCCACGTCCACTTCCCCCCCCCCCTCTCCCTCCCTCATGGATAACTACACTACGTAAGCGTAAAGGCGTTGCTCGTTCCTTCAAACGCCCTGACCCTGCCGACCAAGGGCTTGGCATCCCCGTAGTACCTGATCCTGTAGGTGCCGGGGCTGGCGTTGCCGTACGTCTCCCACGAGATATCAACCTCGCTGTGGCCGAGGAGGGAATTGGTCCGTCTCCACGAGTACACCAGGAACCAGTCCGAGTCGTCCCTGACCTGCTTCCATGAGCCGTCGGGGCCCTGCTGCTGCTCGACCGAGGCAAACGTTTGCTCCTGGCGGAGGTTGTTCCGCGGATTGGCGCCCCGGAAGGTGACGTTGACGACGGAGCCGACGGCGTAGGAGGCGTCGGGCTGGCGGAGGACCTTGCCGAAAGGGGAGCCGGGCGGCGCGCCGTCGGCGACGACGCCCGCGATGAAGGAGAGCATCTTGCCGCGGTTGTCGGGGGAGAGCGTGCCCTGCTCGGGAGCCGAGGTCGAGTCCGGCCGGAGGTAGTGCATGTTGCTCAGGGTCAGGTTGATGTAGGCGTCCAGCTCGTGCGGGCCGTACAGCGTCGACGCGCCCTCGTACCGCTGCACCTCGTACTCCTCTGGCGTGGCGCAGTAATGCGCGTAGCTGTTGGCCGGACCGCCGAGCACGACAATGGGCGGCTGCTGCTGCGACTCCTCGAGGAACGTGGCCGCCTCCCTGGCGACGGCGGCCTTCCACCTTCGGCCCGCCATGGTGGTTGCCTCGGAGGGGGAGACGATGATGACGAACTGGCCGACGCGGAGCGTCTGGATGTCGACAATGTTGGGCGTCCAGGGATACGGCTCGTTCATCTCGCCGACGTCGAGAAGAACCGGCTTGGAGCCCTGGCAAGCCTTCTGCTCCTTCGAGGGGCTCCTCAGGAGACCCGAGACGACGGCCCATATCGGGTTGGCATTGGGTTTGCCGGAATCGCCCTGGGTGAAGTCGAACGCACCGGGCCAATCCGAGGTGCCGGCCGCGAAGGAGTAGCCCAGTGCCGCAGGGCAGGTTTGCGCCTGCTTGCCGCTGGGGAGGATGAATTTCCAGAAGCGCATATCGTGGAAGAAGTGGAATGCCTTGACGGATGAACCAACAACAGCTGTGCCAGACTTGTCCAGGGCCGTCTGTGTTTCTGATATCTCAGTTCTGAAAAGGGGGGGGGGGGCAAACAACACATGTGTATGTATATAATACATATATGTGGCATGATGAAGGGTG
The DNA here is from genome assembly GCA_003814445.1 of Epichloe festucae Fl1. NCBI lineage: Eukaryota > Fungi > Ascomycota > Sordariomycetes > Hypocreales > Clavicipitaceae > Epichloe > Epichloe festucae. Next base: position 4,485,584 of record CP031385.1, on the reverse strand, counting down.
GGTGGTAGATTGGTGACTTACATAGATGTTTTGCGCACCAACAAACTGACGGCGACCCATCTCATAGCAGCTCTTGACACCGAGATCCAGAGCCCTGAATTCGGGTCCTCGGCCATGGCAGCTTTGCGATTTGCCATCCGCACACGTGCTGTTCACCGGACTACACGGTTTACCTGATCCATCGTCGCAGTAGGCTCCCAGGACATTCGGCGTCGTGTCGCCCACGCTTGCTTGGCTGAAGCCGGCGACGAATCCCTCGGCAGCATTGGGATTGTCTCGCATTGATTCTTCGAACAGCCACGCAGCGACACCTTTGTTGTCCGCAGAGGCATGTGTGTTGTTGCCGAGCATCGAGGTACCGTGAACGGCGAACCAGGTCAGAACGCCGACATCCTTGTTATCCTTGGCACGCTTGAAACGCAACATGGTCATGGTCGTATCGGTCTCGTCCTCATACTGCCTGCGCTCAGACTCGGGATTGGCGAGATAGGCATAAAGGGAACGATTGATGGCTCCGTTCTTGATTCTGGTGCTACCCGTGTCCAGATAGCCCTTTTAACCCAAACCCCCCGCCCCAACAATGCATGTGTAAGTATGTCATTTCATCTTCTGTATTCAATTCTCCTTGTTTCGGAAGATCAACTTCCGCTTGTCACTGTCAACTTGTTCAACGCACCTCTTGTAGATTTTCATGGGCCCGCTTGAGGGAGAGCAAGGCACCGTCTACTAAAGCTTGATAGCTCTGCTTATCGAAACCCAAGCTCGTGATCTGCGGCAGCAGGTAATTGAACCAGGCACCGGGACCCGAATGGCTATGGGTGCCAGTCAAGGCGATATTGTTGTGGCCGTATACTTTGTACTCGTCACCAAGGGCCCTGAGGCCATCGAGGAGACCGTAGCGCACGGCCGAGTCGCCGGACTGAGCGTCGAGCACCAGATACACCCACCGGTCGTCGGGTTTGCTCTTGTCTGCGACGATGAAGGCGCGGCTGTGCAGACGCTGACGGAGGCCAGTACCCTTTTGAGCGAGACTGGCGTACCCGGCAAAGCCGATCTCGACAACGGGCCCGGTGATGTCGGCCTTGCCAACGCCGATTAGATACTTGTCACCGGCAGAGGAGGAGGAGGAGGAGGAGGAGGAGGCGGCGGCGGCGGCGGCACCGCAAGCAAGCGTGCTCAGGAGGGTCGAGGCAGCCACCAGGGAGAATAAACTGCAGATGAAGCTTTTGGAAAGCCCGCAGCTCGACGCTGATCGGACCATGGAGGAAGTCATGGCTGATTGAAACAGGCTCGAGACGCATGAGCAGCTGGCTGCGTCTCGAGCGAGGGGCCGCGCGTGGGATGCATTCTTTGATCTTATATAGTTCCGTAGTACTCCGTAGTACTCCGTATACTAGACAAAACCAAGTTACCGTACGTAATAAAAGCAAAGGAACCATGTGACGAGACAAAAAGCATCAGGCGCGTTCGGCCCGTCTCGTGACCGCTCATCACATGCCAAATGGCCCAGGTACAAGGTATTAAGCTGTGGATACTCTTTTTTTTTACATTACGCCGGTGGGTGGCAGAAACACGACTTTGTTTTTAGCTTCCCTCTTTTAATATTGGCTATCCAAATAGCCCCTGCTCCTGCTATCTTGGTATATCGTGATTCATGAATAGGGGTCTTTGGAGGTATGTACGGCAATCACGGAGTCCCTAGAGTCATACATGTGACGGTCTAGAAAACGACCAATTTACGAAAACTGCGCCGACTTGGATCGCACCCTGGTGGGAATGCAACTCCTGAATTATTTTACAGGTAATTGAGCCAATCGGATGCTAGCTGAGAGATGAATGAGCTGATCACAAGCTGTTGGACAGGAACGAATAACTGGGGCATGTACATGTAGAAATTCAAGGGGGGCCATTGTACTCCGTATGTCGTCACGTACCGGAGCCACCGGAGCACGATCAAAAATGACCCGCGGACCTTGCCGAATCCATGGGGGGACGAAACTCTGTGTGCCGGGTATGAGCTCGTATTCAGACTGGTCCCAGTCCCAGACATGATCCTATTGCACATCTCCTTTCGGCCTGGAAGTGGGAAGAATGCCTTTTGCTCGACTTGAGCAATTCCATGTATGTATGTATTAGACTGTGACATGGCGGTGACGTACATGTACGTGCACGTGCAGACGGGCACACATGATGTTGGACAAACCCAGACCCAGACCGACCCAGACCCAGACCCAGAGAAAGGAGGCCCTCCCTTCCTCCCTCCCCCACCATCTTTTACCGTCCGTAGTAATCCGTACATGACACGTTATTCCCAAACGCCCCCGCCCCCCTCCAAACTCCAAAAGAGAGCAATGGGCGCGCAACGCCCGTCCATCGTCGGACCCGACGCCGGCCCAGAACCGCCGTATCCCTACAAGATGGAAGGGAAAGTCATTTCAGGCTTCGGCAGGGGCTCAAAAGAGGTACGGCTGCCAGCCCAGCTTGACGGACCTTGGAAAAAACTTTGATGGCTTCCCTCCCCAGCTTACACACGCGGGCCGCAGCTCGGCGTTCCCACCGCCAACCTCCCCGTCGACTCGTCCCTCGCGCCGTGGATAGCTTCCATCCCCTCGGGCGTGTACTTTGGGCACGCGTCCCTGGCGCTGCCCGACGGTCACCCCCAGAAGCAGGACTCCGAGACGGGCTCCTTCGCCGCGTTCCCCATGGTCATGTCGATAGGCTACAACCCCTTCTACAAGAACACTGTGCGGAGCGCCGAGGTCCATGTCCTGCACGCCTTCACCGCCGACTTTTACGATGCCCACATGAGGTTGTTGATTTTGGGCTTCATCCGCGAGGAGAAGGACTACAAGAGTCTCGAGGCTCTGGTTGAGGACATTGAGTTTGACTGTCGTGTGGCGAGGGATAGTTTGGCGAGAGAGGCGTGGAGGGCTGATGCTGTCGAGGTGCGAGGGGAGGACGGTGTTCATAACGGGGCCGAGTGGTTGCTCAAGAAGCTGTGATCATGTCTTGCCTGTGCTTTTCTCTCTCTTGAACTGGGCCGTCCGTCTTTCATCATAGATGGCAGGGAAAGAAGATGGAGACAACATAGTTATACATCACGGGGACACCATGCCAGTGAGAAGTAAAAAAAAAAAAAGAAAAAAAAAAGAAAAGGGGGGCCAAAAGTGCTGCTTGCGCAGCTTGTATAACTTGTACGAACTTGTACCGCGGGTATCGTAAAACGTTCTCCCTGGCCCATGACGTCCGTCCATGTCCCCTCCCTCCTCTTACTTGAGCTGACAAGGCACTGCCTGCCAAGACTAGTTGTTGAATTTTGAGAGTCTGGGCTCTCCATGTTTCCAAGACTGAAATTTGCCGCCCGAATCCTGACACCGGTCCCTGATCAAAGTATCCATCCAACCCCGAAGAAGAAAAAAAGCCAGACACAACATCATCAGAAAGGATATATGAAAAATGAAGAACAAAAGAAGGAAGAATTTCGGCAAAATGGGTAGTAGGCAAATGGGTTCCAAGCACGGAGAAAAAAAAGAACCACCTTTATGCAGATCGATGGAAAGAAGAGCACGGAAAGAAGACAAGATTGGAAACGAAAATCAATCCATGTACGGTCCGGTCCGCTTGCGTGTGTACGCACTCGCTCCGATTTAAACAGCAAGTTGGTGCGGCTCTTGGTTGGGATAATATCTTGGTAAAAACTAGCGTTGCTGGTCAGTCTTTTTCTTGGGTCATGCGGAACATCACCGTTATGCTCACATTCATGATGATCATCATGGGAATATCGAATACGTCTCGCTTAATCGTCCAGCAATATGTGCAGTTGACTTTGCCATCCTTTTCAATCCGGGAAATGCCGTGCTCGCTGTCAATCTTGGTGACACGGCTGCTCAGAATACCAGTCCGGTCTCTCTGGACCGGCGTCTCCTTAGCATCTAGCATGTCTTGTGTTCGGTACTTCATTAGACTGCAGCTTCGTTGGACTTTGCCGCGGCTGTCCTCGAATGCCAGCTGGGCAAAGTCTTGATAGAATTGCACCACGCTGTCGTCATCCAACAGTTCCGCAAGGAACACTGACTGCGGTCGACCTCCGTTCGGCTCGAGTGCGGCAGCCTTGAGACGTGGTGTGGTGGCATTCGAGCGTGTGTTACCATCGGTGCCATCATCGGAGCCCTGCGGTGTCGGCCCCGCGAAGACGTCGCGATTGGGCTCTTTCCCCAAAAGAACTTCCTTTGTCCAGCCCGTCAAGGCTGTGAATTCCTTGTTCACCGCGGCAACCTCACCAGAACGTCGACATACAATCGTTGGGGCACAACAGTGTTGCAGGAAATCATCAAACTCGAACAAGGTGCGTTGGAAGCACTTTTCCATGAACAGCAAATCTTCCCTGGTCAAGTCTTTGGTGCATGCAATAAACGACGGCCGAATCTCTCCCAAAGATCTCGCAATAGTCACAAGCTTGTTCAGCGGCAGACGATGTTTGATGACGGAGATCATGTTGTGGAAACCAGCAGTGTAGGGATATGGCTCCTTCACATTTGCATACACCGACGCAGAATCTCTTTGTCGTTTGCCCATGAGTATCTGCGATATCTTGTCCCGCTTGGGATTCATTCTGGCTGTTCCTGCCACGCCGGGTAGACTCTTAAAGGTGGCACGGGGAGAGGCGTCGAGATTTGTCTGTGGACTGGCGGTTGTGTCTGTACCAGGGCTTGCGAGACTATTTGGACCAGCCGCGATAGCATACGCATGAGGTAAGCCGTGCTGCAGATTCCCCTGGGAGTAAACGGTGCTGCTCGCGTCGTGTCCTGAGTAGTCGCTGCCTGACATCATTGTATCAAATGGCTGGTTGGGCCCATTGCCAAATAGCGCTGCGTAATTCGCTTCAGTGGTAGTCGTGGTGGCAGAGATGGAATTTTCTCGCGGCGGTGTTTCCGCTGCCAGGCCCATCTTGTTCAGAATGCCAAATTCCCAACCAGCATATTGACTGCCAAAGTTCAGCCCCTCCAAGTCAAAGTTATACAGGGCAGGATTACTGGGGTCAAACAGGGCGTTGAAATCCATGGCATTGCCTTGCATCATGGTGTCCAGGGGTGGCCCGGCCGTGGAGGCGCTTCCCTGAAAACCTCTCGGTGGTTGTTGCGTGTTGAACGGCAAGCCATCTGACATGCCGACTTGGCCCTGATTAGCTGCTGGAAAGACAGGGAACGTCGGACCGTTGTTTTGCTGGAGGAAGCCGTTGCCCCCCGTGGTAGGTGAGAGCGTGTCTGACTGGGATGAGCTTTGGCGTTGGTCGTTGACCCGAACGCGGTCAGCTTCAGGATCGTAGTTGGGCCCCAAGACAGGCCGAAGAGCTTCGGGCGGTGCATCGTGAAGATATTTGGCCTTTTTGCGCACGCCGTCTTGGCACGCGTCGGCCAAGCCTCGCTTGATACAGCGTTTACATGGCCGTTCATCACCTTTTTGTATACGTTGTCAGCAATCTTGGACAGGCGATGCGTGTTCGTGTTGTTTGTATGCCGTTTGGCTGTGACGATTACAAAAAAAAAAAAAAAAAAAAAAATAACTACCGTGTGGGACACATGTCTGAAGCAAAACACACAGAGTCAAGAAACTAGAGGTCTGATCAAGGGTGGCAATGTTCTGCCCCTTCTCAAGAATACACGTACCACATGTCAAGTGAGCTCTTTGACAGGCAAAGCAGGCCCTCCGAGCTTTCTTTCTTCTTGGTCTTTGTGGATCCTTTGGGTCATACTTTTTCTTGATATCGGTCATTGTGTCGTCGTCTTTGCTTGGAGAATCGTTCTCGTCTTCATTTTCCGATACATGATCCGAAAGGTCGGCATCATGGTGTTCCATTTTGGAAACGGGCATCGTCGGCAGGGTTTTTATAGCCCGAGGGCTAATGACTAGCTTCAACGCAATCTACTTGCCTGGACTCTTGACTATCCCAACCCCCCCCCTGCAGGCTTCTGTATGAATTGGTCTTGCTCACGCAAGCAAGCAATACGGCGATTCGCAGTCATCAGATGTCGCGGCTGCCAATTGCCACGATCCATCCAAACCCTTGTTCTGGAGGACCACACCAAATGACGCCTCTGTTACACAGCTTGGCCGAGGGTCAGACCAAAGTACAGCTGGTGTATGCCCCAAATTGGTCGATCCGTCCGCAATGGAACCAAGGGCAGGAGGAGCGAGCTGCTGCCAGTCGGTCAAGGGAGCAATGCTTTGTTGTCGGTGATGAGAGGCGGCACGGGCTGAGACAAGCAACTGAGAGCCTACGTGCCTGCGGAAAGATTTCAGGCAGACAGGTGAGCGATAAGCTGGGTGGTGGAGGGCGGCGACCAGGACAGGTGATTAACTCGTGGCTTCGCGCGGCGATGGAGCGCCAGGCGTAGTGCCGACAGACAGGTACTCTGAAATTATCAAGCGGCTCGTATTTTCACCCCAAGAGTCTGAGATCAACGATGTCCAATGAAGCGGGTGACCAGCGCAAATCGAGGCGTTCGTGTACGACGAGGACGGCAGCAAGAGGGGCTAGGATGATGTATTGGGTGTCGAGGATTGCATGAAAATAAGACCGCTAGGCCAATGCTTGGGTCGCGGTGATTGATTGAACGGAAAACAAAGGGTCGACAGGATTAACAGTTCGATAGTGTGGAGTGGAGATGTTCTTGGAAGTCTTTTGCGACTTGGTGGTGGCCAAATCGTCCTCGTAGTCGCAGTTCGGTGCGGCGGGCTGACAGAGGTGAAAGCAGCCACCTGTGGGGTGCGTGAAGGGCCGTTGGTCCCTAGAATGCGGCTTCTAGATCAAATTATTGGTGTTGGAGAGAAACGCGCAGGTGGTGATCGGGGGCAGATCAAGGCAGCACACACTACTAACCAAGTATCGCCAGCGATGGACACGGCGTGGGTGAGGCGGAATAGCCGACCGTCGCGCGTAGCCGAGGAGGCAGGCATGCGGAAAAAAAAGGTCGAACGTCCGGGGCAGCGTTGCAGTGACGTCGTGGGGTACATGGGTACCTGGGTACTTGGACAAGACAATGATACTCAGCCTGCTGCTGCACGAAGCACGAGAGGCAGGCGTGCTTTGACGGCTGCGAATATTCGACGATTCGACGATTCGACGATGGAGTTGGGTCAGTTCTTGCCAGCAAGCAGCGACCATGTGTTCACGCGGGACCGCGGGCCGCGGGCAACAGGCAGGAGCGGTCAGTCAATTGCTCACTGTTAGGGCAGGAGCAAGGCCTAGCTCGTGACTGCCTGGGCCCGCGCTGCTGTTCGGGGGTTCCCCTCTCCGCCTCTTCGTCTCACACCAGACTGCGCAGCAGCCCCACGACGCCGACGCCTCAAGATGTCCGGAACTAAAGACTGGGCTTGTGCTTGCGGCCAGCACCACCAACCTGACCTGTATCAGGCTGTACACCCACTGTATGTGAGCATAAAAATAACAGAAAACGAGCGCCGGCGGCCCGTACTCTATTAAAAACTTCCGGGCATTGATGGCGGGGTACAGAGGTTTGGAAACACGTCGAGGTTGTCTCAGATGTAGCGAAGACTCGACGTCTGCACAGGCCTAGCGCCCGACGTCAAGTCACGGCGCAGCATGTTCAATGTTAGCTGATGATGCAAGCAGTCGCCGACCTCAGACGGAAATTCGGCGAGGCCCGGCTGCTGCAGGTCTCTACGGATTCATTGAAATGAATGAATATCCGCGGGTGCGGAGTGCATGGCAGTGGGCACTGGCAACGGCGCCCCTCCCTCCCTTCCTTCCAAACTCCGTACCCCGTACGGATGTAGTCAGAAACCAATTTCTAACCTCCCTGCTGGCCAGCCTTGCACGTTTCTCACCCCTCGTCCAGCCGCCTTTCGTGGCCAAAGTGAGCACTCACGTTGGACCGACTCTCAATTCATTTTCCGTAACCGCGCGTATGCCGTGCCGTGCCGTGGCAGGTACCTATGGGTTCCCAGACATTGACTCAAACTGTTCCCAAGACCCCGGAATCGCCCTTCTTCACCACCTCGACTCCAATAGTTCGCCGTCAGGGCATCAACTCCGCAGAGACGCCATCCTGCACCAACGGGATGCCAGATAGAGCCATTCATTTCGTCCGCCACTCAGTGTGGATGGGACACGAGCATGCTCACCTCATCAAGGAGTCGACGCACTCATCCTTGCAGCGAGACAGCCAGACATTTTGCTATTTCGTGACACATCACCAGCTACGTCTTCTGCTAAGGGCCATCTCCGAGGAAAATCTTCACAACCACCTCTACACGGCCAGCACCTTCCTCAGCAGCCGTTGCCGACCCGTATTTGCCGACCCGTCTCCGCCCTTCTCCAAGAATACGCTCGAATTCTGTCAATATGATTGATATCGATCCTCGCCCAGCGGAGCAGCCGATATCGATATATACCATCTGATCCCAAAATCTGGCTACGGGGCGTTCTGTGGAGTATACCGACGCTACCATTATTCGATGTGATTAGGGGCTGGGGCTTACACAGCGGCTGCAAGTAATCTTTGTCTATGCTGCACGCGCGCCGCACGCTCTCCGTCTCCAGATGACCTTGTCGGGCGCCATCCATCCTAACCTGTCAACATGCTCTCCGCTCTAGACTTGTCCTACTTGATAACCAGCTGTCGTCTCTCTCTTGGTGGTGCACGTTGAAGAGTATGCAACGGGCGAGACACGAAGCACTGTTGCGTACGGACAAAAACGTAGACCTAGACCTGGGGATAGCCGAGAAGCCGGATGTTGCCATGCGCCGCTTTGCACTAGTCTGCAGCCCAGCTTGGTGCCGTTTCCTTGTGCTTCTTGTGTTTCCTATGTTTCTCCGTGTCTTCGGACAATTCAAGCATGATGCACACCATGTTGCTCATCATAGTTGCTGCTGACAGTCCGTTGCTGAAACAACAGCTCTCTTTGGTCGAGGCAGTTACACACTTTACCACTGAGAGCTGGCGAACCCTGGATGCTTCGCAGGCAATGACAGTCGTACAGTGGCCACGGCTACGCAACTCACAATAGTAGGATGCGTGTGACAGCGCCAGAAAGCAGGCAGCTTGATTCAGACAGCCCACTCAGTATTTCTGCCAGACGTGCGCTGATTTTCCCCGACGTGATCGATGTCCGTGATTTGCCATGGTCAAAGAAATCGGTAGAACAACAGCTTTTCTTCTTCTTTGGGACAAATTCCGAGGCTTCCCCAAAGCGGCAATGGCTGTACGGGAAGAGGGTTTTAGATGATCAGAGATGCTGTAACTATTCGATGGGCTGGCGGTGGAGTCGTGCTCTACAAACGCGATTCGGCCCGTGAGGACGTGTTTTTGAGCACCGTCCTCTGACATCTATTTACATGCTATGAAATTGCAAGGGGGTCCTCGGCTTATTATTCATCTGCTAACCTGAGGTTACCTGACCAACCGCACCGACAAGTTAAAAATAGCAATCAGGCCCTACGATTTGGCATACCGGCTCTTCCCTCGTATCCGTTTGCCGTAGCGGAAGAAGACGTAGGGAAATGGCAGCATGGCTACCGTCAGGAAAGCAAGAAGCGAAGAAGCCCATTGGTAGCCCAGTTTCTCGTACATCTGAACGCCGAACAATGGGAAAGCCGCTGGATATGTCATTCGCCCATGAGCTGTCAGCCGTGTCCGTCCACCATAAAAGGGTGGCTCCCCGCGCCAAGAGGCACGCATGAGTTGAATTGCAGGAGATTTTCGTAACTTGTTCAACGTACCGGCAAAGAGGCATCGCACAAACGCATTGGCAGCGAGCGCACTGGCGGCGTACAACGGATACGCATCGACCTGATCCAGAGCAGAGACACAACGGTCCGTGTCAGCCAACAAAGCACAGGGAGATGTTTTCTTTTGAAAAAAAAAGAAAAAAAAAATCAACCAGCGCGGCGCGAATATCATGGCCGTGGCCGAATACACTTACGAGGAATGTGAAGATGCCAGTGAATAGCAAAACGTTTCTAGACGATTACGGCAACAGTCAGCCACCTCGTACAGATCGAACATGTGCTGCGAGAGCGCCAATTGGTCCCTTTGCAAACCTGACAAAAGAAGTGACCAACAGCCAACTCCATGTGCTGCCGCGACCAGCATGCCGTCCACGCGATCAAGTGGCTGCTGTCGTCGTGTGGGCCAAAACGTGGCCACGACAGATCTCCATGGGCCCGGATCCCGGGTCCCCAACGGATGCACGGAGCATATTGCCCATGGCATGCAGCGCACACGCCGCGGATTGGCATGGAGGGGAGATTCCAAGGACCACCGTATGGTCACGAAGGAGCTTTCCCCGACTCTGAAACCTTTGTCCTCACCGCCCTCCGCTTGGAGGCGCATCTGGTATCACTAGGGCAAAGAATTGGGGTATGACAGAGACGAAAGGCTGCTTCTTTCCTTGATTGTGCTTGACAAATGAGAAGAAGGCTGGAGGGGATGACGAGGGAGGGGGCAAAGAAGAAGTAGAAGTAGTAGAAGAAGAAGAAGAAGAAGAAAAAACCACAGCACCGTACCCTAGCGCAAAAATGCAGGATCCAATAATGGGAACAACCCAGTGTATCCATGGAAATGTCGACCATCCAAACATGAAGATGCCAGCTGGCACCAAGAATGATCCCATGATGGCGGGCGGGAGACGAAACTCGGGCTCACTGGCGCCTTGAACGCCAGTCTCAGCCTCGAGCTTGGCTACGAGTCTACTGCGGATGCGGTGCCACAAGGGATCCGTCATGGTGCCCAGAATCATGCCCACCAGGATGCCTGTAAAGGACATGCCAACCTGCCAGGCGTTGAAGCCATGGTTTGTCCCAAACACGAGCGGGAACGCCCCGAAGAAGAGGTACAAAATGCCGAGCAGGATGGCTGAGAATAGACACAGGTTCAGGCACATGGGCTCGAAGAAGAGGAGTTGAAAGGGGCGTAGTAGCGATCGACCGACGGCGCGAGTAACAGAGCATTGAGGCTTTTCCATCGGGGCCAACCATCGATCATCTCCCGTCTCTTTGCGTAGATTCCTTGCTTTTCTCTGTAGCAGAATCGGGTCTGTTCAAGTTAAACGGTTAAAACAAAAAGGTCAAGTGCCTCGGGTAATGACGAAAACAAGACAATATGCAAGTCTGTGACAGGGAACAAACATATTATTTTTTTCTGGGTTTGAGACACATATAGACAGATACACGAACAGAAATGAAAAGAGTATGTGTGAACCCCAGATCTCACCATCTGAGAGTGTAGAAGAAACAAAAAAGACGGTGTCGATAGGGTGAATAGGGGAGGACCGGGGGGGGGGGGGGAGAGATGATGGCTTACGATATGTCTCTGGCACGAGAAACACAACAGCCACCCAGACCACGCCTGACCACATGAGCAGAACATAATAAGTCCATCGCCAATCGACGTGGTAATTGATGAAGCCTCCCAGTATAGGGCCCAAGCTCGGCCCAACAAACGGTGACACGGAGAACAAGGCCATCGGGGCTTGCAACTCACTCCGGGCAAACAAGTCGCCCACTGTGCCGCCCGAGAGGGCGAGAAACGCACTGCCGGTGAAGCCATCGAGGAAGCGGAAGACGATGACGGTGGCGACGTTCTTGGCGACGGCTTGCGGGATCAAGAAGATGAGGTAGGTTGTCCATGCGATGAGGTAGATGGGTCGACGGCCGTAGAATTCGCTGAGGGGGCTGAGAAACATGGGACCAAAGGCAATGCCCAGGACGAACGTCGACAGGCCGAGGACGGAGACGATGCGCGAGTTGTGGAATTCGGCTTCCATTCTGGCATACGTGCCAGTGTATATGGAACTCGCGCAGGTTCTGCAGGGATGTTGGCGAAGGTCAGTTTTTTTTTTTTTTTTTTTTTTCTTTCCCCGTGGTACATAACATTCTTTTTCTCTTGCCACCAGACCCTGACGCATGCTAATATGGTTTCTTCGCCTCTTCACCAACCCCCCAAACTCTTGAAAGACAAGCTCAAAACAAGGGACTGACTCGGAACTCACACGCATAAACTGACATGCGACACGATAATCGTAATCAACCACTTCCTCGCCTTGGAAAAGCTCCGTGGACATGAGGGGTCATCATCGCCCCCATCCCAGCCAACCTCAAAGGGACCCTTTGCTTCCTCCTCCGCAGAGTGGGCTTCTCCTTCTCCCCCATCGCCACGCCGCGACCTCTCGTCCTCGTCGTGGTCGTCTGCGCTGTACCCGTCATGAGAGCCGGCTTTGGCCAGGTGACGAGTCGCCGACGCCCGAGATCTCGTCTGTGACAGCGCAGAAGCACCGGGCTCTTGGTCTCGCGGCAGGGACGCCTTCTCTGCGTCCACGCTCATAGTGGACCGTCTTTCCGTCGTCTGTTCTTCAATACCCCTTTCCCTGTGGTTTTTTTCTCTTTCTTCTTTTTGCCGCGCCGAAACGGACCCCTAATATGTGCGACGTGGCTTGTATGACTGGGGTAGGTACGCTTTATTAGCTTCGGGATTCCGCCGTTCACGACAATGCTGACGCGAGCCTGGAAACGAGCATGGACTGAATCATGGCACAGAATAGGATTTGTGCGATTTGAGGGAGAGGAGAGGATTGGAGATATATGTAGGTGCAACCGACACCTCTTATGTTCGGGTTACAGGGCAATCACAAAGCGGAAAGGCGCCAAAAAAAAAAAAGAAGAAGAAGAAAAAAAAGGAACAGGCCCCGTCGGCCGATTTGTAATGAGGATGCGGAAATAAACAGGGAATTGTCCCTTTTTTTTTCTGGAAACGCCAGTGGATCACCAGACGACACGGCCATTTCCATTATTGGCAAAGTGATGGGACAAATTGAATTGCCTGTCTGCCTGCCTGCATCTGTCCATCTGTCGGATATAAGCCGGCAATAGCTCGGTGTTTCGCCCCGTTCCCACATCTCGGCACAGCGGCATATGTCATGGGCAGGGACAGTTCCGTTTTCCTCCATCTTGCTAAAATGTCCCTTTCGAAGGGGGTTTTCATTGCATCGGCGTTGAAAAGAGGGAGGGTGGAGAGAATGAAGTAAACAGGCAACTTTTCTCGGAAAACCATCATGGATATGCGCGATAGTTGTGCATTCTCATCTACTTCATATCATGTCCAAAAGGCCAGCAGCCTCCACTCTATCTATATAAGCCAAATCCACAACAACATGCTCAGCCGCCCCTCGTGATGCCGAGATGCCGAAAACCAAACCTGCCAATCGCTTTCCAAAATGCCAAAATGGGAAAAAAAAAGAACAAAAAAACATGCTGCAATCCCGCTTTCAACGCACGTAATGCCCACGTTCTATCCATCGCAGTCATAGTCGTACAAAACAAAACAACCAACTAGTAATTCTCCGCGAGCCCGCTCTTCGAGAAGTCCGGAACGTCACCATCGCAATTAAAGTCCCGGCTGTACGCCTTGGCCGGCATAATGCCAGCCTTCAAGGCCGCCTCGTAACTCCATAGCGGCGCACTCTCCGTCTTCCACGTCCAGTACCACCATCCCCAGCCCTTCTCGAAGCTGTGCATCTGGGCCTCTGCAAACATCTGCAGAAACTTCTTGTACGCGTCGCTGTATTGGCTAGGATCGGCGTTGGCATTGGCGCACGAACAGGATTTGTCCATGGTCGGACACCGAGGCGTCAGGACTTCGGTGCTCTTGTCCCCCGATTTATATGTCCCCTCCCAGCGATTGCCCCAGCCTACGTTGGTGAGGTGCTTTGCACAATCCGTGTCGGCCTGGGACCATTCTGCAAAGAGCGTTGGTCCGTAGCCCGTCTTGCGGTCCATGCTTTGCTGGGCTTGCTCCGTCCACCCTGTACATGCGTATTGGATCTTCTTTTGATGCGAGAAGTTGATCTGGTCTTGGTTGAAAATCACGTACTGGTGGACATCGAGCACCATGTCGTCGTAGCCCGTCATCAGACCTTGCCAGTTGTCGAGGCCCATGAAGCCGTCGCCGAAGACCACGAGCGCCTTGACGCCGTTCTTCCGCACAATCTTGTATGCGTCTTCCGTCCACTGAATCACCTCGGCGACCTTCAAGTACGTCATCTTCGGCTCGTTGGCCAACCCGTAGTGGCTGACGATGTTCTTGTACCGGTCCTGGCCGAAGAACTGCGTGAGCTTGTCGTGGACTTCCAGCGACCTTCTCGCGTTGAGTTGGCCATCCGTTCCGTTCAGCCATCCTATGGGCCCCATCCTCCCGCTGTGATTCCAGCCATTCTGACTGCCCGGCAAAGCGTGGAGGTCTAGACTGACGCGGAGACCATATTTTCGCGCCCATTCGATCCCTCGCAGCAGGTACCGCCAGGACGTCCGGAAAATGTACGCATCACCATCATAGACTTCAACAGCCCAGTACGAGAACGGGATCCGCACATGATCCAGCCCGGCCGCGGCTATGTCCCGGAACGTGTCCTCGGTGACAAACGTGGCATAGTGATTCTCCAACGTATCGGCTGCCGACCGTCCGAGATGTTTGCAAAGATTGTACTCGTCGACGATACCCATTCTGGAGTCGTAATTGAACAATGACGGCGTGATGAAAGGCTCCAGGGAGAGCCATCCTCCGAGATTGACCCCTCGCGCGGGGCGGCTTCCGTATGAACCCCAGTCCTCGTTCAGCGCCGGCACTTTGTCATTTGCCTTGGTCGAATCGTCCCAGCTGGTGAACAGACCCATCACAGGCAGACCTCCCACCATGAGGTCCGTAAAAGTGACATTAAAGTCCGTCGTTGATTTCCAACTCCACGGATCGAGATATGTATTCTTCCACTGACTCGGAACCGCGTTGGGGTCTTTACCCTCAAGCGAGGATGACTTGGCCCTGGAGCCGCCATCCGAGCTGTTCTTGCTCACCACAACCGCCACGGCAATGATGATGATGAGGATTACGACGGCACCGACTCCTCCCAAGATCCACCCTGTCTCGATTGTTAGCAAGCTGTGGTGTTAAAAAAAAAAAAAAAAAAAAAAAAGCACGAGGACACTCGTCAACTTACAGAGCTTCTTCTTGTTGTTTGGTTTCTCATCCTTGGCGTAGCGGTGGTAATCCTCCTTTTCCAACTCATCCCCCCCCCAGCTGCCGCCTCCTCTTAGTCCAGATCCCCTGACTCGTCCTTCCTCCATAACGGCACCACTCACAACCCGCCTCTTCTTGCTCTTGGCCTGCTTCCTTGACTTCTGGGGTGTTGAGCGTGGCGTGGCGTCCACCTCGTGGTAATCGCCTCGTTGCCGTTTCCGCCGCTCCTTGTCGGCTCGTTGTTTTCGTCGCTCATTTTCTCGATTCAGCTGCGCCAAAGCGCCCGAGGATAAAGTCTTCTGTGATGAGCCATTTGACCTCCTCTCTTGCCTGCTCTCTTCGAAATTCGATGCCGCTGCCGGCCTTTGTGCACTCGATCGCTTTCTGCTGTGCTGATTTCTCGTCGACTCTCCTTCTCCCTGTCGGTGTCGTCGCCGATGCTTGTCTGGCCGAGTCGATTCCCGGGGTGCCATTATGTCGCCATTCGCTGAAAGGTTCCTTGTCGCTGGAATGCGGGCTCAGACAGACGCACGCACTAGGTAATTCTTGATTTTAATCTCCATTGAGTTGTAGTGATGTCTTTGTCAAGGTGCCATGATTTGACCACGATGTTGGTGCGAGGTGCTGTTGGCAGGGCAACGGGTCATTGTGCAGGGGTCGTCGCGGCAGCTCCGCCAATGCACTGCCAACAAGTGCCGGCACTTTGGCAGGAAGCATATCATCATTATATATCATACAATATCATACAAGCTCAACATTGCATGTTCGTCTTGGGCTTCTACTAGCTAGTTTGGAACTTTGGAATGGAGATCAGCGACCCATCTCATCTCGATCGAATTATTCCCCCACCGGTGCCAACCCCGACTTTACCAGGTGCACATATTGGTCGAGCTGAGCCAGCGACAAAGCGGCTTTATGTACACGCTCGGCATAGCGAACGCGCGAGGCTACTGCCAGGAATGCCGCAGCAAACCGAGCCAGCTTCACCCACATTGCCCGTACTATGGTCGGTCTCGGATGGTCTCGTTTCTTCCCTTGCTTCATTTCCAATCGACTTGACAACTTTTTTTGTAAATCGCAATCGCGGTTACTGTAGGTAGCACTGCGACGAGATCGAAATCGCCATCATGAAGCGTCAGGCTGTTCGTCAGTCACGGAGAGTGACGCCGTCAAGAAATCAGCTGCCTCTCCAGATCGCACGATGCTATTCACAGCACCCGACGAATGCCAGGCTGAACGTTCCGGTCGATTATTCAACCAACCCACTGCTAGCGCACAGCAGCAAGGGGCCCTCTCTGGGAAATTACAACGAGATTCCCCCCGAGGCGCGAAACGGTTCTACCAGGAAGATGAACCTGTTCCAGGCCATCAATGATGCTCTCGGCATTGCGCTTACTGAGGACGACTCGGTTCTCATCTTTGGCGAGGATGTCGCTTTCGGAGGAGTCTTTCGCTGCACTATGAAGTTGGCTGAGACGCACGGCGGCGACAGAGTATTCAACACACCGTTGTCGGAACAGGGAATCATGGGGTTTGGCATTGGCTTGGCAGCACAAGGCATGCGACCAGTCGCCGAGATCCAGTTCGCCGACTACGTGTTCCCCGCCTTTGATCAGATCGTCAACGAGGGAGCGAAGCTGCGATATCGCGAAGGAGCTACTGGTGTTCACGCTGGCTCATTGACTGTACGTATGCCCTGTGGCGGCGTTGGCCACGGAGGATTGTACCACTCTCAATCCCCAGAGTCTCTATTCACGCACATTCCCGGATTCCGTGTCATTATGCCCCGATCGCCAATCCAGGCAAAAGGCCTGTTACTATCAGCCATCCGAAGCAACGACCCGTGCATCTTCATGGAGCCCAAGATTCTCTATCGAGCGGCAGTGGAGCAAGTTCCTGAAGCCTCTTATGGATTGCCTTTGTCCAAAGCCGAGGTGGTCAAAGAAGGCAAGGACGTCACCGTTATCTCGTATGGCCAGCCCATGTATACTTGTTTAAGCGCAATCCAGCGCGCCGAGGAAGACTTGGGCGTCTCGTGCGAGCTCATCGACCTGAGAACACTGTACCCATGGGATAAGGAGACAGTTTTTGCGAGTGTCAGGAAGACAGGTCGGGTCCTCGTCGTCCACGAGGCCATGGTCAACGCTGGCATTGGTGCGGAGGTGGCTGCTGCTATTCAGGAAGACCCTCAGACCTTTGTTCGACTGGAAGCTCCTGTGGCAAGAGTCGCAGGCTGGAGCATTCACAGCGCCTTGCTGTTTGAGAGGTTCAATATCCCTGACGTCGCACGTAAGTTGAAAAGAAGAAAAGACCATGGACACGACCCCCTCATGCATTAAGTTGCTAATTACTCTGTTAGGCGTTTACGAAAACATCAAGAAGAGCTTGAGTTACTGAGAGAAAATTATGTCAAAAATAATGCAAAACAGACGATGAAATCACGAAGACCGTTGATTGTACATTGAGCATGGCCGGTGCGGCGGTTCGTTCTCCAAGTAGATAGAAATCATTGAAACGAATTTTCTTGCCAAAAACGCAGGGCTCCGATATCGAAGAGCTGAAATTGTGGTTGATTAAATGTGAAATGTGAAATGGATGTTCGCCAAGTCAACGGTGTCTGTCTGTTTGTCCCGCAAGGTACGCGGGGTGTCGCTGCATTTAATGCGGCACAACAAGTACTGTGCATGCCCCTCCTTCAACGTCGTGTTCCGCCCCGTGTTAAGTGGGGAAATAGCTTATATAATCATGGCTGTAATAATTATAGAACCTTAGTAGCTAGATCAGATAGTAATTAACTATTATTATTACCTTAATCCTAAAGAGTACTATTATATAGTAATAAGACTAGGACTTATATATATTATTATTATCTTAAAATAGACTTAAAATTATCCTATATAAATAATTATCTTTAAGAATATAAAGGAGTTAAGACTAGCACTAAATAAATAAGAGATAATTAAATAAAGATAATATAAAGAGTAATGCTTTATATAGAATTACTAGAGTATAGCTAAGGTTAGAAATAGGATAATAGATAGATCCTAGGAGCTATGGTTACCTAATAATAAAGGATAAGAGATAAGGTTTAATCCTAACTATAGCTAGGAATAGCTTTAATTATTAAAGCTATAATTACTAAGGACTATAGGACTTAAGTAATAGGTTTAAGAACTATAAGGCTTAGACACACTAGCTAGGAGACTAATAAAGAGAATAACTTTATATCTAATAAGAGATAGAATCTTAAATAATACTTAAACTAGAGATCCTAAACCTTAGAAGAAGTAATTATATTAATAAATAAATAAGACTAAAATAAGCTTAAATTATAGAGATTAGTAAGAGAGAATAATTAATTAGTGGCTTATAGTAATTAATTAGTAAGATACTATTAGACATAGCTGCTAATATAGGAAGCTTATTTTACGCTAGATATATTAAGATAAGAGAATACTTTAAACTAATTTAAGGAACTAGAGATATTAGGTTTAGAACTAAAAAACTATTCCTAGAACTTAATATTTTTAGACTTAGTAAAATACTATTATTCCCTATAGAGAGAAATAGACGCTAATTAAGAAACAGATATGCCTAGATAATAGAATTACCTTCTAACTTTTTAGGACCTATAAAATCACGCTTAAAGCTAAGAAATAGGACCTAGTAAATAGTATTTAATAGACTTAGCTATAAGGTAGTACGCACTCTAACTCTTATATAAATAAAGTATTAGATTAACTATTTTATAACTATATTTATTACTATAAAATAATAACTAACTACTAAACTTAAATAATAAACTTAAACTATAATACTCTATAGTGTTATAGCGGGAAAAGGCACTAGTATAAAAATACGTAATATAGCTAGATAAAGGGGTTAGACCTTATGAGTTTAGGCAGGCTTTAACCTACCTCTTTAGTTTAAAAACTATGGTTTACTAAGATAATTACACTACTATAATCTAAGGGAAGGCGTATAAACTACTGCCTTACTTTTACCTTACTTTTATCTCTATAGTATTACTTATCTAATTTTCTAATTAGTAAGTATAGTGTAAATTATATATTATACTATACTCCTTAGCAGAGCATTGCATTACATTACATTACATTGTGTAATGTTTGTAATGTAATGTATTTAATACACATTACATTACATTACATTACACATTACATTACATTACACCTAACCCCTAGATATTACATTACATTACATGTAATTATTTGTAATTATTTGTAATTATTTTTTATTTTTCTCTTTAAGGTAAATGCTTTAATTATAAGCGTTAAGAGAGTATATATAAACATATATAATAGCTAATAATAGCTTATAATAGCTTATAATAGCTTATAATAGCTTATAATAGCTTATAATAGCTTATAATAGCTTATAATAGCTTATAATAGCTTATAATAGCTTATAATAGCTTAATACTAATACTAGTTTAGCTTATAATAGCTTATATTACTTTATAATATTATTAGTGTTAAAGTTTAATAAAAAATAAATAGAAAATAAAATATATAAATAAGAATATAAGTAAGTATAAGGGATTTACTATAGGAAAAAGTAAATCTTTTAAGTATTTAGTATTTTAAGGTTTTTAAAAATATTAATATTATAAAAATATTTTCTCTTTTATGTTTTTTTAAATAATAATAATAGTAATAATAATAGTTATAATAATAGTAATAATAATAGTAATAATAATAGTAATAATAATAGTAATAATAATAGTAATAATAATAGTAATAATAATAGTAATAATAATAGTAATAATAATAGTAATAATAATAGTAATAATAATAGTTATAATAATAGTTATAATAATAGTTATACTAGTAGTTATAATAATAGTTATACTAGTAGTTATAATAATATAAAAATCTTTATTAAGGGAAAACTAGACTAAACTAGGAAAAAACCCTTCTAAAGATTTACTTAGTCTGAGTTAGAATATATATCTTCTGAAGAAGAACTAGATAAATCCTAGGATTTATCTAATTTCTCTTTTTCCTTTGAAGAAGACATAGTATCTGAATCCTCAGAAAAAGAGCTATAATAGTTATATAGCTCTGAGTATTGCTTAGTAGCAATATTATCCTCCTTTTCCTAATTCTTTAATAGAATTAGTTCCTTAATTATAGAATGTTTTAAGGAAGTTCGGCGCTTAGTAATAATATTCCCACTAGTATTAAAGGTGCTTTCTATTGCACTAGAAGTGGCAGGAATAGCTAGATATCTTCTAGCTATTATACTTAGAATAGGGAAAGACTTTTGGTTATCTTCCTACTATTTAAAGATATCTTCCTTTATTATAATATTAGTATAATAATAAGATATAATAGGAAGAAATATTTACTTACTTTATTCTCTTTAGGTTCTAAGTTAGTAAAAGTAGGGATTTCATTCTTTTGAGTTTTTTGAATAGATTTATCTCTCTTATTTAAGAATAACCCTTTATAGAGGTTAGAAGACTTAGGCTTAGGTTGAGGATTAGAAAAGGTTCTAGGCTAAATAGGCCCTCTAATTTCTACTAGAAATTGGGTATTTTCTAGCTCTGAATTATCTAAGCCTAGCTCTAGGCCTAAATTAGCCTGATTTTCCTTATAAGTAGGAAGAAGCCTAGTATTAAAGTTAGTAATAAGAATAATAATAATAATAAACATTATACTTACGAATTATAATCCTTTTCTAAGTTATCTAGTAACTTTTTGATTGTTCTTGATTGTAATCCAAGCTTATCTTTTATAGTAATAAGATTAAGCCTAGGGTCTAATAACATAGCATATAAATAAGGCTTATAAAAGTGGTAATTATTTCCTATATCTTGTGGGAAATAATTACCTAGCTTTTCTAAGCTAATATCTATAGAGGCTATAAAGACCTTACTAAAAGGATTATAAACGTGTTTCTAATTTTATAAGTTAGTATAATATAATTAAAAAGAAAGTAAAATAGATAAATACCTGGTTATTATAAGCCTTTTAGTCCTCTTTTATATTATTAAGATATTTATATATCTTAGTAATAAAAAGGGGGACTAGACCTAAAGTATTATACTTCTGGCTTTAAAGTATAATAGTAAGTTTATAAAAAACCTCTAATATACTGCTTAAGGTTGCTAAATCAGCTTATTCTTGTGTTGTAGGCATAGCATCCTTAAGGGCAGCAATATTAGTTTCCTTATTAAGAAGAATAATAGCTTCTTTAAGCTCTAAAGAAGTATTAATTATCTTATAGGTTAAATTCCACCTTGTTTTATTGGCTATAAATATAATAGATTAGTATTAGGTATAATTATAATAAGAATTAAAGACTTACCTAAAGGAATCTTCGTAATATTACAATTCTTAGCTAGGTTACCTTGTGTTTTTGCTTTTCTAAGGCATTTTAACCAAGTTTTATATAAAGCTTAGTTATTCTTAATTAGAATAGCAATCCTTTTAACCTTTCCTAGTATACCTATAATTAATATTAGCATTATTAGATAAAAAATAGTAAAGAATAATAGATTAATTACTTACTATTTGCTAAGGATTTAAATTGTTGAAAATCAGGATTCCCTTAGATATACGAAGTTTCTTCTATAAAATAGTGAAGATATTCACTATTTTTAAAACTTTCTAAGTCTTCCTTA
The DNA here is from genome assembly GCA_003814445.1 of Epichloe festucae Fl1. Taxonomy (NCBI): domain Eukaryota; kingdom Fungi; phylum Ascomycota; class Sordariomycetes; order Hypocreales; family Clavicipitaceae; genus Epichloe; species Epichloe festucae. Next base: position 4,463,909 of record CP031385.1, on the reverse strand, counting down.
AAAGACATAGATTTAATAAAATTCGTAATAATATCCTTAGCTACGATATTAAGAACGTGAGCTATACATCGGATATTATATAGTTCAATACTAATACTATTATAACTCTTATTAATATAAGAAGTTATAAAAGTATTATTATTAGAACTATTATCCCTAGTAAAACTATATATAAATTAGAATTAAAGTGTAATAATAGTTATAATATTTAGAGAAATAACTTACCTAAGAATATCCTTTGGCTCTAAGTAATAGTCTTTAATAAGATTATTAAAGCATTAGTAAATATAAGCTCCTGTATATGAATTTAATAGATATTCAAATCCTATAAGTAAAATAATTAGTAAATAATAGAATTAATACTAATTAAAAGACTTACTAATTAGCTTATATTCTAGCTTAAAGTTTAGATTAAGCCAGCTTATAATAACCCCTAGATAAGACTTTGAATTAAACGAAGTCTAAATATCTAGTTAAACTAAAATTAAACCTTGATGTTTAATTTAATATTGGATTTGTTAGAGGATTTTTTGCTTAGATGAATAATACATAGTATTTATTCTATGTATTATTGTTCGGTGACTAAGCAAAGAAGCTAAATTATTATTCCTATATAAATTAGCTTAAATAACTATAATAGTTATAGGAAAAGAATTAACTTACCTAGAATAATAATTTAGTAAATTTTTAAAGGATTTGCTATTAATTATAGCAAAAGAAAGGTTATTTTCTAGTAGAAATTTAATAACTAGATTAACCGCTTCTTCAGATGAAAATTCCTCTGAAATAGTATAATTTCGAGGTCTTTTTATTGAAAAAAAAGAGGTTAAAGAAGACTAATTAGTAAGAGTAAATACTACTAGAATTTCAGGTACTAGATATATAGTTAGTATAGAATTAATTATTTAAAATTTAAAATAAATAGAATAAAATAGAATAAAAGACTTACTAATAATCTTTTCAGGTTTTTTTTCTTCTAATTTAGAAGTAGCAATTTCTAGATGCTTAATTCGATAGTGTTAAACCCCATTAGAAGCTTGGAATCTCTTTGCTTTGCTTCTAAACGTAAAATTACATTTAGATTGCGTACAAAAGCATATAATTTCCCTTTCTTTATTATATTTAATATCAGATAACTAATAATTAAATAAATTATAGGTAAAAATATATGCTTTTGAAGAAAACTCGTAATCTTGTTGATTTTCAAGGGTTTTCTCATATAATCCTAGAAGATTACTTGTTTAAGAAGGCCCTAAAGCTAGGCTAGCCTGGCTAGGCCTAGAAGGTAAGCTAGGCCTAGAAGGGCTAGGCATACTAGCATTAGAATCGTTATCTAAGGGGCAAAAAGAGGAATCCATAGTGAAGTGGGTCTAGGTCTTTTTTTCCGATTTTTTCCGATTTCTCTGATTTTTGTAGATTTTGCAGATTTTCAAAGGTATAATTTTCCTAATTTTCCTGATTTTTGTCGATTTTTTCTGATTTTTCCTGATTTTTCCTGATTTTTGTTTTTTTAGGGGTTTTGTAACTTATTTAAAAAGTAAAAAGATTATAAAAATAAGAGTAAACATAACTAGCTTAACTATATAAAGGTTTTTCTAAATGTTTTTTTTTGGATTTACTAAGGTAAAAAGAAAAGAGAAAAGAAAGAAAGAAAAGAGAAAAGAAAGAAAGAAAAGAGAAAGTAAAGAAATACCCCTCCTTAAAAATTTTTTCACTTAGCTAAGCAAGTGGGTCACAAATAACGCAATTAACTAAACAGTCTAATAAGACCAATCAAACTAGTAGAGACCCACATAAGACCCACTTTTAGACCCACTTTTTTATATTTACTCTATAAAATTAAAATAGTATACCTATAGCTTTAAAATTATATAAATCTAGCTAATTTATAGCTTTTTCTATGAATTTTACTAAGAAATAATTGATTTTTATTTATAAAAAAGTATTAATTTTAAGTATAGTAAGTCTCTTCTAATTATATTATACTAATTATATTATATATATCTTATATTACCTAATATAGAAGAAGCTATAAATTTATTATAATTAAATACTATATTTAAAAATAGTATATAATATTATATAATAAGTTTATATACCTAAAAGCTATTATAATAAATAAAGCCTTTTTTAAATTATATTACTAATATTATATAAATATTTTTCTTTTATTACTAATATTTTAGGAATTCTTTATAAATAAAGTATTAATCTTTAAGTAATAAATTTAAAAAAAGTATAAAAGAAAATATAAATATTAGAAATATTTTATATTAATTATAATAAAATAGATATTAGACTAAGTTTTTTGTTTTAAATAAAGAAAAATAAAAGCTATCATAGAAATGTTTTATAATCTTTTAATCTAATTATTTGAATTTATAATATATTATTTAACATTATTTCTAAAAGTATATATAGGGTATATTCTAGTAAAAAAAACACTTATACTAAATAAATTAATATTAATACTTAGAAAAAAGGTTTATTAGTATTATAATACCTAGAAATATAGAAAAAAAACTAAGGAATATAATTTAAGTATTTATCTTACTTATAATACCCTATACCTAGAATTATAAGTAATAATCTAAAATATAAGAAATTTAGAAAATTTATAGTAATTTTAAAAAAAATAGTAGGAGAAAAAGGTTAATATTAATCTTAAAGAGAAAATTCTATATAATATTATAAGACCTTAATATACCCCACTTTTTTTTCCCCCTAACATTACATTTGTAATGAATGTAATGTAATGTAATGTAATGTAATGTAATGTGTAATAATTACACATTACATTACATTACATTACACATTACATCCAAACCCCAAAAACTACATTACATTACATTACATTACATGCTCTGCTCCTTAGTATAGAATTTGCCTTAGAGTTAAAAATAGGAAGGTTTAGGGTAGTAATTATTATAAAGTTAGAACATACCTAACCTTAGGAGTTAGGATTAGTAAAAGAAATAAGGAAAGTAGTAAATAGGTTAAGGATGGTTTTTCTTAAGTTAGAGGGCACTTAGTTTTTTTTTCTTTTCTTTTAGACTTTAGGTAACCTAATAGAAAACCTTATTATAGTAAGTTTTAAGTTTAACCTAATTCCTTATCCTAATTAGAGTTTGCTATAGTGTACTCTATTCTTTATTAAAAACTCTTTCTCTTATTTATATAAACTCTAATAATTTCCTTTATTAACCTAAGACCCTTACCTAGTATTACTATTTATATTACGTTTATAAATAATTCACCGCTTAAGATTCGTATATAAGAGAATTTAATCCTAGACTTTAACTCTAAATCTAAAAGAGCTTTATCTTTATTTTACCTAAATCCTAACCTTAAATTACCTATTCCTTTATCTAAAGTTAAAGATATTTTACCTCTCTTTCTAACTTTATTACTTTAATCTCCTAAGACTACTAACACTAGTAACTTAGGATAGTTAATTACTATAAATAATATCCCGCTTCCTATAATATTATATAATATTAGTAAAATAACTTTCTCTAGATATCCTAGAGATAGACTAGCCTAAGACTATATAAATTACTATCTTACTATAGTAGCTATAGCTTAAATCCCTAATTATACTAATACTCTAGTATATTATAACTTTACTTAAGGTTTAAGGGAAAAGGCTATAACTTAGTATAAAGATCTAGACTATAAAGACTATAAGTAAGAAGTTCTAAAGGATAAGTTTATAAAGAAGTTTAAGAAGCCTAATTTACTTCTAGAGGTAATAATATAGTAGGAAGCTTACTACTTTACTAGAGAAAAAGGAGAAAGCCTAAATACCTATATTTAAAAAGCAAAACACCTAGTATCTAAGGTAAGAGTAAAAGTAAGATAAGTTTTATTTATAAACTTTATAATATATATAGTAAATAGAGATTTAGATTTATAACTATAGGAGAGAGTGGTAAATTATTTATATATAACTAATAAATAGACATAGGGAATAGCTTTATAAGACCTTATAATATTAGATCTTAAAGTTATTTTATATAACTATTAATCCTTTACTTCTAAAAAAATCTCCTAGCTTAGCAAAGAGTCTAGAATACTAGATTATTCTAACCTAGTTTATATATAAATAAAAGAATAAGCTAAGAGAGATAAATTAGCTAATAAAGTTTAAGCCTAGAGGGATAAAAAGATAGCAAATCTAATCTATTAACTTAAAGCTTTCTAAGCCTAAGCTATAGGAGAACTATCTAGACTATATAGATAAATAGGATAAGGAAGATATAATATTAATAATCCCCCCTAGTTACCTAAAAAGCTAGTAATTAAATAGATATAGGGAGATAGATAATAAGATCCTAATTTCTTTTAGTATTTCTTATATAAAGAATAGGGATATATAGGGTATAACTATTTTAGTAAGGATAAATATTTATTAGAAGATTTTAAAAGATATTAAGAATAGTAAACCTAAGATAGTTATTAGATAAAGAGAGAATGTTAATAGAAGTTAAATAACTCTAACTAAATTAACTATATTAGTAGTCTAAAAAGAGAACTAATTCCACCGCCTAGTTTTATGCTAATATAGAGATTTATAGTACTTAATACTTCTATACTAAACTATTAACCCCTAAGTTATATCTAAGAGGGAAATAAGATAAATTATACTTACACTATAACCCTAGGGGATTTAAAGGGAAAAAGTTTAGAACCTATATAAATAAGAGAGCTAGCTAGAAAGATTATAAAACTATCTAATAAGCCTAGATTAGTTTTAGATAAATAAGCATAATAGTAAGTTAAGGAGATTCTAGATATAGAAAAAGTTAGGGAAACCTAAAACCTATCCTCCTTTAATATAATACGTTTACTATAGGAAATAACTCTAGAAGAATTTAAAAGATTATTACTAGCTATAAGACCTTATTTAGATAGAATTATAGGACCTTCCTAGAAAATAATAACTTTAGATTTACCTTATAAGGTAATAATAAAAGATATAGCACTAAAGGAAACTCCTACCCTAAAATAAAGGCTAGAGTTAGAAAAGATTAAAGTGACTAAAGAGTATTAAGTTCTAGTATTTAACTTAGGAAAATATCTTAGGAATATAATAGTTTCTATTAGTATTCTCTAGTTACTTTAACTAGCCCTAATTATTTAATAATAACTAAGCTATTTAATATAGTATTAAAAAAAGACTAAGAGTAAGGGAGTAAAATCTATAATTATAAATCTTATAAAACTATTTAAAGAAGCAGTCTAGCTAATATATAAGGCTAACTTAACCCTAGGATTAGTAAATACTATAATTACTTAGAATAACATTATAAAACTAGATAAAGATATAGTAACTACTTTAGGATATATTATAACATATATTAAGGGTTACTAATGCGATTTAGTTCTAATTAATAAAGGATCTAGTGTTAAACTAGTAAGCAAAAACTTCCTAGTAAAATTTAGGTTTATAGTAATATAACTTAGGGAAAAGCAATATATTTAGATAGTAAATAACGTAGAATATCTAATTACTTACTGCGCTTACTTATAGGTTATTACTAGGGGAATCCTAGCTTTAGTAAAGTGTTATATTATACTAGTTTAATAAGATTAGGATATTCTATTAGGTAAAGTCTAGCTAAGAAGAATAGAAGCTATTAAATACTATACTAAAGATAAGTTAATAATTAAGGGAGTAAATAAAGTTACTTAGACTTTATTACTTTACCTATACCTAGATTTATTTTAGAGGACTAATAAATAAGGTTAACTTCCTAAAAGAACTAGGCCTAAGAAGCCTATAGAGTTTATAGAAAATAATTAAGAAATCTTAGAAGAAGTAGAAGAAATCTTAAGAGAAATAAACATAGAGATTTGTAAATAAACTAATAAGAAGGACTTAAAAAAATAAGAACCGCGGATAATATTACTAGTAATTATTCACGGGATTAGTTATTTAATCTAATATCACTAGATAAAGAAGAAATAAGCTCTAAATAAGAGATAAGCGAAACTTAGATATAATATATATATTAGAAGGAGGGAATATTAAAAGGATATAATATAAAAACTAGAAATAAAGAATTACTAGCTAAGATAAACTAAGAAAAATAGGAAGTATTTATAAATAGTAAAAGAACTAAAACCAAAATAGGAATAATAGGTGTATAAGAGAATAAACTAGAGGAGGAGGAAATAAGGACTAAAATAGAAACAGAAGATAATCTATTATTAGGAAGATACAAATTAACTCTAATCTCTAACGCTATAATCCTATAGGAACCGCTTTAAAACCTTAGAATAAATAGCTTTACTAATAAGAATACTAATAAGATAGAAATAAAATAACTTTACTCCTACTCTACTAGAATAAAACCATTAGGATAGATAGCTAATATATAGAAGATTATCTAGAGTTAAATTAAATATTAGGAGGTAGCCTAGAAAAGGGAATAGAATAAAAACTCCTCTTATAATATTATAAATATTATAAACACTAAATAACTAGAATAGATTAAGGGGAACTATAAGGGTAATAGGTAATTATTAAACTTAATAGGAAATAATAAGGAACCTTTAGACCTCCTAGAGATACTAGCTAGATTAGCCTAAATAAAATAAATAAATAAGTATAAGCTAGACACTAATAGATATCTAGGAGACCTAATTTATATAGGAAATTAGAAAATTAAGGGGTTTACCTATAAAAGTAAAAAACCCTATATAAATAACTAGAATAAAGTTTCTATTTATAAAACGCAGGATAGTTCGTAGTATTCTAAGGACTTAGTTATAGAGCTAGGAGATCATTATAAGCTAGACGCGGTTAGACACGCGCATACACTAATTTATATGTAAAATTAGAATATTAAGGGGTCCCCCCTTAGAAAATAAAAATCCCTATATAAATAAGAAGTTACGTAACTTAGAAGAAAAAACTAGGGCTAGTGGATAATATCTAGTAAACTTAGCTAATTTAATGTATCTAAAGGCTAATATAGTAAGAGACATAGGGGATAGAATAGGTATATAAGATATAGAGAGATAAGCTAAAGAGCTAATTTATATAGGAAAATAGGAAATTAAGGGCTACCCCTTATAATTCTAAAATCTCTATATAAATCAACTATTATTATTCTCCTCCCCTAAAACCATTGTTTTATAGTTTAAGAATTTATATATTAAGCTAGGAGACTATATAGGTAATAATAATTAGAGGATAATAATTATGTAATTATACTATATATTTAAAGAGTGCTTTATTTCTAGACTTAAGGATATTTATACTATAGATCTTCTAGAATATTATATCCCTCTAATCCTAGGAGTAAGACTTAGTAAATGTAAATAGTATAGGTATTTAGTAGCTTATTAAGACTTTTTAAAATAGGTTTTCCTAGTAATAAAGAGAGCGGGAATTATTTAATAAGGAAACTTAGAATAAGTAGCACTAATAATATTTACTCTAAAGCTAGAATAAAAGGTTTTTAGAGTAATTTATAACTTTAGGGACGTGAATAGTAAGACTATTAAATTAGGTTATCTATATTATAATATAGAAGTAAACTTAGATTTAGTTTACTATAGTTACTCTAGGTTTATATTATAGACTAACGCTTTAAATAGATTTTAGGCTATTAGTATTTACCTACTAGATAAGTATAAAATAGCTTTCTCTAGACTAAATAGGATATACTTTTATAATAATATAGCTTAAGGATTAATAAGGTTACTAGTAACTTATACTAGATTTAGAGACCTTACCTTTAAACACTTATTTTTCTAGAATAGTACTAAAAGCAAATCTATTCTAGGGTATATAAAAGATATATATACTTTATTTTCTATTTATATAGATAATTATTACATAGGCTTAGAGACATAGGAAGACTATTTTAACTTTCTCTAGAAGAGATACTTTCTAAGGGTAGCTTAGGCCCTAATTAGCCTAAGTAAATATAAGACTACTTTATTTACCTCTAAAGTTAAGTGTATTAGATATTCTCTAGAAGATAGGAAAATATACCTAGTATAGAAATATTATAATAGATTTACTAACTTAGCTAGGTAATTTAAGAAATAACTACTATAAACCTAGAATAAAGTACTTATGCTTATTTACTTAACCCTATTTATATATAAATTTATTCTAGGAAGATTAGACTTAGTAGTTACTATTAAAAGGGCTTTTTTTTATAAGATCCCTAAGATAATATAATTAGGAAAGCTATTAATTTAGAAAGAAGAAGTCTTAAGAGAGAAACTAAAATAGACTCTAGAGGCTTAATAAGCTTTATTAAAAATATATAATAGTATCTAAATAAACGCTACCTTTAGCGCTAGACTAGGAACTTAATTTTATATAGCTATAGATATATCTAAGATAGGCACTAGAGGAGTATTATTTTAGATAGAAGATATAAAGCCTAGAATAAGTATTATAAACGCTAATTTCTCTAAAGTATAAATTATTATATAGATATCTTACTAATTAGGAGATGCTAAGAAATAATATTCTATGCTAGAAAAGGAGATACTAGTAATTATAGTGAGTTTAAAGGAAATAAGATAGTTACTAGATTATTCACTATATTTATTAAAGGTGTATATAGATTATAAAGGTATTATTAATTTAATAGTAAATATATCTAAAGTCTATAGAAAGGTAGCCCACTAGGTAAATATACTTTAAGAATTAAATATGGAATATATCTATTATCTAAATATAATAAAGATTATAAAGATTATAGATAGAATATCTTAAATACTAGAATATTTAAGATTAAATCCTATTACTATAGAAAGAAAATTAGGAGTAAATATTACTCTAGCTTCTAGAGATTAACTAATACTAGTTTTAATAAATATAACACTAATTTTACTAGAGAGAGAAAGTTTAAATAAAGATATAATAAAGAAATTATTTTAAGAACTTTATAAATAGTTTAATTCTATATAGTATAGGGAGGTTTTATTTACTATGGTTTTTAGACACTAAACTATTCTTACTAAATAATAGAAGCTTATAAGGTATTAATCTTTAAAATACTAGATCTTTAACTAGACTCTATATTATCTAGAAGCTAATAAAGCATTAGTAAAATACATACTTCTAAATAAAGTACTAGAAAAATTATAGGAAGCCTATAATACCTAAGGTTACTTTAGAATAGCTATTATAATATAAAAACTTTATAGAAAGTGCTTTTAGCTAGATAAAAGTAAAGATATAAAATCTTATTATTACTTATATCTAGTGTATTAATAAACTAGTATATAAGTTTTATAAATAGACTTAAAGACTATTATAGTATTAGAACTATAGGGGTTAGTTATAATAGACTATTTAGGTTTAATTACTCTAAAAGCTAAGAATAGAGATATATATATATTAATTACTATAGACTATATAATAAGGTTTGCGTTAGGATAATCCTATATAGAGGTAATAGGAGATTTAGTTACTTAGGCTTAGAATAAAAGTTAAAGTCTAATATTTAGATAGCTAAGAAGAATTTATTATAATAATAGCTTATATTTTAAGAACCTAATATTTTAAGCTACCTCTAGGAAATATAGAACTAGTGTAATATATAAACTAGTTTCTTATCTATTATTAATAGGACTAGCTAAATAAAACATAAGACTTATTAAAGGATAACTAATAAAATAGGCTATTAAGAGAGATAGAGTTTTACTAGACTCCTAGAATTAGGCTATTTTAAGCATTATAGTAGTAATTAATAATTAGTATATATTAAGTATTAGGATAAGCCTAGTAATATCTATATTAGGATTTAAACTATTTATAAAATATATAGGAGTTAAAGAACTAGAATTATTAGACTTTAAGAATCTAGGAGTATTAGATAATCTAGAACTAATTTAAGAAACTAACCTATAGAATTTAGACTTATAAGAGAAAAGAAAAGAGTTAGTTTAGATATAGAAAGTAAATAATTAGGATAATACTATAAAACCTAGGCATAGCTTTAAGGTAGGAAATCTTATATAGAAGAAGATAAATAAAGAAAATAAGTTAAAAGGAAAGTTTTATAAGACCTAGGGGAAGCTATCTAAGGTTATTTAAAGAGTGTCTTTAGTAATATATAAAATCAAACCTATTAAGGGAGGAATAGTAAGGAAAATCTATTTAGATAACCTAAAACTCTATATCTTACGCTAGGAGAAGCTTTAACTATTAAGATTAAATACTTAGGATTTAGCTAACTAGGGGATAATAGATTAGATAGATCTAGAGAAAGATAAAGTATTACAATAGAAAAGAATATAGTATTAGGGTTAACACTAAGGGAATCCCCCCTAGCCTATTAAGTAGGGAAATAGCTTATATAATCATGGCTATAATAATTATAGAACCTTAGTAGCTAGATCAAATAGTAATCAACCATCATCATTACCTCAATCCTAAAGAGTACCATCACACCCGCCTCGAACCTCGACCCCGACCCGCGTGGCTGTGCTGGGCCTCCTGCATCATCGGCATCACATCGACAGATCTTCACTCGCAGACCAGTAACCGTAAGACTATATACAACGTCTCCGGACCTACAAACTCGCATCATGTCACACATCGAGACTGTCTCCAGCTTCGTGGAGGGAGCCCCTCCAGGAGAGGTGAGTCTCCAGACCAGCTCCACAAGCTCTTGCCTGAAGCTAACGAATTGTCGCAAGCTCGCCGATGTTATTGCCGGTACGGTTCAGTCGCAACACAACCCTGGGGAAACAAACCAAGTCATGGCTCATACTGATTTTCGCAGATATCAAGGCCTTGACCGCGTCTACCCCTAACGTCGTTTCCGCGCTCACACCAGCTTTCGAGAGATACAATGAGGAGCAGCTAGCTACGGTGAAGCTGCCTGGTAGCAGCCAACCGGTGAGACGGCCCTTGCAGATGGCTGCGCCCCAGGTCGTAAGGCCGTGAATTAACCTCTACCTTTCTACAATCCACTAGGTACTCGTCAGCACACACAATTCTCTCGGAGACGGACGATATTACGATGTTGAGAGCTCATCGAGCTTTGCTTTCGATCACAGCACGCAGGCATGTTTGGACGCGAGTAAGTGATCAGGGAATGGCGGCGGACTGACCGTGAAGCAGAAAGCTAGCTCTGTGCAGAGCCACGTCATTGAAGGTCCTCAAGCCGATTTGGTGTAAGTAGTATTCGAGAAATTCGATCACTGGCTTGCACTAGCTTGATGGTCTGGGATCACTGACCACAAGGCTAGAAAATCAACTTTGAAGAGCCTCGGGGCCTATGTCAAGGAGCACTTTGCCAACGCTGCTTTCGGAGTGTATCCCATTGAATCGGATGCCAAAATTGCTGTTGCCATCGTGGCAAATAAATACAGTCCCAACAACTTCTGGTAGAAGCGCACCGCCGTGTACATGTATACTGGCGAGAATTCTGCTGTGGCTAACACTTCTACTCGTAGGAACGGGCGATGGCGATCATTATACGTTTTCGACCCAGCTTCTGGAAGCCTGGAGGGATCTATCAAGGTCGACGTGCACTATTACGAAGACGGCAACGTCCGCCTGCTCACGAACAAGCCCGTCACTACGTCGATTCCGTCGGGGACTGGGGCCGGAATTGCCAAGGAGATCTCCGCCAGCGAGAAGAAGTACCAGGAAGAACTGAACAGGAGCTTCGTTAAGCTGAGCGAAGGTGCGTTCAAGGGCCTGCGAAGGCAGCTGCCCGTAACAAGACAGAAGATTGAGTGGGACAAGGTGACGAGTTACAGGTTGGGACAAGATATTGGCGGCGGTAGCTCTAAACGGTAAATGGATGGGCTGTGGACCGATACAGTGCATGGAGGTGCTTGGGCAAGTCTACAATAGATGCGGCTGAAGATGGAAGCCCCCAAGTTCGGATTTCTCAAGTGAAGGGTTCATGAACTATATGTTTTTAACGCTCGTGATTGATGGGTTTGGGGGTGTTGATGGGGTGGGGGCCAGAGACCCGGCCCGAGCTTCGGGATTCGGTAAGAGACCTCGGGATGATGTTGTTCATCATGTGCCAGATCATCACGCCGCGCCCACACCATCTTTCAGGTCCGTTTGCCCCAGGCTGAGGAGTCTGATACATACATACAACATGGAGGGAAACGGGGAGGGGTCATGCAAAAGAGTTCAGACTAGAGACTGCTGTGAGGGCAAGTCAAGACGTGATGGCCAGTTCACTAGACCATCTACCATCTACCGTCTATCAATAATCATCATTCTCCAACTTCCGCTGGGGCAAATCAGAGTGTGTCTCACAAAACAACTTCGGAAGGATGAGTGGGGTCTAGTCGGAAACACGGCAAGAGAAAGGTTGTGTGTAATACGGAGTATGCGCCTTGTGCCTGAGCGTGTAAAAGCCGTTTCTCATTCACTCCGTATTACTCCGTAATTATCGGTAATCTCTTGGGGCGGGGAGAGAAGAGATGCCAACGTGGCGAATCAGCCTTGTTGAACAGTAATGTTGTGTCTTCTCATTGGTTCATCTGGTCATCCACGGACCCGCCCGATTGAGCAAAAACGCAAGCACTGTCAACTACAGGCGACTTGGCCCCATGCTACAGGTCATGACTGCCTCCGTTTAGGCCTTCGAGCCCACTAATCCCACCTGCTAAGGCTCAGCAGAACGCGTACGGAGGACCCTGGCAACTCCGAACAAAAATTGCCTTGTGCTCCTGGACTCCCGATGGCTTCTCCCGTCTTCCGTCCACATCGTCACATTTCCCTTGTTCGATTCGTACTCCGCTTTCTTCACCGAATCCTTTGGACCTCGCCCTTGTTGCGCGCGCCTGGTGTTTTGTCATTTCTCGTTGCCTGTCAGGAACTTCTCTCTCTCGAGATCCCAACTCGCCTTCTCTCACGCACAACCCATCGCCGCCCACCATGTCTTCCACCCTCGAGCTTACCTACCAAGATGTCGCCGAGCACAACACAAAAAAGGACATCTATGTCGTGATCCACGACAAGATCTACGACTGCGCTCAGTTCATCGATGAGCACCCGTACGTTGATACTGTCCTGCTTCGGAGACTTTTCCCCTTGCTCCGTCGTCCGCTCCGGCCCCTATTCCCGTTGACAGCACTCCGCTCCTCATACAGGGTCAGACCTGGAGCTTGTGTGCAGAGGGCGGAGGATAGATGGCGATCAGGGCGGATGATCAGATGGTTTCGCGTTTCTGTCTTTCGTGCAATGCTAACAGTCTTGCCACAGTGGTGGTGAGGAGGTTCTGCTCGATTGTGCTGGTCAGGACGCCACCGAGGCTTTCGAGGATGTCGGTCACAGCGACGAGGCCCGCGAGACCCTGGACAAGCTTCAGGTTGGTGTCCTGAAGCGACAGGTGAGTGAGCCATGGTTTTTTTTTTTTTTTTTTTTTTTTTCAAAAATCAATTCCCCTCCGCAGTAGGATCGACACTGGAATGAAAGAAACATGAGAAACAAATCGTTAACAAGATCCCATCTCCACAGCCCGGTGACCCTACTCCCAAGGCCTCCGCACACGTTGCCTCCGGCTCGTCCTCCAGTAACAGCGATAGTACTGGTCTCGGTATCGGCGTCTACTTTATTCTGCTCGTTGGCGGTGCCCTAGGCTACTTCGCCTTCCAGTACATGGCCAAGGAAGAGCAGGCTAAAACTGGTGCCGCTTAAGTTCTGCGACAAGCTATTGCGACCACAATTTTATTCTTGTACCGAAGGCAACTTGCGCCACCAAAGATGGCGCGGGCGCGACGGAGAGGTGAGGTGAGGATAGGATAGGGGTGCATTGATTGATATGCAATGCGTTGGATCATTTAATGAGCGGCGGGTGTGGGCAAGGGGGGCAACGTACCGTCAGGGCGAAGGTCAAGACGATTGATCTGACTCAAGGTCGGAGCCGAAGCCGATACTGGGACTACATGGACCTTTTGGTCTCCCAGCATTTTTGTCTTCTTTTTTACAAGCTGGGAATTGTTTCCTGGATGGGGGTGGGTGGAGGGTTTCAATGTTAGACTGTCCACGAGACATGTAGCCTCTATAGATAGATAGAGGCTTTTTTTTTTTGTAATGAATTCCGAGTACTACATTTCCCCCTTGTCCGTGACATTGATCAAGGTTGACGATAATTAAGATCAGACAGTAGGTGGTCAGTGACGGAGTCACCGATGCCAGCAGTGACTGATTGCTGACAGCACTCACCAATCTGCTGGTACCGGGGCCTGATAATAGCACATGGTTAATCACATGACTATTGAACGCAGTCAAGGATCTGCGCAGTCAGCGATTTGTCGAAAGTGATTTTACTCTGGTGCATGTGCGGCAAAGTGCGCCCCGTCACAACCGACCAATCATAGCCGCCCATGTCCCCAGTGACAGATGACAGATGACAGAAGGTCGAACCTTCAAACCGGCAGCATCGCCAGCCTCGGAGCCGGGCACCCTCTCCCTTTCCCTCTCTTTTCTTCCCTCCCCCAAGGGCATCCATCTCTCCGCCAGTCCAAACAACAACCACTCACTCGCTCTCTTCTCCGCTTCTCCGCTTCTCCGACAGCGCTCATCACCAACGAAACGGGGAGCGGGGGAAAAATCGTCGCAGCCATGTCGTCGTACCTGGAGAAACAGTCATCGGCCTTCCGAGGCACGCTCGCCTCGGCGGCAGCCAAGCTCTCCAACCCGAGCAGCACATCCGCCGGCAAAGCAACCTCGCTGGCGCCGCCGTCGCCCTCCCCCTCGGCCGCCTCGGACAGCACCACGCCGACGGCCAAGCGGAAGCGCGACATGGTGCCCGACGTGCCCTTTTCGCAGCCGCAGCTGACGGGGTACGGAGCCGAGGTCAAGACGCAGATGGCATTTGCGGTAGAGTACCTCAAGAAGAAGGGCGAGCAGAAGACCATGACGGACATCATCGACCACCTCAGCCTACGGGGCTACTCGGAGGAGCACAAGCGCGAGCTGGCGGAAGGGCTGAGAGGCCACCCGCGCGTCGACTGGAGGCCGGACGGGGCGCCGGGCGAGCAGACGTGGAGGGCGGGCGCGTACACGTACCGCCCCGTCATCCGGGGCGTCAAGGACGGCACCTCGCTGCTCGCGTACCTGCAGCGCAAGACGGACGCGTCGGGCGTGTCGGTCAAGGACCTCAAGGACGGGTGGCCCGACTGCGAAGACGCCCTCACCTCCCTGGAGAAGCAGCGCAAGATCCTCGTCGTCCGCACGAAAAAGGACAACTTCCCCCGCTACGTCTGGGCCGACGATTCGTCGCTGCACCACGCCGTGCAGCCAGAGTTCCAGGTCATGTGGCATCGCGTCCCCATCCCCAGCGTCGAGGACATGCATCGGAAGCTCGTCAACGTTGGGCAGAAGCCTACGAGTGAGGACCCCCTCAAGATCCAGCAGGCGGCCAACAAGCCCAAGACTCAGAAGAAGAGGGCGAGTAAGAGGGGCGGCAAGGCTACCAATGTCCATATGGCGCATCTGTTGCAGGACTTTAGCCACATTCGGAGATGACTTGATTGGGGGTTGGGGGGGGTGTTGGCGTATTCGAGACGGAAACAGCGGATATTCAGGGGGCACAGTGGGAGTTTAGATGTGTGTTTTTCTTTGGGGGGGGGGTTTTCTTTGCTGCTCTCCTCCTTTCTTCGCTGTTACAATTCGGGGGCGATTTTTTTTTTTTTTTTTTTTCATAAATCGGCTGGCGTTGCAAAACCACCTCGAAGATGACAGAGAAGAAGTTCAAGGGGAGAAGACAAAATAGCATTCATGGCGTTTGGGAACCCGCGACAATTGAACGCTCGCCGACCGCGGTAGAGCATGTCTAAATTCTTTTTTTTTTTTTTTTCCCTTCCCTGTACTGAGCCAGACATATTTACGTAAAATCGGAATGCTTCCCAAAGATGAAGATATATCACGGGGTTTTCGTGATCGTTCAACAGATGCTCGTGTGCTCGGCTCATGCTGACAAGACAAGGATGGTACGAAGAATGTGAACAATTTCCCCGTTCCCCGCGTTCATCCCATGCTAAACAAGAGGATTGAGAAGAAGAAAAATTTTATTCTGTGCCCCCCCCCCCCCCCCATGGTATCAATCATTACCGCACGTCATGTCATCATCGCTCATAGACCTGGACTCTTCTCTCTCTCTCTCTCTCTCTCTCGCAACAAAGCCGAAGGGGTTCCCTTCATAGCACGCTGTTCCTGCTGGCATTCAGCAGCCCCGCATTCTCTTTCCATATCCTGTCGAACAAGGTCTCGAAAACCTCCTTCTCCTGGTACCCGCCCACCTTGTATCTGCCCATGACGGTGACGCACGGCACCGCCTCGACGCCCTTCTCCTCGACGGCCTCCTCGACCTGGTCGTCCACGAAGCGGGTGTAGAGGCCGTTGCGAAGATCGAGGCGCACGACGTCGGCCGGAAGCGCGGCTTCCTCGCTCCCCAGGCTCACGAGGAAGTCCTCGTCGGATATGTCCTTGCCGAGGAGGAAGTGTCCCCGGAACAGCGCCTCCACCACGCGAGCCTGGGCTGCCGGCCCACGGCGCCGAAGGGTGTTGGCGATCAAGACCTGCGAGGCGCGGGAGGGTCCCGTCACGCCCGCCATGGAGAACTCGAGACCGTACTGTGCGCCGGCGGCACGCACGCGGTCCAGGTGGACTTGGAACTTTCCGGGCCCGCCGGACCATTCGTCGTACAAGGCCGTCTTGTCACATTCTGGAGGGCGGTTTCCCCCAAACCGAGTTAGCTTTTTTTTTTCCGTGACAAAACACACACAAAGGTGGCCCGGGAAGCAATGGGATGGGATGGAAGGCCAGGCAGGCAGGCAGGTAGGCTTACTCGTCTTGAAGAGCGGGTTGAGACAGAATGACCGCCAGATTATCTCAAACTCAACCTCTGGATGCTGTGCCTCGAAGCTTCTGACGGCCATCTCGAGACTATGTTTCTGGACCCAGCACCACGTACAGAGAGCATCTGAGAAGATTTCGATGGGTACCAGCAGCCGTTGGGGCACTGCTCGAGCCGAGGGTAGCATTTTGACTGATGAAAGCCCTCCAAGTAATCGGGGCTTACATCCAGTGTCAACACACACACACACACAAAAAAAAAAAAAAAAAAAAATTCTGGATATGGTCTCATCAAGCACTGGTTTCAGCGTGTTTTGATAGTGGCCAGTCGTGGGCTGTGAGCTTGGATGTGGGTGAAATAATGGGATTCAACGAGGCTGGGATAATGCAAGTTCGAAAAATGCTCCTCGCCTCCTATTCGTCTTTGATGGATCTGGTGTTGAATAATGTCCGCCTCACGCTTTGCCACCAGCGCGCCCCCCTTCGAAGCTTTCACAGTCGTATCGACACGCGATGAAGCAACTAGTTTGTGTGGGTGGAGATGAAGTTCTCAAGTGAAGATTTTGATTAGGTACTTCGATGGGGGGGGGGGGGGGGCATGACATTGAAGAGTCCCGTCACTTGGATGGTGGCGCCGGGCCGCTTTTTGATATAAAACATCATCAGGGTGGACAAAACTATCCGAAAACTACTCGGTAACAATGCAGACGGATCCCACGCCAGCGCCATGACTTGCCAGCCAATATTTGGCGTGCTTGCTGGTATCGCCTTGGGTATCGCCTTGGGTATCGCTTTGGGGGAGCGCCGCCATTAGTAATTCCCCAGCTTGCGGAGCAGATTCCGGGGCAGACTACTAATCCAAATATCCCTCTTGAGTAAGATTGGCGAGATGGGGGTCGAGATTATGGTTACCGGCGGTAGGATAAAAGAGGAGACACTGGAGGGGGATCAGCACTGCTCCGTGGGACTCCGTGGGACTCCGTGGGACTCCGTATGTATTTGTCCGACTGGGCCAGCCCGATTACTGATCAGTCCTCTCGACCTCCTCTTGACAGTTGGCACTAATATCTCGAAGAAGAAAGGTTCAGCCCACCTCCTCTGTACTGCCGTCTCGATGACAGGGATGCTTCGACCGACATCTTATCCGTTTCGTGGACCGCGAACGACGGGCTTTTCTCGCTCCATGAAGACTCACTCGACTCCCGCGTAGTGGTGGTGTCGAGTGGTGGTGTCGGAGAAAAGGTCCGTTGAAGAAGCACGATGCACCAACAATACCAAAATGTGTCGTCAAGGTCCAGAGATGACTTATGCAGCCGGCCGACTTTGAGAGGGGGCAAACGTCTGGTCCGTCGGTATCCAGAGCAGGGGAGGGGGGGGGGGGAAATCGATCGTCACGGACAAGACGCACACGTCTGCCTGCATGAAATGAATTAGAATATCATTTCAAAAAATGTCACTTCCCTCCCACCCAAAGGAAGCTGCCTACCTAGCTAGGTACGTACCCAGGCCAGTTGCAGATCGCCGATTGGTTTTGCCAATGCATTCATTGAGACAAGCCCAGTGTCATAATTGATCAATAGACATCGATGCAGTGAATGCGTCGCGTTGGTGGTACAAAGGCTAATTAGACCGTAGTGGCCACTGATGTTAGCCATTATCTGGCCCTTTCGATTAGTATTGCTGTCTCTAGATACAGATAGATGGTCAAAGACCTGGAACCTGGACACGTCTCCGCATGTCCGCTTGAGATGAGTCATGGGACAAACTAAATCTACTTACTTCTTCTTCTTCTTGTTTTTTTTTCAAGCTTGGGCGTGAGTTTGCCCCAGAGAACAGAGTCTACTTCTGGCATCATGCACGCAGGTTCGCGGAAGGTCCTCCTCAATACAAGATTCCGTATTAACGCAAAATGGCGGCGATTGATCTGAGATGCTCGCCTTTTTTCTACACCTAGGTCGTGTCCCCCTCGATGTCCCTACTCTACGAATGAGTGAAATATGTAACCCGAGTCTTATGCCGTATGCGCTTGCTCACTCGAAACTGAAGCATCACACAAAGAGTGGCATGCCACGATAGAGTCGAATGTTGCTTCGCGCGTCCCTATACGCCTGTCCCCGATGCTTGACAAGCCTCCCAAATCGAGTAACAAAACCAAACAGCGTCAAATTCGTGATAATGCAGTATGTCTCCACCACTCTAGTTGTCAGTTTAGAACAAAAGAAACAAAAAAACACACAGGAGTATGAAAAGGGGGGAATGTGGTAAATGAGGGCAACAGAGTGAGCAGTAGGCCCCGCGTCATAAATATGTGAATCCCTTAATTCTTCTGCCCATTAAAAACAGGGACATGAATTGGGCATTACGAGGTAAAGAGTTGCGAAATCATTACGGTAGTAAAAATCCGGCGCAGAAAAAGAAAAGCACACTGAAACAAATACAGCATCAATGACAAGATGCTTTCTCTCCTTGGAAGTCTAGTTCATGCTGAGTTGCGGAAACAAACCATGGGGTATCGATGGGCCATGATGGGGCCCCCTGCTTCTGTTCGTCCTAATACTGAGTTAAACGAGCGGCGACTGGCCTTCCTAAGCCATATGTACTAGCCCGGGCTCTGTGCTCTGTTGGCGGCGCATTTGAGGTGGGGCTCCGTAATACATTTGGTTCATTGCGGCATTCTGCGAGTACGTATCGGGTTCGGGATATACGTAGCTCGCGCCGTTCTGAGACGGAGACGGCACATGGGATGGTGACTGCCAGCCGAGGCTGGTCATGTGAGGGCTACCTCCCATACTTCCAGGGCCAGATTGGTGTTGTTCCAAGTTGGGCTCAAGAATCGGCGGTGGCCCATATGTGTTTGGGTGGGACGTAGGGCGCATGCCGTTGTTGGAGTTGGAGTTGTTGTTGTTGTTGTTGTTGTTGTTATTGTTGTAGCCATTTGATGATGTCGAATTAGGGCTACCAACGCCGCGCAAATGGGGCGGAAGTGACCCTGTTTGCTGAAGATACTGAAAGTCGCCTGGATGCCGGTTCATATTGTTAGCCGCGCCCATGTCCAGGCTGGGAGACATTGACATGGTTCGGTGACTAGGGGAAGGTGTGGTCATGGGAGACCCATGGCTTGATAGATGATCCCCGTCAGCACGCGTTCGGGTTCCTCCTTTTTGTGCCTTGGACGCCGCGAGCGCTGCTGCAGTGGCGGCGGCAGCTTCTTCAATGGTGCCGCTGTGGTGATTCTGGTGACGGGTGAGTGTCGTTCGACGCGTAAAAGTCTTTTGGCAGTCCGCGTACGGGCATTTGTAGGGTCTGTTGCCAGTATGGGTTCGCCTGTGGCGAGCTAGGGAGCTGCTGTCACTAAACCGCTGAAGCCACACATCTATGTCAGCAAAAGTATGGTACATGATGCAGGGCAACCTCATCTTCGCTGACCTTGGCACACGTTTCGCAGTGATGGGGCTTTTCGCCAGTGTGGACACGTTTGTGAACGGTCAGAGCTGATCTTTGAATGAATTGCTTGCCACATCCAAGGTGATCGCAGACGTGTGGCCGAAGCCCTGTATGGATTCGTTCTGGGACAATTATTAACAATGATGTCTTCGCGAACTTGGAAGAGTAAATACACGGCAAGGATGAACTCACCATGTCTAGCGAGATCGCTGCGGCGGGCGAAGCTTTTACTACAGGTGCCACACAAAAAGGACTTGGAAGGTTGAGGAGGCGGTTGATGTTGCTGAGGCATGTGGTGCATAGTCATATTATGCACTGTGCCCATAGCTCCAGGCATATCTGAGAAAGTGGGCATGGCCATTTGGCCAGTCATCGAACTTGGCATGTGCATTGGTGCCTGCATCGCACTTGGTGAGGTGTACGATCTGGCAATGCTGTGCGGTGTTGAGTACGACGAGTGCTCAGACATGTGGGGAGAAACAGAACGCTCCATGCTTGACTCGTGTTTTATGAGAGAGAGGTGAGGTTGATGATATTCACCGTGAGATCCAATGAATTGTGGGTGATGAAAATGATGTACGACTGAGCCACCTTGACTGTTCAGCATGTTCGTCACATCCATCGCCTGGCGGCAAGGTCAACGTTGGTCACGGCTCAGCCTTTTGTGCTCGGTTAGCCTCCGAATTCAAGGTCGGGTCGTTGAGGGGGCAAAGATGGACGTACGCGGAGACTGTCAGAATGATGTCCCACAGAACAGAGCCAGTGATTTTCAACGGGCGAAGAGAGAGCTATTTGAGAATGTCAGTAATGTGATGATGTCAGAAGCTGAGTACATGAACAATACACAAATCCAAATCGACGGCAAACTTGGAACGAACGCGTATGGGCCTGCATAGTGTTTTTTTTTGTTCGAAGCAACAGTCAAAGGTGCCCAAAGCTTCACAGTATCCAGAGCACTGGCCGACGTCAAGTCCTACCGTCGCAGGCACCAACCCCCCCCCCCCCATTTGTTCTTGCGCCTCCGCGTTCAAGTAACGTGGCAAAGGGGGACACTCACTGGTTAGATTTCCGTTTAAAGTAGTCTCGAGTTATTTTTGGGTATAGCCAGAAACCCTCACGGTCGTAGGATGGTGGCGATGCGATGTTAGATACCCGAGGCGAACGTTGATCCAACCAGGACAAGAGGTAATCGAGGAGCATGGACACTCGCTAAGCGATTTCCCGAGCGGGGAAAATAGTATAGCGACACCGTCTATTGCGTATGGACTTTTGATGGAGTGCGTAAACGACAGCTGCCGACAGTGACTAATCGCAGATGTGGGATTTCTGGTTGACGGCACAATCAGGGCGTTTTGTTCCTATCGCGCGAAGAGTCCGTCACGTACGATCGAACAGATCCGGCAAGATAGATAAGCTGGCTGACAGCGCTTTAGTCGTCGTCTTTAGCGATGGCAAATTAAGAGAGAAAAAGGACGTCGGGAGTGGGAACGGCCAAAGTCTCTTTCTGGTATGATGCACGTGTCAACTGCCCTGCCGAACCAGGAACCGTCTGGATGACAGAAGCGCGAAAATACTTCTAGAGTTCCGCAATCGAGGGTGGCATCCGTGGCTGGGTTATGGACAGTGAAGCGCGCAAGGAAGTCTCTGCGGCAAAATGAGGTCGATGCTTCGACGCCGGGATCGCGGAATGGCCGAGGGAGGGAAGATCTGGGATTTTTTAGTTCTTGGACGATTCGGCCACTTCTAATGCATAGACATTAGAAAAAGTAATGTGGCCAAAGTGAATATTGACCGAGGAAGAGATTGACATGAGTGGGCGAGGTAGCTGATAAGACTTTTGAAAATTGAACAGCTCTCTAGGTGCAAGCGAGGAAGCGAAGGAAAAAAAAAATGAAGAAGTGAAATATGGATTGTAGGGGCCAAGGCGTTAACTGACGTTCCCTCTGCATCGGTGCCGACCGTGTCGCACGGGGGGGGGTGGCCCAGCAGAAGGGAGTGACAACTTGGAGGACCAGCCTCACAGCTGCTTGGGAGTACTCCATATGTACACTACTGTACTAGGAACGCATTTCGGTACCCGGCCTGCCGGCTCCAGTCACCCTCCGCTGCCTCCGCTGCCTTGGCTGCCAGTGT
This sequence comes from Epichloe festucae Fl1, assembly GCA_003814445.1. Classification (NCBI taxonomy): domain Eukaryota; kingdom Fungi; phylum Ascomycota; class Sordariomycetes; order Hypocreales; family Clavicipitaceae; genus Epichloe; species Epichloe festucae. The sequence goes on along the minus strand of CP031385.1, from coordinate 4,441,519 downwards.
GGTTGGCTGACGCTGGCGTGCTGGCCTCTGACTGTTGTTGGCTGCAGACAACAAACAGCCTGCAGGCGCAATGCGAGCAGACACTTGCCCGAAGTGAGTGGATTTGGGGGTGTGGATTAGGCCATTGGCACTGACCGGAGCAGGCGCGAATCCCAGGAACACAAAGATGCCGGCCGCTGCAGTGAAGGTGGAGAGGACTTGTGTTGGGAAGACACAGAAAAAAAAAAAAAAAAAATCGGAGCTCCCAGACCGGCGCAAGGGTGCATGTGCCCTGCTTGTTGAGGCGGACACGGGGTAGAAACTAAACTCATCCACAGCCGGCAGTGAAAAGAAGGGGACAGGCCAGGGCAGGAACAATGCAAACGACAAGACAACGCAGATACGATGATGGGGGTAACGATCTAGCCTATCAGTGCACGCATCACCCAGGCGTCCGGTGTTGAAGCCACCAGCAGCGCAGCACTCATGATTCTCGAGCTTGCGCTTGCGCTTGCGCTTCTACAGAGCTCGACAACCGGGAAGCGGCATACAGCCGGCGGGCGATCAGGAGGATCGATGAGAACTTACAGGCGTGATATGCCGCGAGGCGGACCAAGCGGTTTGAGCAGCGGGGACGTCCTAGATGTTTGTCTGCTTTGCTATCAACCTGATGAGGTGAATTGCAGGTGTGGGTGCCCAGACAAATTTCGCTTTGTGGATGTGAGAGGGAAGCCAAGATAGATGGGCGGTAGTGTCATGACAAAGAAGTGACTTGAAGAGATGAACCATCGACCAGATCAAGATGGGCATGAAGTAGTTATAGACGCAGTGATAGACGATAGACGCCTCGCGGGGGGGGGGGGGGGGCTAAACAGGTGGGAGCCAGACACTTTGTCGCGGACAAATAGTGGGTGGTTGGTGGCATGCATCACTTGTGGTTAAAGTTGGAATTGGCCAATAAGCTTTGAGTTGCATACGCAATTATGCTCTACTGTAAATAAGCAATCATGTGTTTAGCGTGCCTGACAACAATGACAGCCATGCTAGCTAGAGTCGAATGGGAGGGGAAAATATGTTTCAAAATAGAACGTGGAGATGCGTGTTGTAGTCGTCTTTTTTGCCCGAGGGGTCCGAGGGGGCGTGCGAGTCTTCGGAACGGCCCTGTTGGCGTTTAAAAATGATTGGCGCGTAGGGCAGGGCATGCAGTCAAGCGCATGAATAGGGCCATGATAAGATGGATTCCACAAGGATGGAAACCCGTACGTACATACATACATACATAAAAACACAAAATGTCTGTTGACTGACTATTGGCGAAAGAAATTCTCAGTCAGTTGCGGATTACGTCGCACGGCGTACAGACGGGAAAAAGGACTGCTTGACTGGACGCTTCAGGAAAGGGCGACCATGTCGGTCGGCACTTGCAATTTTGAGCCCGACGCATGTATGTACGGATTATTACTACCAAACTACCAAGAACTCCGGTTGCCAAATCTGAACATCCCACCCCGTCAACCGCAATTCTCACACCTCACCTCACGCCCGCCCACCTTTGAGCGAAAGCCGACATGGCACATGGGTTTACCCCTGTCCGCCCTAGCAAGTCCTGACGTCGTGGGGATGCATGGATGATGAATGTGGGTGCTTTTATGTAGGTACAGGCATGGGAGCATGGGAACATGGGAACATGGGAACATGGAGCCGTCCCTACGGCGTATCCCAGAACACCAAAAACGGCTCTGTCACTGCGACCTCACCAACTTACTGACCACTGAGAAGCACTAGGGGCCAAAAAAAGAAACCGGCAATAGATATCCATTTCGATACATATCAGGTAGATGCCCAGCGAAAGAGATATGTCGCAGGAGCTTCTAGCGAGAGCGACATCATAAATCAAAAGATAGAAAGTCCGTCAAAGAAGCGCAAAAACCGGACGAGTACAGAGTACCCGCATCTCAAATGGCGTGCCGGCCATTGCGGTTAGTATTGGCTACCGCTACACCACGAAACCGGATCTCTCTTTCTGCGCAAAACCTCACGATTAGCAGCCTCCCGCTCATCATGCCTCTGACAGCCCCCATTTCCAACAAGGCTGAGCCACAGAACGGCTGAAGCATTTCTGAACCGTGCACAAGTCGTCATAGTCCCAAAGGGATTATATAAGATTGTTCAGCCTCAACCACTTCATATATTTCAGATCGGTCAGGTAGCATCACCAAAGACTCACAATGTTGGCAAGACAGATTATTCAACTCGAGTTACGGCCCCACATGAACATGCCTCCCTACAATCTGCGTAGCCTGTACAACCGCAGGCGGATCATGTGAACAAGTTGAATGCTATCAGTCTTCTCAGGTAAAACAAAATATCAGCCGGCCCAAAATGAGTGACGAAGCTGTGGACAACGATGGGGAGGGGACTGCTACTACTACTGTTAGGCGCCAGCCTGGAGAAAGGGGACGGCGCGATCCGATCAGTTCACACGCACGGCCTTCTTGAACGTTAGAACGTGTGCAACACATTGCCATGCACATGACCGTTGAGCACGGAGGTAATGGTTGATTCCCTCACATCAGATGATGGGGAAGAGATCCAGACTCTGAGTGGCTTGCATTGCAGCTCGTGCGATATGTTGACATGATAGCATTGATATCTGCGAATCAAAATCCCTGGTCAGCTGCTTCAAGGAGAAATTCGTACTCCGAAATAAACGTCCGATGGACGAGTGCAGCTCAGACCACCCACACTCCAGCAAACAAAAAGGAAAAAATGGTACTCGTTGCTCAACACTTTCCCGACGCTTGGGAAGGCGCGGGCAGCAGGCGGCGTGTGCTGTGCAGCGTGGATGATTCTTGGTTCGGAATTTTTCTAGCAGTTTGTTGAACTGTCTATTGTTCAAAAGACCAAATGATGAGACTTTTACAAGGGCCAAGAGAGGGCCGCAAAAAAAAATAAATTAAATTCAATGCCACAACAGGGTTAATGATCATTATTGGATGGTGGGGGGGGGGGCATCGTACATGACGCACTCCACGGCTTGTATTGTTGTTCATTCAGATTGTGGCAGATCTGGCGGCGATTTTCCTCTCCCCTGTTCACGGAAAAGTGGCATGCAGCCCAACTGGCGCTACCGACCGTGGCCATCCTGGTCCTCGGCTTGACGACATGGAAAATTCGAGGCTTGCGTCTACGGTGTTCAATGGCTCTCGCAAATCAGGATGATACGCGAGACGTGGTACAAACAAGTTACCTGGCGTTCTCCACCCCGCCACGGTGTGGGCGCTGAGTCGCTGACGGATGGAGCAATCGTTTGCGCAGGACTCACTTCATGATTTCCATTACTTACAGTAACCTTTTGACAATGGTAAAATGAAGGATGATGAGCGGCGAATCAAAAGGTCGCAGACAAGCGCGGCTTTTTTTTTTTTTTTAGGCAGCAGTAATATGGATCGTTTCAGCTGCACGGTGCAGAAGCCTGCAACGCCAACAAGTGAAACCAACAAGGCATGCTACGCCGATCCGGTCGACACACTTTGTGAAGCCTCAATCGTGGAGGCAGCAGTCAACAAATACCATTATTACTCTACATATTTGAGTAAGCAATACAAAGCCCTGGCGACATGCCAAAGCAAGTTAATGCCCCCCTCCCCCGAGCAGATCGTGGAAGGACAAGGGAAGACCGTCGATGCTGGATGAACCATTGATGAAGGGACGAACCGACAGGGATGCAGGAGTGGTGCAGTGATGCACCCCTCGTGCCCCTTCTTCCCTACTCCATTTCCACATGGGGATGTACATATGCTCGGTATGGCCGTCTCGGGCAACTTTGTCCAATCAATGCTTGGCTGAACTGAATCAAGAGACAATTGTCTGTTTGCAGCCTGGCGAGTTCTTGACACGAAGCACTCGGCACGATCAGGACAGTTGCGTGCTGGAGGTGGAAAGTCGAATGCGGACGCAATGAGGAACGTTTTCTGGCTTCCTGCGTGGTTTGCTGGGACGAAACAGACGCTATCGCAGGAAAGCTTCTGGAAAATCGCAGGAGTGGCCCAAGTTTCTTCTGGTCAAGATTCGGTGTATCATTTTGGGCTTAATAAGCTTGAATTTGGCGATCTTATTAGTCAAGGGGAGGGAGGGGTGCCATTCCGCCATTCCTCAGCCTCGGAAGTGAGCTGCTCTTCTCCGAGGCTGAAGCCTATCCTATCGCCCCCCTTTCCCTTCTGCCTTCTGAAGACGTTCGAGAAGGAGGCCCACGTACCGACGCCTTCGGAGCGGCCTGGAGCCATGACGGCAGGGTCGGTGCTAAAGCCTCGAGTCCTGGCAGTGAAACAAGGATGCCTGCAGACTCAAGATGGGTGCTCTTGCTGGTGACAGTGCCCACCCAAATGGAGAGACTGGACACATTGACGTCGTCCAGTTGTCGGCGTGCATCGACAAGCCCCTTTTGCGCTGCCATTCCCCCAACTCGGCAGAGACAACTGGGTGCGTACAGCTGACAGGCACACGACTCTTTCGTACCCGAACTCGACGGGACCAGCATTTTTGGCGCCCTAGGGTGGTGGTGGTGCGTCTGTCGTGATACCCGGCAAAGAAAAAGGCAAAAAGAGTCTCATTCGGTTTCAGGAATGACTAATGTCCTGCATAGAAACGCAGGGCTAGACGGACCAACCGAATAAAATGGCGGGCGTCAACATAACCAAGGCCGCGCGCCACCAGCCCAGGCCTATTGTTCCCACTCCGCTTTGTGAACTGTCAAAAGAGAAGTGGCTGAAAAGATGGTTTAGACCGGTTGGACAAAGCTCGTCCGGCCGAGACATACTGGAACAAGAGCTTGCCTGCCTTTATCTGGTGGCGGCGGCGCGAAGGCACAGACCAGAGGATGAATATCTCTTTTTTTCGTACTGACAGGGATTTCTCACCCATTCATGCCTGATACTGAGTACCTATCTTGTGCGCTATTCTTCACGATATCGGAAGTACCCGAGGCATTCTGGGACTATACTCGCAGGTCTTCACTTTTAGTGCGCAAATGTAGCCTGAGGGGCTCTCAAGAGTTCGAGGTCGCTACTTTACCGTTTGCTGACAGCATCACCTCAGAACACATGGTGTCTTGTATCCATCATGCGTGATGAGTTTCAAGGATCTGATTGTCTTGCACCAAGGCTCTCTCCCCTGCAGCCCCTGCAGCCCTTGAAGCCCTTGGATCACTCGCGAGCCTGAGCTCACGATTCTCAAGGTTGCATTCGACAATTGACGTGGTAGTACTCCGTATGTACTACAAACTTGGCTGGTCATGATCTCGGGCGTCTTTTCCCTGTCAGCCATCCGAGATAGCTGAACTAAGTACGCAGTGTCCCCAGCCCGACCTCACATTTTTGTGCGGCGCAGATCGCGGGTTCAATGGGCGTCAACGAGGGGGGGGGGACGCACGCTTGGTCAACTACATTTAGGTGCCAAAGACAAATTTGAGCCTACCTGTGCAGTATTGATGCATATCTCGCTACAGTTCTTTTGGGAGTGGCGGTCAAAAGACGTTGTCGCATGGGTCTTTTTGGGAACTATTTTCCTGCTCCATCGAGTGAGTGTTTGCTTGCATCGGCGTCGCCGTCCATGTCTTCGTCTCTAGCATACTACCTTGCCAAGAGACGAGAATGAAGGTACCGCAGTAATTGGAGACCCAAGCATGGGCGATGATATGTGGCTGTCCGGACTCGACTCAGGAGTCTCCTACATCGGTCCAGTGAGTCTGCGATGCATTTACGACATTGTGCTGCTGTCTGGGTCGACCCCAATGCTTTTGATGAGCGAGACTTGGTAGTATCCAATAGCTACGGCATGTCACGTTGATACCTTGCCCAAATTCGAGGAGAAACTGAGGCCGGGTAGACAACTTCCCCTCTTGACGTGATTTCCAGATGCAGCAGTCGCGTCTCATGCCTCCGGCAGCATTGCGGACTTGCAAGCATCTGTCCTTCAACAAAGTCTGTTATATAAGTTGATCAAGTAAAAAGGCCGAACAGTCATCTTCTCGTAGAAAAGGAAAGGAAAGAAAAGATTGCTTGTTGGAGCCACAAAGGTCAATGCATCTAGACGTGCATTTGGTTGTAGATGACGCTGCCCGCGCCCTCGCCCTCGTACTAGACATGGCATTATAATTTGCTGCGGTCACTGAGCAAACTCGCCAACAGATCAGACTCACAACTCACATTTTCCATCGTTTGTTCTTCAAGAAAGGCGTCGATATGGGCATGAAAGACGGCGTCCTGCAAGACTCTGTCTCTTTATTCCTGCCAATATGTCCTACGCCCAAGCATTCGTCAACACGGCCTCAAACACGACACCATATGAAGCTTTCAGCAGTAGCGATGACCAATCCCCTCACCCGTTCATGACCGGAGTGACGAATGGCTCCATTCTTTCGGGGGGGGAAATCCTCAAATTACCCAGCCATGTCATTTCCCCGGCGTTGTCTTTCAAGCCGCCGTTGCCGGCCAACTGCCCGGTAGTCAACCTTTCCTTGCCCCCCCCCCTTCCAACATTCATCATCAGAACTTGCTCGATTCAACGCCGAAATCTCTTTCCCAGCTCGTTAGGTCAATACCTATTCTTGGGCCATGTCCATTCCTCTCCTCTCCAGCATACACGCCCCCCCTGCCCCATCTTAGCAACCGCCATCCGCTCATCCTCGCACTCCAAGCCATCAAGGGCTCGGGAAAGAGGAAAAACCTCTCCGCACAGTCATCAAGTACCGCCGATGTACAGCTCTACATTGCCCCGACGAAGCGTGCGTTACGTCCCTTGATGGCTCGCGGCCCTGGGACACACACACGCGTCACATGAGCACCCCCTTTTGTGCCGGCCGGCCGGCCGACCATCTCGCTCTCGTTCTCGTCCAAGGAGAATACCGAGTAATGGAAGGAGGGGAGGGATAGGGATCGATCGACCCCCCGGGCCAAACTGTTGGGTTTTACGCCCGCCCCAACGCCCAGCCCCAACCACGTCGGGACGACCAACGAGTTGTCGGAGGGAGAGAAGACGTGATCTGTCCCGGTCATGGACGTTTCAGCAAGCTCGGTGAGAGGGGTCCATGGATCGTGGGGGGGGGGGAAACAAGCTGGGAAATCATTTGCTTGACACATTTACGCTGGCCCAGGCACGCACAGGCAATCTTGAATACCACGTTAGGCGAGGAGAAGCCACCAAGCAGGTTTGGAAGGAGAAGAAAACAAATGCCCTTTTGATCCATGATAAAGAGTGCTTTTCTTATAAACTACTCCTTCTTACAAGCTGATTACTAGTGAAGAAGAGTAACTTGTCCTAGCCCCATGAGGCGAACAAGTCTATTCTGCGTTGTGAACAGCCAAGATGCATACATACCGTGGTAATGCGTACTGATTGTAAACGTGACAGTTAGTACATGTTGCAAGACTGCCCTTGAATTTCTGCTGCTTGAGAGCTGCGTGCGCCGGCCATCACCACGACAATCTTCTCGTCAACAATGTGCCATGACTGCCACACAACCCCTATACCCAACCCATCTCTTCCGTGAACAGTTGCCACAAATCACTCTCCAGCGCATCCTGCCCCGTGTACCAAGCGGCGTCATTCTCCAGCTGATGGATCCAGCCCTCTCTAATTTCCCTCCTCCTGCCCCCATCCTGGCACCATTCCTTGAGAGTACTTCTCCAATCCTCCCTCAATGCAGAATGATCGGCATCCAGATTCCTCTTGTGCGTGCTGAAGTCTCTCCTGGCCTCCTCGGACAACAAGTTCATGCCACGGCCCCCCATCCAATCCTGGATGAGCCAGAAATGCGACCTCAGCACATGCAGCGTCCACTGCCCGGCCTTGTGGAAGAGAGCGTCACATCCAGGGCACAGGCACGACAAGGGCTCGGACCTGCCACCGCCGAAGTGATGCCTTTCTACGTATTCGATGATGAGGGGCCCCAGAGCATTCTGTCGCTGCCAGATTCCTGTGCCGAAACACTTGAGCCTTTGGAATCTTCCGACCGGCCCGTTGAATTCCTTGACGGGCATGAAAACTACTGTGCGAACCGGGCTCGGTTCCGCCTTTCTCCATTCCCCTTCCCGCGCGGGCTGGTATAGCGCTCTTCTCCATCTATCGGAGAAGCGGTCGATCCAGGCGTCGTCTGGATCCTCTTTCTCGAGGATGAGACCAAGCACGTTGATGGTGGGAGGGGACGATCGTATGAGAATATCTAGGCAGGATGGGAGGGGATGCCCATGCCCGTTCAGCCTTTCGGGAGCAGATGCCCAGCTTTGGTTGATGATGACTTTCCTGGCGCTCGGCAACCAGTCTGTGAATGTTCTCCAGAAATCTCGCACCACGTCGTGCTGGACCTCCATGACGGCGTCGACCATGGGACCTATCTGTTCCTCCTCTGCCAGCGCGTCATATTCCACCTGGACATTCTGCGCGTGGCGGGCGAAGGATAGGTCGTACCAGGTGTCGCCGGGATAGCCGCCTCCGAGCAGCCACTGAGACTCGACGAGATAGTAAGTGTCCTCGTCTGCCCAGAAGAGCTTGGCGGCCTCGACGCGCAGGGCGGAGGACGCCCTCATGGCCTGCCAGAGAGTAGGGCTAGAACAGGAGGCCAGGATGCGCAGCTGGAGCTCGGGGGGGAGCTGGGCGAATTCGGGGAACAAGAGGCACTGTGACGGCGAAGAGGGATGTTCTGCGTTGTTGCACTGGACGTAGAGGTGAAAGGGAATGCGCCCTTCTCCGGTGCGCGTCACATGGAGGTTCCAGTTCAGAGGTTTGCTCCAGGGTGGCTTGGAGATGCAGCCGAGCAAGTTGCAGCCGAGCAAGTTGCAGACATCTTGCGTCATCATGTTGAATGAACGGGTGGACGGACGGGTAGACGGACGGACGGGTGAATGTTTTTCGGTCCAAGAGTCGGTCGGCCTGTTTATTAAATGTGTCTGAGAATGGATGAAGGTGGTTGATTCACTCATCATCTTTGGCTGGCCTGGGTTGCCGTTGAATTAAATCATGTTTCTGTTCAAAGTTGTTTACAACAAGAAGTAGCAACCCACCTACTGCGTGTGCCTGGCACCAGCCCGTGGTTTGTGGTTTTGTGGTTTGTGGTTTTAGTGACTGGGCAAGTGCCGATCGCATCCTTGGTGTCGAGACATGATTTCCCTACCTCGGATGATTTGTCCAGACCATTGCAGAAAATGATCAACTCTCAAGTGGTATATTCAGATACGCAAGCTGCAGAACAGATGGACACAGCTACTGCCACCGTGGCTCCCCCCGCTCAATCGCCGGCGTCGAAATGACGTTGTCATCGCCGAACGGATCACCATCATCCTCTTCCCCCTCCACATCCTCCTCACTCGTAGCAACAGAAGGTTGTCCCGCGGCTCGGTCTTCTTGGGCCTTTTGGGTAATCACTGGGGGGTCAGCACGTCAGCACGATGCATGCCAAAGGAAAACCAGGCGCACGAGAGTGGGAAGGAAGGCCGAGCCGAGGCCACCTACTTCTATACCTGTGCGCCTGCTCAGCCAGTTCGTCGTCCGAGTCACTATCCGCTTCGATGGACTGGTCGAGTTGCTCAAAGGCCATCAGGGCATGGACAAGTTCATCATTTGCGTGCAAAAGACTGCCCAGCCACTGCTCGCTCTCAACCTGATGAATCTGGATTGGGGCATCAGTAGTAGTAAACAGACCGCCAGGCCTTGAATGACCAAGGAGGAAAAAAAAATTGGCAACATGCAAAGCAAAATGACTGGAACTGGAACTGGAACTGGAGAAGAAACTTACGTAGCGCAGTATCCTCCTCCGAAGCGTCTTACAAGCCTCAAAGTGCTGAACAGCCGTGCGATTCTCCGAGATGCGCTCCCTCTCACGATTGATGGTCTGGAGAGAGTTCATCAACCCCGTCGACGCAATGGACGACTCGGCGATGATGGACTTCATCTTTTCTTTTTCCTCTTCGAGATGAAACGTCTTGCGCCCTTTGTTCTTGGGCTTGGACTTGCTCCTCTTGTGGCCGCTGCTATTCGACGACGAAGACGGCGCCTTCATCATGTTGGACTTGTCCACGGCCGAGGCCATGCTCTGCCAGGCGTCCTGTTGGCCTCTGGACGACGGACCTGCGGCCGCTTGTCTCTGCTGCAGTGAGAGAGCCCGCTCCGCCTCTTGCTCCTCCTCGTCATCTCCGAATGGGTTCTCCGTCTCCTTGATGACTTTGGATCTCTCCTGCGTCATGGCCACCTTGCGTTTGGGCAGCTCCTTGTACAGCCGGGCGACTCTCTCCAGCCCTGGGGTTCTCCCGTACTGCGACCATCCGCGGAACAGCTCCGTGCACTTCTTCCTCACGGCCGGGTCGGACAGGTCCGAGGTACCGCATACTCGGAGACGTTCTAGCAGAGGCTCGTCTGCAAAGGTGCGCTGGAACTTGGGTCCTGCATTCTGAATCAGTCCGTCGAGCAGGACGAGCGCTCTGATCTGGCGATGGACCGTGCCGTACTTGAGCTTCTTGCGAATGGCGCGAGCGGCTTCCGTGGGACCGGTCGCTTGTATCTTGACGACCTCGACGAGGTCGGGAATGCCGCTGAGGTCGTCTTCGGCGTAGGATTCGGCCGTGAGGTTCTCGATGGTCACGGTGACCGCCGAATATGGCTTCTTCTGTTATTGGAATGGGTCAGATGAATCGAGCCGCCGCCGAGAAGTAGTACGTCTCCGTCCGTTGGGAGATGGAATGCCAGACATACCGATTGAAACATGCCGAGAGGAGTGTGGTGCTGCGGGAGAATGGGAATGCGGGGGCGGGGAGCCGGGCTGGATTATTATTATGTGTGATGTGATATGCGATATGACGCTGGCTGGTGGGGGTTATTGATTTTTATAATCTTCGTGTTCAATGCATCTTGTGTTGTGCTCTTGTGCTACGCTGCCATTCCTTTGCAAGCTGCTACAAGGCAGAAAGTAACGTTGAATCCCCATGCGCTCTCCATGCTGAGCTTGATGGCTATTGCCAAACATGTCAAATTAGCTTGCATCCATATATTAGGTGCGCACACCCTCATATAAACCCCGACTTGGGTCGAGCAATGGCGCCGTCCAGACCCAGCAACACCAAGGTCTTGGCAAAGTAAGGGCATCCAGTAAGTAAATCTCGGCTCTATTTGGCACAACGTACGGGAGTACCGAAGTGGTCAATTCGGGCGGACCATCACGCTGGGTTCGGTGCTGGACTTCTCACAGTCACATAAACAAGCGGTTCACAAGCGTGCTCGCCGCTCGGAGTCATCCAGGCGACAAATGAAGGTAGGAGCCGATAGAAAAAAAAAAGAAGTAAACGTAGCCTCTCAAAAAAGAATTCTCAAAGATGACTCGATAAAACCACAACAAAACAATCCACAGGGGCCCCTCGGCAAGTAGTAATCTTTGGGTTGGTACAAGTCACCCTGATCGTCATCCTTGTATCATACCAATGGCAAACTAACTCATGGCCGGTTCTGTATTCTTTTCTCATGCTATGCTTGTTGGACCTTTTCGCGCCGTGCCAACCGGTTGATGTCGGCACTCTGCGTGATCCTACGAACTACACCACACCCCCTCGTTCTTTTCGAGTCGCAGCCTGTTGAAAGATTGGCTCAAGTACAAAAATTGCTGCACCATCAGGTCCCATCGCTGGTTCAAGTACCGCTGTACACCTGCGTATCCTGCCTCCTATTATGCCTGCCTTGCATGTCCGAATTACTGACAAGCTCCCGTTCGTCTGCCCGACTCGCCATGGTTTCTCACACATCCTGGTATCAAGTATGCTCAGGCTGCAAACCCCCAAGTGTTGCGATTGTGCTGAGCTTACTTGAGCTTCTTGCCCGACTTGGCAGCGGCCCTTTCGCGTTCGCGCTTGGCGTATATGCCGGCAGTGAAAGGATCTTCGTAACGCAGGGCGACCGCATATACCAGGTAAACCCAAGCGGTCAACAAGAGACCAGCTGGTTTGCCCAAGAGCAAAGCGGTTCCCAAGAAGCTCATGGTCGAACCCCAGTACATGGGCGCACCGGTCACGTTGAAAGGAAAGCCCGTCACCATCTCATCGAGCAGAAAGCCAAAATAATCCCCGAGGAAGGTTCCGATTATTCCCAGCCTCCATGTCGACGAAACCACAAGAATGTTACCAGCAGCCAGCAGCGTGTAAGCAGCAGCCTGTGAGTACACAGACAGAAGCAGCGGGTGCGAGGGTTGTTCTGATATAGCAGTCTTGTACAGCCAGTCACGTAGCATGCCGAGGGAGAAGATGGTGGCAGCGAGGCCATAACAGGCCGCCTTTGAATGTCCGCCAAACAAGTTTGTTAGGACCTTGTTGTGATACTCTACAGGATTCGACGTCAGCCCGACATCGACTTCCATTCCATCATCGTGGAGAAAAAGGACACGGTTTGGATGTGACTCTGGATTTGAGGAGGATTTTGTGCGAACCTTGTCGAGCAACGATGCTGCATGATACGAAAGCCGCCTGGTTAGCGAGCTACCTCAATCACGTACATTTGGGCGCGACCGAGGGGATCCTTCGTGGACGGGTCGCGTGGATGAACTGAACTCACTTCCAGAACAACGGGTTAAAGGCAATGGATGCTCCGGATACTGTAGTTCACACAAGTCAAAGCATCAATTAGTCACGGGAAGATTCGGTGCTGGGCCACGACATCACCGCTGCATCATGTAGATTAGAAGACAACGTCATCCAGGTCACTCACCGGCCAAGCTTTTCTTGTCGAAATCGACATAATGGACAAGGTCGCCCAGAAAAGACGACATGGTGGGCAGTCTGATGATCAAGCACACACAATGGGTCAACAAAGTAAAGCAGTGCAGTGCAGTTGGACTTCCAACGGCTGGCTGAGCAGATGCAATTCGCCTGAGCGGTCGCAGTAGCTCAACTGCGAACAGAGGAGGAAAGGAAGATGCAATGAAACAGTTGCGTGGTTGCGTGGTTGCGTGGTTGCATGGTAATAAATGCTGGGAGTTACTCCGCAGCGCACGAGACCGCCCGCGCAGCCAAGCCAGCGAGCGTCATTATCGAGTGCGTTGAGCCGAGCTGGGGAGCGGCGGGTAGGAGCGGATGCGGATGCGATTCGTTGAGACAGAATTGATCCACCATCACAGGCCGAGCCTCGAGCGTCACCAACAAACCACGTACTCGGTCTTGTGTCCCTTCTCAATTTGCTCAATCCTATGTGCGTGTCTGATTGTCAAGACGAGGCACAGTTCTTCTTCCGACAAAACACCCATTGCCATTGCTCCGCCCAAGATCAGTCTTTGCTCCGTCTTTGTGGCCATGGTCATTGTTGGAGTTGAGACGGCTTTGGAATGCCCACCCGAGGCACGGAGCAGCCGTATGCTTCACGCATAATTTTCTTCGAGAAATCAAAAATTGGCCTCTACTTGATTGTACATGTCCTATCTTGACTTATCTTGGCTCATCCACATTCATTTGGTCATGTTTCATCATGTTGAGCATTGCATATGCTAGTCAACGGAATCCCTCCCTTCAGAGCGGTTTGTGAAACCTTGGCTCTAATACGAGGCTTCCCTTTCCTGTCAAGTTCATCTTCTGTCATTAGTATCGTGGAAAAAACTTCATCTAGCGATCGCTCCCGCTGGTGCCAATGCGCTCAATTCCGACGAGCCCGTGTCTTCTTGCCTGTTGTTATCGTATTGTCTTCTTCCTCCTCATCCTGACCCTTCTTCAGATCCTCTGTCAAACCCCACTCCTCCTTGTCGTACCAGTCCTCGCCATCGGACATGTCCCTGTTTGGCCCACAGTGAGCTTCCGCCTTGGCCCAGTTTAATACGTTGCTTCGAAGCCTCCGTGCTCGAAGTAAGCCATGGTGTAGTCGACTCGCGCCCCTGCAAACTTCCTCTTGTTTCTGCACGTAGAGCGCCAGCAGTCGTCTTAGGTCCTCGGCCTCGGCCTCGGGAATACCCATATTTCTGTCAGGCCTGGACCCAGGCGGTGCCAGAAACATGGGATGGACGAATGGCTCTTCTGATGACATTGATGAGGCCGCCGTTGTGGAAGGTCCTGCCTTTGAACCTTCCCCCAGGGTGGTTGCAAGCTTTGGTCTTTGCTGAGCCGTTGCGGCCCCGTTGTCGGCGTCCGTGTTCCCGCCGTCCCTTGATTGTTCTTGTGCGCTGGATTTTGGCTCTTCGTTTTCTGGCTCATTCTTACTTGTTTCTTGTCGTCCGTTACTTCTCGTGCCATCTTTTGTACCGAAATCCACGACGGACACATCGGCATCGGCTGTTGTATCGACAGAAGGGTCAGAATGCTCCTTGTTTGGCGCCTTGGTACTTGAATTTTGCAGGCCCCCATTGACTATATCGCCGGGCGAGCTTGAGGTAACGTCGTTACCCGGCAAGCTTTGTGAAGAGCGAGCGACGTGCTCCTCTGAATACAGATCGATATCGCTGGGGCCCACCATCGTCTCGCACGGCATCCAAACACCATCACCACAGAGCGAGGTCCACAGATGCCTTACTTGCCACAAGGAGTGATTTTCTTTGCGCATGATGCTACAGCTTTGTGTGATGAGTTCGGTCAGAGTTTTCGAGGTAAACGGTTTGGAGAGTGCCGAATGGTGTGGTAGATCGGTCGAGGAAGTTAGGGGAGCCAATACATCTGCGAAGGGTCAGAATCGGCGCGTGTCTGCAATCTTGGAACCCAAATCTTACGTTCGAGGTGAATGGTGGAATAGGGGTTGAGCTCGGCGGCCGCCAATTCAGCGTCTTCGATCCGATCAGCGTCATCGTCACTGATGATCTCGTAGCCTTCATCATCGACAAGCGGCGGGTTTCGGTATACTATGTTTCTTCGCACGCCAGCGTAATCCACAGCCTGGAGGGAAACGGAATGGTCAGATCAAAAATGACTTGAGTAGAAGTGATGACCACGACCGTTGGGAGACTCGTACCTGTTTGTAGGCGCTTGGGTTGGCTGTCGGTGCCAATTGTCCCTTGTGCGCAAATCGCGCTCTCTTCTGGAGCTTGTGGCCACGATTGGTTAAGCTCTCGATCTCGGAATCGGAATCAGATTCTGCCACGACGAGTCTGGTTAGCGACAAATTGTCGGGGGGCTGACTGGTGAGCTGGCGATGGGACTTGCCGTAAGCTTTCCTCCTGAACGCTTTCTTCATGCCAGCTATTGTCTCGGCGAAGAGGATCTGTTGCGTTGCCATCGTGGACAGAGTGGTGAACTGGCCAAGAGTTGTCAAGGATTCCAAGGCAAGTCGTTGGCGGCTCGCCAAAGCCGCGACGAAAGGCGTTGTGCTATGCTGTTCAGCGTGTCTTGCGGAAAATCAAAATTGACACACAAGCCAGGCGGATCTTCCAAACGATAAGTAAATTGAAGGGCGGGGATAATAGAGGAGAGAGCAAAATCGCCCGTGTGACGGAAGAAGGCAGGGGACAGCGCCATTCAAACATTTGCACTTTCGGCGGAAAACGCACAGAGGAGGCTTACTAAAAGTTAGTGTGCAAGGTTACGGCTGTGATGCAAGCCGGGCCGGGCTTCCTGGCTGATCAGACCCATTTTTGGCTTAGACTGCCATTGGCATTCAGCGTCACGGGGGCCTTGCTTTTGGCCGACGCCGGAAGGAGCGCGGTGAATGTACCAGGCATTGTCTGCCGCTCATTGGCTCAGTCAATTTGTCCACCGCGTTGTCGCGCCAGACATGACTAGGGGCAGTAGGCCAATCACGTTGTTAGGAGGTCTGATAGAAAGTGCACCTAGTAATCTCATGGCTAGAATCAAAAGTAATTTCACTTGAATTATAGTCTGGAATGCTTTCGTGCGATCAGAGGACAAAGAAAATCATTCAGGAGATGAGCTCTTGAATGTTATCTGGAGATTTTCGGGGTGGT
Source organism: Epichloe festucae Fl1 (assembly GCA_003814445.1). Lineage (NCBI taxonomy): Eukaryota > Fungi > Ascomycota > Sordariomycetes > Hypocreales > Clavicipitaceae > Epichloe > Epichloe festucae. The sequence continues at coordinate 4,425,636 of CP031385.1, read as the reverse complement.
CACTAGCATTTGCCAGCGACGAGACGGCAACAGTAAAGATACAATCACGCTTATGCATCGCCTAAGAATAGACATGAATACGATGATTTGATGAAAGAGCAATGAAAACAAGGTTACGTCAAGGTTCTTCCTACGGCTCTTGAACTTAGAATGTTGTCTCGGCAATTACTCTATAGAGACTCTTTGATGACGCTTACTCGGGAGCACACGTGGAACCCAGAGTTCACTCACCCATCACGACGCACTATGGGCCCTCAAATGTCAAATACAGCAAGATTTTCCCCACGAAGTAGCATAAACTGTTCTTTGTATCCTGTGAATCATGTGAATTTCATGCTGGCTTCTCCGTGCTAGCGTAAGAAAGTTGGTCAAGTCTTCGCGAATGACTTTATCAAGCTTCCTCAGGCGGATGCGAGAACCCCTTACCAACCAACCCTCCCCTTTTTTCTCATTGTGATGTGGCTCCAGTATGGTCATACCGTTTGGTAGAAGTTCCATCAGGTTTGACCTAGGCCACAGGCATATTACTTACTACGGCTATCGGTACGCTTGTACTTATTATGAATACTCATCCTCCGTGACAAACAATTCAACTATTAGCTCAGAATTGCGAGATGTAGCTCGTATGGTAAACGACGTTGGCATAGCAGCACCCAGGGTCAGTCAAGTGTGTTCAGGGTGAATAAGTTGAAGGGGGGGGCTTGGAGGCATGAGAGGCATCGTTGAATCACGAAGACGTGTACGGTTAGGGTTGGTCCAATGTCGCGAATTCTTCCAATAATACGGCTGGCTTGCTATTTTGATAGGATTCAGCTTTCAGATATGAAGTACAGTAAGAACGATGGGCAAGATCAAACACTAATAAGATCTCGGCACCACTTTCAGTACTTGCAAGGCGATCAGTATTAGGATCTTCACTCTTCACTAGGTAAAATCTTAGACGCTTCCAAATGCACCGACTGCAGCATAGCTAATCTGCCGCGTTTTGCAAATCGTCTTAAGCAACTGTACATAGCGGAGGACGACGAAACACAATGGCATCCCACACCCTCGGTTGAAAGGATCTTTTCGGGCTACTGCTTAGTTCCAGCAAAGGCGATAGTACGATGAGGGGGCCGCTGAATCCCACCACATCCATCATGGCTATCCTCATTGGTGTTTCCGTATGATCTCAAAGAATGACCCAAACTCTACTGCAAGCACAGCTTTGTGTTCTATCTAGCCGGGCGACGCCGTGCACCCTTTCCATAGCGGTTTCCAGACTTGCAAGTTTTTTGCGCTCCCTGCCATCCAAAAGCTTCCGAGATGCAGCCACACAGGTAGTGCTAGCTCGATTGATTGCTTTACTTCGGCAACAGTGCTGATGACGCCAAGCCTTCCATGACGAGTTGATGCGCGCGAGCAATCAGGCTGAGATCGTTGCGGTGGTTGAAGACTTTAACTATATCCGCGCCGATGCACCAAGAAGACCTGCGGATCCAGACATGGGAGATGAAAACGAGGACGCCGAGGGATCTGAGGGCGCTTTAAAAGCGGACGCGGAACAGGTTTGGATAGCATCGTGAATATCAAACTTCGCCGAAGCCTACTCCGTTTTTAGAAATCGCCGTGCCGCCTGTACATGGCGACTGCAGCGCCCCTTCGCCAAGCTAAGATTACTATTCTGTTTTCTACACAAGGGCTTTCTTAGCCTTAAAAAGATATTCCACCGGAGGAACGCCGAAATGGGCGCATGCCATGTTAGCACCGATCTTGCAACCACCTGGCTTGTGGGGGCGGCGCACTGTACATACATCCCGGTTATGACTTATGAGTGAGAGAACATAGCTCCCAGAATCGTGCAGCCTGACTACAGTAAGCCGATTAGTTGAATAAAATAATGGCACCGAGGCTGTGAGTATGACGTTGTTCCGAGGACGGCTCCCTTGGAGGCTTGAAATATAAACAGGCGAATCACCCCTTCAAGAATCGCACTCACAATCTACACTCATACCGCTCTATTCTTGCTGAACCTTGCAGCATTCCTGATCATAATCAGTCACACTACACTTTATTATTCAAAGATCCGTTTGTAAGTATCAGTGATCCTTTGGTTTCTGCTCATGGGTTAATGGAGGTAGTTTTCGCAATGCATACTTCTACTATAGCTATTGCATTCTTGTTCCTGCAAGGGACTATGGCGGGCTACGCAGAAGTTTGCTTAGTGAAAAGTCGTGGTTGTATCGACTATCGAGTAACAAAGGATTGTTGCGCAGCAGTAGGGGGCCAGCAGCACTTCGATGAAAATGACCATGTCTGCAAGTCCAACAATCTTTGTGGTGGCAACAGCGTCAACATTGGGAAAATGGTGAAATGTTGCGAAGGCCGAGGTGCCGGTAGCAGAGAGCTGTCTCGAACTGAGTGCAGGCCAAAAAACGCACCGCCAAAGTGCTGAAGCCCTCGCGAGACTCAGCCACCTAGACTGAGGCTCGTCTAGAAGATCGGGGCGGCTTTACGGCCGCCACTCGCAGGGTGTGGCACGATACAAGTCAGATGGGAAAGGTTCAAACTGTGGACATCACTTCGCTCACTTAAGGCAATGGTAACACCATGAGTAATTGTTTTTCGTACAAGTCCAATCATTATACAGAAATAAAGTCCTTCATTTTGCCCAAACTATTCCAAACAGTTGCGTTACGTGACTTGAAAATGGTCATTCAGCCAAAGGCTATATGTATACATTAATCCATAGGTCTCCTGTCAGAAGTACGGTGTCTGTTTCCTCGTGCCAAAAATCTCATGGTACTTCCTCATCAGTTCCTACCCTTGTCCCGTACGTATATCGTTAAGCGTGACCCCCGTGACAGTAGTTCTCAGGTATTTCTGCTGGACGGCGTGTGATCTCTCCGTTCCCCATCCTTTCAGGGCAGATACATATACACAGGGTGGTCATCGTTGAAATCCGGGGTGTTGGTTAAGTTGAAACAAAGGTGATACGGCCTGCTATAAGTTTATGGACCTGCCTAGCTGTACAGCCAGAAGTCTGTAGTCCACACAAGCGATGCAAGATGTGAGACGGTGTGGAAAGTAATGATGATAACTTCAGCTATCTAGGCTATCCACACGTGGCACAACGAGGCTCTACTGTACGAGGGTAAAGAGAGTCTCTGCCCTCCAAGTGCTAAGGTCTTGTAATTAGCCGCGAAGATGGTTTAAAGGCATGCTTATTGTGTTGTATGGCGATAAAAATGATAGCGTCATGTTAAAACAATAACTATGCTCTTTTTTTAAAACACAGATAGATTCTATACAAAGCTTAGTAGGAAGATATATAAGTAAGTTCTAAAGATAAATTAGGAGAAGCGGCGGATACGCATTTACTTTTGACGGATGCGCGTTTAGTTGCCATATATGTAAGAACCCAGAAGGTGTGCTAGGATCTCCAATAGACCAAAAACTCCGTCAATGCTAGCCGCTGCTAACATTGCACCTTACAATTACGCAAGACCTGTCGCCGCGCCTTGCCCTATGGGCCACGTCGTTGCGTACACATCGCGTCTTACAACGCACAGCGCCTCACAAGGAAATCTAATAAAGGGAAAAGGGAAGCTTATCATAAGCTTTAAATCTATGAATAAGTAGATCTAGGTCTTTGAATAAAGCCTATAATAAAATCAATAATAAGTAAGATGCGTGAATCTGCATTAACAAACGAAGAGGAGGTGACGAGGGTAATGCCTCAGGTTTGAGGCTGCAATGTGAGGCTGCGATATCCTCAACACTACTACAGGCCAGCAGGCGCCGCCCAACAAGGACTCCGACTCGATTGTAGGCAGGTTACGGCGTGGCAATCGGCTGTTATATCCTCAACTTGCACTCAACGCCCATCGCGGCGTGGACGACACAGCGACCCAACAAGGCCGCTGCTTCATATTGTGTCACTTGTGCATGTTTTCATTTGCAACTCACCCGGCATGGGCATGCCGAAAAAACTTTCCGATTGGATCCACCGCCAAGCAGCCCAGCTGCAACGCCAATGGAAAGGACAACGCTGACACGGAACGCGAAGACTCGCTGAAGGAGCTGAGCTGTGCCTGAGTAACAGCAACAGCGACAGCAACGCGCATCGTCGCCCTTTAACACCTACGGCTCAGTGCCGTCCTGACAGTGGCCGGATTTCTGGCAACGGCCCCTCTTTCGAACTTCCAACCCATGTTCGCGAGAAAATCATCACGGCCGCCTTTGGAGACCGTGCGTTGCACCTGGTGCTGGAGTATCGTCAGTCCCATCGACAAAACCCTCAGTCCCACGCCGGCTTCTGGCTTGGCCAGTCTGCTCGTGGGCCGTCATCAGACGTTGAATGGGACACAACTTCAATTACAGCTTGGAGATGGCGAAGCTGCGTTTGTCACCGAGACCCTCCCACCCGTAAATGGTCCGCCATGCACATATCCCTAGATGGATGTCTTCAAGGTGAACCCATGTCATGTGCACATTGGGAGAGGGGAGCATCTATGCCTGGTAAATGCCTCGTCGGCGTCATGGGCTGGCTCCTCTCATGTCTACAGTCGTAAGTACCGAGTGTTAAAGCCCACGGTCATCTAGTCTAAAGCTAACGAATGATGCTGGTTTGAGGTATACCGAGACCATAGGACTTCTCTACAGCAGCAATATCTTCAAGTTTGACGACTGGTCAGATACGCTGCGCTACATACCCCAGCTGATTCTGCCGCAGAGACTGGCGGCTCTCAGATACGTCGAGATTCAGTACTGCATGCGAGGCAAGACAGTCGCTGAAACCACCCAGGCGGATACTTCGCCTTTTGATGCGTTGCTTCGCAGTATGTCCCAAGTCGAGATCGTGCATATTTCTCTCTACGGCGGCGATCTTACACCTCTTGATCGAAAGCCACAAATGGATAAAGTCGACCTCAAGCGGCAGCGGATGGTTTACGAAGCAGGCGAGAGGTGGACACACATCCTGACAGACGGCCGCCTCAAGCATCTGTATCTTGCTGTCCCATCGTCTGTCTACAATCGATGGCAGCAGGCGTCAAGTCGACAGTCAAATCAATCTATCCACGATTACCCCGGCCCAAGATTCTGGCGAGCTATCAATACACCGGCGCCTTCGTCAGAGGCTGCGACAGAATCGCCGTCTACGGAAACTCCTGGATACTGGATTGTTCGAGGAATGGACGATTATATACCGCGAGAATCGCATTGTTTTCAGCCGAGTTAAAAAATCAAGAAGTGCGGCGCTTATGTGGCTTCGCTATTAAGATCCGGACTCTATCATTGAATTGTTGTAACCAGGCCTGATACACCAATACAGACGTAATTCTTTAGCCACAGCGACTTGAAATCGGCTCCAACGCCCGAATTCCACTTGTAGAGGTCACTTCGAGAGTGAAGGAAGATTTTCTTAGCAGTGATACTCCATACTCGTGCGGCGGGTTGGTAAGAGCTCACCTGAGATCAATGCCGTTCGGGTTGGCAATGGACCAGCAACTATCACCATCTTTGACAAAGTAAAATCGCTGGCATCCGCTTATCATTCCCGGCTGGAGGAAGAGCAAGAGCACTATTGTCAACGTATTCCATTACCGAAAATGAAAAGTGTGGGTGCGAAGAGTCTGGAGGGAAGCCAAAGACTACTCAACAAGGCTCACCTGTGTGGGAAGAGGCGTGGCAACACCTCCCGACGACGTTGTTATAGGTGGAATCGAGGAATTGGAGCTAGTTGAGGTAGAAGGAAGTGACGTCGGCGTCGGCGAACTACTCTGTCCTTGAGGTGTGCTCGTCCTAACGGGACCCCCGATTCCGACACAGACTTTGTAGTAGCGTATCCCAGTCGTATCAACCGTGACTCTGGACCCCCAAGTGCCAGGATCAATATGATAGCAAAACACAGCAAGACGAACTACGGGCATCGATGATGGCAGCTACAAGCACTTGCAAAGCCGCGAGCGTCAGCCAGATGCAGGCCAGTCGGGGCGAGACGCTTACGGGGATCTTGGCGCCATCGCAGGCATTCTTCCTTGTAATCAAGGTCACAAGGAGAATATGAACCATGGCTGCGGGGATGATCTCGTTTGTGGCAGGAGATAGAGTTTCTCCCATGCCATGTTCATGAGCATGTTGAGGCTGACCATGGTTCGAAGGCTGACATGTCAGACTGTGTACGGCTGCCCGGAGCACTGTGTTGCAATGCAGCACTTCATTTAAGAATTCAAGGCATACAGGCGGGCCGACTGGGAAACATGTGCCGGTCTCGATCGATCCGAGCCGTTGAAACGAAATGAAATGCGGCGCCCGACCCGTCACATCGGTGCTAGGCGTAAAGCGTAAGCTTACCTGCAGCGAGGCGTGTTTAGTGATAACACACGTGGAGGCAAAAGTTCCGTTGCCCATCTTGGCAATTACCAGTGGAACGGAATTTCTGAGCAATAGGGACAGACAGGGCTGCAGAGGCTTTTGCAGTTGGGTGAAGCCTGGTGTAGTTCTGCACCATGTTGTTACCAGCCGTTCCCACATCTCAAGCAATGACTATGAAGCCGGTCTCGACGAGAGGTCGTTCAAGTGGGAGAAGCAGAATGCTTTGACATGCCGGGGAAACATCAACCGCAGGAACTGGCTCAAGATCAAGTACAACGACAAGGGCGTGCTGTCCACCACGAACGGACTACAACTTGTCAACGAGAAGGAAGATCCCGGCTACAAAGGCCCTACCATGCACCTCAGCGACAGCTTGAAGGTAAACTTTGACTAAAGATCATACTTAAAGTCCGGGTCATGCGTCCCCAGATCGGGCAGCTGGTAAGGTGGCAGCTCGTGGAGGGTAGATTTGTTTCTCCCCAAGCCTTCACCTAACGCCTTGATCAGTGTCCCGTCATCCAAGTCAATAGGCCAAATCATGGATGTTAGATGAGAGAGAAGATTGCGCGTCAGCATGGATTGCTTCTTCTTTTTTTTTTTATTAGCGGAGAGCATGTTGCGACAGTACTTACCCGCCCAGGCACCTTAGATTGGCGTAATCGAGCTTCAGCTTCAACGTCTTCGCGTCGTTCCAGCTGACCCATTGGGCACCGCCCCAGGTCACAATATCCGCGGCCGCCTCCATGTCAAATGTCACGGTCGCGCCTTTCGATTTTACAACGTCGTTGAAAAAAAAAAAAACAGAAATCATGACTCGGGGGTTCCTTTTTGGAGGCTTCTCGGGCAATTAGGGTCAAACTTACGGATATCATATGTCATAATGTTGAACCAGTCGATGTGCTTCTCGAGTTCCATGATGTTGAAACCCCGAAGATACCCATACGAAGCGGGCAGCGTAAGTGTGAGCCCATACTTACGCCCAGAGCGGTTCAGTCTCTCTTTGAGTCTTTTACAGAGTGTGCCATAGTTGTTGTAGTCGGCTGGAATGCCTCCCCGGTCGTCAGCCACGGGGTATTCCCAGTCAAGGTCGACGCCATCGAGGTCGTTCGCTTGCAAGAAGCTTACGAGAGAGTCGAAGAAGGTGTTTTGCGCGGATTCCGACTTGGCCAGATCAGAAAAGACTGTCCTCCAAGGCCCGGGGTCATTCATGGCCCATTCGCCAATTGCGATCCAGAATTGCAGATATGATTGGCGGGCTTTGAGCGCCGAGACTCTTCTGTACAGCGAGGCGGTTCCAGGATCCATCGGCGCAACTCGAAATGTGTTTGGATTAATGAGGGCAAAAGCAAAGTTGATATGAGTATAGTAACCCAGAGGGATTTCCTCCGGTGTCATCGCTACCATCACTCGACGCAGATTAGCATGCTTCCAATACCGGCGAGTCGGTACAATAGATAAATCACGACTTACTTCCACACGGCCTTTGGTAATGCCAACCTACATTCAGCAGACATTTTGATGCATTTGACCATTGTAGCCCCCATCCTGGATCACATTCGCTCTTCTAATTGCACCGAGAGGTGCATCCAGGGCCACAGAACTTGGGGCCCGCACCACATACTCCTGCACCAGAAGCATCTCTACCCAAAGCAAACCAGTCAGCTTATCGAGCCTCTCATTCAATCACAAGACGTTGGGTCGGATAACTCACAGTGGCCCACAGCACCCCGATTCACACCCCTTTGTATTTGAGCAGGTGTAGTCAGGCTCGGCTTGTATTTGTATGCTAACACCACCAGACCGAGCTGTGGCATTATGGCCACGCGCACGGAGAGTCAGCTTTTCATCTGGAGAGAGTTCTGTGAAACCTTGTGAAAACTCCCTCGAGGCTAGCGGCTAGCTCATTGTCGTTTTGTGCTTGTGCAATGTGAACATGGCCATCAAGCAAGTCGGAGGCCTGGCAAAGAAGCGGCAGAGATGATAGCAGGAATTTTAGCAAAGCCATACTGTCCAAACTCAATGGTGGAATCTGGCAATGCTACGAGTCCTGAGTATTGCGACACGCTGAGAACAGGCTGAGAACAGGTAGCTCATATCATGCTTGAACGCGGGGGAATAGCGGTATACCCATTAACTCGACGGCAATCACATCATCAGTTGCCTCCCGGCGATCCTAGGTATCGCTGCAAGTTACAATTTCCGTGGTTGAACAAAAGGTTGCATGCTCTACGGAGTACGGACGTAGCCCAATATGGAAAATGCCGCAGGCCGGTGGTGGAAGATCTGGCCATTCTACCCGCGACCGTTTGACCTGTCGATCAAGTTATCGAAAACATTTCAATGAACTTGTCACGAGCATCAACAGAGTCATCGAAGACGTGGTCAATGATGTGACCAAAAACTCCAAAGTAAAGTACAAGGTCGGGTACTCGGACTGGTCTGAATGGGCACCACTGTCCGACGTACATGGGCAGTGCTGCGACCCGAAGAGTTCTGGCGCTTACCCCGACGATTCACAGCCCAATCTCATGTTCTTTAAGCCTCAGACGAGGAAACCAGACCGCGGTCATGATCCTGACAATTTGAAAAACCCGATGGGAAGGATTGACAGAAGAGGAAATTGAAGCCGTCGAGGCGGAGTGGCGTCTCAAAAGAGCTGCGGAAGCAAATGAGAACATCTACGACACTCTCTTGTGGAAATCCGCCAGCCCGAGAGCTGTGGTCGCAAGGAAGCTCAACCCAAGAGCACCATCGCCGCCCAGTTGCCCCGGAGATGATGCGTGGATTGATCCTACCCTCGGTCTGGGACTGCCGGACTCGTTCGGCAAGAACTTCCATCCCAACTAATTCGGTCATCTAGTCATGGCGTCCTTTGCAGTTGAAACCATGATCCAGCAACGTGCCAGAGTTCTCGGTGTCGACAATCCCATGTGCGCTGTCCAATATGAGTTCAAGTGCTGGCAGAACGAGGGTCGCAAGGGATACGCCAACGCCGATCTCCTGGACGAGAACTAAAAAGACTTTTGTAACAATTACGTCAAGAAGCCAGATAACGAGGTCGGCTGGAAAGCTGAGAAGACTTACAACGAGAGAACGCCCGAGGAGCACAGTTTTGTGCTCGATTTGTACGACGCAACAGAGTACAACAAAGATGAATGTTTGGACTCCTTCAAGCGCATCATCCACGGCTGTGACGGCGACGCAGCAAAAAAAATCCCATGAACTGGAAATTTGTGGGCAAGTACGTCCGCGGGGCTTATACATATGAGCTCAATATCAAGAGAGATGACCGTCCGTGGCCACCACCTAAAGAACCGTATGGTACATGTGGCTCTGTGGACAACTGGATTTTGTTCTTCCCAACATGGTCCAGCTTTGTGATTCACGGCGCGGGCTAGGCGGGACACGATTGGGGCCAACAGACATTGCTGGATAATGCAAAGAAGTGTCTGGGTCTCGGTGTCACAATGTGGCGGTTCGACTATTTCGATAAGCCCGACGAGAATGGAATGGAGTGGGAGTCCGAGTTTAACACACCCATTGTTGTTAAAGGGCGATGGTTTGACAACGAGAAGGTTGTCAAATGGGGCGGCGAAAAGACACGATCTATCAATAAAGGCGAAAATAAGGGTTGTGGTTTCTTTTAGACTTGGAGGGGGGGACTCTTCCCCTTCGTTCGTGATTATTGCCCGAGGTCGATTATGGTCGGATTTTTGCGAGGGCAGCGGATCGTCCGCCGCCAACATTCAATACCCCAAATGGCACGCTGAAACCCAAGTGGCTTCTGTTCCAAACGCCCCATCTCAGTCTGATTGATACCGTAATTCTTTCCGGTCAAGTTGTCCGTCCACTTGGGAATATCGGGCTCTTCAATCCACGTAGTAGGATGACGAAGGGGCTTTGTGTCAATGTCGCCATACTGTCAATGGTTATTCTCTGGTAGCAAAAGCCCATAACACAATTATAGCACTTACTAATCCCACCAAACCATTTACAAACAATGATTCGAAATATGTCAACCTTTTGCACAGAAGAAAAAGGTTGCATGAAGTGACCGACAAAATTGTTTTCATATTTATCTACCAATGCAGGAACACCTTCATCCCAAAAGAAATATGCCATAGGATTAGAGCCTGCTGGTGGCGCGATTGACCCCTCAAACCGTTCCTGCATACAAGAAACAATATTCTCTTTCGTACCATTCAACTGGGCTCCATTGCATTTCTGCTGGATGAAAAGAGGAAATGGTAGAGAAAGATGTATCAATCGGAATGTGATCGAATTACGCGTGACGCCAATTCTACTGCTTCAATAACCGTTCTGGGAACCGGTCGTTCGTGCATTGCGGTGGGATGTACCAAGCTATCACATGCAGTCAGCAGAGTCGAGAAATGTTGGCTGAAGCTCTATGGTGAGTTGAAAGCGGATCTCACCTTCCCCCTCGCCCCTGAAAGTAGAATTATGTAATAATTCCAATTGCATGTCACCATTCCAACGAGCCCTCAGGCACCATAGTACTTGTCGGCCATTTTTCTATGGTCCCGACGTAATGTCTCTGGTTCAAGGTCTTCAAATGCCATACTCCAAATGGCCTGAGCTTCGTTTATGGCGGTAGCCCGAGCGGAATCTAGGCCTGAATATTCTTGAGCGTCCATGGCCTTTAATTGTGCAGAAATGATTTCACTCACCAATATGCTGAGCCATCACTGGATACAATGCGTATCGAGTGAGCCCCTCCTCTATAGCTCGGTCATTTAGCATCAAGTCAATTTGACCCTGACCTTTACTTCTCAGGAATTGCACAAGTGGTAGTACTTGCTCGCGTGGAAATATCATAATTTGGGAGCAGCAGCCAAACGGCTCGTCGGCCACTCCGTGTGATGGTGGCCAAAGTGATGCCTTGCCACTTTGGAAAAAGAGAACCACATAGGACGGGATCAGAATTACCAGCAGCACGAACAGCGATCCCGAATTGAGAAACGAGTTCGCAGCTTTCCACCGCCGGCGCGCAAATATAATGGGCGGTGTGATAGCCAACCATATGCCCAAAATTATCCAATACTCATTATTGCCACCAATGCGTCTGCTTGACCAGCCTGTGGATCGTTCCTGATTGAACATCCGCAGGTACAACCACGGCTGGTTAGATTTGTAGGAGGCAGAGATATGGCGCAGTCCTGACAGGAGATGGACAAGCCAGCCATCAGCAAGCATAATATCATCCTCGAGTATGCCTACATATGGAGTCTCCATCTTCTGACATTCCTCGAGGGCGTATGTGTAGTCAAACACGCCTTTTTTGGCAAAATCACGCTCTTTCTCGAGTTCTTGGAGACGATCGCCCTCTGCTTTTGACACATTGTAGGTGTACATGTTGTCGACGGCTCGAGATACCCAACTCTGATGCCAAGTTGGGTGCTCGTTAGGGTCGGTGTGAGCGATGAAGACGTTCAAATATAGATCGTCTCGCTCTTCCGGAAGCAACCCGCCCAGAGCACTAGCGACTGTGGTCTAGATTGTGCAAGAATCTAAGTTACAAATAAAAAATACTGCTGAAACCTGGAAGTGGGACTAACCTCAACATACTGAGTGTATCGCCTCCGGACGGAAGGAATCGTTACACAAAGGCTCCGATTTGACACCTGCTCATTTGGTGCCAAGCGAGCGGTGGAATTAGTGATTTTTTCGACGAATTTTTGGGCCTCGACTTTGCGATATTGCGAATATTTCTGCTCGTACGCGCGAGTCTTGTCGAAGAACCTGCTCCCCGGGTCGCGGTAGAAATGCGTTCGTGCGTACCAAGTAGTGCACCCAATCAAAAAAAGGCCGACGAACACTTTGCAAAACAGGGGACGGAATTCTCGTAGAATATATGGCAGACGAATCATGTTTATGTGCTCACGAAGTGTCCCCAAGGCTTTTCATCTGGGGTTGTAGCAGAGATGTATGGCGTCAGTAGCGTCAACGAAATGTGCTGTTTTAACGCACTGATTGGACTGGGTAGTGGGTTTCCAAAACGGACACGTGATCAGAAGTGAGGCGTTGTCCGCCCGTAATTCAATCTGCCAGGCATCTCGAAACTGTACCTCCTCACTCTCCCTCGATTCCTACATGCTCAAACAGAGCGCACTTATAGACTCAATTAATCCTACTATGCGACGAAAGAAGAATGAACCCACGCCCCCCTCACCAGCAGCCGTCTTGTGTCTCACCAGGGTCTGTATGCTTTTTATCTAATTGGATACGTACAGACCCTGGTTAACATGACTCCACAAGCTTTAACACGCTCAAGGAGATACGGAGTAGTTCGCCGGGTAAGATAGCCTAGCAGGGTGTGGACCGCATTATCAAGCGACGGACCGGCCAATTCTAACAAACCAGAGCCCGCCAAACCATTAAGAGGCCCACCTAGCGGGCTCTGATTCGTTAGATTTGGCCGGTCCGTTGCCTGATAATCTGGTCCACACTCTGCTAGGCTATCTTATATCCACTTCTGTAAGCAAGCGCAGTAACGGCAATCCCCGAATCTCTTCCAGTGTGACCGGCAGCCATTGCAAACAACCGTGCTTGTATAACTTGCATTAGCGCTCGTTCTGTGATCATCGCATACATAGTTTCTCTTCTAACCATGACCGTGTACCTCGTATTCCCACGCCGATTGGCGCTTTGAAAAAAAAAAATTGCAACACAAGCTCTAGATAAAAGGGTGAGGCTACGTCTGGCAGCTGCATCACCGCCGTTGGAGTCGTGTTAGATCAGTTGCATGAATGAATAGCGCTGCATCGCACTTACACATCAGGGGAGTTGGTAATCTCTTCAAACGCCTGGAGTATGTCAAAGCCCATTGCCACCAACGGCTCGTCTGCGTCATCCACGGCCTGCGAAACAAGTCAGAATCACCGTGTTCCTATGAAAAGAGTGTGGTGCGACTTACCCAGCTCAACACGACCTTGGAAGCTTTGTGGCTCTTGCTTTGTCGAACGCCCATCAGAGCCAGCCCTTGCAAAACCAGCCTTGCTTGAGGCGTGGATAGCACAATGGGCGCAATTATGCCGCCGATGTCTCCACGGTCCGATAAAAGAGCAGGTATATATGTAGCCAGGGGGCTGGCTTGGCAGCAAATGATGACGGTCCCAATTAGATTGCCAGACGGATCCTTGGCTCTTACAATCCCACACGTCTTGTTCTCTGAGAGGGCGTACGTGTACAGTTCGTGGACTTCCGGGTTGGCATTTGCACGAACATGGTGCAACACGCCGTCCGCATTTTCCAGACCATGAATCAAATCAAAACTCAAGTCAGCTCTTTGGATGCTTTGAAGAAGTCCTTCAGGGGCTATCCAATTAGGGAGGTCGTTGATGATCATGTTCGTCAGGCGACGGGGAAACTGTGTGTCCCATCCGCTGTTTCTGAACCATTCTTTTACGGTGCTGACCTCGATATCCAGAGGTATGCCTAGGAAAATTCCAGGGAAAGACATTCCAACTCGCACCTTCTTGAGACCTGTTTGCTTTCCAATGCTCTTCAGGGCTCGTTTATGAAGTGATGGTCCAATAGAGACATTTCGTTTACCAGGCTCGACAAGCAACGCTCCAATGATGCCAACACCACCAATGAAGTAGGTGGCTACAAAACCGTAAAGGGCTCCTGTGCTGCTGTTTCTCACGACAAAGTGAGTTTCGTTAATATTTTGGTTATGAAGCTCGAAAGAAGCCGCGCTTGTTGACTTGAGAAAATGAAGATCTGGCGCACTGGCTCTATGAACTCCCTTGAGCAAGTCATCCAGACCCGCGCAGTCTCTGCTTCGGTCGTACTCTTCCACGAGCCAGTGTTGTCTCGACTTGAGTACCTTTTTGCTCTTGCGCAGCGTTCCGGGCATGCTGCCTGTAGGGCTAATCTCACCCACCAACACCCGAAGCAATGCAGACATGGCGTTCTCTGTGAAGTCAAACGTGCAAATGTAGGTGCCGATAGACTTGTCCATGGCAAAGTCGTATGGAGAGCTCACAGCGACCACGATGAGCTGTTTTTTGTTTCCCCTGCTTCGATGCATAGAGCACATCATGTCCACATGCTTAGTGAAGCCTGCTTGGTACATGTTTCGATTGGCATCTGCTGTGACGATGATGGTGCATGAAGCCCTGTTAATGAGATTTTCGTGGACTGTTAATTCCGTCAGCGGAATGTCACAAAGGGGGGGAGGTCGAAGCATTGGTTTCATCTCACCTGGTCTTACGCCATTCGCCGTGTAACTCGTGTGGAGAAGCTTCTCGTTGCGGTATCTAGCAAGGTTTTTTCCAAATTCGCGAAAGACGCCCTCACCACTCATGATGGCACTCCTCTGGCGTTCTTTGTGCGCCCAGTCATCATAAGTTGTGGGAGCTCGTGGCCAATTTTTTTTAGATCCCAGTAGGCTTTTGGTCATCGCAGAGGCGGGAAGGGCCTTGACCAGGGGCGTGAGTAATAGGAGCTCTTCTCCAGGGTGCATGGAGTTCGACAGAGGTAGTAGTTTCTCTTTGTCGCGGAATACAGTGATGGATTCGTCATAAGCGTGCCGGGAGAGAGAAAGATGTGATGGGTGAATTTGAGACAAAAGGGAGATGCCTGGCGGGTTGAGAGCATTCGCCCAGGATGTGCAAGTGGATTTGAGATGTAGCATGCGTCTTATTGAAGTGAAGATTCTTTCTTTCGTGATGATCCCGTTGTCATAGCCCAGCTTCAGGCCCTTGATAGCTTCGAGCTGAACATCGTAGGCACGGCAAAGGAGGACCAGGTCGCAACCAGCTTCGACTGCCATGACCACTCCGTTTTGAACGCCCAGGTCGTGACTGAGCGCTCCCATTTCCAAACATTCTGAAATGGCAACCCCCTTGAAGCCAAGCTCATTGCGGAGTAAATCGTCCACGACCTGGTCTGAGAGACAAGCGTGGCTAACGTTCATGGATGGGTTTGAGATACTACAGCCACCGACTAACATGGCTCCCAGCTTTCCAGACGCAATTGCATTCCGGAAGGGAACAAGGGCGCTTAGACTCAGTTCTTCCAGAGTTTGTGTGATGATTGGGACGTCGAGGTTGGAACCTTGGAAATCCAGATTCCCGTACGATGGGAAATGCTTCCCGGCAGCGGCCATTCCAGCATCTCGGACACCGCTGAGAGCGGCAAGACCGTATTGAGAGGCTTCCAGAGGGTCGTCTCCAGTGGCACGAACACCAAGTGGTTGATACCTTGCATTGTTGAGAACATCCAGAACGGGGCCGAGCATCAAATTCACACCACACGCCGAGATCTCCGTTGCTGTCGCTTTCGAGATCTCGTAAGCCAACTCGATTCGCCCAGTGGCTGCAACGCCCATAGCGCTTGGGAACTGGCAGACATAGTCCTCGTCGAAAAGGCTGTTGACGCCGCCATTTTCCTGATCTACAGCAATGAGCAGTGGGTGGGGATGGCCGGAATTCTTGGCGATGGTCTGTAATTCTTGGACAAGTTTGGCCGTTTGTTGAGCAGCTAGTTGACCAAAGTCAGCACATCTCCCTTGATCTGCGTCCCCCCCCTTACTTTCATCCTCTCCCCCAAAGTCAGAGCTGAACAAGACCACACAGCATGATAGATTTCGTAGGTGAGCTGACGTCCTTTCAAGGAGACAGTCCAACTTTTCGGTTGAACACTGGTATACACGAACATTTCAAGTTCTTGGCTGTGAGAATGATGGATCCCAGGTGATGGTCCTCGATAAGACTCTTGATCTGGGGAGTTACTTCAGTGCCATCCCAACCCATGATCAGCATCTGGCCAATCGCCCTGTTACAACACAAGCAGAAGCCTCTACGTCAGCGTCTGTTCCTCGCGGACTTCTCAAGCATTCGCCCCAAATGTCAAGAATAAAATACGGTTGCAATTCACCAACAAGGAGAAAACATACCAATCGAGGTTGTGCCATAGTGGGTCCAAGTCGCCCGCCTCAGAGCTCGCGTTGGAGTTTGAGTTGGCAGCCATTTTGGATCGGACAAGGACGGCGACTTGTCCAGTTTGCTGCACTCATAGTAGCCGATGGGCCTGCGATGTGGTCGGCGGCAGCTGAGGCTAAAAGTAGACCTCCGCGATGCCGTGGATGACCTGGATGAGGTGGATGAGGGAGAGACCAGTGTGTGGTTTGAAGGGCCTGTCTGACAGCTGAACGATGGGATGGGACTCGAACCGGATTGGACGGGCAGGATAATAGCAAACAGGTCAGACAGCTGCCAACACTTGATTTATCAGTGATTTATTACATTAGAGAAAGGTCCAGCATCGAAGGCTAGCAACTGGTGTGCTCGCTGAGTCGCTGCCAACAACCAGTGACCACTACCCTTGTGTCTCAAGGCTGTACATTGCAAGGTAGCAAGTGAACGTTACATGGGTGGCATGTTTCGTAACGATCAGAAAGATGCTGAGCATGGCACGGGGTGAGCTCCAACGAACCGCACCCCTCCCTGTGCTCCCACCCTGGCACCCTTTCACCTTTCACCCTTTCACCTTTCACCCTTTCACCCTTCCACCCTTGCCCATTTGTAGGAGTCCACGGAGCAGACAAACATGGTCGCAACGATGCCATCGGGACCATATGGAGCATCCGGAGTATCCGGAGCATCCAAACGCTCGTACGGAGTGACACATGATCGCATATATCTATCTGAGCTTCTCCTGCCCTCGTCCCTTTGACTGGCCTTGGCTGGAGCTATACATCTTTCGTCACGGGTTTTCCGCCATCTGCACGATGCCCATTGCGCTCTCACCCCCGAAGCGCCCTCGGCCTAAAAACGGTCTCACCAAGTTCACCAACTGCCGCCTCGTGAGGGGCGATGCTCTGGTCACCCAAGACCTCTGGGTCAGCTCAATCACGGGCAAAATTATCAACAGCCAGGCTGCTTTTTTTGACGAGCTCAATCTTCCGGATGAGACCATCGACCTCGGCGGGCGGATTGTTTCGCCCGGCCTGATCGAATGTCAGCTCAACGGCGCATTCGGGTTCAATTTCTCGACCCTGCTCGACGACATGTCCCAATATGGCAAAAAGGTCAACGAGGTGAACAGATTACTCGTGCAAACCGGCGTAACATCATACCTCCCCACAATCACCAGTCAACGACCCGAGCTGTACCAAAAGGCGAGGTTCCCTGATTTCCCGACTTACAGCTCTCTCTCGCTCGATGGCAACCCCCAATTGCTGACTGGAATTCCAGGCGCTTCCATTTCTAGGTCCATCGGGGCGAAACCGAGCTGCCCAAGACGGTGCCGAGTCGCTCGGCGCTCACTGCGAGGGCCCGTTCTTGAATCCTACGAAAAATGGAGTCCACAACGTCCATGTCCTGATCGAAGCTCAGAGCTTTGCCGACATCGAGGCATGCTACGGCGCCCACAACCTGCGCCCACGGCGCGAGGGCGAACCGATCCCCGTTAAATTGATCACAGCGGCACCGGAGCGCGGGCAAATGATGAGGCTGATTC
Source organism: Epichloe festucae Fl1 (assembly GCA_003814445.1). Lineage (NCBI taxonomy): Eukaryota > Fungi > Ascomycota > Sordariomycetes > Hypocreales > Clavicipitaceae > Epichloe > Epichloe festucae. The sequence goes on along the minus strand of CP031385.1, from coordinate 4,407,792 downwards.
CCGATCTGACGTCGCGGGGAATCGTCTACTCGATCGGTCATTCCGAAGCCACGTACGAGGAGGCGTCCGAGGCCGTCGGCCAGGGCGCGTCCATGATTACACACATGTTCAACGCCATGCGACCTCTGCATCATCGCAACCCCGGTATTTTCGGTGTGCTGGGCAAGGCCGAGAATTTGACCCGTCCCTATTTCGGCATCATCTCTGACGGCATCCACCTTCACCCTACCACGATCAAGATTGCCTTCAATGCGCATCCCGATGGCTTCATTCTTGTCACAGACGCGATGCACCTCGCTGGTTTGCCGGACGGGGCTTATCCGTGGACCAACGGCGAGCAGACGTGCAACATCGTCAAGAAGGGGTCGAAGCTGCTGTTGGAGAACTCGGACACTATTGCCGGAAGGTGAGTTCCAAGTCATTTATCCAGGTTCCTCCGTCGTCGTGCACCAACTCAATCAAACCACACGGGCCCCGTCAGCTGTAGTTATCCTGTGCAACGGTCGCACCATGCCCACTGCCCCGCACAGCTTCCAAGATCATTTACTCCGCCCATTATGAAGTATTTTTCCCTTTTGAAAGTGCAAAAAGTGCTATTAACAGCCTTATGTAGTTCCATCACACTAATTGAATGTGTCAACAACTTCCTGGAGTGGTCTGGCGCAACCATCCCCCAGGCGCTCAAGTCTGTGACCTCGACCCCTGCAGCCATGCTGGGTATTCAGCATGTCAAAGGAACCCTGGAGGCCGGGGCCGACGCCGACCTTGTCATCTTCTCTGACGAGGAGTCTGCTACTGGCTCTGGATCCAGGCAACTCGTGCTCGACGAAGTCTGGAAGTTTGGCGCCAGACTTTGTAGCACAGGCAACGCCGCGGCTTCCTCATGACGAAACAGGGGGATAGAATCTACCCAGTTTGATCAGGCATTCACGGTTTATGCAGCAAGGTGGGTTGACCTTTGCACAGTCACTCTGACGAGCATCGTCATGAAAACCTCGGGTAAGACTACTACTAGATTGAAGCTGTTGAGTCAATCGCGAAGACGTGGCGCACGTGCAATTGCTCATGTATATATTCTCCCAGACAGGACAGGGTTGGATCACTTCCGACGACGTGAGTTGGAGAAGCAGAGCGGGGAGCGGTAAATAGAATGGCGTCTCCGCTTGTCCTCATCAACTCGATGCGAGCTTTCCTTCTTCGCCTTCAAGTGAGATGTTTCTATTCAAAAATCGTGTCCCAGAGCCAGAAGGAAGCTCATGTGCTAGTACTCCCTCCGTACAGGCCGAGTCGCGCTCTTTCGATTCATCCAAGTCATGTCTTGTGCTGAAGGAAGGTTTGTGCGACGCTGCCGACCGGGACCAGGTGCCAGGTGCCAGGTGCCAGGTGCCAGGTTTTATTGGTAAGCTCTCAGTGGACTAAGCTGGCCTGTCAAGATGAGAACGAATACTGGGTTACGCTGATTGCGTAAGCGCGTTGGCATGAGCGTTGCTATTCGGAGCTGTGTTTTCTTGCTACTCAGCGCTGTACCCACATAAGGATTTAGCCTAGCCGCATTTGTTTAGCCGGCTTGATTGCCACACCCTCCCGTAGAAAACATATGTAATGTTATGGAATCTAACCCTGCACTCTAAATTACATTATAATAATAGTAGATTTTTTAATTAAACACGCTTATAATTATAACTATATAGCTCACGTAGCCTACATATATAATTATAATTATAGCTATAGTCTAATATAGCCTATGTAGCCCTTTATTAGACTATAGTAATAATTATACTTATATACGCAGGCTACGCAGGCTACATAGTTGCGATTATGGCTACGTGGTCGCGATCGCGGCAATACAGGCAGGTAGGGGCGATATTTTTGTTGCCAGGGAGTGCCCTATAAATTTGGTAGCGGGGCGTGGGATGTGGGATGTGGCCCCTATCACGCAGTGGGTACAGCGCGCCGAGTAGCAAGAAAACACAGCTCCGAATAGCAACGCTCCGTTGGCATGTGCAGTATTTTTTTTTTCATGGTGTACACTAGGGAGTACACCCCCTGAATTACAAATCTACATAACAGGGGGGAATTAAGCCAGTTAGCTATCAGGAAGGAAATAAGGAGACAGGGACTAGGATTAAAAGGTTCCTTTTATTACTAGTCACCTGTATAGAAACGGATGCATTCTTGTCAAGGTAGGGGTTAGTGTAAATAATAGAAAACGTTTGATTTAATTAATTAAAGGTGCAAATAGTACCTAACTTTTATACCTTAAAGGTATATAGTATAATATAGTAATAACTAGTATAAGGAAGTATATTTAATATATTATATTTACTAATATTTAATCTTATATTTTATCCTTATTAATATATATTACCCTTATATAACTTAAGCTTTAAGAGTGCTTTTCTTAATATACTTTCTTTAGCTAAGATATTTATTAAAGCTAGAGTTTATAAGCATAAGAAAAAATTATAATAATTTCTTAGTATTATAATTATATAGGGATTTTCTATAAGCTAATTTAGTAATAAAATTCCTTATATATTTACCTTAATAAAGGCTTTATAAAGCTATTAATAAGTATTTTAAAGGTTTTAAACTAATTTATCTTAATATTACCTAGGGTATATTACTCTTAAATCTATATTTAATTTATATTAAAATACTTTAGATTAGTTTAAAGCTTTTTTTTCTTATATTTTATAATATAAATCACTTACTTATTATTATACTAAATAATTAATAGTAAAAAGACTTATATACTAATATTATAAAGTAATTTACCTAGAGATATAGACTTTTTTATATTATAGTTTAATATAAAAAGCTTTACTTTTATACTTAAGGTTACTATATAATATTACTTTTTAGATTTCTAATTAATTATAATACTATATATAATAAAGATATAGCTTTATATTAATTTCTAAGTATTAGAATTATTACTAAAAAAGGTATTAGTACTAGAGAATAATATATTAAAGCTATTTATACCTAAGTATTATAAGTATAGCTTCCTTATATTTTAAGTATATATTAGAGTAGCCTTTATAAGCTTAATATACTTTATTAATAAGTTTATTATAAAGAAAGTAAGCTTTAAAGCTATAAAGGCTATATCTAGTTTTTTAATAATATATAAATAAACTAAAAAGCTAATAATTACTTTTTAGTAATTAATCTCTTTATTAGTAACCTTACTATTATTTAGAATAATTATAGCTATTATAAGAGATATTATAATTAAGCTTTTTTAATTATTATTAAGAATATTAGAAATAAACTTTTAAGTAATCTTTTAAATATATAACTCCTATAATAACTATATCTCTTTAGTATTATAATTCCTAATAATTTTAATACCTAGGAATTACTTTAAATTACCTTAGTTTTTAATATTTAGACTATTTATTAATTACCTATATAGCTCTTTAAATTTTACTTTAAATCTATTTAAAAACATTACTATAGTATTATTTATATAGAAAAATAAAATAAATTTACCTTTTATAAAGATATATAGGTTTTCCTTTTCTTAAATAAAGCTTAGGTTTAGTAAGAACTTTATTAAGTATAAAAACTATTATTAAAAAGCTTTCTATAGCCTATATAATACTCTTATTATTTTCTAGAGATAACCTTATATATTTATACCCTTTAGTAACTTATAGAAAATAAGTTCTTTAAGTTTTATATATAAGAAAGTATTTTAAATGTTATATTAATATATATTAAGATTATTAATATAGTAAATAGTAAGTAATATATATAAAGATTAAGAAGTAAGTATTATAATATAGTTATTAAGGTTATTCTTTAGTTATTAGTTACCTTATATAACTATTTAAGCCTTAAACTTTATAACTATACTTTTTTTATTAGTTTTATACTTAAAAACTTATTTAAGGTTAATAATTTCCTTATAATTAAATAATTTATCTAGTATATTTTCCTAGTAATTTAAGAATAAAAGCTTTAAAAACTCCTTTATAATTACTTTTTTCTAGTAATTATAATATATAAAGGTTATTACCTAATAATAATAAGTAAGTTCTAAAGGTATATTTTTAATATAAAAACTATATTAAGTGCTTTATAATACTATTAAAAAAGTAAAAAAAAACTATACTTACTTAGCTTTTCTTATTTCTTTTCTTTAGTATTTTCTAGTTATAATATTATTTAAATTAATACTATTATCCTAGTAATAAAAGTTTTTTATTACCTTATTACCTTTATTAGTAATTTTACTAGTTTTTATAGTAGTATTTATATATTTAGTTATTACTTAATAGATAAATTTATTAATCTTATAAAATAGTATACTATTACCTTATACTTAAAGCTTTAAGTTCTTTATAATAACTAGTGCTTTCTAAGAGAAATTAAAAGGGGTTAAAAGTATACTAAAAAGGTTCTCTTTAGTTCTTATTATATAAGAAAGTATTTTTACTTTAAATTACTTATTTTTCTAGCTTATAGCTAATAGTAAAAAGATAGGATTATTTTCTTTAAGTTTTATTTTAATAAGATCTTAACTAATCTCTTTATTAAGGTTTTTAGCTTTAAGCTTTTTAAGTAACTTAATTATTAATATATTTTCTTATTAAGCTAATTCTAGCTTTTTTTTAGTTTAAAGAAAGAGTTTTTATTAAACTAAATATATACTAATATAATAACCTTATAATTATAAAGTAAAGGCACTTAGATAATATACTAGGACTTACCTTTATAACTAATAAGATATCTAATATAAGCTTTTTACTTTAACTATAGTATTATATTATATAATTTAATATACTTTAAAGCCTTTATTATTATTAGGAATACCTTATATTTATAAGCTTATAAATCTATAATTAAGGGGTTTTAAACCTTTAATATTTATAAATAAGCTAGTATAGTTTTTTATACTTAATTTTACTAGAGTTTATAAGATATAGCTTATTTCTTATAATACTTAAAAAGTATTTCATTTAGTAAATAAACTACTATATTAAAGACTTTATTATTAAGTTTTAATAGAAAGTATACCTTAAGACTTAATATATAAGCCTTTTACTTAATTACTCTCTTAGATCTCTTTACCTTATTATTTTAACTAAGTATTAAAGAAGCTAAATTATAAACTATAATACTAGTAAAAGCTATTTTATCCCTTATATTATTTATAAATAAAGCCTTTTTAATATTACTATATAAAAAGTATAGCTAAACTGTTGCTTCCTCCGGACCCTTAGACAATAGTTAGTCTAGCTGTGGCCAAAGTGTAGGTTTACTAAAGGGATGCACGCAATGCAATTAGCTACATTATAAATAACCTTATATTACTTATAGTAACTTTACACTACTACCTTACCTTTCCCCCTTTTTACTTACTTTCTCTCCTAGCTAGATTTCTCTCCTTTTCTCTTTTCTTAGCTATTATTATTAACTTTATTACTATTATTAAATTTAACCCTTTTACACTAGTATAACATTCCTTAGTGTAACTAATACTAATTAGTAGTTAACTATAACTATAGATAAGCTAGGTATTATAAGAAAAGATATTTCTAGAAATAATATAGCCTTTTATCTCTTAAGCTAATATTATATAAGCTATTTAGGTAAAGAGGTATAACTATAAAGTGTGCTAAAGGAAAATAGACTAGAATCCTAGTTATAGGCTTATTAGACTTCTAAGGGATTAATCTATTAACTCTTAGACCTTTAGGATATTAAGTTAATTATTAATCTTATTATCTATTATAAGAAAACTAACTAAATAACTAAATCTATTGCTATAAGGCATTTTATTTAAACCTAACATTAATCTAACCCTTAGCTAAGCTAGCTAACATCTATAACTTCCCTCTTTTATAACCCTCTCTTTACCTATTATTCTCTCTTCACTTATACATCACGTAATATCACTGTCTTTGCTCCCTAATAGTCCTAAATACCCTCTCCTAATAATAAGATGCCCTAAGGTGTTAAAAGACTATTAAGGGACAAGCTACTATAGTAACTATAGCCTTACACTCTAGTGCTTATAAAGGATTAGGAAGAACTTATCTAACTAGACCCTTAGACTACTATATAGTATAAACTTAATAATTAGATTATAAGGTTTATTTACACTAATAAGCATTAAGGTTAGTAAGGTAAAGACCTTTAGGAATACTTTAAAGAGGACTTTAAAGGTTAGTTAAGGGATACCTTTAGATAAGCCTTTAATAAGATTATATAGGAGCTTTAAAGCTCCCTATAAGAAGGTAGTGTGTATATTACCTAAGGTTAAGGTCTTTTAACTACGGCTGCCTTATAATAAGTAATTTAAGAAAAGAGAAAATTACTATAGCCTAAGACTAAAGACCCTAAAGACCCTAAGGACTAAGCTAAAGCGTTAATTAGAGAGATTGTAACTAAAGTGTTAGTTAGAAAGATTGTGGCTAATGTTATAATTAGAGAGATTATAGCTAATGCTTTAACTAAAGCTTTAATTAAAGAGATTATTACTAAGGGGATACTAATTAAAGTATTCTCCGCAGAGAAAGAGATCTAATAAGCCACTAAACGCGAGGATTATTAAGACCTTAAGGATTAATGACAAGTATCTAAACCTAAGGATTGTTAAGGGTAACCACGTAAGGATCGTTAAGGGTAACTACACGAAGATTGTTAAGACCTCACAGATCCGATGCCTACAAATCCAATGCCCCTAAGCGATGTTAAATAACGCTTTAAAACAGAAAGCCGCGAGGGGAATAACATATCGCGAACGCACACATTACGAGGGACCACATCGCGTACGCATGTAGGCTTGTTCTCACCTATCACGGTTGATTTAGACTGTTAGCATTAAGGAGGCACAAGACCCTCGAGACCTCGAGACCTTCATTGAGGCATAAGACCCTTAAGACCTTCATTAAGGCACAAGACCCTTGAGACCTCTATTGACTTAAACGAAGCCATAATTCGGGTTAAAGGCTAGGTGACAAGACTAACTAACCGGATAACAAGACTTACTGACTAGAAGAACTAATGACTAAGCTAATAAGAGGCTTGTATTTATTATTAGTATTTACTTGTGTTTATTTTGATTTTTATTGCGTTTTTAAGCCCCTTTAAACTTGCAGATTGATTTAACCTGTGAGGTTAGATTTAACCTATAAGGTTAGGCAAAAGGGAGAATTAACTAGACTAGATTAAAGTGACTAGGTTAATTAGAATAACTAAGGCCATAATAGCTAATTAAAGCCATGGATTCCTATAAAGGGATTTACTTATATATACTTTCCTTTAATTTAATTTTTATTGCGTTTTTAGGCTCCTTTAGCTATAAAGAAAAGAAAGATAACTAGTATTACTTCCTCTAGACCCTTAGATAATAGTTAGTCTAGCTATAGCTAAAGTGTAAGTTTACTAAAGGGATACACGTAATATAATTAGCTATATTATAAATAACCTTATATAGCTTATAGTAGCTTTACACTATTACCTTACTTTTCTCTCTTTTTACTTACCTTCTTTTCTAGCTAGATTTCTCTTTTTCTCTCTTTTCTTAGCTATTATTATTAACTTTATTACTATTATTAAATTTAACCCTTTCGCACTAGTGTAACGTTCCTTAGTGTAACTAACATAAACCTTAAATTAAGTATATAAGAATACTATTATTATATAAAAGCTATTATAAATTTTATTTTTAGTCTTAAATAAGTAAAAGAAATATATTAAAATTATAAGGAATATATATATATAATATACACTAGTTAGCTATGTATATAGCTAATCCTAGTACTCCTGCTGCTTTATTAAAGGGGAAAACCCTTAAATAGGAAGAAAAACCCCCTTATATCTATGTTTAGGTTAGCGCTAGTCTTACTATAGGCTTACATTACTTAGTAAGTAATTATCTATAGGTATTTATTACTAGCTAGCACTAGCCTTATTCTATAAGAAAAGAAAGATAAAGGAAAGAATTACTAAAATAAGAGTAATTAACCCTCTCTTAGTGTAAATCTAGTCTTATATTATACTTATTCTAGGCCTATTTACTTTATTTTATAGTATAGTAAATTCTAGTTTAGGTTAATTATTTACTTCTTTTTTACTTTCTTACTAACACTTCTAGTGCCTTACTTTTTAGCTAATTCTAACCTATTTCTAGTTTATAAGTATTATAAAGTTTAAGCACTTAGTTTTATTTATATACTATTAGGGAAGGGTAGTTTTAACCTAGGCTTTACCTAATACTAGGTCTTATTTATATTAGGGTTATTTATAAATAACCTTTACTATATATTATTTTTAAGCCTTAATTTAGATTTAGTCCTTTCCCTTTTCTAATAAGTATAAGAGAGATCTTTCCCCCTATAAGGGTTTAACCTTTTTTTCTCTTTTTATATTAAACTTACTATAGGTTTTTTTCTTTTATTTAAACTATTTAAGGCTATCCTAGGCTAGATTTCGGTTAGTTACTAATATTTACTATACTATATTATAAAGAATAATATATTATTATAAATATATTAGCTAAACTTATAAGTACCCTTAGTTTTAATATATTCCTAGTCCTAATTTACTTAGGAAACTATAACTTCTAACTAGTTCCCTAGAAAGTCCTTAACTAAGAAGTAGTTAAACTAGGTTATTAAAAAGGGAATAAAGGTATAACTCTTTTACCCTTATTTTATATTTACTCTAGCTTTAATCTAAGGTAATTAAGTAAATTATAGGTAAGTTAGTATATTTTATATAAAACTTAATTAATTAAGTATTCTAGGCACTAGTATTATAATATCTCTAGTATAAGCTACTCTAGTTTAGTCCTAGCTTAGAGGTAATGCTAACTTATATAGAAGTAATTACTAATACTTACTTTAATTATTAGGTTTAAAATTACTAGTATTATAAGGTAATATTTACCTCTATTTTAGGTTTAATCTAAGGCTAATTTAATCCTAGGTAAATCTTACTAGATATTAGACTAAGCACTAGTAATTAGTTAAAACCTAGGTAGCTATTATTAATAAGGGTAATATAAGTACTATTATAGTAAGTTAGTGTTAAGCTTAGTCTAGGTCTAACTATTATTAAACTAGGTCCTAGATAATTACTATAATTATATTAAAAAACTTTATACTAGGAACTAGTTTATAAAGAAAAGAAATACTATAGTAATAGGTTTAGACTAAGCTAATTTTATATCTAGTAACTAGTATAATAAGGTAGTTTTCTAGCTAAAGTGCCTTAATACTTATACTATAAAGATAAACTATCTCTTAGTTACTACTTTCCTTATAAATAAGTAAGCTAAAATTATAAAAGGTAAAATCCTTATCCTAGAGAAAAAGTAAGTAATAATTAGGATTTATTTTAAAAAAAAAGGTAAGGGTAAGTGTTACGTGGCGGAGCTGAATGCAGGCGCATATAAGACTAGATTCAGACTCTAGATAGAAAGAATTAACCTTCTTTAGACATCTTACCTTATACCTAATAGTAGCTCTTATAGCAAACTTAGTATAACTTTATAATAGCAGTTCTATTAGCCCCTCTAATGGATTTGCCTTATATTATACTAAACCTATATATAATATTTAGTAGTAATTAGAGATTCTTTTATTACGCCCTTCTAGAAACCTAGAAACAAAAACCATATGTCTAAATCTAATTATTTATAACGTTAATTTATAGATATTTAGTCTAACTTCCTAGTTACTAAAAACAAACTATAACTTATTTACTAGTTTTAGGCTTTTAATAAAGTAAACCCTATATTTAAGTACTAAAAATAATAACTTATTAGAACTAAGGAATAAGAAGATTTAATTAAACTTATAAAATACAAATTTAATAATAGACTACTTAAAAGATATAAAAACCTAATATATTAAGAACCACCTATTCACTAGAATCTAATAGATTTATAAGCTATATATCTTGCGTAGAAGGAAGTTAAATTATGTATTTATAAAGCTAAATCTATAGGTTTTCTTAACAAATCTACTAGATTAGAAGGCAGTAAGGTATTAGAGGGATAATCTAAAGACATTAGCCCTACTTATAGCACTATAACCACTAGAACTAAGAATAGTATAGATAAGGATAAGAATAATAAAGGAAAGGGGATTAAAAACTATCCTAAAAATAATACCACTATTTAGCATACTAAACCCCCTAACTAGCTAATAGGGTTATATCTAGAGGACTTATAATTAGGACTCTTAGGGAACTTACTAGATTTAGAGAAATTTTATAACCTCTAGTTAGGATCCTTAGGGAACTTATAAGATCTAGGGGAATTTTACACTAAGATTAGTAAATCTAACACTATAAGGATTTTATAGGAGGCAATAAAGCAATATTAAGCTATTGAAATGTAGGGAGCTAGTTGCCAGCTGGCAACAGCTGTACAGGTGTAGCTTCTACGGTCGGGGACCAATAGAGCCACCACGTTAAAATATTCAACGCAACGCAACGGAAGGTTTCGGCAGTTATCAACTAATATAATTCAATCTAGATGACTTTTACGATATCTTATATACCAATAGAATTGATTTTAGTGATGTTGTACGGGCAATGCGGCTGTTGGATTGAGAGGCCTAGCTATCTAGCTAGATTGAAAAGATCTTCTTCCTCTCGTATACCCACCGACCGTATCGGTGGATCCGGACCGTCAGAGAGGTCTTAAGGGCCACTTTTGATTTTCCGCAAAATTCATTTGTATGTAAAATCCAAAAAATCGACTCACCACCATACAAACTAGTAACCCATATGCACCAAATTTTGGTCTAAAAAAATATTCCTGCATAAAATAAAAGCCCTGTCTTCTAGCTTCAATTTGCTATATGTAAGACTTTTGTACGACCTCTAGTTAAAGAGAAAATCGCTGTCAAAGATAGCTATAGGGTAACCTGCTTATGTCACCCTAGCTTACCTAATTACTAGTGGCGCTACAGTTGTGGCTGCGCTTGCAGCCACAACGCAATTGAATAATCCACAATTGACAATTGATTTAGATTAGTCATCCACACGGTCGGTCGCAGCTGTTAACAGCTGCGACGTAGCCATTGACGGCCACCTTCGCGACCGTTGACAGCTGCAGTGCAGCTGTCAGACTTGCAATGCAAGCTAGTAATAGAAAGGTCCTTTAACTAGAAAAGGGCTAAAAATAGGTCTTATTTTTAACATAAGCCACGTAAAAAGAGATAATAGCTAAAATAATAGTAGGAATAGACTAGCTAGTAATAAGACTAATAACTAAAATTAGAAGCTTATAAAGTGTAAATACCTTAGTAAGATTAACACTATTAGCGCAAAATACTACCTAGGGAATGTTATATTTACTAAATAACTAGGGTTAGTATAATAGCTACCTAGATGCTAAAGCAGGACTATTAGCATAACTAATATACCTATAGTACTAATAGTATTAGTAACTATAGTACCTATAGGATTTTATATAATAATAGGCGAATTTACACTAGATATAGCATTAAACTATGTATTCCCTAGGACTAGAATAGCACGTAACTTCCTAACCTAGAAAAAGAATAAATCTAGTGTTTAATTAAAATTAGGATAACTAATAGATAGAAAACGCGAAATAAAACACGGATTTAACATAGAAAATCACAGATATTAAATACTTTAAGCCTTATAATAAATTAGAAAAGGCTAGCAAAGACCTTATAATATATAATAGGAAGTAGACTATTTTCTATAATATTAAATTATAGGTCTAGGTAGTTAAGGATTACTTATATTATACTAACCCTAGTTAATAAGACATTATTTAAAAGAAAATCTAGACACTATTCTAAGGAGATATAATAATATAGTACTAATAATATCTTAATTTAGAAAAACAAAGTACTATATTTAGTAATATACTATTAGTCTTTAAGGTAGTTTAGAAGGAATTTAGTATTTAAGTCTAGGATATAATAGCGTAGCTTAATAAAGCAAAATACACTAAAGAAAATATTAAGAATAGCATATCTTTTTGTAATTTTATATTAAAAATTTTCTAGTATACTAGAGTAAATAGTAAAATAACGGATTATTAGCTTCTAGTATGCTTATATCTTAAACTTTATCTAGGATTACACTAGATATATCTAGTTCTAATAATAATAAATATAAGATTAGCTTATATTACTATAGTAAATAATAAAAGGTAAGATTTATATAATTACTTATAATGTAAAGATTAGTCTATAGTTAGAAAAGGTAAAGGGAAGCTAAAAGTTTATTTTAACACTAAGATATCTAGTAGTAACTTAAAAGAGAATAAGAATAAAGCTTAAGTAAATTAGAATAGACTATTAAATATATAATTTTAGCTAGGAAATTAATATTATAGATAGGATAATTAGAATATCTAAAGATCCTTAGGTTTTTTTTAACTAAAGCTATACTAGTAAAATATGTAAATTAAGGGATAAAACTAAAGACTATAGTAAAATAGACTATAGGAGAATAGAGGAGAGTGTCTAGGTTTTAGTTAGAATTAATAAGATAACCCCCTAGTTTAATATAATAAATAATAATCATAGGATCTAGGACTATTAGAGGCATTTAGCTAGTAGTAGTAGCCTAGGTAATTTTAATATTAGGAGAAACTATTTACTAGGGATAAGGAATATGCTTATATTATAGTATATAATAATAATTTTAATATATAATAATATAAGACCTATCTTTAGGAATATAGTTATTATATAGCTAAAGAAGGGAAGGTTAAAGAGAATAACTATATAGAAACCTAGGTATAGGACTTAAATTTTATTAAAACTTACTTTATAGAAAATATTAAAAAGAAGGTAAATAAAAACACTATAAGGATAGATTTAATAAAGCTAAACTAACTAGTTCTAGGATAAGTAATTAAGGCTATTATAAGACTATAAGAAGTTAAATATAATAGGAAGTAAGTAAATATATATTTAAAGATTAATATTAAGTTTAATAATAGGGGTAAGAGTTATTAGATTTACCTTAACTTAGAAATATTATTAATTTTAGTAAATAAGGCATAGCTCTAGCAAAATAAATTAAATGTAAAATAAGCGATATAGGAACCTAAGCCTATATCTAGAGTAAGGTCTTCCTTTTTTATAACTAAAAAAGCTATATTTAATTTTTATATTTTAGGGATAGCTTATAGAACTAAAATCACTAGATATTTTATAGTAATAGTAGATATAATGCTAAATCTAGGACTAAAACTATTACTAGGAATAAATTTCCTTTATAAGTATAAAGTAAAGCTTAATTTTATATGCCCTAGGGTGGTTTTTTAGTTAGTCTATAGTATAATAGTACTAGTAGAGATTTTTAGGCTAGCTACTAAAGTTCCTTATTAGAGGGTAGTTACTATATAAATAGTGTTAATTCCGCTAAAAGCGTTAGTATATATACTAGTTAGTTAGAAAGTAGCACAAAGAAATTAGGAAATAAGCGTGTATTATACATAGTTATGTTTAGAATATTTTCCTAATGCTTTGTTTAGTAATACTAGTTAAAGGCAAATAATTACCTATAACCTAACTAATAAAACCATTATAATTTATAAGCATAAAAAGGTTATATAGCTAATAGTAGCTAGCGAAGTTAATGCTAACTACGTAATTAATAACCCTTTTATATATTATACTTATTTTAGTAAAGATATTATAGAGAAGATAGAAGATAAGGATAAGGATAGTAATAAATCTAATAAGAAAAAGGATAAGCTTAACCTAAAGAAAGTTAATATAAGAGTGCTATTATATAGGATTTTATATCTAGAAGAGATTCTATATACTACTAATAAATTTAGAGTATAAATTACTAATATTAACTATAAAGCTATAAGTAAATTTATCTAGCTTTCTAATAAATATAATATCTATTAGGACAGAGGCATTATTCCTATACCTAAGGATAAGAAAATAAGGATTAATCTTATTAATAGGTAGTAATATTAAATAAAGCTAATTAGACCTTATAGATTAGGTAGCTAAGATATAAGTAAACTTAATAAAGTATATAATAAACTCTACCTAAAAGGGAAGATAATATACCTAGATAAGCTAGTAGCTATAGTATGTCTAGTGTTTATAGTCTAGTAAGAAACTAGTTAGGAAAGGAAAGGAAAAGTTATAATTAATATAAGACCACTTAATAACATAGTAATACTAGATATATACCCTTTACTAGACTAAAGTAATATTATAGATAATACCTATAGTAAAGAGGTTTATTCTTTATTTAATAGAATAGGATTTTTTCACTAGCTACTAGTTAGGAGAGACTACTAGGTATATATAGTGGTTATATTAAATTAAGGCCTTAAGGCATTAAATATAGCTTTAATAGGATATAAGAATTCCCTTACTTTTGCCTAATAATTTATAGATAAATTATTCTAAAAATACAAACATTTTATATAAGTATATATTAATAATATTATTATATTTTCAAATAGTATTAAGGAGCATTTAGTCTACCTTAATATTATACTTAAAATCCTTAAGGAAAATAGGATAATAATTGCTATAAAAAAGTCCTTTATTAGTTACCTAGCTATTTAACTACTTAGTTTTGTTATAAATAGTAATAGAATTATTAACACTAATAATAGACTTAAAGCCTTTTAAAAAATGATTTTTCTAAGTAATTTATTAAGTCTTAAAACTTTTATTAAAATAGCTAGTTTCCTCTATAATAGAATCCCGTGGTTTAATATATAAATCTAACTATTATAGGAATAAAAAACAGCGTTATTAAAGGAGTTTTATAATAAGGATAAGAAAATCACTAGTATCTTAAAGCTAGTATAAAAAAGATTAATATAATAAAAGACGTTTTTACTAACTAAGGAGGAGAAAAAGGCTTTTAAAGATATTAAAACATTCTTAAGTAAGAAACAGACCCTATAGTATTATAATTTAAAGAAGCTGCTTTTCCTTAGAATTAATGCCTATAAGGAAGGATTTAGTTTATATACATTCTAATTATAAAAAGAATAGGATAGTTAAAGCATTCCTAGAAGGGATATTAAGAGTAACTAAATATAGCTAATCCTATTTCTTTTAAGGGCAATATTAAGTATTAAGAAATAATATGGTTTAACTAAAGCAAAAGTAGCTATAATTATATAGAGTGTTAGGAAGCTCTGAAAAATGGTTTAATCTAATAATATAGTAGTTAATATATTAACTAACTATTCTCTAGTAAAAGGCATTATTAAATATACTTCCTTATTAATAATAGATTTAGATAAGGCTAATCTAAAATTAGCTAAGGTTACGAATTATCTATTATAATTTAACTTAAAAGTAACATATATACTAGGAGTGCTAAATATAATACTAGATACACTTTTAAAGTTACTAGTAAAGGTAACCTATAAGGAAGTAGCGTAAAAAAGTTAATATAATAAACTAGATATAAGCGCATATTTTACTACTAAGGAATATATTATAACTATAATAATTAATAATAACCTTAAGGCTAGAATTATCTAAGGGTATTAATCTAACTAAAAGTTTAGCTAAATTATTATAGCTATAAGAGTATACTAAGAGAGATAAGTAGTAAAGAATGCCTAGATTAAACTAAAAATTCCCCTATATAAATAGGATTTACATAAGGATAGTTTATTATACTATTATAGTAAAGATAGGTTTTTTTGCCTTTATATTCTAATAATAGAGGTTAAATCTATACTATAACTAGTTTATAATAAATAGTAATATTTTAGAATCACTAGGATAGTAATAAAGCTTTAATTAGTGTGTTTCCTATAAATAAGCTAATAAATTTGTAACTATATAGCTTATTATATAGTATATTAGGAGAATGTAATTAATCGCTTAAAACCACTAGAAGAGTTATAACCTTTGTAGTTAAAACTAATGCCTTTTTATATAATTTTACTTAATTTTATTATAGATATGCTAGAAGTATTAGCTATAAATATAATATAGCAAATAGAAGGATATATAATATATAATTCGTTATACCTAGTAAATTACCTATTTAGTAAAAGGACTCTTCTAATACTAAGGCACACTATATACCTAGTAAAAATCTAGGTAAAATTACTCCTTTATGCGCTATATATTACAAATTAGGGATTACTAAGGTAAATTATTAGCAATAGAGACCTAAAATTCATATCTAATATGTAAAAAGAGATATTTAGATATATAGGAGTTAAACTTCTTATAGGTATAGTATACTATCCCTAAATAAATAGAATAGTGAAAAGGAAAAATTAGATAGTAATAATTATAATCTAATATTATATAGTAATAGACCTAGATATAGTATAGATATTACTACTTCTAGCGCTATAGTATTAACTAAATAACACTATAGTAGTAAGCATAAGGCAGGCTCCTAATAAGCTATTATATAGATTTTGCTCTCTAAGTATTATTAACCTTCTTTCTCTAAATAACATAACTAACACTAGGGCTAGCGTAAATAATATAGTAGTATTACAAAAGCTATACTAGCATAAGGCTTAGCTAGTAATTATAATAGCCGCTACCCTTGCTAAGATCTAGTATAATAATTATTACAAACTAGTTAATATTAATATAAGAGATATAGTGTATCTATAATTACATAAGGGATATAAGTTACCTAGTAAGCCTAAGAAAAAATAGTTACTATAGAGAGTAAGGCTATATAAGGTACTAGAAAAGGTAAACCTATTAGTATATTAATTAGATTTCCCTCTAGACTCTTAAGTCTATCTAGTAGTGTTAGTAATATAAATATAGAAACTAGCATAAGGGAAGGATTTATTTAATAAGAAAGAACTAGCTTTACTACTAATTATATTTAATAATCTAGAGAAAGCGGATTATTAGGAGATTAAATAAATCTATAGTTATTAGGTTAAGATTTTTAAATAGACTAAAATAGTAAGAGTGAAATTCCTTATTAGATAGAAGGGATATATAGCTAAAGATAATTAATAGATAGCTAAAAGCAAAATGTAAATTAATATAGCTAAGATAGTAAAAGACTACCTTAAGAAAAACCTAATTAATTAGCAAAGAGAATACATAAAGAAAGGCCTTAATTTGCTTATAGAATAGTAATAATAAAGGAAAAAAGTTAATAGTAAATAGCTAGATTTAATAGGATAGATTAAAGCCACTAGACCCTTTTACATATATTACTCTTTTACGCTAACTAAAGGAAGCTTACTATACTCTTACTTTATATTATCCCCTAACACTACTACTACTTACACGTAGTTAAATCTAATAGAAGCGTAGTTAAATCTATCTTAGTCTTATTTTTGCTTAATAGCCTATAAGCCTAAAGATAATAATATAGGTTATAAAGTTTTCTAAAAGCTATAAGAAATAGAATTAATTTAGCTATAGGAGATATAAAATTATAATAACTATAAGAAATATTAAGTAAAACATAAAAATATTACACTAGAAGTTAAATATAAGCTTTATAGATATTATATAAATCTATACTATAACCTAGAAGCTATACTAGATTTTATTTGTTTTAATAATAAGGTTAATATATATAATTAAACACTTTATAAGTAAATATAAGTAGGATACCTTTACATTTAAATCCTAGCTTTAATATAATAGAATTAACTATTAGGTTAGCTTATAGTTACGGATTTAGAATAGTAGCAATCCACTACTAATAGGGAAAGAGCTAAATATATTAAGTAAATAAATAAGCTTTTAGTAAAACTAGGAACTATAACCTATTATAAAGAGAAGAAGTTCTTTAAATACTATTTAAGTTAGGTAAAACATTAGAATTAGCTAGAGATATATTTATACCCTATATAATAAATTATATAATTATAATAGTAGTAGTATTTAGATAAACTAAGAATAAGATAAGATAAATTAGATATACTATTATAATTAATAAAGGGATATAATAAAAACATTAATATAGTAAAGGTTATTTAAGACATAGTTAACACTAAGGAGTAAGGTAATAATAATAATAATAATAACTTTATAAGTATAAAGTTAGATTTAGATATAAAGTAATGGAAATATAAATAAGCAATAGAAGATTTAATTAAGAATAATTATATAAGAGTTATAAGATAAGAGTAACTAAAGAAAATAGAAGTGAATTAGAAGGATAGGGATTTTACTAATAAATTAAATAAAAATAATAGTAATAAGGTAAGATTTAACCTAACTAAGGATAGTCCTAAACTAGAGTCTAAACCTAAAAGTAATAAGGAGACTAAAGCTAGGGGCGCTAAGGGTAAATATAAGGATATAAAAAGTAAGATAGATAATGATATTAGCGAAATGCCTGCTAAGTATATTATTAAACTATTATAGGTCTATAAATAAATTATAGACCTTAATTTTAAGCTATTATTCCTTAGATTTAGGAAGCCTAGATCTAGAACTAATGCTTAAATACTAATGCCTAATATTAGTGTAGTAGCGTGTAAAAGAGTAATAGAAGAGTTTAATATAAAATATAAAGGAAAGAGCATTAAAGGAGTTAGTTTTAGTAAGTTTAAACACACTAAATTAGGTTATAAGAATAGTAATTAGGATATTAAATATATAATATAAGCTTATGCATATAAATTTACCCTTAAAGGCACTATAATAGTATTTAATAAATTAGAAGTTAACTTAAAGGATATGTATTTTATATTATAGTAAAACATAATTATATAGATCTTTACTATATTTAAAGAATAAAAGGCTATATTAATTATAAAATAAGCTATAGTAAGATAAGCAGGAAAGCCTATATATTAAATTACTATTAATCTAATAGAATATAAAGTAATAAGAAAAGTAAAAGGCTAGGTAAAAATAGTAGTAGTGGCTTTCTATAATAGCGTAATAGTTAAATATAAATAGTAGATAGCTATATATAATAGCACGTTATCTCTGCTACTATAAGCAAATCTTTTAGCTCTTTATTTTACTAATAAATATAGCGTTATAAATACTATAATTACAGGCGCTTTAGCTAGTATTAGATAAGTAAACTTACTTTATATTAGTATAGAGAAGGAGTTAATATAGAAATTATTAGAATTATAAAAGGATAAGGAAAGGAGTAAATAATATAAGTAAAGTAAGATTAATAACCTAGTTAATTAAGTTAACTAGGTAAAGAAAGGATTTAAAGACACTAGAAAATAGGTAAATAAAGCGTATATAATAGTAAAGGATTTAGTAAAAGAAGTCTACTAACTAATAGCTTTAATATAAAAGGAGGTAATAGTAGTCTAAGATAAGTTTTTAAAGATATTAGATATATTAAAAGACTAGAAAGAGAGAATTACTAAACTTAATATAAGTAAAACACTAATTAAATTTAATAAATAAATTAATACTTTAAAATAAAGTATAGTTTAAAAGGATAAGTATAAGGAAAAGATTATAGCTTTAGCTAATATAGTAATAGAGATATTAAAAAAGATATAGGATTAGGTAGTAACTATTAATAAGCTAATAAAGGAGTAAAAAAGATATAAAGAATATACTAGGAAGGTAAGAGTAGCTTTAGTAATACTAACTCTAGTAATGCTAACTCTAGTAATACTAGCTTAGGTAACACTAAATTTAGGTAATAGGTAACTATAAGGTAAGATAGGCTTACTATTAATACTAAGTAAGAAGAATTAGTCTTTAATAACACTAGTTTTAGGTAGATTTAATACCCTATAAGATAAAGAACGCTAAATAACACTAAGATTAGGTAATAAATATCTATAGGAGAAAATAGCGTTACTACTAATGCTAATAAAGAAGCTTAAGCTACCTAGTAAAATAGTAAAGAACTAAATAGTTTTATAATAGGGAGCGCTAGTAATACTAGTCTTACCTAGCCTAAATAAAACACTGCTTATATTATTAGATAAATTAAAGATAGTAATAATATAAAGATAAATAGTATCTCTAACTTTGCTCTTACTAATTATTAAAGTAATAGAGATAGATAAATTCGCTAGTTTACTAGATTAAGAAAATAGATTTAGACTAAATTAGGATAGGAATAGATAGTATAATAGAATTTAAGAATTTACTAAAAGCTAGATAAATTCGCTAGTTTACTAGACTAAGAGGATGAATTTAGACTAAATTAAAATAGAAATAGTTAGTATAATAGAACTTAAGAATTTACTATATAATAGGAAATTAGTAATAGAAAATAGAAAGGTAGTAAATAGAAAATTAATTTTAGAAAGGTTAAATATATTATTTAATATAATAATTCCAGAGGGCCTATTAAGGGATATAGGGCGCTAAAAAGTTATTGCAATACGTGGTAATAGCTATTCTAAATTTTTCTTTTATGTGATTTTAATAGATAATTTTTTGTTAATTTACTTAGCTAGGTAAAGTACGAATCTAGTTATAATCTAACTACCTCTAACTAGGATAGTTATCTTTTAAGGCATGCCTAGCACTTATTATATAGTAAAGCTAAATATAGGCGTATATAAGACTAGATTTAGACTCTAGATAGAAAGAATTAACCTTCTTTAGATATCTTACCTTATACCTAATAGTAGCTCTTATAGTAAACTTAGTATAACTTTATAACAGTAGTTCCGTCAGCCCCTCTGACGGATTCGCCTTACATCGTGCCAAACCTGCACGTAACAGTAAGTTAAGGGGTTATAATACTAGGTGTTTTTATTTTTTAAAAATCTAAAGTTTATTCTAGTAAAGTATTATTTATTTACCTAGTTTATATATATATATTATAGCCTTACTTTTAACTTACTTACTTATATATACTATTTACTTTATCCTAGGCTTATTTATATTTTTATTATTTATATATTAGAAGTAGCTTAAGGCTAGCGCTTAATTATAGGAGTTAAATACTAAGTCTTATACTAGTGTATAATATTATAGTTAACAAATCAGATGCATTGGCTATAACCAATGACGTAAAAAAAAAAAATTCAATATTATAGTTAACTAATATAAAGGAACTATTTAGCTATATACCTTACCCTTAGGGGGTTATCTAAGGCTAGCTTTACTTTCTATATATCTCTAGGCTAATTTTATAATAGTTATATATAGTTATAGTTATAGTAATTAACTATAATATAATACTAATTCTCCTTTACTTAGCTATAGCTATAAAGAGGTAATATTACCTTAGGAATATTTCTCTAGAATAAGAACTTATTTAGGCTTATTTTTCCTATATATAGTTAGACTATTATTAAGGAAATATACTTTCTTAGGCTTATATAAAATTTCTAAATTTCCTTTAGGTTATAACTAAGTAAGTAATTCTCTAAGGGTTTTCTAATAGTCTAGCCTTAGTTTAATTATTCCTTATTATACTAATTCTTTTATTATTACTTCTAGTCCTTATATAAATCTATATCTAGTTTATTATTAATAAAATTATGCTTTCTCTAGAGTCTTACCTAGTAAAGTATAGTTATTACTAAGGTAACTATAATTTAAATCTTTTTTACTATTTTACTCTTAGTAGTTTTAGTCTTAAATTTCTATTTTATCTTATTAAGGTAAAGATTAAGGGATAAAATAGTAATCTTTACTTTTAGTTAAATAATAGGTATAGCCTTAAATATACTAATAATAGTTTATAAATAAGCTAACTAGTTTATTATAAAGCTTTTAATAATCCCTTTTAGTTTTCCTTCTTTCTTAGTTAGTATATAGTATATACTTACTTTATAAGTAAGAATAAGCTAAATTACCTATATATATAAGAGTTAAGTATTTTTAAAGCTATAACCCTATACTAAGGCTAATAACTTAGTAAGTATAAGTTATTACTAGGCTAGTTTACCTTTAAGAATATTTTTATAAGTACTTTAATTAAGCTTTCTATTAACCTAAATTCCTAAGAACTTATATAACTTTATAGGCTTTACTTTCTTTATTTTAAGCTAAACCTAAGTCTAAGGGAGCTAGTAAGTTTTACTAAAATATATAAGTTTTATCTTTACTAGGTTAAATTTTACTTTTACTTTCTTTACTTATTTACTATACACTTTTTATATAGCCTTAAGCCTTTTCTAGGTTTAAGCTATGTTTTTCCTAAATATTGCTATATTTATATTATTAGTAAATCCTATAGTTACTATACTTAAAATAGTCTAAAGGTAAATATATAACTTTACTAAGTAAAGAAAAAAAAAATAGGAGATAAAGGTAAGCCTTATAGTATACTAGCTTTAATCTTAAATAGTTTAAAGATATTTTTATTAAAGCTAAGCTAGCTTATTTTACCTATAAGAAAGCTATATATTATAGCTATAAGCTAGTATAAGATACTTATTATAATAAGTAAGGTAATAAGGTATAAGTAGCTAACTTTATTAAATACTAATAATATATCTTGCTATACTAGTAAGGTAAGTTTACCTTTTCTTTAAGCCTTTCTTTATATATTTTATAAGGGCTTTAATTATAGTCTTTATAAATTTATTTATTTTATTACCTATTTATAATTTAAGGAAAAGACCTTTTACCTTTATAAAGGTTATAAGTTACTTTATAATTACTACTTTTATAACCTTTTTTACTATATTAAGAAGTAATATAAGTCTTTATATATTAGTGTTTCTTATTTCCTTAATTATTTTACTAGGCTTTCTAATTATAATTACTCTTATAACTTAAAACTAGGCTAGGAAGTATTTTACTTTAAGGGCTATATTTAAGAGCCTAGTTATAGCCTTCCTAGCTAGCTCTTTATAAGCCTTTATAAGACTTACTAGGAATTTATTATTACTAAGGGCTTTTTAGTTAGCTATATCTAATAGGATATTTATAATTTTCTTTAGTTTAAATTATTCTTAGTCTAGGAAAGGTATATTATCTAGCTTTAGGAAGGAGAGATCTAGGATATAAGAGAGGTTTACTATAGGTTTAGGGAAAAACCTTTATACTAGTATATTAGCTTTATTTATATATATAATAGCTAGGTTAGTATTATCTTAAGTCCTTTCTAGCTCTAGGAGCCTAAGTAGCTTTAGGGGGGCCTAGCTATTAAGCTAGGCCTATCTCTTTAGTCTTTAAATCCCTTTATCCTTAGACTAGGTATTAGCTTTCTATAAGGCTTTCCTTTAAGTATTATACTTTTCTTTCTTTATAACTTATTTTTAGTTTTTATTTACCTTACTATAAGCTTACTAGTTAGCATTAGTCCTTTTATATCTTTACTATCTCTTAGCTTATTTAGCTTTTATAACTAATTCTTTAGCTTTTCTTAATTACTATACCTTTAAGCTAGGGAGGCCTTAAGGCTTTTATAAGGCTACTATATTTACTATCTATTATAGATTTATAATAAGCTATATAGTATATATATTAATTCCTTCCTTATCTCTAGAATCTAGGGCATTTTCCTCCTAGAGTTATACTACTACCTTTACTATAGTATATACCTTATCTATTATAGCCTAGATATATTTACTAACTAAAGGGGTTTATTCTTAGTGTTTAGTAGTAATACTAATTAGCTATAGGATATAGTTAAACCCTATAAGTTTTACTATACCTTTATAGTAAACTTAAATATTAGGTATTACTTATATAAGGTTTATAGTACTATTAAAATGTAGGGAGCTAGTTGCCAGTTAGCAACAGCTGTACAGGTGTAGCTCTACGGTTAGGGACTAGTAGAACCACCACGTTAAATATTTAACATAACGCAACGGAAGGTTATAGCAGTTATTAACTAATTAAATTTAATTTAAATCACTTTTATAATAGCTAATAAAGCAATAGAATTGATTTTAGCAATGTTATATAGGCAATGCAGCTATTAGATTAAGAGGCCTAGCTATCTAGCTAGATTAAAAAGATCTTCTTTCTCTTATATACTTACTAACTATATTAGTAAATCTAGACCACTAGAGAGGTCTTATAAGCTACTTTTTATTTTCCGCAAAATTTATTTATATATAAAATCTAAAAAATTAACTTACTACTATACAAACTAGTAACCTATATACACTAAATTTTAGTCTAAAAAATATTCTTATATTAAATAAAAGCCTTATTTTCTAGCTTTAATTTACTATATATAAGACTTTTATATAACCTCTAGTTAAAGAGAAAATTACTATTAAAGATAGCTATAGGGTAACCTGTGTATAGGGTAGCCTATTTACCTAATTACTAGTGGCGTGGTTATAGCTACGCTTGTAGCTATAACGTAATTAACTAATTCACAATTAATTAGAATTAGTTACCTACATAGTTAGTTATAACTATTAACAGCTGTAACGTGGCTACTAACAGTCACTTACGTGACTATTAACAGCTGCAGTGTAGCTATTAGGCTTGCAATGCAAGCTAGTAATAAAAAGGTCCTTTAACTAGAAAGGGCTAAAAATAGGTCTTATTTTTAACAAGTACTATCTTTATCTTTATTATATTATCTTATAGGTTCCCCTTAGAGTATAACTAGTCTAAGCCTTTACTAGCTTATAAAGTCTAGTAGCTTTTTTACTTTATTACTTATTTTATTATATATATCCTATAGGGGGTGCTTTTAGTTAAAATTACCTATAAATATACTCTAGCTATAAGGCTCTTTTATATTAATAGTATAAATTAAGGTATACTATTTACTATTATATATTTCTAAGTAAAGGAAGTAAATATTAACTCCTTATATTTTAACTAAAGACTAATTAAGTCCCCCCTAAGCTATTTATAATCCTAAATTATACTTCTTATTTATATATACTATATTATACTTATTATAGTATACTAGCTAGAAATAAGTAAGGCCTAAGGCTAAAGGCTATAGTTACTTTATATATTCCTATTCTTAGATTACTATTATATTTATATTAGTTTAGTATTATAGTATAATATATATAAGGTTATTCTTTTTATTTATATTTTAGTAAAGGACTTATAATATTACTATATTAATTAGAAAAGAAAAGGGTTTTTACTATTTTATACTAGCTTTTATCTAGCCTTAATTAGCTTTATATATTTTCTTATACTTCTTACTCTAGGCTATTTAGTAGTTTACTTTACTAGTATTAAGTAACCTCTTTTTTTACTTATTATACTAGTTACTTCTAAGGCTATAATAAATCTCTCTTAGGCTAGCACTAGGCTTTTAGTTAGGGATCTTATAGTAAAATAAAATAAGTATTTAAAGTATCTTACTTTTACTATATTTTATTTTTCCTTAAGAATAAGGTAGTTCTTAAATTAGGCTAAGTGTAGTCTAAAGTAAAGAATATAATTTTCTTTAAGTTTACTATTAGTTATAAAATATAATTTTTCTTTACTATTATATTAGCTAGTGCTATACTTACTATACCTTAAGGCTACCTTATAAAACTTTATAATATAGCCTATTTAAAAGTAATTATAATACTATTAGAGTTATAGGGTTTTATTATAAGGTTTAGTTTAAAATAGCTTTACTTTAAAGACTATTTTATTACTATAAATCTTATTAGTTTCTTTTACCTTTACTAGCTAAGGATTAGTATAGTTCTTTAAGCTTCTTTACCCTAGGGTTATCTTATAGTTACCTTAATTATATTTACCTTATTAGCTTTTTTAATCTTAGCTACAAGGTTTTTAATAGCTATATATTTAGTAAGAAATCCTTTAATAATAACACTAAGTATATATTAGTAAAGGGTTATATTTAGTCTAAATACATTAGGGATTTATCTTTAGTTATCTTTATATTAGGCTATATTTCCTTTAAAGGTAATAATTATATTTTTACTAGGGAGTCTTCTAGCTATTATTACTATAGCTTAGCTAGTAGCTTTATTTACTACTATTACTATATCTTTAGCACTTTAAAACTAAAGTAATTCCTAAATAAAGTTTCCTTTTATAAGAACTTTTTAGTATTATTTACCTAGTATTTAAAGGTAAGGGGGGTGTATTATTAAGTTATTTCTATAAAGGCCTAGTAGTAATGCTTGCCTAGGTTAAGGTAGTATTACCCTTTATTTTTTCTTTACTTACCTCCTTTATAACTTCTTTAAGAGCTTCTTTTATAATATAAATATTTTTATTATTACTTATAAATCTTACTTTAGTATAAGTATAGTTTATTACCTAGTTAGTAATAGCCTTAGTAATACGCTATACTTAGGTAACTTTATTACTAGGGATAAGGCTAGTAATTTTATTATAGTATTTTATATCTTCTAGGTATTTAAATTAGATTTAATCTATTATTAGGTTATTATTACTTCTTTAAATATTAAACTATCCTATGCTTATATTAAGGTAATAGTAGCTTTATACTAACCCCCTTTCTCCTATATTAATTACTATTAGTATCCTAACCTCTAACTTACCTTTATCTTTATTATAATATAATATTATAGGAAGGGGTAAATAAGGGTAAGGAATTTAAATTTTAACTTAGTTTATGTTTTAGAGGTAATTCTAGACCTTTAGAGCGGTGCGGAAAAGTATGCAAAGTTCTAAATTTAAGTATAAGGTATTATAAGGAACATAAAAATATACTAATATTTATTACTATTTTAATAAGAAAAGTTATAGTACTTTAAATTAACTAAAAAGCTATAACTAAGTCTTTAAAAAAGCTTTTTTAGTATAACTTATAATCTCTAGTACTTAGCTTTACTTATAGTATAAATCTTTGTGAGAACAATAGTAGCTAGGCAAGAGGTATAGGGGCTCTAGTATATTAACTAAAGCTTACTAGGTCTAAGTGTATTATACATATAAGTTACTAGCTTATAGCTAGTAGCTTACTAGTATTATATAAACTTAGCCTTAGGGTATAGCTTATTTATAAGGTATACTAGTATACTTATATTATAAGTAAGGCCTTATAATTACCCCCTTACTTATAGCTAGGCTTTTAAATAGCTTTTACTAGCTATTTTATAGCTATTTACTAAGTAATAGCTATATTAAAATAATAATAAATAATATATAGTGCTTAACTATAAATATACTTATAACTCTCTATTATATTACTTATTTTATTCTTATATAACTATAGTTTATTCTTTATAAAATATTATAACCTTTATATACTATTACTTTTCCCTTATTAGTTATTACTATCTTACTATTAAAATAGTAACTATTTACTTAAAGAAATACTCTTATATATACTATTTATATATAAAATATACTAAGTTTAAGAAATGCTTACTTATTAAGCCTAAGATACCTAAAATTAAATATCTTTTCCCTTAGGCTTTATTATTTAACTTAACTAAGGCTTATACCTTTAAGTATTATATTTAGTATAAGAAAAAAGGTAATACTTATAAAACTATAATTTATTCCCTTATTACTTATTTTTTTACTTCTTATTACTAACTTTTTATTATAAGCTATACTTACTATAAAAGGTAATTTTTCTAATTTATTAATAATTTTAGCTTAGGTTTAGTTACTTTTAAATACTATAGAAAATAAAGAGTTTAATAAGCTTATTCTTATATTTTTAAAGGTAACTTATTATTAACTTACTAAGTATTATATTAGCCTTATTATAAGCTTTAACTATACTAATATTACTTATTATATTATATTTAGTTTAATTAGTATTACTAAAGGCTACTAAGTTAGTAATTTCTTACCTTTTTACTTAGTTTTTACTTATATTTTTATATAGGTTATATTTATTATATATTAGTAATATATTATTTCTTAGTAATAACTTTAAGTTACTATATTTTCTATTACTTTTACCCTTAGTATTATAAGTTTTATTAGTTTTTTACTATACTTTTAGTAGGTTTTTACTAACTTTTCTATAAAAAGACTATTATAAGGCTATAGTTATTTAAGAGGTATATATAGTTCTTTAGCTTTAGCTAGCTAACTTAAGCTATATAGCTTAGGTAATAGTAATTTACTACTTTTTTTATACTATAAAGAAAGTAATTAATATAAATAAAAATAATACTAAATATACTATTTAAGGTAATAAGGTATTAAGCTATAATAGTATTATAATAAAGAGTTTTCCCTTAGTATTACCTAATCTTTAAGGCTTTTTTCTTTTATTTTTTAGTAGTAATTCCTAGATTATTAATTAAAGTATAATAGTAGCTAATAAGGCTAGGCTTTTTTTATAAAAATATTATATTTTCTAACTTATAATTTACTTATATCTTATTACTTTTCTTACTAGACTTACTTTAGTAAAAAGTCTAAATTATATATTAAGTACTTTTTATATTTTTTACTAGGACTTATTAGTTATATTTACTTAGCTAATCCTTTTATTTTACTAGGTATTTATTACTTTCTTAGGTTTTCCTATAGTTTTTAATCTCTTTAACTTTATACTTATTATCTTTATTCTTAAGGTTTAGTATTAGTATTTTCTTATTCTTATTATCTTTATAGTAATTCTATAGCTTTAATAAGCTAATATAAAATATATTATATAATTAGCTATCCTTTTTAAGTAATATAAGTTTATATACTTATTTCTCTATAGTATTAAGTACTTAAAATAGTTTAATAAATCTAAAGGTTAGCTTTTATTTTATATTCTTAAGCCTAATATTCTTTATAAATAGTAATACTAAGTTACCTTTTCTTAGTATTAATAGCTAGTAATACTAATTATAGTACTTTACTTAGGTTTTAGTAGCTTTTACCTAGTTTTACTTTAGTTACTCTTTAACTTTATATAGCTTTATAATATATATATAAGCTTCTAGTACTTTCTTTTTTTTAATTTTATTTTTAAGAGCTAGGTAAAACTTAAGGGAATAGCCTATAAGGTAATAATTAGGAGAGTAACTTATAATCTTATTTACTATATTATTATAAGTAAATTAAGCTATTAGAAGTAACTTAGGCTATATTTATTAGTTATTAGCTATAAAGTATTAGAGATAATACTTAAGTACTTAGTTTATTCTCTTTATTTACCTATTAGTTTAGGGGTAAAATACTATAAAAAGCCTTTACTTTATATATAATAAGTAATATAAGTCTAACTAAAATTAGCTTATAAAGACTAATCCCTTATTAAGTATAATGCCCTCTAGTGCCTTAAACCTTAGTTTAATCTCCTTATAGAAAAGCTTTACTAGTTTAGCTATATTAATTATTATAGTTATAGGTAAGAAAATAAAGTACTTAGTAAATTAGTCTATATGTGAGGCCCCACTTATAACACAGGTACACTAGCATACCTTATAGATAGGCCACGCCCTAGGGCTAAGTTTACGTAATGCTAGTAAGCCACTAGCTATAAGCTAGTAACTTATATATATAATATACTTAGACTTAGTAAGCTTTAGTTAATATACTAAAGCCCTTATACCTTTTACTTAGCTACTATTATTCTTATAATTATAAAGCTTTTTTTACTAGTTACTTAAGAGTAATATAAGGGGGAGAATTACTTAATTTACTAAAGTAATATTAGATAATAACTTAATTTTAATAGATAAGAGTTACACTTAATTAAATAAGAGTAATACTATAGGTAAAGATACACTATATACTAATAAAACTATACTTATAATAAGACTCTTTATCCCTTATAGTAAAGCTATAGTAATACTAAATTACTTAGCTAGAAAAACTCTAAAGATTATAAAAATAAGAATAAAAGCTTATTAACCTTATAAAGGTAACTTAAGGGAAGTATAAGAGAAAAGTAAGTAAAAAGCTAGCTTTTTCTTAAGTAATAGTAACTAAGAGGTTAAAGTTAAGAATATTACTAAGCTTTAATACCTTATAAACCCCTAAAGGTATAAGATATAAATAAATAACTTAAACTATACCTTTAATAAAGTAAAGAAAAAATACTAATATAATTACTAAAAGATTCTCTTTATACTTAACTATATATATACTAACTATAAGATAAGATAAAATAAATACCTTAATAAATAATAAGCTAATAGCTAGGATAATCTTAAGAATAACTAGAATAAATTCTAGACTTAAATACTTATATTACTTAAGAACTTTATAAACTATAATACTTAAATAGCTATATAGCTTAAGAATATAAAGTAATAAAAAAGCTAAAGCCTTATTAAATTTAGTATTTTCTTAGATTTACTAAAGATATACTTAGAAAAAGCCTTAGAAAAGTCTTATATCTTTATATTCTTTATAAAATTACTTCCTAAGCTATAAGACTATATTAACTTATATACCTTTATTACTAAGAAAATATAAGAGAAAATTATATAACTTACCTAGTAATTTTAAAAGGCTATACTAAAGAGTAAGTAAAAGCCTAAGTATTTAAAAGATAAAGAACTATATAAAAACCCCTAATATTATAGAAATAACTTACCTTAAGGTTAAAAGCCTTATAAAAATTAAAGGGATAAAAACTAAGAAAAAGGCCTAGCTATATACTTAAATAATAGTAAAGTTAAGAATAAAAGATAATATTATAACTATAATAGCTTAAATTACCTTATAAATAAGTATAATAAGCTAAGGAAAAAGCCTTAAAATAGCTAAGAAAACTTCTTAAAGTAAAAATAAAGGCTTTTACCTTTACCTTAAGTACTAAGGTATTAATTAAGTATTAATTTTATATACTAGTTATTATTTATAAGTATAAAGATATTAAAATAATAGTAAATTTAAATAGCTATACTAAGCTTAATATTATTAGTATTAAATTTATAAAGAACTATAAGCTTAATTAAGCTAAGGCTATAATACTTATTTTTTAAGTAATAAAGGCCTTTATAGTCTTTTAATATAGTATTTATAAAGTACTTATTATAATTAAAGACTTAAGAGAGAAAAAAAAAACCTTAAGCTATTATATATAACTATAAATAAAGACTTAAAAGTAAAGAAAAGTCTTATTTTACTTAGAATATATATACTTACTAAGGAATATATATATCTTTATTTATACTTATAAAAGTAATAATTTAAGAAAAAGAAAATAGCCTTTTTACTTATAATTTCTTATAAGTTTATAAAGGTAATATATAATAAGGCTATTATATATACTATTATAAAAGTTATAAAAAATAAGTTTATTACCCTTAAAAATAATAAAAAGGTAAAAATATATAAAAATATTAAAAATATTCTTAAGAAATTATATAAGTTTAAAGATATATTTATAGTAAATAAAGTAAGTAATTTATTATTAAGAAAGAAAACTAATTATATAATTAACTTAATATCTAAGGCTATACCCTTATATAAACTAATTTACTCTCTCTTTTAAAGTAAGTTAAAGAAGCTTTATAAATATATTAATAAAAACCTATAAAAAGGCTAAATAAAACCCTTTAAAAGCCTTATAAGTATACTTATTTTATTTATACTAAAAAAGAATAAAATACTTTAATTATATATAAACTATTAAGGACTTAATAAAGTAATATAGAAAAATTACTATACTTTCCCTTTAATTTTAAAAATCTTAAACTAATACTAAAAAGCTTATTATTTCTTAAAGATTAATATTAAGAATACTTACTATTAAATCTATATTAAAAAAAGTAATAAGTAAAAAACTATATTTTATACTTATTATAAATACTATAAATACCTTATAATACCTTTTAAGCTAATTAATATACTAATTACTTTTTAAAGCTATATTTATAAAGTACTTTATAAGCTAGTAAATATTATTTATATAGTATATTTAAATAGACTAAGCGGTTAGAGTACTAGGACTAGCTACTTAATTAGCTATCTAGCGTAAAGAATATATATATATTTAAATAATATTTTTATTTTCTTAAAAATATAAAAGAAATATACTATATATATTAAGAAAGTTTTAAAATATATAAGGTTAGTAAAGCTATATATAAAACCCTTAAAGTATTTATTTTACTAAAAATTAGTAAAATTCCTAGGGTTTATTTTATTAGTTAATAGTATTTTAATAAATATATATAAAGTTAATATAATTTAAGACTAAAAGAAGCTTATAAGCTTTAAAAATACATAGTTTTTTCTAGGATTTTATAACTTTTACTAAAGGTTTATTTACTAATACTCTAGGATTATAATACTCTTATATATACTAATAAAAGGTAATTAAAATAGTATTTAAACTAGGAAGTTTATATTTAAGAAAAGGAAATAGCTAGTATTTAACTAGCTAAAAGATACCTTTTAATAAGTGCTTTTCCTTTATTATTATAACCTAAGTTAGCTAGTATATATTAAAATAAATACTTTAGTTTTTATAATAGTAAAAATCTTATTTTAATAGAATAATAAGGGCTAATAATATCTTATAGTATTTTAGTTAAGGAAGTTTATAAATACTAAATATAATTATAATATAGTAAATTAAAAGCTGCTTATTATAATAAAGTTATTTAAATACTAGTAATACTATATTAAAGGTATAGTAACCTTAGTAAAAGTCCTATTAAATTACTATAACTTATAGACTTTTATAAGGTAATAAAAGCTAAATAAAAAATAAGCTAAATAGTATATATTTCTTTATTTCTTTTACTTTATAATTAGGTATAAACCTAGGAAAAGTAACCTAGTAAATATACTATTAAGATAGTTTAATTATAAAGATAAACCTTTAATAAATAAAGCACTTTTACTAAAGCTTTAAAAGAAAATAGTAATTATTAAAGAACTAGTAAAAGAAAAGATACTAATATATAAGAGAAAATATAGTAAAATACCTTTAAAAAAGAAAAATACCTTAGTTTTAATATATTAAAGAAAATATAGTAAGATACCTTTAAGGGAGAAAAATACCTTAATTTTAGTAAAAAAGCTTAGTAAAATACCTTTAAGGAAGGAAAATACTTTAGTTATTATAAAAAGAGCTTTAAAGGCTAAAGTAACTTAGTTAAGAGACTAGTTAGTTACTATAGATTTAGTAAAAGATTAGCTAAATAAGGGTAATTTCTAGGAGAAAGTAATATATATCTAAGATATTAGTATAGTATAAGAGATATAGGAAATTATTATACTACTAAATCCTTACTAATCTAGGCTAAATAAACTATTAGTATAATTACTATAAAAGGTATAAAATTAAGATTTAGATTTATAAAGGTAAAATAATAAGATTAATAATTCCCTAGTAATAGATAAAAGAAAAGCTAGTTTATAGTTATATAATATAAGAGGCTTTCTAATATACTAAGACTAAGTAGTTATTCCCTAGGAGCTTATCTTATAATAAGAGCTTTTATAGCTATACTATAATAATTTACTAGTAAGTTACTTTAAGACTAAATATATTTTTAAGCTATTAAAGTATTACTTCTAGTAGCTAGGTATAAGTAAGTTAGTATTTAACTATATTATAAGCTATAGGGTTTACTAGTAAGTAATAGCTAAAAGGTATTACTTATATAAAAGCCTTAAATCCTTACTAATACTATAGTAACTATAAGTAAAAATCTTAATAGATTTTATTATAGGATTACTTATTACCTAAGTAAGTAAATAAGAAACTAATATAATTCTAGTAATTATAGTGTAAGAATAATAGTAGCTAGGTAAGAGGTATAAGGGCTCTAGTATATTAACTAAAGCTTACTTAGTCTAAGTGTGTTATATATATAAGTTACTAGCTTATAGCTAGTAACTTACTAGTATTATATAAACTTAGCCTTAAGGTATAGCTTATTTATAAGGTATACTAGTATACTTATATTATAAGTAAGGCCTTATAATTACTCTCTTACTTATAGCTAGGCTTTTAAATAGCTTTTACTAGCTATTTTATAGCTATTTACTAAGTTATAGCTATATTAAAATAATAATAAATAATATATAGTGCTTAACTATAAATATACCTATAACTCTTTATTATATTACTTATTTTATCCTTATATAACTATAGTTTATTCTTTATAAAATATTATAACCTTTATATATTATTACTTTTCCCTTATTAGTTACTATTATTTTACTATTAAAATAGTAATTATTTACTTAAAGAAATACTTTTATATATACTATTTATATATAGAATATACTAAGTTTAAGAAATACTTACTTATTAAGCCTAAGATACTTAAGATTAAGTGTCTTTTTTCTTAGGCTTTATTATTTAACTTAGCTAAGGTTTATACCTTTAAGTACTATATTTAGTATAAGAAAAAAGGTAATACTTATAAGACTATAATTTATTCCTTTATTACTTATTTTTTTACTTCTTATTACTAACTTTTTATTATAAGCTATACTTACTATAAAAAGTGATTTTTCTAATTTATTAATAATTCTAGCTTAAGTTTAGTTACTTTTAAATACTATAAAAAATAAAAAGTCTAATAAGCTTATCCCTATATTCTTAAAGGTAACTTATTACTAACTTACTAAGTATTATATTAGCTTTATTATAAGCTTTAACTATATTAATATTACTTATTATATTATATTTAGTTTAACTAGTATTACTAAGGGCTACTAGGTTAGTAATTTTTTATCTCTTTACTTAGTTTTTACTTATATTTTTATATAAGCTATATTTATTATATACTAGTAATATATTATTTCTTAGTAATAACTTTAAGTTACTATATTTTTTATTACTTTTACCCTTAGTATTATAAGTTCTTTTAGTTTTTTACTATACTTTTAGTAAGTTTTTACTAACTTTTTTATAAAAAGACTATTATAAGGCTATAGCTAATTAGGAGGTATATATAGTGCTTTAGCTTTAGCTAGCTAACTTAGGCTATATAGCTTAAGTAATAGTAATTTACTACTTTTCTTATACTATAGAGAAAATAATTAATAAAAATAAAAATAGTATAAAATATACTATCTAGGGTAATAAGGTATTAAACTATAATAGTACTATAATAAAGAGTTTTCCTTTAGTATTACTTAACCTTTAAAGCCTTTTTCTTTTATTTTTTAGTAGTAATTCCTAGACTATTAATTAAAGTATAATAGTAACTAATAAGGCTAGGCTTTTTCTATAAGAATATTATATTTTCTTACTTATAACTTACTTATATTTTATTACTTTTCTTACTAGACTTACTTTAGTAAAAAGTCTAAATTATATATTAAGTGCTTTTTATATCTTTTACTAAAACTTATTAGTTATATTTACTTAGCTAACCCTTTTATTTTACTAGGTATTTATTACTTTCTTAGGTTTTTCTATAGTCTTTAATTTCTTTAACTTTATACTTATTATCTTTATTTTTAAGATCTAGTATTAGTATTTTTTTATCTTTACTATCTTTATAGTAATTCTATAGCTTTAATAAGCTAATATAAAATATATTATATAGTTAGCTATACTTTTTAAATAATATAAGTTTATATACTTATTTCCCTATAGTATTAAGTACTTAAAATAGTTTAATAAATCTAGGGATTAGCTTTTATTTTATATTCTTAAGCCTAATATTCTTTATAAATAGTAATACTAAGTTACCTTTTCTTAGTATTAATAGCTAGTAATACTAGTTATAATACTTTACTTAAGTTTTAGTAACTTTTACTTAGTTTTACTTTAGTTACTTTTTAACTTTATATAGCTTTATAATATATATATAAGCTTCTAGTACTTTTCTTTTTTTAGGCTTATTCTTAAGAGCTAAGTAAAACTTAAGGGAATAGCTTATAAGAGAGTAATTAAAAGAGTAGCTTATTATTTTATTTACTATATTATTATAGGTAAATTAGGCTATTAGGAGTAGCTTAGGCTATATTTATTAGTTATTAGCTATAAAGTATTAAAGGTAATACTTAAGTACTTAGTTTATTCTCTTTATTTACTTATTAGTTTAGGGGTAAAATACTATAAAAAGCCTTTACTTTATATATAATAAGTAATATAAGTCTAACTAGAATTAGCTTATAAAGACTAATTCCCTATTAAATATAATACTCTTTAATACCCTAAACCTTAGTTTAATCTCCTTATAAAAAAGCTTTACTAGTTTAGCTATATTAATTATTATAGTTATAAGTAAGAAAATAAAGTACTTAGTAAATTAGTCTATAATTACTAGGATTATATTAGTTTCTTATTTACTTACTTAGGTAATAAGTAATCCTATAATAAAATCTATTAAGATTTTTACTTATAGTTACTATAGTATTAGTAAGGATTTAAGGCTTTTATATAAGTAATACCTTTTAGCTATTACTTACTAGTAAACCCTATAGCTTATAATATAGTTAAATACTAACTTACTTATACCTAGCTACTAGAAGTAATACTTTAATAGCTTAAAAATATATTTAGTCTTAAAGTAACTTACTAGTAAATTATTATAGTATAGCTATAAAAGCTCTTATTATAAGATAAGCTCCTAGGGAATAACTACTTAGTCTTAGTATATTAGAATTATAATATAAGTATACTAGTATACCTTATAAATAAGCTATACCTTAAGGCTAAGTTTATATAATACTAGTAAGTTACTAGCTATAAGCTAGTAACTTATATATATAACACACTTAGACTAAGCAAGCTTTAGTTAATATACTAGAGCCCTTATACCTCTTACCTAGCTACTATTATTCTTATACTATAATTACTAGAATTATATTAGTTTCTTATTTACTTACTTAGGTAATAGGTAATCCTATAATAAAATCTATTAAGATTTTTACTTATAGTTACTATAGTATTAGTAAGGATTTAAGGCTTTTATATAAGTAATACCTTTTAGCTATTACTTACTAGTAAACCCTATAGCTTATAATATAGTTAAATACTAACTTACTTATACCTAGCTACTAGAA
Source organism: Epichloe festucae Fl1 (assembly GCA_003814445.1). Lineage (NCBI taxonomy): Eukaryota > Fungi > Ascomycota > Sordariomycetes > Hypocreales > Clavicipitaceae > Epichloe > Epichloe festucae. Next base: position 4,371,124 of record CP031385.1, on the reverse strand, counting down.
GTAATACTTTAATAGCTTAAGAGTATATTTAGTCTTAAAGTAACTTACTAATAAATTATTATAGTATAGCTATAAAAGCTTTTATTATAAGATAAGCTCCTAGGGAATAATTACTTAGTCTTAGTATATTAAAAAGCCTTTTATACTATATAACTATAAACTAGCTTTTCTCTTATCTCTTACTAGGGAATTATTAATCTTATTATTTTACCTTTATAAATCTAAATCTTAATTTTATACCTTTTATAGTAATTATACTAATAGTTTATTTAGCTTAAATTAGTAAGGATTTAGTAATATAATAATTTCCTATATCTCTTATATTATACTAATATCTTAGATATATATTACTTTCTCCTAGAAATTACCCTTATTTAGCTAATCTTATACTAAATTTATAGTAACTAACTAGCCCCTTAACTAAGTTACTTTAGCCTTTAAAGCTCTTTTTATAATAGCTAGGGTATTTTCCTTCTTTAAAGGTATTTTACTAAGCTTTTTTACTAAGACTAAGGTATTTTCCTTTCTTAAAGATATCTTATTATATTTTCTTTAATATATTAAAACTAAAGTATTTTCCTCCTTTAAAGGTATTTTACTATATTTTCTTTTATATATTAGTATCTCTTTTTTTACTAGTTTTTTAGTAATTACTATTTTCTTTTAAAGCTTTAGTAAAAGTACCTTATTTATTAGAGGTTTATCTTTATAATTAGACTATCTTAATAGTATATTTACTAGGTTACTTTTCCTAGGCTTATACCTAATTATAAAGTAAAAGAAATAAAGAAATATATATTATTTAGCTTATTTTTTATTTAGCTTTTATTACCTTATAAAAATCTATAAGTTATAGTAATATAATAAGACCTTTACTAAGGTTACTATACCTTTAATATAGTATTACTAGTATTTAAATAACTTTACTATAGTAAGTAACTTTTAATTTACTATATTATAATTATATTTAGTATTTATAAACTTCCTAAACTAAAATACTATAGAATACTATTAGCCCTTATTATTTTATAAAGATAAGATTCTTACTATTATAAAGACTAAAGTATTTATCTTAATATACACTAGCTAACTTAAGTTATAATAATAAAGAAAAGGTACTTATTAAAAGGTATTTTTAGCTAGTTAAATACTAGCTATTCTTTTTTCTTAAATATAAACTTCCTAGTTTAAATACTATTTTAATTACCCTTTATTAATATATATAAGGGTATTAAAATCCTAGAGTATTAGTAAATAAACCTTTAGTAAAAGTTATAAAGTCCTAGGAAAAACTATATATCTTTAAAGCTTATAAGCTTCTTTTAGTCTTAGATTATATTAACTTTATATATATTTATTAAAATACTATTAACTAATAAAATAAACCCTAGGAATTTTACTAATTTTTAGTAAAATAAATACTTTAAGGGTTTTATATATAGCTTTACTAACCTTATATATTCTAAAAGTTTCTTAATATATATAGTATATTTCTCTTATATTTTTAAGAAAATAAAAATATTATTTAAATATACTATATAAATAATATTTACTAGCTTATAAAGTACTTAATAAATATAGCTTTAAAAAGTAATTAGTATATTAATTAGCTTAAACGGTATTATAAGGTATTTATAGTATTTATAATAAGTATAAAATATAGTTTTTTACTTATTACTTTCTTTAATATAAATTTAATAATAAGTATTCTTAATATTAATCTTTAAGAAATAATAAGCTTCTTAGTATTAGTCTAGGATTTTTAAAATTAAGAGAAAAGTATAGTAATTTTTTTATATTACTTTATTAAGTCCTTAATAGTTTATATATAATTAAAGTATTTTATTTTTCTTTAGTATAAATAAAATAAGTATACTTATAAGGCTTTTAAAGGGTTTTATTTAGCCTTTTTATAGGTTTTTATTAATATATTTATAAAGCTTTTTTAACTTACTTTAAAAAAGAGAGTAAATTAGTTTATATAAGAGTATAGCCTTAAGTATTAAGTTAATTATATAATTAGTTTTTTTTTAATAGTAAATTACTTACTTTATTTACTATAAATATATTTTTAAACTTATATAATTTCTTAAGAATATTTTTAATAGTTTTATATACTTTTACTTTTTTATTATTTTTAAGGGTAATAAACTTATCTTTTATAACTTTTATAATAGTATATATAATAGCCTTATTATATATTATCTTTATAAACTTATAAGAAATTATAAGTAAAAAGGCTATTTTTTTTCTTAAACTATTATTTTTATAAGTATAAATAAAAATATATATATTCTTTAGTAAGTATATATATTTTAAGTAAAATAAGGCTTTCTCTTATTTTTAAGTCTTTATTTATAGCTATATATAATAACTTAAGGTTTTTTTCTTTTTTTCTTAAGCTTTTAATTATAATAAATACTTTATAAATACTATATTAAAAAACTATAAAAGCTTTTATTACTTAAAGAATAAGTATTATAGCCTTAGCTTAATTAAGCTTATAATTCTTTATAAATTTAATACTAATAATATTAAGCTTAGTATAGCTATTTAAATTAACTACTATTTTAATATTTTTATACTTATAAATAGTAACTAATATATAAAATTAATACTTAATTAGTACTTTAGTACTAAAGGTAAAGGTAAAGGCCTTTACTTTTACTTTAAGAGATTTCCCTAGCTATTTTAAGGCTTTTTCCTTAGCTTATTATACTTATTTATAAGGTAATTTAAGCTATTATAATTATAATATTATCTTTTATTTTTAACTTTACTATATTTAAGTATATAACTAAGCCTTTTTTTTAGTTTTTAGTTTTTTAATTCTTATAAGGCTTATAACCTTAAGGTAAGTTATTTTTATAATATTAGTTATTCTTATATAGTTCTTTATTTTTTAAATACTTAGGCTTTTACTTACTCTTTAGTATAGCTTTTTAAAGTTACTAAGTAAGTTATATAACTTTCTCTTATATTTTTTTAGTAATAAAAGTATATAAGTTAATATAGTCTTAAAGCTTAAGAAGTAATTTTATAAAGAATATAAAAATATAAGACTTTTCTAAGGCTTTTTCTAGGTATATCTCTAGTAAATCTAAGAAAGTACTAAATTTAATAAGGCTTTAGCCTTTATATTACTTTATATTTTTAAGCTATATAATTATTTAAGTATTATAGTTTATAAAGTTCTTAAGTAATATAAGTATTTAAGTCTAGAATTAATCCTAGTTATTCTTAAGATTATTCTAGTTATTAGCTTATTATTTATTAAGGTATTTATTTTATCTTACCTTATAGTTAGTATATATATATTTAAGTATAAAGAGAATCTTTTAGTAATTATATTAGTATTTTTTCTTTACTTTATTAAAGGTATAGTTTAAGTTATTTATTTATATCTTATACCTCTAGGGGTTTATAAGATATTAAAGCTTAGTAATATTCTTAACTTTAATCTCTTAGCTACTATTACTTAAGAAAAGGCTAGCTTTTTACTTACTTTTCCCTTATATTTCCCTTAAGTTACCTTTAATAAGGTTAATAAGCTTTTATTTTTATTTTTATAATCTTTAAAGTTTTTCTAGCTAAGTAATTTACTTTAATATTACTATAGCTTTACTATAAGAGATAAAAAGTCTTATTATAAGTATAGTTTTATTAGTATATAGTATATCTTTACCTATAGTATTACCCTTATTTAATTAAGTGTAACTCTTATTTATTAGGGTTAGGTTATTATCTAATATTACTCTAGTAAATTAAGTAGTTCTCCCTTTTATATTACTCTTAGGTAATTAGTAAAAGAAGCTTTAGACTTATAAGAATAATAGTAATTAAGTAAAAGATATAAGGGCTTTAGTATATTAACTAAAGCTTACTAAGTCTAAGTGTATTATATATATAAGTTACTAGCTTATAGCTAGTAGCTTACTAGCATTATATAGACTTAGCCCTAGGGCGCGGCCTATTTACGAGGTGCGCTAGTGCACCTGTGTTATAAGTGGGGCCTCATAATCTTATACTTTATAAGCTTAGGTTTTATTAATTTGATACTAAGAGTAATTTTTATAAAGGCCTTTTTACTTAAATAATTATATTATTAATACTAAAGCTTTATATTTTCTTTTATAAGTAACTTTAGTACTTTACTAGTTATTGATTTTTAAAAATTTTTTTACCTCATTGGTTATAGCTAATGCGTCTGATTTTTTATAACACAATTGCTAGCAATACCTAGCTAGTAAATTATTAATAACTAAATACTTAGATCTATAGTAATAAATAAGCTCTAAGGTTATAAATATAAGGGGCTATAAGATTAAAGTAAAGTTTATAATAAACTTTATAGCTATATTAGCATAAGAGTTATAATTTATAACTATAGTTAAACTTAAACTTATTTAAGTTTTGCTTATAGTATAAATTAACATAACTCCCCTTTCCTTTATAACTATATTTATTCTATCTCTCTATATCTTTTCTATCTTATAGCTTATTACTTATGCTTTAAAGCTCTAAGGCAAACTAAATATAACCTATTCTCACTTATCTCTAATTTAATTTAAATCACTAGGTAGGTTTTACGTTACTAATTAACTAATTAACCCTACCTAATTAGATAATAGTATAGCTAAGGGTAATAAAAAGGACATTACCTTATCTAAAATATTAAATAATATAGTAAAAGAGAAAAAAAGTAAAGGGAAGGGAAGTAAATATAAATCTAACCTAGAGATAATTAATAGTATTTATACTATAAGGGAAAAAATACTAAAAAATAAAGGTAATATAAATAATAAGATTTATATAGTAAATAAGAAGAAGATAAAAGAATAGGGTATTAGGCTAGAAAATACTAAGCAGTTTTACCTCGGGCTTAGGAGGGCTTTACTAGTTATAGTATAAGCCTTTTTTAAGTTATTTAAGAGTATAAATAATATATAAAGCTTAGTAATAAAATACTTTCCTTAGAATAAAAAGCTCTTTTTTTAATTCTAATAAATCCTTACCTTTATAAGAATTATTACTAATACTAGGTTTATATAAAATTCTAGAATTAGTAAAGCACTTAATATTATAATTCTCCTTAGCTTTTATAATACTAGATTTATAATAGATATATAAACTAGTTTTTATCCTAAGAATATATAAATTATACCTCTAGCTTTAATCTTTATTATAATAATTCTATTAAATTTAAACTATTCAAACTAATAAATATTATTAAAGATATAAATATTAGCCTTAGAATTATAAATAACTTTATTTTAATTCCCTTGAAAGTTATTTATAGTATTTAAAATTAAGCTAATAGATTATTATAGCCCTTACTCTATTATTAAGATAAAGAGAAATTTATCTTTAGCTATAAAATATTATATAAGCTTATATTTAATTATATATAACTCTAAATAGGTTAATTATTATAAGAATCCTAAAGTAAATAGTATATCTCTTTTCTAAAGGTATAATAATAAAGGTTATTAAGCCTTTATATAGGATTATAAAAGTAAGAACCTACTAGTAAGGAACTTACTTTTATTATTATAAAGATAATCTTAGTATAATAACTTTAATATATAACCTATACTTACTAATTATAACCCTAAATAATAAGAACCTCTTTAGTATTATAAGAATATAAATAAATAATACCCTAGGCCTTAGTAATAATAAGTTCTTTAAAAAAGAAAAAAAAAAGCTTTAAAGGGTAAAGTTTATAGTAAAAGAAAAATAATACTTAATAACTATAAATCCCCTTATTTTTAATAGCTATATCCTAACTTAAAACACTAATAACTTACTAACCTTAACCTAAAAAGGCTAAGCTTAGAAGATTAAGGAAATTAACTTATAATTACTAATAGTAAAGTAAGATTATATTAAGTAAAGAGCCTAAGGAAGTTATATTATTATAGTCTATTAACTAGAAGTATTCTATAACCTTTTAATTACTATATAACACTAAGAACCCTTTACTAATAATATCTTATAACTTAATAAATACCTTAAATAGTAAATTAAGTATTAATAATAAGGATTATAGTATATTCTCTTAACTCTTAAAGAGGTAAAGCTCTTTATATTTATAAATAAGTCCCTTACTAATAATAAAGACCTTAGTTTATAGATTAAATATATTATTATAATTAGTAATAAGGTAATAAAGGAAAATAATACCTTTACCTTAAAAGGTAATATTATTATATATAGCTTTATACTATATGCTCTATGTTTTTTAATATCTTTTCTAAATATCTAGCCTTTTTCTCTAGTCTTTTATTTCCTTTCTTATTCTTACTTTTCTTAAATTCCTTTATATTTTCTTTAGTTTTCTTAATTTCCTTTTAATTAGGATTTTTATTAGCTTTTTAAATAGCCTAAAGGTTTTATAGCCTAGTGGTTATTACCCCTAGCTTTTAGTTACCCTTAGCTATACTATTATTTAATTAGTTAAGGGTTAATTAGTTAATTACTTACGCAAAACCTACCTAGTGATTTAGGTATAGTATGTCTATTAGGTTTAAATTAAATTAGAGGTAAGTAAGGATAAGTTATATTTGGTTTGCCTTAGAGCTTTAAAGCATAAGTAAGAGAGATAAAATAAATATAGTTATAAAGGAAGGGGGAATTGTGTTAATTTAGACTATAAGCAAAACTTAAATAAATTTAAGTTTAACTATAGTTATAAATTAGAACTATATCTTGCGCTAACGTAGCTATAAAGTTTATTATAAACTTTACTTTAACCTTATAGCCCCTTATATTTATAACCTTAGAGCTTATTTATTACTATAGATCTAAGCATTTAGTTATTAATTATTTTACTAGCTAGGTATTGCTAGCAATTGTGTTATAAAAGATCAGATGCATTAGCTATAACCAATGAGGTAAAAAAAATAATTAAAAATCAATTAATAATAGCTTTAAGAAAGCTATTATTTATATCTTTATTAAGTAAATTATTTTATTTTTTCTAAAATAACTTAAATTAACTATAAAAAGATATAATAAACTTATATAGTATTATTTTCTTAGTTTATTAAGTCTAAAATCTTAATAATTTCTTTATAATACCTTTATTATTATTACTTATTTATACTAATTATAAGTATTTTTAGCTTATAAGTAATTATTAAGGTATATTTTTATAAGAATTAGTATTTTCTAAGTATTTAGCTTATTTATAAAAATAAAAACCTTAGATTTTAAACTCTTTTATAAGTTTATAAGTATTATTAGTTTTTTAAGTAATTTACTCTTATTAAGATTAATATATTTTTAAATACTATAGGATTTTATATAATTCTTAACTCAAGTAAACTATTTAATTTAATTTTTCTTTAATAATAATACTATATTTAAAGTTTCTTTAAATATTATAAAAGAGAATATATTAGTTAACTAAATTATAAAATAAGGGTTTTAACTAATTAATATAATAAAAGAGTAATTATTTTATAATAAAGGTAAGTATTAATTAATAATATTTAATAAAGCTTATATCTTTAATAATAATTAATAATAAAACTAATAAAAGCCTCTTAAGCTTATAACTATTAAAGTAAGGATTAGTATAAATAATAAAAAAATATTTAATTTAATTAATTAAAGATATAAATAATACCTAACTTTTATACCTTAAAGGTATATAATATACTATAGTAATAACTAGTATAAGGAGGTATATTTAATATATTATATTTACTAATATTTAACCTTATATTTTATCCCTATTAATACGCGCTACCCTTATATAACCTAAGCTTTAAGGGCGCTCTCCCTAACAATTCTTTTATAGTGCTATACGGAGTATACCCTGTGTATTTTCCTCATAGCTCTCTAATAATAGTATTACTTTGCAGCTAATTATACAAAGCTGTTATGTAGAGAGGAACGAAAAACTGGGGCATGTAGATTCAAAAAATAATTAAGGGGGTTAGAGTGTAGCCTTCGAATCGTAGCGTTCCGACTTTTGAACATTGGGCTGAATTCGGGGCATACGCCCCCTCGTTCCCTCTTCCCCACGCCGTGCTGTCCTGAATGTGAACTTAATGAACGAGGGGTCCGTGTGCTTGATCGGCAGGAGATGACTATCGCTGAGTTTTTCAACAATTCTCCGCGATCCGTCCCGAGCCCGGAGTACCTAGTCCTTTTCTATCCAAGTTGCTGACCCGGCGGGGTTGGAGTATCTAAAATAATTCAGGGGGTATATTGTATGACTGTTAGTGCAGAAAGCCGGCCAAATTCTCCCTAGCATGTCAGTTTGCTCCAAAAATTCGGGAGACACGAACATGCGGGGGGAAAGGGTCCCCTACTATCGTGCCCCGCGTGGTGGCAGTCAGGTCTGAGACTCCGACCTGCGCTGCCGTGATAAGAGTCCCGAATTGCCAGGCAAAGGGCTCGGTAGGTGTTGATGCTTGACAGGTCAGCCACTTCTACTGCCCAATCAATAAGTGAATGTTAGCCGTGTGACGCAGAAGAGGCAGGAAGCACGGGTCTTGGAAGCAGTGACACTTGCCTTCTGAAGGCTGGCGGGGCTGAAGCCAGCACAAGTCACAAGCTCCACAGCTTCCACAGCCCCCCACAGCCAGGCTCTTTGTCCACATCGGCAACCGAAACGGCATTCCTCCGCTCCATCCAGATTCGTTCCGGCTCTGCAACACACAGCACCAAAATGCTGCCTGCATCGCTTTTCTGCACACGCGGAGACGGACATTACCCGTAGACATTGCTGGCTGACAGCTGGATAGGTACCGTGCCGAGGGGAGGGGGTTTTTTTTTTTTTCGATTTTCCGACGTCCTTCATCCCCTCGGCATGGTACATAGGTGCGTGGTACAGAATTGCAGCCCTCATAGTCCAAGCTATAACCGCACTCTGTACCGCGTCGGTTCTCGGTGCTTTCCGGTGCTCCATCTCTTGAGCGGTCCAACGCTCAGCTTCTCACGCTTCCAACCAGAGGGTGCAGGAGGAAGAATCTTGCGCACCTTGACTCTTGACTTCTCCTTCTCATCCAGCTGCCGCCGATTCTCACCTGGATTTATCCTACCCAAGTCGCCTTCCCGCTGCAGCTTCACTGCCCTCTGCCAAACGGTCGATTCCTGGCGACAACCTACCCGCATCGCCCCCAACTTTGAGATTGGCCTCGACTTGGACAACCCGTCGTTCTGTTGATACTGCGTTTTGCGTACGGCGCCGACGGCGGGCGAACGATGCGATGGCTACGTTTAACTCTATGCCGGCTATTATGACAGTCGCTGCGCCCAACGAAGCAATGGGCTTGAACTATGCTGCACATGGGCAACCTTTGACCATGCAGCAGTTCGACCAACAAGACTTCAATTTCGATGAAGCACACCTGTAAGTCATGCATATTCTGTTGCAGCATCGAACTCCGTGGCGAACTCGGGCGTTGGAGAACAGAACGTCAGGATCTGGATGATGGGAGACTGCCATGGTATACTAACCAGACTGCAGTGACGGCCCCCCGTTGCCTGCCCTTCCATTTACGCCTGCGTATGACTTTGATAATTTCGCGACTACTTTCGAAGATCCGTTCGCATACTCGACACGGACCTTTGAGCCTACGCCAAATCCAGATGCTCTCAATGAAGAGTCATCGCCCCAAGAGCTTGACCACAAACTGCTTGGATTCTCAGACCCCATCATGAATGCTACCGTCGTGGATGCTACAGGCAAGTTGGCTGATGTGAACATGAGCGCCGAACTGTACGGCATGTTCTTTGTCGCAGAAAACGTTTTTGGCGGTGAGAACACGGGTCGACCTCTCGAATTAACCTGTTATCGACGTAACCTATGGCAATGTTCTGGGCAGATAACACTTCCAAAGAATATCCCTCACTTGATAGACAAACAGGGCCGCAAACTTCCAGTGGACGAATTGTTGGCATCGATAACAGCTGTCGAGTCAATTGAGGGCAAGGTCACGGAAATTATATCTATCCCCTGGAAAAGCTCAAATCCACAGGCTGGCGCTGGCGAAGAGACCAAGATCGCCGGAGCGCCGCCTGAGATTCCTCTCGAAATGAGTAAAGCACAAGAGGTAGATGCCGCCCGAGTCACTTTGCCCGTGTACTGGAAGAGACTACAGTTCAAGCATGCCACAGCCAACAATGGACGGCGAAAGGGTCTTCAACAGCACTACGTTGTACAAATAAACCTCATGGCCAAGTCCAAGGGCGACGAGACGATCAAAATCGCGGAAATCAAGTCTGGGCCCGTGATTGTTCGAGGTCGTAGTCCTCGCAACTTTGACAGTAGAAAAGACGTGCCTCTTACAGGGGAGAAGCGAGTGGAGAGGAAGAACACAGCGAGTTCGGACAACGCGACTTTGAAAATGGAGCGTGAGAATCTGCAAGCGACAATGCAGGGGCTCCAGTCCATAGGCAATGCAGGAGTAAGTGTGAAGAACAAATCAGGACCGAATCTTTGCAGCGCAAACCCCGTGCTGACGAGGTAACAGACTCCCGCTGAGTGGTCTGGGAACAGCCAGCAGCCAGTGTCTCAATCGAACAACCAAATTCCTCATCCGGCCAAGAGAATGGCGCCTTCGCCCACTGTGAGCCGACCACCCGTCCCTGCTTGGTTAGCAGATGCGAAAAGCATGGCAGCCAGCCAAGGTCACCGAGGACCAGTAGGACGCCATAATACCGCGGTTCCAATCAATCTCTCCCTTTCCGAGGACGAGAAGAGCCCGAATCAGTCAAGCGCACAGCTCCAAAGTCCTCAAATGGGCAAGGCGCTCCTAATTTCGGGACAGAACGCCGGAAATAGCCCTGCCGACGATCCGGATCCCCTTTACGAATACTTTCCTCTTACAGTGGATGATTGGTCAGTGTTGTGGCCATCCGGGCCGTCAAATCACTGCCATCGTGATTCTATGCTCTGAAAGCGCTAACCCACTTCTCTCCAGGATGCCTCCAATTGATGCTGTGTACAGACCACATGTGGTTCACCAAACGATTGTACCACCAGAAATCAAGGCCCAGCAGAATCAAAGCAAAGCAAAGAGATATTTTGCTGCTGAATAAATGGGGATCTGCTGGCGCCGGACACTGTACGACCCGACCCTCTCGATGACTCTCTACGTTGGCGCCACCCCAGTAGGGCACTTTTTTATTCACACATTTCTTGGAGAGCGATATTGTATCATGTATTGTTACCAGGCGCATCAAGCATCGAGCACATATCGAGCCAATCTTATATTTCGGCGTTTTCATTTATTCCAAGGACATGCATGGCAGCTGGAGCAGAGCAACGCAAGAAAGAGCAGCGTGCCTTGCGCAGGGACGCGCCATGGCATATTACTGAAGGACTTGCGGGTCGATTTTCATACACTAAAAAGCAATCCGGCAGAGCAGAAGCAGACGCAGTGATAGGTCAGCGGCAAGAGGCCGTTGTTGGACTCCGTCGACCTCTTCGTGCGCTATCCTAGTAACACGAACGACACGGCGGCTGTGAAACACGGCAGTATCCTAGGCTTAATATGAGAGAGGCAGCTGCGCGTCCCTCCTGTCGGCAGATCCAAATGTTACACGGGGCTCATCCGGCTCGGACGCACCCGAAGACGCAACGACTGCCTGTACTCCGTACTGCCTGTTGTGACACCAACGGTATTGTCAGGGAGAGCGCCCTTAAAGCTTAGGTTATATAAGGGCAGCGCGCATTAATAAGGATAAAACGCGAGGTTAGATATTAGTTAATATAATATATTAGATATACCTCCTTATACTAGTTATTACTATAGTATACTATATACCTTTAAGGTATAAAAGTTAAGTATTATTTATACCTTTAATTAATTAAATTAAATATTTTCTATTATTTATATTAACCCTTACCTTAATAGTTATAAGCTTAAAAGGCTTTTATTACTATTTTTATTAATTATTATTAAAAATATAAGCTTTATTAAATATTATTAATTAATACTTACTTTTATTATAAGATAATTACCTTTTTTTTATATTAATTAGTTAAAACTTTTATCTTATAATTTAATTAACTAATATATTCCCTTTTATAATATTTAAAAAAAACTCTAAATATAGTATTATTCTTAAAGAAAAATTAAATTAAATAGTTTACTTAAGTTAAAAACTATATAAAATCCTATAGTATTTAAAAATATATTAACTTTAATAAGGTTAAATTACTTAAAAAACTTATAATACTTATATATTTATAAAAGAGTTTAAAACCTAAGATTTTTATAAATAACCTTAATATTTTTAAGAATTAAAAGCTTATTTATAAAAATATAAAGAATTAATTTAACTTTAAATATAAAAAGCTTTAATTTAATCTTATAAAGTATATAATCTTATTAAAGTAAATACTAAAGATTAGAAAATATATTTATAAGACTTTTTTAAAAAATATATAAAACTTTTTTAACTTTAATACTAAAGTAAAGGAAAAAAAGTTAGTTTAATATTATACTTATAGAATACTTAAGCTTTTTTAAGATTAATATAAGCTAAATACTAAGAAAAAACTAATTTCTATAGAAATATACCTTAATAATTACTTATAAGCTAAAGGTACTTTTTGATTTTTAATTTTTTTTTTTTACCTCATTGGTTATAGCTAATGCATCTGATTTTTTATAACACAATTGCTAGCAATACCTAGCTAGTAAAACAATTAACGACTGAATGCTTAAATCCACAGTAATAAATAAGCTCTAAGGTCGCAAATATAGGGGGCTATAAGGTTAGATTTGTGGCTGCGTTAGCGCAAGATATAGTTATAATTCGCGACCGCAGTTAAACTTAAATTCGTTTAAGTTTTGCTTATAGTATAAATTAATGTAATTCCCCTTTCCTCTATAACCATCTTTATTCTATCTCTTTATATCTCTTTTATCTTATAGCTTATTACTTATACTTTAAAGCTCTAAGGCAAACTAAATATAACTTATCCTTACTTATCTCTAATTTAATTTGCTAACAGACACACTGCACCTAAATCACTAGGTAGGTTTTACGTAACTAATTAACTAATTAACCCTTAACTTATTAGATAATAATATAGCTAAGGGTAACTAAAAGCTAGGGGTAATAACCACTAAGCTATAAAACCTTTAGGCTATTTAAAAAGCTAATAAAAATCCTAATTAAAAGGAAATTAAGAAAACTAAAGAGAATATAAAGGAATTTAAGAAAAGTAAAAATAAGAAAAGAAATAAAAGACTAGAGAAAAAGGCTAGATATTTAGAAAAGATATTAAATGTTATAGCTTACACTAAAAGGTTAAGAACGAAGTAATAGCTAAGACTATTATAATTACTACTAGATAAATACTAGCTAGGGGTAAGTATATAAAGGTTTTAATCTCTAACCTAGTACTAATAATATATATAATCTTTAATAAATACCTTACTTTATAAGTATATAGCTATCTTATAGCTAGCTAGTACCCCAAGGGGGGAAGAGCCCTCTTTTATACTCGAAGAGAGGGGGGGGGGGGATCAATTACAATATAGGCTAGAAAACGAAGCACAAGACAAACAAACGTACGAATGGCTCGCGAGCGATCTAGGTGCGGAACCGCCTAGTCACCAGACCTAAATCACCTACCCCTTACTATAATTAAATGAAATCGCGTGCTTAGAGTTTGCGAGGTATCTAGGCTAGGACTAGGTTAAAGTTAGCTAAAAAGTAAGGCACTAGAGAAGCTAGTAGTAAAGTAAATAGAAAGTAAATTATTATTATAAATCTAAATTTACTATATTATAAGGTAAAGTAAAGGATGTAAAGTAAGGCTAGAGTAAGGTTAAATTAGCACTAAAGGGAGCTAGCTAGGAATACTACTATATAATCTTTCCTTTGTTTTTTATTTTCTATAGGATAAGGCTAGCGTAAGCTAGCACTAAATACCTATAGTTAGTTATATCTAATGTGGCGCAGGCCTAGAAGAGGGCTAGCGCTAGCCTAATTACAAACGTAAGGGGGTTTTTCTTCCTAATTTAGGGTTTTCCCTTTTGACTAAGCGATTAGAGTACTAGGAATAGCTACATAGTTAGCTAACTAGCGTAAAGAATATATATATATAGCTAGCTAGTCTCTTTATTATTTATATAGCTTAAAGGTTCTTTAAAGACTTACTTTAATAAATATTTTATCTTTAACCTTTATACTTTTAATATAATACCTCCCTTATATATAATTAACCTTAATTATAAAATAAGCTACTTACTTAAGGTATATATATTCTTTACGCTAGATAGCTAATTAAGTAGCTAGTCCTAGTACTCTAATCACTTAGTTAAGGGGGAAAACCCTAAACTAGGAAAAAAAACCCTCTTATATTTATAAATAAGCTAGCGCTAACCCTCTTATAGGTTTATACTATGTTAAGTATAGCTAACTATAGGTATTTAGTACTAGCTTATACTAGCCTTATCCTATAGAAAATAAAAGAAAAAGAAAAAAAATATAATAGTAATTCTAACTAGCTCCCTTTAATACTAATTTAGCCTTACTTTATATCTTTTACTTTATTTTATAGTATAGTAAATTCTAATTTATAATAGTAATTTACTTTTTATTTACTTTACTTTTAACTTCTCTAGTGCCTTACTTTTTAGCTAACTTTAGCTTAGTACTAGACTAAATACCTTATAAAGTCTAAGTATATAGTTTTATTTACTTATAGTAAGAGATAAGTAATTTAGACTTAGTATTTAAGTAGTTTTACTTCTAGATTACTTATATATTATTTATATATTTATTTATCTTATACTTTATTTTCTAGGTAATATTATAATTTATTTCTTTTTCTTTTTCTCTTAAGTATAAAAAAAAGCTTTTTCTTTTATAAGGTTTTAACCTTTTTTCTTTTCTTATATTAAACTTCCTATAGGTTTTTATTTTCCTTACTTCTTTTTAAAGCTATTTAAGGCTTTTCTAGCCTAGTGCTAGTTTAATTACTAATATTTTATATAGAAATTTATAATAAAATATTATAAAATACTATAAGTATTTTATTATTAGTATTATTTTAGTTTTAATTTACCTAGGAAATTATAACCTTAAAGAGATATTTAAGGAAATCCTTTATAATAAAATAATTAAAGTAAGCTAAGTTTAAAGATCTTAAAGTAAGTTATTTTTACCCTTATTTTACACTTATTTTAGGTCTAATTTAGAGTAACTAAGTAAAACCTAAGTATTATAGTATATATTTTATAAGATATAATTAATTAATAATCTAGGGTATTAGTGCTATAATATTATTAGTAAGTTAGTTTATTTCTAGCCTAGGAGTAAGGCTAATTTATATATAAAGGGATAATATCTAATACTTACTTTAACTATTAAGTCTATAACTATAAATATTCTAAGGTAATATTAGCTTTTATACTTACTTTAAGCTTACTCTAATGCTAATTTACTTATAGCTAAATATTACTAGCTAGTAAGAGAAGTATTAGTAATTAGTTAATACTTAGGCTAGTATAGTTACTAGGAGTAATATAAGTAGTTTTACTCTAGTATAGTAGTAGCTTTAAATTAAGGCTAACTTTAATTATCTAGGCCTTAGAGAACTATATAGCTTAGGTTAAGAAACTCTATACTAAAAACTATACTAAGAAAAAATAAGGTATTATAGTAATAGGCCTAGACTTAGCTAGGTTTAGGTTTACTAAGAAATAATATAATAAGGTTATCTTTTAGCTTTAGTAGCTTAATACTTATATAGTAAAAATAAACTAGCTTTTAGTTACTAGCCTAGTAGCTAAGGGTAAGAGTAAGGTAATAAAGAATATAATCCTAGTTTCTAAAGAGAAATAAAGCTAATTTTAGGTTAGTAAAGGGGTAGTAGTAAGCTAGTGTAAAATAATACTTATAGTTTTTAACTTAAAATTAATCTAATAACTATTCTAGACTTATAGTCTCTTTATCTTAGTATAATTTTGCCTTATATTTAGCTTACCTCTATAGCTATATTATCTTACCTAGTGTCTTTTTTTAGTTATTTATAGTGTTTATTTATTAGTTAGTTTAGATACCTCTAGGGTAGCTTAGATTCTCCCCTAGTTTATATTAGCTAAGGGCTAGGTCTTATACTAATATATAATATTAGAGTTTTCTTATACTAAGGAATTATTTAGCTATATATCTTACTCTTAGGGGATTATCTAAGGCTAGCCTTACTTCCTATATATCTCTAGGCTAATATATTTAGGGGTATTTATAATTATAATTAGTATAGTTAATAATTATATAGTACTAGTCTTTAACTATATAGCTATAGCTATATAGGGGTAAAGCTACCCTAGGAATATGCCTTTAGAAAAGAAACTTATTAAGGCTAATTTTCCCTATATATAATTATATTATTATAGAGAAAATATACTTATTAAGTTTAGTATAAAATTTCTAGATTTCCTTTAGGTTATAAGTAAGTAAATAGTTTTTTATTAGCTCTTTTTTATACTTATATTATCTTAGTTATTTATTAGTATACTAGTCTTTTTATTTTCTCTTTTACTTCTTATATAATTATATATCTAGTTTATTATTTATAAGAGAAGGTCTTTTTCTATATTATAATACTAATTACACTAAGTTAGCTATAGCCTATATTTTACTTACTATTTTACTAAGTATAATCCTTTTCTTAAACTTTTATTTTATCTTATTTAAGTAAAGGTCTAGGGGGGGGATATAAGTCTTAACCTCTAGCTAAGTAATTAGTATAGCCTTAAATACTTTAGCTATAGTTTAGAGATAAGTTAATTAGTTTACTATAAAGCTTCTAACTATTTCTTTTAGGTTTTCTCCTTTCTTAGTTAAGGTATAATAAGCACTTGCTTTATAGGTAAAAATAAGCTAGACTACTTATATATATATAAGCTAGGTATCTCTAAAGCTAATACCTTATACTAATACTACTAATATAAAGAGAGTAAGCTATTACTAAGCTAGCTTTCCCTTAAGGATATTCTTATAAGTACTTTAGTTAAGTTTTTTATTTACTTATACTCTAAGAAATTAGTATACTTTTATTAGTATTATCTTTTCTATACTAAGCTAGACCCTTACTTATAAAGGCTTATAGGCCTTACTAAAGTATATAAGTTTAGTTTTTACTAGGTTAAACTTTATACTTACTTTCTTTACTTAGTCCTTATAGATCTTTTATATAGCCTTAAGTTTTCTTTAAGTTTATACTATATTCTTACTAAATACTATAATATTTATATTATTAGTAAATCTAATAGCTACTATACCTAGGATAGCTTAAAGGTATATATAAAGTTTTACTAAGTAAAGGAAAAAGAGAATTAGTAAAAAAGGTAATTTTTATAAGGTACTAGCTTTAATCCTAAAGGGTTTAAAAAGTTTACTATTAAAGCTAAGCTAGCTTATTTTATTTACTAGGAAGCTTTATATTATAGCTATTAGCTAGTGTAAGATTTCTATTTAAATTAGTAAGGTAATTAGGTATAAGTAACTAACTTTATTAAAGGTAAATAAAATATTTATCTAGGCTAGTAAGGTAATTTTTCCTTTACCCTAGGCCTCTCTTATATATTTTACTAAGACCTTAATTACTATCTTTATTAACTTATTTATCCTATTTTCTATTTATAGTTCTAGAAAAAGTCCTTTTACCTTAGTAAAGGCTATAAGTTATTTTATAATTACTACTTCTATAATTTTCCTAATAATATTTAGTAAGGAGATAAGCCTCTATATATTAGCTCTCTTTATCTCTTTTATTATCTTACTTAGTTTTTTAATTACTATTACTTTAGTAGTCTAGAATTAGGCTAGGAAGTATTTTACTTTAAGGATAGTATTTAAGAGTTAGGCTATAGCCTCTTTTACTAGCTTACTATAGGTTTTAATAAGGCTTACTAGGAGTTTATTATTACTTATTACCTTCTAGCTAGCTATATTTAATAAGATATCTAATATCTCCTTTAATTTAAATTATTCTTTATCTAGAAATAGTATATTATCTAGCTCTAGGAAGGTAAAATCTAGAATATAAGAGAGGTTTACTATAGGCTTAAGAAAAAATCTTTATACTAGTATACTTACTTTATTCTTATATATAGTAGCTAAGTTTAGGTTATTTTTAGTTCTCTTTAGCTCTAGTAGCCTAAGTAATTCTAGGGGGGCCTAGCTTTAAAGCTAGGCTTATCTCTTAAGGCTTTATACTCCCTTATTCTTTCTTTATATATTAGCTTTTTATAAGGCTTCTCTTTATATATTTCTTCTTTTTATTTTAATAACTTATTCCTAGTCCTTATTTACCTTAGTATAAGCTTACTAGTTTACTTTTATTCTTTATTATCTTTATTATCTCTTTACTTACCTAGCTTTAGTAACTATCTCTTTAGCTATCCTTAACTACTATATCTCTAGGCTAGGGAGCCCCTAGGGCTTCTATAGGGTTACCTTATTTACTATTTATTATAGGTTTATAATAAGCTAAGTAATATATATATTTATCCCTTCTTTATCTTATAGGTCTAGGGCGTTTTTAGGTTAAAAATATATTATTACTTTTACCTTTATATATAGTTTATTTATTATATTTTATATATACTTAAGGGTCTATAAAGTATTATTCTATAGGTTAGTAAAGATACTAATTAGCTATAGAATATAGTTAAATCTAGTAAGGTCTTCTATGCCTTTATAGTAAACTTAGATATCTAGGGTTACTTATACTAGGTTAATAGTACTATCTCTATTATCCTTATATTATCTAGTAAGTTCCCCCTAGGGTATTATTAGTCTAAGCCTTTACTAGCTTATAAGTTCTAATAGTTTTTTTACTTTATTAGTTATTTTATCTAGCTTATCCTAAAGGGGGTGCTTTTAGTTAAAGTCTCCTATAAATACGCTTTAGTTATATAATATCTTTATATTAATATCTTATATAAGGGTATTCTAATTATTACTATAACCTTCTAAGTAAAGGGAATAGATATTAACCCCTTATATTTTCACTAGTAACTAATTAGTCCCTCCTTAGGCTAACTATAACCCTATATTATATTTCTTATTTATATATATAGCATTATACCTATTATAGTGTGTAAGTTAAAACTAGGTAAGGCCTAGTATAAGGGGCTATAGATATTTTATATATTCTTAATCTTAAATTACTATTATATTTATATTAGTTTAGTAATAAAGTATAATATATATTAGGCTATCCTTTTTATTTATATTCTAGAAGAGAACTTATAATATTACTATATTAATTAAAGGGGTAATAATAAGTCTTAGCTATTTTATGCTAGTTTTATTCTAGCTTTAAGTTATTTTATATAATATCTAATGCTTCTAGCTCTTAGCTATTTAGCGCTTTATTTTGCGTTTATTAGGTAACCTCTCTTTTTTCCTATTATTACTATAGGTTTTATAGCTATACTAGCTCTCTCTTAGGCTAGGGCTAGGTTCTTACTTAAG
Source organism: Epichloe festucae Fl1 (assembly GCA_003814445.1). NCBI lineage: Eukaryota > Fungi > Ascomycota > Sordariomycetes > Hypocreales > Clavicipitaceae > Epichloe > Epichloe festucae. Next base: position 4,351,657 of record CP031385.1, on the reverse strand, counting down.
GAGCTAGAGGTAAAGTAAGATAGCTATTTTAAGTATCTTACCTTTATTATATTTTACTTCTCTTTTAATACTAAGTAATCTCTAGACTAGGCTAGGTATAGCCTAAAGTATAAAATATAGTTTTCCTTAAGTTATTTATTTCTTATAAGGTATAATACTTCTTTATCTTTATACTAGCTAGTGCTATACTTACTATACCTTATTACTACCTTATAAAACTTAGTAATATATCTTATTTAGAAGTAATTATAGTACTATTTAAGTTATAGGATTTTATTATATAGTTTAGTTTAAAATAGCTTTACTTTAAAGACTATTTTATCTTAGTATATTTTATTAGTATCTTTAACTTTAGCTAGTCTAAGTATTAGGGTAGTTTACTAAGCACCTTTACCTTAGGGGTGTCTTATAGTTACCTTAATTATATTTACTTTATTTACTTTTTTAATCTCTATTACTAGGTTCTTAATAAATATATACTTTATTAAAAACCCCTTAATAATAATGCTAAGTATATAGTAATAAATAGTTACCTTTAGGCTAAATACTTTAGTAATCTATTTCTAGTTTTCCTTATACTATACTATATTTCCTTTAAAGGTAATAATTATATTCTTACTAAGGAGTCTTCTAGCTACTATTACTAAGGCTTACTTAATAGCTTTATTTATAGCTATAACTATATTTTCTATGCCCCTAGACTAGAGTAATTCTTATATAGTATTTTCTCTTATAAGTACTTCTCTATATTATCTTCTAGGGATTTAAAGAGAGAGGGGATTAGTATTTAGTTATTTTAGTATAAGCCTAGCTATAATACTTACCTAAGTTAAGGAGTTATTATCTTTAGCTTCCTCCCTAATAGCCTCCTTAAGGGCTGTTTTTAATACTTCTTTAGTAGTATAAATATTACTATTATTAGTATTTATAGTTCTTACTTTAGCTTAGGCATAGTCTATTACCTAGTAAGCTATAGCTAGTATAATATATTATACTTAGGTAACTTTATTACTTAGAATAAGGCTAGTAATCTTATTATAATATTTTATATCTTTAGGATATATAAATTAGTTTTAGTTTACTATTAGGTTATTCTTACTCCTTTAGATATTAAACTATTTTATTCCTATATTTAAGTAATAGCTACTTTAAGCTAGCCCCCCTAAGCCTATATTAATTACTATTAGTATCTTATTTATACTTTTACTACTAGCTTTATTATAGTATAATATTATAAGGGGGGAGAAATAAAGGTAAGGATTTTAAATATTAATATAATTTATATTTTAGAGGTAATTCCGTACCTTAGGGTTAGTGCGAAAAAGTATGCAAAGGTTATTTAAATATATAAGTAAATAAAAAATAATAATAATAATAATATTACTAATTAAAAATAATCCCTTTATTATAGTTAGTAATATTTAAATAGTAGCTTATATATAGTTTTAATATAGTAAAATAAATATTATTACTTATTATATAGCTAAAAGAAAAAAATAGATAGCTTATATTAATTTTTATAATTAGTTTAAATAAATAAAATACTTAATACTATAGTTTTAAATAGTTTAAGTAAAGAGCTTATATTATAGTTACTATAAGTTTATAGCTATTAAGTATATATATAATTAGTAATACTAATAGTTATTATTATAATTTATAAATTACTTATATATAGTATATTAGATTACTTAAGGGGTCTAGGATTAATATAAAAAAGACTAATCTTTTCTCTTTTTTATATACTTTTTTTCTTTTATAATATCCCTTAACCTTATAAGTTACTCTTACTAGCTAAGTAATAGCTTTTTTATTACTATTACTTAGTAATTACTAATCTCTTTTAGTTCTTAATTATTATTATTATTTATTATTATTTATCTTAGTTTCTTATCTTTATTTAGCTTATAAGTTTATACTTTTATTAGTATAATTTCTTTATTTAGTTTATTATAGCTAACTTATAGCTAGTTTACTATATTTAAGGTTTATATTAAAACTTTACCTTTATATTAGTAACTTATCTATAGCTTTTATACTTAGATTATAACTTTTCCTTAGTAAAAGGGATTTTTATAAAAGTAGGTCCAAAAGTGGGTCCTTATAACTATTAGTAACTTCTTTATAGCTTTCTTACTTAAATACATGATTTTTACTTTAAAAGAGGAATTTTAATATAAGTGGGTCTAAGAGTAGGTCCTTATAACTATTAGTAACTTCTTTATAGCTTTCTTACTTAAATACATGATTTTTACTTTAAAAGAGGAATTTTAATATAAGTAAGTCTAAAAGTAAATCCTTATAACTATAAGTAACTTCTTTATAGCTTTCTTGCTTAAATACATGATTTTTACTTTAAAAGAGAAATTTTAATATAAGTAAGTCTAAAAGTAAGTCCTTATAACTATAAGTAACTTCTTTATAGCTTTCTTGCTTAAATATAATTTTTACTTAAAAAGAGAAATTTATATAAAAGTAAGTCTACAAGTAAGTTGTTATAACTATAAGTTACAAATCAGATGCATTGGCTATAACCAATGAGGTAAAAAAAAAAATTAAAAATCAATAACTATAAGTTACTTCTCTATAGCTTTCTTACTTATATATATAATTTAAACCTTTGCATACTTTTCCGCACCGACCCTAAGGTCCGGAATCGCCTCTAAAATATAAATCACATTAATATTCGAAATCCTTGCCTTTGTTTCTCCCCCCCTATAATATTACACTATAATAAAGCTAGTGGTAGGAGTGTAAATAAGACGCTAATAGTAATTAATATAGGCTTAGGGGGGCTAGCTTAGAGTAGCTATTACCTAAATATAGGAATAGGATAGTTTAATATCTAAAGGAGTAAAGATAACCTAATAGTAAACTAGAACTAATTTATATACCTTAAAGATATAAAATATTATAATAAGATTACTAGCCTTATCCTAAGTAATAAAGTCACCTAAGTGTGGCGTATTATACTAGCTATAGCTAACTAGGTAGCGAACTGTGCCTAAGCTAAAATAAGAACTATAAACACTAATAATAGTAATATCTATACTACTAAAGAAGTATTAAAAATAGCCTTTAAGGAGGCTATTAGGGAGGAAGCTAAAGATAATAACTCCCTAACCTAGGCTAGTATTATAGCTAGGCTTACTTTAAAATAACTAAATACTAACCCCCCCTCTCTCTAAGTCCCTAGAAGATAATATAGAGAAGTACTTATAAAAGGAAACACTATATAAGAATTACTTTAGTCTAGGGGCATAGAAGATATAGTTATAGCTATAAATAAAGCTATTAGGTAAGCCTTAGTAGTAGTAGCTAGAAGACTCCCTAGTAGGGATATAATTATTACCTTTAAAGGAAATATAGTATAGTATAAAGAAGACTAAAAATAGATTACTAAAGTGTTTAGCCTAGAGGTAGCTATTTACTACTATATACTTAGTGTTATTATTAAGGGTTTCCTAATAAAGTATATATCTATTAAGAACCTAGTAATAGAAATTAGAAAAGTAAATAAAGTAAATATAATTAAGGTAACTATAAGATACCCCTAGGGTAAAAATACCTAGTAAACTACCCTAATTCTTAGACTAGCTAAAGTTAAAGATACTAATAAGATATACTAAGATAAAATAGTCTTTAAAGTAAAGCTATTTTAAACTAAACTATATAACAAGACCTTATAACCTAGATAGTGCTATAACTACTTTTAAATAGGATATATTACTAAGTTCTATAAGGTAGCACTAAGGTATAGTAAGTATAGAGCTAGCTAGTATAAAGATAGTAAGGTATTATACCTAATAATAAATAGATAACTTAAGGAAAACTATATCCTATGCTTTAGACTACACCTAGCCTAGTCTAGAGACTACCTAGTACTAAAAGAGAAGTAAAATATAGTAAAGGCTAGTTACCTAGAATAACTATCCTGCTTTATCTCTAGCTCCCCTAGTAGGAACCTAGCTCTAGCCTAAGAGAGAGCTAGTATAACTATAAAACCTATAGTAATAATAAGAAGAAAGAAGGGTTAACCTATAAATATAAAGTAAAGCGCTAAATAGCTAAGAGCTAGGAGTATTAGGCACTACATAAAATAACTTAGGGCTAGAATAAAACTAGCATAGGATAGCTAAGACCTATTACTACCCCCCTAATTAATATAGTAATATTATAAGTCCTCTTCTAGAATGTAAATAAGAAGGATAGCCTAATACACATTACACTCTATTACTAAACTAATATAAACATAATAGTAATCTAAGAGTAAAAACACATAAAATATCTATAGCCCCTTATACTAGGCCTTACCTAGTTCTAACTTACACACTATAATAGGTATAATGCTATATATATTAATAAGAAACATAATATAAGGTTATAGTTAGCCTAGGGAGGGCCTAACTAGTTACTAGTGGAAATTTATAGGATTAATATCTATTCCCTTTATTTAGAAGGTTATAGTAATAACTAGAATACCCTTATATAAGATATTAATATAGAGATACCACATAACTAAAGTGTATTTATAGGAGATTTTAACTAAAAGTATCCCCTCTAGGATAGGCTAGATAGAATAACTAATAAAGTAAATAAGCTACTAGAACTTATAAGCTAGTAAAGGCTTAGACTAGTAATACCCTAAGGGGAACTAACTAGATAACACAAGGATAATAGGGATAGTACTATAGACCTAGCGTAAGCAACCCTAGATATCTAAGTTCACTATAAAGGAGTAAAAAACCTTACTAGATCTAACTATATCCCATAGCTAATTAGCATCTTCACTAGCCTATAAGATAATATCCCATAGGCCCTTAAATATACGTGGAATATAATAGATAAACTATACGTAAAGGCAAAGGTAGTGGTATACTTTTAACCTAAAAACGCCCTAGATTTATGTAATAAAGAAGGGATAGATACGTATACTACTTAGCTTATTATAAACCTTTAATAAATAGTGGATAAGGTAGCCTTATAGAAGCCCTAGGGGCTCCCTAGCCTAGAGGTATAGTGGTTAAAGACTGCTAAAGAGGTAGTTACTAGAGCTAGATAGGTAAAGAGATAATAGAGATAATAGAGAATAGAAGTAAACTAGTAAGCTTATACTAAGGTAAATAAGGACTAAGAATAAGTTATTAGAACTAAGAGAAAAAATACATAAAGAAATGCCCTATAAAAGGCTAATATATAGAGAAAGGATAAGGGAGTGTAAAGACTAAAGAGATAGGCCTAGCTTTAAAGCTAGGCCCCCCTAGAACTACCTAGACTACTAGAGCTAGAAAGAACTAAAAATAACCTAAACCTAGCTACTATATATAAGAATAAAGCAAGTATGCTTATATAAAGATTTTTCCCTAAGCCTATAGTAAACCTCTTCTATATCCTAGACCTTACCTTCCTAGAGCTAGATAATACGCTATTCCTAGATAATAACTATTTTAAATTAGAAGAGATATTAGATATTATATTAGATATAGCTAGCTAGAAAGCACTAGGTAATAATAAGCTCCTAGCAGGCCTTATTAAGGCCTATAGTAAGCTAGTAAAAGAAGCTATAGTCTAGCTCCTAAATACTATCCTTAAAGTAAGGTATTTCCTAGCCTAATTCTAGACTACTAGAGTGGTAGTAATTAGAAAACTAGGTAAGATAATAAAAGAGATAAGAAGGGCTAATATATAAAGGCCTATCTCCTTACTAAATATTATAGGAAAAATCATAGAAGTAGTAATTATAAAGTAACTTATAGCCTTTACTAAGGTAAAAGGACTCCTACTAAAACTATAGATAAGGAATAGGATAAATAAGTTAATAAAGACTATAATTAGGGTCTTAGTAAAGTGCATAAGAGAGGCCTAGAGTAGGGGTAAAATTACCTTACTTACCTAGATAAATATCTTATTTACTTTTAATAGAGTTAGCTACCTATACCTAATTTACTTACTAATCCTAATAGAAATCCCTTACTAGCTAATAGTAGTAATATAAAGCTTCCTAGTGGATAAAATAAGCTAGCTTAGCTTTAATAGAGAACTCTCTAAACCCTTTAAGATTAAGGCTAATACCCTATAAGAATCTCCCCTATTACTAATTCTCTTTTTTCTTTACTTTATAGAACTTTATATATACCTTTAAGCTATCCTAGGTATAGTGGTAATTAGATTTACTAATAATATAAATATTATAGTATTTAGTAAAAATATAGTATAAACCTAGAGAAAACTTAAGGCTACTTAGAAAATTTATAAGGAATAGGTAATAGAAGTAAGAGTAAAGTTTAACCTAGTGAAAACTAAACTTATATACTTTAGTAAGGCCTATAGGCCCTTATAGGCTAGGGTCTAGCTTAGTATAAAGGAGATAGCGCTAATAGAGGTATACTAATTCCTTAGGGTATAAGTAAATAAGAAACTTAACTAGAGTGTATATAAGAATATCCTTAAGGGAAAGCTAGCCTAGTAGTAGCTTATACTCTTTATATTAGTAGCATTAGCATAGGGCATTAGCTTTAGAGATACCTAGCTTATATATATATAAGTAGTCTAGCCTATTCTTACCTATAAGGCAAGCGCTTACTATACCTTAATAAAGAAGGGAGGAAAACTATAAGAAATAGTTAGAAGTTTTATAGTAAACTAATTAACCTATCTTTAGACTATAGCTAGAGTATTTAAGGCTATACTAGTTACTTAGCTAGAAGTTAAAACCTATATCCCCCCCCTAGACCTTTACCTAAATAAGATAAAGTAAAAGTTTAAGGAAAGGATTATACTTAGTAAAATAATAAATAAGATATAGGCTATAGCTAACTTAGTGTAAATAGTACTATAATATAGAAAAAGACCCTTACTTACTAATAATAAACTAGATATATAACTATATAAGGAGTAAAAGAAAAGATAGAAAGACTAGTATTCTAATAGGTAATAGAGATAATATAGGCATAGGAGAGAGCTAATAGAGAACTACTTACTTACTTATAACCTAAAGGAAATCTAGAAATTTCATACTAAACTTAATAAGTATATTTTCTTTATAATAGTATAATTATATATAAGAAAGATTAGCCTTAATAAGTTCCTCTTCTAAAGGCATATTCCTAGGGTAGCCTTGCCCCTATATAGCTATAGTTATATAGTTAAAAACTAGTACTATATAATGATTAACTACACTAACTATAACTATAGATACCCCTAAATAAGATAGCCTAGAGACGCATAGGAGGTAAGGCTAGCCCTAGATAATCCCCTAAAGGCAAGATATATTATAAAGTAATTCCTTAGTATAAGAAAACTCTAATACTATATATTAGCGCAAGACCTAGCCTTTAGCTAATATAAACTAGGGGAGGACCTAGGCTACCCTAGAGGTAACTAAACTAACTAATAAATAGATACCATAGATAACTAAAGGGAGGCACTAGGTAAAATAGTATAGCTATAGAGGCAGGCTAAATATAAGGTAAAATCACACTAAGATAAGAAGACTATAGGTCTAGAATAGTTATTAGATTAATTTTAAGTAAATACTATAGGTATTATTTTACACTAGCTTACTACTACCCCTTTACTAACCTAGAATTAGCCCTATTTTTCCTTAGGAACTAGGATTACACTCTTTATTACCTTACTTTTGCCCTTAGCTACTAGGCTAGTAGCTAGGAGGTAGTTTATCTTTACTACCCTAGTGTTAAGCTACTAGAGCTAAAAGATAACCTTATTATATTATTCCTCCGTAAACCTAGACCTAGCTAGGTCTAGGCTTGCTATAGTAGCGCCCTATTTTTTCTTAGCGCGGTTTTTAGCATAGAGTTTCTTAACCTAAGCTATATAGTCCTCTAGGGCCTAGATAATTAAAGTTAGCTATAAAATAAAGCTACTACTAAGCTAGAGTAAAACCACTTATATTACTCCTAGTAACTATACTAGCCTAGGTCTTAACTAACCACTAATATTCCCCTCGCTAGCTAGTAATATTTAGCTATAAGTAAATTAGCACTAGAGTAAGCTTAGAATAGGCATAGGAGTTAATATTACCTTAATATATCTATAATTATAGACCTAATAATTAAAGTAAGCATTAGATATTACCCCTTTATATACTAATTAGCCCTACCCCTAGACTAGAAATAAACTAACTTACTAATAATATTATAGTACTAATAGCCCTTATACTTAATAGATTATATCTTATAGGACATACACTAGATCTCTTATAGCTTACCTAGCTACCCTAGGTTAGACCTAGAAATAGGGCAAAATAGAGGTAAAGGGGACTTACTTCTAGGCCTTTTACCTTTACCTAATTTAATTACTTTTAGGTTAGGGACTTCCTTAGATACTTATCTAAGGTTATAAGTTCCTAGGCAAATTAGAGCTAGAATAGCACTAAAAATAAGGTACTTATAGAGCTTAGTAATATTATAGTGTGTTTTTCTATGTAAAATATTAGTATTTAAACTAGCACTAGACTAGAGAAGCCTTAAATAGCTCCTAAAGGGGATAGGGAGGAAAAGAACCTATAGGAAATTTATTATAAGAAAAGGAAAAAGGTTAGAACCTTAAGGGGGGAGAAGCTCTTTTTTATACTTAAGAGAGAGAGGGGGGGGGACTAATTATAATATTAGCTAGAAAATAAAGCATAAGATAAGTAAATATATAGATAGCGTATAACTAATCTAGGAGCAAAACCGCCTAGCTACTAGGCCTAAATCACCTACCCCTTACTATAATTAAATAAAACCATATACTTAGACTTTATAAGATATTTAGACTAGTACTAGGTTAGATTTAGCTAAAAAGTAAGGCACTAGAAGAGTTAGAAGTAAAGTAAATAAAAAGTAAATTATTATTATAAGTCTAATTTCACTATACCTTAGGGCAAAGTAAGGGACGCGGAGCTAGGTTAGAGTAGGACTAGACTAGCACTAAAGGGAGCTAGTTAGGACTACTACTATATATTTTCCTTTCTTTTTTATTATCTTTAGGATAAGGCTAGCATAAGCTAGCACTAAACACCTATAATTAGTCACACCTAATATAGCGTAAACCTAGAAGAGGGTTAGCGCTAGCCTATTTACAAACGTAAGAGGGTTTTTCTTCCTAGTAAAGGGTTTTCCCTCTTAACTAAGCGGATAGAGTACTAGGAACAGCTACATAGTTAGCTAGCTAGCGTAAAGAATATATATATATATATATAATTTTTACTTAAAGGACAGTGGGGTCCTAGTAATTCCGAAGAATTTCCACCAGAGTCGCCGTTGCTGCTGCTTCGGAATTACTGGGACCCATTGGAGATACTTATTAATACTAATAGCTAATAGATTTATAAGCTATTATAAGCTATTATAAGATATTATTATTTATTTATTTTCTAAATACTACAAATACTATAAAATACTATAAATACTACATATAGTAAAAAAATTTCCTTATAGTGTAGTATATAGTATAGTGTAGTATATAATATAGTGTAATATATAGTGTAGTGTAGTATATAGTGTAATATGGTATATAGTGTAGTGTAATATATAGTGTAATATAGTATATAGTGTAGTGTAGTATATAGTGTAGTGTAGTATGTAGTGTAGTGTAGTACAAAGCTCTAGTTAAGGTAGGGGTGTAAATTAATAATAAAAAGTGTTTAATTTCGGTTAATTAGAAGTGCAGATAACACCTAACTTTTGTACCTAAAAGGTACATAGTGCGCTATGGTAATAACTAGTTTACGAAGGTACTTCTAATACTTGGTATTCACATGTTGTCTTAAAGAGCGTTTTATCCCTATCAATGCGCGCTGCCCTCATACATCCTAAGCTTCAAGGGCGCTCTCCCTGACACCCACAAATAGTCACTCCGTCAGTGCGTGCTGAGCCGTTGAAAGAATTTAGTTGGCTAAAATACCACAATAGTTTGTTATCAATTTAATCCATTACGACCAAGACTTGTCAGTCTGGTATCCAAGATGTCTCATGGCAGTTGTGAAAGCCCCCGCTCTTTTCAAGTGGATTATGGTTCATCTATTACCGAACGAATGTAGTTTTACATAGACCCAGAACAAGGCGATATTGGTCATGAAAGCCAAAAATGCGGAGCAGACAACACGAAGGGGTGAAAAGAATAGACTCAAATAAAAAGACAAGGAAAAAGTTTTGAAAAAAAAAAAAAAAAAGGGAAAACAGACACGGGTGCGACGCAGGACACCTTGAATGTTGTACTCTAATTCACACAACAAAAAGGCACAAATTTTTGTCATCGAAACAATCATCATCACATGATCCTCCTCTGCTGCGAGACATCTTCCTAAGCAGTGATGGTGTTTTGTCGAGTAGTCTGCTGCTCTGGATTAGGCGTTGGCCGCTTGTCCAAGCCGTGCTCGGGAATGCGAGACGCCATGCGGTCGGGAACTAGCTCGGGCGAACCCGATCTGACGGGGTACTCGGCGGCAGGAGTAGCACCGAGGAGTCGAGAAGTGGTGGGCTGAGGAGACAGGATGGTGGGAGAATTGACCTCGTCGACGCGGGTCTTGGGGTTTCCGGCGCGTGCCTTGGAGGGCAGGCTTTGCTCGAATCCAGCCTCCCTGGCGACCTTTTCGATGCTCTTGAAGTACTGCAGAGACAGGAGGTCAATAAATGCGCTTCCCGCGCGGAATAAGCCTTCACTCTGTTGGTCTACCTCACGACCTACGACCGAAGTCGTGACAAATCAAACTATCAAACCCTTTAGGGCAACAGACCGTTCCAATGTAGCCAACATAGATCTTTGGAGTGTTGGCTACATTGGAATCTAGCCAACGGTCTATTGCCCTAAAGGGTTTGATAGTTTGATTTGTCACGACTTCGGTCGTAGGGTAGATGAACAGAGTAAAGGCTGAGATTCGCAGTCGCTACAATGTGGATGGGGAATGGTGGGCATAAGGCTTACCTTGACAGTCTTGACCTGAAGCTCAAGAGTGGCATCCTCGTCAACGACAATCATGGGGTGGGGATGTAACTGCAGACTGGACAGAGTCCACATGTGACTGACGCCCTGCTCGATGCAGCGCTGCAGAGCGAGAGACTTGCGCTGACCCAGGATGATGACAACCACCTCACGAGCCTCGAGCACAGTCTGGACGCCGACGGTCAAGGCCATCCGAGGAACCTGGGTGACGTCGTTGTCGAAGAAACGAGAGTTGGCAAGAATGGTGTCGTAGGCCAAAGTCTTTACACGGGTTCGGCTGGCCAAGCTCGATCCGGGCTCGTTGAAAGCAATGTGGCCATCCTCACCGATGCCGGCAAGGAAGAGGTCAATGCCGCCGACTGCCTTGATGGCGTCCTCGTAGGCGACACACTCGGCGTCAAGATTGGGTGCGTTTCCATTGAGAATGTGAACGTTGGAAGGGTGCACATTTACGTGCGAGAAGAAGTTCCTCCACATGAACGAGTGGTATGATTCGGCGTGGTCGCGAGGGATCCCCACGTATTCGTCCATGTTGAAAGTGACGACATTTTCAAAGGAGATCTATGGACGCGGCTGGCTCGTTAGTCATTTTCTCACTGACTGACGGGCATTTCCATTGGGCCACCCCGAATGGAATCAATCGCCAAGGTGAAGAAGAAGAGGAAGCTCCGAGGACCGCCCGAGTTCAGATTATGAAACACAAGAGTAATACGGCTTACCTCGCCAGCCTTGTACTTCTCGACAAGGATCTTGTAGACGCCGAGAGGGCTAGAGCCGGTGGGGAGGCCAAGAACGAAGGGGTTTTCAGGAGTGGGACTGAAGGCCTTGATTCGGTCGATGATGTATTTGGCTACATAGCTGCTGGCAGCTGAAGCATCATCGCGAATGACCAATCTCATTTTCGTGGATTCGTGGACGGGGATTCTGTCGTGGATGTGAAGGGTATGTGAGTGTAATAAGTTATATATCACTGACCAACCAAGAAGGGTGTTCTCAATCGTGATTTGGGTTACAATCAGGAAAGGCAAGGAGAAGATTGCTGCCGGCCTTTGTCTCAGAAGCTGAAGGGTCAAGCAAAGATGGAAAGGAAGAGCGGAAAGAATAAGAAGCGAGCAGGGCAAGGCTGGGCAGATTAGATAGGTCCAGGTTTGGGTGGGAGCCAGTCAGACATGTACGGACCAGACGTAGCCATCATCGGCATTGGTCTCGAAGAAAAGAAGACGGAAGAAAATCGATATTGAATTACGGGGACTTCCGGATGCTCGGGTGTGTCATTGCAACAATGAACAGTGTCTCCTTCTCTGACTCGGACTCCAACTGACCCTGCCAACAAGCATTGTATCTACCAATGTCGCATGCCATGATGATGTCGAGGTGGAGCTCGTGGGTTTTCCAGAGAAGCCGGATGGAACGTCACTGCATGCTCAAATTCTCAATCCTCTACTCCGTAGTCCCTCCGTAGTCCGTAGTCCTTATGTATTCCATACATACCTAGGAATTCTCCTCTTTTGTGGACGAGGTGCCGGTCATTCATGTATCCGCGACTGGCAGCGTATTAATGAATCGTCTTGTGTCGGGCCTTCTTCGCCTTGCAGTCCTGAGTGTGCGAGTGAGTACCTCCATTGGCTATGGAAGCTGAAACGCATGTTGATCGAATGGACCAGACCCCTGGCTGTTTGTTGACGTTTGCTGTTTTTCCGCTTTGCTGCGTGACGATGGAGGCCAGCATCAAGGCGTGCCTTTGTGCCGGGTAATATGTGAAAGTGAAGGAATCGTCAGCGGTGCGCACTGGCCAATCCCAGCCTTATCGTGGCGGCCTTATCGTGGCCGTCTTGGCTTGGTTGGGGGCCTCCCTGGCTTGGGGTTACCCTGGCTTGGTTGGGGGCCTGGCCTGGCTGGCTTGGTCGTGGCCCGTGGGGGGTTTCGACAATCTGCCAAGTCAGAAAAGTCACCTTGTTGAAACTTGACCACCACCTTGACAGGAACCCATCGATGCACCACCGCAACGTTACAGCCCCAGCTTTTCCCGCATCCCGGTAAATTTGACGCCAGATCATCGTGGCTCATCTGGGACATCTCCATCTGAGCATTTTCTGGCATCTGGCAGTTACTGGTCCGTACTCCGTACTCCGTACATACGCCTGGCATGCGTGTCTCATCCGCACTCCCGTGCCAACTGCACTTGACCATTGGCTCCGTCCTACCATCATCCCCCCATCCTCTCCATCCTCTGCATCTGCATCTGTTCTTTGTTGCGGCGCTCTCGATGTGCGACTTTGGGTTTGCTGAGTGGCCAGACGAGGGTGAATTGGGATTGATTGCCGGGGCATCAAAAGCTGCATTAATTTATCGGCAACAACACCAGTTCAAACAACCACACCAAACGGGAATACGCAACCGCGGGCTGACGAAACTACTATTGACCTGACAATTTGTCCAACGTGCCTAACCGGCTGCAGTTCCAACTTGGTAACAACCAGCCGTCTTTACTGCTGCGAAACGTGCCCAGGCCTTTGGTGGTCTGTCCGATTCCTTGCCATTTTCCGCTGGCGTGTATCAGACCGACGGTTTTGCTTGTTATAGTATAGGTAGGGACTTTTACCACGACCACGACCACATCCTTTTTCTTTCCCTCTCCACACAAACTGATAAGACAAGGCTTGCCCTAAGATTGCATCAATACTCGGGGTAGGTTCCATTCAGTCATCTGGTCCATCCTTTGGTGTTCTTGTTGACAACCTCTCGGGCTCCCATTTGACGTACTTTGCTTGATCGGCCCGTCCGGTATAGCATCGTTTCTCTCATATTGGATTTCTCTCCCTTCCCGCTTGCTGGCTTGCATTATCAACGCGGCAGTATCGACCGGAGTATTTACGGATCCTTCCTCTTCCTCAATCCCCTGCTTGGCACTACTTTTCACCCCTTTTTAAAAAAAAAATCATTGGCCCTTAGCGAAACCATATACTCGATAACTAGCTCGACTTTGTTTCATTTTGCTTTCTGCATCTACAAAACCTACCAGCCGCCCATTCGGCCTTTTCTTTGGCCTAGTCGATCTCACGCCGGATTTGGCGATTCATTCATTTTGGCTCAACCCAAAATAGATGCTACCTTGCAACACCCGTCTACCTTCAACTCCCCAGAGAAGCCCTTTATCTTGACGCCCATTTCCTCCAGCTATAGTTTAGGCCATCCTTTTTGTACACCATTGTCTTTGCAATGGCGGCCTTCCACAAAGCATTCCTGGCTGCTATCGTAAAGAGTTTGCTTCGCGGCAAGTCTCTGATACAAGTCATACTGGCTTACTGGGTCAGCCCAGTCGCAGCCAAGGCAAGCAGGGCAAGCAAGGGAAAGCCGTCTAGAACGCTGCAGGAGTTTCTCAAAGAGGCTGAGGCTGCTCTGCTCGGCCCCGTCAGTGGCGAAGGACTCCAGGAATTGTCCACTGGGTTAAAAAAACAGTTCGTCGAACGCTTGCAAAAAGATGAACAGTGCATGCTACCCTCTTACAGCCACCAGCTGCCGTTTGGGAGCGAGTCTGGAGAATATGTAGCTTTGGATGTCGGTGGTTCGACGTTGAGAATTGCCATAGTAGCACTGTGTGGCCGTGAGGCTGAGACGGACAAGCAAAATGAAATCGTCAGCATGCACAGCTATCGAATTGGCAGGGACATTAAAGATCTACAGGGAATGGCATTCTTCGGCTGGATGGCGCGGAAACTTAATGAGACTCTCGCAGAGAGTGGTGGTTATGCTCACAGCCTCGAAAAGCCTCTGCCGGTTGCCTGTGCATGGAGCTTTCCAATTGAGTAAGTACTCCGATTTTGCCCTTTACTAATTAGCTACTTTTGGGCTTGCCTCTTCGATGAATCAATGGTCTAACAGTGCACAGACAAACGTCAATGGGTGGAGGCAAGCTCCTGCCCATGGGAAAAGCATTCTTGGCAGACCAAGGATTGCTGGGTGAAGATCTTGGTGAAGTCATCAAACAGGCTTGTAAAAACCACGGCCTTCACGTCGAGCTGCGGGCCATTCTAAACGACTCGACTGCTTGCCTGTTGTCTCGGGCCTATTCCTACACATCCACTCGTTTTGGTCTGATTCTGGGTACCGGCGTCAACCTGGCTGCCTACCTCCCAGTACTGAGCATTGGCAAGAACAAGTTCGGCGTTCGACCAGACGCATGGCTCAGTGCGGCCAGTCACGTTATTGTTAACACGGAAGTGGGCATGTTTGGCCAAAACATCTTGCCGCTCACGAGATGGGACCGAGCATTGGCAAAACAACATCCTCGTCCTGACTTTCAGCCTCTTGAGCACCTCGTCAGCGGCATGTATTTGGGTGAGATTGTTCGAATCGTTCTTTTAGAGGCTATTGAGACTGCCGGTCTTCTCGATGGTGTTGTGCCTCCCTCGCTGAAGAGCCAATACTCGTTGGGAACCGATACCATCTCCATGATTGAAAGGTCAGCCATGTTTCCTGCGTTCATCTGTCCCTGTCCTGCTTGTTGGT
Source organism: Epichloe festucae Fl1 (assembly GCA_003814445.1). Taxonomy (NCBI): domain Eukaryota; kingdom Fungi; phylum Ascomycota; class Sordariomycetes; order Hypocreales; family Clavicipitaceae; genus Epichloe; species Epichloe festucae. The sequence continues at coordinate 4,336,201 of CP031385.1, read as the reverse complement.
AATTTCTTGTTTACTGATGTGTCATTAGCGATACTTCTTCTGATCTAGAAGGTGCCATCAACATTTTCTCAGAACGCCATCCTTCACCACACCAAGTCACCACTTCCGACCTCGCCGCCATCAAGGCCATCTCGTCATTTGTATCTGTTCGCTCCAGTGCGCTAGTGGCCGCTTGTGTATACGCGCTGTGGGACTTGCGACTGGACTCTGAGCAAGAGTATATTGAACCTCTTTCTGAATCGTCGCGTGAGCGCAAGCGCGTCGAAGCCGATATGGAACTACAAAGTACCACTGTTGCATTCAATGGCAGTGTCATCGAGAACTATCCCGGCTACCTAGCCAGCTGCCAACGCTACCTCAATGAATTGATTGAGAGCAAAGGATTACCCGACCATCGAACAATTGACCTTGTCCCCGCTAAGGAGAGCTCTTTATTAGGAGCCGCTGTTGCACTGGCCTGCGTTGAACGCGACAACTGATAGTTTTTTTTTAAATTATTTTGTTGTCCCCTTCTCGGGCAATTGGTTGATATTTAGATGAGGCAGCGATTTTGAATCCGTCCGGAACGAGTGAGTATATATACTTGTTGGCCGTGGAACAGACTTGTTTCTTCCTCTTTTTTTTTTTTTTTTCCTGCATGACATGTGGTGTCAATTATGATCATCATTGAGTGTGCGGGGATTAAAACGCATCGTAGAGCTCGCAGGCTACCATTTCTTCACATCATGAGTTGTGTCTGACACAATTCTGTTCCTTCCGGGAAAGGAGTTTTTGACGCTGTGTTCTGTATATACCCCCGACAAGTCTCAAGATGACGTTGAGCGTTCAGTCTCAGATAATGACATCACACGCCTCTCTGTCTGATTTACATGGCAGCGAGAAGGTGGTGGTCTGATGCTGGTGGGTCCTGGTCGCGTCGCGGGTTTTTTCGATTGGCAAAGTAGCCTGACTTTGCACACACTGGGAAACAGCGCACCGAATGGGTTCCTAAACTTCCAATATCATGTGACTGCCTGCCTTGTTCGCGTTTCCAGCCATCGCGTTCACCGTTTACCCAATCAGCCCCCCGCCGATTCTTGGGCAACGCGTCCCTTAGAAAATAAACCAGCCAACCAAACAATTAACTCCGCCCGTCCAACTCTCCAACCAATTCGCGGGTCGTGTGATTTCAAGTATGCATCGACGAGGGCATTGAAATAATACCAACATTATATCTAGGCGCTCAAGTGAATGAAGTTGACAGCCATGGCTGCGCATCCTGGTGTCTTTCACGAATGCGCGATCGCGTTCGTTCCGAGCAATGAGCTCACGCCACATTTCATCAGCGAGGTTCGACGACGATGCTACCCAGAAATCACCCAAGTTATCGTTGACTAACCTTGCTTCTTCAATTCAGTTGGCAAATGTTGTTCAAGACAATGGCGGAGCGGTTTGCGAACCTCGTCGGAACGGCACGATACCCATCGACAAGGTTACTCACATCGTCTCCAACACCATCAACTTCGAACAATATGTCGAATCGCAGGCAGTCATGATTCCCGTGGTATCAGACAAATGGATCAGCAACTCTGTACTCAAACGAAAGACGGCGCAGGTGAGGCCATTCTCGCCAGATCCCCGCATGATCTTTCGTGAGATTGTTGTCACTTGCGCCGACCTGCCACAAATGGACAAGGAGAGCATTCTTGGCGCCACCATGGCTCTGGGTGGACAGGAATCCAAAGACGCATCGAGGTTGACGACACATATTTGTGCTCTGAGTATGGATGCGCCAAAGGTGGACGCTGCAGTGCAGAAGGGATTCAAGGGCAAGGTCGTTTTGCCTCACTGGTAAGTCTTCAGCGCATGAATATAGGTTTTTCTATTGGTCGTTTTTGGGAGTTGAGGAGGGGACTAAGTTTTGAACCAAGGTTTGATGCATGCTTTAAACTCGGCAAGCGAATAGACGAAGGGCCCTACTTGCTGCCCGAACCAGAGATTCTGAAGAAGAGTAGCGCGGATGATGTTGTCATTCCTACGAATGCAAATCTCGTCGGAGCCACCTCGGTCAACCCAGACTTTCTTCCGCTACCCGTCAACAGCATAAGCGCACGGTCACCGGCGACAGTCTTTCAAGATAAGCGAGTCATGTTGTCAGCAGACCTGGGCATCACTCCACGACTGGTGAGAACGCTCGAGGGTATCATCACAAACGGTGGAGGCAAGATGGTCGATGACGTTGACTGCTGTGACACGTTCATCTGCCAGTTTCGGGATGGTCCCCAGTATATTCACGCAGCCCAAAGTTGCAAAGAGGTCGGTAGTCTGTCATGGTTGTACTCACTCATAGTCAACAACCAGTGGCAGAACCCGCTGCACCGCCTGCTTCACTATCCAATTCCGCGAGAAGGCATCCCGAGGTTCAAGGGTCTGAGAATCACGGTATCCAACTACGGAGGCGAGGCAAGAATATATCTCGAAAATCTCATCAAGGCCAGCGGTGCAGAATTTACCAAGACTATGAAGGCGGACAATACTCATCTCATTACCGCCCGCAATTCGAGTGAGAAATGCAAAGCAGCTCCGGAATGGGGTGTCGCGGTTATTAACCATCTGTGGATCGAGGAGAGCTATGCGAAATGCGAGATGAAGCCAATTAATACCCCCAAGTACAACCATTTTCCGCCGAGGACCAACCTAGGTGAAATAATAGGCCAAACGTTTTTGAGCGAGCCTAGCCTGCGCGAACTATACTATCCGGGTGGAGAAGAGGCCATGTCCACTGGGGCGAAGAAGAAGCGAAAGATTATGGAGGCTGCCGAGGATAATGCGTATCACAAAGGCCCTGCAGAGGGATTGGTTATTGGAACTGACGAGGCCTATGGAGCTATGCCGCATGACGACGAGGAAATTGAGATACCATCATCAGGCACCAAGACCAAGAAGCCAGCAATTGTCAAAACACCGGTGCGATCGCGACGCGCTCACTCTGGCAAGGAAAACGAAACGCCATCAGGTGTGTCGACTGGCAGCCGTAGTGCCAAGGCCAAGGCTCGAGATTTGTTACAACACATTGCGCCAGATATCGCCTTGTATGAGAAGGAGAAGAGGAGACAAAGCAAGCCAGGGGCCCCGTGGGGCGGCAAACGAGCGGCAGACTTGGCGGACCGAGAAAAAGGTAGCATGACAACGACGAGTCCCAAAAATCAGCATGACGAAGACGAGGAAGACGACACTGGCAAGAGACGACCTGCGAAAAAACCACGCCCGTCATTACCTGAAGTAGAAATGCGAATCATCATCACGGGCTTCAACAGATGGGTCGGGGACAGCAACAAAGAGGATCACGATCGAGTACGTTTTAACATTGCAACTCTCTTTTTTTCCTTCTTTTTTTTCCTTTCCCCCCCCCCTGTCAAACCCCATCTTCTTGTATGTATCAGCGACGCTAAGATCTGGACCTGTGTTTGACAGAGGGAACTGCGAAACCTCGGAATTCAAATCGTCCAGGAAGGCCAGCCATGCGACTTCCTGGTTGCCCCACAAGTTGTGCGAACTGTCAAATTTCTCTGTACGCTCGCCCGTGGCGCCCGGGTCCTGTCATCCGACTTTATTGAGACAGTGCTAGAGTCTGGCGAATTACCTGACGTGAACGACTTCATTTTGAAAGACAAGAGCGCGGAAAGCAAATTCGATTTCGACCTGACACGCTCTGTAGCCCGCGCCAAGGCTAATCGAGGCAAATTGCTGCGAGGGGTTCCCGTGTACTGCACCGAGAAAGTTCGAAACGGGCCCGATGGCTACCGCTCCGTTGCAGAGGCCAACGGGGCCATATTCAAGCTTTACCGCGCACGGGGCGGCACAACCATCAAGCCCACCACTGCAGAGCAAGACGGCTTTGCGAAGCCCGAGCCTGTGTACCTGCTCAGTGGTGAAAGTTCAGAGGAGCAACAGTTGTGGGCGAGATTTCGCGACATGGCGGAAAAGGGCCATATGGAGCCGCGAATTGTTGTGCCAGACTGGCTGCTAGATGTAGCCATGGCACAACAAGTGCGTTTCGACGAGAAGTTCCTAGTCGAGAACTGGAACAAGGTCTAAAACGGGGCGTGGTTGGCCGGGATGCGCGTCACACAAGCGAAGCATCTGCTGGATGGAGCATGGCGTTGATGCGAATTTGGCAGGGAGGTAATCCGTAGATAAAACCTATAATCTCATTTAGGAGGCTGGAGTGGAATTGCCGGATGGTCGGTTGCCTTTTCAAGCATAAGTCGTTGGTTGTATTGTATACGAATATGGTTATATCGACTGGTGTTGTATTCTTTGATGTGAACATGAGATCAGAAAAACTTGACACCAAGAGAGTCGTCAGAGCCGAAAACCTGTGCCTTGCCTTTTTTGACCAGGATGTTCAACGCCTTGAGGAGCACGTCGTGGTCCAAGCCGTGCAATTCTGCACTCATGGGGTCAGCTTTCCAAATGCCATGTCCTCCCTCCCTCACTTGGGATGTCTGAGCAAAACGAAAGGATGAAATGAAAGAGAAAAAAAAAAAAAAAGCACGGATTGTCAAAACACAGACCTGTTCCCATTGTCCCCTCCCCCTCACTCATTTCGTACACGGTCAACACACTCCCCCTTTGCGCCGTGTCGTCGACATATTTCTCAATCAGAGCAGCCCACTCCTCGGGCTTCTTCCAGTACACGAAGACGACATCCTTGCTGGACCCGGACCCGGCGAACTCTGCTCGTCCGTCCTTGCGCATGAACTCGAGGACCTCGTGGATGTCGGGGAGACTCAGGCGGCGGCGGAGGCGGGCGTTGTGGAAGAGGTCCGTCTGGGAGGCGGTCGAGACGGAGAGCTTGAAGAGGCGGTGGTGGCGGGCGTAGGAGAGGATCAGGGCGGACCACTTTGCGAGTTGGGCGTGGTGCGTGGTCAGGTTGGGCTGGGGGGTGAAGAAGGGGGGGAAGTGGTACTCGCGGGGGAAGGGGAAGGGCGATGCTGATGCTGATGCTGATGCTGATGCTGATGCTGATGCGGATGCGGATGCGGATGCGGATGCTGATGCTGATTCTGACATGGTGGAGATGTGATGCGATGTGGGTTGTGATGACAATTGCGTCACCAGACGTATTCGTATCTTTGAGTAATAAGTCCTTTCCCTTCTCAGTTGAACAAATTGTTTGATAACAAAAAACTGCCTTTTCCCGCGCGACCCGTCTCCCATCTGATCTATCGATAAAAACGGCGCTGATAAGAAGGCGACGTTCATTTGCTAATGGGTCAACCAATCACGCCACGATGACGCAGCCGGTTTCTCTGTCTCCCTTATCAGAGTGCTCCACATAATGTGTATGTACATACTCCGTATGTATCGATAAATTTCAAAAGCACGGGGCGGGCTTCCTTCCTCGAAAGAAGATAGATTAAAAAGTAAGCCACGATAACAACTCCGTGGAAAAACATGTACTTTCACCCGTCAGCCAGTCCCCTTTCTCCGCGGGGTCTTGAATAGATCCGCTGATTCGGATAATCGCCCTGGAAATGATTGGCCCAACGCACACGCGAACCTAATGTGGCCCTGAGCCACGATGCCCGCTTTGATGTACGAGACCAATAGTTTTGTTCCGAGGCTGCGTTGATCGGACGCGTTCCGGAGATGTTTGCATTACATCCAGAGGCAAGAGAAAAAAAAAAGTCCACTCTGATAGATCCTCTTGTGAAATCGTGGACAAGGAAAAAAAAAAAAAGAAAAAAAAAACATGATTTTGCACACGTTACCACCTCGCCTCGTGTGACCGACCTTGTTCTTTGGGCAGCGGGGCAACCTTTTTCTCTTTTCTTAATTCATCTCTTCTTTTTTTTTTTTTTTTCCCCCGTCTTGTTCGTGTTCACTGGTTGAGGTGCCATCCTCGAGGGAATTCGTCTCAACGTATGATGATGGCTTTGGAAAAGAAACGAGTCGTGGTTGTGGGTCTGGGGATGGTAGGCATCGCATTCATGCAAGTCGCCTCTCTCTCTCTCTCTCTCTCTTTTTTTTTTTACTCCAATACTTGCGAGCGATCTTCGCTCTGGAAATCTGTGACTGACATTTCTTTGGTGGCAATGTGTGAGTGAGTAGAGAGAAATTGTTAAAGTATGACGCCCACGAACATCAATACAGTATCACAGTACTCGGGGAAGAGTCACATGTCGCGTACAATCGCGTTGGACTTACAAGCTTCTTTGAGCATCGAAAAGTTGACAACTTGTACATGAATCCGCTAGAATGGGTATACAATTTTTTTTTTTTTTTTTTCATCCGTGGCTTGGCCTTTTACCTTCATCTCCCCCCCGCCCCCCAAAAGGAAGACGGAGTTGGAACGCTCTGACAGTGGTTTCGCATCCTTCCTTTCTAGTACAATGAGCAAGTAAATGCTCCGCTCAACTATCACATCAACACAAAAGTCACGGCCATCGATTCGGATAACAAGACTGTCACATGCGAAGGGGGAGTCATTGTCCCCTATGACATTCTCGTGCTCGCCACGGGTTCCCAGGCCGCGTTACCTCGTCACACACCCAATTTCGATGCCAAGGGCGTATTCGTTTATCGAACAATAGACGACTTGGTCAATCTCATAGACTTTGCTGCTCAGAGAAAGGGAACAACAGGATGTGTCGTTGGCGGGGGTCTTCTCGGTCTCGAAGCGGCCAAGGCCATGATGGACTTGGGCAGTTTCAGCAAAGTCAAACTGATTGAGCGCAACAGATGGGTTTTGAGTCGGCAGCTAGACCAGGAGGCAGGCACCATGGTTGTCCAACAGGTGCAAGAAGAATTGGGCCTCGACGTGCTCCTCGGCAAGCGCGTCGGCAAAATACAAGTCGACGAGGATAACAGCGTCACGGGCGTGGTGTTCGAGGATGGCGAAGAAACGGCTTGTTCGACCTTGTGCTTTGCCATCGGCATCACACCCAGAGACGAGTTGGCCAACGTCTCGGGCGTGGAGTGTGCGCAGCGCCGAGGCGGAATCGTCATCAAGGACGATTTGAGCACCAGCAAAAGGGACATTTATGCCATCGGTGAATGCGCCAGCTGGCAAGGACAGACGTTTGGCCTCATCGCCCCGGGAGTGGAAATGGCCGAAGTCCTGGCGTTCAATCTGACGCAGGCAAAACTTCACGCACCTCGCGTGTTCAAACGCCCTGATCTCAGCACCAAGCTGAAGCTGCTGGGTGTTCATGTCGCCAGCTTCGGCGACTTCTTCGCTGACAGAGACGGGGCGAAGCATCTACCGGCTCGCTATGCCAAAAATATGCCAAACGGTAAAACCGGCGCTGCCGCCGTCGCATCTCGCCCAGAGCAACGTGTCAAGACACTCACGTACAAGGACCCCTTTCTCAACGTCTACAAGAAATACATCTTCACCGCCGATGGCAAGTATCTCCTGGGTGGTATGATGATCGGCGACACAAACGACTACATCAAAGTCGTCCCCTTGGTCAATAAGATGAAGGAGCTCCACATGCCACCCAGTCAGCTCATCCTCGGAGCCAAGAAGAGTGGCGACGACGATGACGACGACGATCTCCCCGACGACACGCAAATCTGCTCCTGCCACAACGTCACCAAGGGTGATGTTGTCCGCAAAGTAAAGGACGGGTCCTGTGAGGACCTCGCGGCCATCAAGACGTGCACAAAGGCCGGCACGGGTTGCGGCGGGTGCATGCCTCTTGTGACGACCATCTTCAACAAGACCATGACGTCCATGGGCAACGAGGTGAAGAACTACCTCTGCTCCCACTTCAACCTTTCCCGTGCGGAGCTGTACCACGTTGTCATGGTCAAGCAACTCGAGTCGCTGCCCGACGTGATGCGCGAGGCGGGCAACGACAGGGACAGCTCAGGCTGTGAAGTGTGCAAGCCTGCCGTGGCGAGCATCTTTGCCTCACTGTGGAACAGGCACGTCATGGCCAAGACCACTCATGGCCTGCAGGACACAAACGACAGGTACCTGGGGAATATCCAGCGCAACGGCACCTACTCTGTTGTCCCGCGGGTGCCCGGCGGTGAAATCACGCCCGACAAGCTCCTTGCCATCGGCCAGGTGGCCAAACAGTACAACCTGTATACCAAGATCACGGGAGGTCAGCGCATCGACCTCTTTGGTGCCAGGAAGCAAGACCTCGTCGACATCTGGAGCAAGCTCGTCGCCGCGGGCATGGAGTCGGGCCACGCGTACGCAAAGTCCCTCCGCACGGTCAAGAGCTGCGTCGGCACGACATGGTGTCGATTCGGAATCGGCGACAGCGTAGGTATGGCGGTGCGCCTGGAAGAGCGGTACAAGGGCATACGGGCACCGCACAAGATCAAAGGTGGTGTGAGCGGCTGCGTGAGGGAATGTGCCGAAGCACAGAACAAAGAGTAGGTGGTTTCAGTCTCACTGCAAACGTCTTTTGCCCAAGACCAAGACCAAGACCAAGACGAAGAGAAGAGAAAAGAAAAGCTGACTCTCTGACTTACGACTTTGCCAGCTTCGGCCTCATCGCCACGGAAAGAGGCTTCAACGTCTTCGTCGCCGGCAACGGGGGCGCCAAACCCAAACACTCGGAGCTCCTGGCCACGGACGTCCCTCCCGCAGACGTGGTGCCCATCCTCGACCGCTACCTCATGTTCTACATGCGCACGGCGGACAAGCTCCAGCGCACGGCTCGCTGGCTGGAATCGCTCCCCGGCGGCATCAAGTACCTCCGGGAGGTGGTCCTCCAAGACAAGCTCGGCATCTGCGCGTCGCTGGAGTCGCAGATGGAGGAGCTCGTGGCAAGCTACTTTGACGAATGGGCCGAGGCCATCAGGGACCCGGACATGGTCGCCCAGTTCAAGCAGTTCCAGAACACGCCCGACAGCCTGGAGACGGTGGAAGTCGAGCAGGACCGCGGCCAGTCCCGCCCCGTGTACTGGCCCAGGGAGTCCGCCGCCGACAACTTCGCCGGCATCCGGTGGTCGAGCACGGCGTGGGAGCCCGTCATCGACGCCGAGTACTTTGGCGGCGCCGACGAGCTCCCCAACGGCATCTCCGCCACCATCAAGCGAGGCGACACCCAGCTCGCCGTCTGGCGCTTCCGCGGCAGATACTATGCCACGCAGCAAATGTGTCCTCACAAGCGGGCCTTTGTTCTCTCAGATGGCCTCATCGGCCAGAACCCCGGCAACAAACACGACACGCCCGCTTCCTCCTTCTCTTCTTCTTCTTCTTCTTCTTCTTCTTCTTCTTCTTCTTCTTCTTCTCCGTGGATCTCCTGTCCCCATCACAAGCGCAATTTTGACATGAAGCACGGCTCTTGCAGCAACGACGCGGCCCTCTCCATTGCCACCTTTGCCGTTGAGCCCCGTCAGGACGGCCTCGTTTACCTCAAACTCCCGCCTATGCACGAGCTCGACGCCGCCCTCGGCACGTCAAGATGGAAGGTCAAGAAGGAGGAGAGCGGCGCCTCGCCCTTCGCCGAACTAGATGGGAAGATGATGCGGCTCGTTGGCAGACGGTCCAGAAAAGTCAACGGCCCGGCACTGCATCTGCCTGGCCCTTGTCCTGCTGATTCCGTACGGCCCTTGCCGGTCACGGCCGGGGGGGGAGGAGGATGTGGAAGTGCACCGGATTGGTGAACGGGGAGGAGAGAGAAGGGTGTGAAAGGTGTACAGAGTACTCCGTACGGACTATGGCTAATGTGGATGGGAGTACAGAAGTACCGAGTATGAGATGCGTTATGCATACATAATATGGCGAGCGAAATATCCATGTTTTTTTTTTTCTTTCCTTCTCCCTTTTCCGTCATGTCAGATACGATATTCTCTTCCTCAAAAGAACCTCCAACACATGACACATGACCCGTTCACATGCAAGACGTAGATTATGGTGAAAATGAACCAGGTGACGTCCAACGTATTTGATCAAGGAAATGTTACATTTATTCCCGCTTGATCTGTCGGACATCCTTTTCCGTCAACAGTGGGGCGTCGCATAAGGAGAGCTCGAATGAGAGAACAGCATGGTCTCTTCATGTAAACATATCATGTGTAGATATCTAGTAGCGCTCCTTGGGTAGGAATGGCCAAACGAACGCCAACGAAAGAGGTCCGAGTAGTCCGTAGTCCAGGTCCCAAATCCCAGCTTGCGACCGCTAGAATTCCACTCACTATTTATTGCAGACACATAATTTCCGAGCCAACGTCATGCGTCCTTCCACATGAAACGTTTGTTGATTTTGCCCGTTAACACCCCCCCGAAAGTTCCGCCATTAATAATAGGTGCAAGACCAAGAGAAATATGACTCGTCAACTCGTCATGTCCTTTGCCGGAACAGAAAATGAAAACAAAAAAGTTCAAGTGCATAGTCGTACACACTTTTCCCGAAATGAAGCCAGGGAAGCCAGGGAAAGCAGGATAAACAACAGTATTAACAGGTGGAGTATCTATTTGCATGCCGTGGCGCCATTGCCGAACCACACAAAAAAACGCCGCGAAGAGGAAGAGGAGGGGTATCAACAATAGTTGGCGATTGTTATCCCAAGAAGAAAAGAGAAGAACAAAACAGATGGAAGGGGGGGGGAGGGGGAGAAGCCGAAATTTGCGGGGAGATTCAAGGACGCGTCATCCAATCGCACTGTACATTTTACTCTTCTCCGACCTCACTCTCACTCATGCTGCCGTATCCCGTATCTATTTCCATGCCGACCAGGCTTTTCGTTACGCCAAGGCATCTCTCTACGACCTCCTGTCGAAGCTTAGAGTCAACACCACATCGGCTGGCAAACTGGCCGCCGATCCATAGGCGTAGAGTCGCCGCAAGCCTTTCTAACACAGACTCGAATTCCTGATCTATCTTCTTGTGCGATAGTAAATGTTCCATGAGTTCCATGATCGAAGTGAAGCCTAGTAAAGACATGCGAGATGTGTTCTCTGGCCGCACGATCTCGTGGAGAGATTCAACCTTCTGTAGAGTTGCGCCAGGTGTTTGCTCCACGCGAGTAATGTGTGCAATGCCCATGGCGCACCGTATAGCAATAAAATAGTCGGTGGAAGAGTCGTCGAAGCCGTGCCCAAGAATAAGATTCGATCTGGCAAAGGGACTTGAAATCCTGTCCGACTTGAGTACTTGGAGTGCCGTGGCAATGTTGGCTCCACGAGACTGTTTGACGAGCACGGCGCGGGCTAGGATGGCGCGCATCTGAGCGTAGGAACCGATGGGTGAAGCATTGATGACAGCTTCGATATCTTCAGTAGGATTTGTCATCGGCTGTGCCTTCTTATTCAGAGTATCTGTGAGAATGCGATGCAGAAACTTGGTGGACCACCACGCAGCGACCGCATCCAAGGACGAGCAGATGGCCACGTCGTCTACCACGCTGTCCATTCCGTCGATTGGTGAAGTTACGTTGCATGTTGCGTCCATATTGAACGCCAGGTTGTGTGCTCGCCGGATGACTTCGGGGCTGAGGACTTCGTCGCAGTCCTGTCCAACAAGGGCTACAAGGTGTTCAGGTAACTCGTCATCGTGTTGCACTGAAGAACCCCGGCGCAGCTGAACGAGAAGCTGATTCAGCCGACGGGCTTCGTTCCAACGCAATCTGGCCACCTTGGCAGCAATCGTGTTGATGCCGGATTGCAAGAGCTTGCTTTGAGTCAGATGCCACAGCAGCACGCGGATGTGAAGGGCCTTCAGCATGAGTCGAGTGGGAGTATCCGGCAGCGTGCCAGAAGCGAGTAGGGTCAGAATCAGACGGCTCGTGCAGATATCAACATCACCGCCAGCGAGTTGTGAGTCCAGAGCAATCGACCAAGCCTTGACTCTTGCTGCCTCTTGCTCTTGCGTCAGTCCGGTGAGCATCTGGAAGCCGTGCGTGCCAATAGCATTGCGTAAACTAAGTTTCATCGTTTTGAGGATCAAGGCTGCTGCTTCCAGGAAGAAGTTGTGCCGGGGCACCCAGACGGTCTGAATAGCTGTGAGCCAGGCCTGTCGACGTATGCGAATGGATGAAGCCAGTGAAGGGGCCTTGCGGAACATGGTCGCCGGCGGCTTCTTGTCTTTGGGCTTGACGCTTGAGAACAGACATGGCACAAAAATCCATAAAAATGTGCCCAGAAAAAGCAAACCTTTCAGTGAGGACAAGACATGATATCCCATGAAGTGCACATCGAGGCTTGATGCTGCAGAACCCAGAAGACGGAGTGGCAATGCGAAAAGACCACGACCAGCGGGCTGCTCACTGCTCGTGTCCGATTCCCGCATTGCTTCCATGAACATGAGACCAGCAAGAGATCCAACCATGAGTTTACCAAAGTACGGATTCCCTTGCATCCAGCCATTTTGCTGAGCCAGATGTTGCTGCTGGATCTGCTGCTGCCGAACTATTGCAGGGGTTGTACCGCGGGAACTTTGCTGCGGGACTGGATAAGGTTGGCCGATGGCCATCTGAGCCGAGATGATCCGTTTCATGTCGTCAGGGACCTGGATCATGCCGGCAGGTGCTGGAGTCCTACCGGGCTGCGGAGTCGGCAATGGGGGGTTATTGAACTGTTGGCCGTTGTCTTGAGCATACTGTATCGGAGTAGGAGGATGCTGCATGGGACTGATAGATCCGTTCATACCGCCGGCCGCGAACAATTTCTCAAATGCGTCGATTCGGCGATGCATTTGGGCATTCTCTCCTAGTAACCGATTATTTCTCTTTTCAAGATGACGGATGTACTCGGTGGCTTTGCTCAGGACCTATGTGATGATGTCAGTTCAGTAGCTTGCTTGACATGAGAGGAATGATGAGAGAGAGAGAGAGAAGGGGGGGGGGACGGGAAAAGATATGGCGTCTCAAGAGGGAAAGACACACCGTCGCCTTGTTCAACTTGTGAGCAGGAGTTAGACCATGCAACTCTTCTCGATCTTCCGTGGTATCTTCTCCTTTAGCACTCTTGGACATGATACGCAGGCTTGGAACGCTGTCCCGGAGGGCAGCAATTTTGTCGTTGATGTTGGTCCGATATCGCTTCTCAATCATATTGTGAGCCGTTTTCTTGACCGGCTTCTCCTCGTCGTCGACATCATCATCATCATCTGGTTCAGACGAGACTTTGCGTTTTCTGTCTTCTTTCTTCCATGTGTTCAACTGATCAGGAGAGGCCAGGATGTGTGCTTTGGAATCGCCCTTGGCCGATTCGGGACTAGAAGCACTGTTTGGCGAATTATACTGAAGATGAGCCGGCATGGCAATATTTTTCAGCTTGTGCTGCAGGGCCGGTGATATTGACGCGGAGACGGGTTGTTTGATATCCAAGGCCTCGGACTTGGGAGCTCCGAACATGACATTTGACTGAACGTCGGCAGGCGTGAAGCTGTCAAAACTGAAAGACCCGTCCTGGGATTGATCAAAGACCGGTAAGGGCCAGGCAGAGGCGGTGGCAGTGGCGCCAGGTTGAGTAGATGGTGCACTTGACGTGCCGGTGTTGATGTTGTCGTAAGCTGGGCTTGCTTGGAAAGCCCAGGTTGAAGTTGACGGGGGGTAGAATTGCTGAGGGCCAACATCAGCATGCGCCTGTATCGATTCCGCGGATGCATTCGTCACGGCACGGGCGTCGTCGTTCATGAAGCCAAAAGTCGGGTCGTTGAACCGGTAGCGTTCCGCAGCACCATCCTCGGCCATTGCGTCGGGTGCACTGAGTACGGAATATTGGCTGGCGAGGTCCCCCTCCAGGTGTAGCGGTGTTCTGGTGTTTGTCCGTTGACTATGTCAAGAATCGGCGGCGTCGATGGCGGGCTCGACGGCCAAATGCCAACTGCCAAATGCCAAATGCGAGGGCAGTGTGTTGAACCCTTTGCCAATCGCCGGCACCGATTGATTACTAGACGGCGAATGGCTCGGTAAGATCAGGGCACAGGCAGGGTGGGCGGAAGCTTGTCCGTACACGCAAACACGCAAATCAAGTTGAAAATGTTGGGGGCGGGTGCAGGTTGGTGCAGGCGCTATTACAGGTGGTGGGTGGTTCGGAAACGAACGACAATGTCTGGCAGTCATTCGACTCCTGGGGGGTTGACGGGGGTAGAGTCCAACGGGCAGGGACCAGTAACGACAGCGGCTGGCCTGCGGTTGCCGACAAATCTGCTGCTGATGGGGATTGCAGTTGAAGCGAACGAAGTCGGCGGGTGAGATATATGGATGAAGGGTTCAAAAGGACGAGAAGCGCACGGCAAGAAGATAATATTGGGCTGGTTGGTTGGTTGGCTGGCTGTGGCGGGCTGGCTGGCTGGCTGGCTGGCTGGCTGGCTATTGGCTGGCTATTGGCTCGCTGTCACGCCCGGTCCTCTCAGAGGGTCGGCCATGTTGACACTGCCTCTCACTTCCCAGCCCTTTTCGCTTCCTTGGACTTGCGAAGTATTTACTGGCCTGGTATTATGCTGCTTGTGGATGCAAATCGAGATGAGCAATCGACGAGACAGACGTCAAGATGTGCTAATACAGCCACAACAAACCTGTGCAGGTCTGGCAGGTCTGGCAGGTCTGCTCGGCTCGGCTCTAGTTGCCGTAGACCCCGCAAGGTAAACATTGAAACAAAGCCAGGCAGACACACAGAGTGCCCGAGTTGCACTAGAGGCTAGTTAGTACATAGACTCAGTCAGTAGGCAGTACTAGGCAGTACTAGGCAGTACTAGGCACCATGCACGAAAGATGGACGCACCAGGACACGCATGCAGAAACCCACGCAGAAGCGCACGGAGCAGCGGGAGCTTGCGGACTACTATACCCGGTCAGGGTTGTTGGGCGTGCGACGGCCTGCGAGCTCCACCCTCTTTGGCCTCGACGAGCTTGACAGCGCACGCTGACTGGCCCAGTTGTCCACGGTGCCACCTGCTGCTGCCCAAAATCATACGATGAACATCAGAGACTAGCCGTGACTGGCCAAGCCGAACGGGCAGGCTCCACTTGCCATGTTTTCCCTTGAGACGAAGTAGCAGACAAGGAAAGTCTGCCCGCAGCCAGCGAGGACACTAGAGAAGCCAGACTCCACCGATGACCGATCGGGGCAACAACATCAACTCCCCGAAGTGTGAATGAAGTAGTCCGTACATACGGATCCGTATGTACATATGTACAGCATCTTCTTATTAGAGCCAGCAAGGCTTACACTTTCGTACCGACCGGGATGTTAGACCAATCAGAAGAACTGTTACTCGAGGTCACCCCTCGTGCCAGCGAAAAAGAGTGGGTCGATATGAAATTGTAGCCTTACCGGCTCTAAGGAGATATACATACATACTGTACATGGATTAACAATATTATGCCCCTACTCCGTAAGGATGAACTGTTCAAGCATTTACGGACCGTACGTGCTCTGGCTTTGGCCAAAGCCATCAAATACATACAACCAAAGACAGGCAGTCAGTAAGTCAGTCAGTCGCAGTCAGCATGAAACCCCAGGTGGACTGACTCTCGGCAGAAAAAACTGAAGATGATGGGTCGGGACTCGGGGGACCGTGCGTCATGACAGAACGGGCCGCACCTCGAAATCGATTTCGTACTGTGCGGAGTGTGATTAATTTGAATCGGATTCCCGGCGCATCGTCATAACATACCTGGCCTGCTGGTCCGGCGCCAAAATGTGACACGGCTAAGTCCGTATCGAAGACGGGTTTTCAAAGTCCTATCTATGTAGGGCGGCCAAACAGCCTTGCAACCTGCCAAGTGCGGTACAACGGGGCTGAATTACATCTTCCACGCGTTTACCCAGGCGGCCTACGAAATTCTCCGATGTGCTTGATCTACTTACTCATCAATCAAGCTGAGAATGTTTGCTTGCCTGCCTACCTGGCCAAAAATGCGGTTGGTTCTCTGGGAACTCGGGACAATTGAACTCAACGCAAGATGGCGCCAAAGCGTCGAAAGCAGATGTCACACGACTCAAGCCACTCCTCAGTACGACCTCGGTACTGTTGAGGATATTCACAGCCTCACATCGTAGCCTTAGATATTAGGCATCACTCTTATTATCCCCTCTTCGTTTAACAATGTAGCTTCCCGTATTGCGTTTAATATCGCGGTTTATTATAAGCTTTATTTAAAGACCTAGATTTATTACTTATAGATTAAAGCTTATAAGCTTCCTTTTTCTCTTCTAGATTTTAAATTCCTAGATAGTAATTTTATATTATTATTTTCTTTTTTAATTACTCTTAACCTTTATTTATATTATTTTATAGGTTATAAGCCTAGTGCTTATAATTATACCCTTACTTTCTTTTTTATTTTTTCCCTTTATCTAACTATTATAGTCTTATATATAATTATATATCTTTTCCTAATATCTTATTAAAGTAAATTACTTAACTTATAAGGTAATATAAAGATTCCCTTTTCTTACCTAAAACTAATAATACTATATAAGTTAAGATTAGATTAATTATAATTTAGCTTCCTTTTATATATATATATAAAAGCTATAAAAATTTTATATAACTAGGAATTAAATATATAACCTTTATATATTATTTTTCTAATTTATAAATATAATAAATTTTCTTTAAGCTATAAACTTATATATTACTTAATACTATATAATCTTTTATAATATATATAAAAAGTTAATCTCTTCTAAGTAAATCTTAGTAAGTAGTAAGCTAAAATAAGATATTTCTTATAAAACTACCTTAAGTACTTAAAACTAATAATTTAGATTTATTACTATTTAAAGTAAAGTAATATATAGTAAAGTAAGTAAAGTAAGTATAGTAAATTCTAGGTAAAGCATTACTTTTTAACTAAGCTAAGGTAAAATATTTAAGAGTATTAAAAAATACCTTTTAATTTACTTATATTCTTAACTTTATATCTTTATATATTAGTAATTATATAGTAATTTAATCCTTAGAAAGTTACTATTATAACTTCTATTAAACTAAATTAATAATAATTAGTATTAAATATATATAGTAATAAAAGTATATAAATTCTAATATATAACCTAACTTTTTCTTTCTTATACTATAGCTAATATAAGTACTTTTAGTATTATTTTAGTTACTTAACTTAATTTAACTAAACTTAATAATATTACTAAGGTATAGTATATAAAAACTATAGTTATTACTTCTCTTAAAAAAGCTAAGAACTTTAAGAAATAAAAGATCTTAATTTAAATATAAGTTTATATTATATAACTTATACTATACTTAACTAAAATAACCTTATAGTTTTAAGAGACTAATAAGTATTATATTATTCTTTTCTTTATTATATAGTAAAGCCTTTTCTTATAAGTCTAAAAGAATTTAATATATATAAAATAACCTAATATAATACTAGTTACTAAAATAATATAATTAATTAAAAGTAATTATAAGTTTAAGGCTAATTTAACTATTATTAAACTACTATAATAATTCTCTTAGTCTAAGAGAGTTAATTTCTTTATAATATAAGCTTAGCTAAATTACTACTAAAACCTTTAAAACTAAATCTATAAGATTAAAAAGATACCTAATATTATCTAGGTATTATAGACTATTAAAGTAATTAAAGGCTTAATACCTAATATTTATAATACTTAGAAGATTAAGGGATTCTCTAAATTAAAGCTTATAAAAAAAGTATACTTACTTAATATATAAAGCTAATAAGCCTTAGAAAAACTAAAAGGTTAACTATATAATTTAATAAAAGAATAATAAGGATAATACTAATATAAAAGGTAAAGGTAAAGCTCTAATAAAGAAAATCCTCTAAGACTATTAAGCTAAATTATAGTTATTTAATCTCTCCTAGGTAACTAATTTATTTAAAGGATAATTCTTAGAAACTTTATCTAGAGAAAAGGCCTAATTTAATAAAGAAAAAAGGTAACTTAACTATAATTACTATTACTATCTCTCCTAATATTATTACTATAGAAAGTAATCTATCTCTTATAGTAATTAACTAGGACTATTCCTTTTAAATAATAGTAAATTACCTTATAAAAGAAAACTATATTCTTAACTCTAAATATAATACTTATATATTTAATATAACTAAATAGTTTACTTACTTAAATACTAATATAGTTACTAAACTAATAATATTAAGTAATAGAGAATAACTTAATATTAAAGGTATTAGTAATATTAAACTCCCTATTAGTAAAGGCTATTTAAAACTCTTTAATGCCTAATAAGCACTAAAGGCTAAAGTTAATATAATTTTACTAGGCCTTCTTAAGCAGAGTATTGTTTGTAGTGTAGTTAGTGTAGTTTTTAGGAAAAAATTGTATTTGTATTGTAGTTTTTTTTTTCTTGTAGTTAGTGTATTATATTTTTTTTTTATACTGTAATATAGTGTAGTTTTTTTTCTCTTGTAGTGTAGTGTAATTAGTGTAGTTACTAACTACATACTAACTACACTAACTACAAAAACTACAAATATAGTGTTAGTAAAAAAAAAGTAAGCTTTTTTATTATATAAGGTTATTATAATAATTAAAAGAATACTAGTTATATAGAAGCTTTTATTATTACCTATTTTACCTAATTAGTTATATAATTTATAAAATTTACCTTTTTTTAAGGATTTTACTATAACTAGGGTTATTTATAATATTATAACTTTTTAATAATACTATTATACCTAATACTTTATTTATTAGGAGCGCAGAGGTCAGAGATAGGATATTCATTAAAGCAGGTCTTTAAAGAACCTTTAGGCTATACAAATAACAAAGAGGCTAGCTAGCTATAAGATAGCTATATGCTTATAAAGCAAGGTATTTATTAAAGACTACGCATATTATTAGTACTAGGTTAAAGATTAAAACCTTTACATACTTACCCCTAGCTAGTATTTATCTAGTAATAACTATAATAGTCTTAGCTATTACTTTATTTATTAACCTTTTAGTATAAGCTATAATAAATTAATCTCTCTTAACCTTTTTAAGGATATAAACTATTAGCTAAATTATTATATAGCTAATGCTCTAAAGATTTATAAGAAATACACTAATACTTTATAATAATAAAGCTATAAATAATTAGGAAGTTAGAGAACCCCTATAATTTAGAACTATAGATAATAATAAGGTATAATAAATACTACTTAATCCTAATTTAGGTAAAGGTATAGATAATATAACTAAAGAAAAAAGGGTATTATAATAATACTATAAGGTTATATAAGCTAAGCTATATTACCTTTAGAGAAAATAAAAGATCTTATAAATAAAGGTATAAATTAAGGAGCTTAAGGTAAATCTAGGATTAGCTAGACTTTAAACTAGACCTATAATTACCTCTTAATTTAGACTTATAATTACCCCTTAAACATTAGCTATAATTTTACCTTTAGTTTATAGTAACTTAGTAGTAATTATATAGTATAGTAATCTTATTAAAATATAGATAAAAATGCCTATATATAAAGGGGAAATATATAAAAGCCTATAGAATTTCTTAGTAAACTTAGATATATTATTTAAATTAAATTACTATACCTTTAAGGATAATATAACTAAGGTAATATATATAAGTAGCTACTTAGCTAGTAATATAAAGTAATAATAAATATATTATATAACTATAAATAGGTATATAGATTATTTATTAATTACCTAGGTAAATTTTCTAAAATAGCTAAAAACTAGAATAATAGATATAAGTATAAGATACTTAGAAGTAATAAGGTTATTACTAAATCTTAGGTAAAAAAATAACTAATTATTTTAATTCTTTATATAAGCTTAGGCTAAGGTAAAAGCTAAGTTACCTAAAGAAATCCCTATATATCTAAGAATTATAA
Source organism: Epichloe festucae Fl1 (assembly GCA_003814445.1). Classification (NCBI taxonomy): domain Eukaryota; kingdom Fungi; phylum Ascomycota; class Sordariomycetes; order Hypocreales; family Clavicipitaceae; genus Epichloe; species Epichloe festucae. The sequence goes on along the minus strand of CP031385.1, from coordinate 4,316,437 downwards.
TCTTTTTAAATAGCTTAAATAATACTATAAGAAAGTAAATAATTAGTTAAGAGATTTTAATAACCTAAAGCTAACTATAAGGCTAGGGTAAGAAAGTAAAGGTTATAATAAAGTTAGGCTAAAGTAATAAAAAAAGTTAAGACTTTAAAAAAAAAAGATAATACTTTTATTTTATATTACTTATAAATAAGGTATAATAATAAAGTAAAGATTAAGGAAAAAGATTATCCTTAGTATACTATAAATATAAAAAGCCTAAGTATACTTTACTAGCTTATTAAGTACTAGATTATTTTACTTATAAAAGTACTAGATATATAACTAAGAAGTATAGTAAGAGTAGTAATAAAGCTATATCTTTTAATATAATACTAGTTTAATTAGCATAAACTTAGGAATATAATCTTACTATAAAGTACCTTATAAATAATAAAATAAGAATATAGGTATCTTTATAATAAAATAACTAGTAATTAGCTATATAAGTACTATTTAATATAAGTATATAGTCTTTAATAATTTATCTAAAATTATTATTAAAAAAGGATTAAGAGAATATAATTTAATTAAATAAAATACTAGAGAGTATAAGTAAAAAAGTAATTTTATATTAAGAAATCTTAAAAAAATTAATTAAAATAAAAGATAGTATAGAATTTATAAAAGTTTATTAAGTTAGTTACTTTATTACTAATATAAGTAAAGGAATAATTCTAGGTATAAACTAAATTAAAGAATATTTACTTATAATTATATATTAGAAATATAAATATTAGAGATATCTAGTAATAATAAAATATCTTTCCTTTACTTATAATAAGTAATAAGTATATAAGGAAAAAAAAATAGTAGTAGTTACTTTATTATTAGAAGTAATAAAGATTAGGCTAAGTATTCTAGAAAATAAAAATTAAAAAGGAAAAGAAGAAGGCTAATTAAAGAACCTAGTAGTAATAGATATATAAATAAATAGTAAAGTAGCTATATAAATCCTAGAGTATGCTTATTTATAGTAAAAAAGTAAAGGTATTATAGTTATACTAATTTTAGAAAACATAAGTAATAAAGAAACTATATTAAATTAAATTAAAAGCACTAAATACTATATATTAATAATCCTAGAAAAATATAGGGAGTTTATAGATATTTTTTCTAAAGAGTTAGTAAGTAAGCTTCCTAAACTAGGAGGTTATACTTATACTATTAAATTAAAAGAAAGAAAAATATTACTTTAGGGGCCTATATATAATTTAGCTAAGAGAGAGCTAAAGGTTCTTAAAGAGTACCTTATAAGTATATAGCTTAAAGGGTAAATTAGAAAATTAGTTAGCCTAGCTAAAGACTTAATTTTATTTATCTTAAAGAAAGAAGAGAAATTAAGGCTTTATATAAATTATAAGGGCTTAAATAAGATTATAATTAAGAATAAGGCCTCTTTACCCCTTATTACTAAAATTCTTAATTAATTAGTAAGTATAGTTATTTTTATAGTCTTAGATTTAAAAGATATATATTACTAGCTATATATTTACTTAGGTAATAAGTAAAAAATAGTATTTTATTATTAATATAACTACTTTAAATATCTAGTAATACTATTTAAACTAGTTAATATATTAGTAACTTTTTAGGAATATATTAATAATACTCTTAAAGGACTTATTAATAAGACTTATATTATTTATCTAGATAATATACTAATATATAGTAATAGGGTTAAAGAGTATATAAAGTATATTAAATAAGTTTTATATAGGTTTAAGAAGGTAAGCCTTTTTATTAACCTTAAGAAATATTAATTTTTAGTTAAGGAAGTTAAATTTTTAGGCTTTAAGATATTAAAGAAAGGTATTATAATAGACTTAGTAAGAGTTAAAGTAATTATAACCTAGCTAATACTATATAGTGTTTTTAATATTTAGTTATTTCTTAGTTTTACTAGATTTTACTACTATTTTATTAAATAGTATAGTAAAGTTATTATTTTATTAATAAATTACCTTAAAGGGAATTAACTAGTAATATTTAAACTAAAACCCTATAAGTTAGTAATATTTAGAGAACTTTAATAAAGATTTTAAGAAGCACTAATTCTAGTGTATTTTAACTTACTTATATATCTTAAAGTAAAGATAAATATATCTAGATATATAATTAGGGCTATACTTATAATATTAGTACTAGGTTACTAGCACCTAGTTATATTTATATTAAGGAAAATAACTAATACTAAATTATAATATTTAATACCTAATAGTAAATTATTAGCTATCTAAGAGGCTTTTTATATATAAAGACATTATCTTACTTATTTAGCTTATATAATTAAAGTTATTATAAATTACTTAAACTATAAGTACCTTACTATAAAGCCTAAGCTTATTAGTAAGTAAGTAATTATACTTAATAAGCTTTATCCTTTTAATTTTAAGATTATATATTATATAAGGAAATTAAATCTTACTAACTTACTTTTAAGAAAACTAGATTTTATAAGTAAAGTAAGAAAAGAGAAAGTAATAACTATATAACTTCTTACCTTTTTATTTAAATTTATAAATACTAAGTAATAAAAACACTATAGTAATATTATTAGTGCTATAAGCTTTATAAAAACATTACTTAGTGTAACTAATAGTTAGTTATAATAACGCTATAATAATACTACTAATATCTAGGGTTTTAAAAAATTATAACTTAACTATATTCCTAAAGAACCTAATAATCTAGATAATCTTAGAAGAGTTATATTAGTAAGGTTATTTAATACTTTTTATACTTTTATTAATAAGTAATAAGCTAGCTATAGTAATACTATTAGTACCTAGTGTATATATTATTTATTACTTAATTATTTTAATTTTCCTATTAAACTAGCTATTTCTAATAGGAATAAACTAGTATAGGTTATTACTAGTAAGTAATAAGAGCGCCCCTTAAAAACATTACTTATCTATATTCTTATAAGACTAAAAGTATTTATTAAACTAATTACTTATAGAGATATTATAGCTAGAATCTAATTTATTTAAAGAACCTTTTCTAAGTTTAACTTTAACTTTTTAGAAAAGAGCTTAGAATTAAAACCTTTAATTTAAGTCTTATTATATAAAGCATAGTAAGGTAATAACTTTACTATAGGTTAATTAAAGTTACTTAAAAGTAGTAATATAGCTATATCCTAGTTATAGTCTATTAGACCCTTTAAACTATTAATATTTAAGAATTATATTTTTATTTCTCTAGGTATAAGAAAAGAAATTTTATTACTAACTTATAATAATCTTATTACTAGACACTAAGAAGTAAGTAAAACTCTTTATTAGATTATAAACTAATATTATTAGCTAATAATAAAGAAAGATATAAAGGTATATATTAGTACTTATATAAATTATTAGACTTTAAAACTAAGGTATTATAAACTATATAGTAAGCTAGCTATATTACTAGTGCTTAATTACCCTTTTTAAGAATTATTAATAGATTTTATTACTAGACTTTTACTAGTAAAAGACTTAAATTAAACCTATAATATAATTCTAGTTATTATTAACTATTTTATAAAATATAGTATTTATATCCTTATTTTAATATAACTAACTAGTAATAAGCTAGTAACTATATTCTTAAAATATATTTTTAGAGACTATAAAGCCTTAAAAGGTATTATAATAAACTAAGGTTTTATATTTACTGGTGGTTTTTAAATAACTTTTTATTATCTCCTTATAACTAAGTAACTACTTAGTATTACTTTTTATCCCTAGATAAATAGCTAGATAAAACATTTAAACTAGGTCTTAAAACATTATTTAAAGGCTTTTACTTATACTAAATAAACTAATTAGGTAAATAACCTATTAATAGCGTAATTTATATATAATATAAGTAATTACTTAATGCATAGCTATATACTAGTAAAGGTATTATAAGGTTATAATCCTAAAGGTCTATAGTAAGTAATAGTAAATATCCCTTTAGTAAATAATTAAGCTAAAAGTAAAGTTTTAGCACTAAGAGAAAAGCATACTATAATTAAATAGCTTTTAAGTAACTTATAAACTTAGTATAAAAAATATTATAACTAAAAAAGAACTTTAATAAGGTTTAAAGTTAGTAACTATATTTTATTATTAATAAAGAATATTAACCTAAGATACTTTAGTAAGAAGCTAGCTATAAAGTATCTAGGCCCTTATAAGATTAAAAAGGTAATTAAAAGTTATAAATTAGTATATTAATTAAAATTACTACCTAGGGCTTAATTATATAATATATTTAATATTACTAGTCTTAAACCTTTTAAAAGAGATTTAATAAATATAGAAAATATATCCTTACTATAAGATACTATTAAAGATAATAAATAAGAGTTTAAAGTTAAGAGAATTATTTTATACTATTATAATAAAAGGTATTATAAATATCTAGTTAAATAAAAAGGCTATAATACTTTAGAAAATTCTTAGGTATTAAAAAGAGATTTTATTACTAGAGAAATTATTAATAATTATAAGTAATAGCTAAGTAATAAAGTTAATATAAGGTAATTATAATTTATAAGTTAATATACTAAAGATATTAGAAAATAAAGTTAATTTACTTAGATAACTTAAATAATCTATTATATAGTTACTAAGTACCTATCCCTTTATAATAAAGTTAGTCCCTAAGATTACTAGTCCCTTGATATTAGTAATAGCTATAAGACTTATAGAGAAAGAGGCCTTAGGAGTATCTTTATTATTAGAATCTCTCTCTTTATATATATAAACCTAAAGTACACTAGGAAGCTTAATAAAACTAATATATTTAAGTAAATTAATAGTATTTAGTATAAACTACTAGTAAGTTAGCTAAGTATTAGCTATATATATTAAGAAAGCTTATTATTAGGATATTCTAGGCTATAAAGTAAAGATAATTTAAAATATTAATCTAGGTCTCTAGATTTATAGTATTACTTAGTAATACTATTATAGTATATTTATTATATTTTACCTTATAAGTAATATTAGTAAATATTTAAGTATAGTAAATATAACTATACTTATTAGAATTTTTATAAACTAAAATAGTATTCTATAGCTTTTTCTTTACTTTTATAATAAGCTAGTAATAAGTTAGTAGTAATCTAGTATCTAGGTAATAAAATTATACTTACTTTATTTTAATAGTAATAACTACCTTTAGGAGTAGCTTTAATAAGTTTAAATAGCCTATTATAAAGCTATATAATTTAAGCTAAAGTCTAGTAATATATTAGTAATAAGTAAGTAAATTCTAGTTAAGAGAGATATACTATAATATAGTTTTTATTATTTTAAAAGTAATAAGTATATTTTATTAAATAGCCTATTAAATATTAGCTATAAAGAAGTAATAAATAAGTAAAGAAGTTATACTTAAAGATTTATTATATTTTATAAGAAAGGTCTTTTTATTAATAAGATATCCTAGGATCTTATAAGTACTATTTTTAGGAGAATATTTTATATTATTACTTACTAATAATAGTGTATATATAAAATCTTTTTTAAAGTTATTTTACTAGTAGTAAGTTAGTAATAAAGATACTATAAGAATATAATAAACTTATAATAAGATTTTAAAAGAAGTTTACTTTAGAGGAAACTTTATAGGAGATTTTATAAAAGACTTTATAGGAGATTTTTTAGTTAATAGATTTTCTTAAGGTATTAATAAAGGTAAAGTTTAAGTATAAGACTTAAATATAGTAAACTAGCTATAAGTTAGCTATAATAGACTAGATAAAGAAGTTATACTAGTAAGAGTATAAACTTATAAGCTAGATAAGGGTAAAAAACCAAAATAAATAAGGATAAATAATAATAATAATTAGGGACTAAAAGAGATTAGTAACTACTAAGTAATAGTAATAAGAGAGCTATTACTTAGCTAGTAAGAGTAACTTATAAGGTTAAGGGATATTATAAGAGAAAGGAAGTGTGTAAAAGGGGGGAAAATTAGTCTCTTTATATTAACCCTAGACCCCTTAAGTAATTTAACGCACTATATATAAGTAATCTATAAATTATAATAATAACTATTAGCATTACTAATTATATATATACCTAATAGCTATAAACTTATAGTAACTATAATATAAGCTCTCTAGTTAGACTATTTAAAACTATAGCATTAAGTACCTTATTTATTTAAACTAATTATAAAAATTAACATAAGTTATCTATTTTTTTTCTTCTAGCTATATAATAGGTAATAATATTTATTTTACTATATTAAAGCTATATATAAGCTACTATTTAGATATTACTAACTATAATAAGGGGGGTTATTTTTAATTAGTAATATTATTATTATTATTTCTTTTTATTTACCTATATATCTAAATATAAGGTACCCTATCTTATTTTCCTTATAAAGCTCTAATATAGTAACTATACCCTTATTAGGAGCACAGAGGTTAGAGATAGGATGTTTATTAAAGTAGGTCTTTAGAGAACCTTTAGGCTATATAAATAATAAAGAGGCTAGCTAGCTATAAGATAGCCACATGCTTATAGAGCAAGGTATTTATTAAAGACTATACATATTATTAGTGCTAGGTTAGAGATTAAAACCTTTACACACCTACCCCTAGCTAGTATTTATCTAGTAATAACTATAATAGTCTTAGCTATTACTTTATTTATAACCTTTTAGTGTAAGCTATAATAAATTAATCTCTCTTAACCTTTTTAAGGATATAAACTATTAGCTAGATTATTATATAGCTAATACTCTAAAGATTTATAAGAAATATACTAGTACCTTATAATAATAAAGCTATAGATAATTAGGAAGTTAGAGAACCCCTATAATCTAGAACTATAGATAATAATAGGGTATAATAAACACTACTTAATTCTAATTTAGGTAAAGGTATAGACTATATAACTAAAAAAAAGGGCATTATAATAACGCTATAAGGTTATATAAGCTAAGCTATATTACCTTTAGAGAAGATAAAAGATCTTATAAATAAAGGCATAAATTAGAGAGCTTAAGGCAAATCTAGGATTAGCTAGACCTTAAACTAGACTTATAATTACCCCTTAATCTAGACTTATAATTACCCCTTAAATATTAGCTATGATTTTACCTATAGTTTATAGTAACTTAGTAGTAATTATATAGTAAGGTAATCTTATTAAAATATAGATAAAAATACTTATATATAAAGGGGAAATATATAAAAGCCTATAGAATTTCTTATAAACTTAGATATATTATTTAAATTAGATTACTATACCTTTAAGGATAATATAACTAAGGTAGTGTATATAAGTAGCTGCCTAGCTAGTAATATAAAGTAATAGTAAATATATTATATAGCTATAAATAGGTATATAAATTATTTATTAATTACCTAGGTAAATTTTCTAAAATAGCTAAAAACTAGAATAATAAATATAAGTGTAAGACACTTAGAAGTAATAAGGTTATTACTAAATCTTAGGTAAAAGATTAACTAATTATTTTAATCCTTTATATAAGCCTAGGATAAGGTAAAAGCTAAGTTACTTAAAGAAATCCTTATATATTTAAGAATTATAATCTTTTTAAATAATCTAAATAACACTATAAGAAAGTAAATAATTAGTTAAGAGATTTTAATAACTTAAAGCTAACTATAAGGCTAGGGTAAGAAAGTAAAGGTTATAATAGGCTTAGGCTAAAGTAATAAAAAAAGTTAAGACTTTAAAAGGAAAAGATAATACTCTTATTTTATATTACTTATAGATAAGATATAGTAATAAAGTAAAGATTAAGGGAAAAGATTATCCTTAGTGTACTATAAATATAGAAAGCCTAGGTATATATTACTAACTTATTAAGCACTAGATTATTTTACCTATAAAAGTACTAGATATATAACTAAGAAGTATAGTAAGAGTAGTAATAAAGCTATATCTTTTAATATAATACTAGTTTAATTAGCATAAACTTTAGAATATAATCTTACTATAAAGTACCTTATAAATAATAGAATAAGAATATAGGTATCTTTATAATAAGATAATTAGTGGTTAGCTATATAAGCGCTATTTAATATAAGCGTATAGTCTTTAATAATTTATCTAAAATTATTATTAAAAAAGGATTAAGAGAATATAATTTAATTAGATAAAATACTAGAAAGTATAAGTAAAAAAGTAATTTAATATTAAGGAATCTTAAAAAAATTAATAAAAATAAAAGATAGTATAGGATTTATAAAGGTTTACTAAGTTAGTTACTTTATTACTAATATAAATAAAGGGATAATTCTAGGTATAAACTAGATTAAAGAGTATTTACCTATAATTATATATTAGGAGTATAAATACTAGAGATATCTAGTAATAATAAAATATCTCTCCTTTACTTATAGTAAGTAATAAGTATATAGGGAGAAAAAAATAGTAGTAGTTACTTTATTATTAGAAGTAATAAAGATTAAGCTAAGTATTCTAGAAAATAAAAATTAAAAAGAAAAAGGAAAAGGCTAATTAAAGGACTTAGTAATAATAAATATATAAATAAATAGTAAAGTAGCTATATAAATCCTAGAGTATACTTATTTATAGTAAAAAAGTAAAGGTATTATAGTTATACTAATTCTAGAAAATATAAGTAATAAAGAAGCTATATTAAATTAGGATAAAAGTACTAAGTGCTTTATATTAATAATCCTAGAAGAATATAGGGAGTTTATAGATATTTTTTCTAAAGAGTTAGTAAGTAAGCTTCCTAAACTAGAAAATTATACTTATACTATTAAGTTAGAAAAAGGGAAAACACTACCTTAGGGGCTTATATATAATTTAGCTAAGAGAGAGCTAGAGGTTCTTAGAGAGTACCTTATAAGTATATAGCTTAAAGGGTAAATTAGAAGATTAGTTAGCTAAGCTAAAGCCTTAATTTTATTTATCCTAAAGAAAGGAAGGAAATTAAGGCTTTATATAAATTATAAAGGCCTAAATAAGATTATAATTAAGAATAAGGCCTCTTTACCCCTTATTACTAAAATTCTTAATTAATTAGTAAGTATAGTTATTTTTATAGTCCTAGATTTAAAAGATATATACTACTAGCTATATATTTACTTAGGTAATAAGTAAAAAATAGCGTTTTATTATTAATATAGCCACTTTAAATATCTAGTAATACTATTTAAACTAGTTAATATACTAGTGACTTTTTAGGAGTATATTAATAATACTCTTAAAGGACTTATTAATAAGACTTATATTATTTATTTAGATAATATGCTAATATATAGTAATAAGGTTAAAGAGCATATAAAGTATATTAAATAAGTTTTATATAGGTTTAAAGAGGTAAGCCTTTTTATTAACCTTAAGAAATATTAATTTTTAGTTAAGGAAGTTAAATTTTTAGGCTTTAAGATATTAAAGAAAGGTATTATAATAGACTTAGTAAGAGTTAAAGTAATTATAACCTAGCTAATACTATATAGTGTTTTTAATATTTAGTTATTTCTTAGCTTTACTAGATTTTACTACTATTTTATTAAATAGTATAGTAAAGTTATTATTTTACTAATAGATTACCTTAGAGAGAATTAACTAGTAATATTTAAACTAAAACCCTATAAGTTAGTAGTATTTAGAGAACTTTAATAAAGATTTTAAGAAGCGCTAATTCTAGTGCATTTTAACCTACTTATATATCTTAAAGTAAAGATAAATATATCTAGATATGCAATTAGGGCTATACTTATAATATTAGTGCTAGGTTACTAGCATTTAGTTATATTTATATTAAGGAAAATAACTAATACTAAATTATAATATTTAATACCTAATAGTAAATTATTAGCTATTTAAGAGGCTTTTTACATATAGAGATATTATCTTGCTTATTTAGCTTATATAATTAAAGTTATTATAGATTACTTAAACTATAAGTACCTTACTATAAAGCCTAAGCTTACTAGTAAGTAAGTAACTATGCTTAATAAGCTTTATTCTTTTGATTTTAAGATTATATATTATATAGGGAAATTAAATCTTACTAACTTACTTTTAAGAAAACTTACTTTTAAGAAAACTAGATTTTATAAGTAAGGTAAGGAAAGAGAAAGTAATAACTATATAACTTCCTACCTTTTTATTTAAATTTATAAATACTAAGTAATAAAAACACTATAGTAATATTATTAGTGCTATAAGCTTTATAAAAACATTACTTAGTGTAACTAATAGTTAGTTATAATAACGCTATAATAATACTACTAATATCTAGGGTTTTAAAAAATTATAACTTAACTATATTCCTAAAGAACCTAATAATCTAGATAATCTTAGAAGAGTTATATTAGTAAGGTTATTTAATACTTTTTATACTTTTATTAATAAGTAATAAGCTAGCTATAGTAATACTATTAGTACCTAGTGTATATATTATTTATTACTTAATTATTTTAATTTTCCTATTAAACTAGCTATTTCTAATAGGAATAAACTAGTATAGGTTATTACTAGTAAGTAGTAAGGGCACCCCTTAAAAACATTACTTATCTATATCCTTATAAAACTAAAAGCATTTATTAAACTAATTACTTATAAAGATATTATAGCTAGGATTTAATTTATTTAGAGAACCTCTTCTAAGTTTAACTTTAACTTTCTAGAAAAAAGCTTAGAATTAAAACCCCTAATTTAAGTCTTATTATATAAAGTGTAGTAAGGTAATAACTTTACTATAGCTTAATTAAAGTTACTTAAAAGTAATAATATAGCTATATCCTAGATATAGTTAATTAGACTCTTTAAGCTATTAATATTTAAGAATTATATTTTTATTTCTCTAGGTATAAGAAAAGAAATTTTATTACTAACTTATAATAACCTTACTACTAGGCACTAAGAAGTAAGTAAAACTTTTTATTAGATTATAAACTAATATTATTAGCTAATAATAAAGAAAGATATAAAGGTATATATTAGTACTTATATAAATTATTAGACTTTAAAACTAAGGTATTATAAACTATATAGTAAGCTAGCTATATTACTAGTGCTTAATTACTTTTTTTAAGAATTATTAATAGATTTTATTACTAGACTTTTACTAGTAAAAGACTTAAATTAGACTTATAATATAATCCTAGTTATTATTAATTATTTTATAAAATATAGTATTTATATCCCTATTTTAACGTAACTAACTAGTAATAGGCTAGTAACTATATTCTTAGAATATGTTTTTAAAGACTATAAAGCCCTAGAAGGTATTATAATAAACTAAGGTTTTACATTTACTAGTGGTTTCTAAATAACTTTTTATTATTTTCTTATAACTAAGTAGCTACTTAGTACTGCTTTTTACCCCTAGATAAATAGCTAGATAAAACATTTAAACTAGGTCTTAGAATATTATTTAAGGGCTTTTACTTATGCTAAATAAACTAATTAGGTAAATAACCTATTAATAGCGTAATTCATATATAATATAAGTAATTACTTAATATATAGCTATACACTAGTAAAGATATTATAAGGTTATAATCCTAGAGATCTATAGTAAGTAGTAATAAATATCCCTTTAGTAAATAATTAAGCTAAAAGTAAAGTTTTAGTACTAAAAGAGAAGTATACTATAATTAAGTAGCTTTTAAGTAACTTATAAATTTAGTATAAAAAATATTATAACTAAAAAAGAACTTTAATAAGGTTTAAAGTTAGTAACTATATTTTATTATTAATAAAGAATATTAACCTAAGATACCTTAGTAAGAAGCTAGCTATAAAGTACCTAGGCCTTTATAAGATTAAAAAGATAATTAGAAGTTATAGATTAGTATATTAATTAAAATTATTACTAAGGACTTAATTATATAATATATTTAATATTACTAGTCTTAAACCTTTTAAAAAGAACCTAATAAACATAGAAAATATATCCTTACTATAAAATACTATTAAAGATAATAAATAAGAGTTTAAAGTTAAGAGAATTATTTTATATTACTATAATAGAAAGTATTATAAATATCTAGTTAAATAAAAAGGCTATAATACTTTAGAGAATTCTTAGGTATTAAAAAGGGATTTTATTACTAAAGAAATTATTAATAACTATAAGTAATAACTAAGTAGTAAAGTTAATATAAGGTAATTATAATTTATAACTTAATATACTAAAGATATTAGAAAATAAAGTTAATTTACTTAGATAACTTAAATAATCTATTATATAGCTACTAAGCACTTATCTCTTTATAATAGAGTTAGTCCCTAAGATTACTAGTCCCTTATTATTAGTAATAGCTATAAGAACTATAGAGAAAGAGGCTTTAGGAGTATTTTTATTATTAGAATCCCTTTTTTTATATATATAAACCTAAAGTATACTAAGGAGCTTAATAAGACTAATATATTTAAGTAAATTAATAGTATTTAGTATAAACTACTAGTAAGTTAGTTAAGTATTAGCTATATATATTAAGAAAGCTTACCTTTAGGATATTCTAGGCTATAAAGTAAAGATAGTTTAAAATATTAATTTAAGTCTTTAGATTTATAGTATTACTTAGTAATACTATTATAGTATATTTATTATATTTTACCTTATAAGTAATATTAGTAAATATTTAAGTATAGTAAATATAACTATACTTATTAGAATTTTTATAAACTAGGATAGTATTTTATAGCTTTTTCTTTACTTTTATAATAAGCTAGTAGTAAGTTAGTAGTAATCTAGTATCTAGGTAATAAAATTATACTTACTTTATTTTAATAATAATAGCTACCTTTAGGAGTAGCTTTAATAAGTTTAAATAGCCTATTATAAAGCTATATAATTTAAGCTAAAGTCTAGTAATATATTAGTAATAAGTAAGTAAATTCTAGTTAAGAGAGATATACTATAATATAGTTTTTATTATTTTAAAAGTAATAAGTATATTTTATTAAATAGCCTATTAAATATTAGCTATAAAGAAGTAATAAGTAAGTAAAGAAGTTATACTTAAAGATTTATTATATTTTACTAGGAAAGTCTTTTTATTAATAAGGTATTTTAGGATCTTATAAGTATTATTTTTTAGGAGAATATTTTATATTATTACTTACTAATAATAATATATATATAAAATCTTTTTTAAAGTTATTTTACTAGTAATAAGTTAGTAATAAAAACACTATAAGGATATAATAAACTTATAATAAGATTTTAAAAGAAGTTTACTTTAGAGAAGACTTTATAAGAGACTTTATAGGAGATTTTTTAGTTAATAGATTTTCTTAAGGTATTAATAAAGGTAAAGTTTAGGTATAAGACTTAGATATAGTAAACTAGCTATAAGTTAGCTATAATAGACTAGATAAAGAAGTTATACTAGTAAGAGTATAAACTTATAAGCTAAATAAGGGTAAAAAACTAAGATAAATAAGGATAAATAATAATAATAATTAGGGACTAAAAGAGATTAGTAACTACTAAGTAATAGTAGTAAGAGAGCTATTACTTAGCTAGTAAAGGTAACTTATAAGGTTAAGGGATATTATAAGAGAAAGGAAGTGTATAAAAGGGAGGGAAAAATTAGTCTCTTTTATATTAACCCTAGACCCCTTAAGTAATCTAATGCACTACATATAGGTAATTTATAAATCATAATAATAACTATTAGCATTACTAAATACATATATACCTAATAGCTATAAACTTATAGTAACTATAATATAAGCCCTCTAGCTAGACTATTTAAAACTATAGTATTAGGTACTCTATTTATTTAAACTAATTATAAAAATTAATATAGGTTATTTATTTATTTTTCTTCTAGCTATATAATAGGTAATAATATTTATTTTACTACACTAAAGCTATATATAAGCTACTATTTAGATATTACTAACTATAATAAGGGGGGTTATTTTTAATTAGTAGTATTATTATTATTATTTCTTTTTATTTACTTATATATTTAAATATAAGGTACCTTATTTTATTTTTCTTATAAAGCTTTAATATAGTAACTATACCTTAAGTAAGTAGCTTATTTTATAATTAAGGTTAATTATATATAGGGGAGGTATTATATTAGAAGCGTAGAGGTTAGAGATAGGATATTTATTAAAGTAAGTCTTTAAAGAACCTTTAGGCTATATAAATAATAAAAAGGCTAGCTAGCTATAAGATAGCTATATGCTTATAAAGTAAGGTATTTATTAAAGACTATGTATATTATTAGTGCTAGGTTAGAGATTAAAACCTTCACGCACCCGCCCCTAGCTAGTATCTATCTAGTAGCAACTGCGATAGTCTTAGCTATCACTTCGTTTATAACCTTTCGGTGCAAGCCGTGATAACCCTAAGCAAGTAGCTTATTTTATAATTAAGGTTAATTATATATAGGGGAGGTATTATATTAGGAGTATAAAGGTTAGAGATAAGATATTTATTAAAGTAAGTCTTTAAAGAACCTTTAAGCTATATAAATAATAAAGAGGCTAGCTAGCTATAAAATAGCTATATGCTTATAAAGTAAGGTATTTATTAAAGACTATGTATATTATTAGTACTAGGTTAGAGATTAAAACCTTCACGCGCTTGCCCCTAGCTAGCATCTATCTAGTAGCAACTACAATAGTCTTAGCCATTACTTCGTTTATTAACCTTTCGGTGCAAGCCGTGACATATAGCCCTTAGCTTTATAAAAGCTAAATTTATTAACCTTATATTAACTAGTCTCTTAATACTTTAGGTTACTTAACTTCTTAATAACTTTAGGATTAAGTAATTATACTTATTACTATTATTTATAAATAGCTAAAATATAAAAGCTAATATACTTAATAAGAAATATAAGGGATATATTTATTATATTAATTTATACTATAAATAAATTATATAGAAAGCTTATTAAGGGGATTTTTATCTTTAATAAATTAGCACTAAATAAATAATTACTAATAGATTTATAAAAAGTCTAGAATATATTAAGTATAGTAATTTTATTTACTTTCTTTAAATAATAAAGGCTAAGGACTTTATAAAAGGAGATATTTTAAAGGCCTTATAAATAACCTTAATTTTCTTACTTTTCTTTTCTTTTTTTTATTACTAGCTAAATATACTACTAAGGGTAGTATTAAGGATATTTATAGCCTTATATTATAGCCTTAGATATTAGGTATTACTCTTATTATTCCCTCTTTATTTAATAATATAACTTCTTATATTATATTTAATATTATAGTTTATTATAGGCTTTATTTAAAGACTTAGATTTATTACTTATAGATTTAAAGCTTATAAGCTTCCCTTTTCTCTTCTAGATTCTAAATTCGTAGATAGTAATTTTATATTATTATCTTCTTTTCTAATCACTCTTTGCCTCCGTCTGCATTATTCCATAGGTACGACTGAGTATGTGTGTAGTCCGTACGGATTATGTGTCTGGCATCAGTTCTAGCATTTACCCGCGGGTTTCCGGGTCTGACTCTTTGGGTTTTTAAAAGAGAAAAACGGAACTACGGATTAACATGTACGGATTAGAGTCAACAAGGATTCTCATCTCCCCATCTCCCCCCCCCCATGCTGGCCGATCTCAGCCAGCCGACCATTGCATCAGCGTCGTGTCGTCATGGCATTCGATAGGTTGCGAATTAACCCTTTTATGCCGACCCTCCGCAATACCACCTCCCCCCCCCCACCCTGACTTTGAGGCCATCACCGGGAGGGAAGCTAACTTATAACTACCCATGCACGTTACCTGAGCTAGGTGAAGTGGAATTTCAAGGACGAAAAACTTTATTCATGCTCCAAGCCGGCTCTGCTGCGGAGAATGGTCCAGCAAGATCTTTGTTTCCCCGTCACATATTTGGGAGCTAAGCCGGATATGGCTAGCTCTGCAATTGCGCAGAGAGAGAGAGAGAGAGAGAGAGAGAGACAGCTGTCGTCTTTTTTCCTCTTCTCGGTAAGCACAAGTCGCCACGTGGTCTACAAGTCGGTCGTAACACTCAAACTTTGCTCGCGACAACGGCGGCGCGCCAAGCCGGATTGGTGTTTGGGGGCTGAAAACTCGGATTTTTTTTTTCCCTCATCCAGATTACACTTTCACGGAGCCCACAATCGGAGTCGGCCTGATACAAACAAATGCCTGTGTAGTACCATTGCGATTGATTCCCTGTCCTGGGTTCAGGCCAATCATTCCCACTTCGATGTCACTCGGGGTCGAGCTGAGGGTGCTACCACGATGATCACCATGATCCCTGTATCCAGCATCACAGCCAAGCCAAAGATGGTAATGAACCCTACCATCATTCACTGAGCATGTACAGAGTATGTACGTACATACATGCATCCTGACTACCTTTCAAGAGCCGGCATGGACAGCGTTCCCACGTTTCAGGTCAGACCTATGTAACTGCGATATTCACGGCCGCACCTTGGGGCTCCGCAAGAGTCATCTGTTCTTCCTGTCATAGAGCCTGCGGCTGTTAATAAACAATGACGAGAATGCTAAGGCACCTGAAACTATGCCGGGAGCGGGACGGTTCAGTATGTATGCCCCGGGGCCGCCCATGAATCAGCTTATTTGCAAGGACTCTCTCTATTGTAAGCTATGTATTCGTGTACAAGTGGCGCCTGGCCCATGCCCTTGCCCATTGTTCGGTAAAGAGATCTTGATGGTGTATCCGTGAACAAGCCGCTTGCTTGACAGGAGTATGACATTATGACATTCAGGACGGCCCCAACAAATCGCCAGGAATCTGTGCGACAGACAAAGGATCCTGGCATTAAGACTATAGTCTATTATTATGCAATGATCTTAAAGAAGATTCCACCGGCTCTTTCGCCAAGCCGTCATTCAGCGTTGCAGAGAGCGTATTACGGAGTAGAATGCCTGCACCGGCAATATCGTGAACCCACGGCGACATTTCCATGACCCAACTCGCCAGTGCTACGGTAGTCCGTGTCCAACACAGGGTCAAGACACTTCTCTACCATTTCATCAGCCTGGCCAAAAAGTGCATATCTCATGTAAACATGAAGAAGCGACGAATCCACAAACGGGATGGTTTACACCCTGTGCTCAAAAAACTGTCAGATAGACTGGAGGCGGCGAGTCTGCACCGTGAAGTCGAACTACGGACTACAAGACACACACAATCTGAAATCCCAAATATGCAGCATCCATCTCCTCGACTGACAAGCCAAGGCAATAATAATACCCTTCCATGAGCATTATCAACCAGGCAAGGCAGTTCTTCATCTCAGACCCTCGCGCCTTCAGCCTCTCAAAATTATATATGCTTCTCCTCGTCATCAATTCCGACGCTCTCGCACACGCACAGAATTTAATGTCGGCACTTACTATTCCCACCAGGTTCCCCTTACCTCCTCCTCAATCTACCCCATGACAACATCCGCAAAGGCATGTATCACATTATCCACCACCCTTGCCTCCTCCCCCGTCGTAAAATGCCTCGCCATGCCCGCCGGCAACTGCAGAAGCTGTCCTTTAATAA
This sequence comes from Epichloe festucae Fl1, assembly GCA_003814445.1. NCBI lineage: Eukaryota > Fungi > Ascomycota > Sordariomycetes > Hypocreales > Clavicipitaceae > Epichloe > Epichloe festucae. The sequence continues at coordinate 4,298,921 of CP031385.1, read as the reverse complement.
TGTATGATTCCGTCTCCCTCCCACCTAACACACCATGTCGGCAACGATTTCTCGGTGCCACCCTCCCTGACGCACAGCTCCGTAATAATGCGCGACACGCACCTTCACTCTGCCGCAAGCTACGACGGCATTACATACATACATATGCGCGAGACATTCCCAGTCTCCACGCCTCGCTGGATCCGGGACATGGCAGGAATTAAAAGTAGAACGGTTGATTCAGACGGTCAGCGCGACAACAAGATGCTCCATCGCGCTACCACATTACTGCTTCCTCACATGCTGGGTAAAGCCATGCGGATGCAGACTGCTCGTGCCGTCCCGTCTCCCAGGGACATACTCCGTACTTTGCATTTCAAAAAGGGCGCCCGAGAATGTCGGTAACCATTTTGCAGAAACACGACAGGGCGGCGCTGGGCTCCAACACGCCAAGGGGGGGGGGGAATCCACAGAATAGCGTACAGAACCGTTCAAGGTCGACAAATCTTTGAAGCGAAGCGAATATGTGTTTTGTTTTCAGTTGGGAAAAATAGCCGGGAACGAATGCTGCAACTTCCAAGGAGGCCAATCATTGGGGCATGGGTACATGGACATGGTATGGAATGGGAAACACCCCAGTAACATGTATATATCCACGTGGGTGAATGTACAAGTATATCACAGTGACGTGGGAACCCTCGAGAGAGGCCGAGCAAGAGAGAATAGAAGTGTGTTTAGGATCGACTGTCTGATCAACAGCGGTCGAAGTATCCTGATGTTAAGTTTGTTTCTCTACCATGTGCAGTGCCTTCCTTGCCCCATCTTAAACAAAGTTTCAAGTATTGGTTTTTCTTTTCGCAAATGATAATCTGTGGTATTTGAAAAAAAAAGGGAAAGAAAAGTCAGATCCCGCAAGGAAAAGAGACAGTCATGTCAAGTGAGCACCATCGGCATGATTGCCATGTCATGTTTCAACATGAGTGATTCTCGGTCCAAAATTGTGCATGTACCGCATCGCATATATGAGGATTGTCAAGTATCTTCACCACATCTCATCTGAGCCTTTGACCATCTCTATTGTTGGGGTTTTCGGCATCATCCTCCTCATCCTCTTACGATCCTCTTTGGTGACTAGAGAAGGAGTGATTGGGACAACCGGGGTGAATGGCTGGTATGGAGAGTACGGTACGGCACCGGCCGTCATGAGTGTTCGGCCGTTTGTTGGCGAGAGTGGTCCCCGTCGCTCGAAGACGGTCTGCTTGGTGGTGCGGGAAACGGTGGATGGCGAGCTCAGCGCTGGCTCATAAGCTCTCAGTGGTAGATTGCCGCCGGTTCGCACTGCTGATGGAGCGTTTGCTCTGGAGAATGTGGCACCAGGCTTTGGCGATGAAGGCAATGCAGGAAATCTTGCACCGGGTTTGGGCGACAAGGGGAGCCCTACGAGGGGTGTCTGCGAGTGCTCCGAGGATGCCGATCCAGGATCGACCTCTGACGCTGCATGCCGTGTTTTAGGGGGGCCAATACGGGAGTTGATACGGCCATCGATGCTCTGGATGCTTTCGGGAGACATGTTTGGAGTAGGAATAGCACCGCCGTTTCCGACGTGGGCACCGAAGGGTATTTGATTTGTTGGAATTGGTGGCGGGGGTGGAGGAGCATAGCTTCTTGAGGGCATCGCGCTCATTTCCTGCAGCTCATGTCTGGGAAATGTTCCGGACTGGGGGGTCATAATCGGCGATGAAATATTTACTCCTTTGACCTGCTTCTTTCGCGGCGAACGCAGAGAGGCAAAGAAGGATGATGTTCTGGATTGAGTCTTGTCGTCATGTGCTGCCGCGTTCAGGTTGAGGTTGGCTGGCTTGACTCGGTCCTTTCTCGGGGACGTGACGGATTTATCGGAGCTCGAGATGCGCTGGCTTGATGCGGCAAGGACGTCGGGCGCCTCCAGCACAATGCCTCGCTGCTTTGCATCCTCCTGCTCCATGACATGTTTGTACATTTCTTCCAGCTGGGATTGCGCCATGTCCCGGTCTGCAGAAACGACTGCTTGATCGACGTACGGGTCTACTCCGGGGAGATTGCACGTCGATGTTGGCGACGGGTGAATATACGGAGCGTGAGGGGAGAGCAGCTGCTCGTTGAACTGAGTCCGAAGAGGCGACGGATATGAGAAATTCGGTACTATCTCCCTGGACGGATTGCTGACCAGAAAGGGATTGTATCCGTCTACGGGCGAGTCGTTGCCATACAGTTCATTTGAACCCTGGTATTCAAACTCGTCGTCACCCAAGTGGAGATGCTCTCGTCGCTTCTTTGCAAGTGACAGTAGAGTTATGGCAACCAGCACCAAGGATATACCGTATGCCGCAACAATGCCACCCACCTGAGCTGGGAGATATTTTGTGTCTCTCAGAGCACCGGCTGAGAATGCTGGATCGTCTTCAGGGCTCGGCGCCGAGTTCCAGTCGACGCTGAGAGGATTTTTATCTCTCTTAGTTACGTCAAATGTGAGTTCTGCACCAGTTGGTCCTGCATGGATGAGTGATGTAACGAGCGTAAGGGTTAGAATCGTCAGTGAGGGAAGAAGTTGAAGGTGCCTCGGTAGCATCGTGGAGGGGAAGGCGAGCCCTTTATGGCGGCGATCGCTGTGGGATGTGACCTCCTAATAGAGGATGTCGACGAAACATCATCGGAAGGAGAAGTGACAAGGACGGGGAGTGGATGTGAGCGACATGAGGCATGTTCCAGTATATACCAGTCGAGCGGCTGCTGAAGTTCGGCAAGTGTCTCGAAGGCTAGCGCTGGGACGGCGAGATCTGTCGCTGGTTTGCCGGATTAGGTGGGTGCAAATGGCCACGCCCCGGCCGTGCTGCGAGGCTTGGATGGCCATGCATAACGGCGGTTGGACGAAAAAGCTTTTTTAGTGAAGAGACGGTGATGGATAGTGCAGAGTGGCACGGGAGGTTTGTGCAGCTTGATGTGCTCTGGTTGGATGCGGAGTCGTGATGACAGGGATGTTAAGCGCCGAGGTGGACAGGATGGGGTGTCCAGCGCTTGTGATTGGATGCGGGCCGTGCACCTGCACACCAATCAACTGCTGGTCGACCCCGCTTCTCAAAATATCACAAGAGACAAGAAAGTGCTCAGCAGTCCGTACGGAGTATCCGAGAGAGACAGGACCTGGAAGGCGGGCGTGTCTACGGAATATGTTGTTCAATCGCAACAGCTTTTCGTCAATCCTGGGGCTTAATGTAGAAAGTGCCCCGTACTCCGCAGTGAGAGATCCTTTTTTTAAAAGTGGATGCCTCTTATAAACTGCTTCTCTGATAAAAGTTCTCTTACGCAGTACTCCGTACGGATTGCCCGCTCTGCACCAACTGCTTAATAATTTTTACGGACCGTACTCCGTAGTAATGCCCATCACATGACCTCGCGACTGACAGGCGTTGTACCTGACACGCTGCAATCCAACCACAAGTCTCTCATAACAAGTGAAAGCTATTTAAGAGCAATTGTTCGCTGTTGGTGTGGTCGGAAGAATTTGCTTGTCCTTTTGCTGTCGGGCCGGTTTCATTCATATTGTTTCAATGCGTATCTGCCCATACTCGCGTGCTTACCGACGCGTCAACGTGCTATCATGGCCGCCACAGATTCGGATTCAATCTTGAAGTCGCTGAACAAGGCTCAATGTCGCGCTGTCACATCAAATGCGCCCACAGTAGCCATTCTAGCTGGTCCAGGAAGTGGTAAGACACATACGTTGACATCTCGTGTCGTATGGTTGGTTCAACAGGCGGGTTATCAGCCTGCCGACATCATTGTCGCGACTTTCACAGTTAAGGCTGCCAGGGAGATGAAGGAGCGGATTAGAAAACGACTGGGTGAAGAAAACGAGAGAAAAATTGTTCTAGGAACCTTTCACTCTATTGCTCGTCGATATCTAGCAACCTATGGCAAGCGAATTGGGCTGGACTCGAAGTTTGCGATTGCAGACGATGGGGACTCTCGTGCCATCATCCAAAGAATCATCAAGAGACTCGATTTGAAAATTGAGCCTTCACATGCCAAGGCTTGGATTAGCAAGAAGAAATCGAAAGGAACTACATCAACTCCCAAAAACGGCAAGCAAAAAGACCATCCATCACTGGACATTTGCTACCGAGAGTACCAAGAGCATCTTGCCAGAGCTAATCTGCTAGACTATGACGATTTGTTGGTGCGATGCGTTGAACTACTTGAGGAACACCCCTCATGTGTGTCCAATGTGCAGGCTGTGTTAATTGACGAGTATCAAGACACCAATGGCATACAATACGACCTGATGAAGCTCTTTGCTCAGGCGCGACAAAGAATCACAATTGTGGGCGACCCAGATCAAAGCATTTATGGCTGGAGATCTGCAGAAATCAAGAATCTGTATCGACTTCTACGTGACTACCCCGAAACAGACGAGATATCATTGGAAGAAAATTACCGTTCTTCCCAACTCATACTCGACATGTCACTGAAAGTCATTCAGCAAGACACCAAACGATACGAAAAAGTTCTTTTGCCGGTTCACACTAAGGGAACGAAGCCGGTGCTAAGAAAGCTTAGGAGCTCACCTGTGGAGGGGGAATGGATCGTGTCAGAATTAAGGAGGGTGACATCAATGTTTGGAGGTTCGCTGAAGAATGAGGATGTAGCTGTTCTCCTACGTTCAGCGTCACTATCGAGACACATAGAATCGGCTCTAGGAAAGGCAGGTATCTCCTACCGCATGATTGGTGGACACAAGTTTTACGAGCGCAAGGAGATCAAGATTCTCCTGGATTATCTACGAGTCGTGTACCAACCGGACAACAATGACGCTGTTGCACGAATAATCAACGTACCTCGGCGAGGCATCGGGGAGGCAACAATCAAGTCTCTCCTAGAAGAAGCCGAGAAGTCTAAACTCAGTCTTTGGGCTCTACTATGGAGGCATTGTCGTGGTGGACGACAAGCAACAACCAAGATCCGGCCAATCATGGAGCAGAAGCTGAATACGGAATTGCTGAAAATCATTTCTGCATTGCGTAAAAAAGCAGAGCAGATCAGCGAAATGGGTTCATTCTCGTTGGTGGACCTGATTGAACAGCTAGTGAACCAGCTTAACTTCCAGAAGTACTTGGAGGCGGAATACGAAGAGGAGCACGAGCAGCGATGGGCTAACGTGCAGGAATTATTCAACTTGGCCGGGGATTTCGCACGGGACTTTGGCAACCCCGAGGAGGAAGAGTTACCCGAAATCGACGAGGTGGAACAAGCAAAAGAGGATGACATACTCGGCAGGTTTCTGGCCAACGTAGCGTTGGCATCAGACGCGCAATCGGACGACAAACAGCAGGACAAAACATGCCAAATCACGATATCGACCATCCATGCTGCCAAAGGCCTGGAATGGCCAGTCGTCTTCGTTCCATCAGTTTATGGAGGCTCGATACCGCACTCTCGAGCAGACGACATGGACGAGGAGAGACGGCTGCTCTACGTAGCAATGACACGCGCCAAAGCCTTGCTTTACCTGAGCTGCCCGATGTACGGACCCCAAGGACTCAGTAACAAGGTCGACCTTTCGCCCTTTGTGTCGTCATTCGCTGCAGCTTTCGATCAAAAGGGGCCGTCGTTCGACCGACCAGTGGTCGAAAGTATTGGGAGAATCCTCGGTCGAGTCGTCCCATCCGAGAAGGCGATATTCGATAAGCTTCCCCCATTGTTTTGTCCCGAGGACGATAAATTCCCAATTGAACCGTTCGATCCAAAAGAAGCCGATCCACTGGATCCGGATGCAGAAACGCAGTCCGCCAGGCCACCGAAGAAACAAAAGACGAGATACGGCCCCAGCGCCTCAGGTGAGAGGCAATGGAAACCAGAATATGCCACTACGATGGAGCAGAGCGATGGTTTCACCATGTCATCAATGCCAGCGTTTGTCACTGCTGGAGCTCTTGCCGCATCTAAAGTGAAAGCAACATCATCATTCAATGCCGAAAAAATTGATTCGAAACGAGGACCCAAGACGGATCCCACCAACAGACGGCCGGACCAGCGAAGTCTTCTTGGCTATATAACAACAGAGTCCAAGGCACCAGCCACGGCCATGAGTCGCAGAATTCAGCCAGCGGACTATTCATTAGCTCGGTATGAGGCCGCCGCATCTAGAGCGGCTCGCCTCGCGGCGCCACAGCCCAACAACGTGTGTAATGAAAGAAAGCCTGCGATTGACCCAGAATTCGCGAGACACAAGATCCGGGGATCAAAGCCAATATCGCGAAGCCCCATCGGCAGACCAGCCACAAGTGAGCTCCCCGGCAGAGAGTATGCCTGCTTCTCCAGTTCTCCCCCTAGGCAGGAATCTCCCGAGCCACCCAAAGATGAGCCATCAGCCACGGTAGCCGCGCCCCCTAAAGCATGCACGAGCTTCCACTCCACGACCTTTACGGCAATGAAGCCTGTTGGGGGTGTAAGACGACCAGTCGGACTAGGCCCACCACCGTCCATGGATCGTCTACGGAAACCATTCAAGCCACTGACGATTAATCGTCCGCAGAGTCAGCCCAGAAAGCCATGACCGCGAGAGTGATAGGGGACGGATGGGAAGCCGAGCTCAAGGTCCTGGTACCCGCCATCGCGAGGTTGGTGTCGCGTACCGAGCAACCGTGACGACCGAGCGTCAATAGCACGGAGGCGGGGGTTACCCTTGCAAGTTGTGGCGTGGCAGTACCAGCTTATGTAACGCTCAAGCGTCATGTTCGCATTCATGGTTGTGTAGACTACTTGGAGCATGTGAAGGACGAGAGACTGTTATTTGTATATACTTACTGACTTTGCTGCTGCCCGCCCCCACTAGACGACGGCATCCAATTTTCTCTCCGTTTGATACGGAGTAATCCACCCAAAGAAGTCTGGGGTCCACCACAGCGCAGCTCACGCACAAATTATGTAGTGGCCAGTTGTTGGCTGCGCCGCTTTTTTTCGTGCAACATCAACACCACCAGTGACCACCAGGCACTTGCGACGACATTTCTGCCTACTCCCAAGTACGGTCCGTAGAACGAACGCATCTCTGCCTCCTACCTCCTGCCTCCCCCAAACCGCAGCGCAACTCCTCATCTTCACCAAATACGGGGCCCCTCTCTCTCACCCACCGTCTTAACCCCATTGCTTCTCCGTCCCTCATCCCCTCTTTATAAATGAGAATAGAAAAATAGAAAATAGAAAATCATGGCTTCACAATACGAAGGTTCGTGAACCACCCCCCCACCCCCCCCTGTCCGCAAAATCAAGATTCGTAAAAATAAAAAAAATAAAAAAGTCACGAAAACACACACAATTCCAAAGAGGACAAATCATCTAACACCCTCCCAGTAGAGCACAACGTGCGATTCGCCCCCTCGGCCCCCTCAACCCGCCGCATCAACATGGCATCCTTCTTCTCCCTCCTCGACCGCGTCTCCTCCTCTGGCACCGCCACGCCGCACAACAACCCCAACGCGACGCCCACGCTCCCCGACGTCGCCAACGTCTTCCGCCTCCTGCAAGACCAGATGCAGACCCTCGCCGCGACGGCGCCCACGGACGACAACCGCTCCTTCCTGATGGAGCTCGTGTCCGCGCTGGACGAGGACATCCACGATCCTCCTTCGCAGCTCGAGGGCGTGAGCCAGGAATTCCTGGACGCCCTGGACAGGGTGAGTCGCCTGGACAGGGTGAGTCGCAGCAGGTTGGGCAGGGGGGAGGATTGCGCCATTTGCAAGATCCCGTATCTGGAGGACCAGTATTGCTTGGTGGTGGAGCTGCCGTGCAAGGGGAGGCATCGGTTTGATCTGGAGTGTGTGGGACCGTGGTTGAGGAGCAAAGGGACGTGTCCCATGTGCAGAGAGGAAATGGGCAAGAAGAAGGTTGTTGCGGCTGCGCAGGAGGACGATGGTGAGGATGATATGGACATGATGTACGCTTGAGAGGGGGGTGTTGAATGGTTGTGGTTTTGAAGGAGTCCTCTTTTTCTGTTCCTTTCACTGGGGCATGGCAAGAATGGCGTACTGGGAGGTGCGAATTGGTCAAAGGGGGGGAACGGGGTTTAAGGATGTGTGGTTTAGGTGACAAGCTGGAGTTTTTGAGAATGGGCGTCTACAACCGATGGGAGGGATCGCATGTGTCAAGACACGAAAGGCATAGCATTGCTCATCTTTAACTTTGTTCCAAACACTGGTGTAGGGCAGATTTCCCCACCCTTCTTTTTTCTCCCCCATCATTCATGAAGCGTAACTCCCCCGCGCAGCTTCCGTTAGCCTTCAATCTCCTTCATCTTCTCCAATGCCTTCTGGGCCTTTTCCTTGGCAGCACCGCTTCCTGCGCCGGCACCCAAGACGCCGATTCTCTCCCGCCAAAAGTTCCATCGCTCGGTTGTCAGTCCAGACTTGTCGCTCTTGAACAAGCTTCCAGGCTTCAAGGCGCGCGTCTCCATGGCATCCAGCTTCTCGACTTCGGTCCCCTTCTCGTGCAGTTTCTTGCCAGCGTGGGTGATCCACTCATAGGCCGTGGCAATCCTCGTGTCTTTGGCATTGGGTCGGTCCTCGGGCGCCTCTTCGAGACCAGAGCGCAGTTCCCAGATGGCAAAGTTGTGCCAGTCTTGAAGAGAGAGGCCGTAGAGTCGGGCGGCAAATGAGTTGAGGGACACCCATTCTTGAATCGAGGCCGTGTCGTTGTCTGAGCCGTCAAAGTCGGGAGATACTGTGGCGAAGCCATATTTGTCAGTTATTCGAGGGAACCGTATTTTCTGGTAACCTTGGTGTCCGACGCTGAGGAGAAATAGAGGTTCGTGGGACAGCAACAAGGTACTCACGATTCCATGCATCTCTCATGACGGGTCCCAACATGGGCAATTCCCCCCAGACCCTCGTCTTCTGCCCCCACATCTCAACCTCTTCATCCCTCTTGGTCTTCAACTTGGCTACCGTCAGGGCCAGGAGCTGCTGGCGCTCATCATCGGCGGGAATCTTCTTGGCCACGCCTACAAGGATGGTCCAGAAGCTCCAGAGCCAGTCTTCTGCTTCGGACGAATCAGCAGGGTAGAGCTTGTCGATTTCACTGGCCGTCGTTTCGGCAGAGTCTTCGGTGGGAGATGATTTGTTAATGGCGTTGGAGAGGACGGAAACAATATGGGGTTCGTGTTTGGAATCGGCGTCTCTGGAGACCGAGCTGACGTCGATGGGGGAAGCCATGGTCGTGGTCTGGCTGTGGAGTCGGGGACGGCGAGGTTGTTGATGTTTGGAGGAGGAAGCGCGTGGCGGGGTAGGAGCTGAACGGGGATTGACGACGTTGCTTACGGCAGCCGTGAGGCGTGGTGAGTGTGCTGTCGGGAATGAAAATGGAGAGAAAGCTCCTTTTGATGAAGCCAGGCGGCTGAGGGGTTCGGGAATGACTAAAGAAGCGAGAAATGGTCACGTTTTTCATCATTCTTCTTGTTTTCGCAGCCCTTTTATTGGGAACATGTCCGAAGTCGAGTGAAAGTCCCCCGCCGGAGTGGTACGGACTACAGTGGGGTGTACGTCACGCGGCAAACAGCTTGCAACACCACCCTGTTAGCGGCTAGCAGCGGGATAGCTTGGCTTTCACTGTCCAATATAAGGCCCACTTTGGGCCATCTATGTACATGGCACCTAGTGACCTAGATCAGGCAGGCACTTTCATCTACGCCATGGCAATTTAAACACGTTCTTTTTCATCCTTCACCAGCTCGGGTCCAGGAAGCCAGCCGGTACGACCGTGAAGAAGAAAAATTCGTCCATTGCAGTGGCGATAGTCCCTCCGTACTGTCGACCAAAGAAAAAAAGAAAAAGAAAAAGAAAAAAAAAAGAGGACATGGGTTCGACACCAGATCCCTGGTCAGAAACACCCTGGGGTCGCCGGGAAGATCTCGCCGTCCCCATGTGGCAGAAATCCCGAGTCCCCTATGTTTGCCATCCGAACAAACTCCAACACGTTGATGTCTGGGTCCCCGCAGAGTACGCGCCTCACCCCGACCGCCCTCCGGCCTCATGGCTTCCAGATGCTCCTCACACCCTCTGGGTCGTCTATATCCACGGGGGCGCATGGCGAGATCCGCTCATCACGTCCGAGTCCCTCGTGCCGACGCTGAAGAGCCTCCCGCCGGCGTGGCTCGCATCGATGAAGACGCCAGTCGCGTTCGCCTCGGTCGGCTACACCCTGTCTCCGTACCCTGATCACCCGTCGCAACCCAGCGTCCCCTCGGATCGCAGCCGCAACGCCGAGCACCCGGCACACATTCTCGACGTCCTCGAGGCCATCTCCTTCTTGCAGCGGCGGGCGGGCTTCGGAGACAACTACATCCTGGTCGGCCACAGCTGCGGTGCCACGCTGGCGTTTCAGGCCGCCATGGACCCGGCGAGATGGGCCGTCGACAGGGCCGGCGGGGCCCTTGTTGTCAAGGAACCCTCGATGGTCCTGGGGCTGAATGGGTTGTACGACCTGCCGGAGCTGACGGAGGATCCTGGCGACGGACATGAACGACATCGCCGTGTATACGCGCGGTTCACGAGCAACGCGTTCGGCCATGACAAGAATCTGTGGAGAGCCGTCAGCCCGGCACTGGTGGAGAGCTGGGCGACGGAGTGGCCGGGCGGCAGGCACGTCATGCTTGTGCAGAGCCCTGGAGATGCTCTGGTGCCCTACAGGCAGGCCGAGAGAATGAGAGACGGCCTCGTCGCGTCCAAGACGGACAAGTTGGCGGTTGAGCTGATTGAAGGCGACGGTGACCACGACGATATTTGGAAACAGGGCACGCTGATGGCTGAAGTACTCGTTCGGGCCATCCGCAAGGTGTCAAGCCTGTCGTGAGTAATTTGAAGACACATGATTCTAATCACAATTTCAAAACTTGAGTGGATATCAATGACTGGCGCTTTTTCTTCTTCTTCTTTTTTTTTTTTGGCTGCATGCCTGCTCTGTGGCTTCAGATAGCATTCCCATCACCACGAGCCCACGTCCACGTCCACGTCCACGTCCACGACCTCATCATCTACGCAATCGACATCTTCATGCCTCCGTTGGCACAAACCACACTCCCCGTCGTCCAACCAGCCTCCTCTGAGCACAGCATATCAATCGTACCGGCAATCTCACTCGTGAAACCCGGTCTCCTCCCCCCCATTCCCTCCCTCACCGTCCTGTCAAACCTCTCCGCATCCCCCCCCGCCAGCTCCAGCACCTTCTTCTCCCCGTCATACGCTGCCAGCGGCGCAGCATCCACGTACGGCTGGTTGATCTTCCAGAACTTTTCGCCCGCCTGCGCGTACATGTCCCCCCACGCGGGGCCGGGATTCACGGCATTCACCGTGGCCCTGCCCGCCAGCTCGCGACTCCACGTCCTCGTCATGGCCTCCACGGCCGCCTTGCTGCCCGCGTACACGGACTGCCCCTGGTACCCAATCGACGAACTGACGCTCGACACAGTCACGATCCGTCCGGACCGGTCATTCGGCAGGTGCGGCGCCACAGTCTGCGTGAGGAGAAGCGGCGCGAGCACGTTCACCGTGTACACGCGGTTGAACTCGTCTGCTGTAATGGGGCCGAGTGCCTCGTCGTTCAGAGCCTGGTTCGACGCCACGCCCGCGTTGTTGATGAGAATGTCGATCCGGAACTCGTCCCCTGCACCGCCCTCGCTGTACGACGAGAAGAGCTCCCTTGCTGCTTCGAGGATGGTCGTCGCCGCGGACGCGGGGTCACACATGTCAGCCTGCACGGGGAGACAGTGAATCGAGTGTGTGGTGGAGAGGTCCGCGCAGAGCTGCAGCGTCGGAGCCTTGGACGACTCCGATGTGTATGCCACGAGGATGTTGGCACCCTTGGCGGCGAGTCGTCTGGTGACTGCTTCGCCTATGCCTGTTTATTTTTTTTATATTTTTTTTAACATTCACAGATGGTGACTAGAGTTGGTGTGCGAGTAACGAGGGAGAGGGGAGTCCAGTCCTGCGTACCTCTGGATCCGCCGGTGACAATGGCAAGTTTGTTCTCATACGGCCGGGCCATCTTTTTCAGATGCAAGTGTCGTGATTCGGATCAGGACTCGAGGATGAAAAAAGGCACAGCACCAAACGTTGAGGATGGACCGCGTGGGGTGAGCAAAAGACGGATCTTGGACTTTGGGTCACTTGACCGTCATGAATTGACAGCTCCGGTGGGGTTGGAGGGGCAGTACTCGCTTTCTGGTGGAGCTTTTTCCGCCTGTGGTGTCTTGACTACCCTACACTTTGAAATGACAAGAGCGCTAGTTTACGGTGATTGTAACGTGCAGTAAAAAGAGTAGTAGCAAAGAGTAATAAAAGTCGGTCCAGGCTTGCATCTTTGTCCACTCCGGAGAAGCTGGGAGGCCACTGAATTGTTGGGGAGGGTTGCTACAAGTCACAGAAAACGGATTACGGAGTACACTGCACGTATATCCAAACCCGCCGACCCCTCAGTGAATTGTCGTTTTTTATGGCCATGAACTATCTGTACATAGATTCCCTTTCACGTGCCGGCCTGGCGTTGACTCGTTCCACAAACAGCTGCAATGGGCCTGGCTGGCCGCCGTCGTGCGGAGTTATTTGGATTTGGCAAACCCTGAGGAAGGGGGGAATATCGGAGACAAAGTAGTGTAATGAGTGTACTTGCGAGGATGATCGGGCTCGCCGACGGGAGGCCTGGAATGGCGCCGACCCGATCGATGTCTTGCTCATCAGCGGCCGAAAAGCAAGACAAGCAAGCAAGCTAGCAAGCAGGCAGGAGGCAGGCAGGCTTGTTTGATGCGGCAGGTTCCGTACAAGCAGGAGATGCCACAGGCCCACAGCAAGGACGTTCCCCAGTGAGCGGATTGGGATTGGCTGATCCACCCTGCTCAAACGTTTCAGAAACTGGAGCGAGCACGTGGAGAAAAGTTGTGCATTCACTACGCACTGCGGTGGCCTGCATTAATTACTCCGTGCAGGGTGTGATGGATGATTCGATCCGTGAATCAGCGAGGTCTACTCCGTACATGTACGGATTACGGATTACCGAGCATCAAGACGAAGACCAAGACATGACCAGCGTTTGCGCGGTATTCTCGAAGCTTGTCCGATCCCGTCGCTTCCACACAATCAGGATGCACAATACCACTTGCATCAGCCACCATCTGCAGCACGATTACTTACTAATTTAGTAATTTGGGGAGGGGAAGCACGAAGCACGATGCGGTCGGGTGCCACCCACCGAGCCACTCCCAACCACTCCTGACCAGGCCAGACCACCACCAGGCCAGACCACCAGGCCAGACCACCAGGCCAGACCACCAGGCCAGACCGCTGACTGGATTGATTGCCCGTTGATGCTCCCGATCTGAAACAAGCCTTTGGTCTTTTCCTGATAGCGCGCTACCTGACCATACGACTGAGTCGCCGCTTTTCGCTTCAAGCCCCAGCTCTTATGTACAATAATTACATATTACATACCCTGGGCGTTCTGGTTGTTCTGGTTGTTCTCGAATCACGCAACCCCCCCCACACCCACACACACCCACGTCCCTCAGACCGGACCGCAACTTCGACGTCGAAAAAAAAAAAAAAAAACCCCGAATCAAAGGCCGCATTTGATCGACACAAGCGCCTCACTCGACCTTCAACTGTCGGACGTCCTTGTCAGTCAACCCGCAGCCCAACAGGCTTTCGATATCCAGCATGCTTTTTGGCTTGCGACTGAGATAAACCCTCTCTCTGTTCTCCTCTGCCCTTGGCAACTTCGTCCGACAGCTATGGGCAACGGTCAAGGAAAGCCCGTCGACCTCAACGGCGAAGGTACGTTGTTGCACTTGGAACCCGTCAGCCTCACAGAACTGTTTCCTGCGCACGCCGAAAGCGCATTTCGATAGCCCTTGCTTTGTTCGCATTCCATCCCGAAGGGCCGAAGGGGCTGCTCTGGTCTGCAAATACTTCACCGATACTATATCTTGAGACTGTGCCCATCCATGTCGCGCGCCTTTCCACGAGATTGCTGATGGGGGATGTACTAGTCAACTTGAATCATTTCCGTCTCCTACGGGTTGTCGGCCGAGGCGCTTTTGGCAAAGTGCGTATCGTCGAGCGCAAAGACACCAGCCTGTCGTTCGCCTTGAAATATATTAGAAAAGATGAAGGTATGCCGCTTGCTCGCGGTGGGATCCAAGCGCCTGGGCTGATCTATCAGCATTTCCTCCTCCTCCTTCTTCTTTATTTTTTATTATATTTTTTCGGCTTGCATGGCAATCGGAAGAGGGTGTTTCCCCCACACATTTGGAGTGCTAATACGAGTTTCGAACCAGTCGTTAAATCAGAAAGCGTGCGAAACATAATTCGTGAGCGAAGGATGCTCGAACACGTCAATCACCCCTTTATTTGCAACCTGCGATACAGCTTTCAGGATATTGAATACATGTACGCCCCCCCCCCCCCCCTCTTATGCGAGCATCTTCTGTCAGGCTAATCGGGATCGACACAGGTATCTTGTGGTGGATTTGATGAGTGGTGGTGATTTACGATTCCATATCTCCAGAAAGACATTCACCGAGGAAGCCGTTCGGTTCTGGATTGCTGAGCTGGGATGCGCCTTGAAATATATACACGGTCAAAATATCATCCATCGAGACGTCAAACCCGACAATGTTCTATTGGATGCTGATGGTCATGTCCATCTCACAGACTTTGTAGGTTCTTGTGGATCAATGCACGTACACGAGTGACAGCTTTTAACCAAACACGCAGAATGTCGCGTCAGACGTCATTCCTGGCAAGGTTCTCACAAGTAAATCAGGCACCTTGGCGTATCTGGCTCCTGAGGTGTACTCTGGAAAAGGGTACAACGTCTGCGCTGACTGGTGGTCGTTGGGTGTCTTATTCTACGAGTGCATTTATAACAAGGTACGTGGCGAATATCTCGGTGCGGCTTCGCATATTACGAAACAAGGTCCAACACGGCGGCAAGTGCTTCTCATCACGAACTAATTTGACTGACTGTACTGCCAGCGACCATTTGATGGAAGCAGCGAGTCAACTCTCAGCCAACAGATTCAACAATATAGCCCCCGATATCCTGTGACGCAACCGCCAGTGTCTTTGACATGTTTGTATGCCATTCGAGCTGCTTTGGACCCCAACCCCCAAACTCGGATGGGCGCGACTTGGGAAAGCTTCATCTACAACGACTTTTTCAAATCAATCGACTTCAATCTTCTCGAGCAGAAGCGGATTGAACCCATTTTCATACCCTCATCCGACAAGACCAACTTTGATGCCACCTACGACTTGGAGGAGTTACTTCTCGAGGAAGCTCCACTAGAGGCCAGAGCGAGACGGCAGAAGCCTCGAGAGCAATTAAGGGAAGATGCTACAGATCAAGAGATCCGCGAACATGAGCTTTACCTCATGATCGAGAAAGATTTCCGACCGTTCGACTACACGGTAGCCGCGTACAAGAAGTACGAATCATGACTTACTGCGGGTCAATTGCCCTTCACCATTGAGACTGTCAGAACTGACATGCAATTACAGAATCACCGAGGCGTCTCGCACTGTCAACGAAGACCCGAAACTCAACCCATTAGCCAATCAAGGGCCTCTTGCGAGTCCGTCGTTCCAACAAGGACTTCAACCCGCCGCACTGTCAAAAGTAGAGACATCATCACCTGATCATAGTCAAGACCGTCCTGTTCGCCCTGCACAGCCTCCACCTCTGTACCAAAGTGAATATCTTACCCGAGCACTGCCAAGCACGAGCCATCGAGTGGCGAGCTCAAGCGGTGGCGTGCAAGTGACTTTGGATGGGGGTGGCAGCTGGTCTGAGCTTGCTCGACAAGACGCCACACTTCCCGCAGATGCCAACCCGCCAGTCGACGCCAAAGCTGAAAGTTCGAGTGGAATGTTTGGCTTCCTGAAGAGCAAAAGGGGCAGGAACAATAGTCCCAGACCAAGAGAACGGGGTGTCTTGGGCAAGGAAGGCGCGAGAGTCGTGATTAGCTAAGAGACTTGTTAGACCAACGGGCAGTCGATCTTGGTAGCCCATTGCTACTACTACATTGGTACTTCTGCCAGTGGCCCTGGCGGCTCCCGCCCGAGCGACGAACAAGTCTGATCATCGCCCTCAAAAGGGGAGTGAGTGGCTAGATGCTCTGAGACTACATCATGAAGCCTGCACCGACAATGCGAGGGATATCCTCGTTCATTTTCATCGAAGAACGATGTTGATCTTGGCTCCGGAGATAGATTACGATGATTTCCGTAAAGCAACATCGGCATGGATGTGGCAACAACTTTCGATTGCGAGCAGGTCACCGACTCCAAAGAGTCGGGATCAATGTCACGCCACAGCCAGAGTCGGCTGGAGGATAAGTTTTTCCATGAAAGCATCGGGTATGTTTGCGATTCGTTCATGACATGAGGCGACGAAACGGCCATCCGACAGAAACTTGTCGCATTCAATGCGTAGATTAAAAAAGTGAGTTGACGGAATTCGCCGACTTCACTCACAACATCAGCGGCCTATGTTTACTTTTTCCATTCTTCGTCAATTCTTCCTGTCAGTCTTCTTCCGCCTCCTTCTTCGAAGGCGAGTAGATTTGTTTCTTCATCATCATGTCACATGTCGTCGTCATTCCTTTCGAGATGTGTACTCTGACGTTGTCTGGGGGGTTTTTTTTTTCTCCTCATTTCTCAGACATATCATTGGTGTTTTTTTTTTTTTTTGTTTGGAACTTATTTTCTCACGCATGGGGCGGCGCATCCAAGACAGATAGATACTTCTCCAAGTTCAGATGCATTTTTAAACACCGATACAGATCACGGAATCAAGCGAGAATTTTGGGACACGAATTGGCAATTCCGGATTCCGGATTCCGGGTTCCGGGAGAAGGCGGGCCCGGGCACGCGCGGAGCCGTTGACGACGGCATTTTAGGGATCCGCAAATACATACGGAGTACAATACACATAAATGAATTGAACGAACGGGAACTGTTTTCCCAACCAATGATGTCACGGCTAGGAGGTGCGCAAATCGGTACATAGTCGCTCCCACTTGCTCTTCACCCTCTACCCCCTCGTGGGAGTATTATGTAGTATGTAGCACCGAGTACGGAATACGGAGTTGGAAAGAGCCGCGACAACTTCTTTTTGGCATAATGGACCGACCCGACACATGGAGTCGAGTTTTGGAATTCTTCATGTATTTGCCGGATTTCCGGATTTCCTTCTCCCCTTGGATTGAGTTACTGCCTTGACGTGCATTTATTTACTGACGGGCAGGCAAACGGAACAGGCAGGTGCACATCTACCATTGCTCCATTGTTAAAAGACAAGTTTGATGTACATGAACCCTGAAATAAGGATAAGCCCGGAGTCCCAACCGAGTTGTCA
Source organism: Epichloe festucae Fl1 (assembly GCA_003814445.1). Taxonomy (NCBI): domain Eukaryota; kingdom Fungi; phylum Ascomycota; class Sordariomycetes; order Hypocreales; family Clavicipitaceae; genus Epichloe; species Epichloe festucae. The sequence continues at coordinate 4,281,503 of CP031385.1, read as the reverse complement.
GTGACAAGGCGATAGATGCCTATGTACACTGTCACTGTAGGTACTCCGTACGTACCTAGGCACAAAGGTCTGGGCTGCATCGCGACGAGATCATAATTGTTCTGCCCACCCCTTGCATTTCGGCCATGTCCAGTCCGGTCCAATCCAATTCGAAAAAGAAAAAGAACTGGGCAAAATGACCAACTCCACTTTGCTAATCAATATCTACATCCAACTCAGCTCGGTACGTCGCAAAAGGCAGAATAGAAAAATCAACGTTTGTTGCGGTGAACCACTTGAAAGGGAGAAAAAAAAACAGAGCAACTACGGACGTGTGTCGTGTAGTGCACGACTTGCCCGAGCTCCATTTGCTGAGCTCGGTTAAATGTCATAGACCCAATTTCGATACCTGTTCTGCGCCTTGTCCCTGTCCGTGAAATCTCCTTTCCCTCGTGCCTTATTACCCGATTGACTGACGAGGGCCAGTTCTTTAACGCCGTCAAAGTTTCCTTGCTCCTTTACGTGGGTGCAGCTTTGCCCGAATATGCCTTCCCACGTTCCGTCATTTACATGTATGCGTTTGTCATGATCCAGCCATTCTAAGGCATGGTAGCGCCGTTGGGCGCGTCTGGGTTGACAGCTATTCCTGGCTTGTCGGCGGACCGATCCGCTTGAACATCCTTGCCCGTGTACTTGTTGAGAATCGAGTCAAATTCTTTTTCACTAACAACAGGGCCGCTGCCTGAGCACTTGGCTTTCTTTGTGAGTTCAGAGCAAAGCCCGTCGAGATCGAAATCGCCATGTTGGGCTGCGGGGCATTCCTGGAGTTTCTCCCTGAAACAATGTGTAAGTGGCTGATCGTCCTTATTGGAGTTTTTGAAAATTTCCTGCACATACCAGATTTGATTGCAGGTCATGTCGGGTTTCTTGCCCGCGTCGTTATCGACGGCGTCTTGCTGAGCGTCAATCTCCGCGATGAGGTTCTTCTTTGGTGTTGCCTCAGTCGGTGCAGTGTTGAATGGTGTAAAGAAGTCGTCATCCAACCTATCATTGAAGAAAAAGTCATCAAACGACGGGTTGGAGAGCACATTCTCCCGTGGCTCTCGAAAGTCACCAAACAACTGGGGATCAAAACTACCACCGCCATTTTGCTGAACAAGCCAGTCAAAGCTTATGCAGCCAGTGTCAACATTAGCAAATTGGTCGAATGGCTGATTGGCCGCCGTGGTCGTTGATTGCTCCTCGCCGATGGTGTTTAACATCTCGAGTGGTTTGAAGCCCATGGGAGATTGTGTGGAGGACTCAGGAGATGTGCCGCATGAAGAACTTGGCCTTCCGGCATTGGAGTTAGAGGAGGCGGAGGGTGAGCTGGTAGCAGCGGCGACGCTGAAGGACACTGAACCCACACTGGCGCGGGAGCGAGTGCCAGCCGAACCATTCGTAGAGGAGGCGAAGGCACCAGCGAAATTGGTGAAATCATCTGCACTTGATTGCTGCAGGTTTGCGTTTGTAGATTTGCTCTCGCTGCCTAGGCTGCGAGCACGACTGTTTTTCTGACCATTCTGCCCGCTCTGCTGGGGGCTGACGGGTTGTGATGACGTGGATTGCCCGCTGATGGGTGGTCCGGATAGGGCTCCAAACTTGGGAAATTCAAAATGGAAGTTGACGTCGCTCAAATTGTTGAAAGCAGCGCTGCCGGTGGACGTCGTCACTGTAGGTGCTGGCTTTGGTGTCATGACTGACAAGCGCTGTTTATACTGATTCAGTTCCGTGGTCATGCGATCGACTTGAGCTCGCAGCTTAGAATTTTCGTGGTTTGCAGCCTCGGAGGCCTTCTCTAATTCTTCGACCTTGGTTTCCAGATCCTTAAGATGCTTTTCTTTGCGTTCTCTGAAGGCACGCTGAGCAGCCCTGTTCTGCGCCTTGCGTTTCTACACAATTGAGTGAGCAAGACAACAGATACGAGAGTACGATCACGAGTTCGTCATCGAATGAGACGGAAAACTTACTGAAATTGGCTCTGAGGTCAATGGCTTGCGGCCGGGCTTCTTTGCCACCTTCTCAGTACTCTCTCGTCTCTTCGAGTCATTACCTGGGCTACTGTCACCCTCCTCATCATCTGGATGGTTTCTCTTCTCATGGGCTTCACCCTCGGTCGAGTCAGAGTTCACCGTGTCGGGAATGTCACCCATCATCTTGGCTTGAATGCCACCGGTGCTGGCAAAAGAAAAGTCGAAGCTCGAGTCGCCCAAATCATTGTCGTAATTGTCCAGGTAAGGGCTCTCCTGAATGCCAGCACTATTTGCTTTCTGCATCGGCGAACTCTGCAACGAGGTAGGGGACGACATCAGCCCCTTGGCGGTCGGGGATGCCGTGTTCTGTTGTTTGTTGGCACTGAGAGCAGCGAAGAGCAGGCTCTGCTGGTGCGGGGTTAAGAGGAAGTTAGGTGGCAAAGAGCCGCCTCCGCTGCCACTTGATGACATGGCAAAATCAGATTTTTCGATGTAATGAGAGGCGGGAACGGAAAGAGTTCAGAGAGGGGTAACCGGGCAAAGTCGACGGTCAAGTGTTGTGTGTCTAGAGAGCTTGACCAATTGACGATGGATGTAAACGGAATGTTGAGTGCGCGATACCGAATTTAGCGTTGTCTGCGGTGGGGAGAGGTGCCTGTAACGCAAACCTGCCACGACTGTAGAAATGCAAAAGAAAAAAAAAAAAAGAAAAAAAAAAGAAAAAAAAATGGGGTGGGGAAAAGAAGTCCACTGTCCAACGTACGCTCCGAGCAAAGACAAATGCGCCCTGGACAAGTTGGTCTGTGAGAGAGGCTGGGAGGCAAAACTGTGTGTTGCAATAATAGTTTGAAGGGTTTCCCGTTTGGTGACGGAAGCGAAGGAGGGTGGGTGAACTTGGCTGCCTGAGTCGCAAACAACGTTTCTCGTTCTAGTCGGTTCTGCCTCCGCAGGCAAGGAAGACTGCTCAATTGTGCTGTCAAGGATCAGTGGTCATACGGTACAAGTGTGAGTGAGCAAAGTGAAAACGCCAGTCAAACGGAATCAACGTCGTTGAGACTGCATTTGTATTTGTAAGCTGACTGAGGCAGGGTGGGGTTCAGCCTCACACGAACCTGTTCAGGCCAAGCCTGTCAAGTACAACGTTCGATTCGGAGCAGAAAACCTCTGCCCGATCAGGTTAGTGCTGACAACTTGCAGGATGAGACCAGCCATCCATGGACCCAGACTTCTTCTTATTTACTCCGTCTCCGTACAAGAGATGAAATACTGACTGGTGCGTATTAGCCACTTCCTTGTCATCAGTGTTCAGGTGAAAGTGCAAACACAACCAGTTTGCCCTGCGGTCGATGTCAAGCCATCATGGGTCTTCGTCTGAATAGTGCATCGTCCGATCTGGGGGGAGGGTAGCCACTCAATAACAAAGAAGTTGGAGAAAACGTTTTTCATCTCGTGAGATAAGCTGACAATAGTTGCTAGTGAGGAAGTACTTGGGGTTCAAACATACACACGACAGACGGCTACTAGTGATAAATCTAACGCCAAATACTTGACTAGTCTTTACTAGGAAAGATATCTCACGAAAAAAAATACCAGGTAGCTGCTTATTCTTCATTGTGCTTTGAGTTTATTGTATTCATTCGTGCGTCATCTGGAGCACATGTAGGGTATAGAGAAAAGTCTCGCTTTCCATAAAAATTTATTCCGCATTCCCATGAAACGCCTCAGTCGATTCGATTCGTAGACTGACTTAGTTTTTGGCGGCCTGTTTATGAACTTCAGCCCTGGAGTCGTGGCCCTTCTGCTCGAACTTGTCACCGATGGCATCCTTGGCAGCGGTCAGACTGGATTTCAGTCCTGTCAGCAGAAGGGTCATGGAGGCGGCGTGTAAGGTGAGTTTAGCCATTGGCCAGAGAGAACATACCGTGTGCTGGCGTTGACATTGCTGTCCTTGGCAACCTCCTTGTTGGCCTCGTGGCTGGCACCAGAGGCGGCACCCTGGACGGACTCGGAGACGTAGTTAACGGCTTGCTTGACGGTCTCCATCGTTATGGTAGAATGTGAAGTGTCACAGAAAGACGGGTTTGGATGTGAGTTTATTTGCGATTGCGAGTTGTGATGGTTGATGGAGATGGAAGAGATGCATTGGGGAGGCAGATTGAGGTTTATATAGAACATCGGGCTCCATCGTCGGGGACTTGCCCTCTCCTCCAGTCAGTAGGTTTTCCTGGGCTTCAGAGACGGCTTGACGGCCGCGTGAGTCTCCGCGAGGGGTACCATCGATGCCACCAACATGAGCGGCAGCCGTAGGCATCGTGAACTATCCAAGTTATTACTAAGCTTATTCTAATACTTAATATATACTAACTATTAATTATTACTATAATACTTAGGATAGCTGACGTCAGCACAGATGAGTTGTTGTTGTACCCCTCACGAGACCCTCATGCTTTTGTCCGCCACTAGCCCTTGGAAGTGGTTCGATAGGAGGAACTGCTTTAGCTCTTTAAGAGAATGTGCCGCCGGGTGGCGCTTTTACTGGTAAAACCACCGACCCTGGCCGGTAGCCACGCTTACAGAACGCTTGATGATGCCAGTGCATGTATCTCTGGGCTGATCGGGCATTTGTATGTCTGATCACGATCTTGACTTGTTCCTGGCCCGAGCTATCTGTTGTCTCAACATTGATTGCCTCACATATCAAAGTACATAGTTGTCGTTGGCCCTTCTTTTGGGCGAAAAGGCATGTTGAATCGGACACTGGGGCCAAAATGACCAGGAGTTCGTTACTCTATGGGAAAGATTGTTCAAAGAAGCAAAAACATACCGGTCACACCGGCTGGGACCGTGCACAGCCCGTGATCAAGAGTCCTCTGCATAACCACGAGAAAATGCGGATTATCTCGACAAACATCTTGAGCGGAGCATGACTCGGCAACATCGTAGAATTTCCTTCCGAAGGAAGAGCAGAGGTCCCCTGCCGAGTGGGAGTTCTGAGCGATCCGATACTGCCTGCGTAGTTCACGCCAGTATAGAAGCTGGCTGAGGTGGCTATTGTTAGATACCCGCATACGTTGGGAACATACCAGGAAGCTCTGGCTGACACTTGAGTCAACAGTTCTCTAGATACATACTCGAGCTACGCGATGGCTGTTCCGATGCACTACATAGTCTCTGTTCTCCCTTGAGTAATGAATGTGCTTGGAAGTGACAAGTTCGGAGTCGAACACCCGCCCTGGCGAAATGTCACGTGTTCCTTGAGCCTGCTATGTATATCCAGTCGGGCGCCCCATCCCGCCTGCGGCTGCGGAAGCCCCGCCAACTCCAGCCCGGTGCATGCGGTCAATCTCCTGATTGATCCATCTTCAAGCATATCAACTGCATAAACCAAACGACCGGCATACAAAAGACAGCGAGAGCCACTTTTCTCACATCGAACAAGATACCAGATCGTGTGGGCAGTCGATGGATCTAGCTTACGATCACATTCAGGAGGAGGCCTATCCCAAGGACAGGAAGGAGTCGAATGAAACACCAAAACCAGAGCTGGGGGAGTCGTCTCTGAACAACGACTTGCAAGATGCTTACAAAGCTATATCTTCCAGTGCATGGGGTATGAAAATTGGTGGCTTTCTCGGCAATGTCATGAAACAGGCAAGTCGATGATCGACAAAGGTCTCAGCACTTCATGAAGCTAACCGGGCTGTCAGGGTGAATCCGTCTATGCACAAGCCCAGAAAGAGCTCGCTGAGGTAGGAGAAGATGCGACCAAGGGCCTCACAGATCTGAGGGAGACTCTGATCAGCCAAACGCGATCAATCTCCTTGATTACGGCGACGCCGGCAGACGGAGCGCAAGATGGCGACGATACACAATCCACACCCACCAAGACGAAGGTCAACCCATTCGATGATGTTGCGGAGCAGTCCGAGACGGTCTTGTCACGACTTCGCGCAGAAGCCGCGAAGCGTCTCAAAGACCTTCAGAAGGCTGAAGATGCTGCCGACGAAGCTCTTTTACGATTTGGGGGAAACGTTAGGAATTTTCTGCGGGATGCCATCAGCGTTGCGCCGCCGGATGAGTCGTCGCAGGGGTCCACGGTTCTCTTCGAGAGCAAAGATGCACAGGGAAAGCGGGTCATTCACACATCTCGCTTCGACGCCCAGACGCATGTCATCCACACATCCACTGAAGGATTCACAAGCGATCCTACGGGTAACGAATTTGAGAAGTGGGCTGCGGACTTTGATGTGGAAAAGAAGACGGAAGCAATCGCTGCTGATCTTACGATGTACCCCGAACTCAGAGCTTCAATGGAGAAACTTGTCCCCGACCAGGTTTCCTACGCAGACTTTTGGAAACGTTATTATTTTCTTAGACACGGTATTGAAACAGCTGAATCGAGACGTCGTGATCTATTGAAAGGTACGCAGCTATTTGGATTTTACGTTTTCAGCCTGCTAATCTCTCTTCATTTCAAGCCGCTTCCACCGAAGACGAAGTAGGTTGGGATGACGACGACTCTGATGAGGAGGCCACAGAGGGCGTGAAGAAGCCTGTTGACGAAAAGCCTATCAGCTCCGGGGCTTCCTCTACCACCATTCAACGTCAAGACGGTCTTCTTAAGCCAGTAGAGTCCCGCAAATCCAATGATGAAAAATCCCAAGCGGATAGTGAGGCGAGCTATGACGTTGTTGGAGCTGCCTCGGGTAAGACCAGCCAGGCGCCGAGTAGCCCAAAAGGCTCGAAAAAGGGAGACGATAGTGACGATGACTGGGAATGATGTGACTCCTTCATCGACTGAGCAAGCAATCATATATAACTGTGATTGCACGGAGCTCGGCGTTCTGATTGTGTTGCTGATTCCCAATTCCCTTCGAGAGCTTGGTTCATGGCACGTTGTTGTATGTATACGCCGGGTATCGAGTCGTAGCAGTGGGTGTCCAATTCAAGGGCAAAAACTTCCACATGTTTGCCCACTTTACCTTTTGTGAGTCACCTTGGTGAAGCCGTCGTCGTCCACCTCGGGTTCTGGTTTTTGTTTCGGCGCCGGAGCATCTGCCATATCCACGTCGGCGCCTCCCTCATCGTCCCCATCGTCGTTTTCGTCGTCGTCAGACTCCCAGTCTGTATCCTGGTCTGCATCGTCGGCTTTCTTGAACATGGTGTCGACATTGCTACCCTTCAGGTTCTGAAATCGCTGTGCTAGCTTCCTAACTTCGTCGAATTGACCAATGGCACATTGTGCGCGCGCACGAATAATGTTGCCAGCAACTTCTAGCCCTGAATCGTCGTCGGTGTTGACATCGAACTCGTCAATCATGATTTGAAGCAGAAACGTTTCAACATATTCCATGTCAGGCTCTTCAGCAGTGTTTGTCTGCCCTCCCTGGGCAGCATCGGTAAAGGTGGGAAATAAGTCGGCAGTAGCACCGGCGAACCAGTCACGCTTATCGTCAGAATCCGGGCCACCCCAGCCGTTCTGGACAGCCAGAGTTAATGCAGGCCAAAGGTGCAGGGAGTAGGCAACTGCCTGCTCAAAATTGGTCTGTCGCTCCGCTGGGTAGACTATAAGTTAGCGCTCGTGGGACCTTCGAATACAATTGCACGCTCCTATAATACCTGCTGGTGGCAGCTGGGCACTGTCTGCAGATGTAGCCATGATTTTTGTCTTCCGCGATGTTTCTACCAGCTGATGTTTTCCAAAATTGGCGGGGTGTTGGAGGGGCAGATGTGCACAGAAATTTCGTCCAAAGCGCTGGCCAATCAGGGACTTCTTCGGAGGTTGGGGGAAAAGTCGAGGGGCCCCACCGTAGCTGGCGGCGCAAAACCCATGACATCATGTCGCTCGGCTGGCCCGTGCCTCAAGGCAAGGTCTCACTTGATCATCTCGTTTCTGTAATTATACATTGTTGAATATGTTCCTTTTGTTCCCTTGCGAGTTTCCGTTTCCTGTTTGTTACTGCATACCTTGCTTTGATCATCAGCTTTAGGAGTCTGCAATCATCATGTATAAGCTGAATACTACGTCGGTCTCCTTGGCCGTGACCCCAACAGTAGTGTCAACATTGTTCTCTCACGTATGTATATACACCTTGCATATCTCAGGGATATCGCGTCGCGTGGATGGATTCTGCCCGGCCCGATGGCTCTTTGGTTTACACTTGGGACTGACTGTAGTTACTTGCCGGCTTCATAGTATCTCAAACGAAAACCATTGAAAGAAAGACCGACTGCGCATCTGTCGTACGATGAAGGACTTCACCTCATCCGATCATTCTTGGATTTCGCGTCGCATCATACTGTGGAAGAGCTTCAAGCTTTCACGTCCCAATGGGTTCCGAGTCCACAATGGGTCAAAGTTGAGATAACAAAGATATCAGAGGAGCATCTCTCTCGATCAGCCGAGTTGATTCAAACCCAATTGGGGGCAGACGGTATCGCCCAAGTCGGAGGGAAAACATGGTGGCAGTGGCGGAAGTCGAAGTCCACACTGGAGGCGGAGTGGATTGAAATGAAAGCCCACTACAACGCTAGAAAGGCAATCGATGACCCAGGAAGGCGTGTGATGCTCTATGTCCATGGCGGCGCCTATTTCTTCGGAAGCGTCGACGAGCACAGGTACCAGATGCAGCGTCATGCCCGTAAGCTGAAAGCCCGTGTACTTGCTCCAAAGTACCGCCTAGCCCCTCAGTTTCCCTTTCCCTGTGGACTCCAAGATTGCTTAGCAGCCTATCTGTATCTCCTTACTGTTCAAGACCCAAGCACTATCATCTTAGCCGGGGATTCTGCTGGAGGAGGCATGGTGCTGTCCATGTTATGCATTTTAAGAGACCAAGGACTTCCTCTCCCTGCAGGAGGCATCCTGATTAGTCCCTGGGTGGATCTGACGCACTCCTTTCCAAGCGTAGGGTCTGACGCGCCGTTTGATTATATTCCGCAGTCAGGCTTCCATCACAAACCCTCTCGCGCTTGGCCACCGCCAAATGACGATGACATTGCAATTCTTCAGGGAGAAGCAGACACACAGGCGGGTAAGACGAAGAAGACTGCAGACCCCGAGGCGGCCAAAAATGCAAGCAATGGCGCCATTGTTGAGCATGGTAATGCAGTTGACGCCGAAAGGCTTGCTGATTTGAGCGGCAAAGGGGCCGGCTCAGCAAACTATCTGTCGGTGACTGTCGACGGCAAACCTCTTGCGATCAGAGATCAAATTCAGGTGAGTGATTGTCGACATGCTGAAGAAGAAAACCCCTCAAGTCAGATCAACGCTTATGAGAATAGCTATACACAACGAATGCCTTGCTTAACCATCCCCTGGTTAGCCCGGTCATGCAGACGACTTTGGGAGGTCTGCCGCCCTTACTGATTATGGTTGGCGGTGGCGAACTTTTGCGTGATGAGCAAATCTATTTGGCGCACAAGTGTGCAAATCCAGCTAGATATGGGCCGCCGCTTGACTCCTTGTCGGACCTTGAGCGTGAGTTGTTGCAAAAGTACAAACCAACAGACGTCCAACTCCAAGTATGGGATGACTTATGCCACGTCGCGCCGACTCTCAGTTTTACGAGGCCTGCCAAATTCATGTATCGATCCGTTGCTCAATTTGGAGCTTGGGCTCTCGCAAGAGCCCAGAAGAGAGGCATTGAAATATTGGACGATGACGAAATTTCTGTCATCTCGAGCTCAGAATCAGAAACACAGAACGCGATTGGTGCTCAGGAGTGTGAAAAAGAAAAGCGCCGGATAGAAAGGGCAGAACCGGGACAAGTAGGGAAAGCTGGCGATCCATTGCCCCCATTCGAGAAGCACATGATTCGACAACGAGTCACACGTCATGGCGTCACTCTTCCTTTGGCTCCCGAGGAAGAGCTGCCAGGTTGCTGCATCCAATCGTCCGAAGTTGGAGTGGTTAAAGGGGGCACAGTCAAGCGGTGGCTGGAGACGAGGAACCAGTGGGATCAGAGATTCTCATCTGCCAAAACCAAGGTCCACAAGAAAATAGTCAAGGACATGGTGAAAGGCTTCCAAGACTTCGGGCCGGATGAGCATCCCCCGCCAACAGCACTCGCGGGCAGACGACTGGCCGGGGAGGACATGGTGGACAAGAAGAGGTCCAAGAGTATGGGCCTGGCACTGTGGTCTCTTTGGGGCTCCAAGCATGATGAGCTCACTGTAGATCGTGAGAAGGAGGTCGACAAAACCCCCGAGGCACAGGATGTCACTGGAGATGAAGGAAGAGGTGCCAGGTCATATCAAGACATCGAGTCTCAGCAACCATGTTCCTCCCAGGCAGTTGCTGCAGACAGGAGCCGCTCTCGCCGCTCTCGCCGCCGTACAGTTGTTGATCAACACCAAACAGATGGACCGGCGTTGGCTGAGAATACTCCTGTGGCACAGCTGATGGAGCGCCGAAAGGAACAAGAAGCGGCCCACCCTAATGTCGGGGTCGCTGGTAAACGTCCCTTCATAGACGGTATAGCCTTGCCGTTCAGTCTTAAGAAGGATGCAGACACCGCGAGCATGGTGACCTTGAACTCGGCAATCACTAATGCGCCTGGTTCTCGTTCGCTCAGTACTTTGAGTCCCCGGATGGACTTGTCTGGCCAGCCGGCATCGGATGATACGGCTCGAGCGGAGGACTTATTAGCTGCTGGCACAACAAGGCCCGCCATTGAAAGTTTCCTTTCAGCTGACGCTAAAATCCCTTAGATTCAGGAGCCTGATGGAACTGGCGAGGGAATTTCTCCCAAGTAGAGTATACCAAGAGCGAACAGTGTGAAGGAGAAAATATCAAAGCAACCGATCAGCAAGCCAGCAACAGATATCCCAGTGCAAGCGAAGCACACTCTTTTGAACTTTTCTGTATTTCCCTTTGTTATTTTGATTAGATCGTCGAATAGTTGAAATAAGGAGAGTCCATTCTGTTCGATTCTCCCAGATATTGATATAGATCGTGATGCATGAGTATTTTTTTACAGATTGGGATTTGGGTATATGTACAGATTTTGAGAGATGTTCCCAATGACGAGGTTGTGTCTCAAACCTCCCATCTGACGCTTCCGTATTGTTGACCTCTCGTCGTTCGTTTAATCAACTTGTTCGCTCGTCACGCCGAATTCGATCAGTCCACACCATTGTATCGCTTCCACTGCTCCACGTAGAAATAAGGGTCTTGAGGACCCTTTTCCAGACCTTTGTAATCACCAGACTGCGCCCGGACCTCGCGACTCACAAATGGGGTAAGCTGATTCAAGAAGTTGTTAGATGCTGCACTTTTTGCGACCGAACCCCCCCCCCCCCCCGACCCCGGATAGGATGGCCTGCCTACCTTGAAACCTTGCAGCCCTGACGGAACGGCATATGTGCGCACTTTGTTCCAATCAATCACATATCCTCCGTATTTGGTGTGGCGACCCATTGAGCCGGTTCGGTTGCCTTTGTAGAAGCCTTTGCCGACATCTTTGGTTGTAAGTTTTAGGTGGCGATATCGCCCGACAGAGAGGACTTGTGTGGGACGCATTGGTTGTGAATGATGGCGAGTTTCGCTGCTGATTCAAGGAATCATGGGAGATGCGAGTTTCCTATGACTGAGGTGTGAATGAAACGGCGACTGCGTCGGGAACAAATACCAAGTCGATGGACTCGAGGCTGGAGCAGTTGTTGAAATTTCGGTGTTATGTCGGGAGAGGGGATTGTTCCGGTCCGGGGAGCTGGTAGAACGCGGATGGTACAAAGGGAGCAAGAATTTTTTTCTTGTTTTTTTTTTAAAAAAAAAAAAGAGAGAGGGACAGAGAGACGAAAAAAGAGCTAGTCTTGCAAAGCTCTTATTGAATAAACCCAGGATCAATTTCGTGTATTGTAGTTTGTTTCGAGGTGAACAATTGCGACGTCACTGTGAAGCATGGCAGGTAATAAATGATAGCTTGCCCCCCCCTCAGGGCCCTCACAGGACTCACAGGACTCACAGGAAGGGGGGCTTCACTCGTTTGAACTGAACGCCAGGACACCTTTGGTTCTAACCCATCGAGACCTCTCCCGTGGATGTTGCGCGAGCAGATTGACGACACTCTGCCCTCCCATATTGGGATTCTTCACCATGGATGGCTATCCCCGAGATAGCTTGGACCATCATGTTCCTTTCTTGGTCGCATCGGGCTTGAATGCAGCGGAGCCGCAGCTGGACCTGGAAGGAGAGCTCAGCTCCCAGGGACTGCTGGTCAAGTCGCATCTGCCACCACTAGACACCAGGGAGTCGCAGGTTCTCGAGAAATACTTCGAGGAGATAGACGCGAGGGGTACTTCCTGGGCTGTCGTCCCCAGGGAGGAGCCATACCGACTCCGGATCAAGACCGTTGGGAGGGTACGTGTTGGTAATGGGCTGCAATGGGCATCATCTTAGTCCGGATTGACTAATACGGGGGAGCAGTCATTTGTCCTACCGCCTCGGAAAACGACTCTTCCCGACGACACAGAAGAGCCAGTCGGATCGAATGCGCAGCTTCATTCGCCCTTTTCGCCATTGTCGCACGTTTCCACGCTATACCCCGATGGCTTGATCGACTCACAATGGATCAAGAAGCACCAAGCTCTGGTCCCAAGCATCTTTGTATGCTTTTATATGCTTGGCAACGACAGCCGCCTCAAGTCCGACGTCAACGAAATAAAAGCAACTTTGGCGCGGTCTGGATTCAAGACCAGGGTCGCCGTCGTCTTGTTCGGTGACGAGGATAGTGGCACTGCAGAGCTCACGGAGACGGTCCAGGATCGACTGGAGCGCATCCGAAGGGGAACTGCCTTGGACCCGAAGTCCATCTTTTACATCCCCACGCAAGAGTCACCTGGTGAACTGAAACGTGTTATTGACAACATACTCGCGGTACTCTACTCCAGCGCCGTAGAGTACTATCGCGATCTTGGTCGACACGCGAGAAAAAAACGAGCGAGAGGGGTCGCACCACTTCCGACGATTCCCCCGACGTCGGGAACATCACATACACTATCTCTGCCGGACTGGAACTTTCGCTATGACTTCAAGACCGCCGTGTTGGCAGAGTTTAGACAAGAACTGGACGCAGCCATCCGCTCCTTTGAGCAAGCCTTTGAGATTCTCCTGGGGCAAGATGTTTTGGATGTGGTTCCTAGCTGGAGTCCTCGCTGGAACGAAGCGCGACAGTTGGCTGATATCATCTCAATCCGATGCCTACGGCTGCATCTTTGGATGGGACACACGAGTCTAGCGGTCAGAAGGTGGCAGTCACACAGGGATCGAATTGCTGACTTTGTTGACCGGAGGGCCCGGGGGACGAATACATACGGCTGGCAGGCTTGGGAGGCAAGGTGGGCTATGGTGATGGCCCAGCTGATAGAAAAAGTCGAGGTCCCCGGGTTAGTCCCAGCTTCAATGACGATATTCCTGCCGCCAGAAAAGGCCGTCCTGGGAGAGCGTCTACAACCTTGGGAACTGCTGCATCATACGGGGTACTGGTATCGCATTGCAGCTCGGCACCTGGCAGCGCGGCGCACACTGGCGCAGATGATACCGAGCGAGGATCGACGAGCGCCGGAGAGCACGTCTGCCAAGCCCTCTGCAAGTGGCTACGACACTTACATGTGTCCTCCTCCATACGAAGAATACCCCTTGAATGGTCAGGGCGGTGTCAACCATGCGCAACAAATCTTGGATTGTCTCATTACCTCGAGAACGCAATTCCAGGCGCGGAAACAACTGCGCATCGCCGCGGAGCTGTCGTTGGAATGTGCCAAAGAGATGGCATCACTGGGCTCATGGGAAGAGGTAGTGTCGATTCTGCGACCGGTGTGGGATGATGTGTCATTTCGCTGTGACAATTGGCTCGATGTAGCAGAACATCTCTGCTGGTTGTTACGAAAGGCGGCCAAGGAATCTGGAAGAGCTGATCTCGTTGTTGCAGTTGACTGGGAGCTGATGAATCAGAGTGAGTCGAGTCCTGGCCGCAATGACTGCAAGGCGGCTGCGTAAATGCTAACAAAGTCTTTTTTTTTTTTTTGTGTGTGTGCCTTCAGGGTTCTCCTCCAAGCGACAACACTGGAGCTATGACCTATCGCAATCGCTAGATGGCATGACAGTAGAAAGTAGGCCGTCAGTGCGATTATCAGATGAAACTGCGTCACCGTTAGTTTCCTCCAGCTTCGTGTTCCGAACCAAGGAGAGCAAGGCTGGGGACTACTGCATAGCGCAGTTGACGTTGACTTCCAATGCTATGCCGGACTCTAGCCTCATTAGCATTGCATCGGTTCGAATAGACTTCGAAGACAGCTTGAAGCCCATCGTCATTCATCATACGTCAAGTGAAGCAGGGGAGACGTTTGGGAACACACATTTGGTTGAAGTCGTTCTGGAAGAGGAGTCTACGAAAGAGGATTCGGGTGATTTGCCTTCTAAACTCACAGGGGCCTGCGACTTGTGGCTCAAAGTTGGACAACGAAGAGTACTGGAAATGGCGATTCCGCTGAGGGAGCCGGGAGAAGCAGAGGTGTCGTCAGTGACTGTACACTTCAAAAACAAGGCATTTGACCTGCAATATACCAGGTTGTTCAGGGAAACGGATCCGGTCACAGGATGGTACATCAGTGGTGCAGAAAAACCACGTCAATTGCGGGCTCATGCTCGAACCTTGCACATCAAACCTCGGCCACCAAAACTGCAAATCACCTTGTTGGATCCCTCTACGCAATACTACACGGATGAGACTGTTCAGATTGTTGTGGAGCTGCGGAACGACGAGGAAGAAGCGGCTCATGTCAAGATTGATACGCAGTTATTGGGGGAACCGGTGCCATGTTTTACGCTTCAGATTGGTGAGGCAGAGTTTGCCGGGGCGGCGGCAGAGGAAGATGGTGAAGGAACTCAGGCGATGGGCGTGACGGTGGGCACCATTGCCAGTGGCGCAAGCGTCAAGATGAGACTCAGCATATGCCCTACCTCGACATCCTCAACGCTTGATCTGCATCTGCGTGCAACATATCACCTGGAGTCAGATACAGCCACGCCCATCCTGCAGGTGTTGCCCCTGCAGCTGAACATTGTGGGACCGTTCGAGGCAAACTACGATTTGGTACCCAGGCTTCACTCGGAACCGTGGCCGAGCTTGTTTGATTGTGACGGAATCCCCAGCGCGGCAGACGATGATGGAGGAGCAGCGGCAGCACCCAAAGGTCTCGCGCAAAAGTGGTGTCTCATGTGTCGCTACGCCTCGTTTGCATCAGAGGATCTAGTCGTCATGGGAACAGAGATGCAGGTAGTGTCATGCATAGGCGCAGCCCGATGCAATGTGTTGACGCGACCTGAGGAAGAAAAGCCAGCAGCAGCAGCAGCAGAATCAGATGGCATTACCGTGTCCCCAAAGACGATGCAGGAGGCGCAATTCGACCTAGTGGTGCAGAAGATGAGCCTCGACGACCGACACCCAGTGACGTTGGACCTAGCATTCATCATCAAATGGAGGAGAAAGAGCGCCTCGGAAGCAGACAATGGCGACGACAACGACAACAGTGTCAACACAACCGCGATGCCGGTGGGACAATACTTGGTTCTGGGATCCGAGCCAAGGGTCATCGCGACCGCGATGCATTCCAGCCCGTCGGCGCCAGCAAGATTACTGCAAATCGACATGACCATTGAGAATCCATCGAACCACTTCCTCACGTTTGGGCTCACCATGGACCCCAGCGACACGTTTGGCTTCTCGGGGCCCAAACAGACGACGGTGCACCTGCTGCCCATGTCCAGACGGAGTGTGCGCTATAGACTGTTGCCGTTCGTCAGGGGCGACTACGTTCGGCCGGGGATCACGGTGCGCGACAAGTACTTCCAGAAGGTGCTGCGCATCATACCCACCGAGGCTATGAAGATTGATAAGGACGGTCTTTTGGTCTGGGTTCCCTGAACGGCGACGCGGGCGTCTGATGGGGATGCCATGGAGGAATTCATGGATGGATGGGGTAGCAAAGTATGCTCGGTGCATGGTACAGTACAAGTACAGAGCATCTGATCCGTACTCGAGGACGAGTTGTTGTATACTAGCGGGTGTCGAATAGCAGGGAACATGCGGTAGTCATGGCTATATTACCGCCGTCTGAATACAATCAATACGAGGGCACCTCTCAGGCTCTCACCCGGGAGTCACCCCTCAAGCCTGAAAAGTCCACACGCCACCGTAATAATCAAGCACGGACGGAGTACATAATTTAAGCAAAAGTAACAAGGCGCGCTCAGTCAGCATCCACTGGAGCTAGTCTCCTTGGGGTATCGCGTGGTCAGAGGAGCTTCAAGACCCATCCATCCGTGTTGTGGGTCCCGGAAACGCCCATACTGAACGTTTATTTATTGATTTTTTAGTTTCCGACGGTGCGAAAACGGTGGATTTCCTTTTTTGACGGAAGTTGCTACGGGCTTGGCATGACTCCACGATACCCGCTTTTACGCTTGCTTTTACAAAATTCGCGACAACACGAGAGCTCGACCTGCTCTGCACCGTCCTAGAACTACATCCGGCATTCTCTCGGGCTGGAGCACCGCCGCCGCGATAACCGGCTTCAAGCTCCGAACGAGACGACGACCCTTCACAAACATACAAAACAATGGCCGCTCACGCCCCCGAGGCCAATCGCCTCTCCGTCGACGAGTCAGAAGTTGGTTCCGGCATCGCCTCCTCCCGTCAGGAGGACCCAGACGAGAAACCTCGGCCAGGTCCCGGAGACGACGACGGCGACACTCCCAACTACCCGCATGGCCTGAAGCTCATCCTCATCATATCCGCCCTCTGCCTGGGCGTTTTGCTCGTCGCCCTGGACCAGACCATCATTGCGCCTGCGTTGGGCGCCATCACCGCCCAGTTTCAAAGCGTAAAGGACATTGTGCGTCCCCCTACTCATATGAGGATTGGTTAACATTCTCAATCATCACGTTGCCGCATGGGATGATGGCAGAGGGCAAGGAAGCTGACGACTCGCAGGGATGGTACGGAAGCGCATATCTTCTCACGACGACGGCGCTGCAGCCCATGTACGGTGCCGTGTACAAGTACTTCAATGTCAAGCTGGTCTATCTCGGGGCTGTCTTCATATTCGAGATTGGTAGCTTGGTGAGTGCTGTTGCGCCGGAGTCGACCACGTTTATTGTCGGAAGAGCTATTGCTGGTGTGAGTTTGCCCATGGGCAGGTACCGCTGCATAAGCATGGGCGGCTAGGGTTGTTAATGGCTCTGATGTAGATTGGCACGGCGGGTTTGTTCTCTGGCTCCATCGTCATTCTCTCGCTTTCGAGTAAGTATCCCGCCTCCCGGCTGCATCCGTATTCAACCCCTTGCAGGCTTTTGCAGGGACAAGTCTCAGCTTGGTTCTTCGGTCTAACCTGTTTTCCAGTGCCACTGCGCAAGCGACCCATGGTGTTCGGTCTGATCGGCGGCATGTGGGGGATCGCTTCTGTCGCAGGACCTCTTCTCGGCGGAGCATTCACGGAAAACGTTAGCTGGCGATGGTGTTTTTACATCAATCTCCCCATCGGTGCCCTGGCCATGGGCATTGTCACTCTCTTCGTGCACGTCAATCGCAACACGTCGGAAACCGAGAACATGACGTTCATGCAGAGAGTTCGTCAGCTCGATTTGCCCGGAACATTCATCTTCATCCCTGCTATTGTCTGTCTGCTGCTTGCTTTGCAGTGGGGAGGAGCCGAGTACCCGTGGAACAACTCCAAAGTTATCGGACTGTTTGTCGGCTTTGGCCTCATAATTGCCGTCTTCGTGGGCATCCAGTTCTGGCAGGGTCATCGGGGAACCTTGCCGCCCCGGCTTTTCAAGAACCGCAATATCCTGAGTGCCATGCTCTTTGCCTTCTTTTTCGGCGCTGGATTCTTCCCGCTGATCTTTTACCTCTGTATGACCCCATTCGTCACAAATCTTGCTGGCCCAAGATATAGCTAACGCCACCGTCTCACAGCCTTGTACTTTCAAGCCATCCAAGGCGTCAGCGCCGTCCAGGCTGGCATCAAGATCCTCCCTCTATTACTCTCCACGGTCCTCATCTCCGTCACGTCGGGCGGCCTCATCTCCGCCATCGGGTACTACAACTTCGTCGTCATCCCCTGCATGCTTCTTTACACCGTCGGAGCCGGCATGCTCACCACCCTCGACTTACACACCCCTCTTCGCGAGTGGTTCGGCTACCAGGTCATCGCTGGCCTCGGCATCGGCGCCGGCTTTCAAATTGGTGTCCTCGTAGTGCAGACAGTCTTGCCGCAAGACATGGTGCCCGTAGCCACGGCATGCGTGCAGTTCTTCCAAGCCCTCGGCGGCGCCATATTTGTCGCCGTCGCGCAGACACTGTTCCAAAATGGTCTGATTGATACCCTCGCCAGGGACGATATCGGCATTGATGGCAAAATCTTCATCAACAGCGGCGCAAACCAGATCCATAGCGTCTTGGAGAGGATGGGTCGTTTGGATGCCTTGGACTCTGTTCTGACGGCGTACATGACAGGATTGAGGCATACATATTACATCTCCGTTGCATGTGCGGGATGTGCGTTCTTGGCCGTTCTTGGTTTGGAGTGGCGTTCTGTAAAGAAGGGTCCTGGCGGGGAGAGGAAGGATGCTGCCGCTGCCGCTCCCGCTCATGTATAAACTCTCTCTCTTCTCTGATCATTCTGTGTGTGTGTGTGTGCATGCGGGGCGTTTTGTCTTTTCATCAGAGGTCCGAGGAGGAATTATGAACCTCTCCCCACCCATATAATGTGTATAACGGGCTTCCTGAAATCAATGGAAGGCATTCCAGCCATTGCCAGCCCGTCTTTTGTCACGTATCACTGTGTATCATCCGGCGGCCGATCCCAAGACGAGCCACCCCTCGTCCTCCTCGCCTGGGGATCTAATCCCACAAACCTTGCAACCCAGTCCCTCACGATCCTCGTCTTCTCCCGCTGAGGGTTCCCCCCCTCCTTGGCCCGCAAGCCCCTCGAGGAATAGTGCCCGCTCCCATCTGCCCTCCACAAGAGATGCAGCTTGGTCAACCCCCTTCGCAGACTCTGTCCATAGACCTTGTCCCTGAACACGTGCAGTGCCACATTCTCCAGGAGCACCACGTCCTGGCGTCGCAGCGCCACAACGTCACTCCCAGCCACCTTGTCGCTGGGCACCCAGAACGTCACTGCGAAGCCTGCGGCCGTGTCGTCGCCCACGAGCACTTCCACCAGAGAGAGGGTGCTCCCCCACCGCGTCGTCACCGTCCGGGGCTGCGCGACCGACAACACGCCGACGATGATGTTCAGGGTAATGGTCTGGGGCGCCAGGGAAGTGACTTGCTTGGCCGAGGGAACGTGCCCCAAGTCAGAGAGGTGGCGTGCGCGGGCGGGATGCTCGTCCTCTGAGAGGATGGAGGAAGTCGTGAACGACTCGGTGAGATGCAGACTCTGACTCTGACTCTGCGAGTCCGAGGTGTCGTCCGAGGTGTGCACTCGGAGGGATTTCTCGCAGAACTGAGTGAGCAGGTCGCTGGTGGCTGATGTGTCCTCGTGAGATGGGCCGTCGTAGTCGTCGTCGTCGTCGTCGAGCGCAGTGGCATCAGCCGTGGTGAAGAAGGCGCCGTTGGAAAAGGTCGACACGTCCACGGCGTGGGTTTGCGTGAAGCCGAGGCCCGTGGGGAGCGGTCGGCGGGTGAGTGGGAGTGAGCGCCATGCTGCTGCACATTGGGCGGTAGGCGGGGGGGGAAAAGATCCAGCAGTTTGGAGGCCGAGGTCGAGGTCGAGGTCGAGGTCGAGGTCGAAGAGATGGAGGAAGGGAGCCTCGAAGCCGGTGATGGTGCAGGATGATTCGACAATGGAGGAGCACGACGGGGGGCCGGTCAAGATGAGTAATTTGGGCGTCATGACTTGCGCGTTTTTGAATGGCGAAGCATGATGAACTTGCCGGGGGGGGGGGGGGCTGGGTGATTGACGGTTTGACATTGCCGAGGTTTTTTTTCTTTTGTCGTCGTCGCCTGATGGTTTCATGGGGTGGTGGGGGGGGGGGGCTTTCCCGTGCTTCACCGAGATCCAACCAACAAACGAACGAACGAACGGGTACACAAAAAGGAAGCGAGCGTTTGGTCGTACGACGGAGATCCACGGATCGATCGGCACTTCTCTGCCCCGTCTCCGTCTCCCAGTCCCAGTCCCAGTCCCAGTCCCCCGGTGAGATGTTATCATGTTGTATCATGTCTGGTTTTTTTTTGGTTTTTTTTTCCCTCATCGGCACTTGTAAGTTTTAAATTCACTCGGAGACATGAAAACCATCAGGCTTCTGGCCCCAGTGCGACTTGCACCAGCATAGCTCAGGGCTTCCGCAACAGAAGCACCGACCGACGGCACTATTTATTGCAGTTTTGCCCATTCTGCATTCGTTTCTCCTCCACTGTGCGTGCTTCACGGCCGTCCGACACATGTGGGCCGAGGCCGAGGATAACGAAACGGACCTCGTTCATCACAACAACAACGACAACAACGACAACAACAACAACAACAACTTGTCAGCATGTCCGAGTTCAACATCACAGAGCACGTCATTGGCGCCTCTCACGTCAGAGAATACGCCCGCGCCACTTCCGATGATCAAGATGCCACGCTGAGGCTTCACATCAAGCAATACACCCCCAAGGACAACCCGTCACCACGCAAGGGAGACGTGACCATCATCGGCGCCCATGCCAATGGGTTCCCCAAGGTAACGTCCACATTCACCCCCCTTATCTCATGACATCGATCCAACCCAGCTCCGTGACTAACTGATGAAAAAAAAAAATCTAAAAAAAAAAATCGCACGACTCGTCCAGGAACTGTACGAGCCGCTCTGGGATCATCTCCATCAGGAACTAAAGAAGCAGGGCATCCGTATCCGCCATGTATGGATCGCCGACTGTGCGTGGCAGGGCCAGAGCGGCATCTTGAATCAAGCCAAGGGCCTCCTGGGCAATGACCGTACGAAAAAAAATTTAAAAAATTTAAAACTCACCCCCCCCCCCTTCCGTTCAAGATAACTCCGTATGCTGACCGACCTCGACAACGTAGCCGGTTGGTACGATCACTCCCGTGACACAATCCACATGATCAACACGTTCCGCATGCCGCGCCCCCTCGTCGCCATAGGGCACTCATTCGGCGGCGGCGCACTCGCCCACGCCGCTCTTCTGCATCCCCGACTATTCCACAGCATGATCATGTTGGATGCCGTCATTGCTCCGTACGGTGCCGGGCCCTCCCCGTTCCAAGCCGGCCTCGCAGCCGCGAGCGCCAGACGCAGAGACGCGTGGCCGTCGCGGCAGATGGCGGCCGAGTCATTCCGGAAGAGCCCTCTCTACCAATCGTGGGACCCGAGAGTCTTCGACCAGTGGATCAGATATGGACTCCGAAACACCTCTGCCGATCCCGACGGAGAGGTGACGCTCGCAACCACCAAGCACCAGGAGGTCTTTACCTTTTTGCGGCCGTCATGGCCAGCGTTCGACGCCGACGGCAGAAAAATCGTCAATCCGGAATGGGTCAAGGAATATGATACGTCCCAGAAGCTCGACGTGGCTCTGTTCCCCTTCTATCGTCCCGAACCAATCACTACGTTTCAGCGCATCACCCATCTTCGGCCCGGCGTCGTCTTCATCAACGGGGGCAAAAGTCGCGTGATTGTGGCATCAGAGGTCAAGCAGAGGACTGCCATGACGGGCACCGGTCCGGGAGGAAGCGGTGGCGTCAAGACAGGCCGCGTCAAGGAAGTCACGCACCCGGATTACGGACACCTCGTCCCCTTGGAAGACCCCGCCTTCTGTGCCCGAGAAATCAGCGCCTTTCTCGGAAACGAGTTGGCCATTTGGACTGCCGGCGAGAGAGAGTATGAGGAGTGGGCAAAGCAATCAAACTATCAGAAAACTACACTCTCTCAGGACTGGAAAACGCACCTCAAGATCAAGGACAACCCCAAGCCCAAGATGTGATTTCCGTTATTAGAGAATAGTTAGATGCACGTGGTCACGACAACTTGCATCATCAGAAAGTAGTTCGATTCATATTACACACAACCAGTGATAAAAATACCCCGCTTTGGCATAATCTATTACAAGACATATCATACGATCCATCATTCTGCCTATGGGCCGCTTCATATGTCGCATTGTTCAGTTCCATCAATTTTCTTGCCCAGTACTTTCCAAGCTCCAATTTCCAAAAGAGAAAGAGTCTAAAAGTCGACTACATGTAGTACATGGTATCCTGAAGGTTGCGGTGAACTTGTCTCACCGTCGCAGACGAGGACTCGGTGGATGAAGTGGCCACGCTTTCTTCATCACTGACGTCGTATTCTGGGCGATGGGCTCGGGCTCGCTCACACACAATGTCGGCATAATATGCGGGTGGGCAAATACTGACGGCCTTGGTTGCCCGTCCATACAAGTAGCACAGTTCGTGTGTTAGGCGCTCGAGTTCATTTGCCGCCCGCTCACCATACTTGGACCGGAACACTTCGTCCAGCAGGACTGTATAATGGGCCGGTCGTGCAGTCCCTTGCAATGCTTCATGAGCGGCCAGAAAGAAGTCCCAGTACGGGGCGAGGGTGATGCCACGGTCCACGACGGTGCCACTTTTGACATTGCCAGACCTAGACATGTCGTCCTTGTCCGTTGGATAGAACCGCGTCTGGTGTCGCTTGACAGACACAATGATGGTCAGTTTAGGCTGCTTCTTGTTGTTGTAAACCAGTCGGCATGCACCCCTGATCATGGGCAGTTCTTGGTCAATGACTTGCGCAAACTGGCCTTCTGACACGCCGTCGCGGAAAATGACGATGTTTTCAGGGAGGGAGTTGCTGTTCTTGGACTGCCATAGCCGGAGACGAGATTTGAAGGCCTCTGTGAGCGGGCCATCAAGCATTTCCTGCTTCGCCTTTTGCTCCCATGCCATGGCGGGCCATTGGGCAAGATCTTTGTCGACAGAGGCAACGAGGCCAACCAAACTGGGTGGCTCATTGCCCTTGGTCACGTTCATGTTGGTTGGGTGGGTGACATCATAGCCAACGAACATTGTCTGGCCATCTTTCAAAAGGCCAAAGTCATTCTTGAGCTTGTGGTTCACCCCCCCAGCCTTGAGATTGATCTTTAGGCCGACGTTGCTGTAGTAAGAAAAGTTCTTTTCCTTGTACAGATTCTTCGCCACCATACAAGTTGTATGGATACCAAATTGGCAATCTCCAAGCCGCTTGATCTTGGTATACAGTCCTGTACTATCCTTTTGGGGAAGGACGAACATGATGTGCTGGATGCCATTCTTTGCCGCCCACCCGAAAAGGTTCTCGAGTCCATTATTCATCATAGCTGTCTTAAAGACCATGTGTGACTTCGGCAGGTCGACTGGTGACTTTGCAATATTCACGCCCATATTTCTGGACAAAAATAAGACGAGGTCTTCCATGGTGGCTTTTGGAATTTGTCGACTGACATCGTTCTCGTGCTGCAACATGTTTATGAAGGTCCACTTGTTGATGGGCGCGCCAGGCTTCACTACTCTCACATCCCTCATATTCCAAGAGCCGTTGTATGGCGAAACTGAAACAGGCTTCCTCCCAGCGTCGACGTAAGCCACTGCTGGGACGGATAAAACTCTGCCATTTACAGTCGCCAGCTGCTTGCCAATGGATATGCCGAAGTCCTCGAGGATGGAATTGTTATCGTACTCCAGGACCTCACGAGCATCCTGAGCGATGGAGAGGGCGTTCTCGTACGGGGTGCGACAGGCAAAGGCAAGCATGGCCGTTGTCTCATCTGCCGTCAACTTGGCCTTGACACTTTGCCCCTGCTGAATTTCCAGAACTTCGGCCGGGAAGAACGTGGGCCGTTTGTTTGTGCCAAGATTCAGGAGTGGGAGGTTCTGCAGAGTCATGCCATATTCTGTCAGGGGTAGGTTAGCATAGAACCAACGGACAACTGCCTGTCTCGGTTGAACCTACTCTTCTTGTAGTAGTCATGCACTGTAATGTAACGGTTTCCGTCGTCATCTGTGAGCCAGAACTTGATGTTCTTTGGCCCGGGATATTCCCAACCGGGCTCAATTTGCGGACGATTTGGACCCTCTGCCATTGTCCCTGTCAATCGGTTCACCATGCCATTCAGAGCCTTACTCCGTCGAACCTTGGATCCATTGGCAACAGAAAATGTGACCCAGACACGCGTCTTGGGCAGAAACTTGGCAAAGGCACCAACCAGTTTCTTCAGCCTATAATTATCCTGTGATACTGGCTGGATTTGAAGATTGTTCATTATCTCATTGAGTTTCCCAGAGACCCTGAAAACGCCATGGGTGATATTTGTGTTCAGTAGAAGACGTCCAGTGCCGATCCTGGCTGATTGGAAGAAACCCCGGGCGGCGATCAGTACTCGATAATTCTGCATCAAGCTGGCCGTTGTTTTGTCCTTACCAAACGGAAACAATCTTGAGCTTCCGATGGAAGTTACTTGCCCGAGCTTGGATCGCGCGTTGTGACCCAAGATAATGTCCAAAGCATCAATTACCTCTGGAAACTTGGGATACGTTGTTCTTTCACCATGGTCATCCATGGAGCGGGTGTAGGACACGAGGTCAGCTACACGAATCTCCACGGGTCCGCGAATAGTGACTGAGAGTGTGTCAGGAGTTTGATCCTGGCTCTCTGGGGGAATCTGTATAGACAGAGGGTTCGAGGTAATTTCCAACTTTTCAGACGAGACGATCTGGTTCTTGAACTGCGATGCCAGTGCAATCTTCTTGTTCTGGCTGGCAAGTTGTCGCAATACCTGCTGTACTGCGAGGTGGAGCTTTCGGCCTCTGACATCTTTGGAGCCACCTGGTTCCTTGCCCTTTTTGGCATCTTCTTTGCCCTCTTCTTTGAATTCCACTTCGTACTTGTAGATGTACTCCGCCTTGACATGGACAGGGAAGTAGTTCGCCCACAGGATTACACCTTTGCCACTCGATCCAAAGGCAGGGCGACATGGGAACACATTGCCAGAATCATCCTGTTGCTGAATTGACAAGGACCCCAACTTTGCCGTGACACCTTTGACAGACGATTTCTTCATTTCGAGAATCTCATCTTCCAACTTGGTCACCGCCGAGTCAGGCCCAGGGACACGTCCTTCGGCGCTAGGTGCAGTGTCAGTATCAGGGCATATTTAAACATTTCTCGGCAACACAAACCTGTAGGCCTTCGACCGAGAGTCGTTCGGAGGGGCACCTCCACGGCCGCCTCTGAAACCTCCACCTCCGCCTCTCCCACCTCTATCTGAGCCACCACCTCTGGAGCCGCGAAAGCTTCCTTGGAAGCCACGGCCTCCGCCGCCTCTTCCTCTACCACCGCGATCCGACATGACAGACTGGCAAGATGGAAATCGATGTGGTAATGATAATGGATGTCTTCAAAAAGAACACGAAGTGGAACTGAGGGCAAGCAGAGCGCTCGAGGCTGATGAACAGCGAGTGCTTATCGCGCAATGAAAAGCTCAGGTAAGAATATTATTTGCCGTGGCCACAAAAAGAAACCACAAGACGGTGCGGGGTTGGTTTGGGCGGCGGCGACTTAAATATAAATAATTGGAGCTAAAGCTGATGACCAGCCTTATGTTGGTTCTGGCCAATATGGTGATGATGAGCCAGAGATAGAATGCAGGTGATCAGAACAGTCACTCGGTGTGCAACTGACAGAAGGCTTGGAGCTTGAACGTGAATGTGTCCTCTTTCGGCAGCCCCTGTCAAGTCGGATTCTAGCAGAGGCAAAGCAAAGAAACCCCGCAAGTCAGGGAGTCTTTTATTAGGCGTGCCTGGGCAGAGAAGGAGCGAAGGTGAGATGTCAATGCTTGGGTCAAGTTGCGCGTGTGCTTTTTGTTGAATCTGAAACGGTGGACCTCCTATTAGGACACGCCGGGTCGGCAAACCGCTGCCAGAGAAGTGTCGGCAGTGCCTCACACTGTACTCCGTCGTCATGGGCAGTTCTTGGGTACCTAGGTACAGTGACTGTAAGAAGCTAAACAGACAGAAATAAAGCTTTTGATGAATTAATTAACTAAAATTAAGTTCTTGTAATAATAATTAAGAAGAAAAAAAACCCTATAAAAAAATCTGCTAAGTAAGGTTTTTATACTAGGTAAGCCAGGTACCTCGCACCTACCCCTTACCTATTATATTCACTATTACTTAGTAGTTACCCCTAACTACTAGTCTAAAAAATATTAAATATTACTATAAGTAGCCTTTCCCTTAGCTTATAAGCTTATATTATTAGCTCCTTAATTTATTTAGGTATTTCTCTCCTCCTAATCTTAGTCTAATATAGTTAGTTAATAATTATAATAACCTCTAATACCTCTATATCTAATAAAGCTAATAGCTTATTAGCTCCTCCCTTAAAATTTATAAATAACTCTTTATAAATATTAAAAGCCTTTTTAAATAAATAATTATACCTTATTAAGTTACCTAGCTATATTATATAATCTCTAATCCTAATTAAAATATTAGGCCTTCCTAGTACTCTTAAAGAGTAAAGTTTTCCCTTAATTTTATATAAGCACTTAGTTATTACTTTAGAGAATAAAAAGTCTATAAACTAATTACCCCTTAAGGTATTAGCCTATAAGCCTAGCTAGCTAATAGTTCCCTTAATATATTTATTATTTTATACTAAGAGTAAAGACCTAAAACTCTCTTAGAAAATAAGGACTTCTTTCTTTTTATTTAATACTAATATTAGAAATTTACTAGCTTCTTTTAAATCTTATAGGTATAACCCCTTAATTCTAGTAGCTTTAATATTTTTCTAGTAATAATTAATTAATTTATTAAGTTTTATAAGAGTAATATAAACTAGGTAATAAGCCTTAGATATTATAGCTAGTACCTTAAGTGCTTTAATTTTATCTTTACTATACTTTTATTAATTCTTATAAAGCTAAGACTTTAAAACTTTTATTTTTAGAGGCTACTAAGTTAATATAGCTATAGCTTAACTATAAGAGTAAAGATTTAATAAAATACTTAACTAATCTTTAAATACTTTAATTAGTAATAGTAGTAATAATATAGGTAATTTTAGTAGTAAGAGTTAAGCTTTTTATTTAGCCCTTAACTTAAATTTATTTACTATTTTATTATACTTTTTAACTATTATATATTAGACTTTAAATAAGTAAAAGGTATCTCTTAACTAAAGATTATAATACTTATTAAAGATAAATATAGTTAGGGAAATATAAATTCTATAATTATTAGTAAGTTTTATTAAGTCCTATAAGTCTATAATTAGTTAGTATTTAGCTATAACTCCTATTATTTTACTAAGGTAAGTTAGAACTAGTGTTATACTCTTATTACTTACTTAGAAAGTATAGTTTAATAAAATAGTAAATAAGTTTAATATAATAGGTTTTAGCCTAGGGTTATAAATATCCTTAAGCAAAAATATATCCTAAATTTACTATAGCTACTTATTAGTAACTAGCTTTATTACCTATATAAAGGTAAAGGTAAGGGTTAACTACTTGCTTATAAAGGGGTTTATTCTCCCTTATAACTATAGTAAAGGTAGTAATAGAGGTAAAGGTAGTAGTTATAGACCCTTTATATTAGTAAGACCCCTCTTTTGCTTTCTTTCCTTATTAACACTATTCCTAGCTAGCCTCCTAAGTAAAGCTCTAGTATTATTATTATTAGTTATAGGAGGGTTACCTCCCCTAGTACCCTTAGGGTTACTATTACCCCTTTTCCCTTTATTACTATCTTTATTCTCTTCCCTAGTATTACCATTACCTCTAGTTTTCCTACCTTTAGCACCTCTTATACCCTTATAATTATTATCCCTAAGATCTTTCTTTTTACTAGCTTTACCTTTAGTTCTCTTATTCTTAGTGCTTTTTCCTTTAAATATATTACCCTTAGCACTATTATCTCTAAAGTTAGAAGGTAGCTTAGATAAATTATTATTACTTTTAATATACTTCTTTTTATTTATAATAATTAGGATATTACTACTCTTTATAACTTTATTAAGCACTTTTATTCTTAATAGTTACTTTACTTTCTATAAGTAAAATAGCTTATTTTTATTTTCTAGTCTTATTAGGACTTTCTCTTTATTTCCCTTATATAAATATAAGGTTTTTATATATTTTACTATAGCCTTAGTTAAATAATACTATAGTAAGAAGTCTTTAGGTATTATTATAGTTTAGACTTTAACTAGGTCTTTAGGTATAGGTAATCTTATTAGGTAAAATAACCTAAGTACTTAAAGATCTTAAATAAGTATAGTTAGTATATTATTTATTAAGCCTCTATATCTTACTAGATTATAAGGGATACTAAAGAGATAATCTTATAGATAAATTAGTATTACTAGTAGCTAAAAGTAATTTAATAATCCCTTAAATCTTAATATTACTTATCTTAACTCCTATTATACTATATTATTAATTAAGTAGCCTTAATATCTTATTTTTATATTACTACTAAATAGCTTAATAGCTCTTACTAAGAGTAATAGTATAACTTAGAATAAGTAAGGGAATTATAATAGTCTTAGCTTATAGCTTAGCTATAGCTAATACTAGAAATAAAGGTAAAATCTTTTAGCTTTAATAAGCTTAATATTTAGGATAAGAAACTTACCTTTTTTCCTAGGAATATAAATATAGTTTTTAGTCTTATATATTACTAAATTAACTAAATCCCCTTATATTACTAATACTATAAGAAAGCTAGTAGTATAAAAAATATCTATTAAGTATACCTTAATAAACTTTCTTACTATCTTAAAAATAAGTTTAGGAAACTTAAAGATAAATATAAGAGAGAAAGCATAGAAGTAAACTCTAAGAGTAGCTTTAGTATAAGGGATAAGCTAGTTTATTTTACTAACCCCTTTTATTAATTTAGGATAGCTTACTATCTTAACTATTATAATTTTTTAGGTATATAATAGCTTAATAGCATTACCTTTCTTTAATTAATTATATATCTTAGAGCACTAAGTTAATAGGTTATTAAAGATTAGGTTTTCTTATTTAGTAAGTAACTTTTACTTAAACTTTAATTTCCTTAACTCTTTAGTTATTTAATTCTTTAAAGTTTAATTAGCTACTAATAAAAGTAAACCTTTTATTACTTTTAGATTTCCTTTTACTAGTAGTTCTTAGTAAAGAATTACTAAAGAGAGCTTTATATAAGTTCCTTTTACTAGGTTAAAGAATATTCCTATTATATAGTTTGTTAAGCAGAAAACAACACCCTAAAAGACACGATGCTAGCCCACGGCCATAGGTAGCAGTAACGTCTGCTTACATTAGAAGGGTTAATTAACTTAATAGCAGCAATCACAATAATAGCTAAATCTATCTCTATAGATAGAGATAATTTAGATTAAATAGTCTATTAGATTAGAAGTGACTTTTTAGTTAAGTTAAGGAAATAATCTTATTAATTTATCTTATTAAGGTAAACATAATAGTAGCTATAGTAGCGCTAGGTATTTAAGTTAAAAATCTAAAGTTAGGTATGCATAAAGAACCTTAAAAGAATCTAGCTATAGGTGATCTCTTTATAGATTAAATAGTCCCCTTACCTAGATAACTAATATTATTATCCCTTATTGTGTTGTTTATCCTTACAATCCCCTGTATCCCTTGTGCTTGTCATCGCGATTACACGCGTTTATGGGCGCGCGTATCACAGCACACAATAGTTATTATTTTAAAGGAAGTTCTCTCTTTAGTTTTAACTTAGTGCTTATATAGCTATAAGGTATATTATATTTAAGCTATATTCTATAAAGATTTATTTAAGGCTTTTAACTATAGTATTTATCCCTTTACTTTTAACTCCTATAAGTAATAAATTATATATAGTTAACTTTATAATTATTACTATTTCCTTAAGTTTATATAGTCTTAAGTACTTATTTACTAGGCTAAATATATACTATTTCCTAGGTTAAAGGTTTTTATTCTTAAATAAGTTTTTTTCTTATAACTTATTTACTATTTTAACTAGTACTTTACCCTTATTCTTAATAACTAGAAGTTATTTATTTAGCTTAAGAGTTACTCCCTTTACCTTATTATTTCTTTATTCTTATATTCCTTTTTTCTAAATAATATAAGTAAAAGTTAGTGCCTTAGGGTCTTATATAAAGTATAATTCTTTAAATAAGTATAAGTCCTTTTACTTAATACTTACCTAGTATATTTCTCTAGCTACTAGTAAAGTAACTATTTATTTAGTAAGACTAAAAGCTTTTCCTAGACTTATAGTTATAAAAGCTATGCTAAGAGAAAATTTAATAGTAAATAGTTTTAGATAAGAATATATAAGTATAGTGTAATTATAGCTAAGTAAAAGGGAGAAAGTCTTTAATCTTTAAATAAAAACTAATAAAATTTATTAGGGTTAAACTTAAAATAGTAATAGGGATTACTAGTTTTGCCTTAGTAACTAAGGAGAAAGGTAAAAAGTACTAGAATATAAGAGAAAGAGAGGGGAAGTATATAGTCTCCTTTAGTTTTCACTTTAAGCTCACTTTTAGCTTACCTTTTCCTACCTTTTAAATAACTACTAAGCTATGCCTTTTTACCTTTTCCCTTCTCTTTCTCTCTTTTTATTTCTTCTCTCTTTTTTTTTATTAAACCTCTAACTCTTACCATATAAATTATACATTCCTCTATATCTTAAGGTTTCTCCCCTAATTTTATCTCTGTAATTTAGTTCTCCCAGAGGATTGTATTTAATTACAACTACAAATGTAATTGTGTAGTTGTAGTTGTAATAATTACAATTAATTACAACTACAACTACAATTACAATTAATTACAAGACAGATTTTATAATTACAAATTAATTACAAGTACAAATTAACAATTACAATTACAATTACATAATTACATGTAATTATTACACTGTTTATAGTAGTAATTATAGTAATAGTAATAAAATAGCTTATAATAGCTTATAAATTTAATAGCTATTAGTATTAGCTAGTATATCTTTTTAAGTAAAAATCATATATCTAAGCAAGAAAGCTATAGATAAGTTACTAATAGTTACTAGGACTTACTTATAGACTTAATTTTATAGAAATCCCTCTCTTTTAACTAAAAGTTATATATCTAAGTATAAAAGCTATTAATAAGTTACTAATAATTATAAGGACTTACTTTTATAAAATCTCTCTTTAAGTAAAAATTATATATCTAAGCATAAAAGCTAAAGATAAGTTACTAATAGTTATAAGGACTCACTTTAGACTCACTTTTATAAAATTTCTCTCTTTTAAGTAAATATTATATATATAAGCATAAAAGCTATAGATAAGTTACTAATAGTTATAAGGACTCACTTTTAGACCCACTTTTTTAAAAAACTATATAACTAAGTAAGTAAGCTAAAAAATAGTATAAATTATTAGACTTACTTTTAAAGCTTATTTACTTATATTTTTAAAATTTAAGAAATTATATTATATATATTATTTGTATTTTATAAATAAAATTTAAGTTTTTTTTAATAGCTTTCCTAGGTTTTTTACTTTTCTTATAGCTAAAAAAACTTAAAGCTTAATATAATTATTTATAATTCTAATAAAATAGCTATATAGCTAGAAAACATTTTATTAAATAAATTTAAATCCTTATTTTATAATAAGTATCTTATATATATAAATATATTATTATTAGAGTTTTAGCCTTATTTATATATAATAATAAATAATTTCTTTAGGGTATATATGTTAAGGACTAGCCCCTAGGCGACTGCGATAGGGCGTTAATATAGTATTAAGAGACTTAAGGAAAAAGGGAGAAAAGGGTAAGAGGCTATCCCTAGTAATGCCCCTTATACTCCCTAGGCTACTTATGTAAGCCCCCTTTTCCTTACCTTAATTACTTTTACTAATTCTCTCTTTAATTACTATATAGATAATACTTAGGTAAAGCCTAAGCCCTTATATATACCCTTACTTACCTATTACTAATAAATTCCCCTTTATAATATCCCCTAGTAATATATATAATACCTATATTATATATACTCTTAGTTATTATAATAAAAACTATTCTTATTAATAGCTATTTATAAAGTATTTAATAGGCACTTACCTTATTACCTTATTATTTATTATAATAATAACCCCCTTACTTCTAAGTATTATTTTATAGTATATATAATATATTTGCCTTACTAATAGGTTATTTATTATAAATAACTACCTTACTCTTACTTATTTATAACTTACTTAGTATAAGTATAACTTCTAGTATAAATATCTTACTTATACTTATACTATCTTACTTTCCCCTTTATATAATACTATCTCTTTATTATTATAATTTTATTATACCTTTTTCTTTATTTTATTAGCTTCTTTCTCTTAATTAGTTATTTCTTTTACTAAAAATACCTTACTATTAAACCTATACTTTTACTCCTATAGCTACTTTTATAGTTACTCCTATAATACCTATATTTTATTTTATTAGTAAGTACCTTATAAAAGGAAACTCTAATAATAAATAGTATACTATACTTAAGTTAATTTAGTGTCCTTATAGACCTTATATTAAATAAGCTCTTATTACTACCATTTTAAACTATTATTTACCTAAAAGTAAGGAATTATATTCTCCTTATTAGTAATACTATATTACTTATATATAGTATACTAGGCTTTTATTTACTAACTTATAACTCTAATATACCCTTAAAGATCTTAAGGCTAAAATTACTATAAGTATATATATTATTAAACCTAGAGTCCCTAAGACTATAAATATAAAAAAAAATACCTATTTTATTTTAAAGATATTACTATTTTATTAGTTACTAGAATACCCTCCTTAACTAGGTATAGTTTAACCTAGCTCGTATTTACTTAGCTCTTAGGGTATCTTTAGCTATAAATACCCTTATAATAAATATAACTAGCCTTAATATTATCCCCTTTATTAGCACTAGCCC
This sequence comes from Epichloe festucae Fl1, assembly GCA_003814445.1. Classification (NCBI taxonomy): domain Eukaryota; kingdom Fungi; phylum Ascomycota; class Sordariomycetes; order Hypocreales; family Clavicipitaceae; genus Epichloe; species Epichloe festucae. The sequence continues at coordinate 4,248,489 of CP031385.1, read as the reverse complement.
TTTAGCTAGTTATAGTATAGTATAATTTATATAATAAGTTACTAGTGTTTTATTCTAATAAAACTAATAGGTTATTAGTAACCTAAATACTATATATAAAGAAATATATAAATAGTTTACTACCCTTATCTAAGTACTTACCCCTTATTACTATAGTAAAAACTAGTATTATTATTAAATTACTAAGTTAAGTAATAACTCCCCTTTTTATTATTACTAGTAACTTACTTATCTTCCCTTTAAGTTAAGGTTAATAGGTTTTCCTTTTAAATATACCCTTAGAAACCCTAAAGCTAGCTAGCCTTTAGCTAGAAATAACACTCCTTATTTTACTAGGGTTACTTTTCTTACTTACTATTCTTTTACTTATACTCTTATTATACCCTTACTTACTTATACTTTATATACTAACCTTACTTATACTATTTAAAACCTAGGTTATATCCTAAGTAAGTAACTCTTTATACTATAATTATTACCTAGTAAGCTTATTATAGCTATATTAGTAAAGCACTAATTTTAAATAAAGGTAATATATACTTATATAAGCTCTTTTATTAACTTAAATAAAGACTTAAAGAATAATTATTCCCTTTAAGTAATAGTAATAAACTATAATATATTAGTATCTTAAATATATATAGGAGTTTTTATAGGTAAATAAGTTTTTTAAAATTAATTTAGTTTATTATTATATTATATATTACTTTATTTTACCTTAAACTTATTAAAGGCTTATATTTATATTATATTCTCTAGTAGTTTCTATATAGGCTATATATAACTTGCTTACTTAATAAGTATATTATATCTCTTACCTTAGCTTAAAGTATTTTAAGCTACTAGGATTTATTTAACTTAATATTTCTTAATAAGTTTATTATTACCCTTTATAAAAACCTATTTTAGTCCTAGAGCTTTTAACTAAGAAAAGGGTTCTTTATAGTGTATTTAATAAGGTTTATATAGAAAACTAGGTAAATACCTCTTAGGATATCTAGCTATACTATAAGTAATATTAGGACTTTTATAACTATATACTTTACTATTACTTAATTAAGTTTTTATAAAAGGTAATTAGTTTTAATATTTTTAAGTAAAAGCTATACCTTATTTCTAACCTAAAACTATTTTACTAGCTAATATAAAGTAAATATAGTGTTTTATTACCTTTATTATATATAAGCTATTATAGCCTATACTAGATAAGTACTTTCCTAAAGGTACTTAAGAAATTATATTACTTACCCCTTTAGTATTATTATAAAAGTAAACTTATCTAGTAGTAACTAAACTAGCTTTAAGTTATAGCTATATAGTAACTTATTTAAGCTAACTTCTATTATAAAAGAAAGCCTATTATTAATTATAAGCTAGTAAGTAACTAGATATTTTAGCTAGTTAAACTATAAGAAAAAGACTATAATATATAGTATTACTTATACCTTTTAGTTTACTTACTTTATATTATTATTAGTCTATAGGTAATATAATATAAAAAGTAACTAATTAATTCTAACTAAGGAGTATAATATTATTTAAAATTTTCCTAATTAATCTAAACTATAATCTATAATAATTAATTAAGAAAACCCTCTAAACTATTACTAAACTATTTTAAATCTCTTTATATATTCCTTAGCTTTTATAGAAGTTATAGCCTTAAGCTAAATAAATTTAAAGAGTTAATCTATAATAACTATTAGATATTATAGCTTTTTTAAAGATAGTACTAGTAAGTTTATTATAAAGTTAATAAAGATTTATAACTAAAACTAGTTAAAGATAGGTAAAGGCTTTAGTAAGCCTTAGTGCTATTAATAGCTCTTATAATTACTATAGTAATAATAGTTATAAATAAACCTAGTAATATCTTATAATATCCTATTCTAGTAAAACTACTATTATAGGATTTAAAATATAGTATTATAGCCTAGGTGCCTTACTACTAGTAAATTATAATATTACTATATTAGGGTTATTATAAGAGGCTCTTATACTAGGACTTAGGTATAGCCCTTAAACTAAAGCACTTTATAAGCACTTATAAAATAATTTACTACTTACTCCCTTATTAATACCTTAATAAGAAACCTCTAGGCCCTTTCCTAGATAGCCCTTAATTAAATACTATATATAAGGTTAAAGATAATAGCTTAGTCTTATAAGGTCTAAAGGTATTTAGTAGTAAAGAGAACCTTACTAGCTAGTAATAGTATTATACTATTATTATCTTATTACTTATCTAGTAATAGTAAGAGTTATATAATAGTAATAAGTTATAGAATATATCCTATTCTAAAAGTAGCCCTTTCCTAGTCTTACTCCCTTTAAGAAAGAGTATCTAGCTACTATACTTATATACTAGGTTTATACTAAAGGTAAAAATTAAATAGTATAAGTATATTTACTTATTAAGCTTATTACTCTAATATTAACTAAGGAGTTATAAAGTACTCTAAGTTCTTATAGTTTATATAAATTATAAATAAATAAGAAATACCCTATAGCTTAGCTAACTATGCCTTAAGGTAAGAGATAATAGCTAATAGTTTCTTATTATAAATTATATAGTTCTTTTATAAGAATATAAGGCTAGTAAAGTAATAAGTAACTAGGTATATAACGCTATCCTAGCCTTACTAGGAAAGGTATTCTCTAATAGCTATTCCTAAATAATTAGCTTTTATTACTATAGGAAAATCTAGATTTTATTATACTAGGACTAGGTATATAATAAAGGTATTCTTTAGCTTATTAAAGGTATTATTCTCTTTAAGTCCTTATTAAAAAGGGGTATTTCTCTTAATTAATTATATTAGTAATACTACTAGCTTTAAAAAGTCACTAATAAAGTTATAGTAAAAATTAGTAAACCCTAGGAAGCTATAAACCCCCTAAAGTCTTATAGGGGCTACTTACTCCCTTATAGCTATAACCTTTACTAAGTCTAGATAAATAAAATAACTTACTATAATAATATATCCTAGGTATTAGACCTCCTTTACTATAAATATAAACTTATTAAGATCTAAGTATAAACCTATAGCCCTTAAGTAGCCTAATATTAGCTAAACCTTAGCTATATAGTCTTTTTTTAATCCCCTTAAGTAAACTAAGATATTATTTAAGTATACTATAATAAAATCCCCTAATATATCCCCTAAGGATTTATTAATATAATATTAGAATATTACTAGTATACTAGCTAGGCTAAAGGAGTAAACTAACTACTTAAATAGCCTAAACCTAGTTTAAAATACTATAAGGTATTCCTAGCCCTTAGTAATCTATAGCTTATAAAATACTATATAAATATTTACCTTTATAAACTAATATACCTAGGATAAGGAGTAAAGTATTTTCTTAATTAATAGAAAAGGGTAGTAATCCTATACTATTATCTTATTAAGAGTATAGTAGTTTATATAAAAATACTAACTCTTATTAGGTTTTTTAATAAAAAGGACTAAGGCTATAGCTAATAAAAAGCTAGTATAAATCTAACCCTTATCTATTAAATCTATAATTTAGCGCTTAACCTCTAGAAGCTAGTCCCTTAGTATATTATATAGTAATCCCTATAGGAGCGTTAGTTTAAACCTATCCTAGTTCTAGTATAAGTATATATAGTAATTAAGAGACCCTTAATAAGAAGGTAAGCTATTAGCTCTAGCCTTATTAAAAAGGTCTATAAAGTTAGCTAATTCCTTAGGTAATATTAATATATCTAGATTATTAGGCTTTATCTTAGGCGCTATAATTTATAGTACTATTATTATCTCCCTAAGGCTTATAGTAATAAACTTTATAAAAGTGTCCTTCTTATAGTATATTTAGCGCGCTTCTATAGTATATAAGGATTTAATAATCCCTTATACTAGTGTCTTTACCTTATACTTAGAGGCCTTAGAGATATATAAGCCCTTTATTACTCTAATAACTAATTACTATTTTACTATATAAATAACTATATTATAATATTCTAGCTATAGTATCCCTAGTATTATATCTTATATAAGACCTAGGATAATATATAAATATACTAATAACTCCTAGCTATTAATATTAATTCTAGTGTGTACTATATTTATAATTAAGGAGGTATTTTCCTTTACTCTCTTTTCCCTTTTTTTTATTTTTACTATAGTTTAAATATACTTTCTTTTTAATAAATATATAAGCTTTAGGCTAAACTATCTTACTACTAACTTACTTATAGTACTATAATAATTATAACTATAGTTAATTTAAATATTAATATAATAATATATATTAAAGAGTATAGGAATTAAGAATAGTAATTAGTCTATATATTATACTATATCTTACCCTAACTCTATATAGCTTAAATAGTTATTTTATATTATAGTAAGTAATTAGCCTATTTACCCCTATATAAGACTTTACTTAAAGGTTATTTATTTTCTATAAGGGAAATATTTATTTTCTTATTTATACTTTTCTTATTTACTTTATATAAGTTAATACTAACTTATAAATAATAAGGTAAGAGAAAAGTATACTCCTAGATATAGTAGTCCTTAGATTTATATTATAAGTAATATCCCTTCTAATAGTATTTAGCTAACTTTACTTCTAATACTTATTTAGCTTATTATATATTTATAATAGGCTTTAGACCTTTCTCTTTCTTAGCTAGCTTATTTTATTTTCCTAATTAAGTTCTAGCTATATATACCTTAGTTATTAGTATATTACCCTTATAGTTAGTTTAAGGTATAAGCTTAGCTTACTATAGTTTACACTAAAACTAGTACTTATTCTTTATAGTAAGGGCCTTAATATTAACTATAATCTTATAATACTATATAATAGCTATATACTATATACTTTAGCTAATACCCTAGCTTATATTAATCTCTCTTAAATACTTATTAAGCACTTATTAAAGCTTTACTAGCTTTATATTATTCCTTTAATATTTCTCTCTTACTAATAAAAGCTTCTTTATAAAGTAAATAAAAAATAAGGAAAATAGCTCTCCTAAGCCTTATTTTATTTAGTTAAGCTTTATAAGGGCTATTTTTTATTTATATAAATTAGAGAATATAAACCTAAGGTATTCTAGGAATTTAGTAAGGTTAAAGTTATAAGTATTACCTTATTTAAAGAAAGTAATTACCTAGGACTAGACTTTAGAGAATAGGTTTTAGTAAATAAATATTTACCTATTTTTATTAGTTTTAATAAAGTCCTTATTTACCTATAATTTATATTTTATTAGGAACCTTTATATAGTAAATAAGGCCTTATTACTATTATATAGGTTACCTATAGGGATAGGTTTTTATTTTACCTTAGGTATAGTTAAGACTAGGTTAAAGGTAAGAGGTAAAGTAAGGTTAATTACTAAGGCATTAGGTTAAGCTATAATAAGTAATTAGGTTAAAGGTCTTATAGTATTTATAGTTACTTATTATTAGAGATATATAAGCTTTACTATTTACTTATTAAGTATAGGTTAAAGTGTCTTAAATTAGGCTTATTAAGCTACTAGTAGTGCTATAGCATTAAATAAGGGGGTTATTATTCTCTAGCTAGGTTAGTCTTATAGTTAAAGTATGCCTATTATATTTATTAATATATTTATTAGTATTTCTATTATGTCTTTTAGTAGTTATTATAAAGAACTAAAGGAAGTCTCTTAATTATTAAGGACTAGCCCCTAGGTAACTATAATAAGGCATTAATATAGTATTAAGAGACTTAAGGAGAAAGGGAGAAAAAGGTAAGAGACTATCCCTAGTAGTACCCCTTATACCCCTTAGGCTACTTATATAAGCTCCCTTTTCCTTACCCTAACTGCTTTTACTAATCCCCTCTCTAACTGCTATATAGACAATGCTTAGGCAAAGCCTAAGCCCTTACAATATACTATATTAAAAGTAAAAAAAGTATACTTAAAAGAATAGTAAATCTAAAAAAAAAGTTATTAAAGTAAAATAACCTATAATATATATAGAAAATATTAAGTTATATAATAAGACTAAAAGATACTATATTTAGCTACTATAGACCTATAATTAGCTTAATAGTCTAAATTAGCTTAAACTATAAAATATTATAACTAAATAACTAAATTATAAAAGAAAATAAGTATAATATTAAGTTTATAAAGAAAAATCTAAAGAAAAATATATCTTAATTATATATAAGTTTTCTATTTTTAGTAACAATTACATGTAATTATGTAGTTGTAGTTGTAATTAATTGTAATTATTACAATTATAATTACAATTAATTACATATAGTTAACAATTACAATTAATTAATTACACCCTAGTAATAATTACAATTACAATTACAAGCTACCCCCCAAAAACTACATTAATTACACTACATACAATTGTCTGGTTCTCCCTAATAACAGTTAATTCTATAAAGTCTTTAAATAACTAGTTTAAGGGACATAGGCCTTTAAAGTATCTTTATAGAAGTCTAATCTATACCCTCCCCTTACTCTTAATCTATCTAGGTTAATAAGTTAATAGGAAGTATGCCTAATTTAAGCCTTAACCTAAAATAGCCCTTACTATCTTAGTTATAGCTTTAGGGGCTTCCCCTTAGTAATTACTATTACTATCTTACCTAGTTTAAAAGGTTTAACTCTTTATTATTTATAGTATTCTTTATAAGTAATAGCCTTTAACTTCCTATTAGTCTTAATTACTATATAATAAGATTTAATATTCCCTATAAAATACATTACTATATCTCCTTCTAGGGACTTCTTTAGTAGCTAAGCTAAATTCTTATAAAAATTATTACTTTAACTAGCTAAACTTTAGGTTAAAAAGGCTTTTAGCCTTATCCCTAAGGTCTATATTAATCTATATAGCACCTCTATAGGAGTATAACCTATAGATTTAATATATTAGTAATTTAATATCTTTACTATATTAGGAAGTTAGAAATCCTAGTTTTTTATATTAGATATTATTTTATTTAATATACCCTATAAGATTTAATTTAATACTATTACTAGTTTAATACTCTTATAAGACTATCTTAGAGTATTTATTAAGTTTACTCCCTTTTTCTTTAAAAACACTAATAACTTTACTAACTTAAATACTAGCCTAGGATTAGTATAAAAACCCTCTAGAGTAAGTAATAACTTATTTATTTAAGTTTATAGATAGTTTATTACCTTTATAGCACTAGTTAACCTATAGGGGAATTGCTATATAAACTAAGAAAAATAATTAACTATAATAAGTATATGCTAAATCTTTTGCTTTAATTCTAGAAATAGTCTAATATAGTTTATCTCTATTACCTAAAATAGTTTATTTACTACTACTAGTTAATTTAGTGCCTTTTTCTTTTAAGTAGTATATTAGGTATATAGTATATACCCTAGAATATAGTTAATAATATTACTACTTATCTTAGGCTAAAACACTAATTAAGTTAACTATTACTAGGTTAGGTTTACTTTAAAATGCCTAGACTTATTATAAGCCTTTTATAGGGCACTTATTACTTCTTTTCTTACTAGGTAATATTATCTATTATATCTTCCCTTAAACTAAAGGACCTTATTCTTAAGTTTATATTATTATACTTTTATAACTATTTTTTTAATAGTATAATAGTTATAATCTCTTTTATAATACTTCCTAGTAATAAGAAACCTTATAATTTCTTTATACTATAGCTTCTCTTAGTATTTCCTTTATAGTAATTTAACCCTAGGTAATACTTCTAGCTATCTTATATTCTAACTTAACCCCTTAAGATTAGATTCCTTTTAAATCTTAGTAGCTTTTAAAGTCTTTAATATCTCCTTATATTCTCTAACTTTATCTTTCTAGATTTACTAATTTTAAACTATATCCCTTAACCTAAACTTAGTTAAATTATTTATATAATTATCTAATAGAAATATAGTATAAGATAACTTATTAGTAATAGTATTTTATTTTCCTTAGATAAAATAAATCTTAATATTTAATAGCCTTAGCTTAGTAACCTATTTAGTATAAATACTCTTATAACTAGTAGTAGTTATAAATATTATAAGTAGTTTATAATCTATAAAGATAGTTAATCTTATTTTTAACTTAAAAAAGTGCTTATATTTCTAATAGAACTTAATAATAGTATAAAGCTCTTATTTATAAGTGCTATAGTTTTATTATATCTTAGTAAAAAGAAATAAATTATATAAAATAAGATAAGGGACTTTATCTTAGACTTATAATATTATATCCCCTTTACTAAATTTACTAGTATTAGAGTATAGTTAAGTTAGTAAGTTAAATATATACTTATATATACTTAGGATAGTAGTAGCTTTTTCCCTTAATATAAAGAAAGATAAAGCCTTTAAATCTCCCTATTACTAGCTTATATCCCTAGTAAGTTAATTAAGAGGTTAAGTAATTTTAATATAGTTCTTAATTTATTATTAGTAAGGTCTAATAGCTCCTAAGAATAAACGCATACTAGATTAACTTATAGGTATAAGCTAATCCCTTAGCTTTATAGCTTAGTTAGGTTTAATATATATTTTCCTACTTACCTTATAAACCTAACTAACTATAATAATTAAATTTATTCTAAGAGAAACCTTTTTAAAGCTTAGTTTTAGTAAGGTTTATAGTAGCTTAAGTAATAAATAGTCCTTAATAAAAGACTACTACTCCTTAAATAAGGTATATTTATAAAAGATATTATTTATATATATAGCTAATATACTTAAACTACCTAAGAGTTAAGGGGTAGTAAAAGAGAGTTTAAGGTAAGGTAATAGGATTAGACTAAGTGTAATCCTTATTACTTTAGTTATTATAAACCTAGCTAATTAAGAACCTTAGAGTATATAAGATAGTTATAACTAACTAAACCTAGGGATATTAAAGGTAAATACATACCTTAACTTAAAAGCTATAGGTATTAACTAGTATATATGCTTAAGGTTAAATATATAGTAAGAATTAATCTAAGGATTAAATAGTTAATTATAAATTTTAGCTAGTAAGGGTAACTAGCTACCTAGCATATCCTTCTTAATATAAGAATAATTAATAGTAAGTTCTTACTTAGCCTATAGGTTAGACTTATTCTTTAATACTAGTATAGGTTTTATATACTAATTAAATATCTTTCTATTAGTAACTATAGTATACTTATATATTCCTAACTTAATTCCTTTAGTTACTAACTAATTTAACTAATATTTCTAAGGCTTTAATTACCTTTACTTTAGGGATTATGCCTAGGGCTTTATATTTTCTTTTAGCTAAGGTATATACATATAAATATCTATAGTAAGGATATTAGTAATTAATAAGGTATTTAGGTCTCTATATATATAAAATATCTATATAACTTCCTTTACTATAGACTTTAGAATAAGGGGGCCTAAGGTTACTCTATAACCCTTAAACTATAATAATACTATTTTAATTAGGGTTTTCTAGTTAGTTTTCTTTCTTTATACTCTTTACTTAGTTAGAAATAGGAATAATAAAGAATTTAGAGTAACTAGCCTTAGCTAATTATCCTTTATCTATTAAAATATTTTCCTATTATTATTATTAACCCTTAATTCTATAGTATATTCTCTCTCTTTAAGTAAATTTACTTCTAATAGGAATATATAAAGACTAAGTTAATTTATAAGCTAAAAATTTATTTACACTAAAATAAGGTAAGTAATCTAAGGCATATAGCTAGAAAACCACACTATAGGCTTAACCTAGAAATAAATAAAAAGAAGCTTATAAAGTTACTTACTCCTATATTTACTCTAGGCTATTAGATTTAGTTTTTTAACTTAACTAGGTTATAGTAAGTAACTTAGTTTTTTAAATTATCTAAATTATCCTCCTCCTTATCCTTAGATCCTAATAAGGCATTATCTAGGGATAAGTTTATATTATCCTAACCTATATATTTCTTTAGGATTATAAGCTTAGCTAAATAAAGCATTACTTTCTATTAATTAAATAAAGCTACTAAAGGTCCCTTAATTAATATAACTTTATCTTTATACTCCTTAACTTTAATTATAAGTTTTAAGTTCCTAATATTAAACCTTATACTTATATTATAAAGCTAAGGCAAACTTAAAATTAAAATAGTCTAGTTCTTAGGCTAATAGTCTAGGGTAATTACTACCTAAACTAACTATATAATACTATAGTATATTACTTTTATTAATATAAAATAAGTAACTATATTCTCTTACCTATTAGTATTAATTATTTATAGCCCTTAAAAACTAATAGATTTTAAATCATAGACTAATATATTTTCCTATAGTATAAATGCCTAAGATATAATATTAATCTTAGCTCCTTAATTAGCTACTACTTACCCTAGTTTAAGATTAAATACCTATTTCTTTTAAAATCCTATATAAGCTTAGATAGTAATTCTAAATAGCTTAGTACCTAATTAATACTCTTAAAGTAACTTAGTATTATAATTATTAGCTATAGGACTTTTCTAACCCTTACTAGATATAGCCTAAACTAAGCTTATATTAAATAAGAAAGTTACCTTTTTCTTTATTTACTTCCTTAAGGTTATTACCCTTAATAATAGCTTTTAAAACTACTTAGATATTTCTAGGCTAATTTACTATAAATCTATTAATAAAATTAGGACTAAGATATAACTTACTAAGGCCTTTTAGTTAATAAGGCCTAGACCCTTATATCCTTAAATCTTACTTAATGCCCTTATATTTCACTTAATTACCTTTTCTTTTACTAATAGTATAGCTTTAGGAGTTAAAGTCTAACTTTCTAATATCTTACTAAGGGGTATTCCCTTTTATTTTTTTAATAGTAATATAGCTTCTAATACTAATATTATAACCTATAGAGTGCCTTAAGTAATAAACTTAAGGGTTTTTATATTAGCTTTTTTAAGGCTTTTAATAAGGGGTCTTAGTACTCTAGCTTTATTCTTCTTCTTATTAGTAATATCCTTTACTTATACCTTTATATTAGTATAGTAAGCCCTAATTTTCTATAAGCTTATAGTAGCTATAGGGTTTTATTTAAGCTAAATAAGCTAGGGGTTCTTTATAAGGTTAAGTAAGTTTTTAATAGCACTTAGTTTAATTAAAGTATATTAAACTCTAACTAATAATTTACTTATAATCTCTTTAATAACTTTAAATACTACTATATCCTTATATTTATTACTATTTAAGTATACTTAAGCTAACTAAGTATAAATTTATTTAGGTACTTATAACTAGTTATTATAAAGGGGAAGTATTATTAATTTTAACTATAAGGATTCCTATTATTATAATAAATTATTCCTAGTTATAGTATAGTTTATAGTATAATATCTAGTAACTTTACACTTAAAGTAAGCACCCTTATAGGGTAATAGTGTAGTTTTATTAATATACTAATTTCTTAATTTAGTTACTAGCCTTAGTTCTAGTGCTCTTTCTCTCTAACTAGTACCTTAGGTTATTATAAGTATATTTTATAAAGGTTAATATATACTAGTACTATTATTTTAATATTAAGGGGGAAAGCTTACTTATTAAGTTTTAGGGATAAACTAGTTAGTATTATCTTATAAGTTTATTAAAGCTTTATTCCTTAAGTTAATATTACTTTTATTTTATATTTAAGGATAATTCTAAGGGTAAGTAACTAAAGTTAGTATTTAATTAATTACTTAAGGTATAGGATAATACTAACTAAATTACTAAGAGTTAGTAAAACTATATATTCCTAATAGACCTAGGTATAATATTATAGGCTAAAGCTAAGTAATTAAAGTATTAACTAAAGTAAACTATTATCTTTATTTTTCTAATACTTTTATAAACCCTAGGGGTAGTTTATATACCTAAGATAATACTTTATTAGTAAAGCACTTACTCTAAAGTTTAATAAATTTCTTTATTAAAGTAATCTTTATATCTTATATAGTTATTTTTATAAGGTTAGCCTTTACCTTTAAAATAATAATAGCTTACTTAATATATTCTTAGGCTTCTCTAAGGCTATTAGTAACTAATATATTCTAGCTAATAGCTTCTTATATTAGTAATTTATTATATAATTCTTAAATAAACTACTAAATAAAGTTATAAAGAGTATAACTCTTAATTAAAGTAAGGGGATAGTTAGAAGTAATTAGTTTATCCCTTTCTTTAGTATAATAAAGTATATTTAAAATATAAGAATAATAGGTAATAAGGGCCTTACCCTTATCTTATTAAAGTTTTATATTAGTACTAGTTTTTACTTCTTTATTAATAATATTAGAAAAGTATTACTCTTATAATAATTATTAAAGAGTAGCTAAATTAGTAGTAATTATTACACTATTCTTAGCCCTTAAGACTATAAGCCTTAATTACTTTAAGCTATTAATAAAAGTAATTACTTTACTACCTAAGGCTATATTAATAGCTTAAATAAAGGTATTTAGGTTAATATCCTTACCTTTATTAATAGTCTTAAAAGTCTACTATAAATAACTTAACTATTATCTTACTAATATAAACTTATTAAAAGTCCTAATATCTTAAGATAAGGGTAACTTATATAGCTTTATTATAGGCTAATAAGTAAGTATTTTAAATATAGGTTTTTTAGATACTAGTAAAGATAGCTTTAATTCTAATAAGGTAGTAAGTTACTAAAAGAAATAGGCTAGCTAGATTATAGCTTAGTCTCCTAGTTTAGTAAGAGGGAATTTTTCTTCTCTTACTAAAACACTTCCTAGTAATAATAATTTTATTAATTCTAAGTTATAGGGGTATACCTTTACTATCTGTGAATTTTATAGGGATTTTAACTCTTATAACTCTAGATTAATAATAATACTAATAATAGAGAGTATAGGGTTTAATAGTTATAAGTAAGGATAAGGAAAATAATAGGGAATATTAAAGGGTAAGGTAAGGATTTTTATAGAATTAAGTAAGGGTTAAAAGATAGGCAATAAAGTAAGTAAATAGACTACCCTAGTCTAACTATAATAACAATAACAATAATAATAATAATAACTTAACTATAGGTAGCTTAAGGAAGCTTTAATTACTAACTCCTAGCGTGGTCACTAAGAAGCTAAACAAATAGAAATAAAGCTTTTAATGAATTAATTAACTAAAATTAAGTTCTTGTAATAATGATTAAGAAGAAAAGAAACCCTATTGAAAAATCTGCTAAGTGGGGTTTTTGTGCTAGGTGGGCCAGGTGCCTCGCACCTGCCCCCCACCCGTCAACTGTACTAGGTAGTCAGGCTGCATGCATGTGTTGCACGGACAGAATGTTGTGCGCCCGGTTGCCTATGCAACGGGAATAGCCGTGAACAAGAACTCTCAAAGTAGGGTGGGGCGTGGCACGATTACTACCAGAAACCTCATCACCGAAATTTTATGCCCCCCAATGAGAGCTGCTGGAGGGAAGCAAGAATAAACACGTTTCGTCACCGCAGCATCATCCGTTCCCAAGGCCCTGTGGGGGACATCCGCGCACCATGCACGATACCCCTTGAGGAATCCTTCGGACTGTTGACTGTGAGGGAGTGATACCAACCGGCAATTTTCATCAAGCGCCCATCAAATTTTTTTCCTGGGGGGGGGGACATGCATGTCACCTTGAAAGTACTGCCCCCCACTGGTTCGGCAGTGCTCACCGAGACGGAATATATAAAGACGGTATGCAATCGAGCTACATTGTATCTGCATACCGTTTTGATTCACATTTGCTGATCTATTAAGTGAATACCCCCCGGAGAATCGATTCAGACCACAAGTACTCAAACATCTGATTCATTTTCCTCCTCCTCGAAGCACGTTCCCCCCCCTCAAGGCCCATCAATCACTTCCCAACCATGGGTCTCGCCAAAGCAGCCTTCAAAATCATCGTCATCCCGATCGTCATTGTCTTTGTGCTAGCTGTTCTTGCGGTGGTTCTGATAAAGATCAAGAGACGACGAAGCAAGCAAAAACACATCCAAGGCGGAGAATTCCCACCGCCAGCACCATTACAACCACCAGGCTACGCTGTACCACAGCCTCAGACGGCGCAATTCGCGCCCATGAGAGGAGGAAACAACAACGGATTTCCATAAGCCAAGTGAGAAGGAAATGTCGCACATGAGCTGGAGAAGAACAACCATCGTTTGTTGGAAAGAGTGTTATGAAAACCTGTTGTGACTGGCCCATGCGCGAACAAACAAACAGGTCGCACGTGAAAAAGGTGTCCCTCGATCGACTTGAGAATTGCGAGCAGAAATGCTTTTGACTAACTGTGACGGAAAAAAATAAAAATAAAAATGAATCGCAAGCGGGAACATGCAGCGCCAAACCTTCACGCTTCACTGCTTGCCCCTGCATCCTCACACCCAACAGCCTCTGTTAACGAAGAGGACATGCCGATGATGGCTCATAGGCCGCCATTCTTGCGTTGACCATGAGAAAACACCATTCATCAATGCAAGGTTCCGTGTAACAGCCGTACAACACCACGTAGACCAGACCTCTTGCGAACCCATCTGTCCTTCACAGCATCCTTCTCGACTAAATACAAAAAGCCCAGAGCCGCACCCGTCAAATAGCAACATTCTGCACATCTACCTCCAAGTTGCGAACCGGTTTTTTAATAAAAAGCATTCCCAAAACAATCCTTGCAAATCTACACTTGAGGCCTTCTATCAAAAAAACCACAGAATACCCACCCTCCCTCCGACTCTTCAACTTCTGCCTCTGAACAGATTGCAGAAGGCCAACATGTGCTATAATTGGATGGTAGCATACATCTGTCCCTGCAAAGCACCTTACTGCGGACGTCGAGACAACAGGCGAAGAAGCAAAAAACGCGACGGACACGTCATGCAGCGGTCAACACTTCAAGGGCAATGGCTGTATTGTGATCGTTGGTTCATGACCGACACGGGAGACAAGAGACTGAATGCGTTTGCGTATCCAAAGGAGTGTCCTGACCTGCGAGTGGAGGACATTGATTCGAAGATAGACTACTGTGACCATTGCAAAGAGAATTGTTGCCCCGAGTCATACGATAACATGATTTGATGAGAACACGGCTCAGTCGACAGGGCAGGGGATCAAGGGAAAAGGGGGGGTGGACACGATGAGAGGGAAAGACAAGCGCGATGAAATTAGCCAATTCAGATCATGGCGATATTGGAGAGGAAAGACGATGTGAATGAGAATAAAAAAAAATGAACTGGCGGTCAATTCATGGGCAGTTGTCATAAAATGTTTGGATTTTCAGAACTGACTGACTTTGATTAATCTGAAAGAACCTCCCGCAACCCGAGCGAGGGTGTCAATATCTCAATGCCATGCTAATGTGATCGCCGTGGTAAATGGTAGTACCGCTGCGATCAGTACCTCCAATGTAATCGCTCTCCGGCGGACCAAGGTACGAATACCGAAGATCACCAAGGTCCAGAATCAGCTTCTCCAAAATCATGTTCGGCTTTCGGAGCCGCACTTCAATGGTGTGAGCACCGACAGTGACATGGCCAAGATTGTGCGACTTCTTCCACACGCAATCCATGGCTGCTACATTCCAGCCTCTGGGAAGACCGCGATCATTGCCGGGATCGTCCTCTGTAAGCCGCAGCCGCTTGATCTCACCTCCATCCCAGCGCAGATCATACTCCATGCGGCTCTTTGGGTCCGTTTCGAGCGTCATGTTGAACTGGAGCTCAAGGTTTGCATTGCTACGATCGGAAAAGACATAGATTGGATACCGCAGAAATGGAAGTGTGTCGGGGTTGTTCAAGTCCTGCTTAAAAGGCAGAGTTACGGATCCCGAAATGGGATGACCAAGGGCAGGAAGTGCCATGTACGGCGGTGTCACCCATTTCCCGGCGTCAATCGCGAGGTGGCCGCTTGTTTCGACGAAGCCAGTGAAGTTGGTGGGCACTCTCCTGTTACGGGCGGTGATGTGAACTTTTTCGTAGCCATCACGCGTGCCAATAATCTCGACGAATACTGACTCGTTGAAATTGTCTGGAACTTTTGACCAGTCGATAGTTACGATGATCTTGGTATCGTCATCATCGGGTTTGAGTTCACCATTGTATTGACTGAGCTTGATCCACTCATGTTGTGGTTTTGCAACCCAGGCAAACGCCTTTGTTCCACGATGGTATACCTCGAAATATCGGTCTTGAGGGCCGTAAGGGGTGATGAAAGGTAGTGTGACACCAGGTTCAAGCCACTTGCGAGATGGATGCGTCCTGTCCGAATCTTCGTTGATGTGCCCGGCGTTGACGCCTTCGTTGCCTTCTACCGCTATGCCCATCTGTCCAAGGCTAGGGTTTGAGTCCTCTCTAGTTTGTACATAACATAGGCCCTCAATCATATTTCTATAAGGCTGAGCACCATTATCTCCGTATCCATAGTGCGGCTGCCTCATGATGTGATTCCATTTGCCATCATTGATTGTGTGGTATTCTTGCATGAGGTCGTAGTCCTTGTCAAGAATCTTCAACGACTTGTGAAAGAGTACGTTCGTGGTGTTGCGGCGCTGTTTTGCGAACAATTGATTTCTGTACTGAGTCACCCGAAGCAAGGTACACAGGTAAGATGCCTTGATAGGGTGAAGAACAAGCTGGAAGAAAGCCGACTTGTACTCGTTGTCGATGGTGGCGCCTATTCTTTTCGCATCCTGCAATAGAGACTTCCAACGGCCGACGATGTTATCGGCTTCGTGGTACTTCAACAGCACAAACGTGCTTACGTCGATATGATCCTGTTTTCGAAGAGCAACTAGCCGGTCAAAATCGTACCATGCTTTTGCAACGTCTTTGGCTTGCTTGCTTCCAAATTCTCGCGTCGCCAACTGCTCATAATAGCTTGGGAACGAGTCTGCGCTGATACAATCAACATCCCAAGCCAGGTCGAATGCAAAACTCATTGGAATCTCGCAAGGCTTGAGATCGCCGACATTGAAAACCCATATACGATTTGCCCCTTCAGCATGCGCTAGACGTAATTGATGCCATGCTTTACCCTAAGTGTCTGGTCAGAAAGCATCTTGAAGAATTGTGTGAAGATTTACATGCCAAGGTGTTGCTATTCATCCACCTATAGCATCGCGGATAGCCAGTGTACTGGAAATGATAGTAATACTGGTTCATAGCAAGGTCAGTGGAGAGCATGATCCCTAGAATCTAGATGAACAGAACACATACCCCCGAGCCACCACTTCGTTTCTTTTCTTCTTCATTGGGGAGTCGACGAAGTGACGCAAAATTGTCATCCGCGAACAGTAGTGTGATATCATCCGGTATTTGCAAGCCATTATCATAGTACGTTTGGACTTCGTTGTAAAGAGCCATCAATTCTGGATGTGTACTTGTTAGTCAGGTCGGCCATGGAAAGTTTAAGCCGGTCAACTCACGTAAAACGCCGCCCTCGCTTCCATTATTGTCCTTGATGATGCTTCTTTGCACGCCCAGCACTTCCGTCAAGATTTTCTTCGGATCGCTTCCACTGATGGGATTGTCACCTTCTGCACGCATACCCATGGTCACGTAGGACTCATAAGGACGCGCCCGTTCGGCGCCATCCCTGAAATACTTTGTGATCTTTTCCTTGTTGGTCTCCCAATTCCACGTATTTTCTGGCTCCGTCGTAGACCATTCATTCATGGCTCGCTGCATGGGTTCATGGTGGGATGTGCCCACCACTATCCCATAGGTATCAGCCAGAGCCTGATTTTTTGGATCATCGACAAAGAATGACCTTCCTGGATATGGATAACCTCTCCACATGGCTGGCCACATGAAATTGGCTCTGAGTCTCAATAGCAACTCGAAGACGTGGTGGTAAAAGTTGGAGTCGAATTTGGGACCAAATTTCTCATGGACCCAAGAATCCATTCCCGGTGCCTCGTCGTTGATGAAAATTCCTCGATACTTGACACTCGGCTCACCATTGAAGGTGGAAACGGGACGAGCATAAATTTCAGCATGCTGTTTTGGCGGAACATCTGCCCACCAATACCACCTACTCCAAAGTTAGTAATCGTGAAAACCTGGATTTTGAAGGAGATTCAACCTACGGGGATACACCAATTTGCCCCGAAAGCGAGTAGATACCAAATATTGCACCTCTCTTATCACTTCCGGCAATGATCAAACCATTGTCGTAACCCTCAATAGGACTAGAGACGCACACGGTGATCCATGACTCCCATTTCCCACCAAGACGTGAGAGGTCGATTTTTTTGCCTGCTTCTAGCTGCTTGATGGTGATGGATTTTGATAATGAGCCCACAATTATACAAGACTTGGAATTAGCTTGCCTTGCCGAT
Source organism: Epichloe festucae Fl1 (assembly GCA_003814445.1). Taxonomy (NCBI): domain Eukaryota; kingdom Fungi; phylum Ascomycota; class Sordariomycetes; order Hypocreales; family Clavicipitaceae; genus Epichloe; species Epichloe festucae. Next base: position 4,230,175 of record CP031385.1, on the reverse strand, counting down.
GTGCTAAGCACAATGGTACCACCTTGAGGTGCAACCTTTGAGAAATCTTTGGACAGGTTTTTGGCGGCAATGTGAACGCCTTGAAACTCATCGTCGTCAATGATGATATCTGCACCAACCAGACTAAATCCTTGACCTGGCTCAAACGTCACAATGGGTTCCTCGAACATGTCGTTGATCGCCTCGAGATCAGCAAATGTACACGTCTTGTGAGAGAGCGAGAAGTAATGACATCAAATAACGGAAAGGAAAGATGGTGCGGGGTTTTATAGTGAGACCAAATAAACGAAATGATGGGGATGCGACGAATGTCGAGGCTGCAGAAAATGCATCACGAGGTTGTTGTGGATGTTGGAGAATGCAACACTACCTCCTGCATCACATCAGCACGAGACCAGCAACAAAGACAAGAACGAGAACAGAAGCCAAGTAAGTAGTTCTTGGCGAAATCGTACTATTTTTTTTGCCGCCTGGCAAAAGATGATATATTTTTGATTTGATCAGACAGGTGTAGAGTTCTTCTAGGGCGTAAGGATGTGGGGACAAGCTTGCATCGACACCGATCTACGGAGTATCTAGGAGTATCTCCCCCACACTTGTTGTTGTCTCGACACGGAGCGGATTCTGATAATGTATTGGGTGGGTGGCCTTGACTGTCAAGATTGAACCCGTCACTCGTTCAGCTGGCACAAACCCCGCACCCAAGACATGCTTTTGTTGGCGGCATGGATCCTTAGTCTTGTGGATGTCGTCCGAGTTCCCCCAAGTCAGAGCTAGGATAAAAGTTGATGGAAATTAGTCTGGGTGACTCGGTGTGCAATCAAGTGTCAGTTGTGACCAGCAGTTGCAATCTCGAGAATATCTTTTTCCAGTCCAGGTACCGGAAAGACTTTAATACCCGCCGACTCGAGCATTTCGCGCCCTGGATTCTGGCCAACGAACTTTTCGGGTTCCTGTATGCCCACATACACTTCCTTGATCCATGCTCTTTGACGGATGATACGCTCAACGCAAGGCAACTTGCCACTCAGACGCTTGAAGCATGGTTCCATGGTCGTATATAGGGCATGAGGATTTTTGACGACGTCGGTGAGGCATTCCTCAGTTGTGGATAGCTGCTCGGCCAGCTTCAAGAAACAGCATTCCTCGGCATGCGTATTGCCTTCGCATTCTAAAGTGTACCCTTCGGTAATGACCTGGCCGTCGTCAAGTTGGACTAGGAGTGCACCGACACGGAAATTGCTCGGCTTTGGAGGCGACTTCTTGGCTAGCTCCAAGGCACGCTGTATTGATGCCAGGTGATGTTGATCCGTTCCCCGAGTCATACTGACGTCGATGAATGGGGTTCAAAGAGGTTAGAGAAAAGCACTGTTGCAGGAGCCAAGGGGAACGAGTCGCGTGAGCGACCAGGCAGTTAAGCCGGTGTGATGGCGTGGAACCATTGATGAGTCTGTAGGACCATCCGACTGCTTGTTCGACACTCCAACGGTCCCAGCAACGATGCCCCGCGACCATTAAAGCTGGGGGATCCACAGGCAGCTCTAAACACGCGCTGCGACGCGTGACCCTTTCGGCAACAGCTGGTCACACTCGACCTCACCGAGTTCAACACCGCGAACGGATTATTGTGCATCAATGAGGTCCGCCACAAGACAAGACACTACACAGCTACCATGACAGATATTGGAAATTTTGCGGACGGTGAACCACCGGTCATTGATCCGTATGAAACCTTGGGATTGGCAAAGCAGGCTACAGCCGACCAGGTCAAAAGCGCATACCGAAAGGCGGCACTGAGAAATCATCCAGGTGAGCTAGCTTTTCACGGGAAGCTGCTGCAGTCACCGGCTGACCGCTTTTCTTAGACAAAGTCTCCGACGAACAAAAAGAAGAGGCCCATGCCAAATTCCAAGAAGTCGCCTTTGCTTACGCCGTACTCTCCGATCCTGTCCGTCGCAAGCGTTACGACACTACCGGCTCAACCTCAGATTCCATTGTTGATGCAGATGGCTTCAATTGGAGTGACTACTATCGAGAGCAGTTCAAGGACTCAGTATCTGCTGATGCAATCAATAAGTTCGCCGAGAAATATAAGGGCTCGGATGAAGAGAGGGCTGACGTATTGATTGCGTATGAAGAATGCGAAGGAGACATGGATCAATTGTTTGAACGAGTCATGTTGAGCGACATCATAGAAGACGACGAGAGGTTCCGCAAAATTATCGATGAAGCAATTGTCTCGGGAGACGTTCCAGCATTTGACTCCTACAAAAGGGAACCCAAGAGAAAACGCTCGGCTCGTCTCAAGGCAGCAAAAGCAGAGGCGATCGAAGCGGAAGATTATGCCAAGGAGTTGGGCGTTCACGATCGGCTCTTCGCTAGAAAGGGAAAGAAGAGCAAAGGTAGCTCAGAAGACGACCTTGCTGCCTTGATTCAGAAACGACAACAAGACAGGTCAGCCAGCTTCCTGGACCACCTGGCTGACAAGTACGGGGCGAACAGCACCAAAGGGAAAGGGGGCAAGAAACGAGCAGTAGAGGAGGATGAGCCATCAGAGGATGCTTTCCAAGCCGCAGCCGCCAAGTTAAAGAATAGCAAGTCAAAACGTGCAAAAAAGTAGAAATCGTCTGGTCGCTTGCTTTGGGTCAACAACTTTGGGATATGTGCTATGAAGAGAGCTTTGACGGAACTGGTTATGATGCATGGCATTGCTGTATAGTATAATTTAGGAAATCGGATACAGTACGGAGTCCGGAATTTATTGACTGGCTAAATAAGACCCCATTGCAATTGAAAATGTTTACACTTGACTCCTTGAGTCAAGCCGTTTGAAACGTACGGAGTACGGAGTAGGTTCAATCAAATCAATTTTGTTGTTATTAATAATACAACATGAGTACAACATGACTGGTTGTCGAGTGGGGTCAGGGGCGTGACGCGAACTGTCACTGAGGGAAGCCCGGAAGGCACAGATACGCCACCGTACGGCGGATTACACAGAGCAGACTCCCTTCCCTGGTGGAGCCTTCCCGGCTGCCTGTGCAGTACAAAGTGCCTGCCGTTGGGTTTCGCGCGCAATTGTATCACGGAGTTAGCGCGTGAATCTTGGTGTCCCATTACGTGAAGCTCTCGATCATCTGAATGGCATGAACAACATCGGCTGGATATTCTTTCTTCAAGGCGTGAGGCCGCACGCTATGACTCTCGGAGGCGCGCGTTTACAGTCACAATCATGCCATGACTGACGCGTGCAAGACCGAAATCTATCCACGATATTGCTTTCACCTGTCACCTACTGTCAACACCTGGTGCTTCTTGCCAGCGCTCAGGATTCACGCTCTGCAGCAACATGCAGGCTTTGAGGGTAAGCACCGCCGCATTCTCAGGTCTTTGAAAGATGACCGACTCTGACTCTAACTCAAGGCGAAAACTTCTTCTTCTACAACAACTTGCCGATAAAATGGGTACGCATCGTGGGATCTGTTGTCGCAATCGATGAATTTTCTGGACGACGCGTCTTTACTTTGGATGACAGTAGCGGAAGATGCATAGAGGCATGGGTCCTGCTTCCATCATCCGCCCCTGGCAGACCTGTTCCGGAACTACAGCAAATTTCAACAGGGGCGAGCGTAGCGGTTGAAGCTGGGAAAGCCAGCGTGTTCCGTGACCCTCTCTCGTCAAGCCCTTACAACGACATCGACATTGGCCATGTTCTCGATGTGAAAGGCAGCTTATCCAGTTTCAAAGGACAGATGCAAATCAAAATTGAAAAGCTCGCAGTTGTCAAGAGTACTGCACACGAGATTGTTCTGTGGCAGAAGAAATCCAAGTTCCAGCGCGACATCCTGCATAAGCCGTGGATCTTGAAACCAGGAGTTATTCGGCGGTGTCGCAAAGAAGCTGAAGCTTCGGGATCGAGCTTGGAGAGAAACAAGAGGCATCCGAAAGCGAGCACAAGGACTGCTTCGGGCATAAAGGATTCAACAAAGCCTTTGATTGGTCAAACTTCCGAATCTGCCCAACCTAACAAAAAGGAGAAGAAACCAAAGCCTGCTGAGGTTGCTGCACGATTGCAGGAATTGATTCGGGATGGTTCGGCGAAGGGTAAGTATAGCGCATTGGGTCTTTAGTTGGCTTGTGGTTTTGTCATGGAACTATCATTATGGTCTTTTCGTGGCCCTATCTTTCTGCATTAGGTACTAATTTAACTTGGTGTTTGCGAGTCACAAAAATCACCGTTCATATTGGAGCTTCGGATATGGAGAACAATGGCGTTCCTTCCTCGAAACTGGCATTCCGCAACCCACTTACTTACAGAGCAGTAGGTGTTGCAGGAAGAGCGGCATGGTCTTTCCTGTTGTGCCGAAGCGCTTTCACACCACTTCTTCAGAGCCATATCATAGGTGCCTCTGTCTGTTCTTGGAAAACTTGGACGCTTGACTTGAGTATCCCCGCCCGCGTAAACCTCATGAGCATCACCGCTTCAACAATTTTTCAAACGTTCGACTACTCCTAAGAAACTACGACGATACCTTGTACCCATTTCTCTGATTGTCCATGAAGTAAACCTACAACCTACAACTTACAACCTACAACTGTTCAAAAGGTACCTCAATTCCCGTGTTTCCGTTGCACGATTAATCACGTCTGAGCTAGTCCATTCACTTGCATGAAAAAAAATCGTGAATCACCCTCAAGGCCCTGAGAATCTGAGGATAAGTCTACCCGAACTATGTATAAATTGAGGACGGGCCTTTCGCCTTCCTTTGACGGCCATGTCTCGGACGCATTCACACCGACAGGACCAGAGGTAGCTGGTGTTGCCTGGACTACAACGGCCCATCATGGAAATACGTCTATTGCTTATGTTTTCAAACTGGCTGACAATCAGTTTAGCGTACCTGCGTACCATACATAACTCGAAAGGCGACTCTCGACAAGCTCCAGTAGAGTTTCCACATCGTGAGCTATCATATAATACCTCCTCAGACCACAAACCGTCAAGCGCCGTCACTTCAAGCCGAACCCCGTACACGACCCCGGAACAGATCAGACACGACTTGGTACCTACTAGCGCTACAGTCGATATTTGGAACAATTTCACCAGAACTCAGCCTTACGCTACGACCTCAGGCCAAACTAGGGTATTTTCGGATAGCAGAGACGCCCAAGCACCTGAAGAACCCGAATACGCACCAGGATCGATTAATGTGTTGTTGGTAGACGAAGCAGCCCTGTTCCCAGATAATATCGAGCAAAACAAGGTAAAAATGGCGGGTCAGAACATTTTCGCAAAGCCCATTGACACCAAGGCACCACCATCAGGCATCCCCCAACGACACGATCATCCGGTGCCGCGCAAAGGGATTCATTCACCGGGACCGTTGCAGACCAATAAGTTTTACTCTAATTTCTTCTTGGGGGACCAGAGAGGACCCGCTTTCACATTCCCGTACTCTGTCTCTTGGGCTGGCGGCAAAGGCGCGAGTGGAAGTTGGGGGATGGCTTGTACACATATCGAAGAACGACAAAGGGTCTTTGGGAAGGAGAATATTGATGGAGCCTCCTCGTACTATCTAAACCCTATAGGGATTCAGTCCATGGTTCTGTCGGCCAAGGAACTTGGATGCGAAACAGCCGTATCAACAGACAGCGTGACAGCATTCTCAGCCAGAGTGCACCTGAGCAAGGACAGCACAGCTCCCCCAGCAGTCTCGTTCCCTCTGGTGCAAGGAATGGCCTGTATTACGGCACAATACGATGGGTCTATCCCTTTGCTGCAGTCGGGGGTCTTTTTCAAGGCTGTAAGTCGGGTTACGCACAACCCCAAAGAAAGTGTCACGAAATACAACTTTCACTTGGAGGATGGGACTATCTGGCGTGTGTATGCGCATCGGACCAAGGGCGAGGAGCTTGATCTCAAGGTCATAAATAATGGTTTGGCCGAGTCCAAACATGCCTTCCATGGAACTATCCAAGTTTGCAAAGACCCCGACACCAAAGGATCAGAGGATCTTCTTGATGACGGAGCAGGGATCTATCCCGTCACACTCACCTTATCCGGATCTGTGTTCGGAAAAGAAGGCACGTACTCCTTTGCATTCGAGAAAAATGGACACCAGCTCGGCCACCTGTATATGTACGCTCTCCCGCACCACTTATCGTCGTTTAATGCGGAGACGATGAAGCGAGTTCGAAATGTTCAGCTTCAGTCACCTACAAAAGGCACGGCCACTCTGGTGAAGGGCACCGAGTGGACAATGATTGAACGACACATGCCTACAGACATGGATTTTGCGCCTTGGCGGCCAGATAAAGGCCCGTTGAAGCATCTTTCTGACAAGGCTAAAAGTACTATACGGGCAGCAGCGGCGAAAGAGCTATCCCAAAATATTGTTGCGCAAACAAACTTGGACTCGATGTACTTCAGTGGAAAGGTGCGTGACTTGATGGTGCATCATGAGATTTCATACTGATCTGTACTGGGAGTAGGCATTGGCTAAATTTGCCACCATTTTGTATGTTATTGACGAGCTTCTCGGCGATAAAGCATTGGCAAAGAAGGGCCTCGGTCCGTTGAAAGCTGCTTTCGGCACTTTTGCAGCCAACAAACAAAAGTTTCCGTTGAATCACGAGAGTAGGTCACCCCTCAAACCTCGCTCATGATGCACTCGCTAAAGCTGCCGTCTGATTAGCGGCGTGGGGGGGGTTGGTGTCTTCGGCCAGCTACGAAACAGGAGACGCTGGCGTCGATTTCGGAAACACATACTACAATGACCATCATTTCCATTATGGCTACCACATACTGGCCGCGGCAACGATTGGACATATCGACCAAGCATGGGCAACGGCAAACAAAGACTATGTCAACTTACTCGTACGAGACATAGCCAATTCTAGCAAGGATGACAAGTTCTTCCCCATGTGGCGCAGCTTCGATTGGTACCATGGCCACAGCTGGGCTCATGGTCTCTATGCCGCCACGGACGGCAAGGTACATTGTATCATTAGTTGTCGAGTACAATTCACAGTTGAGGAGCTAACTGGCTTTGCTAGAACCAAGAGTCTAGTTCTGAGGACGTGATGTGCGCTTATGCGCTGAAGATGTGGGGGAAGGTGAGCAAAAATACAGATGTTGAAATGAGGTAAGTTGTGTGAAAGAGAAGGCTGTCGAGCACTCAGCATCTTGACTAAACATGTTTTGCAGAGGAAACCTTCAGCTGTCTATTATTGCACGCAGCTTGCAAAGTTACTATTTGTATAAAAACGACAACACTGTTCAACCGAAGCAGTTTATTGGGAACAAAGTAGCGGGCATCCTCTTTGAGAACAAGATTGACCATACAACCTACTTCGACCCGAGTATAGAAGCCATTCAGGGTATACATATGATTCCCATACTGCCCCCATCGCTATATGTGCGAGATGAAAAGTTTGTCAGAGAGGAGTGGGAGGCGTATTTCAGCAAGGGACGCATAGACGACATTCGCAACGCTTGGAAAGGTATCATCTATGCGAATTATGCCACCATTGAGCCTCGGAAAGCCTGGGAGTTCTTCACCTCTAAAGACTTTGATCCACAATGGCTGGACGGTGGTGCGTCTTTGACTTGGTATATGGCATACTCGGCCGGTATGTTTACGTTTGTGAAGAGTAATGCGGTATGCGGCGATGCTGACAATCGAACAGCATTGGGGGGGTTGTAGTCTATTCGTTTCGTGGCGGCCTCGATTGAGAACACAACCGGATTGTTGGGGCCCCGGGGGAGGGGGGGTCATTGATGTCATGGAGGAGACGAGGGGTGTTTGCTCATTTTGCTTCTGTTCTCTCCACGTTCTAGTAGCTTAGCATGCATTTAATACGACGGGCACTCATTACTGCGCACGTTTGTGCATATCAAGATGCAGCATCCCACCAGAGCGTGGCCGTGAATGCCAAAGCGCGATATATGTTCAGTGATGAAGGGTGAAGTAATAAGTCTCTACGTTCTCCGTGGTCAATCATGTCTGTCTCAACAAGGTGGCAGTGGCCGGCCCAGTGGGTTTGGCCCAGTGTGTATTTGGTGCCGAGTGGAACAAACAGCGGCCGACCCCTGGCCATGTTTATTTTCTACTTTATTTTGGCGTAATCCGCATCTTGGTGTCTACGGAGTACAGTCTGATGCTGATGCATGCCGATCCCTTTTATCCATCCCCACAACGTGCATGTCTGGGTAACATGCTCGGCAGGTACGGAGTGCAGCGAGCGCATGAAGAGAAAGTCGGGGCGGCTCGGGATCACGGTAGTGCTTTTTTTTTGCGCAAGCCTTTGTGTGGCAGACGGTGTTGACATGCGCGCGCGAGGGGAGGCCTCCCAGGCTGCCGTCCCAACAGGACGACAGACAGAGGCAGACAGACGGACAGACAGGCGGACGAATCATGGACCCGACCCCCCCCATCGTTCGGCGTTTATACACCTGTCACTGTAGATGAAACACGCACAGAGCGTTCCACAGAGCGTTCCACACCTCGTCGTCATTGACTTTGACGCCGCTGCACGCCACCTGCGGCGCTGGATTGCCAGCAGGGTTTTGGGTTTTGGGCTCTTTGCTCTTTTTGCTTGTTGACTCGCTTTCCCGTGTGTTGTGTAATGTAATGCATGTGTGTGACATGTGTGTGTGCGTGTGTGTGTGTGTGCGTGTGTGCGTGTGCGCCTCGCCTCGTCTGCCTCGTCCGTCTCTCTTTCAACGGTTTGACACTGACACCGTCCATCAACGAAGCTACACCACGTCGTCGCCTCGTCCTCTTCATCTCACCATTTCACCATTTCACCAGGAACAAGAACCAAGACCGCAAGTCCGCAAGTCCGCAAGTCCGCAATAGGTCGAACTTGCTCGTCTGCTGATCAGTGAACAAGCATAGATAGACCAAGTCTGTTGGGACACTGGGACTTACTTGATAACTTTGAGCCCATGGTTTTCGGAGGTCTCGGTAAGCTTTAGCTTTTCTTTCACCGGAAGCATTGATGGCTTGTCGCTACGCCCATTCTTAAACAAGCTCATCTCGAATCCACATTTGTCTGGGACTGCGGATAGACGCCACAGAAACAGCGTCGTCACTCCCCGCCTTGAATTATCAAGAGATTTACTATGGCCCTGCCGCTATCCGCTCAACCTTCTTTTCTCTTCCCTTTGTTTCCTCTTCCATGATCCCTTTTTTTCGCATTTCGCATTTCGAATTGCATCATTCCCAAAGCTAACACCAAGCCGGGCACGCGACAGTCAGCGAATCGTACCGACATCTTCGTCGCCAAATGGCAAACAACAATTCGAGAGGCAATGCCGACGAGCAAACACCATTGATCAATGGCGAGTCCGCTTCGTCGGCTCATGCCGGAAATTACATCACGCAACATTCAAATAACAGTGTCTACTCTTTCTTCTTCGACCACAAGCACACTCCTGGCAATGACAGCGACTCCGTCGTCGTGCGCAGCGCTGCTTATGCCTGGCATGTTACCAAGGTGACGCTCCTGAGCAGTAAGTAAACCTTTCGACCTCGGACAATTGAAAAACATGAGCATTGGATCTTTCCTCCCATCGCCGCTTGTCATCATCTTGACGTGCCAAAGAACTAACACAGCCTTTTGCCAAGACTATGTCAACTTCTTGCTGGTCATGGTGCCGGTAGGCATTGTGGCAGGTGCAATGGGATGGAGCTCTACCGCCGTTTTCACCATCAATTTTTTCGCCATCATTCCGCTGGCTGCCGTTTTGTCGTTTGCTACCGAGGAGATTTCAATCAAGCTGGGCGACACAATGGGTGGTCTGCTAAACGCGACTTTCGGGAATGCTGTCGAATTGATTGTGAGTGGCCGGGCACACTTACCAGCTATCGTCGAGCGTACCAAGGATCTGCGCGCTAACTATTTGTCGCTATCGCTATATAGGTCAGTATTGTGGCTCTCAAGGATGGCCAGATTGAGGTGGTACAATCGTCAATGCTCGGTTCCATTCTGTCCAACTTGCTATTAGTTATGGGAATGTGTTTCTTCTTTGGTGGATTGGTTCACCGGGGACGCAATGGCGCCGGTACAGAGCAGACTTTCTCTGGAGCTGTCGCCCAGACGACTTGCTCTCTGATGACCTTGTCCTCGGCGTCGCTCGTCATTCCCGCCGCTGTGAGTGCTGCTTCTTAAGCCCGCGTTGGTCAAGGATCTCTCGTCTACTAACGCATCGCTTGATCAGCTTTATGCCGTCCTCGACCAGAACAACTCTGGCGACAAGAACCAGAGCATCCTTATTCTGTCCCGAGGCACAGCCATTATCCTTTTGCTCCTCTATGTCCTGTACCTTGTGTTTCAACTTCGAACTCACAGCAATCTTTTCGACGCAGAAGTCCAGTGCGGTGCCGAAGAGGACGGCGAAGGCGAGGTGCCAACCATGGGCCCGATCGCTGCCGCCATCGTTCTGGTTGTGGTCACGGTTTTAGTTGCTGTTTGCGCCGACTACTTGGTAGGAAGCATCGACGATATTGTGGAGACCGCCAATATCAGCAAAGCATTCATCGGTCTGATTCTGATCCCCATCGTCGGGAACGCTGCTGAGCACGTCACTGCTGTTGTTGTTGCTCTGAGAGACAAGATGGATCTTGCCATGGGTGTTGCTATTGGCTCGAGCATTCAGATTGCTCTTGGTGTCACCCCCTTCCTTGTCATAGTCGGCTGGATCATTGGACAGCCCATGTCGCTGCGCTTTGAAACCTGTAAGTTTTGAATCCTTGTTGACACTAACGCCTGGGCCAGGCGACCTGGCTAACGTATGCCTTCCAAACACACAGTTGAAACCGTTGCGTTTGCCGTCTCCGTTCTAGTCGTTACATACACGGTTCAAGATGGCAAGTCCAACTACCTCGAAGGTGCCATGTTGCTGGGCTTGTACATCATCATCGCAGTCGCGTTCTACGCCACTCCTAGCGGTGCCTTTGACAAGTCCACATAGTTGTTGGGTTGAAGCCACACGGGTCTAGATTGATGCTGGGTGGTCAACGAGACCGACCGACCTGCAGCGGAGATGATATCTTGGGTATCTTCACATTGTACTACTAAGAAACGTTTTTGATGTTTTTCTTGAAACAACAGAAAAAGAAGGTACGGTCAGGGAAAGGCCCCATGTCTAACACACGGCTCTACGCCAGTTTACCAGCTCTGCTGAGATGGCCTATTTTTCCTTGTCGATTTTTTTTCCCCTTCCTCCATGGGATGGGGTCGACAAAGGGGTTGCGGCGTTGAAGCTAACCAGGTAAATTTCCATTTTGTTTCGCCATGTCAGTCTATGTACTGTGAAATTGCGAACCATCATGTCAACCAAATGCCTATTTCCAAGACGTGACCAAGAGGAAGTGAAATAGTCTGTGCGTGAACATGCCAACCAAGCCTACGCAGTGGGTTTTGAAATGGGTGCAATGACTCCCTGCTTTATCAAGACCCGTGGCTTAGTGCTGTCCTGGAACGTCTCCTTCGTCATCCACTCGGGTCCAACCGGGAGTCGTAGCGATCGCTCGTACTGCTGCCTGGATTCATACTGGTGAGGTAGTTGGGAGGCCAGGTATCGATCGTTCTGGCGCATTCGTCAGTTGATAATCGCGTCCGTGCTACTTAGTATTCCATGGCATGCCCACCCCCGTCCGTTGTTGTTCCGCATCTCTCTGCATTGATGTACGGAGCACGTACACACGGGACAAGTATAGGAGGAGGACTCGAAACTCACCTTTTTGATGCGCTTCTCGTTGATAATCACCTTGTCCAACTTTGCATCCTTCCTATCCTTCTTCTTCACACCCTCCACCTTTGTCAAGAAGCGGCCCTGGTGCCTCTTCTTCTCACGATTACTCACGCCGTCGCCGACCCAGGATCCCCATCCAGGGAGCGTGTTGTCAATGACCTTGTCGTCGTCTGCCTCGGCAACGGCGTCCTTTTCGCGGGCGAATTCCGCGACGACGTCGTCGCCGGCAAAGGCGCGTGCGATGAGGGCCCGGTCGCGGATTGCGAGGGGGAGGTGCTGCTCTGAGTCGGAGTCGGGGGATTCGTCCTGATCCTGGTCTTGGACTTGGACTTGGACTTGGTCATTTGTCTTTGTGTTGGGTTGCTTTTGGGAAGAGGAGGATGATGATGACTTGGGGGGTGCGGCTACGAGGATATTGGCGTTGAGGTCGAGATCTTCGCCGCAGATGGGGGCTGCCTTCTTACGGCGCGTTTCGCCGCGAGACCAGGCTCCTGCTGTGGAGGGGGGCATGGAGGAGGAGGAGGAGGAAGTAGCTGTGGCAGCGGCAGAGGCAGAAGCAGAGGATCTGGACTTGTTGGTGATGATGTCGACATCTTGACAAGGTGAAGATTGTCTCCGGGGTGCAGAACGCCTGGATGTGTCCAGGATAGGCTTGTCTTTGGAGTCCGCGACGCCGTAGCTTCTGCGTCCAACTTGATCGGGGTCTTGCTGGTCATCTGATTCATGACTGTCTTCGCCGTCAAGATCGCGACGGATTTGACGAATCCTGTCGTCGTTGGCTTGCTTCTTGACCGCCTCGCGTCTCTGCATAAACTTCATGCCCATTAAGCCGGACTGGGGGCTGGCATGCTCGTCTTCGAGCTGGCGGAGCTGGCGGCGAAGATCTGCGTCATTGTCGTCGCCAGGGTCACTGCCAGAGCTGCTGGTTGCGTCCGAGTCAGAGTCATCTGCTGCGCCTGTCTTGCCCTCTTTCCTTCGACGCAATTCTTCGTCTTTGCGCGCCATTTCGGTCAAGCCAGTGCGGAATTCTTCATCCCATACGGCTCGTTTGTTCCTGGACCCGATCTTGGCCCATTTGCTCTCCTTGTGGCGTTGGCCGACGCGTTCTAGGGCTCGTCGACGATCCTGCGCTTCCCGTTCATCTTCGGAGTCGATCTCGCCTGCTTCTTCCATGGCCTCCTTGGTGGCCATTTCGTCTCGCTCTCGCTGTTTTCTGTGAACCCTGTGGTAGGCCTTGCTCTTGATCTTCTTGATGCGTTTGGCGCGCTTGGCCTCACGGGAGCTGAGCTCTCGCTCCATGCGCTTCTTAGCGAGTGCTTCCTGGCGGGACAGCTCGTTTCCTTCTTCGTCATACTCCTTAGGCTTGGGTTTGGCTTCCTTTTGCAGCGAGAGCCCGCTCTGCTCCATGATGGACATAATGGTGGATTCGAGCTCGTTGCAGGGGTTGGCCGACGTCAACGGTTGGATCTCAGCCGTGTTTATCCCTGCCATGTCTGAGTTTTGCGGAAGAGGGAACACGAGATGCTCGGCTCGTCGGTTCTGCTTGACAGTTTCTGTCCATCGGTCCAGGGTTTCATTGGTCTTGTCGAGGGCTACGCTTCGGTCTAAGCGGCCTTGTTCTCGTCTGGATAGCGGGACGGCAAGTTTTTGAGCGGCGCTGGGGCGCTTCTCCTTGGCTTCTTTGTTCATCAACTTGACAGACTTCTTTAGCAAGGGATCGTTAAGACCCGTGAGGCCCAAGTCGCCGAGAGAAAGCTTCTGTCCGGTGCTTGATGCGGACTTCTCCTTGACTTTCTGTTGGCCACCGTATTCTGAAATAAGTCCTTGCAAGGCACTGAACTTTTCTGGGTCGACTTCGGAATCCTCATCCTCATCCTCATCCTCGTCATCGTCATCGTCATCGTCTTCCGAGTTGTCAGAGTCCTCAGAGTCCTCAGAGTCCTCAGATCTGGACTCGTCGTCCGATTCTTCTTCCCACTTATCGAGAGCTGTTGCCAGATCAATGGCATCTGCGCCAAGAGTCTCGCCTTCGTCGTCATTTGAGTCGTCATCAGAGTCATCTTCCTTCTACATGATTGACTTAGCAGGGTTTCCTTTCCTCTGTCATGAAGCCACCTACCGGCTTTGATTTGCTATCTCGAAAAGAGTATTCCTCAAACTTTTCGTTATCACTATCACCAAAGGCGTCATCACTCTCGATTTCAGAGTCCTCGTCATCTTCTCTCATCCCGCCGAGGCGCCACTCATTGCCTTCGCTGTCGCTACCATCTTCAGCATCGTTGACGTCCCTCGATGGTCCCCTCGCTTTCTTCTTTTGGGGCTGCTCTTCGTCCTCGTGCTCGTCGTCATTGCCATCTTCGTCTCTACCATGTTTCTTCTCTACCTCGGCGTCGAGTTCTCTGGCTCGTGGGGTCTTCTTGAATTTGGTCGGGTACATGTCCTGTGCAATTCCAAAGGCATTCAAGGCGTTCTTCTGCGACCTGGCTTTGGAGCCTTTCTTAGCAGTGGCCTTGATCTTTGGCGCGGCCGTCAACGACTTGCCATGCGCTTGTCGCCCCGGCATTTTTGCTGATTTTGGCGCCGACGATTTTAATTATACTGGGCATGGACATCAACAAACGCCTTGGACGTGGTGGCACCGCTGTGCATCTTTTACATTTTTCTGCCGACCTTAAAAGTTTGGGCGGTGAAGCAAGGATTTCATGGCGGGGACCGGAGACTTATCAGGTTACCCTTGTTTCGCCACCCCACCAGACGTAATCTAGACTTGTCTCCGGCTGGCCGACGGTAAACTTAAACATCTCGATGCTTAATTGTCTCCCAGTGTTGCGACAATATGACTCCCTTCGCCCCCGGCATCCGGAGGGTAGCTCTCCAAACATATCCTCGGTTGTTCTTCGCCTGCAATCAATGCCTCCGACAGACGACGGCGCCACAGCAGCGCCTCGCTTCCAGAATCCTCAATGTCGTACGATCTCGAGGCTTTGCTGATGCGAAGCCTATGACACCACCACTGGGAGGCCTGGCAGACCACGTCGCATCACGGTCTACATCGGCCCAGGCCCGGGAACTGGCCAAGACGGCCTTCCCCAAGACAAATCCCAAGAGTGTTGCGTATTGGCTCATCGGTAGCGCCGTCAGTGTCTTTGGAATGGTTGTCTTGGGCGGTTTGACGAGATTGACGGAGTCAGGGTGAGTGCAACAACTCCGAGTCCAATCAATATCTCTCCTTCAATATCGCAAACGCATCAAGCCACTGACTGTCAATCTATCAATCTTCAGACTTAGCATCACAGAATGGCGCCCCGTCACCGGCTTATTGCCCCCAATGTCCCAAGCCGACTGGGAATCCGAATTCGAAAAGTACCGTACATCTCCCGAGTTCAGGCTCCTCAATCCACACATGACCCTGGACGAGTTCAAAAAGATCTACTTTATGGAATGGGCACACCGCGTATGGGGCCGCTTCATCGGCACGTCGTTCGTCCTTCCCACGCTCTACTTCATCGCTCGTCGCAAAGTCACTACCAAAATGGCATTCAACCTCCTTGGTATATCTGCCCTCATCGGCTTCCAGGGTTTCATCGGCTGGTGGATGGTCAAGTCCGGACTCAAAGACGATCTATTCGCGCCCGGATCCCATCCTCGTGTCTCCCAGTACCGTCTCACAACCCATCTCGCCACTGCTTTCGTCTGCTACTCCTGGATGCTCCTCTCCGGCCTCTCCATTCTCCGCACCCATCGTCTCCTTGCTGATCCCAAAACCGCCATGAGTGCTCTCCAGGGCCTCAAGAACCCGGTCCTCAACGTCTTTCGCCGCTCCGTATTTGCTGTCGCAGCGCTCACCTTCGTCACCATCATGTCAGGGGCCCTTGTTGCGGGTCTTGACGCCGGCCTCATCTACAACGAGTTCCCCAAGATGGGCCTCGGCCTGACACCGCCCAAGTCTGAGCTCTTTGACAGATTCTACTGCCGTAAAGAAGATGGCTCTGATTTGTGGTGGAGAAACATGCTTGAGAACCCCAGCACTGTCCAGCTGGATCATCGTATCCTGGCCGTGTCCACATTCTGCGCCATAGTGACCCTATTCGCGTACTCGCGCACAGGTCGCGTAGCCGCTGCGCTTCCAACGAGTGCAAAGAAGGGCGCCTTGGGCCTAGTGCACCTCGTCTGCATACAGGTTGCCCTCGGCATCTCAACGCTGATCTACATGGTTCCCATTCCACTGGCCGCAGCTCATCAGGCATGTAGTCTTGGCGTCCTAACGGGTGCACTCGTCCTTGCTCATCGCCTGAGGGTTCCGAAGCCTACAATGCGACTGATTGAACAACGATTGAAGCGTCTCAAATATTGAGGCTTGTTAAATAGACAAAACCATGAACTTGGATTTCAACATCCCATGTACCACCAATGTAGCGATAGACTTATTAAATATTCAAAATGTGTACAATACGATGGCAGTAGCTCTGGCATTAGAGAGTATAGAAGTCGAAGGGGGATATATTTCTTTCCCAAGTTTGAAGTTTGAATGAGAAGGGGCTTTTACTTCTTTTTCTTCAACACAAATAAACCATCTTGTGGCAATTTAAAACATATTGTGCATAAACAGATCTTGGCTCTCGTAATACATATGTCCACTCGTCCGAAGACAAAGGCGAACTAGTAGACAAATCTCAAACCCCCGTGAACCCCCGTGTAGGGAAGACGAATAGAAGGCTTTTGGCTGAATGAAAACATTTCATGAGCAGCTCTTCAATGACTGCCAGGGGGAAGAGAAAATCCTCTTTCGTTGCATTAGCTCGAAAAACAATCAAAAAGTACATCTTCTTCTCCATCTTTGCGTCATTCTTTCGTTGCTTTAGCTCAAAAAACAATCATAAAGTACATCTTCATCTTCATCTTTGCGTCATTTGCCCATTCCGGCCAGCAGCCCCAAGTTGAAGTCAGTTTCTCGTCTCCTGTGCCACGAGAAAAACATGGACCAGTACGTGCTCTTCGTCATAGTCTTCTTCTTCACATCCCATTGTCCATGTACAACGTGTTACCACCAACTTGCTGCATCATGGTCATATCCCCCCCGCCTTGCATGTGGCTCCCCTGCATGGCAATGTTCATGTTCGGCATGGACCTTGTCATCCCCATGGGGGACCGACCAATGGGGCTTTCCGCACCACCACTTTGCATCATGAACCTCATGCCAGGCGTTGAGCCTTGTTGCTGAATAAGCACTCGGGTTCGCGGAAGGTCTAATGATGATGCTGATTGGGATTGGTGCAGCGGCGCGTGGGGCTGCTTGACGGGAGACGCGTTCATCATGGCAAAACCATCGTCTTCCATTTCGGCATCAGCATCCTGGTCACTTAGCTCCTCTTCTATAGATGGTGACCCTGTAGTGCTGGTGGACAGGACACTGTGTTCGCTCACGGGCCTGGTGGTGCTGGCAATAGACGGCCGCTTTTCAGTCGAATTGCTCTCTTGGTCGACCGTTGGTTGGTGCTGCTGCTGCTGCTGCTGCGCACCCTGAGACACGTCTTGCGACTGGGATCCTGAAGGACTGTCGTGGCTGGTCGACGATTGCATTGGTCGATCCAATGGTTGTTGTGCGCTCATGCCACCAGATGTTGCACGAGTCAACGTAACGACGTTTTTCCACCTTTCAATGGATTTTGTAACTAGTGTCGCGATATCAACGTGCCGATCTTTCATGTCAAAGCCTACACATTTGCCTCCTTTTACTCCTTGCTCAAACGCATAACTGATCACGTCCCGGTCAATTGGGATGGTGGTTGGTGATAGCAGCTTGAACTCGCGGGGTTGCTGCAGTCGGTTGAGCTGGTCAATTTGCATTTTCAGATTTGCGTTCTCTTGCTTCAGACGATGCTGCTGCTCCTTCATGTTCTCCATTGCCTTTTGCTTCCTACCAGATCCCCGGGCAAGTTCAAGTATCCAAAGCTCTTGCTGTCTCTGCATTGGCAGAGAATCCCAGACAGCGTATGCAGATTGCAGATGCTCCTCAACCGAGCTCTCCAGATCTTCAGCTGCTTTCTCTGCTTTATTGATAGTCTCATGGCCGTCCCTCTGATTGTTTCTTGATGGCGGATACGTGAGCTCTTCCGCATCGGCCGTTGTAGCGGACGCACGGATCACTTTCCAGGCTCTAAACTCCTCTTTGAAAAATGCTTGCAATGCCCCGAATTCTCGCCGTCCGGGTGACTGCACAGACCAAGAGGTCGGCGTGGGATGCTGCGTTGACGAAAAGAGAGTCGGCGGTGGCTGCAAGCATTGCAATGTAAGTGCTGGGAAGTCGAGTGCTAGAGGATCAAAGTCGAAGGGCGTGGAGTGGTTGTCAACGTGTTGCCTGTCGCCTCATTAGAATTCAACAGTCCAAACCAATCTTGGCCGGGACAAAGTAATTCGCCTCCGGTTAGAGCAACTTACTTGGCCGCCCTCCATGAGCCGAGGAGCTCGCGTAAGGCAAGCTCCGCGGCCCGAGCTGTGTCCATGGCATCCGCCAGTCTCTGCTTCATATCAAACTGAGCCTTCTGCACGGCCTGGGTGCTGGCGTTTCGCTGCATGCCAGGTCTTTTGGCTGCCTCATAGCTTGCATCCATTTCCCAGGGGCCCCTTGCTGGGATGTCATTGATGACACCAGTGGCCTCCCACCGAGGCAAGTAAGGAAACTTGCCCAACGTCGAATCGGCTGCACAACTGCCACCTCGTAGTGCGGGTTCCCCGACTGTAGATCCGTTATCTTGCGGCGATGCTTCTCGTTTAGACGAACGACGCCGTGTTCGCATGGGCGTTGAGTCACTCCGGGCACCAATTGAGTTGCGGGGGTGCCTTCTTGTGATGCCACCTCTAAGCTTCTTAATCGCTTCCACATCATGTATACCATCTGAGGGTTTCGGGTTCTTCTCCTTGATGTACAGGTCGAGATGACGTCCGAGCGAAGATGATGTAAACGCTTGCCCACAAAACGGACAATTCTTGTCCTTGGGGGCGCAGGGCTTGGCAGGTGTTGATTCGGAGTTTTGAGATGCCATGTCGGCCACTCTCACCTCTATCGACAAGATCAGTGAGCGGAATTTGTAGACAAGGGATTTCGAGTTGAGGTTCAACGAGCGTAGGTTCGATCCCTTTGAAAACAGATGAATGTACTACCAATGCGTCGAAAAGCATAGAATTTATCAACAATTCAACAAGGTAGCCAAACCGATGAGCCCGGCTCCTTCCATGGAGCAGTATCCAACCACGACCATAAGGTGTGTATGTATTCCAGAGTTTTGTCGAGACGGGGGTTTTATTAACGAGAGTGTGGGGGAGGAGGTAGCATCAACGGCAGGAGGTTCCGTCAAACACCGTGAGGAAACGAAACGAAAACGAAACGAAACGAACGAAAAAAAAAAAACTGATTCTCGCGAGCCTGACAGCTTCGAAGCAAGGCCACGGAGGGGAAATTCCGATGGTAAGGCCTGCTTCTCTCGTGGGGAAATATGAAATAAATATGAAATAAAGGAGAGAGGTGAGGTAGTACTAGACATGGGACAAGTGCTCCGTCATAATTTTTTTTTCCCCTTGTTCCCCAAAGTACTCCTTAATGATCCCCCGATTAACCTCGGGGGTGGAGCCGGACGGGGATACGAGAGGGGACTTGGATTGGGAACGACTTGTGCACTTTTGGCTCTTGGCTTTTGGCTCTTGGCCTCTGGACCTCGGAGCCCTGTGTGTCCCCGAAGACGCCAGGCCCTCCTCTACAAGGTCCCTGGACGTCAGCGCGAGCTCACTTTGACAGCGAGTTGATCCTACGGATTAACGCTTGTCCAAATTACTCGCTCACTGGCCGGCGGCGTGTCAGCCCCCCCCCGCGGTCCCGCAGTCCCGCAGTCCCGCAGTCTCAGCACCACCCCTGGTTATCGTGAAGCCTGGTCTAGCTTGGTTTTCCCAATGCGTATTTTTGTTTCCCCCTCTGATGATGGCAATTGACTTGTTTGTACTCCGTAAAAGTAAAATGAGGTAAAATCAGGTAAAATACTGATATTATAACTATTATAGCAAAATTTCAGAACAAAGCCAAGTGTTACTGTTTCAACCGCCAAACTCGGCGTCAATTGCATGTCAAGCACAAGTTACTCCGTACATACGTACATGCAGGTTGTGGGCGATACTTGCCCTAATATACACTCCACGCGCAATCCAGCCGAAGTGGTCCTGATTGGCTGTGAAAATCAGTTGACGCCGCTTTTGGCGGCATCGACCGGTGAGGCGGAAGGCCCCATAATAGCCCTAGGCGCAATATGCCATTTTTGTTTTGCCGCACATCTCGTTGAAATCGGTAAGGCTACAACTGCGTACCGACAGGGGCTAGCCTCTAATAAAAGCATTGGGATTAAAGGTACATAGCATGCACGCTTAATTTATACTATTGAAAAGCCTGTCCCTAAAATCTCTGTGATATGGTGGTCAGTGAGTACGCGGCCGCCTCAGTTCCCTTTTGCTAAGAAATGGGATATGGGGTCACAGTACGGATCCGTAGGCGCTTAACGAAACTAAAGGTCGATTATCGAGTGGCAAAAGCGAACGGGAATCTAAGCCAATGATGGTTGGCAGCTTGCCATTTATCATAAAGGGCCTTGGCGGAGACCTTGGCGTCAACGCCCCGCCTGTGTCAACAACAACCGCCGCCATTGGTTTTCCAGGCTGGAGTGGAGGCACTGTGGGAAATCTTGCGAGGTCTTCGGCCTGAACAAAAGGGGGACCGGATACTATCCGGGTCTGGACTGAACAACTGATAACTTGATCGCAAGAGCAGCCCGGCCACCAAACCCCTTTAATTAAAATCGACCAACGGACTGAACGCAACGCAACGTCATGCAATGATGCCAGCAAGTACCGCCGTGACGAATCTTGGCAAATCGACTGCAGCCATGTCCCTGGATGCAACCAAGGAAACATTGTCCCGGCCGTTCTTTGCTCTTCAATCTCGACTCCCAGCTCCTTTGCCAACGGCGGAAGAAATCGAAGCTTCGAGCGAAGTCCTTCAAGAATATACCGGCCGACGAGTCGTGCGTTTTGGTGACCATTACGTGATTAAATATGGCCTAAACGTGAGCCTGACCGAGGGCGAGAACATGGTGCTGATCCGCAAAATTCTGCCAGATCAAGTTCCAGAAGTATATGCCTTATATTCCGTCGAAAACGAAGCAGGCCGCATTGTCAATTACATCGTCATGGAAAGAATCACCGGAGAAAGGCTTGACGCCATATGGGACGGCTGTGACTTGGCGAAAAAGTCGGAAATTGCTGAGGAACTCCGGTCGCACATGAACACGTTACGGGATATCCCCTCCCCAGGTTATTTCGGATGTGTTGGCAGACGGCCATTTGAAGATTCCCTGTTCTGGACAGCGCCTCATGATAGTATATCGGTCAGCGGGCCTTTTGATTCAGAGTCTCTTTTGAACAGCGCTTTGATAGAGAAGTATTTTTACAACAGCGGTCTGGATCAGAAGGCCGCATTTTACCGCCGTGTGCTTCCTCTCATTCTGCGTGGTCACGAGCCAGTATTCACGCATGGTGACTTGCAGAGAAAGAATATTATAATAAGAGAAAACGGGGCGGTTGTTTTGATTGATTGGGAGACAGCTGGTTGGTATCCGGAATACTGGGAGTATGCCATAGCAGTATGTGCGTGCGGCGCTTGGCGGGATGATTGGCATGAGTTCATCGGCCGCGTCTTGGTCGAATATCCAATCGAATATGCATGGTTTGATATGCTGAGCAGGGAATTGTGGAGCTAGAGGAACAGCGAGCCTATGTGAAACGAGTACGTAAACGCGCAGCAACGGATTTTCAAACGCATAGCAGCAACTAAACCCAAAACAAATAATGTTAGTTACACCAAGGAACGTTGCACTAGTGCGAAGGGTCGAATTTGACAATAGTAATAAAGTTAATAATAATAGCTAAGAAAGAGAGAAGGAGAGAAATCTAGCTAGGAGAGAAGGTAAGCAAAAAAAGGGGAAAAGTAAGGTAGTAGTGTAAAGCCACTATAAGCGCTATAGGGTTGCCTATAATATAGCTAATCGCATTATATGCATCCCTTTAGTAAACCTATAGCTTAGCTATAGCTAGACTAACTATTATCTAAGGGTCTAGAGAAAGCTATACTAGTAGTCTCTCTTTTCTTTATAGCTAAAGAAGCCTAAAAACATAATAAAAATTAAATTAAAGAAAAGTATATATAAGTAAATCCCTTTACAAGAATTTATAGCTTTAATTAGCTATTATAGCCTTAGTTATTTTAATTAAACTAGTTACTATAATTTATACTTATATACTTATTATATTAATCCTCCCCTTTACCTAACCTTATAAGTCTCTTAACCTAGCCTTTTATATAAATTATTAATTTATTTAAATTAATTAAGGTTAAAAGGGCTAAATTTAGTAATGCCTTTATTATTATATTAGCTAGGTTATTACTACTATTAATTTACCTAACTTTATAAATCTCTTTTCTCTTATATAACTATTAAAGGGCTATAATATTAATTATAAGCTACTTCTCTTTTATTATACCTAGCTTTATAAGGTATTTATATAATAAAAAAGAGTCTATATAAAGGATTATTAGTATTTAAGGTATCTTTAATTAGTCTATAATCTAATAAAGGGTTATAAATATTATATATATAATATTAGTGCCTTAAACTATGCTATATAGCTTAGATATAAGTATACTATTGTAAGGGCTTAGGCTTTGCCTAAGCATTGTCCGTATAGTAGCTAGAGAGAGAATTAGTAAAAGCAGTTAAGGTAAGGAAAAGGAGGCTTATATAAGTAGCCTAGGGGGTATAAGGGGCACTACTAGGGATAGTCTCTTACCCTTTTTCCTTTCTCCTTAAGTCTCTTAATACTATATTAACACCCTATTATAGTTACCTAGGGGCTAGTTTATAATAATTAAGAGACTTCCTTTAGTCCTTTATAATAACTACTAAAAGATATAATAGAAATACTAATAGATATATTAATAAATATAATAAATATACTTTAACTATAAGACTAACCTAGCTAGGGAATAATAACCCCTTTATCTAATACTATAGTATTACTAGTAGCTTAATAAGCCTAATTTAAGACACTTTAACTTATACTTAATAAGTAAATAGTAAAGCTTATATACCTCTAATAATAAGTAACTATAAATACTATAAAACCTTTAACCTAACTACCTATTATAGCTTAACTTAATACCCTAGTAATTAACCTTACTTTACCTCTTACCTTTAACCTAGTCTTAACTATACCTAAGGTAAAATAAAAACCTATCCCTATAGGTAACTTATATAATAGTAATAAGGCCTTATTTACTATATAAAGGTTCTTAATAAAATATAAGCTATAAGTAAATAAGAACTTTATTAAAACTAATAAAAATAAGTAAATATTTATTTACTAAAACTTATTCTTTAAAGTCTAGTCTTAGGTAATTACTTTCTTTAAATAAGGTAATACTTATAATTTTAACCTAGTTAAATTCCTAGAATACCTTAGGTTTATATTTTTTAATTTATATAAATAGGAGATAGCTCTTATAGAGCTTAACTAGATAAAATAAGGCCTAAGAAAGCTATTTTTTATATTCTTTATTTACTTTATAAAGAAGCTTTTATTAGTAAGAGAGGATTATTAAGAGGATAATATAAAGCTAGTAAAGCTTTAATAAGTACTTAATAAGTATTTAAGAGAAATTAGTATAAGCTAGGGTATTAGCTAGAGTATATAGTATATAGCTATTATATAGTATTATAAGATTATAGTTAATATTAAGGCCCTTACTATAGAGAATAAGTACTAGTTTTAATATAAACTATAGCTAGCTAAACCTATACCTTAGACTAATTATAAGGGTAATATACTAATAACTAGGGTATATATAATAAGGACTTAATTAAGAAAATAAAATAAGCTAGTTAAGAAAGAAAAGGGTCTAAAGCTTACTATAAATATATAATAAGCTAAATAAGTATTAGAAGTAAAGTTAGCTAAATACTATTAGAAGAGATATTACTTATAATATAAATCTAAGAATTACTATATTTAGGAGTGTACTTTCCTCCTACCCTATTACCTATAGGTTAGTATTAACTTATATAAAGTAAATAAGGAAAGTATAAATAAGGAAGTAAATATTTCTTTTATAAAAAATAAGTAATCTCTAAGTAAAGTCTTATATAAGAGTAAGTAAGCTAATTATATACTATAATATAGGATAACTATTTAAGCTATATAGAGTTAGAGTAGGATATAGTATAATATATAAACTAACTACTATTCTTAATTTCTATACTCTTTAATATATATTATTATATTAATATCTAGATTAATTATAGTTATAATTATTATAGTACTATAAGTAAGTTAGTAGTAAAATAGTTTAGCCTAGAGCTTATATATTTACTAAAGAGAAAATATATCTAGACTATAGTAAAAATAAAAAAAAGGGGAAAAAGAGTATAAGAGAATACCTCCTTAATTACCTATATAGTATACACTAGAATAGATATTAATAGCTAGGAGTTATTAGTATATTTATATATTATCCTAGGCCTTATATAAGATATTATACTTAGGATACTATAGCTAGAATATTATAATATAGTTATTTATATAGTAAAATAGTAATTAGTTATTAAAGTAATAAAGGGCTTATATATCTCTAAAGCCTTTATATATAGGGTAAAGACTCTAGTATAGGGGATTATTAGGTCCTTATATACTATAGAAGCACGCTAAGTATACTATAAGAAGGACACTTCTATAATATTTATTACTATAAGCCTTAGGGAGATAATAATAATACTATAAATTATAGTGTCTAAGATAAAGCCTAATAGCCTAGATATATTAATATTACCTAAGGAGTTAGCTAACTTTATAGACCTTTTTAATAAAGCTAAAGCTAATAGCTTACCTCCTTATTAGAGGTCTCTTAATTACTATATATACTTATATAAGAACTAGGATAAGTCTAAACTAACGCTCCCCTAGGGATTACTATATAATATACTAAGGGACTAGCTTCTAGAGGTTAGGTACTAGATTATAGACTTAATAAATAAGGGTTAGATTTATACTAGCTTATTATTAGCTATAGCTTTAGTCCTCCTTATTAAAAAGGCTAATAAGGGTTAGCGTTTTTATATAAACTACTATACTCTTAATAAGATAATAGTATAGGATTACTATCCCCTTTTATTAATTAAGGAGATACTCTATTCCTTATCCTAGGTATACTAGTTTATAAAGGTAAATATTTATATAGTATTTTATAAGCTATAGATTACTAAGGGCTAGGAGTACCTTATAGTATTTTAAACTAAGTTTAGGCTATTTAAGTAGCTAGTTTACCTCTTTAGCCTAGCTAGTGTACTAATAATATTCTAATATTATATTAATAAGTCCTTAGGGGATATATTAAGGGATTTTATTATAGTATACTTAGATAATATCTTAGTTTACTTAGGGGGATTAAGGAAAGACTATATAGCTAAGGTCTAGTTAATATTAGGCTACCTAAGGGCTATAGGTTTATACTTAGACCTTAATAAGTCTATATTTATAGTAAAGGAGGTTTAATACCTAGGATATATTATTATAGTAAGTTATTTTATTTATCTAGACTTAGTAAAGGTTATAGCTATTAGGAAGTAAGTAGCCTTAATAAAACTTTAGGGGGTTTATAGCTTCCTAGGGTTTACTAACTTTTACTAGGACTTTATTAGTAACTTTTTAGAACTAGTAATATTACTAATATAATTAACTAAGAGAAATATCCCTTTTTAATAGAGATCTAAAGAGAATAATACCTTTAATAGGTTAAAAGATACCTTTATTATATACCTAGTACTAGTATAATAGGACCTAGATCTCCCTATAGTAATAAAAGCTAATTATTTAGGAATAGCTATTAGAGAATACCTTTCCTAGTAAGGCTAGGATAGTATTATATACCTAGTTACTTACTACTTTACTAGCCTTATATTCTTATAAAAGAACTATATAATTTATAATAAGGAATTATTAGCTATTATCTTATACCTTATAGTATAGTTAGCTAAGCTATAGGGTATTTCTAGTCTATTTATAATCTATATAAACTATAAAAACCTAAAGTACTTTATAACTCCTTAGTTAATATTAGAGTAGTAAGCTTAATAAGTAAATATACTTATACTATTTAATTTTTACCTCTAGTATAGACTTAGTATATAGGTATAGTAGGTTAATACTCTTTCTTAAAGGGAGTAAGACTAAGAAAGGGTAATCTCTAGAATAGGATATATCCTATAACCTATTACTATTATATAACTCTTACTAATACTAGATAAATAGTAGGATAATAGTAATATAGTATTACTACTAGCTAGTAAGGTTCTCTTTACTACTAAATACCTTTAGACCTTATAGGACTAGGCTATTATCTCTAACCTTATATATAGTATTTAATTAAGAGCTATCTAGGAAGGGGCCTAGAGGTTTCCTATTAAGGCACTTATAAGGGAGTAAGTAATAGATTATTTTATAAGCACTTATAAGGCACTTTAGTTTAGGGGCTATACCTAGGTCCTAGTATAGGAGCCTCTTATAATAACCCTAATATAGTAATACTATAATTTACTAGTAGTAAGGCACCTAGGCTATAATACTATATTCTAAATCTTATAATAGTAGTTTTACTAGGATAGGATATTATAAGATATTACTAGGTTTATTTATAACTATTACTACTATAGTAATTATAAAAGCTATTAATAATACTTAGGCTTACTAAAGCCTTTACCTATCCTTAACTAGTTTTAGTTATAAATCTTTATTAACTTTATAATAAACTTACTAGTATTATCCCTAGAAAAGCTATAATATCTAATGGTTATTATAGATTTACTCTCTAAATTTATTTAGCTTAAGGCTATAATTTCTATAGAAGCTAAGGAATATATAAAGAGATTTAAAATAATTTAGTAGTAATTTAGGGGGTTTCCTTAATTAATTATTATAGATTATAGTTTAGATTAGTTAGGAAAATTTTAGATAATATTATACTCCTTAGTTAGGATTAATTAGTTACTTTTTATATTATATTACCTATAGACTAATAGTAGTATAAAGTAAGTAAACTAAAAGGTATAGGTAATACTATATATTATAGTCTCCTTCTTATAGTTTAACTAGCTAGAATATCTAGTTACTTACTAGCTTATAATTAATAATAGGCTATTTTTTATAATAGAAGTTAGCTTAAATAAGCTACTATATAGCTATAACCTAAAGCTAGTCTAGTTACTACTAGATAAGTTTACTTCTATAATAATACTAAAGGGGTAAGTAATATAGTTTCTTAAGCACCTCTAGGAGAGTACTTATCTAGTATAAGCTATAATAGCCTATATATAATAAAGGTAGTAAGATACTATATTTACTTTATATTAACTAGTAAAATAGTTCTAGGTTAGAGATAAGGTATAGTTTTTACTTAAAAATATTAAAACTAACTACCCCTTATAGAAACTTAATTAGGTAATAGTAAAGTATATAGTTATAGAAGTCCTAATACTACTTATAGTGTGGCTTAATATCCTAAGAGGTATTTACCTAGTATTTTATATAAACCTTATTAAACACACTATAAAGGACCCTCTCCCTAGTTAGAAGCTCTAGGACTCCTATCTAGGACTAGAATAAGTCCTTATAGAGAATAATAATAAACTTATTAAGGAATATTAGGTTAAGCAAATCCTAGTAGCTTAAAACGCTTTAGGCTAGGGCAAGAGATATAATATACTTATTAAGTAAGTAAGTTATATATAGCCTATATAGGAACTATTAGAGAACATAACATAGACACAGGCCCTTAACAAGTTTAAGGCGAAATAGGGAGATGCATAATATAACGACGGACCAAATCAATTTTAGAAAACTCATCTACCTATAGAGACTCCCACACGCGTCCAAGACGCCAGACCGACTCGGGCGCGGCATACTATTTATCGTTAGAGTTCCCTTTCACAAGGTACTTGCTAATAAAATAGGACATTAGTGTCATAGGAGTAGCTATAGGAGTAGCTATAAGAGTAAGAGTAAGGGCTTAATAGTAAGGTATTTCTAGTAAGAGAATAACTAATTAAGAGAAGGGAGCTAATAAAATAAAAGAGAAAGGCTTAATAGGATTATAATAATAGAGGGATAGTGTTATATAAAGGGAAAAGTAAGATAAGTATAAGTATAAGTAAGATATTTATAGTAAAAGTTATACCTATATTAGGTAAACTATAAATAGGTAAGGGTAAGGTAATTATTTATAATAAATAACCTATTAGTAAGGTAAATATATTATATACACTGTAAAATAACACTTAGAAGTAAGGGGGGGTTATTATAATAAATAATAAGGTAATAAGGTAAGTGCCTATTAAATGCTTTATAGATAGCTATTAGTAAGGATAGTTTTTATTATAATAACTAAGGGTATATATAATATAAGTATTATATATATTACTAAGGGATATTATAAAGGGGAGTTTATTAGTAATAAGTAAGTAAGGGTATATATAAGGGCTTAGGCTTTACCTAAGTATTATTTATATAGTAGCTAAAGAGAGAATTAGTAAAAGTAGTTAAGGTAAGGAAAAGGAGGCTTATATAAGTAACCTAGGGGGTATAAGGGGCACTACTAGGGATAGTCTCTTACCCTTTCTCCTTCCTCCTTAAGTCTCTTAATACTATATTAACGCCCTATTGCAGTTGCCTAGAGGCTAGTCCATAACAACTATAGGTTATATACTTACTCTTTATAGAGCTATATATAATAATATTCCCTCTTAAGGTAAAGGTATTATTTTCCTTTATTACCTTATTACTAATTATAATAATATATTTAATCTATAAACTAAGGTCTTTATTATTAGTAAGAGACTTATTTATAAATATAAAGAGCTTTACCTCTTTAAGAGTTAAGGGGATATACTATAATCCTTATTACTAATATTTAATTTACTACTTAAGGTATTTATTAAGTTATAAGATATTATTAGTAAAGGGTTCTTAGTGTTATATAGTAATTAATAGGTTATAAGATACTTCTAGTTAATAGACTATTATAATATAACTCCCTTAGGCTCTTTACTCTATATAATCTTACTTTACTATTAGTAATTATAAGTTAATTTCCTTAATCTTTTAACTTTAGCCTTTTTAGGTTAGAGTTAGTAAGTTATTAGCGTTTTAGGTTAGAATATAGCTATTAAAAATAAGGGGATTTATAGTTATTAGGTATTATTTTTCTTTAGCTATAAACTTTACTTTCTAAAGCTCTCTTTTTTCTTTCTTAAAGAAGTTATTATTACTAAGGCCTAGTGTATTATCTATTTATATTCCTATAATTCTAAAGAGGTTTTTATTATTTAAGGCTATAATTAGTAAGTAAGGATTATATATTAAGGTTATTATCTTAAGGTTATCCCTATAGTAATAAAAGTACATTACTTACTAGTAGGTTTTAGCCTTTATAATTCTATAAATAGGTTTAATTACCTCTATTACTATGCCTTCTAGAAAGAGGTATATAATTTACTTAGGTAACCTTATAATAATTAGCTTATTTAGGGTTATATAAGATTAAATATAGGCTTATATAATATCTTATAGCTAAAGATAGATTTCTCTTTGCCTTAATAATAAGGTAAGGGCTATAATAATCTATTAGCTTAATTACTATATTATTAGTAATTAGGTTAAGATAGCTTCCTTTCCCTTATTATTATACTCTTATATAATAAGGCATAATTTCTTATATAGTAATTTAGTTTCTTTACCCTTAATCTCTTAGACTATATAAGAATTAAAGATCCTATAGCCTTTATACTTTACTAAATTAAACATTATAAACCTAAATATATTATAAGCTTATAGGGTATTAATCTTAGCTTAGTTAGATTATTTAAAGGGGCTTCCTAAAGTTATAATCTTTTTTTCTTAGTAAAGTTAAAGAGTAAGCTTTTAGTTAGCCTTTTCTTTTACTATAAGGAATACTATATTTAGTATTTCTTTAGCTATAATCTCTTTAAATAATACTTTCTCTTAGTCTTTATTAATAAATATAAGGAGATTTATAAGTTTAATAGCTTTATTAGGATTATAAGCCTAGGCCCTAATTACCTTTACTTTTACTACCTTAAGGTAATTAGCTTTATAGCTTTCTATAAGGGTAGCTTTTACTACCTTAAGGTAAGCTATAAGTTCTTTAACTTTATAGCTTCCTATAAAATTACCTTTAGCTTTAATAGCTTTTATAAGCTTTTTTATACTCTTATTATTATAAAATTAAACTATAAGGCTTTTCCTTAGCCTCCCTTACTTTCTTTTTACTAGTATCTCTTTTTCTTTTTCCTTTATCTTACTATTTTTTACTAGTAGTTTATCTCCCCTAGCCCCCTTATAAGAAGGGGCTATCTTATAAGAAAAGGCCTCTAGGCCTAGGTTATATTCCCTAATACCCTAAAGGCTTTACTTATTAGTCCTTATATACTATAAGTCCTTATAGTATAGCTTTATTACTATAGAGTAAAACTTAGCTAAGCTATAGGGTATTTTAACTATATAAGTCTTCTTATTAGTAGCTAATAGCTTATAAGGGCTATACTATTTACCTTTTTCTTTATATATATATATATTAGCTTATAGTAATAGCTAATATTTTAGTAATATATTAAAGCTATTCTAAGCACTAAGGGCCTTATAG
This sequence comes from Epichloe festucae Fl1, assembly GCA_003814445.1. NCBI lineage: Eukaryota > Fungi > Ascomycota > Sordariomycetes > Hypocreales > Clavicipitaceae > Epichloe > Epichloe festucae. The sequence goes on along the minus strand of CP031385.1, from coordinate 4,199,612 downwards.
ACTTACCTCTTAGCTAGGTAATAGTAAACTTTATTAGTTACTTTTTAAATTACTTTAGCTTATTAAATAATAAAGATACTTAGTAGTAACTTATTTATTATCTATAAGTAAGCTTTAAAAACTAGTAATATAGGTATAAGGCTATTAAGGCTTACTAAGTTATTAATAGCTTTAATAGCTATTTAAAGTTATTACTTAAGAGTAATCTCTTTACTAATTAAATCTATAATAATATTATAAGCCTAGTAAAGAGGTTTATAATATCTTTTAACCTTTCTACTACTATTATAAGCTTTAATAAGTATCTTATTAATCTTAATTAATATTAGGTAAGTATAATACCTAAATTTAGCTAAAGTAAAGTTATTACTAGTATTATAAATAATCTAGTCTAAAGGGCCTAGATATATATTAATCTAGCACTCTCTAATTATATCCTAAATATTATAAGCTTTTTACTTCTTAGGGTTAAGGAATTAAGCTACTTAAAATAAGGTTACTAAATTAATAATATAAAGGACTAGCTACCTATTAATTTATATAATATTAATAATAATCTTATAGTTAAAGTTATAGTTATCTTTAAGGGAGAACTTAAACTAGCTAAGGGCTTTTCTATTTATTTAATAATAGTAATAGACTTTAGTAAGCTTCTTAATTATATAGTATTTAATATTATAACTAGCTTATTAAAGGATCTTTATAAGTTACTAAATTAAAGAATAACTAAATCTTTAGTAAAGCTAATAAATCTCTCCTTTTAATAGGTAAAAAGTAGTGGTTTCTTTTACCTCTAGAAGCTACTAAGGGTAGCCTTATTTATATATAATAGGTATAGTCTTATTATTTTAAATTAATATATTAGTAAGGTTATTAATCTTAACCTTTATCTTATTTATATTAGTAAGAGAAAAGAGAAAAGATATAGTAATATTAAGAATATAAAAATTAATTTAGCTAAGCTTTATAGGCATATAGATAACGCTATGTGTTATTACTAATCTAGCACTAAATTTAATAACTTCTAGGTTATAGGGTTTAATTATTAATAATAGCATTAATCTTAGTAAGGCTCTAGCCTATGCTAGACTAGTAGTTAATTAGCCTAAGGCTCCTATATCTAGTATAATTTCTCTAAAGACCTCTTTAAAATAGTATTCTTTAGATATATAATAAATTAAATTATCCTTATTAAAAGCCTCTTTAAGGTATAGCTTTTACTTAAGTAAAGTATACTAAAAAGCCTAATTCTTAAGTATTATAAGAATATTAATATTATTTATTATTTATAATCCTAAGTAAAAGAATTATATAATACTAAGGTATACCTTTAATAATAGCTTTTTCTTAATATTATTATTATTATTATCTTAGGCCTAAGTAAAGGCCTTAAGCTATATCTCTTAGTCTTTTACCTCCTTTTCCTTAGGGTTATTATTACCTTTAAATAAAGTAAGAAATACTTAGAACTTTTTCTTTATAAGGGGTAAGTAATAGTTCTTACTAGCTTACTATCTCTTTTTCTTTTTCTAATATTTAGTATTAGTATAGTTTAATAACTAGTAATTACTCTTACTATAAATAAAGCATTACTTAGGTTATCTAGAGTTACTATAATAATCTCTTTTTCCTTAGTCTCTTTAATTCTATTAGCTATATTAGTAATCTATAAATATTACCTTTAATAAGTCTTTATCTTAATACTAGTAATATTAGTTACTTCTTATATTACTCTTTATAATTATAATTAACTTATAAAGATTATTAGTAAGGTTCTTAAAGCCTAGTATATATATATACTTTATTACCTAATATTTAGGGATACTAAAGACTATATTTAAGGTTTACTTATAAAGCTTTATATTTACTATATTAAAGAGATATAACCCTTTATAAACTCTTTTTAAGGTAATTAATAAAATCTTAAGGCACTTAAGCTTACTTTTTTTAGGGTTTTAAGTAATAATATTCTTAAGGGTAATATTACTTTACTTATAGTAATAAAACTATTAATTACTTTTTATTTTAAAGTATTAATAAATATTTATAATTATCTTTTTATAAGAGAGATTCTTATTAGTAAGGTAATTAAGAAAGTACTATTTAGTATTTCCTATTAATATAATAGGAAATACCTTACTAAAATATAACTTAAGGAGGTTAATTTAGTTATACTTACTCTTAAAGAGTATAAGCTTTAGTAAAAGAAAGTTATATAGCTTTTTACTATAGTAATTACTATTCTTATATATCTTTATAAGCTTAAATATTTTTTTTATAATTTATTTATTTAAAGAGAAGGATTAAGGAAAGAGAGTAAGCTATTAAGGGCTAAATTCCTAATATAACTAAGATTATTATAAGGGTTCTTATAGGGAATATAGTAATTATTTCCCTTAAGGGTAAGGAATATTAGAGAAAGTCTTTAAGGTAGTAAATTATAGGGGTTATATATAAGGTAATTTAAGGGATTATAACTTATCTCTTAGCTATAGAGTTATTATTACCTCTTAAAGCATATATTTAAAAGCTATTAAAATAGGAAAGCTTACTCCTTAGCTAATATAAATAGTATTATCTTATAGAGAGTTTTATAGCTCTCTTATAAGCTTATTAGTAGCTTTTCTAAATATATCTTTAGTTTAATCTTTAAAATCTTTAAAGTTTTCCTAAAGGTTTTCTTCTTACTAATTCTAATACTTACTAGTATAAATAAACCTTATAATTTAATTATTAAGCTTAGGCTATATAGTAATCTCTAAATCTAGTTAAGTAAGCTTTTCTTAGTTTTTTATAAGCATAAATAAATATAGCTATAATTACCTTAGTAAACTAATTTTTTCTAGTCTTTTAAAAGCTATTATTAAAGGCTTTTAGGGTGCCTTAGTATTAGAGAAAGTAAGGTAAGGGGTTTATTTTATTAATAGTTTAATATTTAATTCTATCCCTTTCTTAAGAAAGGTTTAGTTTTCTTAAATAATTAAAATAAACTAAATAGTAGTATAATAATAGGGTAATTTCTACGCTTATTAAGAGGGATAAACTAGGTAAATTTAAAAGATAGGTAAAATAGGAAAAACAGGAAAAATAGGGTAAATAGGATAAATAGAATAAATAGGATAAATAAGGCAGAATTAATAGGATAAATAGAACTAGATAAATAGGATAAATAGGATAAATAGAGGGAAATAATAAAAATAATAGAAAAAGGGTAAAAGAAGGAAAAATAGTAAAGGAGAGGAAAACAGGCTATAAAGATAGCATAGACGTAGAAGTAACTTAATGCCTAGAGCACTAAGGCATAAAAAGCCATAAAGAGAGAAAAGGGGTTATAAAAAGAGTGTAAAAAGAGGTTATATAAGTTAGCTAGCTTAGCTAATGGTTATTTTTAGCATTAGGTTTAAATAAAATACCTTATAGTAATAGATTTAGTTATTTAGTTAGTTCTCTTATAATAGATAATAAGATTAATAATTAACTAAATATCCTAAAGGCCTAAGAGTTAATAGATTAATCCCTTAGAAGTCTAATAAGCCTATAACTAGAATTCTAGCCTATCTTCCTTTAGTATACTCTAGAGTTATGCCTCTTTACTTAAATAGCTTATATAAGTTAGCTTAAGAGGTAAGGGGCTATATTATCTATAGGAATGTCTTTTCTTATAATACCTAGCTTATTTATAGTTATATTTAACTACTAATTAGTATTAGTTACACTAAGGAATATTACACTAGTGTAAAGGGTTAAATTTAATAATAGTAATAAAGTTAATAATAATAGCTAAGAAAGAGAGAAGGAGAGAAATCTAGCTAGGAGAGAAAGTAAGCAAAAAAAGAGAAAAAGTAAGGTAATAGTGCAAAGCTACTATAAGCAGTGTAAGGTTACCTACGATATAGCTAATCGCATTATGTGCATCCCTTTAGTAAACCTATAACTTAGCCACGGCTAGACTAACTATTGTCCGAGGGTCCGGAGGAAGCCACAAATAAGGTACCTTTACAAACGTTTTTAAGCAAGAAAACACAGCTCCGAATATTAGCAACACTCCTTACATCGTGTCCTTGCCGAGACCAGTATGAACATTAATCAAATAAAAATCGTCCCTCTCCTGTATTGCTTTATTCTTTCATGTTTCTCTTTTCTTAGCTCTTCCTTTCTTTCCCCTTTGCTTTTCCTCCTAACTAACTGGTTTAACCGGAGGTTTCACCTGCCTTCGCCCACTTAAACGTCCTGTCGCCATTATCTTAACACTAGTTCCAGTAGTCTTCACCCTAGAGTCAGTATGATGCCTCTGCACTCGAGACGATTGCCTCCTCCGTTTGCAACAGACCATTCGCGTTCAATGCTAGAATTGTTTCATTTGTCCACTCTTGACAGCGACGCAAGGGTTCTTTCGGATACAACCGCTTTGGCCCATCGAATTGCTTCAATGGTGGCGGAACACCTCGGCAGACGCCCTCGATATATTGAAAATTACCGGCTGTAACCCAGCCAAGTAGGGTCTTGTCGACAAAGGTTACCGAATCTTCAGGGCGTTTAGCTGCCTTTGTCTCGAACCTCATCCCGTTCTGTATATCTCCCGTCACGTGGAATACTACCCCGCCGCCACTGGCATCTGTTTCGACAAAAATGGCATTGTGATTGCGAGGAGCACCAAGAGAAGCCACTTTGTAAATGCAGTACGACATTGCCGTGGCCTTACTAGATCCTTATGGCTGCCCGAATTTATCGGCATCATAGGCGCAGGGAAAGCGTCGGTATCCGCCCGGGCTAACTGTTATCCGCTTCCGTTTTTTTTTACTAACTTGCGAACGATTTGACGATTTGACCGATTTGACCGACCGACTGACTGACGATTTGACCGACTAACTGACTACTGACGATTTGACGATTTAACTGACTGACTGACTAACTGACTTTTTGACTGATTTGACGATTTAACGATTTGACTGACTGACTGACTGACTGACGATTTGACTGACGATTTGACTGACTGACTGACTGACTGACGATTTGACTGACGATTTGACTGACGATTTGACTGACGATTTGACTGACGATTTGACTGACGATTTGACTGACGATTTGACTGACGATTTGACTGACGATTTGACTGACGATTTGACTGACGATTTGACTGACGATTTGACTGACGATTTGACTGACTAATCTGCCCCCCCCCCCAGAACCGGGCGGTCAAGAGAGGCAGAAAAAAAATTATTAACTAGTCGCCGAAGAGTATTTCGCGTCTGACTTATCAGAAGAGACGTCTCCACAGGATAACCTTATTTTAATATAGGGAAAGCGGGAAGCTTCGCTCTACCCTCTTGCCTTGCCTTGCTATGACGCAAAACGCAGGCAAAGCTCTGCTTTCCCTGATTATTTCGTGCCTAAGTAGACGTCAGTTAAAAAGATGTCTAGTAGAATATGCCAAGACAAGAGAACACGACAGCTTGGTTGATTTTATAAGCAAGAAATTTAGCGGCAAACTGCTTGAATTAGCGATGAAGTCAATTAACCGCCGTCCATGTGTGAATTGCCCGGGGCGCAGTGAGTTTTTGCTGGGTGCGCAGGGTACCCCTTTTTTTATATTTTTTTCGGCGGTCAGGCCCGCCGCCACACCCCACAGTACGTTTACAATAAACTGGCAGCTTTTACGGATTAATCCGTACTGAACACCAAAAGCCCCGGCTAGACACGAGTACGTAAACGCGCAGTAACGGATTTTTAACCGCGTAGTAGTAACTAAACCTAAAATAAATAATAAATAGCGCTAGTTAATATATATATATATATATTATATACACTAGTTAGCTCTATGTATGGCTAATCCTAGTACTCCTACTGCTTTATTAAAGGGGAAAACCCTTAAATAAGAAAAAAAAACCCCTTATATCTGTGTTTAGGTTAGCGCTAGTCTTACCACAGGCCTACGCTGCTTAGTAAGTAGTTATCTATAGGTGTTTATTACTAGCTAATACTAGCCTTATCCTATAAGAAAAAGAAAGATAAAGGAAAGAATTACTAAAATAAAAGTAACTAAACCCCCTCCTAGTGTAAATCCAGTTCTATGTTATGCCTATTCTAGGCCTTTTTGCTTTATTCTATAGCGTAGTAAATTTATGTATATGCATTATAACCCTACTTCTAACCTACCTACCTGCCTACACTATTTGCTCTATCCTAGGCTTATTTGTGTTTTTATTATTTATATATTAGAAGTAGCTTAAGGCTAGCGCTTAATTATAGGAGTTAAATGCTAAGTCTTACGCTAGTGTGTAATATTATAGTTACCTAGTATAAAGGAACTATTTAGCTATATACCTTACCTTTAGGGGGTTATCTAAGGCTAGCCTTACTTTTTATATATCTTTAGGCTAGTTTTATAATAGTTATATATAGTTATAGTTATAGTAGTTAACTATAATATAGTATTAATTCTCTTTTACTTAGCTATAGCTATAAAGAGGTAATACTACCCTAGGAATATTCCTTTAAAATAGGAACTTATTTAGGCTTATTTTTCCTATATATAGTTAGACTATTATTAAGGAAATATACTTTCTTAGGCTTATATAGAATTTCTAGATTTCCTTTAGGTTATAACTAAGTAAGTAATTCTCTAAGGGTTCTCTAATAGTCTAGCCTTAGTTTAATTATTCCCTATTATACTAATTCTCTTATTATTACTTCTAGTCCTTATATAAATCTATATCTAGTTTATTATTAATAGGATTATACTTTCTCTAAGGTCTTACCTAGTAAAGTATAGTTATTACTAAGGTAGCTATAGTCTAGATCTTTTTTACTATTTTACTTTTAGTTATTAGTTACACCAAGGAACGTTACACTAGTGCGAAAGGGTTAAATTTAACGATAGTAATAAAGTTAATAATAGCTAAGAGAAGAGAGAAAGAGAGAAATCTAGCTAGGAGAGAAAGTAGGTAAAAAGAGGGAAAAGTGAAGTAGTAGTGTGAAGCTACTATAAGCAGTATAGGGTTACTTGTAATATAGCTAATTACATTACGTGTATCCCTTTAGTAAACTTACACTTTAGCTATAGCTAAACTAACTATTATCTAAGGGTTTAGAGGAAGCTACACTAGTAGTCTCTCTTTTCTTTATAGCTAAAGGAGCTTAAAAACATAATAAAAATTAAATTAAAGAAAAGTATATATAAGTAAATCCCTTTATAGGAATCTATAGCTTTAATTAGCTATTATAGCCTTAGTTATTCTAATTAACCTAGTTACTTTAATCTATACTTACTAGCCTATTATATTAATCCTCCCCTTTACCTAACCTTATAAGTTACTTAACCTAGCCTTCTATATAAATTATTAAATTATTTAAATTAATTAAGGTTAAAAAAGCTAAGTTTAGCAATACCTTTATTATTATATTAGCTAGGTTATTACCACTATTAATTTACCTAACTTTATAGATCTCTTTTCTCTTATATAACTATTAGAGGGCTATAATATTAATTATAAGCCACTTCTCCTTTATTATACCTAGCTTTATAAGGTATTTATATAATAAGAAAGAGTTTATATAGAGGATTATTAGGATTTAAGGTATCTTTAATTAGTCTATAATCTAATAAAGGGTTGTAAATATTATATACGTAATATTAGCGCCTTAAACCATGCTATATAGCTTAGATATAAGTGCGCTATAGGTTACACGCTTACTTTTTGTGAAGCTATATATAATAATATTTCCTTTTAAGGTAAAGGCATTATTTTCCTTTATTACCTTATTACTAATTATAATAATATATTTAATCTATAAACTACGGTCTTTATTATTAGTAAGAGACCTATTTATAAATATAAAGAGCTTTACCTCTTTAAGAGTTAAGGGAATATACTATAATCCTTACTACTAATACTTAATTTACTACTTAAGGCATTTATTAAGTTATAAGATATTATTAGCAAAGGGTTCTTAGTGTTATATAGTAATCAGAGCATGTAATGTAATGTAATGTAATGTAATATTTGGGGTTTGGATGTAATGTGTAATGTAATGTAATGTAATGTGTAATTATTACACATTACATTACAATACATTACAATACATTACATTCATTACAAATGTGATGTTAAGAGAAAATAAAAGTGGGGTATATTAATATCTTATAATATTTATTAGAATTTTCTCTACTAACTTAATATTAGTCTTTTTTATTTCTACAATTTATTTATTTAGTTAAAAACTTTAAAGTCTAAGCTAATTATAGGTATTTAGTAGCTAAATATAGTATTTTTTAACTATAAAATATTACTTCATTTTTTTTATATATTATAAAGGTTATATTACTATAAGAACTTTTTTTTTAGATTTACTATTCTTTTTAGATTTACTATTCTTTTTAGATTTACTATTCTTTTTAGATTTACTATTCTTTTTAGATTTACTATTCTTTTTAGATTTACTATTCTTTTTAGATTTACTATTCTTTTTAATATACTTTCTTTACTTTAAGTATAATAATTACCCTAAAGAAGTTATTTTTTATAATATATAAATATAACTAAAACTCTAATAATAGTATATTTATATATATAAATATCTTATTATAAAGAAAATATTTTAATTTATATAGTAAAGAGGTTCCTAGCTATATAGCTATTTTATTATAATTATAAATAATTATATTAACTTTTAAGGTTTTTTAAGCTAAAGGAAAAGGAAAAACTAGAAAAAAGCTACTTAAAAAGGACTTAAATATTTTATAATAAATATATAGAATATATAGAATATATTTTCCTTAATATTTAAGATATTAAAAATAAGCTTTAATAGTAAGTTAATAATATTTATTATCTTTAGCTTCCTTACTATATTATATAGTTTTTTCTAAAAGTGGGTCCTTATAAATATTAGTAACTTATCTGTAGCTTTTTTACTTAAATCTATAATTTTTACTTATAGAGAATAATTTTAATAAAAGTGGGTCTTAAATGGGCCCTTATAACTATTAGTAATTATCTATAGCTTTCTTACTTAAATCTATGACTTTTACTTATAGAGAGTAGTTTATATAAAAGTAGGTCTTAAAGTGGGCCCTTATAACTATTAGTAATTATCTATAGCTTTCTTACTTAGATCTATGACTTTTACTTATAGAGAGTAGTTTATATAAAAGTGGGTCTTAAAGTGGATCCCTATAACTATTAGGAATTATTTATAGCTTTCTCACTTAGATTTATAACTCTTACTTATAGAGAGTAATTTATATAACAGTGGGTCCTAAAGTGGGTCTATATAACTATTAGTCACTTATCTATAGCCAGAGTATTGTTTGTATTGTATTTATTGTATTTTTTCGGAAAAATTTGTATTTGTATTATATTTAGAAAAATTTGTATTTATTGTATTATATTATATTAAATACAAATTATTTTGTAGTGTAGTTAGTGTAGTAACTACACTAACTACAAACAATACAAATGTATTGTTAGGCAAAAAAAAGTAAGACTTTTTATTAGCTAAGGTTATTACTAGGATTAAAAGAGAATTAGTTGATAGAAACCTTTTATTATTAGCTATTTTATCTAATTAGTTATCTAATTTATAATATTATACTATTTTTAGGATTTTACTATAACTAAGGTTATATATAATATTATAACTTTTTAATAATACTATTATACTTAATAGTTTATTTTACTAATATAACTTTAAGAAAAACCTTCTTATTATTTTATTTACTATTACTATAAATTATTTCCTATTTCTATAATTTATTATTACTATTCTAATTAAAAAATACCCTAAAGTATTATAAAATAATTAACTTATAAATCTAGATAAATAACTAGGAGTTAATAAAGTAAATACTTAGTACTAAAATATTATAACTAATATAATAAGAACTTTAAAAAAGCTTAAACTATTTAACCACTATTTAAACTAATTTAATATTACTATTAGCTTTATAATTCTAAAGCTTTAAGAAGTTATATATAGTATCTCTATATAACTTATTACTATAATATACTAATAAAGAATGTAATAGACTAATATTTATAATAAATTAATATATAACTAATGGTATTATTTAAATTAGGCTATATAGCTATATTAAGCTATAAAAAATAACCTTAAGCTATTATATAAAAAACACTAGGACCCACTTTTAAATAATAAAGAAAAATTATAAGAATAGCTATAATAGCTTTAATACCCTTAATTATAATTAGTTTAACCTATTATAGCAAAAATATTAGGACCCACTTTAAAATAATAAATAAAAGTTATTATAATAAATATAATAGCTCTAATAACCTAAATTACATATAGTTTAACCTATTTTTAGTAGTAATACTAGGACCTACTTTAAAATATTATATTATAATTACTTTCATAACCTTAATAACCTTAATAAGGTTAGTTACAATTGATAAAACCTATTTTTAAAAATAATACGAGGACCCACTTTAAAATAATATATTATAATTACTATAATAAATATAATAGCTCTAATAACCTGAATTACATATAGTTTAACCTATTTTTAGTAGTAATACTAGGACCTACTTGAAAATATTATATTATAATTACTTTCATAACCTTAATAACCTTAATAACGTTAGTTACAATTGATAAAACCTATTTTTCAAAATAATACGAGGACCCACTTTAAAATAATATATTATAATTACTATAATAACTCTAATAACTCTAATAAGCTTAATTACGGTTAGTTTAACCTATTTCTAATACTAAAACTAGGACCCACTTTTAAATAATATATTATAGTTATTATAATAACCCTAATAACCCTAATAACCTTACTTATAATTAGTTTAACTTATTTTTAGGAGTAATACTATAACTTACTTTTAAATAATAAATTATAGTTATTATAATAACTATAATAAGTATTATATTACTACTATAGTCTATAATATTAAAAAATAAGAAAGAGAAAGAAATTTTATTTTATTAATATTTTAAAAAAACTTTCAATACTAAATAACTAAAAAGTCTAGGTTTTTCTATAGTAATTTACTTATACTTACTAGTATTTATATTTTATTTATTTATAAGTTATTTATTTATAATTAAACTTTAACACTAATAATATTAAAAGCTATATAAGTAATATAAGCTATTATAAGCTATTATAAGCTATTATAAGCTATTATAAGCTATTATAAGCTATTATAAGCTATTATAAGCTATTATAAGCTATTCCTATTAAGTTTATTATTAGTTTATCTTATGTAATTACTTTTATTTAAGTTTTTTTTAATTAAAAGTAATAGTAATAATTTATAAAAAGATAAAATAATTCATAGTAATAGTAAATAATATAATAAGAAGGTTTTTCTTAAAGTTATATTAGTAAAATCAAGTATAAAGTATAATAGTATTATTAAAAAGTTATAATATTATATATAACCCTAGTTATAGTAAGATCCTTAAAATAGTATAATATTATAAATTACATAACTAATTACATAAAATAGCTAATAATATAAGGGTTTTATTAACTAATTTTCTATTAATCCTAATAATAACCTTAGTTAATAAAAAGTTAAACTTTTTTTTACCTAACAATACATTTGTATTGTTTGTAGTTAGTGTAGTTACTACAAATTAATTTGTATTTATTATATTTACTACAAATTAATTTGTATTTATTATATTTACTACAAATTAATTTGTATTGTATTTTATTTGTATTGTATTTTGTATTGTATTGTATTTAATATAATATAATATAAACAATACAATATAATACACAATGTAGTGCAATACTCTGTCTATAGCTTTCTTACTTAAATCTATGATTTTAACTTAAAGAAAGTAATTTTTATAAAAGTGAGTCTAAAAGTGGATTTTATTAACCTTTTACTTAGTTATAGAATTTATTCTTAGAAAAGATATATATTTAAAATTAAGTTTATTAAGTAGTTATAGTTAATTATATTATAGCTAACTTACTAAGTTATAGGTTTTTTTCTTAATAATAAGTCTATAAGATAAGTTTTATTAGTTTTATTAGTCTTACTAGTAATAATTAAGGTAAGAATAGTAATTAGACCTTAGTTTATATTTTTATAAACCTAATATATACTTTCTAATAAGTAAATTAAATTTCTTACTATTTATATCTAGTTATATTAAATTATATAACCTTAATATTGAAGAATCAAAAATAATTACAAATAATTACATGTAATGTAATGTAATATTTAGGGGTAAGATGTAATGTAATGTAATGTAATGTAAGGGCTTAGGCTTTGCCTAAGCATTGTCTGTATAGTAGTTAGAGAGAGGATTAGTAAAAGTAGTTAGGGTAAGGAAAAGGAGGCTTATATAAGTAGCCTAGGGGGTATAAGGGGTATTACTAGGGATAGCCTCTTACCCTTTTTTCTTTCTCCTTAAGTCTCTTAATACTATATTAACACCCTATTATAATTACCTAAGGGCTAGTTTATAATAATTAAGAGACTTCCTTTAGTTCTTTATAATAACTACTAAAAGATATAATAGAAATACTAATAAATATATTAATAAATATAATAAGTATGCTTTAACTATAAGACTAACCTAGCTAGGGAATAATAACCCCCCTTATCTAATACTATAGTATTAGTAGTAGCTTAATAAGCCTAATTTAAAATACTTTAACTTATACTTACTAAATAAATAGTAAAGCTTATATACCTTTAATAATAAGTAACTATAAATACTATAAGACCTTTAACTTAATTACCTATTATAGCTTAACTTAGTATATTAGTAATTAACCTTACTTTATCTCTTACCTTTAACCTAGTCTTAACTATACTTAAGGTAAAATATAAACCTATTCTTATAGGTAACTTATATAATAATAATAAGGCCTTATTTACTATATAAAGATTCCTAATAAAATATAAGTTATAAGTAAATAAGGACTTTATTAAAACTAATAAAAATAAGTAAATATTTATTTACTAAAATCTATTTTATAAAGTCTAGTTTTAAGTAATTACTTTCTTTAAATAAGGTAATACTTATAACTTTAACCTTATTAAATTCCTAGAATACCTTAGGTTTATATTCTTTAATTTATATAAATAAAAAATAGCCTTTATAAAGCTTAACTAAATAAAATAAGGCTTAAGAAAGCTATTTTCTATATTTTTTATTTACTTTATAAAGAAGCTTTTATTAGTAAGAGAGAAATATTAGGGAAATAATATAAAGCTAGTAAAGTTTTAATAAGCGCTTAATAAGTATTTAAAAGAGATTAGTATAGGCTAGGGTATTAGCTAAAGTATATAGTATATAGCTATTATATAGTATTATAAGATTATAGTTAATATTAAGGCCTTTACTATAGAGAATAAGTACTAGTCTTAGTATAAACTATAGTAAGCTAAGCTTATACCTTAGACTAACTATAAGGGTAATATACTAATAACTAGGGTATATATAGCTAGGACTTAACTAAGGAAATAAAATAAGCTAGCTAAGAAAAAGAAAGGTCTAAAACTTACTATAAATATATAATAAGCTAAATAAGTATTAGAAGTAAAGTTAGCTAAATTTTATTAGAAGGGATATTACTTATAATATAAATCTAAGGATTACTATATCTAGGAGTGTACTTTTCTCTTACTCTATTATCTATAGGTTAGTATTAACTTATATAAAGTAAATAAGAAAAGTATAAATAAGGAGGTAAATATTTCCCCTATAGAAAATAAGTAACCCCTAAGTAAAGTCTTATATAAGGGTTAATAAGCTAACTAATTACTATAATATAAAATAACTATTTAGGCTATATAAAGTTAGGGTAAGATATAGTATAATATATAGACTAATTACTATTCTTAATTCCTATACTCTTTAATATATATTATTATATTAATATTTAAATTAACTATAGTTATAATTATTATAATACTATAAGTAAGTTAGTAATAAGATAGTTTAGCCTAAAGCTTATATATTTACTAAAAAAAAGTATATTTAGACTATAGTAAAAATAAAAAAAGGGGGAAAAAAAGGGATAGAAAATACCTTCTTAATTACCTATATAGTACGCACTAGAATTAATATTAATAGCTAGGAGTTATTAGTGTATTTATATATTATCCTAGGTCTTATATAAGATATAATACTAGGGATACTATAGCTAGAATATTATAATATAGTTATTTATATAGTAAAATAGTAATTAGTTATTAAAGTAATAGAGGGCTTATATATCTCTAAGGCTTTTAAGCGTAAGGTAAAGACACTAGTATAAGGGATTATTAGTTCCTTATATATTATAGAAGCGCGCTAGGTATACTATAGGAAGGATACTTCTATAAAGTTTATTACTATAAGCCTTAGGGAGATAATAATAGTACTATAAATTATAGTGCCTAAGATAAAGCCTAATAATCTAGATATATTAATATTACCTAGGGAATTAGCTAACTTTATAAACCTTTTTAATAAGGCTAGAGCTAATAGCTTACCTCCTTATTAGGGGTCTCTTAATTACTATATATACTTATACTAGAACTAAGATAAGTCTAAACTAATGCTCCTATAAGAACTACTATATAATATACTAAGGGACTAGCTTCTAGAGGTTAGGCGCTAGATTATAGATTTAATAGATAAGAGTTAGATTTATACTAGCTCTTTATTAGCTATAGCCCTAGTCCTTCTTATTAAAAAACCTAATAAGGGTTAGCGTTTTTACATAGACTACTTGTCAGAACCCGAAGGTGTGCAGGTAAGCCATTGAACCAAAAGATTCACCAATGGTAGCTCTCGCTCGCATTGCACCTTACAATTGATTATTAGGCACGCGCACCTGACAAAGGGGCACTACTAGGGATAGCCTCTTGCCCTTTCTTTTTCCTCCTTAAGTCTCTTAATACTATATTAACGCCCTATTGCAGTCGCCTAGGGGCTAGTCCATAACAATTTCTTAGCTTTACTAGATTTTACTACTATTTTATTAAATAGTATAGTAAAGTTATTATTTTACTAATAAATTGCCTTAAAGGGAATTAACTAGTAATATTTAAACTAAAACCCTATAAGTTAGTAGTATTTAAAGAACTTTAATAAAGATTTTAGAAAGCGCTAATTCTAGTATATTTTAACCCACTTATATATCTTAAAGTAAAGATAAATACATCTAGATATATAATTAAGGCTATACTTATAATATTAGTGCTAGGTTACTAGCACCTAGTTGCGTTTATATTAAGGAAGATAACTAATACTAAATTATAATATTTAATACCTAATAGTAAATTATTAGCTATCTAAGAGGCTTTTTATATATAGAGATATTATCTTGCTTATTTAGCTTATATAATTAAAGTTATTATAAATTACTTAAACTATAAGTACCTTACTATAAAGCCTAAGCTTACTAGTAAGTAAGTAACTACACTTAATAAGCTTTATTCTTTTAATTTTAAGATTATATATTATATAGGGAAATTAAATCTTACTTACTTTTAAGAAGACTAGATTTTATAAGTAAGGAAAGAAAAGAGAAAGTAGTAACTATATAACTTCTTACCTTTTTATTTAAATTTATAAATACTAAGTAATAGGAATACTATAGTAATATTATTAGTGCTATAAGCTTTATAAAAACATTACTTAGTGTAACTAATAGTTAGTTATAATAATACTATAATAATACTACTAATATCTAGGGTTTTAAAAAATTATAACTTAACTATATTCCTAAAGAACCTAATAATCTAGATAATCTTAGAAAAGTTATATTAGTAAGGTTATTTAATACTTTTTATACTTCTATTAATAAGTAATAAGCTAGCTATAGTAATACTATTAGTACCTAGTGTATATATTATTTATTACTTAATTATTTTAATTTTCCTATTAGACTAGCTATTTCTAATAGGAATAGACTAGTATAGGTTATTACTAGTAAGTAGTAAGGGCGCCCCTTAAAAACATTACTTATTTATATCCCTATAAGACTAAAAGCATTTATTAAACTAATTACTTATAGAGATATTATAGCTAGGATTTAATTTATTTAAAGAATCTCTTTTAAGTTTAACTCTAACTTTCTAGAAAAAAGCTTAGAATTAGAACCCTTAATTTAAGTCTTATTATATAAAGCATAGTAAGGTAATAACTTTACTATAGCTTAATTAAAGTTACTTAAAAGTGGTAATATAGCTATATCTTAAATATAGTTAATTAAACCCTCTAAGCTATTAATATTTAAGAATTATATTTTATTTCTCTAAGTATAAGAAAAGAAATTTTATTACTAACTTATAATAACCCTATTACTAGGCACTAAGGAGTAAGTAAAACTCTTTATTAAATTATAAACTAATATTATTAGCTAATAATAAAGAAAGATATAAAGGTATATATTAGTACTTATATAAATTATTAGACTTTAAAACTAAGGTATTATAAACTATATAGTAAGCTAGCTACACTACTAGTGCTTAATTACCCTTTTTAAGAATTATTAATAGATTTTATTACTAGACTTTTACTAGTAAAAGACTTAAATTAGACTTATAATATAATTCTAGTTATTATTAACTATTTTATAAAATATAGCATTTATATCCCTATTTTAATATAACTAACTAGTAATAGGCTAGTAACTATATTCTTAGAATATGTTTTAGAGACTATAAAGCCCTAGAAGGTATTATAATAGACTAAGGTTTTATATTTACTAGTGATTTCTAGATAACTTTTTGTTATTTTCTTATAACTAAGCGGTTACTTAGTATTACTTTTTACCCCTAGATAAATAGCTAGATAAAATGTTTAAACTAGGTCTTAGAATATTATTTAAGGGCTTTTACTTATACTAAATAGACTAATTAGGTAAATAACCTATTAATAGTGTAATTTACATATAATATAAGTAATTACTTAATGCATAGCTATATACTAGTAAAGGTATATAAGGTTATAATCCTAGAGGTCTATAGTAAGTAATAGTAAATATCCCTTTAGTAAATAATTAAGCTAAAAGTAAAATTTTAGCACTAAAAGAGAAGTATACTATAATTAAGTAGCTTTTAAGTAACCTATAGACTTAGTATAAAAAACATTATAACTAGAAGAGAACTTTAATAAGGTTTAAAGTTAGTAACTATATTTTATTATTAATAAAGAATATTAACCTAAGATACCTTAGTAAAAAGCTAGCTATAAAGTACCTAAGCCCCTATAAGATTAAAAAGGTAATTAGGAGTTATAGATTAGTATATTAATTAAAATTACTACCTAGGACTTAATTATATAATATATTTAATATTACTAGTCTTAAACCTTTTAAAAGGGACCTAATAGATATAAAAGATATATCCTTATTATAAGATACTATTAAAGATAATAAATAAGAGTTTAAAGTTAAGAGAATTATTTTATATTATTATAATAAAAGGTATTATAAATATCTAGTTAAATAAAAGGGCTATAATACTTTAGAGAATTCTTAGGTATTAAAAAGGGATTTTATTACTAGAGAAATTATTAATAACTATAAGTAATAGCTAAGTAGTAAAGTTAATATAAGGTAGTTATAATTTATAACTTAATATACTAAAGATATTAGAAAATAAAGTTAATTTACTTAGATAACTTAAATAATCTATTATATAGCTACTATATACTTATCCCTTTATAATAGAGTTAGTCCCTAAGACTACTAGTCCCTTATTATTAGTAATAGCTATAGAAACTATAGAGAAAGAGGCCTTAGGAGTATCTTTATTATTAGAATCTCTCTCTTTATATATATAAACCTAAAGTATACTAAGGAGCTTAATAAAACTAATATATTTAGGTAAATTAATAGTATTTAGTATAAACTACTAGTAAGTTAGTTAAGTATTAGCTATATATATTAAGAAAGCTTACCTTTAGGATATTCTAGGCTATAAAGTAAAGATAGTTTAAAATATTAATCTAAGTCTTTAGATTTATAGTATTACTTAGTAGCGCTATTATAGTATATTTATTATATTTTACCTTATAAGTAATATTAGTAAATATTTAAGTATAGTAAATATAACTATACTTATTAGAATTTTTATAAACTAGGATAGTATTCTATAGCTTTTTCTTTACTTTTATAATAAGCTAGTAATAAGTTAGTAGTAATCTAGTGTTTAGGTAATAGGATTATACTTACTTTATTTTAATAATAGTGATTACCTTTAGGAGTAACTTTAATAAGTTTAAATAGCCTATTATAAAGCTATATAATTTAAGCTAAAGTCTAGTAGTATATTAGTAATAAGTAAGTAAATTCTAGTTAAAAGAGATATACTATAATATAGTTTTTATTATTTTAGAAGTAATAAGTATATTTTATTAAATAGCCTATTAAATATTAGCTATAAAGAAGTAATAAGTAAGTAAAGAAGTTATACTTAAAGATTTATTATATTTTACTAGAAAGGTTTTTTTATTAATAAGGTATTCTAGAATCTTATAAGTACTATTTTTTAGGATAATATTTTATATTATTACTTACTAATAATAGTGTATATATAAAATCTTTTTTAAAGTTATTTTACTAGTAATAAGTTAGTAATAAAGACACTATAAGAATATAATAAACTTATAATAAGATTTTAGAAGAAGTTTACTTTAGAGAAGACTTTATAGGAGACTTTATAGGAGATTTTTTAGTTAATAGATTTTCTTAAGGTATTAATAAAGGTAAAGTTTAGGTATAAGACTTAGATATAGTAAACTAGCTATAAGTTAGCTATAATAAACTAGATAGAAAAGTTATACTAGTAAGAGTATAAACTTATAAGCTAGATAAGGGCAAAAAACTAAGATAAATAAGGATAAATAATAATAATAATTAAGGACTAAAAGAGATTAGTAACTACTAAGTAATAGTAATAAGAGAGCTACTACTTAGCTAGGAGGGGTAACTTATAAGGTTAAGGGATATTATAAGAGAAAGAAAGTGTGTAAAAGGGGGGAAAAATTAGTCTCTTTTATATTAACCCTAGACCCCTTAAGTAATCTAATACACTATATATAGGTAATTTATAAATTATAATAATAACCATTAGCATTACTAAACGTATATATACCTAATAGCTATAAACTTATAGTAACTATAATATAAGCCCTTTAGTTAGACTATTTAGAACTATAGTATTAAGTACCTTATTTATTTAAACTAATTATAAAAATTAATATAAGTTATCTGTTTTTTTTTCTTCTAGCTATATAATAGGTAATAATATTTATTTTACTATATTAAAGCTATATATAGGCTGCTATTTAAATATTACTAACTATAATAGGGGGGGTTATTTTTAATTAGTAGTATTATTATTATTATTTCTTTTTATTTACTTATATATCTAGATATAAGGTACCCTATCTTATTTTCCTTATAAAGCTCTAATATAGTAACTATACCCTAAGTAAGTAGCTTATTTTATAATTAAGATTAATTATATATAAGGGAGGTATTATATTAGGAGCATAGAGGTTAAAGATAGGATATTTATTAAAGCAAGTCTTTAAAGAACCTTTAGGCTATATAAATAATAAAGAGGCTAGCTAGCTATAAGATAGCTATATGCTTATAAAGCAGGGTATTTATTAAAAACTACGTATATTATTAGTGCTAGGTTAGAGATTAAAACCTTCACATACCCGCCCCTAGCTAGTATCTATCTAGTAGCGACTACAATAGTCTTAGCTATCACTTCGTTTATAACCTTTTAGTGCAAGCTATAATAGGTTTATAGTGCTATCTCTATCCCTATTATATTATCTTATAGGTTCCCCCTAGGGCATAACTAGTCTAAGCCTTTACTAGCTTATAAAGTCTAGTAGCTTTTTTACTTTATTACTTATCCTATTATATATATTCTATAGGGGGTGCTTTTAGTTAAAATCACCTATAAACACACTCTAGCTATAGGGCTCTTTTATATTAATAGTATAAATTAGGGTATACTATTTACTATTATATATTTCTAAGTAAAGGGAGTAAATATTAACTCCTTATATTTTAACTAGAGACTAATTAGGTCCCCCCTAGGCTATTTATAATCCTATACTATACTTCTTATTTATATATACTATATTATACTTATTATAGTATACTAGCTAGAAATAAGTAAGGCCTAGGGCTAGAGGCTATAGTTAT
The DNA here is from genome assembly GCA_003814445.1 of Epichloe festucae Fl1. Classification (NCBI taxonomy): domain Eukaryota; kingdom Fungi; phylum Ascomycota; class Sordariomycetes; order Hypocreales; family Clavicipitaceae; genus Epichloe; species Epichloe festucae. Next base: position 4,179,448 of record CP031385.1, on the reverse strand, counting down.
TTAGTGTATTCCTATTCTTAAATTACTATTGTATTTATATTAGTTTAGTATTATAGCGTAGTATGTATAAGGTTATCCTTCTTATTTATATTTTAGTAAAGGACTTATAATATTACTATATTAATTAGGGGGGGGGGTCTTTACTATTTTATACTAGCTCTAATCTAGCCTTAATTAGCTCTATATATTTTCTTATGCTTCTCGCTCTAGGCTATTTAGCGCTTTACTCTATAAGTATTAAGTAACCCCTTTTTTTACCTATTATACTAGTTACTTTTAGGGCTATAATAGATCTCTCTTAGGTTAGCACTTGTTATAGACTAGCCCCTAGGCGACTGCAATAGGGTGTCAATATAGTATTAAGAGACTTAAGGAGGAAGGAGGAAAGGTAAGAGACTATCCCTAGTAGTGCCCCTTATACCCCTTAGGCTACTTATATAAGCCTCCTTTCCTTACCCTAACTGCTTTTACTAATCCTCTCTTTAATTACTATATAGATAATACTTAAGTAAAGCCTAAGCCCTTATATATACCCTTACTTATTTATTACTAATAAACTCCCCTTTATAATATCCCCTAGTAATATATATAATACTTATATTATATATACCCTTAGTTATTATAATAAAAACTATCCTTACTAATAGTTATCTATAAAGTATTTAATAGGCACTTACCTTACTACCTTATTATTTATTATAATAACCCCCCCTTACTTCTAAGTATTATTTTATAGTATATATAATATATTTGCCTTACTAATAGGTTATTTATTATAAATAATTACCTTACCCTTACCTATTTATAGTTTACCTAATATAAATATAACTTTTACTATAAATATCTTACTTATACTTATACTTATCTTACTTTCCCCTTTATATAATACTATCCCTTTATTATTATAATCTTATTATACCTTTCCCTTTATTTTATTAGTTTTTTTCTCTTAAATAATTATTTCCTTTACTAAAATACCTTAATACTAAACTAATACTCTTACTTCTATAGCTTTAGTAATTACTCCTATAGCTACTCTTATTACACTAATATCTTATTTTATTAGTAAGTACCTTATAAAGGGAAACTCTAATAATAAATAGTATACTATACTTAAATTAGTTTAGTATTCTTATAGTCCCTATATTAAATAAGCTCTTATTACTAGTGTCTTAAACTATTATTTATCTTAAAGTAAGAAGTTATATTCTCCTTATTAGTAGTATTATATTACTTATATATAGTATACTAGGCTTTTATTTACTAACTTATAACTCTAATATACCCTTAAGGATCTTAAGGCTAAAATTACTATAGGTATATATATTATTAAGCTTAAAGTCCTTAAGACTATAACTATAAAGAAAAAAATACTTATTTTATCTTAAAGATATTACTATCTTATTAGTTACTAGAATACTCTCCTTAACTAAGTATAATTTAACCTAGCTTTTATTTACTTAGCTCTTAGGGTATCCCTTACTATAAATACTTCTATAATAAATATAACTAGCCTTAATATTATTCCCTTTATTAGCACTAGCCCTTTAGCTAGTTATAAAATAGTATAATTTATATAATAAGTTACTAGTATTTTATTCTAATAGAACTAATAGGTTATTAGTAGCCTAAATACTATATATAAAGAAATATATAAATAATTTACTACCTTTATCTAGGTACTTACCTTTTATTACTATAGTAAGAACTAATACTATTATTAAATTACTAAGTTAAGTAATAACTCCCCTTTCTATTATAACTAGTAGCTTACTTATTTTCTCTTTAAGTTAAGGTTAATAGGTTTTTCTTTTAAATATACCCTTAGAAACCCTAAAGCTAGCTAGCCTCTAGCTAGAAATAATATTCCTTATTTTACTAGGGTTATTATTCTTACTTACTATTCTCTTACTAATATACTTATTATACTCTTACTTACTTATACTCTATATACTAACCTTACTTATATTATTTAAAACCTAGGTTATATTCTAAGTAAATAACTCTTTATACTATAACTATTACCTAGTAAATATACTATAGCTATATTAGTAAAGTACTAACTCTAAATAAAGGTAATATATACTTATATAAGCTTTTTTATTAATTTAGATAAAAACTTAGAGAATAATTATTTACTTTAAGTAATAGTAATAAACTATAATATATTAGTATCTTAAATATATATAAAAGTCTTTATAAGTAAATAAGTTTTCTAAAATTAATTTAGTGTATTATTATATTATATATCTCCTTATTTTACCTTAAACTTATTAAAGGCTTATATTTATACTATATTCTCTAATAGTTCTTATATAAGCTATATATAACTTACTTACTTAATAAGTATATTATATCTCTTACCTTAGCTTAAAGTATTTTAAGCTACTAGGATTTACTTAACTTAATATTCCTTAACAAGTTTATTATTACCCTTTATAAGAACTTATTCTAGTCTTAGATAAGAGTTCTAGAGCTTTTAACTAAGAAAAGGGTTCTTTATAGTATATTTAATAAGGTTTATATAAAATACTAGGTAAATACCTCTTAGGATATTAAGCTATACTATAAGTAATATTAGGACTTTTATAATTATATACTTTACTACTACCTAATTAAGTTTCTATAAGAGATAATTAGTTTTAATATTTTTAAGTAAAAGCTATACCTTATCTCTAACCTAAAACTATTTTACTAGTTAATATAAAGTAAATATAGTGTCTTATTATCTTTATTATATATAGGCTATTATAGCTTATATTAGATAAGTACTCTCCTAGAGGTGCTTAAGAAACTATATTACTTACCCCTTTAGTATTATTATAAAAGTAAACTTATCTAGTAGTAACTAAACTAGCTTTAGGTTATAGCTATATAGTAGCTTATTTAAGCTAACTTCTATTATAGAAAATAGCCTATTATTAATTATAAGCTAGTAAGTAACTAGATATTTTAGCTAGTTAAACTATAAGAAAAAGACTATAATATATAGTATTACCTATATCTCTTAGTTTACTTACTTTATACTACTATTAGTCTATAGGTAATATAATATAGAAAGTAACTAATTAATCCTAACTAAGGAGTATAATATTATCTAAAATTTTCCTAACTAATCTAAACTATAATCTATAATAATTAATTAAGGAAACCCCCTAAACTACTACTAGACTATTTTAAACCTCTTTATATATTCCTTAGCTTTTATAGAAGTTATAGCCTTAAGCTAAATAAATTTAAAGAGTTAATCTATAATAACTATTAGATATTATAGCTTTTCTAGGGATAGTACTAGTAAGTTTATTATAAAGTTAATAGAGATTTATAACTAAAACTAATTAGGGATAAGTAAAGGCTTTAGTAAGCCCTAGTATTATTAATAGCTTTTATAACTACTATAGTAGTAATAGTTATAAATAAACCTAGTAATATCTTATAATATCCTATCCTAGTAAAACTACTATTATAAGATTTAAAATATAGTATTATAGCCTAGGTGCCTTATTACTAGTAAATTATAGTATTATTATATTAGGGTTATTATAAGAGGCTTTTATACTAGGACTTAGGTATAGCCCCTAAACTAAAGTGCCTTATAAGCACTTATAAAATAATTTACTACTTACTCCCTTATAAGTACCTTAATAGGAAACCTCTAGGCCCTTTCCTAGATAGCCTTTAATTAAATACTATATATAGGGTTAGAGATAATAGCCTAGTCCTATAAGGTCTAAAGGTATTTAGTAATAAAAAGAATCTTACTAGCTAGTAATAGTATTATATTACTATTATCTTATTACTTATTTAGTATTAGTAAGAGTTATATAATAGTAATAGGTTATAGGATATATTTTATTTTAGAGGTTACCCTTTTCTAGTCTTACTCCTTTTAAGAAAGAGTATTAGGCTATTATACTTATATACTAGGTTTATACTAGAGGTAAAAATTAAATAGTATAAGTGTATTTACCTATTAAGCTTACTATTCTAATATTAACTAAGGAGTTATAAAGTACTTTAAGTTCTTATAGTTTATATAGATTATAAATAGACTAGAAACGCCCTATAGCTTAGCTAACTATACCTTAAGGTATAAGATAATAGCTAATAGTTCCTTATTATAAATTATATAGTTCTTTTATAAAAATATAAGGCTAGTAAAGTAGTAAGTAACTAGGTATATAACACTATCCTAGCCTTACTAGGAAAGGTACTCTCTAATTACTATTCCTAAATAATTAGCTTTTATTACTATAAGGAGATCTAGGTTTTATTATACTAGTACTAGGTATATAATAAAGGTGTCTTTTAGCTTATTAAAGGTATTATTCTCTTTAGGTTCTTATTAAAAAGGGATATTTCTCTTAGTTAACTATATTAGTAATACTACTAGTTTTAAAAAGTTACTAATAAAGTTATAGTAAAAGTTAGTAAACCCTAGGAAGCTATAGACCCCCTAAAGTTTTATTAGGGCTACTTACTCCCTAATAGCTATAACCTTTACTAGGTCTAGATAAATAAAATAACTTATTATAATAATATATCCTAGGTATTAAACCTCCTTTACTATAAATATAAACTTATTAAGGTTTAAGTATAAACCTATAGCCCTTAAGTAGCCTAATATTAACTAGACCTTAGCTATATAGTCTTTCCTTAATCCCCTTAAGTAAACTAAGATATTATTTAAGTATACTATAATAAAATCCCCTAATATATTCCCTAAGGACTTATTAATATAATATTAAAATATTACTAGTACGCTAGCTAGGCTAAAGGGGTAAACTAGCTACTTAAATAGCCTAAACCTAGTTTAAAACGCTATAAGGTACTCCTAGCCCTTAGTAATCTATAGCTTATAAAATACTATATAAATATTTACCTTTATAAACTAGTATACCTAGGATAAGAAATAGAGTATCTCCTTAATTAATAGGAGAGAGTAGTAATCCTATACTATTATCTTATTAAGAGCATAGTAATTTATATAAAAATACTAACCCTTATTAGCCTTTTTAATAAGGAGAACTAAAGCTATAGCTAATAATAAGCTAGTATAAATCTAACCCTTATTTATTAAGTCTATAATCTAGTGCCTAACCTCTAGAAGCTAGTCCCTTAGTATATTATATAGTAATCCCTAAGGGAGTATTAGTTTAGACTTATCCTAGTTCTTATATAAGCATATATAGTAATTAAGGGACCCCTAATAAGGAGGTAAGCTATTAGCTCTAGCCTTATTAAAAAGGTTTGTAAAGTTAGCTAACTCCTTAAGTAATATTAATATATCTAGGCTATTAGGCTTTATCTTAGGCACTATAATCTATAGTACTATTATTATCTCCCTAAGGCTTATAATAATAAACATTATAGAAGTGTCCTTTCTATAGTGTGCCTAGCGTGCTTTTATAGTATATAAGGACCTAATAATCCCCTATACTAGGGTCTTTACCCTATATATAAAGGCTTTAGAGATATATAAGCCCTCTATTACTCTAATAACTAATTACTATTTTACTATATAAATAACTATATTATAATATTCTAGCTATAGTATTTAAAGTATAATATCTTATATAAGGCCTAGGATAATATATAAATATACTAATAACTCCTAGCTATTAATGTCTATTCTAGTGTGTACTATATAGGTAATTAAGGAGGTATTCTTTTATACCCTTTTTTCCTTTTTTTCTATTTTTACTATAGTTTAAATATACTTTTTCTTTAGTAAATATATAAGCTCTAGGCTAAACTATCTTACTACTAACTTACTTATAGCACTATAATAATTATAACTATAATTAATCTAGATATTAATATAATAATATATATTAAAGAGTATAGGAATTAAGAATAGTAATTAGTCTATATATTATACTATATCTTACTTTAACTCTATATAGCTTAAATAGTTATCCTATATTATAGTATATAGTTAGCTTACTTACCCTTATATAAGACTTTACTTAGGGGTTACTTATTTTCTATAAGGGGAATATTTACCTCCTTATTTACACTTTTCTTATTTACTTTATATAAGTTAATACTAACCTATAGGTAATAGGGTAAAAGGAAAGTATACTCCTAAATATAGTAATTCTTAGATTTATATTATAAGTAATATCTTTTCTAATAGTATTTAGCTAACTTTACTTCTAATACCTATTTAGCTTATTATATATTTATAGTAAGCTTTAGACCCTTTTTCTTTTTAACTAGCTTATTTTACTTTACTTATTAAGTCCCTATTATATATACCCTAGTTATTAGTATATTACCCTTATAATTAGTCTAAGGTATAAGTTTAGCTAGCTATAGTTTATATTAGAACTAGTACTTATTCTCTATAGTAAGGGCCTTAATATTAACTATAATCTTATAATACTATATAATAGCTATATACTATATACTCTAGCTAATACCCTAGCTTATACTAATTTCTCTTAAATACTTATTAAGCACTTATTAAAGCTTTACTAGCTTTATATTATCCCCTTAATAATTCTCTCTTACTAATAAGAGTTTCTTTATAAAGTAAATAAAAAATATAGAAAATAGCTCCCTTAAGCCTTATTTTATTTAGTTAAGCTTTATAAGAGCTATCTTCTATTTATATAAATTAAAGAATATAAACCTAAGGTATTCTAGGAATTTAGCTAGGTTAAAATTATAAGTACTACCTTATTTAAAGAAAGTAGCTACCTAGGACTAGACTTTAGAGAATAAGTTCTAGTAAATAAATATTTACTTATTTTTATTAGTTTTAATAAAGTTCTTATTTACCTATAGCTTATATTTTATTAGAAACCTCTATATAGTAAATAAGGCCTTATTACTATTATATAAGTTACCTATAGGGATAGGTTTTTATTTTACCTTAGGTATAGTTAAGACTAGATTAAAGGTAAGAGGTAAAGTAAGGTTAATTACTAGGGCACTAGGTTAGGCTATAATAAGTAATTAAGTTAAAGGTCTTATAGTATTTATAGTTACTTATTATTAAAGGTATATAAGCTTTACTATTTACTTATTAAGTATAAGTTAAAGTATCTTAAATTAGGCCTATTAAGCTACTAGTAATACTATAGTATTAGATAAGGAGGTTATTAACCCCTAGCTAGGTTAGTCTTATAGTTAAAGTATATTTATTATATCTATTAATATATCTATTAGTATTTCTATTATATCTTTTAGTAGTTATTATAAAGGACTAAAGGAAGTCTCTTAATTATTATAGACTAGCCCCTAGGTAACTATAATAAGGCATTAATATAGTATTAAGAGACTTAAGGAAGAAGGAGAAAGGGTAAGAGACTATCCCTAGTAATGCCCCTTATACCCCCTAGGCTACTTATATAAGCCTCCTTTCCTTACCCTAACTGCTTTTACTAATCCCCTCTCTAACTACTATACGGATAATGCTTAGGCAAAGCCTAAGCCCTTACAGCACTAGGCTTCTAGTTAGGGATCTTATAGTAAAATAAAATAAGTATTTAAGGTATTTTACTTTTACTATATTTTATTTTTCCTTAAGAATAAGGTAGTCTCTAGACTAGGCTAGGTGTAGTTTAAAGTAAAGGATATAATTTTCTCTAAGTTTACTATTAGTTATAGGGTATAATTCTTCTCTATTATTATATTAGCTAGCGCTACACTTACTATACCTTAGGGCTACCTTATAGAACTTTATAATATAGCCTATTTAGAAGTAGTTATAGCACTATTAGAGTTATAAGGTTTTATTATAAGGTTTAGTTTAAAATAGCTTTACTTTAAAGACTATTTTATTATTATAGATCTTATTAGCTTCTTTTACCTTTACTAAGCTAAGAATTAGTATAGTTCTCTAGGCTCCTTTGCCCTAGGGTTATCTTATAATTACCTTAATTATATTTACCTTATTAGCTTTTTTAATCTTAGCTATAAGGTTTTTAATAGCTATATATTTAGTAAGGAATCCTTTAATAATAACGCTAAGTACATGTTAGTAAAGGGTTATATCTAGTCTAAATACATTAGGGATTTATCTTTAGTTATCTTTATATTAGGTAGTATTTCCTTTAAATATAATAATTATATCTTCACTAAGGAGTCTTTTAGCTACTATTACTATAACTTAACTAGTGGCTTTATTTACTACTATTACTATATCTTTAGTGCTTTAGGACTAAAGTAACTCCTAAATAAAGTTTCCTTTTATAAGAACTTTATAGTGTTATTTACCTAGTATCTAGAGGGGGGGGGTATATTATTAAGTTATTTCTATAGAGGCCTAGTGGTAATGCTTACCTAGGTTAGAGTAGTATTACCCTTTATTTTTTCTTTAATTACCTCCTTTATAACTTCTTTAAAAGCTTCTTTTATAGTATAAATATTTTTATTATTACTTATAGATCTTACTTTAGTATAAGCGTAGTTTATTACCTAGTTAGTAATAGCCTTAGTAATGCGCTATACCTAGGTAACTTTATCACTAGGGATAAGGCTAGTGATCTTATTATAGTATTTTATATCTTCTAGGTATTTAAATTAGATTTAATTTATTATTAGGTTATTATTGCTTCTTTAGATATTAAACTATCCTATACTTATGTTTAGGTAGTGGTAGCTTTATGCTAACCCCCTTTCTCCTATATTAATTACTATTAGTATCCTAACCTCTAACTTACCTCTATCTCTATTATAATATAATATTATAGGAAGGGGTAAATAAGAGTAAGGAATTTTAATTTTAATTTAGTTTGTGTTTTAGAGGCAATTCTAGACCTTTAAGGCAGTGTAGAAAAGTTCTAGAAGGTTATACTAAAGAGATAAGTAATATAGTTTCTTAAGTACCTTTAGGAGAGTACTTATTTAGTATAAGCTATAATAGCTTATATATAATAAAGGTAATAAGATACTATATTTACTTTATATTAGCTAGTAAAATAGTTTTAAGTTAAAGATAAAGTATAGCTTTTACTTAAAAATATTAAAACTAATTATCTTTTATAGAAACTTAATTAAGTAATAGTAAAGTATATAGTTATAAAAGTTTTAATATTACTTATAGTATAGCTAAATATCCTAAGAGGTATTTACTTAGTTTTTTATATAAACCTTATTAAATATACTATAGAGAACTCTTTTCTTAGTTAAAAACTTTAGGACTTTTATCTAAAACTAAAATAAGTCTTTATAAAGAGTAATAATAAACTTATTAAGAAATATTAAATTAAGTAAATCCTAGTAGCTTAGAATACTTTAGGCTAGGGTAAGAGATATAATATACTTATTAAATAAGTAAGTTATATATAGCTTATATAAGAACTATTAGAGAATATAGTATAAATATAAGCCCTTAATAAGTTTAAGGTAAAATAAGGAGATATATAATATAATAATAAACTAAATTAATTTTAGAAAACTTATTTACTTATAAAGACTCTTATATATATCTAAGATACTAATATATTATAGTTTACTACTATTATTTAAAGGGAATAATTATTCTCTAAGTCTTTATTTAAATTAATAAAAGAGCTTATATAAGTATATATTACCTTTATTTAAAGTTAGTACTTTACTAATATAACTATAGTATACTTACTAGGTAATAGTTATAGTATAAAGAGTTATTTACCTAAGATATAACTTAGGTTTTAAATAGTATAAGTAAGGTTAGTATATAAAGTATAAGTAAGTAAGAGTATAATAAGAGCGCTAGTAAGAGAATAATAAGTAAGAAAGGTAATCTTAGTAAAATAAGGAATATTATTTCTAGCTAGGGGCTAGCTAGCTTTAGGGTTTTTAAGGATATATTTAAAAGAAAAACCTATTAACCTTAACTTAAAGATAAGATAAGTAAGCTACTAGTAATAATTAAAAAGGAGTTATTACCTAACTTAGTAATTTAATAATAGTATTAGTTCTTACTATAGTAATAAGAGATAAGCACTTAAATAAGGGTAGTAAACTATTTATATATTTCTTTATATATAGTATTTAAGTTACTAATAACTTATTAGTTTTATTAGAATAAAACACTAGTAACTTATTATATAGATTATACTATATTATAACTAGCTAAAGGGCTAGCGCTAATAAAGGGGATAATATTAAGGCTAGTTATATTTATTATAGGGGTATTTATAGCTAGAGATACCTTAAGAGCTAAGTAAATAAAAGCTAGGTTAAACTATACTTAGTTAAGAAAAGTATTCTAGTAACTAATAAAATAGTAATATCTCTAGGATAAAATAGGTATTTTCTTTTTTATATTTATAGTCTTAAGGACTCTAGGTTTAATAATATATATACTTATAGTAATTTTAGCCTTAAGATCTTTAAGGGTATAGTAAAGTTATAAGTTAGTAAATAAAAGCCTAGTATACTATATATAGGTAATATAGTATTACTAATAAGGAAAATATAATTCCTTACTTCTAGGTAAATAATAGTTTAAGACACTAGTAATAAAAGCTTATTTAATATAAGGACTATAAGAATACTAAACTAACTTAAGTATAGTATACTATTTATTATTAGAGTTTTCTTTTATAAGATACTTACTAATAAAATAAGATATAAGTATTATAAGAGTAGCTATAAAAGTAACTATAGGAGTAAAAGTAAGGGCTTAATAGTAAGGTATTTTTAGTAAGGGAAATAACTAATTAAGAGAAAAAAGCTAATAAAATAAAGGGGAAAGCTTAATAAAATTATAATAATAAAGGAATAGTATTATATAAAGAGAAAAGTAAGATAGTATAAGTATAAGTAAGATATTTATACTAGATATTATACTTATACTAGGTAAGTTATAAATAAGTAAGGGTAAGGTAATTATCTATAATAAATAACCTATTAGTAAGGTAAATATATTATATATACTATAAAATAATACTTAAAAGTAAGGGGGTTATTATTATAATAAATAATAAGGTAATAAGGTAAGTGCTTATTAAATACTTTATAAATAGCTATTAGTAAGGATAGTTTTTATTATAATAACTAAGGGTATATATAATATAAGTATTATATATATTACTAGGGAATATTATAAAAGGGGAGTTTATTAGTAATAAGTAAGTAAGGGTATATATAAGAGCTTAGGCTTTGCCTAAGTATTATTTATATAGTAATTAAAGAGAGAATTAATAAAAGTAATTAGGGTAAGGAAAAGAAAGCTTATATAAGTAGCCTAGGGGGTATAAGGGGTATTACTAGGGATTACCTCTTACCCTTTCTCCTTCCTCCTTAAGTCTCTTAATACTATATTAACGCCCTATTGTAGTCGCCTAGGGGCTAGTCTATAACAAAACTATACCTTTATAAAGAAAGTATTTACTTACTTTCTTATCCTTACTAATAAAGTCCCTTATTACCTAGAAAAAGCAATGCTTTACTATACCCTAGGGTATAAAACCTAGGTTATAAGACTATAAATATAAAGTTACCTTTATTTTCTAGATATAGAAAAGCTTATAATAGTTTTACTATAAAAGGGTTAGTAAATAAGTAGTAAAAAGAAATAAAATACTTACTACCCCTAGGATAAGCACTAGCTATATTATAATAGAAAGTTATTACTAAGATATAATATACTAATTATATAAAATTAATACCTCTTACCCTAAAATATAAGTAAAGTACTAGTAAATAAGTAATGAAAAGATAAACCTAGTAAACCTTAGTAGCCCTTAAAAGGCTAAATATAATATAATATGCTATATTAGTGTAGTTAAAACCTAATATTAAAGCTAAGTAAGACCTAGTAATACTAAAGTAAGTTACCTTAGAGAATATACTATTCTTAGGGTTATTTTTATTAGTATTACTAAAGGCATTTATAAGAGTTTATACCTAGTTTAAAAGGACTAAAAGGTCTAAAAAGTTACCTTTTATAGTAGCTATTACCTATATAAAGATATTAGTAATAAGGGACTAAAAGACTAAGAAATAGTAATATACTTCTAGTATTATAGGTATTACTATATTTATAACACTAAATATAGCGTTTAGAATGCTTTATTATTATAATAGTAGTAAATAATTTAGTAAGGAATTAATAGTTAATCTAGGGTAGTTTAGGCTTAGATAAGGGACTTTTCTTAAAGTCTATATTTCTAGTATATAAATAATATATATAGGAATATTTATTTAAGGGAATATATTTAGTCTTTATAATAAAAATATAGTAATAAGTAAAGGTAAAGTAAAGGTAACTAAAGGTATAATAATAATTTTTAGAAAACTTATTTAGTATTATAGAAAGGAAAAGTATATAATATAATAAGGAGTTACTAGTGAATTTATACTTAAGTATTACTTATTATTTATTATTATTTTAATATAGTAACTAAGTAATAAATAGCTATATAATAGCTAGTAAGCTATTTAGGAGCCTAGCTATAAGTAAGGGGGTAATTATAAGGCCTTACTTATAATAATACCTATAACACTAGTGCACTAGCGCACTTCGCAGGCAAGCTATGTCCTAAGGCTAGGCCTATATAACACTAGCAAGCCACTAGCTATAAGCTAGTAACTTGCATGTATAACACACTTAGACCTAGCAAGCTTTAGTTAATATACCAGAGCCCCTATACCTCTTGCCTAGCTACTATTATTCTCATATCTTTACTAATAGTAATACTAGGTTACCTCTTTTTAGTATTAATAGCTAGTAATATTAGTTATAGTACTTTACTTAAGTCTTAGTAGCTTTTACCTAGGTTTACTTTAGTTACTCTTTAACTTTATATAGCTTTATAATATATATATAGGCTTTTAGTACTTCCCTTTCTTTAGTCTTATCCCTAAGAGCTAGGTAAAACTTAGGTAAATAGCTTATAAGAAAGTAATTAAGAAAGTAACTTATAGTTTTATTTACTATATTATTATAGGTAAATTAGGCTATTAGGAGTAGCTTAAGCTATATTTATTAGTTATTAGCTATAAAGTATTAAAGGTAATACTTAAGCACTTAGTTTATTCTCTTTATTTACCTATTAGTTTAAGGGTAAAATACTATAAAAAGCCTTTACTTTATATATAATAAGTAGTATAAGTCTAACTAGAATTAGCTTATAAAGACTAATTCTCTATTAGATATAATACTCTTTAGTACCTTAAATTATAGTTTAATCTCCCTATAGAAAAGCTTTATTAGTTTAGCTATATTAATTATTATAGTTATAAGTAAAAAGATAAAGTACTTAGTAAATTAGTTTATAATTACTAGAGGATTGTATTTAATTATAACTACAAATGTAATTGTGTAGTTGTAGTTGTAATAATTACAATTAATTACAACTACAACTACAATTACAATTAATTACAAGACAGATTTTATAATTACAAATTAATTACAAGTACAAATTAACAATTACAATTACAATTACACAATTACATGTAATTATTACACTAATTATAGTAGTAATTATAGTAATAGTAATAAAATAGCTTATAATAGCTTATAATAGCTTATAATAGCTTATAATAGCTTATAATAGCTTATATTACTAATATTACTAATATTACTTATAATATTATTAGTGTTAAAGTTTAATAAAAGATAAATAACTAATAAATAAATAAAATATAAATACTTGTAATTATAAGTAAATTACTATAGTAAAAGCTATAGTTTTTAATAACTTAGTATTTTAAGGTTTTTAAAAATATTAATATTATAAAAATGTTTTCTTTTTTATGTTTTTTTTAAAATAATAATAAAAGTAAAATAATAGTAATAATAGTAATAAAGGTTTTTAAAGTTATTAAAGCTCTTATAATATATATAGTATATTATATAAAAGTAAGTCCTAGTATTATTTTAAAAAATAAGTTAAACTTATTTTTTATAGCTTAATTAAGCTATATAGGGTAATTAAAATAATACTATTAATTATTTATTAATAGATTATAAATATTAGTTTATTATATTCTTTCTTTATATATTATAGTAATAAGATATATAGAGTTACTATATTTAACTTCTTAAAGCTTTAGAATTATAAAGCTAAAAGTAATATTTAATTAGTTTAAATCTTAAATAAATAGTTTAAGCTTTTTTTAAGTTCTTATTATATAAAGAATAATATGTAAGTACTAAGTATATGTTCTATTAACTTCTAGTTATTTATCTAGATTTCTTAATTAATTTTATTCTATTAGTTTAGGGTATTTTTTATTTAAAATAATAATAATAATATATAAAAATATAAAATAATTAATAGTAATAGTAAATAAAATAATAAGAAGGTTTTTCTTTAAGTTCTATTAGTAAAATAAAGTATTAGATATAATAGTGTTATTAAAAAGTTATAATATTATAAATAACCCTAGTTATAGTAAAATCCTTAAAAAAAGGTAAATTATATAAATTATATAACTAATTAGGTAAAATAGGTAATAATAAAAGCTTCCATATAACTAGCCTTCTTTTAATCCTTATAATAACCTTATATAATAAAAAGGCCCACTTTTTCTTTACTAACATTACATTTATAGTTTTTGTAGTTAGTGTAGTTAGTAACTACACTAATTACACTACACTATAAGAGAAAAAAAACTACACTACACTATACTACAAAAAAAAAAATACAATATACTAACTACAAGAAAAAAAAACTACAATACAAATACAAATTTTTCCTAAAAACTACACTAACTACACTACAAACAATACTCTAAGTATAGCTATAAAAGCTCCTATTATAAGATAAGCTTATAATAAATAGTTACTTAGTCTTAGTATATTAAGAGACTCCTTATATTATATAACTATAAATTAGCTTTTTCCTTACCTCTTACTAGGGAATTATTAATCTTACTATTTTACCTTTATAAATCTAGATCTTAATCCTATACCTTTTATAGTAATTATACTAATAGTTTATTTAGCCTAGATTAGTAAGGATTTAGTAATATAATAATCTCCTATATCTCTTATACTATATTAATATTTTAGATATATATTACTTTCTCCTAAAAATTACTCTTATTTAGCTAATCTTTTACTAGATTTATAGTAGCTAACTAGCCTTTTAACTAGGTTACTTTAGCCTCTAAAGCTCTCTTTATAGTAGCTAAGGTATTTTCCTTTTCTAAAAATATTTTACTAAGCCTCTTTACTAAGACTAAGGTATTTTCCTTCCCTAAAGGTATTTTACTATATTTTCTTTAATATATTAAAACTAGGGTATTTTTCTCTCTTAAAGGTATCTTACTATATTTTCTCTTATATATTAGTATCTTTTCTTTTACTAGTTTTTTAGTAATTACTATTTCTTTCTAAAGTTCTAGTAAAAGTGCCTTATTTATTAAGGGTTTATCTTTATAATTAAACTATCTTAATAGTATATTTATTAGGTTACTTTTCCTAGGTTTATACCTAATTATAAGGTAAAAAAAGTAAAGAAATATATACTATTTAGCTTACCTTTTATTTAGCTTTTATTACCTTATAAAAGTCTATAAGTTATAGTAATTTAATAGGACCTTTACTAAGGTTATTATATCTTTAATATAGTATTACTAGTATTTAAATAACTTTACTATAGTAAGTAGTTTTTAATTTACTATACTATAATTATATTTAGTATTTATAAACTTCCTTAACTAAAATACTATAAAATACTATTAGCCTTTATTATTTTATTAAGATAAGATTCTTATTATTATAAAGACTAAAGTATTTATCTTAATATACACTAGCTAACTTAGGTTATAATAATAAAGAAAAAATACCTATTAAAAGGTATTTTTTAGCTAGTTAAATACTAGCTATTTCTTTTTCTTAAATATAAACTTCTTAGTTTAAATACTATTTTAATTACCTTTTATTAGTATATATAAAGGTATTATAATTCTAGAGTATTAGTAAATAAACCTTTAGTAAAAGTTATAGAATTCTAGGAAAAACTATATATCTTTAAAGCTTATAAGCTTTTTCTAGTTTTAAATTATATTAACTTTATATATATTTATTAAAATACTATTAACTAATAAAATAAACCCTAGGAATTTTACTAATTCTTAGTAAAATAAATACTTTAAGGGTTTTATATATAGCTTTACTAACCTTATATATTTTAAAGCTTCCTTAATATATATAGTATACTTCTCTTATATTTTTAAGAAAATAAGGATATTATTTAAATATACTATATAATTAGTATTTATTAGCTTATAAAGCACTTTATAAATATAGCTTTAAAAAGTAACTAAAGTATTAGTTAGCTTAAAGGGTATTATAAGATATTTATAGTATTTATAATAAGTATAAAATATAGTCTTTTACTTATTACTCTCTTTAATATAGATTTAATAGTAAGTATTCTTAATATTAATCTTTAAGAAATAGTAAGCTTCTTAGTACTAGTTTAAAATCTTTAAAATTAAGGGGAGAGTATAGTAATTCTTTTATATTACTTTATTAAGTTCTTAATAGTTTATATATAGTTAAAGTATTTTATTTTTCTTTAGTATAAATAAAATAAGTATACTTATAAGGCTTTTAAAGGGTTTTATTTAGCTTTTTTATAGGTTTTTATTAATATATTTATAAAGCTTCTTTAACTTACTTTAAAAAAGAGAGTAAATTAGTTTATATAGGGATATAGCCCTAGGTATTAAGTTAATTATTTAATTAGTTTTCTTTCTTAGTAATTAATTACTTACTTTATTTACTATAAATATATCTTTAAACTTATATAGTTTCTTAAGAATATCTTTAATAGTTTTATATATTTTTACTTTTTTATTATCTTTAAGGGTAATAAACTTATTTTTTATAACTTTTATAATAGTATATATAATAGCCTTATTATATATTACCTTTATAAACTTATAAGAAGTTATAAGTAAAAAAGCTATTTTCTTTTTCTTAAATTATTACTTTTATAAGTATTAATAAAAATATATATATTCTTTAGTAAGTATATATATTTTAATTAAGATAAAGCTTTTCCTTACTCTTAGGTTTTTATTTATAGCTATATATAATAGCTTAAGGTTTTTTTTTCTTAAGTCTTTAATTATAATAAGTACTTTATAAATACTATATTAAGGGACTATAAAAGCTCTTATTACCTAGAGAATAAATACTATAGCCTTAGCTTAATTAAGCTTATAATTCCTTATAAATTTAATACTAATAATATTAAGCTTAGTATAGCTATTTAGATTTATTACTATTTTAATATCTTTATACTTATAAATAGTAATTAGTATATAGAATTAATACTTAATTAGTATCTTAGTATTTAAGATAAAGATAAGGGCCTTTACTTTTACCTTAAAAAGTTTCTTTAGTTATCTTAAGGCTTTTTTCTTAGCTTATTATACTTATTTATAAAGTAATTTAAGCTATTATAATTAAAATATTATCTTTTATTTTTAACTTTACTATTATTTAAGTATATAGCTAGGCCTTTTTCTTAGTCTTTATTCCTTTAATTCTTATAAGGCTTATAATCTTAAAGTAAGTTATTTTTATAATATTAGGGATTTTTATATAGTTTTTTATTTTCTAAATACTTAGGCTGTTACTTACTCTTTAGTATAGCCTTTTAAAATTACTAAGTAAGTTATATAACTTTCTCTTATATTTTCCTAGTAATAAAGATATATAGGTTAATATAGTCTTATAGCTTAGGAAGTAATTTTATAAAGAATATAAAAGTATAAGACTTTTTTAAGGCTTTTTCTAAGTATATCTTTAGTAAATCTAGGAAAATACTAAATTTAATAAGGCTTTAGCCTTTATATTACTTTATATTCTTAAGTTATATAGCTATTTAAGTATTATAGTTTATAAAGTCCTTAAGTAATATAAGTATTTAAGTTTAGAATTTATTCTAGTTATCCTTAAGATTATCCTAGCTATTAGCCTATTATTTATTAAGGTATTTATTTTATTTTACCTTATAATTAGTATATATATAGTTAAGTATAAAGAGAATCTTTTAGTAATTATATTAGTATTTTTTCTTTACTTTATTAAAGATATATTTTAAGTTATTTATTTGCGAAACCTATAATAGTAGGCAATTTAAGTAAACATCTTAGCAGGTACAGAATTTAATCTCAGACAAGGCATTTTATATGTTTTATATTATATAAATTAGGGGACTATGAAGGTTTTATCAGTGAGTATGTAGACTTGGAATAGCAAAAATATATCTTAAATGATTAGATATAGAATAATAAGGTTATATGTCAAAAGGGAAATAGCCTAGAATAAGAGTTAAGGTTCCTAAATTATTAGTTAAGTGAAATTAAGAAGGTTTTTATTAAAGTCGACAAGGAGATAGGCTTAGAAGCAGCCATAATTTTATGACCTCGTAACAGAGCGCTTGTTAAGTTATAAAAGCATCGAAAATTTAACGGATCTAAACAATATACCGAAACCTTGTCCATGATATATTATAATGATAATATTATTATAATTTAATGGGGTATATCTTATATCTCTAGGGGTTTATAAGGTATTAAAGCTTAGTAATATTCTTAACTTTAATCTCTTAGCTACTATTACTTAAGGAAATACTAGCTTTTTACTTATTTTTCCCTTATACTTCCCTTAAGTTATCTTTAATAAGGTTAATAAGCTTTTATTTTTATTCTTATAATCTTTAGAGTTTTTTTAATTAAGTAATTTACTTTAGTATTACTATAGCTTTACTATAAGAAATAAAGAGTCTTATTATAAGTATAGTTTTAGTAATATATAGTATATCTTTATTTATAGTATTACCCTTATTTAATTAAGTATAACTTTTATTTATTAGGGTTAAGTTATTATCTAATATTACTTTAGTAAATTAAGTAATTCTCTCTCTTATATTACTCTTAAGTAGCTAATAAAAGAAGCTTTAAAATTATAAGAATAGTAATAACTAAGTAAGAGATATAAGGGCTTTAGTATATATTGAAATGTAGGGAGCTAGTTGCCAGCTAGCAACAGCTGTACAGGTGTAGCTCTACGGTTAGGGACTAGTAGAACTACCACGTTAGAATAACTAACGCAACGCAACGGAAGGTTATGGCAGTTATTAACTAATTAATTTTAATTTAGATTACTTTTACAATAGCTAATAAAGCAATAGAATTAATTTTAGCGATGTTATATAGGCAATGTGGCTATTAGATTAAGAGGCCTAGCTATCTAACTAGATTAAAAAGATCTTCTTTCTCTTATATACTTACTAACTATATTAGTGAATTTAGACTACTAGAGAGGTCTTATAGGCTACTTTTTATTTTCTATAAAATTCATTTATATATAAAATCTAAAAAATTAACTTACTACTATATAAACTAGCAACCTATATACACTAAATTTTAGTCTAAAAAATATTCCTATATTAAATAAAAGCCCTATTTTCTAGCTTTAATTTGCTATATATAAGACTTTTGTATAACCTCTAGTTAAAGAGAAAATCACTATTAAAGATAGCTATAGGGTAACCCGCGTATAGGGTAGCCTACTTACCTAATTACTAGTAGCGTGGTTCTAGCTATGCTTATAGTTATAATGTAATTAACTAATTCATAATTAATTAGAATTAGTTATTCACATAGTTAGTTATAACTATTAATAGCTATAATGTGGCTATTAATAGTTACCTACGCGACTATTAATAGCTACAGTGTAGCTATTAGACTTGCAATATAAGCTAGTAATAAAAAGGTCCTTTAACTAAAAAGGGCTAAAAATAAGTCTTATTTTTAACACTCCCTTTACAAAAGAATTACATTAAAAGCAATTAAAAGCATATAAGGAGACTATAGGGTAAATAATAACTTTTAAATAATGACTTTTAGATAATAATAAATAAAAGGGAAAAACAGGAAAAGATAAAAGACTCCCTTTTAAATTCCTAGCTATTATTAAATATAGCTCCCTTTTTAGCGTTGTTTTTAGTTCCTTATTAAAGGGGTTTAGTTATTAGTTATTAGTTTTTAGTGATTATTAAGCCCTAAAAGCTTAATAAAAGCCTAGTAAAGAGGTATAGATAATGGTTTTATTAGACTATTTGCAAGCATTAACTTTATATCTAGATATTTAATCTTAGCTAAACCTGCTAATACTTATTGCCTAATATAGTCAAACTTTAGCAAAGTATGCTTAGTATAGCTATATAAGGCAGGGTTATAGGCTATAGTTATAGTGCCTTAATTATTATAGAATATCTATATAAGGGGAGAAATAGGGGTTTTTAGCTCCTTAAATAAGCCCTAAAGCCACTATAGCTCCTAGAAGTCTTGTAAATAGCATTAGCTTTAGCTTCTAATATTAATAAAGCTATTATACTAGCTTTCTTTGATTTCTAGCTAATAGGTCCACTAGCTAGCTTAAATAAATAAGTGTATGTAAATTTAAAGGTCTTTTTATCCCTTATAAAATTACTATTATAGTAACCTATTAGGCTTTTACTAGCTATACCTTTAGTGTCTCCCCTATAGATTATAGTAAGGAATTTAGTCCCTAATAAGTACCTAAGTAGGTTTTTAGCTACTTTTAGGTGCTTTATATAGGGGCTAGCTAGTGCTATAGATAGCCACTAAAGTGTAAAGGCTATATCTAGCCTTATAAGTAATATTAAGTATATTATAGTCCCTATAATACACTAATAAAGCTTAATTTTGCTAGCTATTAATAGCTTAGTTATTTACGTAGCTAAAACGCCTAGCTAAAGAGGTATGCTAATAGGCTTACTATCTAGTATATTAAATTAACTTAAAGCCTTTAAGATATACTAAGATTAATAAATTTTTAGTATTTTATTAGGCTTATCTTATATAATTTAAACCCTTAAGAAGAATGTAGTAAGCCCCCTATTTTCTATTAGATAGACTTTATAAAGTTTCTTTTTAAGTCTTTAGATATAAGGTAAATCTAGTCTAATTAGAAGATAGTTATTAATATATATAATAATAAAGGTTTTAGTGAAGGAATTAAAGAATATAGCTAGGTTAGATATAAGAGGGTTAAATCCTAGGGACTTTAGCACTACTATTAGTGCTTATTACCACTCCCTTAAGCTTTATTTTAGGCTATATAAAGACTTCTATAATAAAATTACTTAATCTTTAGAAGGTTTATACCTAAAACTTCTAGCTAATTTAGCTAGTTTAGGATTTGCTTTAAGGAATTTAATAAATCTATCTAGAATAACTATATAAATCTATTATTAAAGCTTACTATTAAGAAAAGCCCCTATAAAATCAACTTATTTAATTTCCTAGTTATTCTAAGCTACTAGGGCTAGTAAAATCCTCTAGCTAGGGGGAATGCTTATAGTTACAAAGGTCTCTAGATAATCTAGACCTTTGATTTGCATAAATCCCTTAGTAATAAGTTAGGCCTTGTATTTTAAAGGATTATTTTCTTTATTCTTTTTAAGCTTATATATAAGCCTGTTTTTTAGTACTTTTTAGCCCTTAGGTACTTAGTCTTTCCCTATAAATTTAAAAGTACTAGCCTTTAGAAGCTATTTATATTCCTTATATATAGCTTCTATTTATTTATCCCTTTTAGAGCTAGATATAGCTTACTTCTAGGTCTTAGGTTTAGGGCTATTAGGGTTATTTTCCTTTAGCTTTTCCTATACCTTAAAGCAAATTTCTTTAATAAAATCTAGAGAAGAAAAGGAACTAATATTAATATCTATAGGGTTAATATTAGGGTTAAAGTTATTAATTTTATTAAAATTTAAGTCTAGAGTTAAAATCTAATTTCCTAGTTAAGATATAGGCATGGCCTTCTCTAAGGCCTTTAGAATTAGACCTTTAAGGGGTTCTTTAGGGCCTATAAGTAGTTTTTCTTAACCTATAAGGATACCTATATTATTTATAAGGTAATCCTTTAAACCTTAATTTAGATCTTATTATTATACTAAATTATTTTCCCTCTCTAAAGGGTTATCCCCTATAGAAAGCCTAGGTAATCCTTTAGAGATAGGACCTATAGGTTTTATAATCTTAATAAAGCTAGTCTTTATAACTAGCCTTTTAGAGAGGATATACACTAGGTAGGTATTAGAACCTAGTGTAGCTAATAATCTTCTAGGGATAGTCCTAGCTACTAACTTCTAGGCTTTAGGTTGTTTTTCTAGGGGGATTAAAATCTTATAGTGAGATCCTATAGCTCTAATACTACTAATATTAGTTATATAGGGCTAATTTAGCTCCCTAGCTAGCAGTTATTTAGGGCTTTTATCCTTTATAGTATTAGTAGTTATATTAACTAGGTTAATAACTATAGGTAATACAAAACACTATAGATATAAAGGTAATTTTGCCTACTAAATAGTAGCCCTTAATTAATCTAGAATAGTATGAATTAAACGCTTTGCTAATCTATTTTGCTTATAAATATAAGGACTAGAAGTTATAAATTTAATTCCCTTAGAATTTAACTAGGTTTAATAACTAGAATTAATTTCTTAGCCCCTATTAAAGTGAAGGTGCCTAGGATATTAACCTAGTTAATTTTTAAGCCCTCTAAAGAAGCCCTTAATAGCCCTATAAATCGTTAGGCCTTCCTTATTAGGTAATAAGATTACTTACTTATATCTAGTCTTTTAATTAACTAGAAATAAGCAAATTAACTATTTATTATATAGTATAGGGCTGATTTTTAGCGTATCTCTCTTTATCTAATCTAGAGCTTTAGGGGGGTTAAGGATAGCTAACTTCCTAGGTCTTCTAACTACCTTAGATTAATTATAAGCTATATATTTAAAGTCTTTATCCTTAATTTTAGAAAAATTAGGGATTCCTTTAGTAATAAGGCTTATTTTCTTTAGTAAAGAAAGCCCTAGGTGCCCTAATTATATATGCTATAGGCTAGCTAGTTCTAGTAACTATTAATATTAAAGATCCTTAGGGCCTAAATTAGGGTCTAGATTAAGGCCTTCTCCCTTAGTCCCTTACTAGGCCCCTTAAGAACCACAGGCCTCTTAGAGAGGTATTAAGGACCTTTTTCCTTTACTAAGGCTCTCTAATACCCCTAAATCTATTTCCTTAGATTTATAAGGGACCTAACCTAGGGCTATAGGCATTAGAGAAGAGACTAAATCCCCTAAATTATCCTATATAATATCTTTAATATTATTATTATCTTTGTTAATTTTAGCGATTTTATCTAAATTAGAAGCTTAATCTAGCTTTTTAGAGGGAATTTAAACCTCTATAGGGTAGCTAATAGGATAGCTATAACCCCTAAAGCTAGCATAGGTAAAAGGTTAGATATAATAAGATTCCTTATTATAGGGCCCTTTATGTAACTTAGGTGTAAATTAGTTCTTAACGTAAAAGAAAAAACTATGTTTTTCTATATCTAGGGTAGTAATATAAGACTTATCTTTTAGGAAAAGATAGTTTTTTTTAAAGTAACTACTAGATATATAGTGTATAAGACTACTAACTATATTAATATTAAGCTAAGGAAAATATAGAGTATCTTTTAGTACTAAGGTCTTATATTTAGTAGGATTCTTTTAATATAAGACCTTAAAAATAGCACTACTATAGCCCTTAGCGTAAATAGGACTACCACTAGTTATAATAGGGTTAGATTCCCCCTTTTTATAAGGGGTATAATCCCTAAAGACCTCCCTAGAATTAACTATATATATAGTTAAACCTATATTATATAATAGGGCTTTTTTTATGTCTTTACTATAATAATTAAAACCGCTTAGGGTATTAATTTCTTGTTTTTTATTATCTAAATTACTAGAGCTAGAATTAGAGCTACTATTGCTAAAGCTCTTATAACTAGTCCTATAAGAGCTAGGTTTCTTATATAGATTAAGAGCTCTATTAGAAAGGTTATAATTTCCTAGTATAAAAGATCCCTTTATAGGCTCTTTATTATCCTTTTTATCTGATTTTTAACCTTTTTACTTCTTTTTCTTCTTATTAAAATTAGAAGAGCCCTTATTATCTTTAGAGCTCTCTTTCTTTTTCTTTTAACCTTTAGGGGCCTTTTCCTTATCTTTAGCACCCTTTTCTTAGTCTTTAGCCCTATAATTTAGGGCTTTAAATACTATAAATAACTTATCCCTTTATTTAGCTAAAAGGTTTACTATTAAAAATTAAAGGTTTAGGGCATCTAGGGGAGCCCCTATAGTCCTATTTATACGTATGCTAAATCATTACCTCTTAGCCTACTAAGGGAAGGTTAATTTTAGGGATTAAAGATATTAATTAACATAATCTATTAGATTAATTAGGACCCCTAAAATTAATAATTTAGCTAGTAGATTATTAAAGACTGCATTAAAAGCTTCTAAAGTCCCCTTAAAACTATAAAAATTCAGGTTATGAAATTTAGAATATAAGGACTCTCTCTAGATTTTAGCGCTATATAAATACTACTATATAAGTAAATTATAGGCTTTTTAGGTGATTTTTACTAAGTTATAGTAGCTTAGGGGCCTTTTATATAGCTATCTCTTAGTAATATAAGAATAATAACTTAGTTAGCATCCCCTAGCACCCTAGAAATATCTGGATTATCTAGAAAATTAGGCATACTTAAAGCTCTAAATTAGATAGCTAGGGCCTATTTCTATTAATTAAAATCTTTAGCTCCTTTAAGCTTAGTAGTCTTAGGGAAGCTATAAACCCTCTTATTAAATTCCTTAATAACTAAATTATTAAAGGCTACTTGTAAGAGCTTAGGCTTTGCCTAAGCATTATCTATATAGCAGCTAGAGAGGGGATTAGTAAAAGCAGTTAGGGTAAGGAAAAGGAGGCTTATAT
The DNA here is from genome assembly GCA_003814445.1 of Epichloe festucae Fl1. Classification (NCBI taxonomy): domain Eukaryota; kingdom Fungi; phylum Ascomycota; class Sordariomycetes; order Hypocreales; family Clavicipitaceae; genus Epichloe; species Epichloe festucae. Next base: position 4,154,680 of record CP031385.1, on the reverse strand, counting down.
AAGTAGCCTAGGGGGTATAAGGGGCACTACTAGGGATAGTCTCTTACCCTTCTTCCTTTCTCCTTAAGTCTCTTAATACTATATTAACACCTTATTATAATTACCTAGGGGCTAGTCTATAATAATTAAGAGACTTCCTTTAGTCCTTTATAATAACTACTAAAAGATATAATAGAAATACTAATAAATATATTAATAGATATAATAAATATGCTTTAACTATAAGACTAACCTAGCTAGGGGATAATAACCCCTTTATCTAATACTATAGCACTACTAGTAGCTTAATAAGCCTAATTTAAGACACTTTAACTTATACTTAATAAGTAAATAGTAAAGCTTATATACCTCTAATAATAAGTAACTATAAATACTATAAAACCTTTAACCTAACTACCTATTATAGCCTAACCTAGTGCCCTAGTAATTAACCTTACTTTACCTCTTACCTTTAACCTAGTCTTAACTATACCTAAGGTAAAATAAAAACCTATCCTTATAGGTAACCTATATAATAGTAATAAGGCCTTATTTACTATATAGAGATTTCTAATAAAATATAAGCTATAGGTAAATAAGGACTTTATTAAAACTAATAAAAATAGGTAAATATTTATTTACTAAAACCTATTCTCTAAAGTCTAGTCCTAGGTAGTTACTTTCTTTAAATAAGGTAGTACTTATAATTTTAACCTAGCTAAATTCCTAGAATACCTTAGGTTTATATTCTCTAATTTATATAAATAGGAGATAGCCCTTATAGAGCTTAACTAAATAAAATAAGGCCTAAGGAAGCTATTTTCTATATTTTTTATTTACTTTATAAAGAAGCTTTTATTAGTAAGAGAGAATTATTAAGGGGATAATATAAAGCTAGTAAAGCTTTAATAAGTACTTAATAAGTATTTAAGAGAAATTAGTATAAGCTAGGGTATTAGCTAAAGCATATAGTATATAGCTATTATATAGTATTATAAGATTATAGTAAATATTAAGGCCCTTACTATAGAGAATAAGTACTAGTTTTAATATAAACTATAGCTAGCTAAACCTATACCTTAGACTAATTATAAGGGTAATACACTAATAACTAGGGTATATATAGTAAGAACTTAATTAGGAAAATAAAATAAGCTAGTTAAGAAAAAGAAGGGTCTAAAGCTTACTATAAATATATAATAAGCTAAATAAGTATTAGAAGTAAAGTTAGCTAAATACTATTAAAAGGGATATTACTTATAATATAAATCTAAGAATTACTATATTTAGGAGTATACTTTCCTTTTACCCTATTACCTATAGGTTAGTATTAACTTATATAAAGTAAATAAGAAAAGTATAAATAAGAAGGTAAATATTCCCCTTATAGAAAATAAGTAACCCCTAAGTAAAGTCTTATATAAGGGTAAGTAAGCTAATTATATACTATAATATAGGATAACTATTTAAGCTATATAGAGTTAAAGTAGGATATAGTATAATATATAGACTAATTACTATTCTTAATTCCTATACTCTTTAATATATATTATTATATTAATATCTAGATTAATTATAGTTATAATTATTATAGTGCTATAAGTAAGTTAGTAGTAAGATAGTTTAGCCTAGAGCTTATATATTTACTAAAGAGAAGGTATATCTAGACTATAGTAAAAATAAAAAAGAGAGAAAAAAGAGTATAAAAGAATACCTCCTTAATTACCTATATAGTATACACTAGAATAGATATTAATAGCTAGGAGTTATTAGTGTATTTATATATTATCCTAGGCCTTATATAAGATATTATACTTAGAATACTATAGCTAGAATATTATAATATAGTTATTTATATAGTAAAATAGTAATTAGTTATTAAAGTAATAAAGGGCTTATATATCTCTAAAGCCTTTATATATAGGGTAAAGACTCTAGTATAGGGGATTATTAGGTTCTTATATACTATAGAAGTATACTAGATATACTATAGAAAGAATACTTCTATAATATTTATTACTATAAGCCTTAGGGAGATAATAATAATACTATAGATTATAGTGCCTAAGATAAAGCCTAATAGCCTAGATATATTAATATTACCTAAGGAGTTAGCTAACTTTATAAACCTTTTTAATAAAGCTAAAGCTAATAGCTTACCTCCTTATTAGGGGTCCCTTAATTACTATATATACTTATATAAGAACTAGGATAAGTCTAAACTAACGCTCCCCTAAGGACTACTATATAATATACTAAGGGACTAGCTTCTAGAGGTTAGGCACTAGATTATAGACTTAATAAATAAGGGTTAAATCTATACTAGTTTATTATTAGCTATAGCTCTAGTCCTTCTTATTAAAAAGGCTAATAGGGGTTAGCGTTTTTATATAAACTACTATACTCTTAATAAGATAATAGTATAGGATTACTATTCCTTTCTATTTATTAAGGAAATACTCTATTCCTTATCCTAGGTATACTAGTTTATAAAGGTAAATATTTATATAGTGTTTTATAAGCTATAGATTACTAAGGGCTAGAAGCACCTTATAGTGTTTTAAACTAGGTTTAGGCTATTTAAGTAACTAGTTTACCCCTTTAGCCTAGCTAGTGTACTAGTAATATTCTAATATTATATTAATAAGTCCTTAGGGGATATATTAAGGGATTTTATTATAGTATACTTAGATAATATCTTAGTTTACTTAAGGGGATTAAGAAAAGACTATATAGCTAAGGTCTAGTTAATATTAGGCTACCTAAGGGTTATAGGTTTATACTTAGACCTTAATAAGTTTATATTTATAATAAAGGAGGTTTAATACCTAGGATACATTATTATAGTAAGTTATTTTATTTATCTAGACCTAGTAAAGGTTATAGCTATTAGGGAGTAAGTAGCCCTAATAAAACTTTAAGGGGTTTATAGCTTCCTAGGGTTTACTAACTTTTACTAGGACTTTATTAGTAACTTTTTAAAACTAGTAATATTACTAATATAATTAACTAAGAGAAATATCCCTTTTTAATAAGAACCTAAAGAGAATAATACCTTTAATAGGTTAAAAAATACCTTTATTATATACCTAGTACTAGTATAATAAGACTTAAATCTCCCTATAGTAATAAAAGCTAATTATTTAAGAATAGCTATTAGAGAATGCCTTTCCTAGTAAGGCTAGGATAGTATTATATACCTAGTTACTTACTACTTTACTAGCCTTATATCCTTATAAAAGAACTATATAATTTATAATAAGGAATTATTAGCTATTATCTTATACCTTATAGTATAGTTAGCTAAGCTATAGGGTATTTCTAGTCTATTTATAATCTATATAGACTATAAGAACCTAGAGTACTTTATAACTCCCTAGTTAATATTAGAGTAATAAGCTTAATAGGTAAATATACTTATATTATTTAATTTTTACCTCTAGTATAAACCTAGTATATAAGTATAGTAACCTAATACTCTTTCTTAAAGGGAGTAAGACTAGGAAGGGGTAACCTCTAGAATAAGATATATCTTATAACTTATTACTATTATATAACTCTTACTAATACTAAATAAATAGTAAGATAATAGTAATATAGTATTACTACTAGCTAGTAAAGTTCTCTTTACTACTAAATACCTTTAGACCTTATAAAACTAGGCTATTATCTCTAACCCTATATATAGTATTTAATTAAGGGCTATCTAGGAAAGGGCCTAAAGGTTTTCTATTAAGGCACTTATAAAAGAGTAAGTAGTAAATTATTCTATAAGTGCTTATAAGGTGCTTTAGTTTAGGGGCTATACCTAGGTTCTAATATAAGAGCCTCTTATAATAACCCTAATATAGTAATACTATAATTTACTAGTAATAAGGTACCTAGGCTATAATACTATATTCTAAATCTTATAATAGTAGTTTTACTAGAATAGGATATTATAAAATATTACTAGGTTTATTTATAACTATTACTACTATAATAGTTATAAAAGCTATTAATAATACTAGGGCTTACTAAAGCCTTTACTTATTCTTAACTAGTTTTAGTTATAAATCTCTATTAACTTTATAATAAACTTACTAGTACTATCCCTAGAAAAGCTATAATATCTAATAGTTATTATAGATTAACTCTTTAAATTTATTTAGCTTAAGGCTATAACTTCTATAAAAGCTAAGGAATATATAAAGAGGTTTAAAATAGTCTAGTAGTAGTTTAGGGGGTTTCCTTAATTAATTATTATAGATTATAGTTTAGATTAATTAGGAAAATTTTAGATAATATTATACTCCTTAGTTAGGATTAATTAGTTACTTTTTATATTATATTACCTATAAACTAATAGTAGTATAAAGTAAGTAAACTAAGAGATATAGGTAATACTATATATTATAGTCTTTTTCTTATAGTTTAACTAGCTAGAATATCTAGCTACTTACTAGCTTATAATTAATAATAAGCTATTTTTTATAATAAGAGTTAGCTTAAATAAGCTACTATATAGCTATAACCTAGAGCTAGTTTAATTACTACTAGATAAGTTTACTTTTATAATAATACTAAAGAGGTAAGTAATATAGTTTCTTAAGCACCTTTAGGAGAGTACTTATCTAGTATAAGCTATAATAGCCTATATATAATAAAGGTAATAGGATACTATATTTACTTTATATTAACTAGTAAAATAGTTTTAGGTTAGAGATAAGGTATAGCTTTTACTTAAAAATATTAAAACTAATTACCTCTTATAGAAACTTAATTAGGTAGTAATAAAGTATATAGTTATAAAAGTCCTAATATTACTTATAGTATAGCTTAATATCCTAAGAGGTATTTACCTAGTATTTTATATAAACCTTATTAAATACACTATAAAGGACTCTTTTCTTAGTTAAAAGCTCTAGGACTTTTATCTAGGACTAGAATAAGTTTTTATAAAGAATAATAATAAACTTATTAAGGAATATTAAGTTAAGTAAATCCTAGTAGCTTAAAATACTTTAAGCTAAGGTAAGAGATATAATATACTTATTAAGTAAGTAAGTTATATATAGCTTATATAAGAACTATTAAAGAATATAATATAAATATAGGCCCTTAATAAGTTTAAGGTAAAATAAGGAGATATATAATATAATAATAAACTAAATTAATTTTAGAAAACTTATTTACTTATAAAGACTCCTATATATATCTAAGATACTAATATATTATAATTTACTACTATTACTTAAAGGGAATAATTATTCTCTAAGTCTTTATTTAAATTAATAAAAGAGCTTATATAAGTATATACTACCTTTATTTAGAGTTAGTACTTTACTAATATAGCTATAGTATATTTACTAGGTAATAATTATAGTATAAAGAGTTATTTACCTAGGATATAACCTAGGTTTTAAATAGTATAAGTAAGGTTAGTATATAAAGTATAAGTAAGTAAGGGTATAATAAAAGCACTAGTAAGAGAATAGTAAGTAAGAATAATAACCCTAGTAAAATAAGGAATATTATTTCTAGCTAGGGGCTAGCTAGCTCTAAGGTTTCTAAGGGTATATTTAAAAAGAAAGCCTATTAACCTTAACTTAAAGGGGAGATAAGTAAGCTACTAGTAATAATAGAAAAAGAAGTTATTACCTAACTTAGTAATTTAATAATAGTATTAGTTCTTACTATAGTAATAAAAGGTAAGCACTTAAATAAGGGTAGTAAACTATTTATATATTTCTTTATATATAGTATTTAAGCTACTAATAACCTATTAGTTTTATTAGAATAAAATACTAGTAACTTATTATATAGACTATACTATTCTATAACTAGCTAAAGGGCTAGCGCTAATAAAGAGAATAATATTAAGGCTAGTTATATTTATTATAAGGGTATTTATAACTAGAGATACCCTAAGAGCTAAGTAAATAAAAGCTAGGTTAAACTATACTTAGTTAAGGAGAGTATTCTAGTAACTAATAAGATAGTAATACCTCTAAGATAAAATAGGTATTTTTTTCTTTATATTTATAGTCTTAAGGACTCTAGGTTTAATAATATATATTCCTATAGTAATTTTAGCCTTAAGATCTTTAAGGGTATAGTAAAGTTATAAGTTAGTAAATAAAAGCCTAGTATACTATATATAGGTAATATAGTATTACTAATAAGGAGAATATAATTCTTTATTTCTAGGTAAATAATAGTTTAAAACACTAGTAATAAGAGCTTATTTAATATAGGGACTATAGGGATGCTAAACTAACTTAGGTATAGTATACTATTTATTATTAGAGTTCCCTTTTATAAGGTACTTACTAATAAAATAGGATATTAGTATTATAAAAGTAGCTATAGGAGTAGCTATAGGAGTAAGAGTAAGGGCTTAATAGTAAGGTATTTCTAGTAAGAGAATAACTAATTAAGAGAAGAAAGCTAATAAAATAAAGGGAAAGGCTTAATAGGATTATAATAATAAAGAGATAGTATTATATAAAGAGAAAAGTAAGATAAGTATAAGTATAAGTAAGATATTTATAGTAAAAGTTATACTTATATTAAGTAAACTATAAATAAGTAAGGGTAAGGTAATTATTTATAATAAATAACCTATTAGTAAAGTAAATATATTATATATACTATAAAATAATACTTAGAAGTAAGGGGGGGTTATTATAATAAATAATAAGGTAATAAGGTAAGTGCCTATTAGATGCTTTATAGATAGCTATTAGTAAGGATAGTTTTTATTATAATAACTAAGGGTATATATAATATAAGTATTATATATATTACTAAGGGAGATTATAAAGAGAAGTTTATTAGTAATAAGTAAGTAAGGGTATATATAAGGGCTTAGGCTTTGCCTAAGTATTATCTATATAGTAGCTAAAGAGAGAATTAGTAAAAGTAGTTAAGATAAGGAAAAGAAGGCTTATATAAGTAGCCTAGGGGGTATAAGGGGCACTACTAGGGATAGTCTCTTACTCTTTCTCCTTTCTCCTTAAGTCTCTTAATACTATATTGACGCCCTATCGCAGTCGCCTAGGGGCTAGTCCATAACACTACTTATATAAAACTAGATTTAGGTTCTTTAATAGGCTACTAAACTTATTCTTAACTAGTAAGCTTAGTAGCTTCTATACTCTCTATATAACTAGTAAGAGCTATAGATAAGTTCTTTACTTTCTCTAATAGTAAGTTAATAGTTTATTATTACTTAATAGCTTGCTCTTTTAGCTAGTTATTTAAAACCTCTTACACACTAGGATTAGGGGGTGGTAAGGCCCCCTTCCCCTTTAATTTATTATCTATCTTCCTTTTTATAGAAGGGAAGCCTTTTATTTATACTAAATTTCCTTTTATTTATAGAAGGGAAAAGCTTCTATACTTACTAAATTTCCTTTTTATAGAAGGGAAAAGCTTTTATACTTACTAAACTTCCTTTTTATAGAAAGAAAAGCTTCTATATTACTTATATGCTTCCTGTTTTATAGAAGGGAAGTCTTCTATAACTATAATAATTCCTTTTTATAGAAGGGAATAGCTTCTATCTCGCGGGTCCTTCCTTTTTTATAGAAGGGAAGTCTTTTATAAACGTACGTAAAGTGACCTAAAAAGATTCTATAGTAATAGAAGCTAGGCTTATAACCTATTAAAATATAAGGAGCTAGTTACTAGCTAGTAATAGCTATATAGGTATAGCTCTATGGTTAGGGACTAGTAAAATTACTACATTAGAATAACTAATATAATATAATAGAAGGTTATAGCAGTTATTAACTAATTAAATTTAATTTATATTACTTTTATAATAGCTAATAAAGTAATAAAATTAATTTTAGTAATATTATATAGGCAATGCGGCTATTAGATTAAGAGGCCTAGCTATCTAGCTAGATTAAAAAGATTTTCTTTCTCTTATATACTTACTAACTATATTAGTAAATCTAGACTACTAGAGAGGTCTTATAGGCTACTTTTTATTTTCCGCAAAATTTATTTATATATAAAATCTAAAAAATTAACTCACTACTATATAAACTAGTAACCTATATGCACTAAATTTTAGTCTAAAAAATATTCCTATATTAAATAAAAGCCTTGTTTTCTAGCTTTAATTTGCTATATGCAAGACTTTTGTATAACCTCTAGTTAAAGAGAAAATCGCTATTAAAGATAGCTATAGGGTAACCCGCGTATAGGGTAGCCTTCTTACCTAATTACTAGTGGCGCGGTTGTGGCTGCGCTTGTAACTATAACGCAATTAACTAATTCACAATTAATTAGAATTAGTTATTTATATAGTTAGTTATAACTATTAACAGCTACAATGTGGCTATTAACAGTCACTTACGCGACTATTGACAGCTGCAGTGTAGCTATTAGACTTGCAATGCAAGCTAGTAATAAAAAGGTCCTTTAACTAGAAAGGGCTAAAAATAAGTCTTATTTTTAACAGTATATTAACTAAAGCTTACTAGGTCTAAGTATATTATATATATAAGTTACTAGCTTATAGCTAGTAGCTTACTAGTATTATATAAACCTAGCCCTAGGACGTGGCCTGCCCGCGAAGTGCGCTAGTGTACTAGTGTTATAGGTGTTATTGTGAGTGGGGCCTCATATCTTTATTAAAGCTAAGCTAGCTTATTCTATCTATAAGAAAGCTATATATTATAGCTATAAGCTAGTGTAAGATACCTATTATAATAAGTAAGGTAATAAGGTATAGGTAGCTAACTTTATTAAATACTAATAATATATCTAGCTATACTAGTAAGGTAAGTTTACCTTTTCTCTAAGCCTCTCTTATATATTCTATAAGGGCTTTAATTATAGTCTTTATTAATTTATTTATTTTATTACTTATTTATAATTTAAGGAAAAGGCCTTTTACCTTAGTAAAGGCTATAAGTTACTTTATAATTACTACTTCTATAACTTTTCTTATTATATTAAGAAATAATATAAGTCTTTATATATTAGCTTTTCTTATTTCCTTAATTATTTTACTAGGCTTTCTAATTATAATTACTTTTATAACTTAAAACTAGGCTAGGAAGTATTTTACTTTAAGGGCTATATTTAGGAGCTTAGTTATAGTATTTCTAGCTAGCTCTCTATAGGCCTTTATAAGACTTACTAGGATTTTATTATTATTAGGGGCTTTCTAGTTAGCTATATCTAATAGGATATTTATAATTTTCTCTAGTTTAAATTATTCTTAGTCTAGAAAAGGTATATTATTTAGCTTTAGGAAGGAGAGGTCTAGAATATAGGAGAGGTTTACTATAGGTTTAGGGAAAAACCTTTATACTAGTATATTAGCTTTATTTATATATATAGTAGCTAGGTTAGTATTATCTTTAGTCCTTTCTAGCTTTAGAAGCCTAGGTAGCTCTAGGGGGGCCTAGCTTTAGAGCTAGGCTTATCTCTTTAGTCTTTAAATCCCTTTATCCTTAAACTAGGTATTAGCTTTTTATAGGGCTTCCCTTTAAGTATTATACTTTTTTTCCTTTATAACTTATTCTTAGTTCTTATTTACCTTACTATAGGCTTACTAGTTAGTATTAGTTCTCCTATATCTTTACTATCTCTTAGCTTATCTAGCTTTTATAACTAATTCTTTAGCCTTTCTTAACTACTATACCTTTAGGCTAGGGAGGCCTTAGGGTTTTTATAAAGCTACTATATTTACTATCTATTATAGGTTTATAATAAGCTATATAGTATATATATTAATTCCTTCCTTATCTCTAGGATTTAGGGCGTTTTTCTCCTAGAGTTATACTACTACCTTTACTATAGCGTGCGCCTTATCTATTATAGCCTAGATATATTTACTAACTAGGGGGGTTTATTCTTAGCATTTAGTGGTAATGCTAATCAGCTGCGGGATATGGTTAGACCCTGTGAGTTTCAATATGCCTTCATAGTAAACCTGAATATTAGGTGTTGCCCACGCGGCTAGTTAATATATAATAATAATAATAAGTATAAGTATAAGGAATTTATAAAGAAAGTATAGTATATAGTCCTAAGTATATATAAAATTAAAGAGGTACTTTCCTTATAAAAATGCGTATAAAGGGACCTTATAGGCTTAGTTACTGCTGCGCGTTTAGAATTCCATTGCTACAGTGGGTGTACGCGTTTACATACTCGCTAAAGCGGCAGCGAGATCTGCAAGCAAAGATAAGATTTGCATATCATGATAACCTCATGCGATGTTCACACTACATACACTACGGAGTAGTAGATGGCGATAACCACAGACAGGCGGCAGTACCGGCTACCATGTCGATCGACGCCACATTTTATGAGAATCACGAGACCAATTGTGAGCTCAGCCACTCTGCCCTCTGCAGCTCCAGCCACATGTGGCTGCGCCAGCGCGGCCATGTTTTGACGCCTTGTTGTTGACGCACCTCCCACCAGTCGCGCGCGCGCTGACCGAACCTTCACGAACAAACAGCTCCATGACACACGTTTCTTGGCAACGCCTTCGCAACTTCAACCCTCTGCATTCGCTTGGCTCTCTCTTCCAAGCTCCATCAGACTCCGCCGAAATGCCTCCAGGTACGTCGGACATTCAATGCGACTGCAACGTCAGCTCCAGTCCAGTAGCGCCAGTCTTCACGTTGCGAAAACCACCGTCACAACGCCGGCAGCGCGCCATCTGACAAGCCCCTAGCTCTGAGCGATGAAGAGAACTCCGACCGGGAGATGCAGCCGTCTGCAGCTCGTTCCGCCCGCAGTTCACGATCTGCTGCCGACGATGCTGTGATTCAAGACGAACCTGCAGCCACCGCCGCCGCCGCCGCCGCCGCCACGCCAGACGTTGCCGGAAGCAATGGCAGTGAAGACGAAGACAACGAGGGAGAAGACATGGAAGAGGACGAGTATGTAACGGCTGTGCTGGCTCATTGCAGGAGTCCAATGACTGACATTGATCCAGGTTCATCGTCGAGTCGATCAAGAACCACATGATTGATGAGGATGTGAGTGTGCCACTAGGCCCGATGAGTCGGCGTGAGCATCATCGAGCTGACAGGATCATGCAGGGAACACTGAAATTCCAGGTCAAATGGGAAGGATATGATTCCAAGAAGGATCTAACCTGGGAACCAGAGGAAAATCTGGAGTGAGTACATGATGTACAATCTGGGGTAGTGAGCGATGAAAGAATCACGCTGACTGTGGGTGTCAAAAAAAAAAAACAGGGAAACGGCGCACATAATCCTGGATGAGTATTTCGAAGCCATTGGCGGAAGAGAAAAGATCTTTGAACAGACAGAAAAGGCGGCAAGAGGTAAGAAGAGAGGGAGAGGCGCATCCAATGCGGGCGGCAATGCAACAAAACGTTCACGAAGGAACGGCACGCATCCAGCGGACTCGACGCCTCCCGCATCGGCACCAAAGGAGTGGGCACCTCCGGCTGGGTCTTGGGAGGAAGAGATTGCCACCATTGACGCTTGTGAGGAGGAAAGCAGCGGCCGGCTCCTCGTCTATCTTATTTGGAAAAACGGCATGAAGACCAAGCATGACACTGCAATCATTTACAAGAAATGTCCACAAAAGGTAGGCTCTCTCTTTCTCTCTCTCTGTCTCTCTCACACACACACACACATCCGACCTTCTATTGGGTCAGGGGACCGTGAAATGGGAGGTGCAAGTATTGTTGGCTGACGGCTGTGATGAAAACCAGATGCTGCAATTTTATGAGAGACATGTGAAAATCATCAGAGACGACGCCAAATCGGTCTGAGGAATTCGAGGAAAGACGAGGGCGGTTAAGGAGTAATTTTGTTCCATCTTGGTCGATTTTTCTTTCTTTCTTCTTCTTCACGTTACCGAGACTGTGTGTTCGTCGATTGGGGGCTCATGGAAAGGGTCGTCGTGTTCTGCCCCTTTCTGATGGCTTAGGGATTGCACGAGAATGCCTGGGCCCGGAGCCGGAGCCGGAGGGCCGTTCACCCTGGGGCGGAGACTGGAGAGCTTACATGAACTTTTGAAAATGGCTTCTTGTTCAGAGAATTGGAAAGTGATGCAATGCATTGTGCTTTACCGTGAGGAAAAGGGTGTCGCGACATGCATCGGGCACTCGGTGCAGAGGGGGTTGGGTTGGGGGCCCATCAGGTCTCACCAGGCCCCACAGCAGCGGCCTGAGCCCCTGTAATATCCCCTGTATCTCCCACCCGAGGCTGCCCGGGACATCCTCCAGCCATGCCAATTTTTTTTTTTTTTTTTTTTTCGTCCATCGACTTTGGTCGTATGTAAAGCCGGTGGCGGGGCAACCAACTATATATCAGCAACTCCAACGCCTCGCACTCTCTGCTCTGCTCTTTCCATTCCAGTCAGTCTGCCCAGTTTGCGAATTATCCGTCCGATTGTCTCTTCTTTCCCGCCGAGGAATATCCAATTTGGCTTGGCGTGGCTTCCAGAACCCGGCTCCAACATCTCCCGCGCTTCAGTGCCCGGGGATATCCCCCCCCCCCCAACGTCCGGCCCGACCTGCGAATAGCTTCAACTGCACATCCAGACGTCGTTGGCCACACCCCAATACAATACACCATCATTTTTTTGTTTTCAACATAGCATCATCCCTCCAATTTAACCCTAAGAAACCGTCCGCTGTCCGCTGTCCGCTTTCTCCTCCAATCCCGCCACAATGGTGCAACGAAACCACGTCATCGCCATCATCATCATCGTCCTCTTCGTCGTCCTCTTCGCCGTCTCATTCGGCATCTACAAGGTCGTCCATTTCGTCAGGAGAGATCTGAGCGTCACGTCCAGCGAGAGCAGCAGCAGCCGCGGCTCGCAGTCGATAGTCGACTAGGCTGGCTAGGAGGAGCTGGTGAATCGAGAGGAATTTCTTGGTCCCCCTGGCGAATCGGGGTTCCATTACTGCAGAATGCCGACGGGTCTCGGTCTGGAATATATCAGGAGCGGGGGCCCATACGGCGACGAGGCTGTTGTTCATGGATAGCATTTTGGAAAAGCGGCGTGAGCTTTATTTTTTTTTTTTTTTTTTTTTTGGGGGGGGGAAACTGCATCGGGAACGAAATGGCATGGTTTTGGGGTTTTCTCATCTGTGGGCATGCATTACAATGGGCATTTCATGACAAATTGGGAATGGGATCGAATGGGCTTCATGACAAATACGATGTTGGGAATGGGATGAATGGGCTTGTTAAAGGGTATATATAGAGCTGCGGGCGCGTTGGGAGAAAATATCATCTTCGTTCGTTCGTGCAAAGGGTTTGGCTGTTCCACCCACTCGGTAGACGGCAAGCAAATACCTTGGGTTATTCAGACCGTGTTTAGGCCGTGGGCGTGTTCAAGATGTCCTGCTTGGTGCCGCCAAATGCCCATCATGACAAGTCAGGCATGCCGGGGCATAGAAGTGATGAGCCAAAGGAATGGCTTGGCGGGACTATGTTTCCGTGGTCGGGACCAAGGGATAATACATACAAACACTCTTTTGGGCAATTTACGTGCACATGTTTACTCTTGTCTTGCCATGTCAGTCATGAACAGGTATATGTGACACAAGGTTGTTCAAAAGCACTAATTTAGCGAGTCCAAGTCGCTAAGCTAAATGTCCTCGACAAGCTCAAGGGGCAAACGACAAAACAAGCAAAGCACACTCAGCCATGACATGAATCAGTCGTCCAGACCGTCGCCGTCCTCTTGGGCGAGTGCGCTGACCTCCTGAGCAGCAGCGACGTTGTCGGTGGTGGTGGCACTGGCCTCGGTCGCAGCGGGCTCTTCCTGCTGCTCGTTTCCATCTCCATCCGCAAAGGCGGATACATCGTCGGTGGCCTCAGCAGCCTCAAAGGCCGCACCGTCGTCGGCCTGTGCCTGTGGCTCGGCGGGCGCGGCGGCCTCGGCCTCGACGCTTCCCTCGTCGTCGCGGCTGAAGACGGCAGCTTCTTCATCATCCGCGGCCGCGGCAAAGACTCCGGAGTCTTCGCCCTCCTGGCGAGCAGAGAGGATGGCAGCATCATCGGCAGTGTCATCGGCAGTGTCATCGGCAGCGGCATCCCCGTCCCGCTTCACGAAAACAAAGTCCGCGCCACGCTCCTGGAGGAAGTCCTCAACGCCACTGAAGGGCTGGAAGGAGTCGAGCTGTTCCTGGCGCTTGATGAAACGATCGGGCACGCCGCGGACCTGCTCGTCTACCTGGTCCAGATCGGTGCGGCGGTGGTTGTGGTTGCTCTGCGTCTTTCTGTTGTTCTTGTTGTTCTTGGTGTTGGCCCTGGCCGCCCCCCCTCTCTTGCCGCCCTTCTTGCCTCTCTTGCCGCCCTTCCTGCCTCTTTTGCCGCCCTTCCTGGCCCTTGTCCTGGTGCCCTTCTTGCCTCTTTTGCCGCCCTTCTTGGCCCTTGTCCTGGTGCCCTTCCTGACCCTTCTCTTGCCACCCTTCTTGCCTCGGCGTTTGCCACGTTTCTTGGCTGCCTGTGCTTTCCCTCCTTTTCCTCTTCTGCTGAGGGCGTCGTCGCTGGCGCCATTGTCTTCGCCGTCGTTGCCGGTCTGGACATCTTTACCGGCATCCTTTTTGCCGGGTTGGACGCCCGCAGTAGAGGGTGGTGGTGGTGGGGTTTTGTTGTCGCCGTCACTCACGTTGCCGACTCCGTTGGCCGGAATGCTGGAATCATTGCCATTGTTGGAACCGCGGGCGCCAAGGGCTCCGGCGAATTCGGCGACGCCAGAGGTATCTGGTTGGTTGGTTGGTTGTCAGTAGAGTCTTCTCGTCTTCTCCCGTCTCTTCGGTATGGGGTTGGTGGAGGGAGGGCTCAGAAGAGGCAAAACTTACGCTGGTCATCCTGTCCCTCATCGACAGAAGTAGCAGGCAGAGCGGTGGCGAGCTGGGTCGAGATGACCACGGCATAGGTGAAGAGCTCGGAGACCTTCATGATGGTGGAAGATGGGGATGAGGTATGTGATTAACAAGTCTCTTTGTCCGGTAAATGAGTCTGTGGCCAGCACGACGATGACAAGGAAATGGATGAATAAAAGGTATTAAGCTTGGTGAGGGAGGGAGCACAGCTCTCCTGGCCACAAGTATACAAGTAGAAGAGAAGAGAAGTAGACGACTCAGTCACAGACCCCAGCCGACTCTTGATGTCTTGATTGATGGATGAGGAATGAAGTGCTTGAGAGATTGGGTTGATGAATTCCGTTTCATTGACGGCGGCCACACACGGTCTTATAGAGGTTTTTTTTTTTTTTTTTCTTCGTTTCCGTTTGCTTGGCCAAGCGATTCGTGGCGCCGTCCATGGTGGTTTCGCTTCTTTCCCTTCCGAAAGAGATAGAAACAAGACTAAGCCACGTCTTTCATGACCTGGATGGTTTTCTGTAGGTTAACAGTGGAGAACGGTGACGGGTGCATGACGGCAAAAATGATTCGTGCCTGGAGTACGGATTAGACAAAAGTCAAGTTGCCTGCTTAGTCCGTCTCAAGTCCGGTCCACTTGTGCGGAAGTCGCTCACGCTTTCTCCCATCTCTCTCTCTTTTTTTTTTTTTTTTTTTTTTTTTTTTCTTTCTTTGGTCAATTGCCGGAATCCCAAACTTCGATTCAGGCATCTTTCTGTTCCCATGACAATGACATGCCGCGGACGCCTCACGACAAGGCGGCCAGCCCAGCAGCTCAGTTTCGAGCCCGTCGCCGTGGCCGTCGAAACGAGCCGAACAATGAATGGCAGGCATTCAAGATGTCCGGGCCAGCGCATAGCATAAATGGGGGTTTTTTTTTTCGGGGACGTCAGACAGCTGACTGAGTGGTGCGTGCGCGCGAGCCGCTTGTCGTGAAGGTGAAGGTGATGATTGATCATCGACCATGTCGCTTGTTTCCCGTTGTTTTCCCAACAAGTCGAAAACAACGGGAAGCGCAGACGATGCCCCCCGTCATATCTCAGGTCAAGCCTGATGCAGAGCTGCCGCTTCTTGCGCTGATGATTTTTTTTTTTTTTTTTTTTTTTTTTCCCTCTGGTGACATGGTCCCTTTACTAGATTAGGGATAGCCTATAATATCCTACTGTTTTATTATATAAGAATCTGGTCAAGGAAAGAGATTTTACTTACTAGTAAAAGCAAGATTTACACTACGCTTGTCGGAAAGGGTGCAAGATTCGTTCGTCTTCTTCTTCTTCTTCTTCTCCACGTGTCGACAAGCCCATTGTTACCGTTCGCTCTCCCCGACGCGCCAAAACGTCGACGTTTGAAACACGGCGTCTCCTCTGCATTTGCATTTGCATTTGCATTTGCATTTGCATTTGCATTTGCATGACGACCAGCGATTCGGATCCACACGAGATGAGGCCAAACAAAGATGCTTCAGGTTCGGTCGTTGTGCATGGCACCATCGGGCGATTTAGTAATCCGTATGCTGCACACCAAGACATGACGAGATTTTTTTTTTTTTAATTTCTATTTCCGTATTTCATCTGGATTGCGGGACCGGAACTCCATGTTACGCATGTCGTCTCTACTCAGTCCCGTCTGGTCTTCTGCCCAGCGACAACCAGATGTGTCTCACCAGCTTCTGATAATGACTCACTCGGCCTTGCTCTCTGCATGGCCGTATGTGTGCATGGAGACGATGTCGTGTCGTTGGATGTTTTTTGCCCTCAATGCAAACGTGATGCCGCTACCCCGCGAATGGGGGGATTATATCGTGGGCGTTGTCGCGTCCCACGTTTCACCGCTTTACCATGAACCCGGTGCATGAATGAAGATGCGTGCGTGAGTGAAATTGCATTGGTGCAAGTTTGTCCATTGACAAAACCCGGGGAGCATCAAAACGTTGGACATCAGAAGATGTATATACAATTATAGGCTCTTGCCTCGGCCGCTGGTATCGACCGCGTTTCATAAAACGAAACTCAACCCGCCTCCCCGCGCTGCGGCCGCAACCTTCACCAGCTCGTCAGCCCCTTGACTCTGTCGAAACCCCCGCGTAGTTGCCTCTCAGGCTTGACCACCTTGCCCTTGAGAACAGTGTACCGCACGAGGTTCTCGCAGTCTTCTGGCCTCACCCTCGCCAGCCAGATGCACTGCGCGGCACCGACATCCGGCAAGTCGTCCGAGTCCGCGCGGCCATCCGGGGGGGGTCCGCAAGCGTCCCCAGACACGTCGTCGTCCTGGCCAAAGGCATTGGGCCGGCGGTAGACCATGACGTTGGCAGAGTACTTGTGTCCGCCGACGTGACTGATGAAGTAGATGGCCACCCCGCCGGGCCGCTCGTCGTGCATGTCCCGGTAGAGGTCCAGCGGCCGCAGATGGCGTTCCAGTTCCTTGCGCAGCAGGGGAGCACTCTGGCCGCAGCGCGCGTCACGCGTCCTCTGGCTGCACATGAGGATGACGGCGCTGTGAGGGCACGCCTTGGTCCCCAGGACGGGGGCGCCAGGGTCTGCGCCCGGCAGGGAGGCCGGGAGGAGGAGGGAGGGCTGCTGCAGGGGCACCAGGGGCGACTCGTTGGTGGGAGATTTGTCGACGATCTCGCGGATGAGGATGCCGACGTTGCGCGGGTCGACGTTTTGCACCACGGTGAAGGCCGGGAGGAGGAGGACGGTGGTGGGCTCCGAGTAGTCGCTTGTGCCGCTTGGCGTGGCCATGTTGGATGCCGAGACCATGAGCCTCTTTTTTTTTTTTTTTTTGTTATTGCCTCGTCGTCAGTGCATGGCATGGCAATGACATGAATCTCATCAAGTTGTCACTTGAGTTTCTCTCGGGACGGGGAGGGGGGGGCTCACCCCATTCGTCGGTCCGTCCGCCTTCCCAATCGCCTCCATCACGCTCCCCTTCTCATCCGCCACATCCCTCGCCCAGTCCGTCTTGCCCGTCCCGACCAGCACATGCGTGCTCCACCCCTTGACCTGCCCGTACAAGACGTCCTTCTCATCAATCTTGAACCCCCTCGGGTACCGAACCGAGCAGCTCTCGCAGTCGCGCAGGCAGTCATCGCCGTCCGCGGCCGGGTCCGTCTTGGCGAATAGTTCATCGCGAGCCGCCGCCGTGCGTTTGCCGCCGTCACCACCAAGCACAGACGACATGAGGGATCTGAGTGAGACGGCCATTTTCTGCTTCGCGGGCATGGCGGAGGGTTGAACAAGGGACAAAAAAAAAGAACCGGAAAGGCGGACTTGTGTGAAACTTGGTCTGCGTGGGCTTTTGCTTTTGTTCCAATAGGAAGCTGTTTGCCCGACAACTGAGGGAGGGGGGTGGGGGGATTTTTAGAAGCCTGCCAAGCACCGAGAAACACGCGCCCCATTCGTTATCAGATCCGAAAGAGAATGTCAAGTACATACGGACCAACACGACAACACTGACACTCAGGCCGCTTAACTCCGAGGCCCTCTACCAGGTCTGACCTATTCAACAGTCAATCTTTGGCCGCCGCGATTGTGTGTTGTAGCATTGCCATTCGTCATTATTTACAAAGGACCAGGCAGGCGAGCCCTCGTGCTCGAGGTTCACCATGACACGGTATGACCCGAAATTGTGGCAGATAACAGTGTCATCATTCAGCCCAGTCAGTAGTACATGGAAATAAACGCCAGATTTCGCAAAAAAAAAAAAAAAACCGTGCAAAACCACCCGTCGCGTGAGCAATACGCCATCAATGTAGATGGATTCCCAAACCTCAACAAGGCGAAAAGAAATCCTTCGGTTCGGCCTCGCTCATCTTTGCTCGTTCAAATATTCTTTTTTCTTGCCTCGTCATAGCCCTCTTCCTCGCTGTCCTCGTCCTCGTCCTCCTCCGCGCCCGCCTCATTCAGCTTGTCAGACCGCCTCCTTCTGTCCTTCATCGCCTGTCGAATCTTTTTGCTGGCCTCATTGAATCCCTCGGCAGAGTCAAGAGTTGTGAAGCCGCTGACGGGAAACCCCCCGGAACCGAAGCCACCACCGGCGCTGCCGGGACGCGAACGACTTCTTGATCGAGACGGCGGTCGTGTGGAGAAGATGCCTACTTGTCCGATGTTGCTGAAGGAGTCGTTTCGGGGAAGAGCGCGACTGGACTGCGTCGTGTTGCGTCGTGACAGCAGCATCGACGGGGTGTCCATCATGTCTGGACCCGTGCTGGACTGATCGCTGTCCCTGCGCTTGTGCCGTCTCTCCGTGAAGGCGCCGCCGCCCTCCAGCTTGGGCGTATCCGGCACGAGACGAGTCTTGTCAAAGTCCGGGAACATCTCCGGGCCAAGCGTGTTGATGAGGTCCGTCACTTGAGCACTCAGTTCAGCGCGTCGAAGTCGCAGAGTGTGGATGTTGAAGTCGGAGCTGGGAATGAGGCACAGTACAAGTGGCCGCAGCGACTTGAAGATGTCCATGCCCACCTCGCCGAACCTCAGCGCAGCAATCGTGATACCAATCATGGCTGGCCAGATGGCAATGTATGCCAGCCAGAGGGGTACCCACAGAGGCACATGGCCCCAGAGCCTGTCTTGCCAGATCTTGAACACAACGATGATGGAGTACATGTGGTAGACGGTGGGGGCCAGCACCATGGCTACCAGAATCTTCCACGTGGCCATGACATCGCGACCACGAACTTTGACGGTGGAACCAGCTAATGCCGTTTTTGCCTTTTGGATGCTGATGATTTTGGTTGCCACGAAGACGGGTGCGAATAACAGTAATCCCGGGACCGTGCATAGGAACAAGATCGACAGCTTGACCGAGCGGTAGAACAAGAGGAAGAGGACTTTGAAAATGGACATCCTGGCATATTGAACTTGATGGTCCTTGAGGTTGAGGTATCGTAGTTGAGAGTTGTAGTTTTTGACAGACGCTTCAAGAGAGGTGATGCGCTCGTCGTCCTTGTATCGCTCGTAGCCCTGCGCGAGCCGTCTGTTGAGCTCGACAACGACTGGCAGCGGCAACTTCCTGCCCGTCGGATTGTACAAGCGCCGGGCTGCTTGGATCACCATGAGAGTATCGTAGTTGGGCGTCGACACCGTGACTGCGCTTAGAGCGTCGTAGACCGTGTCAATGACCTTTCCGATGGCCTCTCTTCGGCGGTTGTTGCTGTACGCCTCAACCAGCTGCGGGGGGATCTCGAACGGGGTGCCGAATTCGACGACGGCGCGGCTTCGAAACTTGTGAGCGTGGAAGTAGTTCATACCCACTGGCACGATCTTGAGACCGCACTCCGGGGCCTGTTCGAGAGCGCCCAGGGCCATGATGGCGACACCAGCCTTGATAGGGAGAAGCTCCGTGCGGTCGTGACTGCCACCCTCTGGGAAGATGCCAACGCAGCCGCCGTTGAGGAGTCTGGAAAACACTGCCTTGTAAACCTTGGTCTGGTCGATATGCGGCGCCACCTTGAACTTGGTGCCCTCGTATCCGGGAGCCGGGCCCTTGACGTGGGTGTTGGAAAAGCTGCCGTCCTCACCTATGTCGTCGCGACCGGTCAACTGCAGCATGGCCAGCTTCCCCTTGAAAGGTCGCTTGAGGCGGATCTCCTCAGGACCGATGATCTCGGCAATATCGTTGCTCACCGACGCAGTGTCCTTGCCCGGCGGCAAGAAGATCATGCCATTAGTCTGGCCAGGTTCGGTGCCAAAGTTGGTACCGACACCTCGGACCAATGTTGGATTGTTTACGGGATCGGGGAGAAAGATGGTGCCCGGGGCAGCTTTCGTGACGTCTTGGGCTCGGCCAACCGGTACAGAGCTGACTTGGCGTGAGGCCCAGCCGATGAAGCCGTGGATGGATTTTTGGGCGATGAGAAGTGACACACGACGGCCAGCTTCTTGCCTTAGCGTTCGCTGGAGGATGAGGCCATCGACAAACTTGAGAGACGAGATATGTTAGTGCATGTAGGAGCCAAGCTTGGGTAAAATCCCATGCTTACCTGGTTTGCGTGTGGTGCCGCAACAAACAGCACAGGTCCAGATCGCGGGACCTTCCATGATCCTCTGGGCACGACCTCACGAAAGAACAAATCTACCAGGTTCCCCATGACATGCAGGAACAGATCATATTTCCAGTTGACCATGGGATATAGCTCCTTTGCTGCTAGGTCTTCCTTTGCCTCCGCCTGGGCCCTTTCGCCGTCCTTGCGCGCGGTGGACGCCATGGCTTGGGGCTTGAGGTTTGAGGCTTGAAGCTTGGAGCTCGGAGCTTGGAGCTATCGGGGGTTACCGGTCGTGTTGCAAGGGATAGCTTCACGTAGACATGTGGGTGGCCTTCGTCTGCCCTCGCAAAACAGGCGCCTCGTCAATTGCCGCAGCACAGCACGAGAAAAGCGCAACGCGAGGCAGGGTGAGGGGGATAAGGGAAACTCTGTCGGATGCTCGTGCGAAGGGGGGCGGAAGAGGCGGCGCGGTGTGCAGGAGCTTCAAGGGTTGGGCAGAGGTGAGGGCCGAGGTGAGGCTTGTTTGTATAAAGAAGAGGCCATGGCGACATCGACGAGACTCGACGCTGAGAGGGGCGCGCCAGAGGGGCGCCGGAGGGGCACCAGGGCGGGCCAAAGGGCAGACAGATGGCGAGCCACGATAAGCCAGGCAAGGCATTGACAACCATTGGATGCTGTTCAGTTGTTTAGTGGATCAACTCGCCAGCCTCCAGTGCCTTCCAGCGTGGACATCTGGCTTTCTGATAGCTTCCCGTCTTGAATCCTCGTCAAGTTAGTTATAAGGCCGACCTGACTCTGCCATGCTGCTGCCCATCATGGCATGATGTACATAGTAACCAGCGGGCAGAATCGCGGGCCCGGGCCTTGTCGCCGAGCCGCAGACTCCATTCTTCGATAGGGAGAAAAGCCTCGTCTTCTACGGATCCGTACCAATGCTGCGGGAACGCGCAGAAGCCCGCCCCCCTTGTTCGTCAACTTCCAGAAACGCCTAGACATGATGGCATGACGACATGTGGTGCGCGCATTGCATGTGGTGGATATTGGGCGCATCTCCCAAGACGCATACTACGTGTAGATGTCCATCGTGACATGACTACCCACATACTGTATGTACATGCTACGTAAGCATTGCTACCATAACGAGGTGCCCCTGAAACTCTTCACGACGGTAGCTAGCCGAACGCATTCACGACAGGGAATCGCGATACTCCGTACTCCGTATGTACACAGAGGGAATATGCCATGCTCATATCAGACTCGCTAGTTTCTCGCAATGACAAAAGAGTCAATGACTTCAAGACTCGCGCCGTCAATTTCAACAACGCTGAATGTTGCCCCATCATCTATCTCTTCCTCCTCCTCCCCTTCTTCTCGGGAACACTCGCACTGCCCCCTTCCAACTCGCCCTCCTCAATTTGCCCCTCATTTTCCAACTCCTTCAGCTTCTCCTGCCCCGAGATGAACATGCTCAAATCCCTATTCATCTCCTTTAATTCCTCATTCTCTGCCTTCGTTTCCGCCATGCCCTTCTTCACCGCCTCGTTCTCTACCCCCAAGTGCTCGATCCTCTTCATCAACCCCTCGTTCACGCGCTTCTCCTCTTGTAGCGCCTTGCTCATATTACGAGCCAGCGCTTCACCCCTCGATGCCTTATTTCGCTCTCGCTCCAGGTCCCTTTCTAAATGAGGTATGGTTTCCTTTGTCAGAGCCCTGAGCTTTTCTTCGAGGTCGCTCAGTTTCTCCAAGGCAGTGGACGATGCCGCGGCGGTGCTTTCGGCCGCTTCAGAGGCGCGCGCTGCTTTATCGACGGCTTTGCTGATCAGCTCCTCATAGTATGCTCTTTGCGATTCGAGCTGACTGGTGATGAGGTGGGTATACTCGAGGCCGATGTTGTCGAGTTTGGCCCTGGGAACAACATCTTGGCTGGCGTTGTGATTGCTCTGAGTGCTTCTTCCCGGCAATTCGACCACTTTACCGTCCCCTTTGTCGCGGATCAGGCGGTGCACCCACATGTCTCCGGCGTAATCCCATACGTGCTGTGTTTCCAGCTCCAACGCGAAGCTGTGTGCTGTTTCTTTCCAGTGATCTTTGGCATGTCCGCCTTTGTACCTTCCACAGCCTACGTAGCCACATATCAGGCAAATCCACACGTCGTCCGTGCAATCACACACGCTGCATAGATTTGAGATGGGTGACCCAAATGGCTGCGAATAGCGGTTGTTGGGATCGCCTGTGGAGCCCTCCGATCCTGAGGTATTAGTGAATCGACACACCGGGCAGCCGGCGCCCTTCCAATTTTGCAGACAGGTGCAATGGAACACATGAGAGCAGGGCACGGTCATCAGTCCATTCGTTTCGTCCATTCGCTCCAGACATACCGGACAGGTCGGTAGCTCTATCAAGTTCGGCGTTGGCGGCGGGAACGGCCGAAGACTATTCGATACAGCTGATGACGATGACGGTAGAAGTGCGGTCGAATGATCAGTTCGATGCATTTGCGCAGGAGTCTCAAATGTGATCGACTTCACGAACACAACATGGCACAGTTGTGGCTGCAGACAGCATTAGTTAGCATAATAGGAGCGGAAAACCATGGAGGGAAACAACAGACCAGTCCACCATACCTCCATAGAGTTGAACACTTTGCCATCAAACTCTCGCTTCCACTTCTTGGCGGCCTTGCTTTCCCGAAAGTTCAACAAGGCCAGGTAGCGATTCATTCTCGATGTCATTACCATTCTACAATGGCTGAGCTCTCCTCCCCATGCATCTCCAACAAATCCAAGGAAGTCGCTTGGCGACATGTACGCCGGCACAGCAGGGATACACAATGTCTTGCACTCATCCACCCGTGATGCCATTTCTAGCTCTTCGCCGAGGTTATCAACACCCATGTCGGCGGTCTCTTCGCCTTCGCGATAGAAGTGGACGATGCCCCATCCAACTTCCGTGGTTTTGCTCTCTATAGGTACGAATTCGGCCTTTGTAGCGGTGCCTGCACCACCAAAAGAAGGACCTAGGCTCGGCGCCGCTGATGGCCCTGCACGGCTGGACTCGCCCGACATGTTCGCCTTTTGAATTGTTGCGGTCGGATCGATAGTCTCAATGCTCACGCGGCCAAATCGCCAATCTCTGAGGGCAGTTTGAGGGTGTAGAGAAGTTTTGGGTGAGGGAGGCGGGCAGCCGTTTGCCCTGTCGAGCCACTGCCTTTCCGATATAGCTTGGGATCGTTTGTTTGACTCGTTTGTTAGAACTCGCGAAGCCCCGCAGTCGATCACGACTTCGGTTTTGCTATCAGCAATAATTTCCGTAGGAGGTGGTAGGAGATTTTTCGAGCAACACCCGCCAGAACGGTCGAGTAAGGGTACAGAGCGGTGTACTGGAGGATGGGAGCGAAGATGCGAAGGCAGGTCCTCAAAAATGCTCATTCCCGGGGTAGGCAGCCAGACGTTCCTTTGATCGGTCTTCCGTGACTCCGGCACGGTCGGATTCGATTCGGGATATAATTCGAATTTGATATGATAAAGGTAAGGCATGGCCTTTGGAGTGGCTTCTCGCAAAGGGTGTTGCCCGCGCGCTGGAAGTTGTCGGTTCACGAACCGAGTGTTTATTGACGAGGCTAATGATAGTGATGTAAGCCTTTTACCTCCTCTATCATGGGGGCAGCAACTGTTGGGAAAGCCAATGTATGGTCAGTGTCAATGAATACTTCATGGCCGACCCTCATCATGAACTCGTACAAAGGATGTAGCTACGGGAGCTTTGCTAAGAGCTTGAAGGACGAGATTTTGGCACGAGACAGGCGGCCTGTCCGGGTGCGGCGTGGATGCGCCCCACTCGGGCTTGCCGCGCAGCGTAGTGCGTGGGTTCGACAAGTATTAGGTCATGGCCGTTACTACATGTCGTAGAGTTTGATTCGAAATGACCACATTTCACTTTCACTATGGGCAATCTACGATATGGTTCATGAGTATGACTGCACAACGAGTCTATCTTCCATACTACTGAGTAAACAGTGCATATTTGAACTAGCCTGAGGAACCGTCCCGAGCACGTGTGCCCAATGTCGTCATTAAACCCCAAAAACGCCAAATTCCGCTGCTAATCAGCGGCAATCCATGAAACCTGTCGCAACTCACTGACCACCACGCAGACGAAGCACGAGATGCAAGGTGCTTTCCTTCTGGATGTTGTAATCGCTCAGCGTGCGGCCGTCTTCCAGCTGCTTTCCGGCAAAAATAAGTCGTTGCTGGTCGGGAGGGATGCCCTCCTTGTCCTGAATCTTGGATTTGACATTGTCGATGGTGTCAGAAGATTCCACTTCCAAGGTAATAGTCTTTCCAGTCAAGGTCTTGACAAAAATTTGCATACCACCTCGCAGACGCAGGACCAAATGCAGAGTAGACTCCTTCTGAATATTGTAGTCGGACAAAGTTCGGCCATCCTCGAGCTGCTTCCCGGCAAAGATAAGTCGCTGTTGGTCAGGGGGAATGCCTTCCTTATCTTGAATCTTAGACTTTACATTATCGATCGTATCCGAAGATTCGACTTCCAATGTAATAGTCTTGCCAGTCAAAGTCTTGACGAAGATCTGCATACCACCACGGAGGCGGAGGACAAGGTGAAGAGTAGATTCCTTCTGAATATTGTAGTCGGAGAGAGTACGGCCATCTTCCAGCTGCTTACCAGCGAAGATCAATCGCTGCTGATCAGGAGGGATACCTTCCTTGTCCTGAATCTTCGACTTGACATTGTCGATGGTGTCGGAGGACTCGACCTCAAGGGTGATGGTCTTTCCGGTCAAAGTCTTGACAACTGTTGCATAGAGTTAGTGTGCCGCCTGGATTTCTTCGACGATGGATCCAAGAATAAACTCCGACAAAATACTTACAGATTTGCATACCACCTCGAAGGCGGAGAACGAGGTGAAGTGTTGACTCCTTCTGAATGTTGTAGTCAGAAAGGGTGCGGCCATCCTCGAGCTGCTTTCCAGCGAAGATTAGACGCTGCTGGTCAGGCGGGATTCCCTCCTTATCCTGAATCTTCGACTTGACATTGTCAATAGTGTCAGACGACTCGACCTCGAGAGTAATGGTCTTGCCGGTGAGGGTCTTGACGAAGATTTGCATGGCTACTTCGATCTGATTGCTGTCGCTGTGTTGTATTTGCTTGTGATGAAATCAAGGTCGGCAGCGACGGATAGGTCTAATGAAGGATGGAGAGAGTGTGAAAGGAGGAAAACAGGCTGTGGCGAGAAATGGCCAGAATAGTGTGTTTAAGTAGTGGCTGACTCAAGTGGTGGGTGGTGTTTGGGATGGCAAACGGGGGAGGCGAAGAGGCAAAGGCGAGAGAGGCGGGCAGGTGGGAGCGGGGCGCAGTGACAAACAAGCGGCAAGTACGGATTACGGACTATTACGGACTACATAATAATTATGTACGACTTCTGGGGTGGTCCTGACGCGGCCAGTTCGCAGCACGGTGCCGTACTCCGTACATATGATTCATTAGCCAATGCAATGCGCCGGGCTGCGCAAAGCCAATAACAACGGTTTAATGCTCCTGGAAGGCTCCAGAACCCACAGAACCCAGCCACACGGCGAAGCGCAGCCACCCACAGACACGCTTCAAGTCGTGCTTGTTGATGCGTCGCCGATACTTCCTCCGCACGCATATGTTTGGTGAGACAGCCGCGTACGGAGTAGCAACAACATGAAATGTGTTCATTGTCCAACGCATTCTCAGTGGGTCCGACCTTTGATGAAGTGTTCTACGGAACTGAATGCGGTCGTCAAACTCCGTAAGAGACCCCGCCGTTGTATTACTGCCTCATCCTGTCTGGTTCAACCTGAGGCTGGCATGGTGGGTCCGAGGCGAAGGAGTCATGTGGTGGGCGCTTCACAACGCCTTCATCGCTCACTATCGGATTACTAACCAAGACAGAGACGCAGACAGTCAGTCATTCACTGTCATCGATACGCGCTGGGTCAGGCAATTACTTGAAAATTGTCACAAAGCATGAAAAGTACGGTGCTCTTTACCTTTTGACTAGTTTCTGTGCGTACATTCGTACGTCGTCTCGTAATGGCCAGCCGCAGTGCCCCAGAAGGACGCGTTTTTTTTCTCAGGCGAACGAATGGGCGTCCACATTGACAGTGGGTGGTTGACTTGCTTTGCTTTGCTTTGCTGGGCGATTGCGACGACATGCACTGGTTGCATTGCAGGTGAGATGGGCTTCTTATATGATTGAATTTCTTAGATATTTTCAATGACGCTTTGCTCATGAGTAATCCGTATATCCTCGTGCACTAGCTTGGTGTATTGCATGTGGACTGACGAGGCTTACTAGTGCCGTCATCCAAGCCTCCCAAAGTCGCTCAACATGATGCTCTTGTGTCCCAGTTCGAGACTCCCATTCCATGCGTTATTCATCTATGTCTTCAACCCGAGTATCTCGTATTGGTGTCCATGCGATATCGCACACAGTTTTTCGCAATCGTTTTGCAATCATCCATGGATAATGACATGAGAGAAATTGAATACATGCCAGTCACCATTCGCGCCTCCATAAACCACTATCATCCGAATCGCAAAAATAAAATAAAATAAAATAAAATAAAGAGAAAAATCGAGGTCCGCTTTATGAATGTTCGAGATTGAATAATAAACAGTCGTATAATCGTGTGAACAATTCGTTACAAGGTCATAACACATTGCACCGCGTCTCAGGTAACTTCGTTTCGCGATACGGTGACCAGCCGTGAAGAGAAGAGGATTGAGAAAAAATTGAAAGAGGCCACGCCAAAGTGTCCTCGAATCGTAGGGTTTTCAGCGATTCTATCGCTCGAGTTGAAACTTGGGTCGAATACGCCGCCACAGAATTCATCATGAGCGGCGTGCCGCGAAGTTTGTGGTTAGGTCGAAGGGGTAATCAAACAAAGGAAAATGAGCCTCGTAATCAGAAGCAACATAGGAAAGTAGATCGCGACATGGACAACATTGTCATCAGACTCAGTTTGCGCGAATAACAAGCTTCGACAGGAACTTGTTCGACAGGGAGTCGAAGTCGTAACGATCAAACTTGGTCTCTTTACGAGTACGCAGATACGATTCTGCAAAGCCATTGTTAGCCATGAGGTTCAAATCTTTGTGGGGGGGGGAGGGCATATAGGACACACAGGGAAAAGGAGGAAATGTCGGGAAAGGTGTTGTGGAGGAGTATACTAACCATGCTTGATGACATGTTGGCGGACTTCGGTCAAAGCCTCACAGACAGAAACGTTGCTGTGAAGCAGGTGTCCATGCTGTCTGGTGTCCCAATCGGTGAAGGAAGGAAGCTTCTGCGAGATGGCATGGAAAAGACCCACGATAACTCCAACAGGAGTTGTCTCCATGTCGTTGCAGAACTTGTTCACGGCCGCGGAATCGGGAACACGGTAATGGCAATCAAACTGCATCTCTTCCCACACGGCGAGAAGGATCGAAGCCAGCATGAAGATGGTCGGCCAATTCTTCATCTTCTCGCCGCTGTAAACGCCCGAATACAAGGACGATAACTCCTCCAGAATGTCCTTTTGAAGTTCACGCCACATATCGGCCAGCGCGCATTTGATCTGGAAGTTGATCATGACAGGTGCAACAGTGCGCCCATAGAACTTGGAATCCTCGTCATCAATTTGACCATCGAGATTCACTTCAGAACCTTGGTTCTCAACCATAGTGATGTGCATCGTCAGGTTGTAGGCGAGCACAAGTTTAAGTGCCTTCTTGATGACTGGCATTCTGTCCTTGATGTAGTAGCGATGGGCAGTTTTGAGGATCTCAGTGATGAAGGGAGTGCCTTCGAAGTGATCATCGATGAAATCTTCGAATGGTCCATCCACGTGCTTGTCGAGATACTCCTGGAGGGCGTCGAGACGGATACCTTCAGCACCAACATCGAGCTTCTCTGTCTTTGTCTCAAAGTCAATGGGGTCCTGGTTAGGAACTCCGGACTCAACCCATTCAACTGCAAAGCACCCTTCATCCGCGACGAAAACTTCACGAACCATGACGGGAAGTGCGAATCCGTATCCGTGGGTTATCCACATCAACGTCTCTTTGGATGAGAAGCCTTTGACGTTATACACGGACATGCCGAGGTCGGCGTGTTTCTCATAATCAGCCTTCCAGTCCTTCATAAAGTAACCGATATCCTTGATGTCAATGCGAGTGCAAGGAACCTGCCAGAGACGAGCGTGCGAAGGCTGACATCCGGCACAAGGCTCTCCCTTATCACATGTCTTCTTCAAAAATTTGCAGCGCAGACAGGCTCTTAATTTTCTGATTTCGCTTGCCTGTTTCCGTTGCTCAGGTAGGAGAGGACCCTTTCTGCGGCCGACCTTCTTCTCAACAGTACCGTCCTTCTTGCCGTTGGAGGTCCGGCGGATAATTGTCTTTGTGGTACTCTTGGTAATAGGACTCTTGCGAGGTCCTGAATTCCTACGAGGATTTGCAGTAGCAGTGGGAGACACGGATCCAGCGCCGCTACCAGGACTGTGACGAACTGATGCAGGCTCTGCCTTGATGGGCATTGGGGCGGATGTTGTGGGGCTGACGGTTTCATGACTGTGGCTGTGGCCATCACCGGTGAAGCAATTGCGGTGGTGGTTGTGATTATTGCTGTGATCCGTATGACCGTCTGACCCGGGCGAGTATGGACAGTAAGGGAAATGGATTTCCTCGAAGCCAAACTCCATGGAGTTTGCTCCTTCCGAGGAATCAGAGTTGGTACGAAGATGTAGAGTCTGACTGGGATTGAAGATGGCAGCACCTTGTGCTTGTTGAAAGTGATCTAAACCATGATGGCCCCAGTCAACCATAGCCCAGCCTTCTCCAGATGAGGAGGGAAGGGATAGGACTTCCAGATACGTTCCATTTGGAGAATTGCTTCCAACACTATCCAATTGAGTTAAGCCATCCATTTGCAGCGTGCTCTGAAAATCGTGCCAATTGTCCATGCCGCTGCTTCCCCAATGCATGGCATGAGCCGTCTCCTCCATAGAGGCCATGGTGTGAAATGGCGAGTCCAAGAGGTTGGCCTGAAGGGCCGCTTGACTGGTAGGAGGGAGGTAATCAAGAGGGTTGGCTTGATAATTTTGAGGAAATGTATTGAAGCTTGTAAGGGCTGAGTCCTGGATAAAATGAGCCATGTCTGGATTTGCCATATGTTGGTGCGCTGCCGCAGCTTGTTGTTGTTGTTGTTGTTGCTGCTGCTGCTGCTGCTGCTGCTGCTGCAAGGTCCAGTCGGTCAGGGGGTTGGCGGTAGGAGGAAATGGAGATTGTTGCAACGATGAGTGCTGGCTATGCGGACTTGAGGCATGGGAGAGTGGTGAGCTGCCTTGATGGTCTTCGAGAGAGCTAATTGAGGTCGCGGCCTGTGGAACATTGGAGGCCATGTCGAGCGGCAAGGTCCAGGGTCGAGCGTTGGTCATGATGCCGGAAGCAGGTAACGGGCTGGAGTGAGCGACCGACGAAACTGAATAGGCATACGCGGCTTGATCTCGGTGTTGCTGGTCGAATGACAGATCGAGCAAGGCATCACCCCCACAGTTGGCATTGAAGTCGAGGGTCATGCTGGCGGAAGAGTAAAGGCAAAGATGGGTTGCGAAGTTGACGGTTTTGCAAAGACAAGCGGGTGACACCGCTCTTTCGTGCGTGAAGTCCCTGATGTAGGATGTGTACGGGGTAAGAAAGATAGATGGGACAGGAGAGCAAGGGACGCGGGCGGTAGGAGAGAGATCCTTCCCTAAGACAGGCGGCGTTGGAGGTGGCTCCGTCGAAGCTACAACGTGGGCGTTCGACAGATACGACAGACAAATGGGGGTGGTCGTGTCGTGGGGTATCGGGATTGTCGAGCGGAAGGTGGAAGGCCCGGCGGGGAGGGGGGTTGAAGAGGCGGTGAGGTCGTCCAGCCCCGGAGCGCATGCTGCAGCCAATTGTAGCCGCCGATGGCGCCTGTGCAGCTGCACGCAGGTGGATCCATCTGGCGGGCGATCCAGGCGTGCTTCGTAGAGGTGCCAGTCAAGTCCAGTACAATAGGCCGGGTGTTCGAGTTCCCAGCCGCTCCATCAGACCTACATATCAATCCGTGGCCGGGGTCTTCATGTTGGACATGATTTATTATTTCGCAAACCCACGGATTACTACGGATTACCCACGGATTACTACGGATTACCCACGGATTACTACCTACGGATTAGGTAATCCGTAATACCGTTTCGTACTCGGTACGGATTAGTGTTGCTAAGGTCCACTTGGAGTTGCGAGGATTTGAGGTGGT
Source organism: Epichloe festucae Fl1 (assembly GCA_003814445.1). Classification (NCBI taxonomy): domain Eukaryota; kingdom Fungi; phylum Ascomycota; class Sordariomycetes; order Hypocreales; family Clavicipitaceae; genus Epichloe; species Epichloe festucae. The sequence continues at coordinate 4,123,528 of CP031385.1, read as the reverse complement.
GGTATTATCTACGGAGCACATGGAATGTCACAATCATGGCACAAGGTGGGCACCCATTGGGCCATTGCAATCAGAATCAGATTCCGTCCACACAGCATCCAGCGCGCTCACCTCAACCCACACACACAAGTTCATCGTCAACGCCAGCTGTCGCTTGTGGCGAAGTGCTTCGGGCGAACCAAAAGTCGAACAGTTCTAGCGTGGCAGCAAGGTCACCAGCGAGGTCACGGACCAATTGGAACAACGCAGCGCATGGCTCTCTCTACATTGTTGTAGCTCCTCCTCCCTGGTCGTCATGGCTTGCTTTTGCCAAGACAGACAATATGTATTACTACTCCGCACAAGGGAAAAGTTGCAGGCCATACCATCGGCACGAACAAGTTCACTTTCCCAACGATCCCTGTCTCCTTTTGCGTCCAACAACGAGCCTGGGATGATGTCGATGCACAATGGCTTGTGTTGGTAGCCATCAGAGGGGAGAACAAAGACGGCCGAAGAAGGAGGAAAAGCAGAAATGCTGTCGCAAAAGTATCAACAATAAAAAGTAACCCAATTCAGCAGATCATGGCTCTATTATGGCGCCACCAGAAGCCACCACGCTTCCCGCACTTCTCTTTTTTGCGGAGTACTCCGTACATAATCCGTACCCCACGAGTGATCCGCAAACCACCACTTCTGGTTTCTGGCTAAAAAGCTATTGTGCTGTCAACGAGTATCAACCAGGCTCAACCGTCACCCTTTGACTCGATTAGGTACGCGATAATACGCTTCCCTTCCCTGGTAGTCCGTAAAATTTGCTAAGACATGTTCCTCCACCAACATGCAATGCGCACTGTGCACTGTGCACTTGGCGCCCACTTGTGTAATACCCGCTCAGCGGGGATGTTAGCAGTACGACACTCACTTCTCAAGGCCTATCAAAACGAGATGCTTGTGTCCACTGCTGTCCACACGACTTGTGCGACGAAGGCGTCGCGTCGGGCGCTTGATGGAACACAATGGAGCCTCGTGGGCTTTTTTGAAAATGCCTCGGGTCTACTCCGTAATGCCTCGGGTCTTTGTTGTTATTCGCTAGCGCCCCTTTTCGGCGGCTGCTGATGCACGTCTTCGCCCGTTTGCTTTTGCAGCAATCTCCTACATGATATGTGGACGGAAGAACGAAGATGAGGACGCACCGCACCGCGGTATTGCAATATTACCAGCCAACTTTCTGATAAGATGGGTTGGCATGATTATGTAGCCTTCGCACAGATCCGTCACCAGATCCGCCACCAGATCCGGCCACCATTGATAGCCCCTGCATTTACGGAGTAGCTGGGTCATTTTCTCAAGCCACACAGGCGGAGGAATCGTCGGCTGTGAATCCTGTGATACTAAAAGCGGTTTCCGCGCCTATGTACATGTGTACATAACAGACTAATGTATGTACTGCCTGTAGTAGCAGATTTGATACGCCGTTCCCAGCCCCCAACATCTCCGAGGCCCCTCGGCACACAAAAAAAGGGTGGCCCATCTTGGTGTAAATATACATACCTACATACCTCCTTTGGTTCTCCTTCGTACAGCCGCGGCGTGTCATCTGTTTCGCTCGCGTCTCCATTTTGACCGCTACGTGTGGAAAGGCTATCCGAAAGTACTATTCCCTAAGCCGTACCACATATTTGATTTCCTGTCAACGCCTTACATACGGTCCAAACAATCTACTCCCTGCTTTACGCGAAAACAAAAAGGCCGAGGTTGGAACCAAACATCCCCATCGACTTGGCTTGGCCGATCAGTCCGTAGACCGTAACAAAGCTCAACCAGCCTGCCAGCCACCGGACCCGAGCAATTTTCACAACGAATACTCCGTACTTTACGGAGCACTAAGTCAAGTCGTACTACATGTTTCGCATATGGTCTGTTGAGGGGGAAAACAGTGAGTCAAATAAACAAACTTTTGAGGCAAAGAGTGAACGCGATTCATAGTCCGAGGCACCCCCCTGTCAAGAAGTTATCGCGTGGGAAACGTGGCCAAAGGAAGAAGAAGAAAAAAAACGCAATTGCCGCGCATAATACGGATTACACAGTGGGTCCCAGTGATTCCGCGCTCCGTGCCGCGCGGTTTGCAACAAAAAAAAGGACGGCGCGGCATCGCAAGGAGAGGAGGGGTTAATGATACATACACTCGACTTTGTGTTTTTGCGCTTTTTGATTGCCCAGTTGTTACTTGCCAACATGTTGTGTCTGTTTTGAGTGAGGAACAATGCCTGTTCTCATCATCGCCTTTATGATCATCTGAATGATTTAGAATTCCTACGAAAAAAAAAAAAAAACTCGGATCAGGAACCAATCGTGAAGTGAGGTTTGTCTTCATCTCGACCCATGCCAATGGCTCGCGGTGCTGTAATTGATCGGTGTAAGACTTTGCAGTTCTCCTCGCTTCTTATTTCACTATCGGGGCTCTGAAGAATGAATCATAGGCTTGTCTATTTCTCTCTGAGAAAGCTTCCTTTCTTCCTGCCGAGATGCGTCGTTTGCACGGCTTCTCTAGGGTACCTGGTCCACTCGTACCCTACAGTGATGAAGTTCGTCGTCGTCGTCATGTGCCCGGCATCTATCTGCTTGGTTGGGTCAAGGTCAAGGAGTCAGGACAGAGACTAGTGATGAATGACATGGAATTTTTGGCTAGCCTATTCTTTTGAGAGCATCCACATGGTGCGTCGGCAAGACTACTCGGACGTCGAAAAAGTTCTTGAAGTGCGAAGGAAGCATTGGTCGGCAGTTTGCGAATGCTCAGAGCACACTGTTTGTGAAAGCCGAAATGAAAGCTCACGATGAAACGCGCTCATATTTCAGCTGCGTTTATTAGCATGCACGATGAGTGAGTGAGGCATCCCGCCGCCTCACTCATGTGACAAGGCACCACCAACCCCTTGCGGCCAATACATTTCAGTGCACACACCTACCTGATACGTGATTGAAGACGGGGCGGAGGATTGCAGAGCGCAACTAGACACTAATGTATATACATATGTACCGTGATAAACAGTTGCATGAGCGCATGAGGCAAACCCGAATTTCACATTATAATAGTTGTTCACCGAATAATTTTTTTTCGTGTCGTCGTACCTTTTGACTGACACTCTTTTTGAGTCTTTGAGGCGGCCCCCTTCCATGGTAAAATTGATACCCGACCAATTCCCGACGACAATACAACAACAACAATGCTTGGGGTCGGCGCTTATTTTGACATTGTTCATCCGCGAGCTCTAACCCTCTGACATTGACGTGATACAAAGCGGCTGCGCCATGAATGAAGAGCTGAATGGAGGCTAACAGGATTCACAAACACATGTTACGGAAAGTTATTTAGTCCAAGTGAGCTTGCTGGACGACGGGGACCTTCTCCCTCCCCCCTCCCCCTTCCTTTTCGGTTCTCCGCAGCACAGCACAGGAGGTGCCGTTATGAAAGCTTCTCCCCGACACGCCCGCGCTCGACATAAAGTAGTTTTCAAGCATCACAACAGCAGGAAAATGGCGACCACGGCAAGTAGAGGGTCTTCGATTGGGCCCAACGCTGAACCGGATACATCATCGGTTCCAGTGATACCCAGTCTCCTCATGTCAAACCCTCCGATTCGAGATGCTTTGGCCACGGACAGCTCGCAACTCCAGGATGAGACCGTGGAGGAGTGCGCACCGTTCTTGACAGGATACGGCCACGACCGCTGCAACACTCACGGGATCCCCCCGCTGTTGCGTGATCGCCATGTGAAATTCCTGCAGAAGCAGCTGGGCATGTTGCCATCCATTTTCAAATCTGCAGACCCAAGCAGGCCATGGATTTTCTACTGGTGCCTCAATGGATTGTCCATTCTCGGTGAGGATGTCGCTGAATATCGCTCGAGACTCGTTGAAACTGTCCGTCCCATGCAGAACAAGGACGGGGGGTTTGCAGGAGGCTTCGGCCAGACCTCTCATCTTGCCACCACTTATGCAGCTGTTTTGTCGCTGGCTCTGGTCGGTGGGGAAGATGCATACGAGGTCATAGATAGGAGGAGTATGTGGAAATGGCTCTGCTCGCTTAAGCAACCAGATGGGGGCTTCCAAATGGCCACTGGTGGTGAGGAGGATGTGAGGTGAGTTCACTTGGTCCCCCTTCCTTGTTGGTGACAGGTGTCGTGGCACCATGTGCTGACAGGGAGCTGTTCAAGAGGAGCGTACTGCGCAAGTGTCATCATCTCACTGCTCCATATCCCTCGCAACCTAGCACACGACTCGCCTGCGTGCAGTGCCGGACATACTGATCTCTTTGGCGGCCTTCCAGAATGGGTCGGAAGATGTATGTTTGATACTCCGTCACACAATTCTCATCCCTTAATTGATTTGTCCATGTCATGTTTTGCAAGTTCACGGACGTATTTGACGAAATTCCCCCGTGTCTAGGCCAAACGTACGAGGGTGGCGTATCTGCAGCACCAGGCTTTGAGGCCCATGGTGCATATGCCTTTTGTGCTCTGGGCTGTCTGGCCATTCTCGATTCCCCACATAGAACTATTCCCAAGTAAGTTTCTCGTTGGAATTGATTAAGACATGGGTTGTGATTGATCCGTCATGGAAGAGGGGAAAAAAAAAGGGGTGGGGGGGGGTGAGTTCAGTTTTGTCAGGAATTTGCTAACCCCCACGCCTTCACAGATATCTCGATGTCCCGCGTCTCCTTTCTTGGCTCTCTTCTCGGCAATATGCACCAGAGGGTGGCTTTTCTGGCCGGACGAACAAACTGGTCGACGGTTGCTACAGCCACTGGGTCGGGGGATGCTGGCCACTTATCGAGGCCAGCTTTCGCGGCCTTGAGGGGCGACCTGCCCGCCATGCAGACAAACCGCTTGAGCAGGTGGACGACAGTCTTTTCAACCGTAACGGACTGATACGATACATTTTCTGCTGCTGTCAGGATATGTCTAAGCGCGGGGGCCTCCGAGACAAGCCTAGCAAGTAAGCCATGACGCAATGAACCTAGGTTCAAGCAAGCCTTGCAGCTCTATTTCTTGCTAACTGGCGATGGTTTCAGATATTCAGATGCATACCACACTTGTTATGTATTGTCGGGATTAAGTTCTGCGCAGCACAAGTGGGCGTTAGTATCTGCCCGCGCTGAAGCTGCTCTGCTGGATGGAGACCGTTGGTTTGTTTCTCCCTTCATGTCGGCAAAGGAGCAGATTTTCGAAGAAGTGGACAGAGTTGGGACAACCCATCCGGTTTATGTCATCCCACAGCAAAAAGTTGATGACTGTCAACAATATTTTGCCGTGAAAACAGGATTCTAGGCTGCCCGCGTGCCATCTAGGGGACTCCTCCCGAAACCTCTCTATTAATAAGACGGCCCGACGGGTTCCTATCGAAAGGGGCGTTCCGTCTCAGACGTTCGCAGTTCTCCCAAGTGCGCATCATGCAAGAAGAGTGCACTCAATGAAACCACTTTTGGTCTTGTCTATACGCGCATGATGGTGGATATACCGCCTAGTGACACTGTTTGGCTAGCTTAGTGTCTAAAAGATTTCTGGAGTTGTTGCAGGTGAAGAACCCGTTCTCCAAGCAGCGAGGTCGGAATGGAATTTCAACTCGGCCCGTCGCCGCTGTCGCCAAGACGGTTTCCTGCCAGCCAATCTCAAAATCAATTGGCAGAAGATTCTGGCATAAACCGGGGCCAATGTTCTCCCCAACCAAGTTCGCGTGCTACATCTTCTCCAGTTTTGTCGTGTGAAGCGACTTTCGGATCAGCTTGGTGCTTCTCTTGAAAGAGTCGCATCTTGGGTGGAATTGAACCATATATGACTACCGGACAACACTTCTTTATCAAAGTTGAATTTCAGCTCGACCGAAGTGAGAATATGTCAGCTGTTCTCGAAGAAGTCTTCGAGCAGGGCCCGACCGCGTGTCCAAGCCTGTCAAAAGCAGGAGGGGTACGACGGCGCCATGGTGGTATTGATGTGCGCACGATCTGTGGATTAGTAGAGGATACCTGCAGAAAACATATATTACGAGAATCATGCTCCATCCAACGCGGGTGGTGTGTCATGAACTGGGGCTGACTCTTCCCATCTGGTTACATCTTTGGCCGCATGCTTGGCCTCGAATGCCTGTATGTGCATCAAACAGACTCACAGCGACGCAGCGAGCTTTTTCTGGGGCGTGGAGTTGTCGATTGTGCGTCATTTGCAGATTCCGTTGCTATCGAGACCTCGCGATCGTGCTTCCACCCGCTTCTTGAAAATTTCACGTGGACCATTCATACCAGAGCTTGCTGTGTTGTGAGCGCTGAAGAGCGTCAAAAATCATGTGGTTTTATGTATGGTCCATGCAGCGAGGCTCGTACAGATGTGATACACAAAGTTGTACAGCATTTATGTCGTGAAAGATGTGTGGGCGAACCACCATGTGGACTCAATTGTACCAGAGCCCGAACCGTTTGGGCTGCATCCGTAAGCATAATAATATATCACTCGTCGTTCCACTACCCACGAATAATGAATCACAAGTGCGGTGATGTGTGAACTGACGGAGCGCGTCACATGGAAATCCTTTCGGGACTGTATCGCCGGCGTCGGGTGGGCTGGCTGGCATTCAAAGCCACCATTCATGTGCTCGTTTCTTTTTCTTACTGACTCTTCATGCCAATATGGCCAATCTTGGATGTGTTTATCCAATCCCAGAAGAAAAAGAAAAGAAGAAGAAAGCAACAACATTTTACGTACAATGATGATAACGCTTGCTTGCTGACTGATGCAAATTGCAAGCCGGAGGATGTTCCGAGCATGGCACGATCCAATAAAAAGACATCATACTTGGAGGATACGACTCGCGAAGTCGCGGGCGCGAGGAGCGAAAAGGGCAAGAACGAACGAATGTTACTACGCTGACGAGACAGCAGTGCTTTCCATAACTTGGGCATCTCGGTAATTAAATGGTTGAATGCGGGTACAACATGCTTCGCCCCTTCTTTCTTCTTCTTAGACTTTGCACCAGACTCTGTGCTTTGTGCTCCGTGCTCCGTGCTCCGTGCTCCGTGCTTAATCCTCCGCATCTCGACATCGATTTTGCACATCAGAAGTTTCCTGCAACCTGCATGTACTGGCCACCTTTGGTGCAGCCGCCTCCATTGGCGGTTTGCGCTCCATAACATTACCGGGGCCATTGTCCTTGTTGACGTGTCTGCGGAGTATTACGCATGCGGGGGCGTGTTTGCCTCCGGATAAGTCATTGTCAGGTATCACTTTCCAAAGCTCGTCTTTTCCCACCATGATCTGGGCGAGATGGGGCGGGCCAAGTCCAGATGAAGTCATCGTCACTGCCCGCACACGTGCCCAGCAAACCAACGAGAGCCGTTCACGGCCCCTCTCTTTAGATGCCAACTCACAACCCAATGTCGACGACGCAATACGCCTAGAGTGATGGATACGGAGTGATTTCTCTTATCTTTAGGGAATTACACCCCGCTAGCATGGTGGCATAGGATACTGTGGGATTAGTAGCACAGCCACAATTATCGAAGACCGATCAGCGAATCGACGTTAGCTGGTCGGCGCAGCAAAACTCTGTGCCAGGCAGTCAAAAGCCAACAACGTGGCCACGATGATGTCCATGACTTGAATAGGACAAGTGGTCTTTTGGTGACTGCTCACACGGGACACTGAAGGACCTGATGTTATACCACGAATCCTTCAGCCCGGGTACGTTTCACGAAGACAAGGAACAGCGGCAACATCTGGCTGGTTACCAGTCTTGCGGCACATGGGCTTATTAGAGGGGCGATCAGAAGCAGCGCCCCAGTTCCGATTCGGCGCAGCCGCGTCCTCGGCAAGTGTCTGGTCATGTCGCGTGGCTGACTGGCGTTACGCGCCCAGGACTCCCTGTAAGTCATGCTGGGTCGATCGTCGAAAGAGGGTCTAAGGCGGATGTGTTGTGTGTTCTCAACTTTCATGGCAGCATCCATCATTGGTGACATGTAGGAACGGCATGCCTCGAGACTTTGTTCTCTGAAGCGTCCTACTGACTGTGAGACGAGACAGATATCGCGTCATCGAACCATCCCTGACTGGAGCACAAATAGTACCCTCTTTCGGGTCGGTTCCTCGACAGTCAAACAGGAGACAGGACAATCAAGCAATCACATTGTTAGACCCTCTTTTCTGGCGAAATTTTTTGACTTGCATGGCTGACCTATATACCTAAACTAGTACATATATATGATAAGCAGCAGTCTCTGTTGTTATCGTCTTACAACACCAACTGCCCCGCCTTTGAACCCATTCGCTGGGGAAACACTGGGAGCAACGCAGAAGACTGCAATGATACAATCGCAGATGCACATTACGGAGTACAGGGAAAGATTTGTAGGTGAGAAGTCCTGAAGCGTGATTGCTGTCAACGTCCTCGCAGGTTACCCAGCCAGCCTAGCCCAGTCGCACGGTCAGATCCACGAATGCCGAGCAACAAACAAGTGACTGGACAAAGTCTGGCAAAACTACCATAAAGTCAACGCCGCCGACGTCCTCTTCACATTTGACCCCGCGCTGCGAAAACGCAACTCGCAGCTCCCGAGGCCAGAAAAGGCGGCCAGGTACGGAGTACGTGTGCCGCGACCTGGGAAGAGGCGCTTCAAGTGGGCTGCCGTTTTCGCCATTTATTACACCACTAACAAAGCAGCGGCAATGCCAGCTCATCATTGCATAAGAAAAAAGGGTTAATACTGCAAATTCGCGACCCCTCTTCCATCTGGGCGTGGTCCAATCAGCCGGGGTATCTTCACCGGCCACGGCGCAAACAAGTTCACAATAATATCATCTTGTTCAGCCAGGACAAGAACTCCATTATTATTATTATTGGAACCCCCAGCTCGCAATGGCCGTTGAATAATAGCGCATCTACGGAGCACCAGCCGGTCACTGTCACCGGCCCCTCCTCTCTCAGACAAAACAAGGATAAAAAGAGAACGGCCGTGGATGATGCGGGCGTAACGCCGAATAGCTGGAGCTGCCCTCTCCGTCTTCCGTCTCCGTCTGATTTGCCCTGATCCACAATGCTAAAATGCCAAACCCCAACCACCAGTCTTCTGGGCGTATGCCGGCAGGGCTACTGCGGTTCATGCATACTCGCTCGATATCTACTAGTGTACGGACTAAGCAATTTTTTTTCGACTCACCGATGGTTGTGTGTTCCTCGATTCTGATTGGTGCAAGCATGGCAACGGCGCCTCTGACTGGACAATGGCTCGAGTAAAGGCTCAATTTGCAATGCCCACACCAAACTAGTTTCATAATAAAATGGTCGTCTCGCTACGGACTAGCGCATCTAGATATGAAGCGGGCCCGACCGGGCGAATCGCTGGTTTACCAGCCACTTGGGAACTCTGTGTGAGGGCGGCCCAGGGCCTCGTGGTAATGTATTGCAAGCCTCCCTGCGGAGTACATGCTTCGACAACATGCATCAATGGCATAATCCATCCATTGCCAGTCAGGCCATCATGGATTCATGAGCCATCAATCGATCCCCACGCCCCGGCAGCACGCCCCGGCAGCACGCCCCGGCAGCGGGACGACGAACCTCGCTCCCTCGGCGGCCGCAGCCAAACAGTCAACGGGGGCGGGCATCTGGCCTGGTCAATCCTCGGTAATATGGAGTCGAGTCCCAGTTCAATTGCTCCGAAGAACAGAACACAAATCGTCGACCAAGGCCCAGTTCACCAAAATCATCTCGACTTGATTATTACCATTACTGTGCATTAGTGGCTTGCCGAAAGAAGAGAGATCTAAGAGGTCTGGGACACGGTAGCCAACCAGAGCTGGCCGTTGTTTAAACTGAGGGTCCCTGTTGTGAAGGACCAAGCCCCAGCCTTCTTGACATGAACCTTTTCCTAATGTACAGAGGCGTGTCCTCTACGGAGTATGTACAGAGGAATACTCCGTCTCTCCATGCCATACGGAGTACGGATTACGGAGTACACACACCCTATTACGGAGTGCGACTATGCATATGTATGTATGTACATATATACATGGATGGAGTCTTCGCCTTCTTGTGGCCCCCCTTGTTCTGTCTTTTGCCACCACACCAAGTAGGTACGGAGTAGCATTCATCCACGCTTGAGTTGTGCACGACACCATGGCGAGAGGCCCCTGTCAACTCTGTTTCTGCGGGAGCATGTGCGATTTAGATCTCATGATGGCTGCCTGTCCTCCTGTTGGAGAGATAATCCAAGAAAAACAACAACGACGACAACAACAGCGGCAGAACCAATGCGTGAGCAAGACAAGGCTTATTGTTGGATTCACAACGCGCAAAAGCCATGGGCAGCACGGAGTACATTTTCCCTCTGGCGCCACTCAGTTGCTTGCTTGCAAGCGCAAGACGACGATCCACGCTGCAACCGCCCCTGCTTTCGGGGTCCCTGTTCTGTCAAGCCCGGGACCCTTGCTGATTCCGAGAAGAAGCTGGAGACACAAGACTGATGTGGCTAATTGTGCATTCGTAATATCTTTTCGACAAAGAGTCTGGTCTGGTTGAAGTCAGAGTTGGTTCCCGGCCGAGTTTGTTTGCCATTGCCGCCACTCTGCGACACGGCACAACTCACTGATGGATGGATTGCATCATTGCACTGCACGGTAGATTGCCTGGCCTCTCCTGGCCTCTACGGATCCGTACATGTCGTCGACCAGACGAGACATGGTACGTAGAGTGTAGAAGGCAGCATCGCGCGAAGCCCACCGCAAGCGCCGCCGCAGTGGAGCGGCCTAGTGCCGAGTGGTTTTCCCATCAACAACTGGCAACGAAGCACGCCAGCACATCAATATGGGTCACACGCTTTTTATTTTCCCAGTCCCAGTCCTCTTCGAGCACCTCTTCGACCACCTCTTCGACCAGAGAGAGCCGTGATCCCGTCTGCTCGCATTGCTTCCATTCCATTCGCGCGGCGCAATGTCTGGAGACACCCCCGGCTACGCCCTACGCCGCGCTAACAAGCTTTGCTCTTCGTTCAAGAATCAAACAACGCACATGTCTCGCCGTTGGTGGCTCGTTTGTTGGCCCTTGCCGTGGCCCTTGCCGTGGCCCTTGCCGTGGCCCTTGCCGTGGCCCTTGCCGCGTCCACCCTTTGCACACCCCCCTGTGTCTCGGTCCCTTGTTGATCATCCAACTCTGTCAAAGGCTCTCTCCCATCTGATCTCGCATCATCTGCGACTTTCAAAAAGACGGACTGACGGGTTGTGAGCGAGCAAGCGAGCGAGCAAGCAAGCAGGCAAGCAAGCAAGCAAGCAGGCAAGCAAGCAAGCAAGCAGGCAAGCAAGCAGGCCGTGGGCCAAGACCAGACGCAATTCCATCTGCAACCCTTGTTCTGCTGCTGCTCTGCACCGCGCACCGCAACTGCAACTGCACTTAACTTGATACTTTTATTACTCGTCTTTTCCCACATCGCTTCCCTCTTACTCCGGTCCTTCTTCACGCCTCAACTCTCGCTTCGCCCATCCCCCATTGGCGCCATTGCCCCTTCACCGGCCCTGATCTTGCATTCTGTCAACCTCAATTCGCTGCATGGTACACTCAATTCGCTACATTGTATCTGCCAGCACCCTCACTCGCCATTCGCACGCCTTGCCACGGGCCATAAGCTTTCCATTCATCCTCCCCGGGACACCTCGGCTTCTCGACCTTACACAACCACCTAGTACGTTTTCACTCTGAAACACAACCACCAAGATGGGCGGTTTTTACATGCAATACCTGGAAAGTAAGTCTTGTTTTATTCGGCTCCCATTTGATTCTGCAATTCCAAATTGCCTCCATGACAGTTCCGCTTGGTGAAAGTCGAGTGAGTGGGAGGCTTTTCCCCTTGCCATAGCCATGGGCTTTGCCAACGACAAGATGTCGAGTCCATCATCAATGGACCGAGCTCTTCACTTCACATCACTCTGAGCTTTCCAAAGGCCGGGCTGGCAGTGTTCTTATAAAGAGAACTCAATTGGTGGCAGCTTGGAACTTATACCTCAACAAAAAGGCCATGATATCAATGCAGCACAAATTGGCGGCTATTGCATCTTGCTGCAGTGTCTCATTGGCACAATGCCTGTGGGATTACCTATATCGACCTCGTGGATAAGAAACGGCCTGTGTTGGGTTTCAATGCAGCACGTCATGCAAAAAACATGCTACTTTCATAACGTCTTATTGTACCCCATCACACGTCTTCCTTGGCATTATGACATTTGGACAACCCCCACCCCTCTCCTCTTCCAATCGCCATTCGCCAAATCGCCAAGAATTGAAAGTTAAAAAAAAAAAAAAAAAAAAAAAAGGTTGAAGCTTTACTAACCGCTGTGTGCCTTTGTGCTAGGCCTCTGTCGCCGCCGAGGATGGACGGATCCTTCGTACGAGTGTTATCGAGACCACAACGGCTTTACCTGTCTGGTGCTTGTCAATGGCCGGGAGTATCAAACAGATCTCTCGTACGAGTCTGATGTTTTGGCCCAGGAAAACGCCGCCATGCGTGCCTTCATGGTCTGCAGAAATTTCTCTGTGAACGGAGGCATGCTTGCCCGCAACGGAATCGTGCAAGGCTTGCCTGCTACTTCCGACTCTGGTCGGCGCCGCAAGAGCCGCCATACGTCTTCTAGGGACAGCAGCGAACGTCATGGTCGTCGATCAGGAACTCATTCCAGCAGTTCCTCCACGGCATCATTCGAGTAACGCGTGTTCTGCCTCGGCACTAGTCAAGAGAGACATGAAACGATCGGAGCCCCCCACTTCCCACCCAACATGCGCATTCCCCTCAAATTCTTCTTTTCACCAGCCCCCAAAAAGAATTACATTGGCGAGACGACAACAATGACACACTTTTCTATTTTGATATAAAGCGATTGAAAAGCTTCGCAGCAATCACCGAGACGAGTGGCACAAGTCTTACTCGGCAACCGTCCGTTTTTATGAATTGAACGACCAAGAGTAGGCTGAAACCGAACCATCAGCCCACAACTACCATCTATGATGAGAAGCGACGGACACTGGAGAGTTTTTCCTGATCCAGTTTCCAAACTCACTTTTGCAACGATCTTATGACGACATGTAACGAAAATAATTTAGAAACGCCCATCATGCTACTGAAACGGCCGTCTTTTCCCTTCGTCTTCTGCTTTTTGATGCCTTCAGCATTTGCTATTTTCCTTTTTATCATGTTTGTGCGAGACAATGTTCAGATGTTTTATGGAGACGTATGTTCTCGTCAGTGTTCCCGCACAGCCATTGTCTTGAGCTTACAATGGCTCTCGGTGGTTGAATATATGAGACCTCCGTTACAATTTCTTTCTGGGGAATTTCATTCTCATGGTTGGGATATAACAGAACCAACATATTTCCCACCTGGTAGTTATCTTGGGAGTCATGTGTGCAGTCCTCCTTGTGTGTTCGTTTCAGGCCACAGGCAGACCTCTTCTTGGCAAAACACATGCACTGCCGGGTTGTCCTGAAGAACCAGCAGCCCTTCTCAACCGTCTACAATAGGCGCCTACTCTTACCGTTTGGAACTTGTTTACGTCCTCGGCAATTGAGGAAAAGATGAAACCACCAAAAAAAGAATGAAAAAATTCCCACCTGATGAGACGGTGGCTCTTGTCTATTTTTGTTGAAATTCTTTTATTCTCGACTGCATAGCCTGCGCACGAACTTGAAAACCGGAGGTCGATTTGCGTGACGAGACTTACTCGGCAACAGTGATGGGGGGGCACAAGATGATAGGGAGGAGGAATTTGGATTTTTGAAACGCAGACAATTCACGACTCTCATTGTTTCTATGGGCGGCTGGCAAGCGATGGACCAAGACTGGGCTGCCTTTTGCTTCTTGTTGACAAAAGCCATGTTGATCTTTTTAAATTGGGAAGGAACGGGGAGAGCTGACGCAAGTCGGATGGATAGTGGGCGAGATGCTCGTGGCGATAATGAATCCATGACGCGATACAGTCAAGAGCTTTATGATGATGAATGACATGACGACGGTTTTCCTCTTCTTCTCTCCTTCATCTTTGCATGATTGTGAACCAACCTTGTCAATCAAATGGTTGAAGCGAAGTTGGTTCTAATTCTTCATGTTGTGTGTCACCATGCCGCGGAAGCTTGGGTCAGCCAGCCAATCAATGACAAGGGAAATGGGTTCAATGGAGCCTTGTTCTCTTTTTCTTGCATGGCCTGGGGCAGTTCCAGATCGGAGATCGGCCCAGGTAAGACACGCACGCACGCACGCACTACTGCAATGACAGAAATTGGCCACTCTTTTTTTTTTTTTTTTGCAATAGTTGACACGACAAGTGGTCTGTCTGTCTGTCTGTACGTCCGTAGTTGCCGCCATTCCGGCGCCCCCCCCCCCCCCCCTCTCTCCAGACTGACGTGCAGAACTTTCAAGCCGCGGCGCATCGGAACAAAACGAGCGTTGGGAAGAAGTGCTCTGTTTTGAAGTCTGAAATGTTCGAATCCTGTCCGTGATCCGTACATGTGCCGTGTTGCAAATGAAATCCAACCAGACATTCACTCATCTCGTGTCCACCCCCTGCACATGTGCACCGCCCTCTCCCACATCCTTCTCGAATCGGCCCTCTCGTCCTCCCCAATCTTGGACTCGAACACGGTCCTGCCCGATGAGTTGAAATCCTCCAGATCGTCGATACTCGACCACACGCCCGTGGCCAGACCCGCTGCGATAGCTGCGCCGAGCGAAGTCGTTTCCCGCATGGCCGGGCGATCGACGCGGATCCCGCTCAGATCAGCCTGCGTCTGCATGCACAGATCTGAATCGGACAAGCCCCCGTCTACGGCGAGAGACGTCAGCGCGCTGCCGGAGTCTTGGGCCATGGCGTCGAGTATCGCAGCCGTTTGGTGGCATACTGCTTCGAGGGTTGCGCGGGCGATGTGGCCCTTTTGAGAATGTGCCGTGAGACCGACTTTTGATCGCAGTGGTTAGCAAAAAAAAAAAAAAAAAGACAGTTGAGAGATGGCTTCAGGGGGTTATGAACGCATACACACTGTGCCTTTGACATCGTCGTACCAATAGGGCGCGAATAAGCCACTGAATGCAGTGACAAAGTACACGCCTCCATTGTCGGGGACCGAAAGGGCCACTTCATCAATATCCTTGGAGTTCTCGATCAAGCCTAGATTGTTGAGGAGAAAAGAGACGCCCGATCCTGCCACGGCGATGCTCCCTTCCAGTGCGTAGACGGGGTTCCCGTCCCCAAAGTCGTATGCCACGGTGGCGAGGAGACCGCTTTTTGAAATGACGGGTCTGGCGCCGACGTTGTAGAGGAGGAAGCAGCCTGTTCCGTACGTGTTCTTCGCCTGGCCTGGCCGGAACCCGAGCTGGCCTACTAGGGCGGAGGACTGGTCGCCTAGACATCCGGCGATGGGGACCCCCTTGAGGGGACCGGTGGCGAGGGTTCCGAACTTGGTGGGGTGCGAGGAGGGCACGATTTCGGGAAGAGACATCTTCTGAGGGTCAATGTCGAAAAAGGAGAGGAGGGTGTCGTCGTATCGCAGTGTCGAGAGGTTCATGAACATGGTTCTGCTGGCGTTGGTAGGGTCCGTGACGTACACGGGCTCTCTACCTTTCTTGCTCACGCCCCCGTTGAGCTTAAAGATCAGCCACGTGTCGATTGTGCCAAAGGCCAGCCGGCCCTCCTGGTAGGCTGTCTTGACGGCGTCGTTGTTGCGCAGAAGCCAGACGAGCTTCACGCTGGACGGATAGGTGGAGAGCGGAAGACCACATAGGTTGAGGAGCTTGTCGGCGCCGTATTTGGCTTTCAGCTCCCGCACCAACGGCCTTGTTCGCGTGTCGGGCCAGACGACGGCGTTGCAGAGCGGCTCGCCCGTGTGCTTGTCCCATAGAACGGTGGTCTCGCGCTGGTTCGTGACGCCAACGGCGCGGATTTGAGAGAGGCCGTGGCCGAGGGCTGTGAATTTCTCAGCGGCCCTCTGTATGCATGTCTCTACGGAGGAGAGGAGCTCGTTGGGGTCGTGTTCATGCCACCTGGGGAAACGCAACTGCTTGTCAGAGGAAAACAGAGGAATTCTCATCTCACCACAGGAAACCACTGCGAGCGAAGTACATACCCTGGTTGGGGATGGATGTTTTCGAATCCCATCTGGTGGATGGCCACCGGCTCTCCGTTCGAATTGAAAATGACGAAGCGCGTCGACGTCGTTCCCTGGTCGATGCTGCCGACGAATATGTCCGAGGCGGCTGGCCTCGAAGGAGGAGGAGGAGCATCACCACCACCCATGCTGGCTATATACGGGGTTGAACGCTGATGAACGACGGCGAAAACGACAAGCAGGAACGGCGTTGACGCTTCCACGCAGCACAGGAGCACATTTAGACGAAGAGTTGCGCAAAGTGAGCTTGACTCATTGCGCTCCGACAGGGGCAACGCGGGGGATGCGAATCTGGGGGAGCGAATCGCGCAGAGACGGGTAGGTTCACCTCGAATTCAAGGGGAGGGGAGGGGAGGGCTTCATGTCGAGCGATTGATTTGCTTGCTTGTATGCCGTTCATTTCGCTGCAAATGCTGCCACGGGCGCATGAATGACCCAGGTCCAAACAACTAAAAACCTTCAACAACAGGGATGGGGAATCGCCGTGTTCTTTTCGCGAGACTGCTGCCCCGCCGGCGACGTCGGAGGGGGAGAGGGGGTTCTCTCTCCCACGTCTGGCTGGGATCAAGGGTCGAGGAAGAGGTCAGAAAATGCCATTTTGGGGCAAGTGGGAGAATCGGATGTCCAGATGCTGATGCTGGGCCAGCTAGCTAGTCATACTATGATAGTCATGGGTCCAAGACCGACCACGAAAAAAAGAGGCGCAGTTTGTGCGCCGAGTGTGGGCGTGGATGAGTCAGGTAACTACATCAAGATCAGCTGGCCAAGTCACGTGGACTCTTGAAAAGGGATGTCATCATTTATTCCGAGAAGCTAGATGATCTCACCCAAATCTTGGCTCATAGGGTGCAGTTGTAAGCCATGCCTCACTCCTCAACGCTCCTCATCTAGACGCCTCCAGGGCTTTTGTGCGACAGCCCTTCATCAAGTAAACTTGCGCAAGTTTCAACAACCGGATGCTCAGCGCCTTCCTAGTAAGCCCCACTGTCACCTAGTTGTAGATCGAGAGTTTCTCTGTACTGCCCATTCAACCAGTACGATCGTCCAAGATGATCCATAACCTGCAGAGTTTGTTCGTGTTCCGCCCCCAACTGTTTTGTTCTTTGCCCCACTACAAAACACTGCAGTGATATGGCATCATCGTCCAGGCGGCCGAGTCCCCAGAAAAAAACCCAACCGCACTTGGCAGAATTTTACTCCTCGTCGGCCATGGTAAGTAGGAGGGTAGACGGTAAGAGCTTGGCAATTAGGAAACGAAAGGATCCCAAAGATTGATTGAACAAGTGGCGTTATAGGATCGCCGTGGTCTCTCAGGCGAGCTCGCAGATGTGGCAGAAGGTCTCGATGGAACTGGCCATTGAGGTCACTGTTTCCTTCAGGCTGTAACGATGTGGACTGCATAAGCGTATTCAGAGCGACTTGAGCCCACATTTTCTGTTCTGATGCAGAAAGAGTGTCTCGTTTCCAAGCATGAACAAGCGGATGCAGCGAAAACGAAATACCCATCGTACGCGACAATGGAAAGCGATCGAAGTTTCGCAACTGCATGGTTCACTCGGTCTTTCGCCAGTGTACCTTTATGGCCTTCTCTGCGTGGATGAGCGCCAAGGCCAGGTATCCGAGCGTTCGAGTGATTAGATAACCGGTTTCCCTCAATTCAGAATTCAAAAGCTTGGGGATAGCCACACTTGGGAGCAACGACTAGAGGTCCTCATCATGTTCAAGTCCGCGCAATTCGAGAAACCCTAGCTCTCCATCAGCTCAGGAATTTGGGCATCTGGTTGTGACTAGTACGTGTGCCGCGTCATTCGGCGGTAAAAGGCTCCGGATGTTCATGTCGGGATCGCCAGCATTATCAATTATGAGAAGAAACGGGACGGACATATGCGATAAGAAACGCCTCCCGGAGGTTTCTGTTGGCTCTCAGCCGGCCGCTTTCCCAATGTATGCAAAAGAAACCGCGATGGTGTCTAGAGAAGCTGCATGGATTGTGAACACCGCCGAGTACCTACAACACGTTAGCACTGCGCATGACAGGACTTGAATCTCAAACATACAACTGCCTTGACTCAATGGCAAACTCAGCACAAAGTTCAGTCTTTCCCGACCCTCCTATCCTGTGAATAACAAAAGATTTACGACAAGTCGCTTGTGTAGACTGGCCGTTTGGGAAGAACTTGGATCTCAGGATGCCCATTGGTTCCCGGCAACCAATGAAAGTAGAAGTCTTTCATTGAGGCGTCCCGAAAAGCATGATGAGATTTTTTGACACGTATTGATCACAGAGATGAGCGACTCTGGGGCGACAGCCGGGTGGATGAATGTATGAGACTTTTCTTGACGAGAACGCCCTCCAGGCCATGGCAGATGAAGATCATCGGTTTCTTGCGCGTGCCACCAAGTTTCCGTTCTGAGCTGAGCTCTTGAACACAACTCTCGGCTCGCCTTTGCGTCTGTTGTGCTGCATCATCGCCAAAGAAGGTCTCTCAGCCTCAGATATTAGCATCAACCAGATTCAAAGGGGGCGCACGCCCCGCCGCGGCAGCCTTGTCACCATCAATGGTTCCGTGTCCAGCAGGATGCGCAGGGCGACGATAGGAGTTGTTTGGGAATTGCTTTCAGCAGGGCTGCCGTCCCGTCCCGTGCAGAATCCATGCAGAGTCGGCGCGTAATAGTTAGCCAATTTGTCTGGATAATGACTGAGTCTTGTGAGTTGATGGGTGAGGAGTTGCCAACAAGGTCCACACCCTCTTGAGTCTTGACCAATTGACCAACAGGTTACGAAGAGGTGGGTGATCAACAAGCAGAGACTCCACTTCTCTTGCGTGCCTGTCTGTGTGATTGAGGAAGGAGGAAGGAGGAACATGTAATCCGTACGAATTAATAAATAGAGCTGGAGGGCAGCATGTGAGGGCAAGTTGCAGGGAATCCTGCTCCCGTTCTGGCTCATCGGACCTGCCAACCCAATGGACCAACCAAGCCCTCCCACCGGCCCGTTCCCAATTCGCAAGCATTCAGAACAAGTTGTTGATGCCATCGTTCGCTACAGTGGCGATGCAGTGAACCTGCTTCAGTTTACGCGCGACAGAGAAGCGATGGAGGCATTGGGGCGGCCCGTCACGTCGGATGCTGTCATCAACTACCGAGAATTCGCCAACAAGTCCATGGAAGTGAGTCAGACAGAGACAGTTCTTCATACTCGACCGTTTGGCACAACTGTGAGGTTGTGCTCGAGCTGCATGTTCGCAACCTTGACAAGTATCACATAACCTTTATTTTGACACAAAGCCTCCTCAAATGGACCCCAAGGAAGACCGAAAAAAAAAAAAAAAAAAACCGTAGATGCGTACCGATACTGGATATCGCAGGCCCATCTCAAAGTATAATGAGCAAAGTAGTCGAGCCAGTCAATCAGTCACATTTGAATGTAACCACCGATTGTCTGCCCCTCTGTAGAACCCGAAACTCTTCAAGTGAGATGGACATGAAGTCAGGAGCCCAGAGATAGACTTGTCATCTACCTAGGCGGACGGGGACACTGGTTCGACAAGACACACCGGCGTTGCGGGAATTATCGGAAGTGAGTGGCGATGCAGAGGAGTGGCAAGGATGTCCTTGCCGAGACGTGATTTACTTGTATAGAGCCTTGTTTGCAGTGAGATGGGTGCTACGGCGGTGTTCCCGAGGCGACTCTCCTCACCTTTGTGTGCGGCGTTTTGTTGTTGCTCGATGACCTTGATTTTGTCGAGTAGCTAAACCTCGTTGACTTGCCATGCCCCCTTTCATCTCCCAGATACAAAATGTCCGAACTGATTCTCCGCCAAGATCAAGCCTTGATCTTCAAGTACGGCGCAGCCCTCTGCAGAGCCACGGCCCTCAATTCCCTCTGCTCCGTCACACCAAGAGGCTGCTTCGCAACATGCTCTCTCCGGCGCCAGCTCTCCTCCGTCTCGACAAGTCTCACGTCGTCCTTGTCATCCTGTGATTCGGCAAACGTGTATGATCTGCACTGGCAGTTTGTCCACGCCGTGGCTGACGTTTTCCACTTTGCATCAGTCTGGCTATTTGCTTTCTTGCCTTCTTTGTATACTTCCCAAAGACAGAACCCCCCCCCCAGAAAAAGAGCAGCAGGAAGAGTGAGTGAGTCACTTACCTCTTTCAAGTGGGATGCCCTCCCAGTCATCGGTCAAGAAATGCAAGAATCCCCCGTGCGAAACCACGGCGACATCACCATCTGCGCCCTCGGCAATCTCCTTCAACGCCTTTCTCGCTTCCTTTGCCCGCGCCGTCAACGCCTCCAGCGTGGGTTCGAAGATGCTGCCTTTCCCCTTTTCTGTCCAGTCGTCTCTCACGCGGCTGGCGTCGATTTTGTCGCCAAACTCGGCAGCGAGCTTGTCCTTGCTGGAGCCCGTGTCGCAGGGGGCACTCGAAACCTCCTGCAGGGTGTCGAGCAGGACGATGGGGTACAAGCGTTGGGGCCCGCCAAAGGACAAGTCGCAGGTGTAAATTGTCCGTCGGAGAGGCGAGGCGACGAGCTTGGTGAGGCTGGCGTGGCAAGGGAACCAGGCGCGGAGGTCGGCGCACTGCTGCTCGCCGAGGGGGGTCAGATCTGGATCACGGATCGACTCGTTTTCGACCGATACATTGTGAAGGCCTTGGGCGTGGCGGACGATGTGGATTGTCGGTGCCATCTTGTGTTGTGTCCTTATTAGTGTTTGTGTCTGGGAAACTGAAGGAAACGAGCGTGTTTTGGGGGGGGGTTGGCTTGGGGGCTGTTTCGGTTGGGTTTGACGTTTTGGACAAAGCACGTCGGTGAGCAATGCCGTAGAGCTTGAGGTGATATGTGTACACTTTTGCTCTTTTGTCGCCAGTCTACTCCGTAATCCGTACTTTGCACTCCATCACGAGAAGTCAAAGACATCCTCTTTGCCCCCCGGACACGGCGGACAACGATGACTCACTCAGGTGGGTCTTGCCCGGGTGACAACAGTCCAACAGTCCGTCCGGCTTGCAATCCGGCGCTATTTATTACTACTCAATACGGACTTCTCCGCTCTGAGTGAGTGAGCCATCTAGCCATCACATCTCTCTCTCTCATCGCGGAAGGCGGATCCCTCTCAATGGTTCGTGGCGATTCAACCAACGGATATGGAATGAACTTGGCTGTGATGCACCGAGCTCGGCGCTCAATGCCCTAGTAGGAATTGATAAAAAAGGAAACCCCGACATTAAGGGTCATGTGGGGGGTGGATACTGACGACGACTGGAAACATGTCTTGTCTTTACTGTAATCGCTCACTCTGCGCCAAGTTCGCTGGTGTCCAAAGAACACCTTCTTCAGGATCCTATCAATCACCAACCACGTGGTGTATTACGGCAACGCGCAAGGCCTCTATCAATTCCACGACTAGATCCTACCGACGGTTTGATCCTCAACTGACCAATCTGGTATCGTCAAGTGATATTACACTTCAGCAGCCGCTCCCACCTCTATACGACATAGTCAAGTTCTCCGAGTAAGTGTACAGGCCTCATTCATATTCGTTCACAATTCAATGAGAGCCTCCTCCTGCACCGGTTTCTGAACGGGATCATGCTGTGGGACCGATGGAAATGAGTCCTGCGTATAGCGAGTGTACGCCCATGACTGAGAAGCCGCTGGTGGGACTGGCTGCGCGGACTGTTGCTGCCAGTACGGCTGTTGCGGTGGTGCTTGCTGGTGTACCGGCGCTGTCGGTTGTTGTTGAGGGGCCGCGGCAGATTGAGACTGAGGTGAATGCTGAGACGGCCTACGCGTCGGTTGAGCCGGTTGTGCCTGGGGTTGCACGGGCGTGGCTTGGTTGGGCGTCGCAACAGCAGTAGCTTGGTGGTATTGCAGTGATTGCTGGAGGTTGGGATATGGTGACGGTGAAGAGTCAGGAGCCATTGTCGGCGCCGATGGGCCAGGAGGCTGGACTGATGCATGTTGCTGCTGTGTGGTGAAGTAGTAAGACCCCCGGCGCTCAGTTGAGGGAGATACTGCCGGCTGTTGCGGTGTTTGCATCCTCTGCAACGGTTCCTGGGAGATCTGCTGGTGTTGCTGATATGGATCTAGCGGAGCAGAAGGGCCAGGCTTGGCCCTTGTTTGCCAACTTTCCGTGCCTTGAGGTGGTGCATACTGGCCGGGATGTGACTCTGGTGGTTGGTTGTATGGATGGAATTGAGGTTGTGGAGTTGCCTGTGGCGGCGGTTGCTGGTACGCTACTCCCGTGTAGAAACTCTCTGCAACACCAGGGCTCGCCGGAGGATGTAAAGGCATAGATCGATACGATCCTGATGGTTGACGAGGGGGTGGGAGATTATATCCGCCTATACTTTGCTGACTGTAGGCTTTTGAAAGTCGCTCTTCCAGCATGCGGTCATAGTAGCGTACCACCGTGGAAAGCTTTGCGTGAAGATCCAATAATGTATCTACATAATATTAGCTTTCAAGGATGTAGTCGTCGAAGAAAGCCGCGGCGACCTACCATGTTTGCTCATAGTCTCGCCGTACGTCCGCGCCAGTTTCGGCCGCAGAGTGCCGATGCTGTCGTACAGTTCCTGGATCTGAGGCTCCCGCAGAATGGTGCCGGGTGGCTGTGTCTGAAGCCGATCAACCAGGGTAGCAAAAAGATTGATGTTCTCCGCCTCAACCGGTGTTAACTCGTAATCATTCTTTGGAAGCACATGAGATCTCGACGCTTGGCCCGCAGATGGATGTGATGTTTGCTCCTTGAGTGCGGCTGTGTGCCTTTTCTTCTGCTCCTCCATGTCAGCTATTGATGCGGCAATCGCGGCCTTCAAGTCTACGTCCTCCTCTTCCTCTTGCTTTGATGGGCCCTTTTGCGTCTTAGGAACGCTCGGTGCAGGTTCGTTGTAGCCCCTAGAGTTGTTTTTGACCTCCTCCAAGCTCATAGCCAGCGCCTTTCTCAAATCCTCGTCGAAGCCGTCGTCCACACGGGCATTCCGTGGTTGCATGGCAGACGTGCTTCGAGTCTTGTGTGGATAGGTTGATGATTTGTCTGGAGGGCCTAGTTCTTTGTAACCCTTGCCTGTTAATTTGGCGTAGCATCCGTCATCGACTCGAACCGGCGCCTGGATACCCAAATGGGGCAGCGGAATCGTCTTGGTGGAACACTGCTGATCGAAGCAATTACCACAGTTCCGGCAGTGATGTTTCCGGTTCGTAAAGGTGAAGGCCGTTCGGCAGCGCATACAGACATCGGAATCGGCCCATTCGGGTGGCTACGACACGCAACAATTAGCTAAGCCATCATTTGTGTCTTTGTGTCATCGTGGCAACAAGATTGAGGCCCTCTGATTCCTGCTTACCGCGCTGCTATCAATCATGCTGCTTGCCACCGTGACCCGTGGAGGGAACTGGAATCCTTCCCGCTGAAGCGTCCTGTACACTTCGCCAATATACGAAAGATCGTGCCTACCATCAGTCGCGGCAGCCCATGACTGGATTAGCTCCAGCATTTTAGATCTAACATCGGTGTTCACAGCAAAAGGTCCAACAGCTTGCAGCAGCGATACTAGGTTGTCCATGAACTCGCGCGACGCAATTTCTGCTAGGAAATGCGAACCACCATTCTTGACGCATGTGTCTGTAAGCTGTGTGGAGCGGTGAACGGTCAGCCATCTCAAGCACGACTTGGCAACGAAATATGAAGCGCCGTCTTACATTAAGCGCGCTTAATTGTGTGTTGGGATTTTTGTTCCCGATTCGTTTTTTCAGTGATCGCATAGCTTCTTTGGGTGCCACGGTTTTGGATCTGATGATGTCGGAGATTTCAAGATTCAAAGCGATATCCTCCCTGCAATGACGACCGGATTAGCAAGATTGACAGAGTGCATAGCTGGACAACAAACAGTGCTTACAAGCTGCTGCTTGTCGCCTTGCCGATTTGCTCGTCCAGGGCCGTGTTGGCCGAGGATGACCACCAGCTCATCATTTTGGCGATCGTATCGTTGGATAGCTTGGGTCGGGAAGAGAGTGGCGAGAATGGAAGAGCACGATCAGGAATGGTGACGCAGTGCGGGGAGGGGGGGAGAGGAAGGGGGGGAGAGAGAGCTTGACAAGCTGCTGATTGCGGCCAAAAGAAGGGCTGTAGATGCAATCTAGAAGACGGACGAATCCAGCTGAGATAGCGATGCACGGTGGTGGGCGAAGTGGCAGCCTTGCGGTGACGACCAACAAGCAGACAAAATGGAGTACGTTGGTAGATGGAGGTTGCGTCAGTGTTGTGGAGGCTTTTGATTGTCCTAGTGGGGCGCCCCAGCCCCAGGGCTCACTGCGTTGCGCGTCTGCGACGTTCTGCAGACTAAAAAGTGGCCTCGTCGTCGCCTGCCAGACTTTCTTCGTCACCTGTCTCACTACATGTAACTACATGTAACTACATGTACACCACCATCAGTCTCACCCGCGAATTGCGCCTCACACGGCCGACTCAAAGCCAGGGGCCTCTACTCTCTGGAGCTTGAAGCCAGAACTGTTGTGTCACGCCAGTCCCGAGTCCTGCTGCCCGCCACTTACCAAACTATCCGACTCTTGCAGGAAGCTCCGCATAAACAGGCACACAAAACGGTCGTCTTTGCCCCGTCAAGGCCAAGCGGATCGGAGCAGCCTCCAACATACTTCACCAAGTTCGTTTCGACATCTACCGGTAAAGCTTGGAGATGAGCTTTAGCTCTCACATCACACCACATTGATGAGGTCACCATCGGTCTCGGCCTGCGCTTTGTGAATGAATGTCAGTCACCTGGACCGAGCAGCGCGTTCATGGCCACAAACGCCAGATACAGCCTCCCTCCAGGGGGCTACGACGGCAGAAATGGAGGAGCTGCGAGGCCTGGCGCAACGCCTTTTCCTCATATAGACGACATAGTCGCCATTCCGAAAGACATAGACCCAAACCAGTCCATTAGGCGGCTTCTGGCACAGGCGGAGAGCTCTCTACGGCAATCTGAGATGAGCAGAGACTTCAAGAGGCCTGCTCTAGCTCTTAAAGATTATATTCGGGCATATATTATCGCCGTAAAAACCATCTCGGAACACCAAGACTACCCTGCTCTTCGTTCCACGCATGGCGGTGATGTTGCTCGCCTGCATAGCTTGTTGCTGAAAAGAATAGATCAACAGAGCGTTATATACGAGAAGATCAAACAAGACATTATCGCTGACAACAAGACCAGCGGAGTTCAGCCCACTATTGGGCGATCAGCTCCCTCACAAGCTACGAACGGGCTTTCGGCTGTTTCATCAACAACTAGTCATGATACCGGCGGGAGAACACTACAACGACCCGCGCCCCGTGGGCTTGCGCCGAATGCTGCAAACGAGTCTCCTGCCAAGGAAAAGCCAGTGGTGCATCCGAAACCTCCCTCTCTTCATGGGAATGCCATTCCACCTGGACATGCTCGAGCCAACTCAACTAGTAATGTGACGCTGGATCTGGCGGCGAGATTTGCCAATCTGAGGGGACCTCAAGCTTCTCCTGGTCAAGATCCTCGTATCAAAACATATTCGATCCTTCCACAGAAACTTTCTGGGCCCAGAGAGATGCCACCATCTCCTCAAAAGATCAGCGTCGACACGGACAGCGCCGCCGCGCTACCGAAATTACCCGACGCTATATACAGTCCAGCACGCGGCAGTGTATCTGGAGAAGCTGCTCGTTTGCCAACAAGCACACCTCGAGGTCTTTTCAGCCGAACAGGATCGTCCACTTCACTGGCTAGTACGACAAGCTTAACCCAACCGCGGCAAAGCAATGAATATTTCCCCCCAGTCCCACCAAACACATCCAGCTCATCGAGCATTGCCGACAAGCCCTTTGAAATACCTGAAGGTGATACAATCACCCCCGAGCAGCTCTACGCATTAAAAAAAACAAAAGCGTCCGTTTTACTTATCGATATTCGTTCTCGGGATGACTTTGATGAAGGTCACATCATGGCTTCTTCGATCATATGCATTGAACCCAGCATCTTAATGAGGCATAATGTTTCAGCATCTGACATTTCAGATAGCTTGGTACTATCTCCAAATACCGAGCATGCTGTATTCGAGAAGCGAGACTTGTACGACTTGGTCGTTTTCTATGATCAGAACTCCGAGTATATTCCTCACACGCAGAAGAACTCAGATGAAGAGGTCGTCATATCACTGCACCGTGCCCTAGTACTTCTCAACTATGATCGTGAACTGAAAAACTCCCCCAAGCTTCTCAGAGGTGGCTTAGACGGCTGGGTAGACTTGATGGGTTCCCATTCACTACAGTCGACTCCGTCGGCGCAATCCAAGGCTAACCAAACAAGGGCTCGTCATGGTCTCATCAGGAGAAAAGGATCCAAGTACATCGTCACACCGTTGCAGTCCGAAGAAGATATAAAGGCATGGCAGAACACACTGGACAAGGATGCCAGCCGCCCTGTATTTCCTCGTACTGGTGATGAATTCCTCAGGCATCCTCCCACATCAACTGAACGACAGTCCATGGCATCGACGACGTCCACAGAGCAGCGATACAGACATGACTTGGCAAATCGATTTAGCTCACCGACGCAATTACCCCCACCACCAGCTCGACCTCAAGCTGCGGTCCAACGACCCAGTCATAGTGGCCTGTCTCAGAGCGACCATGTGGAGGATGACTTTGCTAGTCAAACCAAGAAAGTCCCCGAGCAACTATACTACACCGGCCTCAACAACCCTCGCAACTGGTGTTACGCCAACAGTACCCTACAGTCGCTCCTCGCCTCTCCAGGGTTCGGACGAGAGCTTGCCGATCGAGCTTGGGAGAAGAGATACAAGAATATGGTGCCGCGAAAAGGAAACGAGAAGAGGGATCAGCCACAGCTCATGATCCAGATGATATCTAATTTATTCCACTGGATGAGTTCGGGCAAGTTCGAGACAATGAAAGCCCAGATGCTCATGGTACGTTGCATAATCTTTGCAGCAAATCTTGATGAGCCCAACGCGCTTCGATCAAGGCTAACCCCTCATGTAAATAGGAGTATTCTCGACACCTTTGTAAGACTGGTGACCCGCAGACTCAATTCGGTGGCCCGGATCAGCAAGATGCCCAAGAGTTCATGTCCTTCATCATGGATCAACTTCATGAAGAGACAAATCTTCTCCGCAATTTGGAGGGCATAGCCGACAAACCAGACACCAAAGGGCAATCGCCCGCTCGAGCAGCAGTAGAGTACTGGCGAAATCATTGCAAGCTGAATGATTCGATTGTTGACAGATATTGGCGGGGACTGGAGGTATCAACAGTGCAGTGCAAGCAATGCGAAAACCTAACATACACGTTCTCACCCTTTGAATGGTTGTCGGTCGCTGTACATGGAAAAGACGACATGACGCTAGCAGAGGCTCTTCAGAGAACTACTGCCGACAATGAGCTCGCTGATTTCGAGTGCGACCACTGCCGAAGCAAAGGCCGGGCGATACAAAGAATGTCGCTGGCCCGCATGCCGGAGCTTTTATGCATCAGCTTCCGCCGATTTCATTACCAGGGCAGAGGATTCACCAAGAACAACGCAGCGGTGACCTGGGACTTCAACGACTTCGACTTCTCGCCATACTTTATCGACTCGGCATGCTCGTCTCAACGGTCATGTACGACAGACAAGGCCTTCTCCGGCCCTTTTAAATACGAATGCTATGCCGTCATTGTCCACGCAGGGCGATCAATCAACACTGGCCATTACTACGCCTATGTCCGTGACTCGACGACCCACGGGCAAGACGCTTGGCTCCTTTGCAACGACAGCGTGGTCAAGAGAGTCCGCATAGGCAGTCGGAAGAGTGACGATGTGCAAAATGACGTGTTCAGATCAGGCGAGGATAAGGTCCCGTACCTGGTCTTTTTCCGAAGAAAGGGTGCATGAGGAGGAGCCCCATGCAGTATCTGATTGAATCTTTACGATGACGCATACCCCATCAGGCCATTGTTCAAGGAGGAGAAGCGGGGGACTACGCAACATGTTCACCAACAGTGTTGTATCAAGAAGGAGTCATAAAATCAACCCTATGGATGCCCATATTGGTGAATGAAAGGAAATGTTGCAATAACTTTTCGCGTAACACATGGGTTCCCCATGATTTAGCGCCTTTGTTTACGATTTCGGAATGTGGTAGGTATATAGGGGACTTCATGGCGAGCATATAGCGGATAGGGTTTTTTTTCTTTTTTTAACGCGCACAATCATCGACGAACTACAATGTAGCGAAGTCGTGCCAAAATCTAGTGGGTGATGCGTCAAACTATCGTGCGCGAATCGGGCCCATGGATTTGGAATCATCAACGAATGAACCTGTGACTGGATACCTACCGTTCTACCTACCTTTGTAGATGTATACGGTGCGCGACCTCGCAGTCGCTCAAGTACGGTTCTTCACACAAATTACGAACGTTCGGATTTTAGAGAGAATAAGTATGTGTCATGGAAAGCATCTGACCGGTGCAATTACTACAGAGTTTCGGACCAACCGCCACAAGCTAATATTACAGATAGGACGGGTTACATGAAACGCAATACAAAAATGGCAGGCAGAACAAGGCATCAAATCATGGTATATGTGGAAAAATTACACAGTCGTACCGGATTCATGATGGGTCGAGTCATCACGCGCATCCTGATCTTAAGTCAATTTTTCCGTCGGGTAAAAAACCATCACCTTCAACCACCGAGACATCAGGGGTAGGAACCGTTCCCGCCCGTAAACAGTTGCCGAATAGTGTAGGTTTAGGAGGTGCTCTTCAAGCAGGCATCAATCTCCTTCTTGTATCGGTCGCGGATGACTTTTCGGTTCAACTTTTGGGTGGCGGTAACGAGACCCTGTAGATTTCATTAGCTTTCGGTGCAACTAAGATGAAGAAGAGTCAAAAGACGCAAAAAAGATGGCGACTTTACTTACGCTAGGGGGTGTCCACTCCTCGTCAGTAATGACGACTCCCGTGATGATTTCCATCGAGCTCAAACCAGCACGCTTGCCAGTAGCCTGTAAATCCTTCAGGACAGCGTCGCGAACCTTGGAATGGGTGTGCATCTCGTGCTCAGCAACACCCAGCTCCTTGGCCTTCTCGACAAGAACCTTCTCGTTGGGCATGATGACAGCAACAGGTCGCGAGTGTTCGGGGTCGGCGTGAACCATGACGTTGCTGACAGTCTGGGCTCCTCGGTAAATCGACTCGACCTTCTCCAGAGCAATGTATTCACCACCTTGCATCTTGACCAGGTTCTTGAGACGGTCAATGACCCTCAGGTGACCTTGGGAATCAAATTCACCAATATCGCCCGTCTTGAACCAACCATCCGGGGTAACGGCCTTGGCAGTCTCCTCGGGGTTGTTGTAGTACTCCTTCAGGATGGGTAGTCCCTTCATCCAGATCTCTCCCTGGGGAACCTTGACATTGTCGGTATTGTAACCGAGCTCGGGGCAAGAAACGAGCTTGACATCGATGGCAGCGGGGATGGGACCAATAGCGTTGGGGGAGAATTCGAGAGGGCAGCCGAGGGCGCCGTTGGCACAGGTCTCTGTGAGTCCGTAACCGACCAACATAGGAGCAAGAACAAGGGACAGGAACTGCTTGGTACTGTCCGAGATGCCACTAGCACCGTTCATGGTGAATCGGAGACGGCCACCGGTCAGTTCGCGAACCTTGGAGAAAACAATGCCGTCAAAAACACTGGCCAGCGGCAGCTTGTTTCGCGACATGAACGACTTGTAGTTGTAAGCGCCCCAGAACAGGCTCTTGAGAAGAGGGCTGGAGCTATCCAGCTTGGCCATGACTCCCTTCTTGACCGTTTCCCAAACCTGTGGGACACCAACCAGAGCAGTCGGTCGGAATTCGCGCATGTCACCAGCGCAATTCTTGACGGAAACGTCGGATAGAGTGCGAGGGTTACCATAACCCAAGGTTCCACCGATGAACAGCACCAGGTTTTCTAGGACCATCTCGAAAATGTGAGCCAGTGGCAGGTAGGCCAAGACGAACTCCTTGTCGCTCACGCACTCGTCAACGCAGGTAAGAAGGCCAGTGACTACAAATTTACATTAGCCCCGACAAATTTGTTGGGGACAGATGGGGAGGGCCTCCAATGACAGCAACGTACCAGCAGAAACAACACCCTCGTTAGTAAGGCAGGCGCCCTTTGGCAGACCTGTCGAGCCAGATGTGTACATGATGCAATACAGATCCTCAGGCTTGGGAGGGACGGCATCTACCATGTTCTCCTCACCGAGCTTGCGCAGTTCTTCGTAGGTGAGGACCTTGAGGTCAGGGTTGTTGTTCTTGAATTCCTCAACCTCGCCGCCGGTACCAAAGATACAGTCCTCATTGATGATGACGGTCTTGACACCAGACTTCTTGATAGGGTTGATTGCCGTCTTCAGCAGATGAGGGTCCACAAACATGGCGGTGGCATCGCTCTGAACAAGGGAGTGCTCGACGCCGCTCTCACCGAGGGTATCATAGGCGGTAACGATGGCGATAGACTGCGAGGCGCAACCGTGTGACATTGAAATCCATGGCAAACTAGTTCGCGAAGATGTCAGCGATGGGGCAAAGTGAATGGAGAATGCTCCGAGGCCAGGAAAAGAGTTTACCTGGTGGTTGCAAACAAGTGAAGCTTATTTTCTGGAGTAAGTCCCAGTTTGCGAAGACCCGAGCCGAGCTGAAGAACAAGAGTCTCGTACTCTTTGTAGGTGATGTAAGAGTATCTGGAGAGCTCGAAGAACTGCCATTCCTTGTCGACTTCCTGAACTTGGCCATCAATGGTCTTCTTGACCTTCCTGGTCTCCTTGTGAAGCTTGACAAGCTTGCGTGAGGCCAGAGCCTGATGGTTAGGGTAGACACGGGCGCTGTGCTTGACAATATCAAAGATGTTCTTGATGTCGTCGGCGGGGCGTGTGAGGAGTCCGTTCTTGGCACGGGGATGGCGACGAGGAATTGTTTCTCCAGGGACCTTTTCGTAGCCGGGAGCTTCGATAGTATACGGCGGCTTGTGCACCGGGGATAAGGGCATTATGCCCGTGGTGTAGTCCATCATGATGGTGTGGTTACGGGGAGCGACAGGCTCGAGAAGAGTTGCAAGGTTAAGGAGGATGCGGGCGGAGGTTGGAGCTGGAGCTGGAGCCGAAGCTGGAGCTGGAGCTGGAGCTGGAGCTGGAGCTGGAGCTTGGAGGTCACGGCGACAGACGAGAAGAAGCAGATCAAGGGGACGACCCGTCACGTCGGCGAGGGCTGTGGCGCTTGAAAAAGGAACTTGGAGGTGGTGAGGGGAGAGGGCCAGAGGAGGAGTCAACAAGAGAGGCAAGAGGACGCAGCAGGAGGTTGGTTGCCAATGGTTGCCAATGGTTGCCAATGGTTGCCTTGTTGTCCGGCCACAGGCTGCCAGTCCAGTCCAAAATCTATAATGACGCCGCGCTGCAGGCCAAGCTCTGTCGGCGGGTGGATGGGCCCGTCTCCGAGGGGCCAGTAATATTACCAGTCAGCCAAGCCTCGCTCGCCCTCGCCCTTGCAGCTGGCACCGGTGGGTGCGGCTGGCTGGGAACCTGTTGGCAGCCGCGGCCAAGTCTTCAGTCTTCACGGATCGTCTCCCTTCTGGTGGCCTCCTCCAAGCCGAGCTGCTGACCTGAAGACTTGTAAAGACAGCCGCGCCGCAGGTCGCTCTGAATATATAAGACAGCGGTCTGTTGCCAGCAGAGTTGTCGCGACAAATTGCAGGTTGACTGTGAGTCTGCGCCTCCTCCTCCAGCCATACGGAGTACATACATATGTACATACGGAGTACGGACTACATGCCTCTGTCCTTGGCCAGCTGTCCCGAGTGGCTCTCCGAGGCTTCAGTGTGGACACTGTGGTCGCGGGGTCTCTGGGTCGCACTTGCCGTCTTCACGAGCCTTCACGCCCACCAGACCATCCGAGGCAAGTCGTCGACGTCGAAACAAGCTGCCTGGTAAACCCAGCGGCTTCATCACAACAAGTATTTGAGGTAGCCGCGGGAACAAGACTTACATGCCCCCAACAAGATCTTGACGAACCCCCTTCCTTCCCATGACCTGGTCAAAGCATCACCGGCTGCCAATTTTAAACTACACACTACTCCGAACATCCTACCATCGTCTCCTTCCCCGCCTCAACAAACTCGCCCACCAGCCACGTCACGCTATAATTGCGAGGGACCAGGGGCTCGGAAAGTCAATACTTCGCATCAAGACTAGTAGAGGCTTCTAGGCGGGCCGTCGCCACAGGTTTTGTCGCTTGGCCCCGAGGTTCACGCACATGATGACCCACGCAGGATGCAGCAAAACCTCACGAACAGGGGCATGTGCTCCAATGTTGCGCGCGCTTTAATAGCGATGATGCCATCCATTAACTTCGTCTTGTTCCTCCACCTCTTTCCACTAGCAGTGGGGCAATATGAGAATGACCACAAGATGATACGATAAGTTGATATCAAGTTCTGCACAATCCATAGAATGAGCCAGGATCAATGATGAGTTTTGTACCTACAGCACCTCCCATCGCTCGTTGCGGCTCGCTTGAAACCCACCCAAACTCGAATTGCAGGACTGGACCATCTGCATCTCGCCTGATTCCATGCCGGCACGATACCCAAGCATCTCCATAGTTGACGGCAGGCCGATCAATGCGAGAACCGAGAACCGAGAATCAAGCTCAGGGGCAGGGCATGTGCTGTCTACATAGGCAACTGAACACAAGTCGCTCAGGCTGTTTGCTGCACACTAATTTTGTCTGCTTCTCAATCCTCCAGAGGAACTCCAGAGGAAGAGAATTCCTGCATTTAATTAGTGCGAGGCACAACTGAGCCTGATAGTTAAGAGGGATTCCTGCAAGGCCGAAGGCTTCATCTGCTGTCAGATTCCCTCCTCACTATCAGGCTCATCAGTTGTGCCTCGCACTTTCACATATTTTGCGGAGCCCCAGTCGAGATTGCGAATCGCCCCGTTCCGAGTAGAAAGATGAAGAAAAAAAAAAGGAATATCAGCCTGCCGCTGTGGAGAGGAGAGATTTGTCAAAGAAACCCCGGCCGATAAAATTTTCTTTGTTATTGCGCAGACGCGGCTTATCACAGAAAACTCTTCGGTCAGCTACTACCCACGCACAACAGCCCCCCCGTTCCATCAAACCTACCGGTGCTGGACCGAAGCTAGTTGTAGCTGATAGATGTAAGCTTGGTCGTGGTGCATCAGGCGCAGCAGATTGGCGGGGTTGATAGTAGGCTATTAGGTTAAAGATCTGTTGATGGACAAGTTTTTCCTTGATTATAGGAAATATTGAGAATCGTCAGGCCAAAAACAGGATGCAGGATGCGCACCCTTGTTAGGACTGCGGCTATAATCCCGTTCATTTAACAGGAAACAACCTGCAACTTGATGCTGTTAACACGAACTGATGTCTTGTTTCCCAGAGAGGGATTATGCTCATCTCGGATGTGAACGGTCGAAATATTGGGGTGAGATTGTTGCTAGCACCAATCCTAGTCATCACAAACATGTGTAGTTACTGTCATACTGGCGATGATGGATACCCTGCACAGCAAAAACAGGCGAGCTCTGGGTATTCAAAATGTTACCATGTTAATAGTCAATCTAAGCCCGCTTGCAGGACGCACGAGTTTATGAGTCTTTATAAGCTCTAAGATCTTGTCAATAATTTAATCCTTAAATTAAATAAATAGTGCTAATTTTTTTTTTGTTTGCACTCATTGGTTGTGTCCAATGCATCTAATTTAAGAGATGACTTGTCCTCGAGACTGTGTCTTCTTTTCTTCTAGCCCGAGCCTAGGGTAGCTTGCTCATCAACAAGATACACCGTTCATCAGGAGAGACTCTTGAGATCTAGATGATCACCTACGAGAATATGGCAAGATGCGAAAAACGGATAAATCACTTGCTTTAATTCAAGGGAGTCTATCTGGACACGATGCTAACAGCTGTTAAGGGTGGTCCTAGTCCCATCATTCAGCGATCTGACAGGACGCCTTTGGGAACATGTGGGCGGTTGATGCGTGTTTTGCGAAGATGCTGCTTCGTTTACACCGTTGTCGAAGCGTGGCGAGGCGTGGTCATGGTATTTCACTTTCCCCAAGGGATAGGAAAGGAAATGGTCCTTGTAGACATGATGGTCAGAAATCGTAACTTGACCACCAGGTACATTTTGGCGAAGTAGTCACTCTCTTAGGAACAATTTGAGAATGACAAGCACTTGTCCTTTGGCCAGTCATATATCAATGTTCGTTTCTCCTCCAGAAGTAGCATCGACCTTCTCAGAAAAGAAAACCACTTGTTTGGTTTTCGCATTACATCGTCAAATAGAGAGGTGAAATCCATCTCACGAGAAGCCATCCAATGCCAACCTCAACCTCACACAAAAGTCAACCACCACAGAACAACCCCCCCCTTTTT
This sequence comes from Epichloe festucae Fl1, assembly GCA_003814445.1. Lineage (NCBI taxonomy): Eukaryota > Fungi > Ascomycota > Sordariomycetes > Hypocreales > Clavicipitaceae > Epichloe > Epichloe festucae. The sequence continues at coordinate 4,088,889 of CP031385.1, read as the reverse complement.
TTTTTCTTCTTCTTCTCACGCAACATGCTCATCGAGAACGCATTCACCGCCTGTCCCACGTTACGCCCCAAGCACACAAGCTTTCGCTCAGGATGCACCAGAAGGCAAGAAAATTACACTCCCCCTTCTCTCTCTCGAATTTACCACCCCCTTTCCAAGTCTGCTGGCATGCTGGCAGCATGCGAGATGGTCAATCGAAGGGTGGTGTTTGCACCGACCAAGCATTCACCTGCGTACGCGTGTGCGGCTTTCTCGAGGGAAGCGTTTCTGAGCATTCCCTGGCCGAATTGGGCCGGTGTGGCGTCTGCAATGAGCCAGGAATTTATGGCTTGCAAGCTGGTGCTACCTGAAGGGGGCGAATGGGGTGCGTCACGAGAAGATCTGACGTCCTGCTTGGGTACTTCGCAATCGAAATCTGTAGCTGGAAGAAAAAAAAAAAAGCACACAACATGGTTGGTGATTTAGCCTATGTAGTATACACTGACAAATCTGGAAAGTGTGATTGTAGGGCAGATTTGCTCAACCCTCCATCCACGTAATTCGTAAACGCGCTCTGCTATTATACCGCACACCTAATTTGATACGTTATTAAAGGAAAAAAAAAAATAGAAAGGTACACGGACCGTTTCCCAGCAATGCCTCATCTTCATTGGCGAAAAAAAAAAAGCGTATAGTATCAAGAACCTGGGAAGAATTCCATGCTCTTGCTGTCCCATCGCCGTTCCTCGAGGAAGTTACGGCCAAAGAACTTTCCAGCCGCATGACGCTTTCTATCCAAGGGAAACGAAGAAGAATGCAATTCGGACCGGGTCATGTGGTGACACCAAAGACTGAGGGACTACCAAGACGCAGCCCGCCTGAGATACTAGATCGACCCGGCCGCCGCGCGGGCTGCTCGTTTGTACAGCAGAGACGACGGGGGTGGAACGCCTGGCTAGCGGCACCCGAGTGTTTTTTCTTTTTTTTTTTGGGCAGGGGGGGGGTTGTGACGCGACCGATTCGTGCCTGTTATGCCAAATCGTGATATTCTGAATGGATGACTCCCTCGGCTCTCACGACGAAGTCATTTCCCCCGTCGTGCTTGACTCATTGGATGTGGATTTTGAGCTCAAATGGAGTATATATATATATTTAGCAAGGCATCTAATCTTAGGTGAATTTTTGAGTTGGGGGGGGAGGGGGGGGGCGACGTCCACCGGATTCAATGTACACTTGCGCCTGATCGTCTTCATGTAGTGGTTATCAAGCTGGGCTTATTGTAAGAATGTTGGAAGATGGTCAACTTGGCGATTGCGCAACACGGATTTGGTCGGGTCCCTGATGACATTCCCCGGAAACATGGGAGACGACGTCTGGGTGGCCAAGCACTTGCCCGGGTGATGACTTGTGTAGCTACGGAATACGACTTACCGACTTCCAATCTTGAAATTCTCACCAATCCCTTCGCAGATCTGGTGTGTTCCCGTGGCAAAAGAATATTCCATGCTGCTGGCGTGATGACCAGTAATTGCTTACGGCTGGCTCTCACAGAGCACATTCAATTTACAAGGACGAGTATTCGTGGGCCGATAATGGAGGCTCAGCTCTCATGCTCCCGATATTAGTCAAGATGAAAAGAAGCAAGCAGACTATCATGTGCGAGCCTCGCATTGTCGCCCGCGTCATAGCTGACATTGGGTGGGAGCACAACATACCGATCATGGTGGGCGGTAAAACGGTCACAGGACATGACAAAAATGCTTCAAACAGGTCTTGGTGAACAAACGCCTTGGCTTAACTGTTAATGAAAATTGGCAAATTTTTTAAATCATCTCTAGAACAAATTGGCATGTTTGTCTGGCTCTTTCCGTCAGCGTGTCGAAGCATTTGCAGTCCGGTATCAGTCAGGGCTAGGATGCGATGCGTCTGATATTCGGAGCCAACGCCAACATCCCAGACGTTCCGGTCATTGAGTCACCATGAGGCCGGCCCATGGAAATTTGTCGATATAATCATGACATCAACATGGGAAGAAAACCATCCGATATGTCGAGTCATTGTCTTTGGCTTCGCTCGTTCTCATATTCCGAAAAAAAAACAAAAAAATTTGGTGAACATCTGTTTACATAATAAAACTTGACCCATTCTGTTTACCGAACAAGATTGATAAGTCAGGACTCAGACACACCCTGGTGAAGAAGGCATGTGGCTTTGCAAGGTCACGCGAATGCCTCTGACCGGACCGATATCCTGCCTGAGGGCAAACAAGTATTTTGTGATGCAAGATTTGATGCAGATTCTCTCACCGCCAGGGTGATGGGGGTACATGGAACTCATCGGGCATTCATCCGTCGCTTCGTTTCCGCCGGCAAGAAGATGTTCAGGCAGCGTGCAGTCTTGCCGAGAACCTCCATGAACCTCCATGATGAGTGAACGCGTGGCAGCATGCTCCTATTCCTATTCCTGGCAACGACTGCATATGTAATGTACATTTCTCATGTAAGATTTGTCGTGCATGGGGGCCGAAAATAATAGAGCAGCTATTATTACACGCACCTGTCGCTCAAAACCTCAAGTGCCAAAAGGTCTTTATGGTCTTCATGGTCTTCATGGTCTTTCATGTACTCCGTACTCCGCCTGGAGTAAGTGTGTCCCTGCCTGCATGATCAGCCCCCTCTTACACCCGCCATCACCTGATGACGAGAGCTGGGGGCCAGAGCTGAAAGCTGATTCACCATCTAGAGCCTTAGTAATGCCATGTGCATCAGTTTACTCGTGTCGGGCATTGACAGCTCGGCCAGCTGGCAATTGGCAATTGCCCGCACAACCCAGTCTGCTCCTTCCCAGGAGGTGCCCAGATTCTCGGCCGAGGCAAATAGGATATCCTCAGGCATTCAGCTATCTATGATGTATTATTTCGTCTGGCTGCGCTGCTCTGGCTCGCCTACTTGCAACTTCCCACGCTCTGGGCGACGAGGTGCCAGCTCAGCCTGCCTGCTTCAGAATACCAGTGCACTCGGCGCCGCGATTGTTCGAACATGTACTCGCTGATGGATCATCTGACATCATTTATGATCCAGTTCAAGCCTGCTTTGACGAGTGAGGGTGCCTGGGGAACCGAGACATTGATCTCGCGTACCTTGAGAACAGAGAGCCCCTTATCGGCGATCCAGGGACCAGCACATTCCATCTCCAGGTTGCAGCTGTTACTCGGCACAGCCTTGATACTGAGTCCATGGTATACAGCAGCTCCGGCTTTGGATTGCCCCAATATGATTCGAGCTATCAACAGTCAAGCCCTGCGAAGCTGTAGACCAAAGTGCCGCTCGGCAATACAAGCCAGCGCGAGAATGACTGACGTTGGAACGGGCCGTTAGATACCAGTGAATATAATGAGAAATGATAGGTGCACCCCAACAGCAAGCTTCAAACGCAGCAGCCCGCCACCTCTGCCGCAGTCCCTGGCATTCTTCGCGTTTTTTTCGCGTCCAAAGCACACACAAGCCAATGCCGTTTGCTTTGGTGTTTCTCGGAAGGCAAGGCATTCGTTGAAAGTGGCCCCTGTTGGTCCTCTCCCGACCCCTTTCGGATTATTTCATCGTTCCAGCCGGCTGGGAGACTTGGGGAGACGGATCTGAGACATGCCCTGCTTTCCTGGCTTGAGGAGTATGCAAAAGGGAAAAAGATCGGTAGAGCCGTCGTCTCCTCGATTCTCACACCCCAGGCAGTAGCCACTCGCAACGGGGCTTCGTATCCAGCTCGTCGACGGCGGTCCGTTGCGCTGACACTAAAAAGGCGGGTAATAGCTCCGTCGCCAACTTTGGGCGACCAAGTGGCTTGGTCAAAAGAAAGCGTCGCGACCTCAGCTTGAAACTAGGGCTTTCATTGAATATAATATCCCATGCCGGAACATCGCCAAGCCACTTGACGCTTATCAGTACGCGGTGGACTCCAGTAACAATTCATACATGTACAATAATGACTCTGCGCTTTGCAACGGGAAGTATTACTTGCGACGCCGAGCGCCAGAATGGGAATCTTAGATTACTGCGGGTCGGGCAGGTAATACTAGTGGGAAGATCTCGTTCACCCGACCCGATGAAGCAAGGATGCGTTTTCTCGAGAAAACAAAGGTGAGAACAACTTTCCACTCTGTGCCTGCTTTCAACCCGCCCCTGTGTCGCCGGCCAAGAGACATGGGCCGTATGCAGGTTTGAGAGTGTGCAGCCACGGGTCACACAATTCTGCCCTGAGATTCATCCAGGGATGACCTATCACAAATGGCCCGTCTTTGCTGTTCGATCGTTCCAGTGAATTGGGTTGATCGCTGCAACGAAAATCCGATCCCCAGGCAGCCCTACTAGCCACTATTTTCCATGAAAGCCATCCCTTGCCATGGCGGGTTGCTTTTGACAGTCCTCGGCTGGCACCCCTTGCTCAAGTACACAATGTCCTTGAAGCTGGGGGAAATGTTGGCGAAAAGAAGAACAATTTTTTTTAATTCGTTTTCAAACAAACCTCTTGGGAACAAACCACTAGACGATGTCGCAGGAGTCTCAGTCACAGATCGTGGATTGTGAGCTGTCTGTTCTTTGACACACCATGATGCAACTTGCGCTCTTGACAAACACGCACTTCAGGTTACTTACTGTATTGCACACACAAAGCGGTCGGTAGGCATTCCTCGGATCACACTGAGTAGCAGCATATCGTCGCCCATGCTTCCAGATCAAGGCCCATTCGTTGCCTTTGAATAGGCTGTTACAGGTCATCAACGTCTCTGAGAGACGAATCCTGACGGCACATGCTCGTGGCGAATGGGACAGTCTAGAATGCTGGTGAATCAGGGCATCCATCGGGGAAGACGACAAGCCGTTGGCTGCGATAGCAGGCGTGCAGCGCATCTGTCTGGTGGGCGACTCTTATTCGTGGTAGCACCGCCCAGTGGTTTGACCAGATGACCTCCGGAAGCTGTTTTCAGTTCCGCGATTGGACGAATGTTGCACGAGCTCGATCTTCCAGCCTAGCAGCTTGCATAGAACACTGAGATGGCTTGGATGGCTACGTACCATTGCACCGCGAAACTGGTGATAATGAACTGCATGGGGAACTTACAATGCTTTCGACGCGATCCAGCCCATCCACCACTCGGAACATTGAATTCCAGGGAGTTGGGCCAAAAGCTGAAGCTAAAAACAAAATCCCCCGGGGAACAAGGGCTCATCCTCTGTCCGCCAACAGCGACGAGGCATGACCGGCGCCACCCGCCAGTCCAGCTGGGGTGAGACAAACAAGGGGGAGGAAGCGCAGCTCCTTGAGTGATAACTCACATCCTCGATTCCTCGTCGTCGTCCTCGTCCACGCAAAAACTATTTGGCGCGCGTTACTCCGTAGTTGAAGTCAACATCATGGTTTGTGTCGGAATGGCAAAATGGCAAAATCCCAGCATCACTTTTCATTACTCAATATCTGAGACGACGTCATGGTCATGGCGTGTGCGGCGTCTGTGGCTGCTGCTTGTTTGTGTGTTCCGAGTCTCGAGGGTTTTGCGTAGTCTCCATGATCGACGCACCTGGGTTTGTATTGTCCAGCCCCTCCTGTCACACACATTACTGTACAATACGAATACCATCAAGTAACAACTGTCCTGGATCTTGATTAATCAGAGAAAACAGGTCAGCAAGTAAGAGTGGCTGAAGGCGATTTACGCAACAAACAACAAACACATCTCTACCGGCAACAAGACCATTCATTGCTTAGATTTGCTTATCATGAGAGCAGGTGTGAGCAAGGTTCTCGATACCAGTGGCTTAATGCATCTCGGTCCTCGCATGAGAATATTCATCTCCTTTTTTTAATTATTTTGAGGGGGAGAAGCTCTGTTCTTCTTCTTTTTTTTTTGCTATAAGAGTGGGCAAGGGGGTCATTCGAAGGAAAAGAAAGATTGTTAGGTAACGAGGAAACAAGGATGAAGCAAGCAGGTATGAATCCAACACAATAGGGACACAATCTGGAGTATTTCTGGAACCAAGTTGCGGCCAAGGAAGAGCACGGGGTAATTCAAAAAGGAAAGCAAACAAGGCTTGCGACTTGTTGGTGCGGCCGCTCCGACCGCCAAAAGAAAGGAAACAATGACCGTTTGGAAGAGATGATTGTCAGGCGGCGGAACATGCAACTTTCACAGGGAACGTGTATGTACGGGACTTTGAACCTCGGGACGGGCTGCACCCGCCAGTTGGACCACCCGGAGAAACCAGCAAAGAGCCCAGGTGACCGTCAAAGTGCCAGAGGGTGTCATGCCAGAGGGTGTCATGCCAGAGGGTGTCGTGTCTGGTCTGGGGCATGCAACATGATCCTTTTTGATGAGCTGGCACCGACAGCTCGGGCTGGGATGGCCACGCTGACGTACACTGTCACAGTATCAATTCAGGCCCATGATGAGCGATTGGAAGGACCCTGATTGACGGTTTGACCTGATGCAGCAGCCCCTCCCTTCCCCCACGGAATTGAAATCGATTCGCGACTCCCTGAGCGCTTCTCCGCGGCGTGAAATCACCTGCCGTGCGTATGTAGCAAAGGAGAAGTAGATCAGCGTCAGCGATAGGCTGTTCTCGAGACTCGCACTGCTATTGCCTGAGAGCAAGTTGTTTTTTTTTTTTTCCATGGGCCGATTGGCATGATTGGGTGGAAGCGATGGAAGCGATGGAAGCGATGGAAACGATGGAAGCGATGGAACGAATGGAAGCGATGGATTTGCGTCACGAGGTCAGGTGGACGGTGTGTTGGAGCCACTGATGAGGGGAGCGTCGGACTCCCAGGGCAGGATTGGCCCCCCCAATTGGAATCTTTTTCTAGCATTCATAGGCACGTTGCAGGCCATGGCCGATTTCATTTGTTCTGAAAGCGCCCTGGACGACGATGCACACGGGGACCGAGGGACCAGATTGACTGGGCACGGAGGCACTCACCTGATATAGTTGCAACATGCCAGTCGGTTCGAGCGAGATGCAGTGAGAACGAGAACGGCGTGAGCGGCATCACTGAACCCCTCGGCATCGACTTCCTTGTTGGTCAGCAACTTGCAACCCGTAATAATAATAACGTCCAGTTGACGAGGCGGAGAGGGAGAGAGGTTCGTGCCCGCCGGCGGGTAACAAAACCCACAACGTGACTCGCACAGCTTCCCGCAAAAGCATTCATTACCCCGTACTCGAGCCCTCGAGACTTCATGTGCGCCAGCCTCCAGGATAAGGCCACTCACTCACTCACTGGAGCAGGCGGCCTGAGCGAAGACATTTGTCCCGTGAGCGAGCAGCCGGCCGGCCTGCCGGTGTGGCTAAGCCTCGATCAAGATGAGGAGGCCGACTTTGTTCGCGAAAGTCGAGACGACTGACTGATGACAACTAATCAAGTACAATGAATGCCTCGATGAACCTGATGTTGGGTAGCGAGCTACGGATCCGTAGACGGGACCCAGATGCGGGCGGGAGTAACATCCATCTCTCTCCCCTCTGCCTTGCGAGAAGACCGCCATCACCGTAGCGACCAGCCAAATTGCTTGTGCTCGTGCTTGTGCTTGCCTTGCCTGTAAAACGTACGGGGTACTTGACACTTTGAGTCTGGTTCGTTTGCATCCGCGCGTGACTGCCAGCTGTTTCAAGATCACGGGGAGCAACTTGGTGTGAAGAGAAAGACAAGACACGTATGTACATACATATGTACATATTATTGTCTGCTGGTCTGGGGAAAGGGGGCGCGCGCGAACAGGGCCCCCAGTACATAAAGAGACGGAGTGCGGAAGAGCCGCAAAGGGATTAGCTGAAAATTATCCATCTAGACCCAAACCAGTGCTGTTCTCGACGTCAACAAGTCAAGAATACCCGACGTGGCAAGCGATTGCCCGTTTGAGCATGGTATGTATGATCACGCTGACCCGAGGACAGCGAGTGAGCACGCCCCTCTCACCTCCCACACCCCCCACACCCCCACACCCCCCATCCCCACGCTGGGTCTTGGATTCTTGTTACTGATCACAAGAGAGCGACCGCCCTGATCGTTCCCAGCAGGCGGCGCTTCCGGTGGAATATTACATACACTGTTTCGGTAACCTTTGCTGACTCGTCGCACCCCATGCCGGGCGCGGTCCCACGCCCTGCTGCTCTCCCCGGTACGTACCACATGGCTCCGACCCCTTGCTTGTGCTTGTGCTTGTTGGGTCCAGTGCTACAACCACACCACAACGCACTCCCTTGGGCTCTCCTTCCCACTCATCCCACCTTCCAAGTCACTTGCCTATTCCCACCTTCATATCTATGTCCTCTTCCCCGGACGCTCCTCCTACATGCCCCCTCTGCCTCCATCAATTCTTACGACGAGACGACCTATTTCTCCCGAGGACACCTCCGTCTCAAGTCACTCATCGCAAACCTTCTTCACCCATTGCGAGCAGCAATCCAATTGTCTGGTCTCTCACCACTCTTATTCCGTCACCGACTCTGCAAACGCGCACACGCCCTCTTCGCACATAGATTATTCGCACATACTCAAGACTGTCAACGAACGATCCCTTCCCCCGGTGTCCAACGACACGAATTGGCGCATCGATCATATCACCGGCCTCATGAGAACCTACCGCTTGAAACTTTGCGAGCATTGAAAGACTCCCGTCCTGCGCCCTCACCACCCCCGCAAGCGCTGCGACGCAAGGCACGCTTCCTTCGCCACGCCATCTTGAGCAACTCTCCCTAACGCCACATCCAACGCTGCTAGAGGCATCAGAGTCTCATCCGGCAGCGATGCCTTATCGTTTAGACACGCACGTATTGACAGTCGACGCCAACGTCATCCACAAGGTTGATACCGCCAATCCCGCTAACTTGTATAGCATGTGGACTGGTCAGTAATTTTTTGTGTTTCGCCATCCACCAAACATGCCACTCGCACAGTCATGCTGACAAACTGTTTGTGGGCAGTCTTTTCCCGCTGCGCCGACTCGGTAGAACAGGGCCGACGGCTAGAAAATTTGAGCTGGCGTATCTGGCAAAGAGAGCAGCTTGTCGAGTCAAACAAGCGCGCCACTTCCGCACACTCCATCATTACCTCCTCCATCACCATCCCCCAGAACGTGCGCACCGAGTCAAGGATACAAGAAGTTCCTCAGCTGTCGGGTAGTGTCGACTCACTAGCCGACGACGAGGCCGTTGAATTGACTTCGGTATCCGCCCCTTTTGAGATTCGACCCAGAATCCACCGATTAGATTCATCCACCAGCCGACGCGATCGGCACATTAGCTCCGATGACTTTGAGAAGATGATTGTGTCCATCGTGAAAGACAAGGCACCTCTCTCTGCACCATCACAAACGTCGCTACTCACGACAGCCACCAAGAAGGGGCTTGCCGTCTCAGCTACAGGTCCTGCCCTGCTGCGATCAGGCTCCACCACCACCACCGAGTCCCAACCATCCGAAGGGCCCTCCGAAGATTCACATTTGCCCCCTCTCCCAAGAACCACAGAGACTAGTCAAGTCCGAGCCCCAATTTTCCCAAAGCCTGCTGCTGCCGCTTCATCACAACACGCCCTTCCAGAGCCCAGCTCGTCACCAGCTGCCAAGCATGTCCAACCCAAGAAGCAGCCAGCCCGCTTCGCTCTCGGAGGATCTTGCTCTTCTAGCGAACAGAGTCAGAGCATCGAGAACCTCAAGGCCAGCGCCGTGCTCGCCAAGCAGCCACTTTTTCAGATTGGTGATTCTTCGGGGGAGGAATCCCTCAAGAGCTCCGTTCGCTCAGCCATGCCCCCAACTGCTCACATCAGCAACCTGACTTCCCAGGCTCTGCAGCAGCAGAACGAGTCTGCCGTAGACTCTGATACTGAAGCCGAGTATCTTGACGAGAGCGCCATCGATGATGACGATGATTCTTCCGAATGGGAAGATTCTATCGAGGACAGCGGCAAGTCTAGCGTCGACGACAAATTCTTTCAGCGGGTTGAATCGAAAGCCAACCTCACCTCCCGGCCTTCCCTGATCACTCTGATGCTCGCGCAGAATGAACGGGCCAAGACCTTGAGCAGTCATGCCTCACAGTCTACTCCCGCCATTCAGCGAACGCGTGCTGCTCCCAATGGTCATTGCCTGGGCGGTTCCCCCAACGATTCTGATGAGTCCCCTCTCATGATGAAGGGTATGCGGCCTTCGGGGCTCAAGCCCATCAGCGAAATTCCCCGATCCAGTGCCCAGGCCATCACAGCGACCGCAACCCACATCCCCTTCCAGCCGGCGCTCTCCCCTCGAACTACTCGACGGAACATGCTGGCCACTGAGCTCACCGAATCACTGCGGCGACATCTTTTGTGGGAGCGACAACAGAAGACCATGACGGCCAAGGCATCGCTAAAGCGCCGTCACACTTCTCATGATGTCGCCAATCTGAGGCAGTATCCCGACAGAGTATGTCTGAAGCCCAGCGAGGACGTCGAGGCCCGCAGCTGGAACCAATACTTCTCCAAGGAGGCTTTGAACGGATACCACTCCAAGGGGTGGTAAACCAGTCGCCAGCTCCTCCTCCCAGCCCTTGTTTTTCATTAATGTGGCTTGGAAAGGAGGATGAAATTTCCCCATCTACACTACACGCACACTTCTACTCATACAATGACGACAACGTCTTCTGATTTTAACGACAACAGTCTGGGTTCCCACCAACCCCGATTCATCGAGCGAGCAATCATAGCGCCACACGCATACCAAGGCGTGCCAGCAAGTGTCTTATTTTGGGGACGCTGGGAGACACGTGGTGTGCTCCAACAGCGTCGCTTGAAAACGGCGCGCTGGACCCTAATGTCTTAATCCATTCCATTACAAAAACCGATTTGCACTTTGCGAGGCGTTGCATCTCTTTCCATTTTTCTTTTCTTCATACCAAATGATACCATCCATGGGTCTGGACATGCAGGCTCCGCAGTGGAGCGTGCGCATTCATGTTTTACAAGTCGATTGGCTCATCAGGGCACATGTACTCTATCAAACGGAACGGGGTATGGAATTATTACATGGACATTCTACAAGGGCGACCTTGAACAGGGCTTGTCTAGTGAGTGCCTTGGTGAGCAGGGAGGGGGGGGGTGGTACCCGCCGATGCAGGCCAGCAGGGCAGCGCGAAAAGTTACACAGAGCAAAAAAGCGGGCAAAGATAAAAAGTGTGGAAGCGGATTTCGAATGACCAAAGGAAGAAGCCGAGAGGAAGAAGCCGAGAGGCAGAAGGTGAAACAGCGGGCACAGGAAGGAGTCCATGATGTGAGCATGCTACGTAAAGGATAAGACAAAAATGAAGCGGCTCCAAGTCTTGTGTGAATTGGATAAATATGAAACTCCAAAAGTGAATGAAGTAGCTTGACCACGTAGTGTGGCGGGAAGGCTTGTCAACGTGTGTTGCAACAATGATGATTGACCCGAGCATGTGTCAACTTTCTGTAGTCCGTACTCGGTATCATTACCGAAGGCCGAAGTTCTAGACGCAAATTGACCTGACCGCCTGCCAAGAAGCATGTGAAGCGCACCGAGTACGGAGTAAAAGTCAAGTAATCCGTACAGATAGAAAAGTACCGCACCGCATTATCAACTGGCACATGGGGAAGGGTAACAGCCAAACGCAGCCATGCAGATGCCGAAGTTTTCTTTCTTCCCAGGTTGCCCGTGGGCCAGCCATCCTTGGTCTATTTCCAGGGCATGGGTGAAGTTTTTCGTCATGTAAATTGCTTTTTCTTTTCTTTTCTTTTTTTTTTTTTTTTTTTTTTTCCCCCCTTTGCAAAAAGATACATGGTGGGCTGACAAAGCTAATGCATATGTACATACAATTGCGGCGGGGGCCTCCCCTGCTTGCCTCGAGGTTTTCAAAGTGGGGGGGTTTTTACGTCGGACCGACTCGTGCTCCGTGCCTACAATGTAGCTCTGGTAGGGGAAGTTTTTCACCAACGCCCGTGATAACGTACGTACGGGGGGTGTTTCCGCATTTGCAGGGTTTTTTCTTTTTTTCTGGGGATGGGGAAATAAAAGCTTAGGCGATGGCGAGGGAAAAAAAAAAAATCTTCTCTTTCTTCTTGTGGCCTGTTGTTGATGAAAATCCTATTTGTGGAGAATGAGGGGGGTGGGTTGGACGTGATTTGAAATTTTCATCGGCTTTCTTTGGGCACGTGTTGTGGGGGTGGGTTTTTTTTCAAATTTTCAATTTTTTTTTTTTTCCTTCGTCTCCGGGGCCGCGGTACCTGTGGGTTGACTTCTTCTGGGCGCTCTGTAGTAAGGGAAACTGCCGGTTGGGAAAGAGCGAGGCAGAGTTGAGTGTCAGCACCAGAGTCCAGAAGCTACTGGGCAAACTTCCCTGTCGATGTCTTTGCATCTCCTTGGAGTCGGTACTCCGTACTAAGGCTACAATTTCGTACTGACCTATGTTGTTGTTTTTTTTTGGTGGCACGAGGGGGGGGTAGACTTTTGGGTAAACGATTGTTCTGATTGGTCGTATATCCCGGTCGGTACCGGAAAGTGTATGTAGCCTTACCGGCTCCAAGGAGATGGCTGGTGATCATCTGCACAAGGGCACCCGTCGGCGACACTAAGAGAGGGGCAAGGAAAAGGAATAGAAAAGAAAAGAAAAAAAAAAAAAAAAGAGGCTCAAATTCGAATTTTCAGTGCATGGGCAGGCTTGTTCTTACGTTGCCGCATGCGGAGCTTTCCCCCCCCCCTCCCAAACGTCGAATGCGGGGGAGTTTTGTCATCATCTGCGAGCGGCCGTGTTCTTCCCACAAAACACGCAAAGAAATTGATAACTGGAATAGAGAACAATTCAGAAACGAATCTAGATGCCGTGGTTGATTCACGGGTACTTATCCCCTTCTTTTTCCCCATCCGTGCCCGTCTACTCCGTTCATCCGCGCATGTGAAAAGATCCGGCCGGGGCAGAGGAGAAGATGGATCTACCCGGTCCACCAATGGGGAAAGAAAAAAAAAAAAAAAAAAAAAAAAAAGGCATTCTCCGCGAGAAGGTCTGACCTGCATGTGAAAGCATTCTTTGAACACGCGCATCGCATCGCATCGCATCTCGTGACAGTTTCCAGATCGAGCGCCAAGGGGGAACCATCTTGCACCCGTCTTTGCCTGCATGGGATTCGTGGAGCCATCAGCGAGAACGAACCCCCCCCCCTCCCCCTTTTGCCCTGGTGACGCGTGCATCCTCTGTGTGCTTTTCGCGATGTGTAATTGTCCCCGAGTCTGCCCTCTGTGCTATTCAGTTATTTTGCTATTGTTCTTGGCTGGTTGGTCGGCAATACCAACTGACAGCTACGAACGAGAACTGGTAGGAAACCTAACCTCGCCGACTTCTTGTGTTCCTGCCGCGCCTAATTGAGATCTGATCTTCAACCAAACGCATCGCCCAGAGGGCTTTCCCATCTCATCGAGATCCTTTGCGCAAAGGTGTGACGAAACTACGTCATGCAAAAACCTGGGGAAGCAAAGCTGCAAACCTTGTGCCAAACTGCCATGCCACTTCTGGGTAAATCGAGACCATTACCCCATTACCACAACACATATGTACATTCAACACTAGGCGGGGGTGGGCCTCCTTGTTGTTGTTGTTGTTGTTGTTGCTGCGTCGGGCAAATCTCAATTGCAAGTCTCTGGCGTTGACGACTGTCACAAGGCGCGACGGACCATCAACGGTTTGAGATGCCTCCCGGCGGATCTTGTCTGTACATAATAAACAGCGAAGTCGCGGCGGAGTTACATCGAAATGACCTCTTTGGGCAGCACACGACGCCCCCCCCCCCCCCAGATGACAACGGGAGGGCCACGAAAGAACAACGGGTTATGTAAATTAGCGTTTTCTACATTCTACCTTACATAGTCAGACAACCCGGCAAGAGTTCTGATTGGACCGGCTCTCTTTCTTCCAGAAACCTTCTCCCCGTCCGTCCATAAGGGTTGCCTCATCCTGCTGCCTGCCTGTACGGAAAACTCGGGCAGTCATTCAGCATGGCCCAAAAATAAAGTACGAAATCCCAAGGAATAAGAAGAAGCTCGACGCAGGGGAACGGGAAGGGGGGTCCTAATTCCTCCGCTCCGCCGTCCCTCGAATTTCCTTTCCATTTTCCCCATATATCCCAATCATGTGACGTGCGACGAGCGCGGGGGGAGGGGGAGGCTCGCTCCCCGGGGAATTGGGTTGCTCTCCATGTCCGTCACGTTTCAGGTGCAGTCGTCGCCCATCGGGCCGGCCTCAACGGCTGAATTCAATCAAGGCGAGCCAGCCTCAGCATCAGGTCACAATCCCAGGCCGATCGGGGGGGGGGGAGAGCATGTACATACGGAAGATGCCGTTGATTTGTGAGACCTCAGACAAACCTGATAGTGATGGAAAGTGACAGTTGCCCTGCACCGACTGTGTTGCAAGGAGTGGGAAAAGAATATGTACGTCCATTTGTGACGGAATTTTGATTATGCATCTCAGTCAACAATGATACCGTACGGCGGAATACCCATTGTCCAATATGGAACCTGCTTCATACATGTGCATCCAGGCTCAACAACCCACGGAGAAGTTTGCGCCAATCACACAATTTGCCCCTGAGCCCATTGACCAGGATAACTCGAGCAGCAGTGGTTGGGCAAGAAAAGCACCAGTGGTGGTTTTGATCGGTTCTGATGGGTTTTGATCTGGCAGGTCAGGCCGACCCTTGTACGGCGAAGAAGGTCTGGAAGCTTCCCCCATGCTCTTTGATCGTGAACGAAAGTGGACAAGGGCAAGGTTCCTGGGAGGGGGTGTGCGAGTTCGCTGAACCGGCATTCCAAAAATCAAGGTCGTTGATTCCTATTTTTATTTTTGTTTTTTTATTTTACTTTTAAAAAAAAGGGCTTTGAGAAAAAACGGGAGGAGCAGAACCACCCAATTGTTTAAACGTTACCGCTTCCGCGGATACGGTACCACGATTATGATGCATGTGCATATCCGTCATGCACTCAACTCCACAGAAGTACATAAGTTTGCTGTATTTGTCAAATTCAAAAGAGGACGGACATACTGTAGGCACTGGGCACTGGTCATCTGACTGAGACAACGCTTGGTGATGCTTCTTCTGTTTACTCCGTGCAAATCTTTTTTTTTTTTTTTTTTTTTTTATTAAAAAAAATCGATTCAAAGAGCGCGTTCTGCTCATTTCGTTTCCTCAGTGGCCAAATTGGAAGCAGCCCCTTGTTAGCCCCTTCCTTGGGAGCCCCAAGCACCAACTGGACGGCCCCTGAACCACCCGGGTGCCACTCAGCGGGACCGGGAGGGGCTCCCCGCGTGTCACCACAGAACGGATTTCATTGTCAGTTGAACCGGGGAAACAAATGGCCTTCCCCAGACACTGAGACATTGTCTGCATGAAGTGATTCACTCCCAGCCGCCGGACGACAGACACCCTCCCCACCGAGAACTGCAATCATTTGCTTTTGGGGCCGAGGCGCTGCACACGGGCTGCCACGAATAAGCGTCGAATGAATAATAAGCGTCGAATGTTGGACGCCGGCAGACACACGGGTGTCACATTGACGGTCGGTCAGTAATACGGAGTACGCCTGTCTGTGTACATAGTGTAGGGCGTGTAGATCAAACCAACACCCACATTATTGGCCCTCTGACCAACAAAGGCGTCGTGGTGTTCCTACTCCGTACTTCATGCCTTTTTCACATCCCTCAGCCTCTTGTACTTTCGCGGGTCCTTGCGACTCATGGTCCTCTGGTCCCGTGTTCCTTTCCCTCCCTCCCAGAATCCCCTGCCCTTCTTGCCGATGACGCTGCGTCCGCAGAACCCGCAGGCCTCGACCATGAAGTTCTGCTCCCGACTGCACCAGCCGCAGACCATGCGGTTCGCCCATTCATTCATGTGGTCTTCCTTGTCGTCGTGACACTTGTCGCATGGATGAACGCGGTTGCAACATGAGAACCGGAACCAGCGGTACGACTTGCGGTAGTGAGGGCAGGTGCCTCTGTCGGCGAGAGCTTCTCCGGCATGGAGGCCCAGCTTCTCCGTCTTCCCGCGTGCGCCGGCTGCTGGTGGAGGCAGCGACCCGGGCGAGATGAATAGGAACTTGACCTCGGGAATCTTCAAGGTGAATTTGCCGTGGCATTCGCGGCAGACATTGGTCATGGTTTCGCCCCGAACCGATACGAGCCCTTGGCCAGCACTTGAGCACCGCGCACAGGTTGGCACAAAGGTGCTCGGGAGCATGTCTGCCACTTTGCAGCCGGAGGCATCAACGAATCCGGCTCGAGAAGAGTGCTCGTGAACCAAGGTCTGGACGAACCTGGCTGTGAGCTGCATGCCGCATTTTTTACAGCTCGCCGTCTTCTCGGTCCCAGGCTTTAAGCCCGTCATGTCATTCGTAGTTTTGCATCGCTCGCACTTGACGCTGATGCTCAAAATTGAAACCTGTAGCACTTCAATGCCGTGGAGCTCAATACGAGGGAACGACATCATGGTGCCCTTCTCTGATACAGTCTCGGTTGGGTGCGAAAGTGGCAAAGCCTCGCCATCTCCATCGCGTAGCGCCACACCGCCATTGTCATCATCATCATCTGTGCCAGAGTACGTCCCACTGGAATCTTCCGCCTCCTCCTCGCTACCCTCTTGAGGATAGTCCCATTCTGGTGGCCGTGGGATAACCTTGATGTGGCTTCTCTCATCACTTGAGACCTTAGAGGGGCCAGCATCCGGTATCTCGGACTGGGCTTCATTCAAAACCTCTTCTGATTTCTGGGCTTCGACTTTCCCAGCCGACTCTTTGGCCTGCTTAGCCAGGACATGTAGACTCTGAACCAGAAAGTTCATGTGGCTCATGAGAGACATGGACTTTTGCCCAGCTGCTCGTTTGGTGAAGAGCTCCTCCACCGGCTCCGCATCAGCAGCATCTGCCTCGTTGAGTTGGATCCTCAGGTCTTGCAACGGGTACAAGAGGGGTACAATCAAATGAAGACTATTCACCGAATGCAGTCCATTCGGCAGCTCATTCCTTCTTTTCGGCTCAATGGGTAAAGTGAAGACGATACCGTCTGCAGACCGTCGAAATCGGGGCAATCGACCCATGCGCGCTTCCAGCTGACGCACTTCTTGGGCTCTTTTTGCCTTGGCATCAGCAATCTCTTCTCTGGAATATGACGGCTCAGGAACGTAGAGTCTTGATGCAGACTTTGGCTTCACAACCTCTTTACTGGGGGCGGCCATCGTCGACTGCTTCACGGAGCCAGTGGCGTCAATGTGTCTCATATCTTTGAACGCAACCAGCTTCACAGTCTCCGTCCTTTCTTCAGACAAGAGTTTCTCCAGGTTTTTGTCTAAAGCGTTGACAATAGAGAGAATTGTGGCGCCTTTCCTTTCTCTGGCCAGCCGATCCCATCCTCTCTCGATGTTAATTCCGAAGCCTCGAGGGATGTTGCTATTCCGCACGTGCAGCCCCGGCCTTTCGGCTGGATACTGTGCCGGAACGCGAACATCGCACTCGAGATGCGTCAATTCGAATGGAAAATCGGGATCCGAAGGCCTGAGCCTGAACACCAAGGAGGTGACTCCGTCCCCGACGGTTGACTCTTTGGGAGAGAATCGTCGTCGGAGTTGCTCGAGTTGGTATCCACGGGGGTCCTCGGCCTGCGACGAGGGAATCGGCTTTGGCACAACACGGGATGTAGAGGGCTCCACGACAGCCTGTCTACGGGTTGGTGGTGAAGAACCATCTCTCTGCGTCTCCAAGGCAATCATGGTTAAATGAACACGATCCTGTGCCGGTGATTGATGGATGGAATGGTGGATGACGTGAGGGGGGCTTCGCTTTCTATAATTTTTTCCCCGAACAAAGGAAAGAATCAACGCCGTCCACGAAGGAGGATATGTACAGACAAATGGACAAGAAGTATCAATTTGATGAGGGGGAAGGGGACAGTCGAAGAAGGTGAGAAGGCGGATTGAGCTTCGTTGAAAGTGGGGTGCACGCGGGGCTGCGTCTTGCTGCTCTCCAGATCGAGCCGTGTCAAATTCTGCCCATAATAATGTAATACTCAGAATGGCTCATCCTCTGAGTCAGAGTCGTAGTCATTCAGCTTTTCGCAATGCGCCGAATGCGTCTCGAGGATATCATTGTGTTGTGCTACATGGTTCGACTGGCGTCAATTCCGACGCCAGCACTGGCAAAGAACTATTGAGACGGCAATGTGTAATGAAACCACGGCAGATGCTGTAATGTGGTGGTGATACATTTATGATACGGTCCACCTATATCAAGTTGATGGCTTTTCTCCTCCACTACGCAGGCATACCTTCGTAACGCAATTCACATTGCTGAACAGGTGAGTAGCATGACAACAGGGCAGAACTACATCAAGTGAGTTGGACGCACGTTCTGTACGACTCACCATAGGTCAGGGGCAACGACCTCATCACAGTTCATTTTCTTGCAAATATGACACCTATTGTCCTTTCTTCCCTTGACCTGTTACATGCAATCTACTTGCCCCTTCGATGTCATCAATTGATGATGCCCACATGTCCATGTCTCGGATAGTTCACAGCAACTTCGGAATCCACATCGCGGAGTAAGCCACGTTATTCTACGGAGGGCGGGGCTGATATCGATCTGATGGCCAGAGCCACAACTCGATGGAGATTGAATGCTTTGAAATGCTAGCGTGGTTAATACCTAATCAAGGCCAAGACCGGGCTATTCCGTGATGTCGAGAACAGTGGAGAATCGAGGCTGATGTGTTGTCTCTTGCCCCCTCCGTCTCCACGAGACATGGCACATGCAACCATTTTACCAGCAATGGCACTTAGCGCAGGCCCACGACTTTCGGTGCAGTGAAAGGACAGCAATTCGGAGCTAAGAGTGACAAGAGGAGAGGGGCGTGTCACGTATCGTGGGAGAAGAAGTCCTGCAGAAACTGGGGTTTGTTGTAGGTGCTAAAATTGTCAACACGATGGCTTGATGCGCCGCGGGTGTGCATCGGGCATGCAGCAAAGCCAAGGGTCGGCCACGTCGATGCAGCCACAAATAAGCATCATCAAGCGTCATACAGATAGGTAGGTTTGTTCATCCCGTGGAAAGTTGGCGGTTAACTCGACTATGGAATACGGAACATGGAATACGGGGGACCGGATGTGTCGTGTCGTGTCGTGTCGTGTCCTGCCGGTAATTGAATTAATCGTTGGAGTGGAGAGTCTTCGTGACCACCATGAGGTGAGCTGTTCTGTGCCAGGGGAGCGCGGCTTTATGGCCAACTCATCAACTAAATCATCACGTAGGCAGGGCCCGTGAATGCATTGGCATCTTCACCGCAAGAACCAGTGGCTCGAGTATCTGTGTAAAGGAGGGGCGTATGAGCCACCCAGATCTCTTGGATCTAATCTAGGCAGGGCGCATTCGAGGTTAGATTTGTTTTGAAATGTGCTCTTTGGGCCGCGCTGTCGAGGTCAACGTGCCACGAGGGTGCGATTGGGAGGGTTGGCACAATCGGAGACAACTGTTGGGATGCATCGGGTGCATGGGGGTGGATTGGATGGACAACTCAGCATTTCTCTTCTCTGGCAGATGACCCAGATGACCCAGGGCCAGGGGAAGGAGCAGCCCAGAGGGCGGTGAGGGTGAGAGGATTCTGGAGGGCCGAGCCACCCACATTTTAAATTTTTTTTTTAAATTATTAAAGTTGATCGTGACAAGCGGCCATCTTGACTGACCGTTACGGAAATGGCTGCGGCCCGGGACGCCGAACTGATTTTCATTACCAGCCATCACACTTGTTGTTGAGCATGTGTGTTTCTGGAAATCCGAAAGAGTATGTATCGGAGGTATCAGAGTAGATGGAGAGCAGCATTCTTGTGTGATTTACTCCCAGCGCTCCATCCACAACATCCCTCCCCCGTTTTCTTTCATGGTTGAGGCCACATACAATGAGTGCACATGTCTCAAAAGCAAGAGCTTCCAAGAAGCTCCTGGTCACGTTCACACCAATGTGAAAAAGTCAACAGGTTAAGGTAAAACCTCAAACATTATACAATTCAGGCCTACTCGATGCGCGCCCGAGTGGCACCCTCCGGAACAGACGGTGAGAGTCGCTCGCGTCCGCCACTCTCCGCCACGCTGCAAGCAGTCCCGCCTGCTGACGGAACAAAAATACCAGACGGGCTCTCCGCCACACTGGACGTGAATCCTGAATCTCACACCGGTCCCGGTGCAGCGAGGCTGGGCCGTGTTGTCCCTGGCCGCCGGAAGACATGCATGCGCTGAGTCAGGAGGGAGCGGCGTGTACATGAGCAAATGCAACCTTACCTCACAAACCCATCGCTTTGTACGGATTGCCGAGTGTACGGAGTAAATTTTACGGAGTATGGAAAACGAAGTAAGCGGCAGGGCGCCGGTGTGTTGCACAAATGCTAATATTGCGCTGTGGTCGGCCAGAAATCTTCATCTACGCCCGAAGCACCGCTTCAGTTGCAGTTGCAGTTGCATTTGCATTTGTATCTGCGCAAGGCTGCTTGCCCGCCCGGCTAAGGGTTGCCTCACGATGACATGACGCTCTCGTAATCTGGGTCCAACGCTGACATTACCACATGGTGAACAGATGGAGATACTTGCTCTGTATGCATACGCCGGACCAAGTATACGGAACACGCAGAATGGGGGCTATTTCTGATACAACCTTAAATTCAAAAAAAAAAATGAAATAAAAATGCATTGGCGATATTATCGGTATTTAAATCTCAAGTTTAAAAAGACTCATCAGAAGTTAAGGGCAATAAATCCGGGCTTGACCCAGTCCCTGCATATCCGCGCCACGTTATCCGGACGACGCGGATGTAACCCAAATACTGAACTCTGCTGGTCTCGGGCCGTCAAACTTCTAGACCCTTTGCTTCACGAATGTCTCGAGCATTGGGGAAGGTGTCTACGCGTCTTGGGCTAAGCACATGACCTTGTCTGACAGCAGGCGGGCTGCTTCACGCCGCGCTTGTCTCAAGATGGGACATGGGACTTTGCCATCTAAACGTCGTCGTCGTGGCCCTACTGATGCGGAACGAAATGGCATTTTCTCGGTATTTCTGAGATTGCGATACCCTCTCCGCTCGACGCCTTGTCGTCGCCGTCACCAAGTCCCGTCATTCCTTACGGCGTACACCAAACACTGGCATCGGCAAGCATCAGTACAAGCCTATCTGTGCGCCCTGTGACCATCTCCCTCACCTCCACCGCCTCGTCGCATTCATCGCAAACTAGAAGCGTGCGTGTGTGGATGGTACACATGGATAGCACACATGGCTTTCTACGAGACTTGCTGTGAGAACAAAACCCGCAGATTGTGCGATGCTGTTGTGGAGTGAAAATAGAATATTCCCTGTGGAAGCCGAACAAACATGAAGCTGAATTAGGCAAACTTGAGCGGGAAAATGCATCAATGTTTTCTTCTAATACGTGAAAGCTGCATTTCATCAGATGCAGTAACTGAAGATGCCCTCTCGACTTGGACATCCATCTCCTTGAAATGCTATCAGCCCCATCTCCATAGCAGAATTAATCGACGACACGTAGTATCATCTCGCCTGCAGTTCTTGGAGAAAGTTTTGTTGCGAATACATTCACAATTCGCGACCTTGCACATAGCTCTGTTCAGTGGTTGAAATGGCTGACTCGGTGTCGGGTCTGAACAGGTATGTATTTGCAATTACTTTTGTACCTTGAATGCATCGTTTTGGTATATTCCTTGCTTCCTTTTTGATTGTCTACCATAACCCCTCTCTAAAAGTCGTTGTCATCCGCGCCCGAAACAATAACGTTATTCACCTTCAGAACCATGCGACATAACTGTGTAGCCAGCTGAAGCTGCTGTTTCTTTCCGATCAACGGGTCAATAACGAAGGCGTCCTTCATATCGTTGTTGCCACGCCCCATGCAGTCGACACCTAGCTTGCCACGACCGCTTGGGCCAGCCTTGACCTGTTGGCTTTTCACTTCGGCCAGAGTAGAAATGGGGTTCAGGCCGCTGTTCTCGGCCAGCGTCATGGGAACGGTATCCAAAGCCTCTGAGAAAGCGCGCATTGCATACTGCTCCAGACCAGGGGTTTTGACAGCAGCATCTTCCACGGCTAATGAGCAGGCAATCTCAGCGGCACCGCCTCCGTAAACGACACGGTTATCTCGGACCAGATTCCTCACAACACACAGAGCATCGTGTAGTGATCGCTTGGCTTCGTCAATGATCTGCAGAGTCGTGTTAGTCCAAAATGTCTGCCCTTTGCTTTGCATCCAGTCATGTAAAACCTACCATCTTGTTACTGCCGCGGCAGAACACAGTTACAGCGCGAGTGTTGGCACACTCCTCAATGACCAACATCTTCTCTCTCGTAGTGCCGAAGATCATCTCACGGACGACACCGGCAGAGCCAAGTTTCTCAGGCTTAAGGTCTTCAAATCGGGGGACTATTCTGCCATTCGTGGCAATGGCGATGAGCTCAATTTCGGGGCCGCCGACCCATCTGACAGCTGGAAGCCCGTTTTGTAAGAGCAAGTGGTTGGCTTCATCGTCGAAGCCCCATTGACAGATAGCCAGGTTGGCACCGGTATCCTTGACCTGCTGAATCATCTCGATAAATTTCTCCCTTTCGTAACTTTGAAGCTTTTTGAATTCCTCTACACTGCCGATTTCAAGCTTGTGCTTAGTCTTGGGTTTGGGAGGCTCGAAGGCGCAGGTCAAAATCGCAATCTTGGCATCGCGCACCTCCGAGGGCATCTGAGGGTGGGAGAAGTCTTTGTCAACGATGACGCCTTTCACGAGCAGAGTGTCCTCGAGAGAACCTCCAACCTTGCCATCAACCTTGATCAACTCGAAATCAACGTCTTTTCGCTCCAGATCGGCAACGGACAGAACAGCATCGACGGCAATTTTGGCGAATTGATCGTGGGCTTTAGAGACAATTTTGCTTCCCAAGCTTGTTCGTGCAACCTTCACTAAGTTGGCAGTTTCTGTTTTGGAAAATTCGATCGTGTCAGAGATTTTGTCCAATTCGGCGACGGCAATGTCACAAGCTTGATCGTAGCCATCGGCAATTCGGATGGGGTGGATGCCCTTGTCGATGAGATCGGCCGCTTGCTCCAGCAAAGCACCAGCCAGGACGACGACGCCGGTGGTACCATCGCCAATCTCGTCATCTTGGGACTTTGAGAGTTCGACCAAAAGCTTGGCGATGTGGCTGCTGACTTCCATTTGCTGCAGAATAGTGGCGCCGTCATTGGTGACGGTAATGTCTCCATCAGGAGAGATTAGGATCTTATCGAGGCCACGGGGACCGAGAGAGGATTTGACAATGTTGGCAACGGTTCTCGCGGCGAGGATATGGGACTTGACGGCTTCATTTCCGAATTGACGTTTCTTTTTGCCTTGACTATGTATTTGTCAGCAACTCTTCCGTACGAACCAGCATGTATAGATTTTGAACTGGGTGCGGCTTACTCCCTGACGATGATGAAGGGTCGACCTTGCTCATCCTTCATAACCGCCGCTGTTCAAACAGAATAACAAGTTAGTTGTCAGGTCGCATTTTCGGTATTCCTGAGAAATCGTAATTACCATTAGAAACGTCCAAATCTGTGCACTACTTGTCAGCTTGCCGATATTGACCAGTTCTCCCTCCACCCTGTGAACTTGGGAAATTTAGTTGTACTTACTCAGTGACATCTTGGCGGCACTTGCCCAGAGGCTTAAGCTGTGATCGCCCTTTGCGTATAGTTTGAAAGCTTGCCGGCGGAACTGAGAGACCCCGAAGCTTGATTATGGGCTGTAGCTTGGAGCTTGTCGTCGTGGCCGAATTTTTTGAATACTGGTGCTGCCTTGAACCGTCACAGTGCGGGACACGGGAAAAAGAAATCCCCGCCGCGCGTTGGCGTTTTGTTTTGTGGTCTGGTGGGCGTTAGGCTTCGGCAGGCTTCTGTGGCGGTCACGCAGACACCAACCAGACAGACACGGCTCCAGGCTGTTATTAATATGGAGCTCTAGACAAGGCAGCGGGGCATTGCGAGCGAGCCCAAGCTCAAGGTTTTGCCCCTCCACGACGGCGGAGGTTAATTTTGCCCCGCGTCATCATTCATCCATCTGCGCTTAACGAACATTTTCGTCCTCACGACTATTGCTTTATTTTATGTTTTTCTTTAGCAGTGTTCTCTAACAGTGTAGGGAACAGTCGCTTCTAAACATTCATTATCCCATTCCCTTTCTAATTGTCTTCATATTCATTTGGTCTTGAATATTAAAAGTCGACATCCTGCTGACCGCTGAAGTCACGCTCATAGACCAAAGGACTTTCTTTAGTGCTCACGGTGTAACGGGTCGAGGAGCCTTCGACAATCCTTTCAAGCCAGTCACATCCTCTCCTACAACATTAAGCAATGGCACCGGCCGATCTTTATGATGAAGATGACTTATATGACGGGGACGACTACGAAGAGGGCGCGGAAGAGGAACTGAGCGCGGAGGATCAGGCCAACATGGAGAAAGGCACTGCAGATGTCAAGAAGTCGCTGGGCGCGAATGCAGGCAAAGTTACTGTCAAACAGATCCAAGAAGCACTTTGGCACTATTTTTACGATGTGGAAAAATCAGTGGCTTATTTGAGCAAGACATTTGTTACACCGCCGCCCAAAGCTACACCCAAAAATGTCCCCGAGGGTAAGTTGAACGGATTCTCTTTTTCGTCCACGCTCGGCCTGTTTGTGAGATCGACCGGAGCGGATACTGGGATGCCATCGATGGGCTCTCAGCAACTTGAAACCATGCCACCACCGCCAGAACAAGCGTTCGGTTTCAGTCAGGGTTTAACTCCATTGAAGCCTGATTTTAGCGATATGCCATGGTTAGGAATACCCCCAAATCGCCAGGCCAGACTCATCTCGCCGAATCGTCCTCGGGGTGGTCTCCTCGGCGGGGCAGAAGGGACACCTAAATTGTCAAAGCTTCAAGCCTTGGCTGCAGCCAGGAAAAAGAAGAATGACGAAAAGAAGGAGCAAACAAAGACGTCACAAGCCGAAAATGGACTCAAACGGTTGTCTATCACGGATGGCAGTCAGAAGGAAAACACCAAAGCATCTCCATACCCGTCGAAGAAGCTTCGCGGCATTGAAGAATCTACAACAGCCCGCTCGACTCTCAACAATTTGACTCCACAAAAAAGCTATCACGGTCTGCAATCTGACGAAAATTACAATGAAAATCGTGTAACTCAGAAAGATATATCTGCAAGATCATCACCTACCCCAGCCGATGATGGAGTGGAGGAATTCGATGCACCACTGGTTCCCAATTGCACACCATCTCCATTCGCCAAAACTCTGTTTGGTTCTGCTCCGGATAATCGTTCAGCAAACAGGCCTGATTTTTATGCAATGCCATACGCCTCATCTTCATTTTTCGCCAATGCATTTTCCGAGCCTAGTCCCGATGATGTTGTCCTGGCAGCGCAAGCAAAAGGTTCGAATTTTGCGAGGACGAAATGATGAGCTAATTCTAATGATATTCTTCAGCGGGGAAGAGGGCTTTGCCTGCTCCTAAAACAGCAGCTTCAACGAGCAAAAAAGCCCCCAAAGGCGATACCACTTTCAAGGATGTCAATGTGGTAAATGGTGTCTCAAATCTCAAAGTTAGCGATGTTCCTCCCCCAAAGAGCAAAGGCTTGGACGTGGTGAAAGAATACGAGAAAAGTAATAGCAAAAAGAGCATCAGCTTTGTCGTAGTCGGTAAGTCTATGCAGCTATGGTAATTCAACGCGAGATTTCACTCTGACCAGCAGCAGGACATGTCGACGCAGGGAAGAGCACGCTTATGGGACGACTTTTACTTGAGCTGAAATATGTCCAAGAACGAACTGTCGACAAGTATCGTAGACAGGCTGAAAAGTCTGGAAAACAGTCTTTTGCTCTGGCTTGGGTGATGGACCAGAGAACTGAGGAGAGAGAACGCGGTGTCACAATCGACATTGCTACGAACCATTTTGAGACCCCGAACACCAGATTCACGATTCTAGACGCGCCAGGTCATCGCGATTTCGTGCCCAATATGATTGCTGGTGCGAGCCAGGCGGATTTTGCCATTCTCGTCATTGATGCGAATACTGGCGCCTACGAGAAGGGCCTCAAAGGTCAAACAAGAGAGCATGTATTGTTACTGCGCAGTCTTGGTGTGCAACGCTTGATCGTGGCCGTCAACAAGCTTGACATGGTAGGGTGGTCTCAAGACAGATTTGACGAAATTACTCAGCAGGTTATGGGCTTCCTCACCGGCCTGGGCTTTCAAAGCAAGCTCGTCAGCTTCGTTCCAATCTCAGGTCTCAACGGAGATAACATCGCAAGAAAGACTGAAGACAAGGCTGCTACTTGGTACACTGGCCCAACTTTGATGGAGACTCTGGAAGACTCTGAACCATCACCATCTCGAACACTTACAAAGCCATTCCGGATGTCAATTTCAGAAGTGTTTCGAAGTCAGCAACAAGGAACTACCACTCTCGCCGGCCGAATCGATGCTGGAACTGTTCAGATCGGTGATGCTATGGTAGTGCAACCTAGTGGAGAGCAGGCATACATCAAATCAATCATGACTGATGCGGATTCTCAAGAATGGGCCGTTGCTGGACAGAGCGTCAACATTGCTTTGACGGACATGGACCCCATCCATATTCGCGTAGGCGACATCTTGTGCGGTGCCGTGGATCCCATCAGTGTTGGCGACACATTTACAATGAGAGCTATGGCGTTTGAGCACTTGATGCCCATGCCTGTCGACCTTCATCGAGGACGCCTGCACGCTGCTGGGCAGATTCAGTCCATACCTGCTACGCTCGACAAAGCTACTGGCGAAATTATCAAAAAGAAGCCCAAAGTGGTTCAACCAGGCGGCGTAGCCAGAGTCATGGTTAAGTTGGCTTCGAAAGTTCCGTTGGAAAAGGGTCAGAGAGTTGTTCTTCGAAGCGGAGGAGAAACGATTGCCGCTGGTCTATTAGAATGAGCGTATCCTGTAAGGTCAAAGTAATCTTGGTCGGCAAATTTTAATCACGCGACTATAGAAACAAATGAGTCATATAGAGCAGAAGCCAGATGTGAGAATAATAAGGGATTTGGCATGCTGAGTTGCTGACGCTGTTGAGGGTTGCATCATTACTCTATGGAGTCCATGCACATGCAGCCGGAATACTCTCGAAGTCTCCAAGTGGATCATTTACGACATTGTGGAAGTATGTAAGTTGTGCAACGGTGTCCTGTTGCTTTCTTACAGACTAACAAACAATCAAGAAGGCGTGCGGTGGCGGCTAATTTGAGTCACTGTGACGTGTGGATGCAACCAGAACATCTCGGAACCTACTAGGCACTTGGACGCCAAAGCGACATTCCAGCTGGGACGAGCAGTCTGCACTCCATGCGTTGACCGCCTTCGCTTAATTAGTCTCCGTCTCTACTCCGTATGTAGGTACGTATTGACACAGTACATGGCTCTGTACTCCGTATGTACAGGAAACTTTCGTCCAAACATGATTGGTGGCGCTTGAGATGCGACTCGCATGAGGGTCAGCGTTTGGACACTGTGGCGCCAATGGCAGGCTAAAATGTGCCGGACCCTGTGTGGTCATCGGTCTTGGCACTGTCTCCGGTAGAGCTACCGCAGAAGCTTCATGTATGTATGCAGGGGGTTTAAGGGCAGCACTGTGAGCAAAAGATAACGAAAGACGCTACAAACCTGAGCGTGAAACCCGGCTTTGAGCTCCTTGCTGTCGCCCCTTTGGGCGCTTGAGAACATACAGTGCGAGGCCTGAACCGGACCCATTCACAGACCCCTGTCACGTGGGGCTAGCTCTGAGTTGTGAGGCCCGCCAGAAACCTTGCGTGCAATCTGGCCTTTTGTGCACTCTTTTGAACACGACATTCATTCTTTCGATGCACCGCTTATTCTTAAGCTGTTGCGCATCTACTTTCTCGACCCTACTTTTTGTCTCTTCTCCAACTCCAACCTCAATTGATACCCATTCCACCCCTTCGGTGAAGACGCTAGATTGAGGACGAAAAGAACCTCTCTGCGGCGTAGAGTGATAACTCTTTCATTTTCTTCTCTTGTCATACAATCAGTCTCATTTACTCGCGAGAGCTACGTTAGGGGCACCGCAGACTTACCACGCACAGCCTATTCGCAATGGCTCGGTCAAGGAGCACGTTTGCCTTGGGCCTTGGGCTCCTTTGTTGGATCACCCTTCTCTTTTCTCCTTTAGCTTTCGTCAAGTCCGTTCAGGCTGACGAAACTGCCAACTATGGCACTGTCATTGGTATTGTGAGTACTTGAGACAACCCCTGGAAACCGTGATGCCGGAATGCGTTCGTAACTGGCACACATTCGCGAAGGCTACGCGTTCACTTTCATCGGGGAGAGCTCTCTTTGCTGACAGTCGCCTGTGTTTGCGCTTATAGGATTTGGGTACTACCTACAGCTGTGTTGGTGTGATGCAGAAGGGCAAGGTCGAAATTCTTGTCAACGATCAGGGTAACCGAATTACTCCTTCCTACGTCGCCTTCACTGATGACGAGCGTCTGGTTGGTGACTCCGCCAAGAACCAGGCCGCCGCCAACCCTACCCGAACCATTTACGATATCAAGTAAGTAAATGTGTACAAAACACGACTTCCGCAAATCAGAATGTTTGATGATTGATGTGTCCTAACACCCTCAACCAGGCGTCTGATCGGCCGCAAGTTCAATGAGAAGGATGTTCAGAACGATATTAAGCACTTTCCCTACAAAGTTGTCTCCAAGGAAGGCAAGCCCGTGGTCAAGGTTGAAGTGAGCGGCTCTGAGAAGACCTTCACTCCTGAGGAGATTTCCGCTATGGTTTTGGGCAAGATGAAGGAGGTCGCCGAGTCCTACCTGGGCAAAAAGGTTACCCACGCCGTCGTCACTGTTCCCGCCTACTTCAACGTGAGTACCATTTTTTATCTGCATCTTGCATCTCCTCCGCATTTACTAAACCATTGTATAGGACAACCAGCGCCAGGCTACGAAGGATGCCGGTGTTATTGCCGGTCTCAACGTCCTCCGAATTGTCAACGAGCCTACCGCCGCCGCTATCGCTTACGGTCTAGACAAGACTGAGGGCGAGCGACAAATCATCGTCTACGATCTTGGTGGTGGTACCTTCGATGTCTCACTCCTGTCCATTGATCAGGGTGTTTTCGAGGTTTTGGCTACTGCTGGTGACACCCATCTTGGCGGTGAAGATTTCGACCAGCGTGTCATCAACCACTTCGCCAAGACCTACAACAAGAAGAACAACGTTGACATCACCAAGGACCTCAAGGCTATGGGCAAGCTCAAGCGTGAGGCTGAGAAGGCCAAGCGTACTCTGTCTTCTCAGATGAGCACTCGTATTGAAATCGAGGCTTTCTTCGAGGGCAAGGACTTCTCCGAAACACTGACCCGCGCCAAGTTCGAGGAGCTCAACATTGACCTCTTCAAGAAGACCATCAAGCCTGTTGAGCAGGTTATGAAGGATGCCAACGTCAAGAAGACCGAGATTGACGACATTGTCCTTGTTGGTGGTTCAACCCGCATTCCCAAGGTTCAGGCTCTCATTGAGGAATACTTCAATGGCAAAAAGGCCTCCAAGGGTATCAACCCCGATGAGGCTGTCGCTTTCGGTGCCGCTGTTCAGGCTGGTGTTCTTTCCGGCGAGGAGGGTACTGAGGAGATTGTCCTCATGGACGTCAACCCGCTCACGCTTGGTATTGAGACCACTGGTGGAGTCATGACCAAGCTGATCCCTCGTAACACCCCTATTCCGACTCGCAAGAGCCAGATTTTCTCCACCGCCGCTGATAATCAGCCCGTGGTCCTGATTCAGGTCTATGAGGGTGAGCGATCTTTGACCAAGGATAACAACAACCTCGGAAAGTTCGAGCTCACTGGCATTCCTCCCGCTCCCCGTGGCGTTCCCCAGATTGAGGTGTCATTTGAGCTTGATGCCAACGGTATTCTCAAGGTCTCTGCCCACGATAAGGGCACCGGCAAGCAGGAGTCCATCACTATCACCAACGACAAGGGCCGTCTGACTCAGGAGGAAATCGACCGCATGGTTGCCGAGGCTGAGAAGTATGCCGAAGAAGACAAGGCTACCCGTGAGCGTATTGAGGCCCGTAACGGTCTCGAGAACTATGCTTTCAGCCTCAAGAACCAGGTTAACGACGCTGAGGGTCTCGGTGGCAAGATCAACGATGAGGAGAAGGAGACGGTAAGTCAATCCCAGTTCTTGATTTGCCAGATTTACGACGACAGTTGACTAACTATGTGCTCTCAGATCCTGGAAGCTGTCAAGGAGGCCACCGAGTGGCTCGACGAGAACGGTGCTGAGGCTTCTCCGGAGGACTTCGAGGAACAGAAGGAGAAGCTTTCCAATGTCGCCTACCCAATCACCTCCAAGATGTACGGCGGTGGCGCCCCTGGTGGTGAGAAAGAGGAGGGTGATTTCCACGACGAATTGTAATTGCATAGATTTTATTGAAACACTGAAAACGGGTTTGTTTTGAAAGGGTTGAAGAAAAGCTCTGACTCGGGTGTTTTTCATGGAGCATGGGCTTCACGGACCTCGGATCTGAAAGTGCCACGGAATGTAAAGTAGACATAAAAAACTGAGCTTTCTTAGAAACATGTCCATCTTTAAAGGCCAACCGGTGAAAGTCTTGAATACGTAGCAAGCACCATGTGTGCCAAGTCTGCCAGCTGTCCCGCTCATAGTTGCAACAGATGACGGCTGCACATATGCCGATTGCCTTTATTCCCACTAAGGTAGGAGCTGATTCCTATGAATTGATGTTACAGGCACATTGTTTCGTCTCGTCGGTCTACTTTCTCCGGATTCGTTGCAACTCGATCTCGCAAGTCGCTTAATCATACTCGCTAATTACGAACTCGAGTCCAGCCCGGAGCGAAGCAGCGCTCTTCATCTTTTTGACTTCATTTGGGACATTCGAACCGACTTCATCAAATTCGTCATGGCAGCGCGAGCTGGGGGGAGCGAGTTCCGTGTGGGAGCAGAGTTTCGAGACTCGCTCCGACGTGTGTTCAATGAGGCCAAGGAGAAAAGGTTCAACACTCGAAAGGATTTCCACAAAATCACGGCGACCATACTCAAGTTCCTGGCTCTTCGGAGGACAATGACCGGGGCCCAGGCGCGTGCCAGCTGCCCTGTTCGTTTGCCAGATGGCAAACCCGTCAGCACCCATGTAGCTCTTCCACCCCAGAGTCTGACACTGAATCGCGAGACTCAGCAACGTTTGCGAAGGGCCGAAACTGACAGGGAGTTTATCGGGATCCTACTCTCCGCGCAGCACGAACAGATGACGAAACTCAACTCATCAGGGGGAAGCAAGTCTGAAAGAAAAAGGAAGAGACGGGCCAGGGATATTGTGCTTTCCTCTCCGGATCAGTCACCACCCGTGAAGAAGTTACGACGAAAGGCGACTGCACAGAAGGCAGCTTGTCATGATGGCTCCCCGTTTGCTGCGGCACGAGCGAAATCCCGAGAGTTATTGCAGAGCGTTGTGTCCAACGGCGTCGACGTGCATGATGATTCCACTCCAGGACAACCACCAGGGCGACCAGAGGGAGGAGGAGGAGGAACCGTGGACGAAACCATCTGTTCCGATGAAGAAAAGGGGTCCACCACACCCAAGTCAGGCAGCAAGGTCCAGCTCTCCTCCGGGAAGAACTCGCGGCGCAGCACACCTGCAAAGAAAGGGCCTGATGTCGAGAAGACTGTCCACCTCGCCGGGGAAAAGACGGCCGCAGACATCTCGCAATCGAGCTGCAACTCTCCGCGGAGCAGCAGCAACGCAACTGTCCGCACAGCTGCCCTGAAACGGGCGCCAAGCATGACTCGCACGTCATCGGCCGCGCAGCAGGACAAGGCTATCGGTGAAAAGCCAGGTGCCAAGGACATGGCCATCTCTCCTCACAAGTCACGCATGTTCCCTCCCCGCCGCTACCCCTACCCCCCCTCGCCCGCGCAGCCTCAGACTCCAAAGCAAAGACATGGCGGCCATGACGACACTGACTTTTCCCCGAGCGATAGCGGGGGCGACATGGCCCAAGCAAGCAGCGCGACATCACAGATGGACATGGACGATCTGGAGGAGGACGAGGACTCTCTCACCAGTGGCCAAAAGTTGGCAAAGGATATCGGTGCAGTGTTGCGATCCATTTCTGGGACGAAGGAGGATCGCTGGGCAGACAAGGCCGTCATGACGGAATGGCTGACGATAGGCCATCAGCGGATCCTGAAACAGCACGCCGCAGGCCCTACTGGCTTGTCCGGGCCGGCCACTCGACTGGAAAACATTGTTCGCCATATCCCCGGCGAGTTGGAGGCCGTCAGCCCCGAAAAGCGAGCGACTTACCTCGCGGGGCTGAAGAAGTTTTGCAACTCGACAGCCATACACAACATGGACTATGAACAACGTCTCTTGAAGATTGTGGGCATCGTGTATCTAGAGGAGGAGCTCGACGCCGTGGCAAGGAATGAATGGACTAGGCTGGAGCAGATCGCGGGACTGTGCTCCATCATAGCCGAGGCCATAGGTCCCGAGGACGAGATTGTCGATGAGCAAACGAAGAACCGGTGGATTTCCGCGAGAAAAATGGATATTGCTTCTTTGAAGAAGCTTCTGGCAGCAAAGGAGCGATGCCGTAGCTTGGGATTGTAAGAGAGAGGCCCCCGCCGAGTTGGATGGATGTTGGAGGTTCAGTTGGCGAAAGTACACTCCGAGAAGGAATTGAATCGAAGCGAAGCCCTCCAAAGAGTGAGTGCGAGGGCATTGGAAACAGATGCACAGAAACGATCTGCACATTTGCATAAGATTTGGCGTTTTGTATCATGCACAAAAGTTGCGATTTTTTTTTTGATTTTTTTTTTTCTTATTCTCACAGGAACATACACGCCTTATGAAAGAGGTACAGTGATGTTTCACTTTCATCAACCATTCGCTTTCATGTAGTTGCCGAGGAGTCCGGCGGTAGTGGTTAGGATTCGCGGACAGAAGACTACCCAGGTAGCTTAGCTAGTTCAAACCTCACACTCGCATCAGTTCTGCAGAATGTCCTGCCCTGTGTTAATCAGATTGGCACTTTGCTCCCACTGCAGCTAATCTGACAGCACACGTCGCGGCTACGAACAGAGAGTATCAGACCTCTGTTCATGGGGAGTACTGGTGTCGAGGCAGCTTCTAGCCTTGGTCAATCGCTGCTCTTGCTCCGTTTTCGGTCCATCGAAAAGCAGTCATCTTTAGGAAGAAAATGTCCAGAGGCAAACGGAAAGTCAAACTACGTTGCTGAGGCTGCCCCAATGGGCAAATTAGGGAGGGGACACGTCCTAACCACGAGAGAGCAATATTTTACTTTATACACCGCGATTTTTGAATCATCTTTGTCTTTCTTTTTTCTTTTTTTTAGTTCCAAGTCTCTAAGCGATGGTGTGTATGGACATGGAAGGATTCGTACAGGTACTGCTGACAAATATTAAGCAACGTAACGTGGATGCATACGACATGGGCAAAACAAAAGGGGACATGATGCAAGGAACGAAAACGCTTAATGCAGACCACTTTCTCCCGTAGCAGCCATATACTGTTGACAGTTGACCAAGATTCTGACTTGATCGCTGACTTGATCCATTCGATTAAGCACCTTCTTGTTTCCATCAATGAATTTCAAGATGGCATAGGGGATGCCTGTATCAGCGCAGAACTCCTTTACCATGGTCTGCGCTTTTCGGAGATTATGTCTCGGAACGCGAGGGAACAGATGATGAACGGCTTGGAATTGAAGACCGCCGTGAATGAAGTCCAGCCAGGCAGGGCAGTCGACGTCCATGGTAGTGCGGAGTTGGCGCTGGGGGAAAGACTCGTCCTCGCCCAGATCGGCCGTGGACATGCCCCAGTGCGAGAGTGTGATCTGAACATGCAGCGGCATGGTGATGATGTGGGAAACCAGGACAAAGGCGACGCGAATGGACCATGTAGGCAGTGTGCGCCAGAGGAGGACATAACCAAACAGGAACCAGTAGCAGGTCATGAAGACTACCTCGGTAGGACGAATCCACCAGGCCTTGCTGCTTCCGAGGGACGAGGACATCTTTGAGAGGACGTGTCTCCACGAAAGAAAGTAGAGGTTGAAACGAGCGATGCCCATGATGGGATAATAAGTGTACTTTTGGTACGGGACGATAACTTCGGCAGCCTTGTCCCACACAAAGGTGAACTGGTAGTAGGTGGAACGGAGAGACTTGAAGAAGGAAGGACAGGTCGCGAAGAAAGGGACATTCTGGACATCGGGGTCGTGTTCCTGTGTAGATGCATTCGTCAGGTCGTGCTCTCGTGAGTGTTAGAAGGTATGGGCCAGCTTACAGGTTGGTTTGTGACGAGATGGTGAACATTATGGCTACTCTTCCACCAGCCCATGGATAGACCGCAGCAAAAGTCGGCGATGAATAGGGCGATCAAGGTGTCAACGGTGAAATTGGATGTGATGGCTCGATGGCCGGCATCATGGGCCGTGAACATGATTTGGTGCTATCATTTGCTGTCGTTAGTAGCCGTACGCAGGGAGGCGAGGAGACGAAAAGAAAGAGAAGAACACTGGATGGTAAAAGGGGGGGGTTGTCAAAGTATGTATATACGAACCCAGAATAAGCCTAGGAAGATGGCAGAAGTCATGTACCATTCGGCACGCACGGCCACGACAAATCCAGCGAACAGAGCTGTATACCGAGCCATCTCTTTTCCATACTCGGTGTATGGGCAATCGTAAAAGCCTGCATCCTGAACGCGCTTGTGTAGCTGCCGGTATTTTCTTGCGATATCTTGTTGCACGGCTGTGTCGACAGGCGGGTAGTCCCTCACGTCATCATTCTTGCCTTGTTGAATAGCCCATTCAGTCCATTCATCTGGGCTGAGGGCAAGCTGGGCTGATTTGATAGCAAAGTCGGCAACGTCGGCCTTGCCCTCGTAGACAGAGGAAGCGTCATCTGCTGAGTAACCAGTCCTGGCACGAGGGGCGGCCCGTTCAGGGCTTAGAGACAAACCGCGGCCGCTTGCAAACTCAGGTTCGGGCGTGCCAGTGCTAGATCTATGCGATGCAGCACTGCCGTAACCCTCATCGACAGATTCCTTTTCTTTCACCATTTCGAGATCAGAATCGTCCGGTGAAATATCCAATTGGGCTCTGGCATGGAAGATACCTCCCCTGATTGGCGGTGTTCGGTTGATCCAGGGACCTATTGGTTTCCGGCCGATCCGGTATG
Organism: Epichloe festucae Fl1; assembly: GCA_003814445.1. Lineage (NCBI taxonomy): Eukaryota > Fungi > Ascomycota > Sordariomycetes > Hypocreales > Clavicipitaceae > Epichloe > Epichloe festucae. Next base: position 4,053,526 of record CP031385.1, on the reverse strand, counting down.
CCTTCATGGTGCGGAGAGTCTTCTCAGAGTGGTACCTAGGAATGGGTGTGTCAGCACCATGTTACATAAGTACTCGCGCGCCTCACTTGTTTTTGGCGGATTTGCGGCGGGTCGCCTTCGATCTGATAGTTAAGCTCAAAACCTAGATGTTGACTTTTTGAGAATAGTGTTTTGCTTTTCCCACACCCACGACACCACAACTGCAACGGGTCCCGCACTGCGATGCAATCTTGAACATCTTCCCGCCAGGATGCAGAGAAATCGAAATGATTGCGATAGACAAAGACCCTTTGTGTCCTTTCTCTGGAGGGGGGCCTTTTCTTCGGGGCTTCAACCCGACCCAAAAAAAAAAAAAAAGGAAAAAAGGAAAAAGTTTGGAGGGGAATATTTACGCTGTGATTTCATCCGTGGCATCTCGACCAACCATGTGCTCAATGGCTAGACGTCCACCTGGATGTCTGTCGAGCCATGAATTAAGGCGAAGCACATCATCTTGAAAAATTACGACGGTGTCGCCATTGGCAATCAGCTCATCCACCATCTCTGGCGCCAGGACAGCATCGCGGCTCATCTTGGAGGTCAATGCCATGATATATAATAGGTGATTGGTCGAATCGTAAAATATCAATATTGAACAAATGGACTCGTTACGGGCGATGTGTCGGAGACAGAAAAAAAAAAAAAGGGAAGTAAATCGAGGTCAACTGTTATTTCGTCGGCGAGGAATATGCGCTATTCGTATTTCGATTTCAAAGGAGCGGAATCAAAGAGAGAAGCCAGGCAAGATCGTAGATGCGATGCAGACATCAGCACCATGTCACGACGATGAAAAAAAGCTTAAAAGTCGATCGTACGGTGAGGATCTTGGAAGAACAGAACAACAACAAGATGCACACAGAGAGAGGGGAGGTACAGGGACGGGTACGAGGGAATATTAAAAACGACAGATGCGAGCTGTTCCAGAACGCTGGTGTTCAGCTCAGTCCAGTAAACTCGAGTGGTGCCCACAAAGGCCACGAGATTGAGGTCACCTTGCATTGTCGCTCACCATCGACTCGTAATAAGCGGGGGTCCTCCGGGATTTTCTAGCCACTCACAGTGGCACACCGTGTTTCTTTTCTGTTACGGAGTGCATACGTAGTTGGCGTACCAGTGTACCACGGTACCAGACCTTCCCTTTGTGGTCGTCAGTGCCTGCCAGCTGCCAGCCTGCCCTGCCCTGCCCTGCCCTGCGCCTGCGCCTGCGCCTGTCACAAATTGGAACATGAGGCAGGGGTCATGTTTTGGTTGGAGGAGACGACCTATTAAAACTGGCAATAAAGGCTCAAAGCAGCAGAGATCACCACTTTTTGAACAGACACAGCGAAAGAACGGCCATCCGCCTCGTACCTTGGCACGATGCAGCCTGATGCAGTTTGATTCGGTTCAGGTTGATTCCGCTTGATCTCACATACCACAAAACGCCGGGCCGGCTTGCCGAATGTCATGCCTGCGTCAGACATGACATGTCTGCGTCGCTACGAGCCGCCAATGGGCATGTATCTATTACCTGGGAGCATGGAACATGGAAAAGTACATGAGCAGTACATGAGCAGTTTGCATTGTTGGGGTTAATTCGAGCAACGAGCTGCACTGGACAAGCGAAAGCCCTAGCTGGCTTGGGGTGTGATCCACGAAACCTGACAAACTTTGCATACACAAAAACGCGCTGAACATATTTTCATTAGCTACGTTACAGGAAATTTTAGAGGCTGGTCCACTTTAAATAAGTCCCTGGTTTTCCTTACACCATACTAGTCAGGGGCACGAAAACGCTCGGTGTACATAGGCTTTAGATGCTTCAAATAATAAGCAACTTTAGCAATTTTACAGCGAATAAAAAAAATTGTGTACATAATTCAAGAAGCCCGATAGTAATCCACATGACTTAAACCGTCGATCGTCCCTGCCAATTTTGTCAGGTCTCGTGGATCACGCCCTTGTTGGGGCCAACATTCCTCCACTGACGGATGAGCGGATGAGTGGGTAAGACGAGGAAGCCTCTGCACATTGGCGTTTGCGGACCCACAACTTCATTGCTTGAATGGGGCCACAATCGGCCCACTGTGGGCCGCGTGAAAAGGTCCCTGAGATTTCTCTTTCCCTGCCACATTCAAAAATGGTCTGGTCTAATGTCCGGTTCCTGGCAGGCTGAGGTAGGTGACTGGGGGCGAGGCTATCAGCATTTTCACGAACACCAGCATGTCGGCTCGAGGAAGCACTGCGCTGCATGCAGACAGCCATGCACTCGCTTCTAATCCGTCCATACGGAGTACGAGGCTGGCAAAGAAATCAGCCAGCCAGCTATTATTAGGATGTCCCTTGTGGCACTTGGGGCACTTGTGGCAACCCCATCCCAAGACAGCAAAACACATTTTGGCTGAATCTTGGAGGCCGCAGCAAAACGTCGTCGCAATCGCCCCGCCCACTTTCTTGCCTTGACTCTGTTCCTGGTTTCTACCTTTTCCTCGTCCTTCCCCATCAGCTTATCGAAGCCATCATCCGATGAAAAAGACCATGGTGGGGCTTTTGCGAGCGTGGGGGCAATTCGGCTTTGGCGTACGGAATCCTCCGCATGAATACCTCGAAGAAATCAACAAAATGCCCCCCTCAGAGCCCTGCAGCAAACAGTTTAAGGTGGAGTTGGACTTGGGGTGTGTGCAAAGCCAGGGGGCGGGGGGGTGTTGTTTCGTAATGCCGTCTGGCATGATTTTATGTATTATGCCGAGATACCGGCTTTTAACAAGTACTTGCAACAACAGTTCGGAAAGCAACCTCGGTACCTAAGTATTGGGAACGTCTAAACGTTTGTAATTTTGGGTGCGCTAGTATAGCCTAACCATTATTAAGCATGTTTTTAAGCTTCCATCCTATCTTAGAGTAATGAGAAAAAGAGTTTCAGTCGCATGCTGACGGGAAGAGTAGCTGCTTGTCCCTTTATTAATTTGGCTCAGTGTTACAAGAAGGAACTTGCACTAACTTATTAAAGTGACTTACTCGCTGGGCCAGCTGCGGTCATCACCCCCGTCCCCTTCCACCTCTCCCGCGTAACGTCTATCAAAGGCAGCAGCGTTTCTTTACATCGTTGATTTGTACGTTTCGTCCTACCACAAACTCCGACGTGCGGTGTTATTCTCCATGGCCAGTAGTCGTGTGGCAGTCATTCCGACGGTTGCTGCCTATGAGTCCCCTGACAAATGGCAAAACGATTGTAGCCAACGATGATCCACGCCAGAAGCAAGCAATGTATGAGCTGCAGCATCAATAAAATGGCGATTGGCCATATCCGTCAGATCCGCCTGCGAGTCGTGTTGTCGGCAAAGTTGCAAGGTCAGCCTGGGAGAAAAGGCGATGAGGAGGCCGTCTTGTGGGAGAGATCCCTACACGACTCCAAAATTTGCCGTGCTATCGCCCACCTCATAAAACAATACAGACCTGGAAAGGCTGAAGAGCTTCACGTGCCCGTCAGGGGTGGGTACAATATGTTCTATCGGCTGGAATACAGTGATGGCACGTTGGCTGCGATGAGGATCCCCTGTAAAGGTAGTTGGGCACATTGCCCATTGCCCCCCCCTCAAGATATAGGACTTCATCGCAACAGGCGTTGTCAAGTTCCCTGAGGAGAAGACCAAGTATGAGGTGGCTACAATGCGTTACGTCGCGGCAAACACCACGATTCCGGTGCCCAAGATATGCGTATCATCACGGAATTGCAGCGGAGAACCCCACTAATTTTGGCCCTTTCATCATCATGGATTATGTAGAGCGTGAAAGGACAAATGTCTTATGCTTTAAAAGACCCTCTCCTTGGTCCTTGGCCCCGATGAGTCCCATGTCCTGGACGCCAGTATCAGCGATCAAAAAGCTCAATTTTCTTTAGACAAATGGCCAACATCAACCTCCACCCCAAATAGGCTCCTTACTTGTTTCAGGACGGCCTCTCATCCAGAACATGAACTCCTTGACAGAGTTCACCGGGGTAGTCCCATCGCTGCTGCTGTCGGGACCATACTGCTGCCTGGCTGAATGATGTGGAGGAATGAATCGAATGTCTCGCGCGCACGCCACTTATCGGGGTTTTTTTTTCCCCTATTCCTTTGCTTAGAAACCACTTTAGCATGCTGGAATAGTCCAAGTCGGCGCTGTGTCGTCTAGCATGCCAGTTTGACGTAGATCAAGAGGTGTAGTGCATCCAAAGCCCGGACGTCAGGTGGCGTCAGGTAGAGAGAGGCCCCTCGTTATTCGAGAATGGACACTGACTGAGGCTTCGTTAAATAAAGCGCTACTACGCAGACTAGCCATGTGTCACTTGGTCGATTTCGTTTAACTTACTAGGTCTAGCATAGTCGATGGATCGAAACGAGAAGAGCCAAGACGCCACTGGCACTATTAACTCTTGACGTCACAGGGTCTATTTGGCTTATCCCCAACTTCTTGGCTGCAGTTGAATTTTCAAGGAAGCCAACTTTCCTAAATGGAGACGTGAAACATCTTGTGACCATAGTCTGGAGCGAACGAGTTTTCATGGAAACATAATGTTAACGAGCAACGCGCAGAAGTCGATGGAGAAAACAGGGCCAACGCCATCACCGACAAGTTCCTGAAAGATGTGCAGGAAATTGCTGGTTTCATGCAAGCACCTTCACAGCGGCTCTAGATATTGCAGAGACAATTGGCAGACGGCACAAATTGCTCAGCCAACCCGTGGGCGACCGATGCCATGCACATGATGAAGACAGAGTGGCGAGCGGCACCTGCGGCGTCGTAGTCACGGAGCTCAAAGGCGTGATTCTTGGCTTCCACGCCATGCTTGGCTGTGCTTATGTCACGGAATGATGAGCCTGTCTTGTTTGTCTCGGCACCGTGGCCAGACGTGCTGGTCGTGGAGGAGCTGATGAAGTTGTGTGTTGAGCTTGAGCGTGGGCTTGGAGCCAAAGAGTGGGGGAGGGGGGGGGGGCTGGTCCCGAGTATGGCCAGCCAATCCAATTGTACCTGATGAACGTGTTGCAATGACGCAACGGACTTTACATGGCCGCCAATGCCACTCAACCCATCTGGACAACGACAATTTCACGAATCAATCCGTCACGGACCTCAAAGCGCCTCCCCCAAACGAACCGTCATGCCGGCGCGCAAAAGATCGGCCCCAGAGCCAAACACTGATCGAAGGCGGTCGGGCCGCCTATCCACCACTGAACAGAAGAAGGGCTCTTACTTTGAGGACGCCCAGGATTCAGACGACAGCGTAGCTCCCGCGAGAAAGCAGCGTAAGGTCGCGTCCAGGAGACAATCGAAGAACAAGGAAGAGAGCGAAGACCAATATGAGGAGGATCGTCAAGCAGATGACCAGGTTTCCAACGATGACGATGACGATGACGACGACGACGACGACGCCCCGCGCAAAGTTGAGATCATACCCCTCGAGAAGATGAGAGACACGGGCGGCGTCGACTATGCAGATTACAAAGTGCACAAAAACACGCTCCTGTTTCTCAAAGATTTAAAGGCGAACAATAAGAGATCTTGGCTGAAATGTGAGCTTTACACCGTCACGACAATCAAGCCCGTCCGTCGCCCGGCGCATCTCATTGCTAACTCTGCGCAGCTCACGACGAGGAGTACAGACGAGCTCTGAAGGACTGGCAGTCGTTTGTTGAAGCAGCCACGCAGACTGTCATTGATGTGGATGAGACGGTCCCGGAGTTGCCCGTCAAGGATGTCATCTTCCGCATATACAGAGACGTCCGCTTCAGTAAGATCAAGACGCCGTACAAGGTAAGGGGGGAGGTGAGGGTGGTGAGGAATCCATACTCGGGCCACTTTCCATATTACCGCGGCTCATTTTTATTTTATTTTTATATATGCTCCTTCTCCATATAGCCTCATTTCTCAGCCGCGTGGTCAAGAACCGGTAGAAAGGGCCCCTACGCATGCTACTACGTCCACTGCGAGCCCGGGTCGTCGTTCATCGGCGGCGGCCTGTGGCATCCGGAAGCGAGCTCCGTGGCCAAGTTGCGGCGCAGCATCGATCGACATCCCGACCGGTGGCGCCGAGCGCTCAACGAGCCTTTGTTCAAGAAGGTTTTCTTTCCAAAGATCAAGGCCGGCGCGGGGCCCGAGGCTGCCGTCGAGTCCTTTGCCGAGAGAAACCAGGAGAATGCGCTCAAGAAGCGACCCATGGTTCGTTTCGACTTCCTCCCCACGCTCTTCCAACCTCCCATCACCAATGTAGTGAGTCACTCACGGCTACGAATGTCCACCAGCTGATCTGATGCATCGTCACACAGGGGTACGAGGTTACCCACCGGGATATCGAGCTGCTGAAGCTCCGAAACTACACGGTCGGTACCAAGATTGACGCGGACCTCGTCACAAAGGATGATGTGCAGGAGAAGCTGGCAGAGATGATTCGAGGGCTTTCCGGATTTGTCAGTTGCTATTGTGTTGCATTCACTGCTTTACGACCGACTAATCGATGTAGGTGTCGTTTTTGAACGGCATCATCATGCCTGACCCGGCGCTGGACGGCGACGACAACAGCGATGAGGAGGAGGAGGAGGAGGAGGAGGAGAACGACGAGGAATCATAGAGCTTCTCGAACTACTGTTGGCAAAAAAAAAAAAATTTTTTTTGGAGCAAGGCAATGTAGGGATATCCGCTGTATGATTATCAACGCAAGGGGGTTTAGCAGTGCGCAGACATTGTCCGCGTATGATGACAATCGATCCGTAAACCACGCAGCCCTGCCATGTTGCATGTCATGACGTCTCCCATATCCCACGTCCAGCTCTCCTTACCAGCCACCACGGCATAGCATGGCAACGACCTCGTTGGCGTCGTTTCTCGCGTGACGCCGTCGTCGTCGGTATCTACGACCCCATGCCCATGGCAAAGTGTCAGTCTGTGTGAACAACGCATATTGCGTTTGCGCCATGAGAAAAGGGGGGGGGGGGGGGGCCACCAAACTCACCACCGTCGAGCCATGAGTAACGCCCCCTTGGCCATTGATACCCGTCACGGTATAGTTCCTCCTGACCCAGACATCGACATCACCATACTTGTTCGACCGGCTCACCAAGATTGTCGACATCCCTGAAAAGTCACCAGCTCTCCGGACCAGACTTTCCCAGAAACCAAGCAACCAATAGGCAGTCGGGTCCAAGCCGAGAGTTGAACCCCCGATGTCTGGGCAGAAAGGCAGAAAGGAGAGGAAAGAGGTGCGGGTTTTCTCATCTCTTCCTTTCGGACAAGCAGAAGCAGCCGACGACGATGTAATTATGGCAATGCGAATTCCATGGACCCGTGGGCCTACTACCGACCGACCTACCTCTTTGGGTAAACACCTTCTTTGCATCGGACCCCGATGCCAGGCCTGGCTACTCACAAAAACATACTACCAGACATCACTGATCACATCAACTGGTGACAGGCGCCTGCAGACGACTGCATTTCTACCTCTAGATATCTTGTAATGTGTCATCTCGGTTTTCCTTTCCTTTTCCTCCTCGTTCTTCAATCCTATCAACAGATTAAGTGACCTTTATTTCGCTGCTGCATCGCTCAGCTCTCCAATCATAGAGTGTGAGCAAAAAAGAAAACCCGAGGATGAAGGATAAATGCTCTCGTCAATGTTGCGCGTATCATGTCTCGCATCGTTGCAGAATACCCCCACAAACGCCTCAAAAATACAAAAGAAAAAAACCCAAAATAAAGAGACTTGTTACATCTACTATCCAATCACGTAGCCTTCAAATAGAGCCAGATTCCGCAGTCGCCTGTTCCTTTCCCTTGCTGGGTTTTGCGAGATCCAGCTCGCGATATAGGTTGTGCTCGTAGATGTAGCTGATGACGTCGTCGGGAATCCTGTGCATGGTCAGTACAATTGGCCACCCCCTGCTGGTGGAGATTTGACAAGACGTACAGGTAGTCGATACTCATATCGCGCTTCAACAGTAGCCGGACTTTGGTGCTTGAGATATCATTCGTGACAACCTGACGTCGACTGTCAGCCATGTATGACGGGCACTTCCGAGGGAGGAAATGCCAGAAATAACAGGAACATACCTGTCTGATGACATGGATGTTCTTCTCCCACCGCTTCAATGCTGCCAGGGCCGAGTCAAGCTCAGTTCCTGTCCGTTCGAGAACAAAGATGCCGAAATTGCCGAGAATATGATCCACATCCTCGGCATCCCAGATGTCGGGGGTGCTGATTGTTTGTATCAGGTCGGCGCCTGCTAGAAGCACAATTTTTGCGGGCTTGCGAGTACCATCGGTGCATTCGACGCCGCCCATGACGTGATTGATCTCATAGTCAAAGTGATCCAGCACCCGGGCAGTAGGGATATACGTCGGGTTTTCGGCCTCCCATGGATCTACCATCAGCCATTTGGATGCGTTTTCGGCAGCAAGCTGACACATTTGAATCCGGTGGTTGGCCGGCGCGAGGCCCTTCTTCTTGTAGGCATCAGACACTGGTGAGAGGTAGCCCCCAATGACTTCGAATCCTGACGGTGGTTTATCGTGGTTAGGTATGCTATGCGCTTTGGCGAGGTTTCCGAGGACGCGGACAAAGTCGGGTGCTCACCTTCATTGCGGGCATGATCCCGCGCCATGGGAAACATGCGCAAATGTAAAAATGTAATGGGAGAAACTGCAGGGCAAGTATCAGTGTCATGCATATGCATGGCACATATGGAAAGAAGAAGAAAGCAAACGTGTATGCATCACAGTCGAATGCATTATGATGTATGTGCAAAAGATTGACTCACATGAGCCACAGGCAACTAGGACCAACGGCGTTCGGCCGGGATCGCATGTCCGCCGAAGCCGGTGGGAGGGGAATGCCCGTCGACCCTCGGGCGTCATTTGCTTAACGTAGAGGAAGTCGGAGGGCATGACGGGCTTGAACCATCGACGAGGCGACGAGTCCAGGAAAATATGTCAATGTAAATGTTGAGCGTAGAGCAGGCAAGCTGCGGGGGACGGATGATGCGGGTGCAGGAGAGCGGCCTGCCTGCAAGTTGGACGTGGGGTGGCTGCGCGACATGGAGAATCTTGCACGTGCCTTTGGCTGGCGTGCTCAGGCTGACGTGCGAAACCGTCAGAAAAGCGGGGCAATCTACATACATACATACAGTGGGGTCCCAGTAATTCCGAAGTATCTCCACCAGAGTCGCCGTTGCTGCTGCTTCGGAATTACTGGGACCCCACTGTACACACATGTACATACATGTACCGTGTACGTCCTGTTCCGGGGACCGGCGCTTATTAACATATCCGCCTTTTCCACCATGTCCAGCGCTTTTCTCCCCAGCGGAAGCTCGAAGCCCACCTGCTCCGCGTCCCGAGCATCATGTCTCACGATATTCTTCTCATTCAAAAATACTTGGGCCAGTTGCAGGGGCTCTCCATCACCACCACGGCAGCCTGAACTTCTGACGTCTGCCCCTCCTCGACCACAACGCCCGCGATATATACGCCTGCCAGATCCACGCGGTCTCTCGTCTCGAGATCAATCGCCAGGGCCGACATGGGCTTACCCTAGCCCTTGTTCCAGAGCGCCTCGAAAATAGCATCGATCGTGCTTTGTATCCGCGACGGACTTGATGCCCAGCGCACCTTGGGCGACTGGACCTGTGAATAGTAGCCATTATACGATTGACGTCTCGTAATTGAAATGGTTATGACATCTATTCATAGCAAGGTGTGAGTGCTTGTAGAAACTGATATCAGCTCTCCCCCAATGGTCCCTCATGCAACGGTGTGTCGTGTGGCATCACATCCATTTACAAATTAATGGTGACATCGCTGACTGAGCTGCATGCAGTTGTGGCTTCATTCGCCAGTACGGACCAAAGGGACCAATGACCACTCTGTGGATTCATTCCCACTTCCATTCCCATTTGGCTTCATGATGTATCACGCTAGATAGAAACCAGGACACGCTGAAATCATCGTCCAATATATTTCACCTGTTAATCACCGGTGACCTTCGTAAATGTGATGGGTATCTAAGTCGTAGAATGGTATGACTAATTGTGACAGATTTCGCGTGTGGGCTTCTCCTTGGCTAAAACCCCAACGCATGCTTCCATGGGATAAAAAACTTTTCAAGATGAACGTTAAAAGTCCCAAGTATGCTCCCGACCCTGCAGGCTTGGGGGGGGGGGGTAAAAATAAGATACCTCGATGGGTTTTTCTTCTTCTTTGGTTAGTAATATCGGCGATTGTGTGGCTGCGACTCAACGTCATAGCCATATGGCCCGCCACGATACATTGGTGCCGGTCCTCCACGCATACCCTGGGCTGTTTCAGACCAGTCGTAGGCGCCTTCTATTGGAATTGGTGCTGTCATTGTTCGACTCGGTGGATGCTGCACAGGCGGCGCTCCTCTTCGTGGTGGTACCGAGCCTACTGGGCCTGTCATGCTACGAAAAGACGGAGGAAAACCGCCAGCGGTTCTGTGTGTTGCAACAGATGTAGCCGGGCTTCCTCGTCTGTCAGCATTATAAGGATTGTATGGTTGATACGTCATGGGGCCTGTAGTCGTGCGCCCCATGGCGGGCGGCGCTGTAGCGTTCGAGTCCGTCATGTTATCATTAGCAGGACTGGCCGTGATTTTTCGGAGAGGGTATCCCGTTGGAGAGTTATCCATGGGGCCGAACCCAGGTCGAACATTGGAGAAACTGCGCTGTGAGTTGGATGTTGCAGATCGGATTGGCCGTGCGATGCCAACATTGAAGTCTACATCCGCAAGACTAGTTGCTGATGACTGTGATTTTTGAGTATATCCCATATTCGCCGCGGACGATGTTAATGGAGCTCGGGAAGAGTGGCTGGACGTCGACGCCGCCGTGCCTGTCCGTTGCATTCGATGTCTCCCCCCCATTGAGCCCAGTTCGAAATTGTCATGCGGGCTAGGACGAGATGTGTACATAGAAAGGGTGCTACTGGTCTCCTCGGCATGTCCCATCGAGGGCATTTGGGGAAGGCTATCCTCCATTTTCCTTTGAACAATGGGGACCGTGGGCAGCGTAGCTGCGCGGTCGAGATGTGGCACCTTCTCACCATTTCTCTTCGCAAACTCCAACTCCGCCTTAAGTCTATTGGCTTGGCCTTTGGCCAGAGCCTTGTTGACCTTTGTCGTCACAATGCGAAGCAGCTTCTTATTAACCTTTCTCTCGCAGTATCCGGCAAGGCCACCATCAGCCCGTGGAATCCAGTGAAAGAGGAAGAAGACGTAAAATAGCACAGCCATCAACAGGAAGAGGGCTGAAAAGGCCCATACGACAAAGGTAAAGCACATGCCGGAAAGAATAACGGCCTGCTGGTAATCCTCCGAGGCGAGCACCTTGATCTTGTCGAAAAAGCCTAGGATCGCGCCATCGACACTGGTGGCGGTAGGCGCAAGCTTGGCCTGGTAAACGGATCTTAGTGTGAGGGCGTTGACTACCTGGCGAGGTCCAGAGCAAAAGATGACTCGGATCCATGCTGTATAGGGCAGTTGTTAGTAAAGTAAAAGGTTAGACATGCGTGACAGGGGCCCACATACATTTGAAGCTGAAGTAAGTGAAGAGAGCTACATATTCAGAGCCCTTTTTACTCTTGGTAAGCTCGGCAAACACCAAAAATCTTTTCCACCCTTGACCTTTCCCAAACCTAATCGATTCCCATCGAACAGCCAGACTGTCAAGAAAGCATTCGGCGACATTGCCTCGTTTCATGACACGGATGGCTCTGAATCCTTCAAATGCAAGGTTCACAAAGGATAGCAGAATGCATGCCGAGAAGATGCATTTCGAGACATCAAAGGGAATGGTCGGTTTAATCTTGGACGACCACCTGTTGAAAGCGAGGAGGTTCACGGCGGTGAAAGTGTCAACGGCATATACCGCGATGGAAATAATGAGCATGAACCACAAGTACCCATATGCGAATCCGGGGCCACACCCCCTAGCCTTGAAGTCTTGAAGGTTGATGTAGTCCCATTTTTGGTCGGCAAACTCGCGTGTCTGCTTCTTCCGGTTGCTTGAGCAACCCATTATGTCTGCACGTGGAACGTGTACAATGGTCCAGCCACTTCAAATTGTACGGATTCTGAAAAAGTTGCAATTGAGTGAGTGTTCGCTGGTTTTGTGGCTGCGAGAGAGCTATGCAGTGATGCGGACCTGCCGACAGCACTTTTTGCTCCTCGCCTTGCAGTGGTTTCCTCCACTCTGTGTAGGGATGAGTTGAATAGGAGAAAGTGTTGGGAAGATGGCGCTCTTCTATAAAACCGGCAAGTAAGCGAAAAGGGCGACTCGGTGGAATAGACCATCTACACGGGTTTCCCGTGTCCTTCCCAGACTAGAAAACGTCGTGAGGCTTCGTCGGTTTATCGGTTCGATTGTCGTGGCATCCAGCTTGGTGAGGCATAAAAGCAAATGATGTCATTCACCAGGCAACTGAGGTTGGCAGGATTAGAGGAGCGTTCAGCGGCTGAAGCACGGAGAAGGGCGTAACCAAGAAAACGATGTGCAATGATGCGATTGTTCCTTGCGAAGTTGGTATTGCAGTCTCAAGGCATAGGCAACTTGAAGTTTGAGGAGGAAACGCGGGATCAAGTTGGTCTTGGCAACGAGAAAAGTGGAAGTAGCGACGGAAAACAGCTTTACCTGGATGGCACTGTGAGACGCGCGCTGAGACGTGGCAGGGGAAATGCGGGCAAAAGCCAGAGGAAAAAAAGAAACAGAATGCATGAAAAGAGCGGCTATTGTTTATGAAGGAATGCACAGCTTGGGCGGCTGGAGACAGGAAGACAATGGGGCGACGACGGGAACGACGGGATCGACTGGAACGACAGGAACGACGGGAACGACAGGAACGACAGGAACGACGGGAACGGGTGGGTTTCAAGGGCGGGTGGCGGGCGGAACACAGTTCGGTCATGTTCACGCCACAAACAGGAATGGGCAGATGAGGCATCCCTGGCATCCCTGGCATCCCTTCTTCAGACGAGACACGAGACATTAAAAAGTAATAATACGGAATAATAATACTCGCAGACTCCAAACGCGAATGGTCTGGCCGTCCGGGTGGGCTTGCTGGCGTCTGTCATCTGCAGTCCTGCAGCCCAGTCCCAACCCCAACCCCATTGGCCATCTGGGGAAGTCGCAAGGAAGTCGCAAGGGGCAGCTTGACGTGACTATCAGGGGTCCCGTCCTCCGATTGGCTTATATTACCATGGGACCTGGCGGCGAGCGCGACGCACCTCAGACCACTCGAATCCTACGGGAGCACAGGGAATTTTTAGAGTCCATTGCTCCTCTCGTAGTCCGTAGTCCGTAGCGTCTCATGAACTCTACTACATGTTATTGGTGCTTGAAAAGCTTTCAATATGTCATTGTGGTGTTTCCAAGCCCAACACACGTTGCCGCCGACTACGGATTATCCGCCGAGGAGTCGCTTATCACCAATTTCTTCACACTAAAGCCAACCGATCCGGTCTCCTGCCCATTGGTCATTTGGGGGGGGGGATGACGGCTCCATTTCTTGGTGCCAGTGACGGGGGTATCGATTACAGTGAAACAAGTTACATGTACTGATAATTCGTACAGTGACTGTACCTCAGGAACATCCCCGGCAATACTGTGCGGCAGATTCATCGTTAATTTTTTGTTTCTCAAAGTTCAGACAACTAGCGTATCTCCAGTCAAGCCTCGTTCGTCATTCATTTGCCATACTTTTCACATGAAAATGCGCATCATCGTTTATGTTGACCATGCTCCGTAGTCCAGTAATGAATGAGCTCTGCGAAATGTACCATCTCGTCTAAATCACGCAAAGTGCTGCTTGTTGGTATCTAGGGTTTTTTTTTTTTTTGCCGTTTTCCATGCGTCCTTCCAGCAGCATGCATTGAATGGATGTAACAAAGTTTAGAAGGTCGCATTATGGAAGGCCATCCACTGCCTTCGCGGCACTCTATCCAGTGTTGTCCATGTTTACCAATTGCGTTTATTTCTTGAAACCATTCTGCACACTAATCTCAGGAAGCCGAAATGAGTTGCGATCAATTTCAGACGAGAGTACCAGTGCCGCCCGATAGTTTTGCAAGCTGCTGGAAAATTTACACGTCACTACGAAGTACTCCGTAGATGGAGCAACACTTCCATCCCACCACAAACCACAAACCGGTGATGTCATTGGTCAACAACAAGGTTGGACAATGCATATTGAAGGGTCCCCCCGCCCGTTGCTACCGATTAGGCTAGCGTGGGTCAAAAGCTTGCATCCGTCGACGTTCTTGACTCGAGCGAAGCCAATAAAATAAACCTCCGTTGTCGATGGAAAGAAAGCAACCCCCGACCTTTGCACGCGAAGCGATAGCTGGCTCTCCGCCGTACCTCTCCAGTCGTCGACGACGTGTCTCTTCAATTCATCCATGTCACCAGCCCCATTCTAGTCCATGCCAAACAGCCTCACCGATTCCTGCCTCCCGTCCAGCCATACGCCATCGCCCGTCTTTTCAACCCGAGCAACTGAAGCAAAGATGGTCCTCTCGAATCCATCACCGCCTCTTCTCCTGACAAAGAGACTCAACGCTTTCCTCCACGCCAATCAGACTCCTCAGCTGCCGACTCTCCTCCTCACCACGTACCACGGCAAGCTGCTCGCCCATGCGAGTCCCCACCCCGTCTCGGTCCTGCGGACTCATGCCACCGTAGCAGCCTCCCTTCTCGCCATCCACACGTCCTCCTCCGTCGATGTTCCCTTCGCGCTGCCCGGCTCACGAACTCCAGACCCAATCTCCCGCTCCCCCGTCCTAGGCTCCGACGACGACGACGATTACGATGACCGCGACGACGACAACGACACAGCAGCCTCAAACAATGCCGCTGCACGAAAAAGAGCCGCCCAGTCAGTCCGACCAGTCACCATCACCGTCCAGCTCAGCGGCGGAACAGTCATCATCCGCCGTCTCAAATGCGGCCTCCTCTTCGTCTGTGTCGGTCCCTCAGCGCACGATCTCCCGCCCGATGCGCATCTCCATCCCGAAAACGGCGACCTCACCACCACCGGCAGCCCCAGCGAAGTCGACAGTCTAGTCAGCGCGGATGCTCAGACGACGACGAGCCTGGACAGCGTAGGTGCCGCCTCGGTCGTCGCCATGAGAAAGCACGCTGGTGACTTGGCTCGGTGGCTCGACGACAAGCTCGGAACGTTGACAGTCCCAGAGGAGGGCGTCGGCTCAAGCGACTAGATACAAGATGTTGGGAAACAAGCAAATGAGAAAAAAGCACATCGCTGCAAATCGACCTTGCTCCTTTTGTCAAAAGCAAGGGCATTCAAGGGCGTTGGGAAATTATGGCCTGGGGAATGGCATTTTCACCCTTACTAAATTCTTGTCTCTTCTTCTCATTTCTGTCCTCTTCCATCCTCTTGCGGCCGGCATGGCTGTGGCGAGGCACCTCGATTGTTTCGAGTTTCATGTACTTAGCGTGCGTCACTTCAGATACCATCATCGTAAAAACCTTGCTCTTTTTGCTCTAGTTGCCCCGTGGCCCGCAAAGTTGCGCGTTCGCTGCAGTTTTTATTTGTCTTTAAGCGCAAGCTTCTTGAAAATAGCTTCTCCACGTGACCAGTGTCAAAAGAGGTTTCTGTGTTCATCAAGGACAGGGTCACGAAGTTGCTCATCGTTTCGGTGGATGTACGGAATGAACGAGTGACTGCACATGGCAGAGTACGTGTTTGATAGTGACACGTATATAAATCAAGCTGGTTTTCGAGACAGCTTCATTGATGATGATTTTACCCCACATAGTGATACAATACTCCGTAGGCAGTTCGCCGACATTGCCTACACGCCAGTCAGACCGGTGTCAAAGCAATAAACTCAGTTGTTGAGCCCCGAAAAGTCAACCCAAGCGCCGGAACAGATGGGGCAATATTAAAAGAAAAGAAAATAATAGTGACGCCGTGTGTGTACGAGCAAGTACTCCAGAATGCTGGCCCTCAAAAGTGAAATTAGTATACACCACACCACTCATTGCCCGGTTGCTATCGATAGCTACTCGATACTCATTCGCATGATTCCGTCATTAGTATCAATCATGCCTTGAAATCCTACTCTTACTTTGCCGCTCTGCCTTCCGGTCGTTCCAGCAGAAAAGCTGACAGGTGTTCCGCCACTTACACTCCCAGCCTCGCTTTGTGCGCTGCTGCCCGCCCTGTCGCCACCAGTACTGCCGGGGCGTGAACCCCAGGGAGCAGAGTCGCGCTGCATCGGGCTCTGCAAGATTGGTGAGTTGTGGGCGCTCATCCCAGGACTCACGGCTCGTCGCTTGAAGCTAAGCGGGTCAAAGTCGTCCTCCCTGCGTCTCTTGTTGTTTATACGCCGTGTGATTTCGGCGGCACTCGGTCCTTGTGCAGTGCTACTATGAGAAACCTGTACCACGATGTGTGAGCTCTTTTTCTCATTCGTAATCTTTTAAAAATCACGGAAGGCTTACTGAATTGCCAGATGGCCCCCCCGGAAAAGGAGAGTCCATAGTCGCATCCTCACTCACGCCAGAAGAGGATCCTCGGGGAAGAAGCGCGGGGGGTGGCGGTGTTGTTTGTGCACCGCCCATGCTACTTGACTCGGAGAATGTGTCCCAAAACGTCTTGCCCTTGGAATTCTTGATAGCATGTTGCTTAAAGCTGCTGGATAGCCCCGAAGACAAATCGGCCATCATGGCCATGTCATCCTCTTGAATATCGTCAATGGTAACGGTCGTCGTCAGATTCGGAGAGGACAAGGCGCTTGCGACTGTCCCAGATTCGGCTGAAGGGGGTGCTGCCCGGGGCTCGAGAGTCACGTCGCTCTCGCGCACTTGCTTGACAACTTCTGCTTCTCGTCGCGTCTCTGCTTCAGCAGGGGCTACTTCTTCAAAAAGCGCAGCGCGGATTCGCGCAAACGTCTTCGTCTTGGGCTAATATGGGATTAGGATACATGTCGGAACATCCGTGACATGAGTAAACTTACGAGAAGATTGCCACGGCGCGTGACCGGTCGTCGAATGACTCCTCGTTGCCCATCGCCTCCGTTAGCATCAACATCACTTTGCGACTTCCCACTCTCGTCGCCGTCTGTCGCAGAAATGTGTAGCTGATTAGCTTGCCAGCTAATGCTTTCCCTTCGGGCCTTTGCCGAATTGCTGGGCGGTGACTTGGAAATGGAGGCAGCAGACACATTAAATCCCAGTCCCAAAGGACCGCGCATCTTCTTTCTGGGCTGCTTTCGATGTCGCTGTCGTTGTTGGAAATTGATCAGGCTGCTCATAGCAGGTGAACCAAACGACCCAGTCGGCCCAAGATTCGTGGTTCTGGACACTTGCGGAGTCGTGATATAAGGCTCCTCCACGTCTTCGTCCATGAGATCGGCATCATCAGATGAGCTCGACGAATCAGACCCAATGGCTTGTTGCGTGTTACTCCCGAGAGAGCTACTGACATTCATCTTTTCGTGATTGCCCATTATCGACCACAATGATGAAGACGTTTGTTCGGGACCGGCAAAGTCGGCCCTACGGCCAGGAATATTCATGGCTCGATTCCCGATGGTTGGTGATGAGTCCGGAGATGACTCGGCCAGCGTCGAGTGATGTAGGCTGGTAGCCGCACGAGAAAAGTCTAGCCCTCGCGAACGACGGGGCAAGATGTTGGTCGGGGAGGCATAGATGTGCGAATGGTCGAGGTTTGGCGATAGAGGCGGCGGTTTAACATTTGGATTGGAGGCGGCAGGTGGAGGAGTAAATTGACGAGGAGGCATCTGTAGCGACAACGCCTTGACTTCGGAGCGGCGTGGAGTGGCTGGCGGTTGCGCGTCCCTCACATCGATATCGTCTTTGGATGTTCTTCGCGAGGCCTCGGTGAATTGTGGCGATGGGGAGAGGTTTGACGGCGTTCCGCCTGCATCAGATAAGGACCGAGTCCTATGACTGGCACGGGGCGACATGTCGTAGATGACGGATCCCGGATCTCTGTCGTCCACGACGGCAGCCTGGTCCATGGTGATGTATCCCGAAATCCTTGCCCAGTTGCCTCCTGGTGCTGCTCTTTGTTGGCGATGGCGAATCCGGCGCCAAAAGATGACCGAACTAGATGGTGCCCGTCACCAAGTCCCAGGACCCAAGACCCCGAGTCGGCAGCTGGTGCACGAGGTAGGGGGGCCAGGCACAGTACTACAGCAGATGAGTAGCCATCGGTGAGTCAGGCTCATTAAACACGAGCAAGGAGTATGGATTTTTTCCGGCGCGGAGAGGAGGTTTAGCTGCAACAGAAGGTGACGGGTTGTCTGTTCAGTTTCCCAAGTTGTTTGAACAAAGTGCGAATAGAATGGTTGAGCCAGACTGGCTGCTCGGGCGGGGCCGTCTGGTGGAACCTGGCCGTATGTAAATAACTGTATTGGGCCTAGTGGGATATCCATCCTCCCATCCTCCCATCCCCCCATCCCCTCACATCCTCTCCCATCCCTTGTTTCGTTTGCTTCACGGTGCATTGCCAGAGAAGGATAATCTGAGTTTTCTCTTTCTTTAGAAGCCATCCCAGAATGCAGTGGTGCGACCCACCTTAATTTGCGGCGCCAGGTTTTTTCTATTCACATGCGCACATACTTACGTGAGCCCCACAACTTAACAAGTATTTGACGTCAAGTCGCTCCGCTCCACGATCTTCAACGGCGGGGCAACCATTGCGGGGTGGACGCAACGATGTCATGCTTTCCTCCTCCTCCTTAGCAATATCACATCTCTTGCACCTGGGAAGCTCTCCAAGGAACGCAGACACCTGCAAGCCCGGCCCCAAGTATAAACGACACCTTGATGAGCATAGTCAGGGCAGAACAACGTATACAATCCCTCACGACTTATCTACAGCCTGCTCGATCGCCCCTCAAGCTTTCCTTTTCACGTACATGATCCCACATGCTCGTGTTTTGATGAACGCCAGCTAAGCTCTTCTAGGCCGACAGCTGACGAAAATGGCGGCCAAGACGGACACCAGCACCTACAAGCTCAATCACACGATGTGAGACTGACACAAGGCACGTCATCCCATCCATTCTGTTCTTGTATTGACGCAACGCTTTCCAGGATTCGAGTAAAGGACCCAAAGGCGTCTGGTAAGTTTCGTATCAGCATGATCATGCAGCAGAATGACGAATCGGCGGCTGACCAGAACGCCTCAAAGTGAAGTTTTATGAATTCCTGGGCATGTCAGTGGTAAAGAAACTAGAGTTTCCCGACAACAAGTTTGATCTATATTTCCTGGGGTACAATGGCCCCAAAGCAATCTCCCACGGAAATTCCCAAGTCAACCGGGAAGGTGTTATTGAGCTGACACATAAC
Source organism: Epichloe festucae Fl1 (assembly GCA_003814445.1). Taxonomy (NCBI): domain Eukaryota; kingdom Fungi; phylum Ascomycota; class Sordariomycetes; order Hypocreales; family Clavicipitaceae; genus Epichloe; species Epichloe festucae. The sequence goes on along the minus strand of CP031385.1, from coordinate 4,034,120 downwards.
TACGGCACGGAGAATGACCCTTCTTTTACCGTCAGCACTGGGAACAAAGAGCCGCATCGCGGCTTTGGCCACACGTGTGTCAGCGTGGACAACATCCAGGCTGCTTGTCAGCGCCTTGAGGACGCCGGATACAAGTTTCAGAAGAAGCTTACTGACGGTCGCATGAACAACATTGCCTTTGCTCTGGATCCCGATGGCTACTGGGTGGAAATCATTGGACAAAAGCCTGTTGAGGAAACTGCCAATGTGGAGGAAACCGATGTCACCACCTATAGAATGGTAAGCCTCCCTCTTCTCATGCAGGTCCCTCTGCCCACCATGTTTTAGCTTCTGTAAATTCAATGGCCCAAACAGCTAACCTTGGATTCAGAACCACACCATGATCCGAGTCAAGGATGCCAAAAAGTCTCTCGAATTTTACCAGGAAGTCATGGGCATGACGCTATTCCGAACCTCTCAAAACCAATCTTCTGGGTTTAACCTGTATTTCCTGGGTTATCCCGGGGAACAGGGTATGACTGAGGACGGAAAGACAGCACATCGCGAGGGCCTACTGGAGCTCACCTGGAACTATGGTACGGAAAAGGATGCCAACTTCAAGTATCACAACGGCAACGATGAACCCCAAGGCTTTGGTCACATATGTAAGTCTATCATACCAGACGAAGTAATGCATCTTAGACTGCAGCCTAGGCTGTAGGCACTAACCGGCGAACAGGTGTGAGCGTTGACAACGTTGAGGCTGCATGCCAACGTTTTGAGGATCTCAAGTGTAACTGGCGAAAGAGACTTACGGACGGACGTATGAAGAATATCGCTTTCATGCTTGATCCCGACGGCTACTCGATTGAAGTAATCCCAAATGACAAGTACAGTGATAAGTCTCCTAGCTAGATGCTCAAGCCGCCTAGGAACATAGTATTCAACACGGACCGTGTGACACGAGACTGTATTTGAGCGAACCACGAGATCGGCCGCGATGGAAATGCAGGATCTAAATATACCATTGCAATGTTCTATGATGACTGCACGATGTTGTGCCTCTTGACTGTGCTGCGGAGAGTAGTTCCAGATCGGCATGTCGTGATGACTACCTGATCTACCCCCCAGGTAGGTACTCGACGAGTCAAAGCTGAAAAGGGCAAGTACATGCCGGAACGGGCGGCGCCAAAGATGACTGCTGCTACAACTACGGTTGGGCACCCGGCTTGCTTCTTTTTGGGTCGGCATGTGATCATCCTGTCTGTCTGGCCAGTCTGCGGATTGGGTTCAAAGTTCATTTCCATGGGTAGTTCACCGAGCACAATCTCGAGAGCAGCTTCACACGTGGACAAGTGTTCAATGTTGGTACGCCATCGGGATCACACCTAACGATGAGAAAGCAATTGCGCTGAATAGTAAATCTCTACCTCATTCTTGCTTCCCCTGGACCCCATTGTGAAGCGACTGATGGGGCAGAGAGAATACCTTGCCATCCGTGTCCCAACTCCCGACGCAACGCGGGCAAAGTGACTAGTCTCCCTTCCCCTCCTTCGACGTTGATCCCCCGCCAACTATGTATTTGAACTTGCCTGCATGTTGATTGGGTACAGTACCAGACCAAACCGCATCGCCGTCTCAATTGCAGGGAAGATGGGGCCTACTCACAAGAGGAAGAGCGCGGGAGGGGCCGATTCTGTTCAATCACCTCTAATATGGACGTGAACTAAGTACTCGGTACCTAGTACCTGCCTACCTAGAGGTACTAGTAGGAGCAGATTGTGTCCGCCGAGCATCCGTGTATATGTATGGCCCGCCTATGCTTTCATGTAATGAATCATTGAAAGACGGACAGTCGAACGATGGGTCTGCATCTACCCTGATGATTTGCCCTGGGATTAACACTGCCCGTTTGATCAATTGCAAGTTGATGCCTTTCACCACAAGTCTGTAGGCCGGTGTCTGGTTCTAGTTTGTTGCCGAGGGGTGCGAAGCCCAGGTCGTCATCCTGTCTAGGTATTTACGCACCGTCGCCCTTCCCAACACTAATACAAGCGAAGATCCAAGCGAGGTCGACGACGTCAACCTCTGTCTGGTCTTTCCTTCCCTGGTAGCTTCTCGAACAAGCGGCCTTTCCTTTCGTCGCCACAACCTTGATATCTCGGCATCATCGGTACTGAAATCGAAAATCCCCATGATGACGCCAATTGCCATATTGAATGTGGCGCCCGTATCGCTTCCCTCAAGACCTCACATCCTCGTCTCGGAAATTGTCTCTGCTGATGGCCTGGCCCTGCTCACGCCTCACACGCCTCATTACGATGTCAATGTCAAGCTTGGGCTCTCTGCTGATGAACTCATTTCCATCATTCCTGGCTATCAAGGCCTCATCGTTCGATCAGAAACAGAAGTCACCCCGGAGATCCTGCAAACGGGGAGCAAGTTGAAGGTCATAGCACGTGCTGGTGTCGGCGTCAACAACATCAACGTGCCTGCAGCTACCCATCATCGTAATAAACTCGCCTGCGGGAAACATCTTGGCTGCCGCGGAGCACACGGCCCGAAATATTGGTCGTGCCGACGGAACTATCAAAGACGGAAAATGGAAGCGCAGTAAATTGGTCGGTGTTGAGGTTGGCCGGAAAACGCTGGGTATCGTAGGGTTTGGAAAAGTCGGCTTGCACGTTGCCAGGATGACCAAAGGCTTGGGCATGCAGATGAAGGCAGTCGATCCATATGCGAGCGCAGACATGGCCCGTCCCGCTGGTGTCGAGCTTATACCGAGTCTAAAGGACTTATTGCCTCAAGTTGACTTTCTCACCACTCACACACCACTGTTGGCAACGACCATGGACTTGACTGGTGAAGAGGAGCTGAAGACTATGAAGTAGACGGCAAGAGTTCTCAATGTTGCTCGAGGTGGTGTGTATAATGAATCTGCACTGCTCAAGGCTTTGGAAGAAGGATGGATAGCTGGTGCTGGCCTGGATGTCTTCACGGCTGAGCCTCTCACCCCGGACTCGGTCGCTGAAGAGCTCGCAAAGCACCCAAAGACTGTGTCAACGCCTCACTTGGGTGCCTCAACGGTATGAGGCTCAAGAAAACGTATCTATGGATGTTTGTACAGAGATGCTCGAAATTCTCCGTGGTGGCCCACCTACCAGCGCGGTCAATGCTCCCATTATCCTTCCCGAGGAGTATCGCAAGCTCTAGCCCGCTCGAAACGAGCTGTTCATTAATACTCCTTCTTCATCTAATTACTCCGTACGGACTACGGAGTAAACCCGCATGCTTTCTGCTCGGTCGCCCCATATTAACTGCAGGAACGGAACCGGGCCGGATGCTCTCGAGGCTGGGGGGCAGGCAGGCAGGCAAGCAGGCAAGCAGGGCGACCAACGGAGTAAAAGCAAGAAAAAGAAGTAGATGGATGTTCGTTTCATTGGGGAAAACAACAGCGGCTTGTTACTGACTGCTGAAGGGGGACTTTGGGGATGACAGGTTCAAAGATCACGAGAAACCACCTTGAAAGGGAAAAAGCGATGGGATGGCCGCCTGAAGTCGATCTCCACTTTGCCAAGACGTTTGAGTACACAGCCAATCAACCACAGCAAGTTGTGTGGTTCGTCCCACCTGTCGTCGTTGAGACAACCTGCCCGATAGCAGCGAAGGTCTCCACCAGCCGCCGTCCTGTATGGCTCACTTCTAATCTGTTCATCTAAATTCCAACCACTCTTCATCGAGCAACGAATTTCAGACACCTCAACACCGTGGCCGTGCGGCCGAGGCTATCTGGTAGGCAGAACGAGCTTCAATTCAACTGTCGCATGCTGCTGTGAGCTACACTGTGCTGTGCTGTGCTGTGCCGTGCCGTGCAAGTCAGTGGACGGACGCTTTTGGCCGCAGACGTAATTTTAACATCAACAACTGACAAAGGAGCATAAACGCAGCCGTTCTAGGTTGAGCCGAGCAAAGGCAAGGCGTTTCATCACACCAACGCACTCGCCCCAAGATTATCATCGAATTGATCATCAGAAATTCATCCTGGCTGACTGTCTGCCTTCGCCTGTGACGAAACTTCGCTCGTGCTACCTGAAGTACGACGCCTCGCAAAGTATACATCCGATAACATCTAACACGTTTTCCATCGTCCCTTCCGAGATACCACATCAATCAACATGCGACAAAATAACGGCTCTGGTGGCTTCGCCAGCGTGCGAACTTGTGTACTAGGAATGGGTAGAATTTTAGGGGTCGGTCTCTCATCTGTCGCCGCAGCTCCTTTGAGTAAACGCAAGCACGAGGATGACGATTTTGAGGGCACTCCCGTTTGGGTGCTCTATGTAGCCTCAATGGCACTCGTTCTACTTGGTGGTGCTTTTGCTGGTCTGACTATCGCGTACGTTGGTGTCTTTTGTCTTTTTGTGTTCTTGTTCCATCTATTTTATCGGCTCATGACTATTGATGACATCAGTAACTCAATTTCTGAGCTGGCCTTGCTAACATACTTTCTGATGTAGTCTCATGGGACAGGACAGTATCTACTTGCAGGTTGTATCCGGCGATCCATGCGAACCACAGTACAAGAATGCGAAGAGGGTCTTGAAGTTGCTCAACAAGGGCAAACATTGGGTGCTAGTCACCCTCTTACTAGCCAACGTGATTGTGAATGAGTCCTTGCCTGTCGTTCTTGATAGGACACTGGGCGGCGGCGTTGCGGCTGTTGTTGGCAGCACGGTTCTCATTGGTATGTCCAGAAGAATCATTGATAGTAGCCTCGAAACGATTGGTTAACGTTTGAGCGCTCTACGCAGTCATCTTCGGCGAGATTGTTCCTCAGTCTATCTGTGTTCGCTACGGTTTACCGATCGGTGGTTATATGTCAAAGCCAGTGCTCATGCTAATGTATCTCACGAGCCCCGTGGCATGGCCGACTGCCAAGCTTCTCGACTGGATTCTCGGCGAAGACCATGGGACGGTATATAAAAAGAGCGGTCTCAAAACGCTCGTGACCCTTCACAAATCCTTGGGAGAGCTTTCTGAGCGACTGAATCAAGACGAGGTAACCATAATTACAGCCGTCTTGGATTTGAAGGACAAACCTGTGTCAGAGGTCATGACGCCCATGGACGATGTATACACGTTGGCGGAAGATCATGTATTGGACGAAAAGACAATGGATAACATCTTGTCTTCGGGCTACTCTCGAATTCCCATCTACCGCGCAGGCAACCCTTCCGACTTTGTCGGTATGCTATTGGTCAAGACGCTCATCACTTATGATCCCGAAGACAAAATACCTGTCAGAGAAATTCCTTTGGGTGCAATAGTGGAAACACGACCAGAGACCAGCTGTTTAGACATTATCAACTTCTTCCAAGAGGGCAAGTCCCACATGGTTCTGGTGTCAAATCACCCAGGTTCGGATCATGGTGCTCTCGGCGTTGTTACCTTGGAAGATGTCATTGAGGAGCTGATCGGAGAGTAAGTTGTGCCCCCTCAAGTCTTCGTACGAAAACAACATCTAATTTTCGTACAGGGAAATTGTTGATGAATCGGATGTCTACGTCGATGTTCACAAAGCCATTCGTCGTCTGACTCCGGCGCCGCGTGCCCGACGCATTCATGCTGAAGCTGGCGCCGCTGCTGTGGGTAGGAAACCAGGCGAAGGCGCTGCGCTGGTTGATATTGCGGAGCAATTAGAAGCTGGTAGCCCGGTTGTTGGTTCGTTAAGTGCGCTGAGCGATAGCGCGCCAGAAAGACATGCTAAGATGGCAGTCTTTATGCGCCGTCGTGGGTCTGCTGGGCCAGACGGCAAACCTGATGACAGGCCGGTTCCTTTCAAGGCGTCACTAGGCGAGATGAAGCAACAGCTTCGACACCTCGCTCCATCGAATCGCGCTGCTAATCCTCGCAACACTCGCACCAATGTCTTCAAAATCAAACAAGGCCTGAGCGTGACCACGTTCATCGCAAGTGATGGTCCTGGCAACAAAACCACGGATGATTCAACACTCAAGGCGAGCGATACTGCTGAAGGAGATGAGTCAACGCCGCTCTTGAGAACGCCAAGTCTGAATGGTGGTCAGGCTGAGAATGGGTACGGGTCCGGCAAGTCGAAAAAGGATAGTGTCAAGTTCAAGGATCATGATCGGCAATAAGTGTTGACGGGCTTTTGTAGGGGCTTTTGTAGGGGCTTTTGTAGGGGCGAAACAGGTAGTCTGATGGAGGTGTTTTGTTGTATGCATGATTTGCTTTTCCGCCTCGCCCCTATGGCCAGGCTGTTCATTCGGTGGAAACGGTGATACCAAGACAGTATTCGGCATCAATTGATCACGGCTTGAGGCCGAATCAGGAAATTTCAGCAGTTCACAATCATGTTGTGTGTTCCAGCTTCGGCACCCAAAATACATGCAACGTGACTTCTTCGTGGATCGCGCGAGCATGCACGTCACAAGTCGAGGAAAATGATTTCTGAATACGGGGACGGGCCATGAAACAGGTGGACCTCGTGTGGGGAAAAAAAAAAATTCTCGAAGGTTTCCACGAATTCAGGAATGCAAAATTCATGGTATCTTGACTCATGGGACCCATGATGCCATCGATCAATCATACCAAATAGCATTCATTCCGAATCCTGGCTCCTGCACTCGAACTCTGGCTACTCGGGCCAAAAACTCATCTTGCCAGCGATAGATCTCCAGCCAGCCTTCCTGATCATCGGTAAGAGCCACCCAGTCATCGCACCAATCGCTCGGTGCCACGGCGTTGCTGTGTCCGCCACTCGTAGGCGTGGGGTTCAGACATATCTGTCGCTCAATAGCGCCATTCCGGCACAATTTAAACGCGGCAATGTAACCTGTCAAATCAAAGGAATTGGCCCTCGATGAAGCGAACAAGTAGTTTCCCGAGTGGGACAGCGCGCACACATCAGCCCTGTACATGGTCCAGCGATGGCGTATGCCAGGCGGAATCAACGGGTACTGCTTGTCCGTGTAAAGGGGCATGTGCGTGTCAGGATCGATGGCGTACTCGCAGATGCGATTTCCCTTCTCCATCAAGGCATACAGGTAGTTCCCGGAGGGATGCATGGCCAGCCACCTGGGATGATCTCTCCCATCGGGACAGTCGACGCTGCCAACGAGCTCGACGGAGGCATTCTGGGGAAAGGGCTGGTCTTTGAGGCGGCGATGGAGCCAGATCTTGTTGGCTTTCAGGTCGGCGGAGTAGAGGTACGATTCTGAAGGGTCGAAGACCATGCCGTGGATGCCGCTGTCGGGCTGGTAGGCGTAGTGCTGGAGAGGTTCCTGGAGGGTTCCGGAGGGGGAGGGGGCGAAGACGGTGCCGTGGCCGGCGTGGTCGTAGAAGGGGTTGCAGTAGACGCCGTAGGGGGGGTGTTTGGCGGCGAGGAGGAAGATGGCGCGGGTGTTGGTGACGGGGGAGGATGCTTCGGCTGTAAAATGAGGCTTGTTCAGATGTTTGTGGCTACATGGTTGGGTTGGTTTGGGAGGGGGGGGGGGGGGTGTTGCCAACGGCTTTTGTCGAAAAAAAAAAAAAAAAAAGACTTACGCTCGTGAAGCATTGGCTGGGACGTCTGGTGAAGGATGGAGGTGGGTGATTCGACGGCAAAGCTGGACCATTTCTTCATCGCGGCGCCGTAGATGTTCTTTTTGGCGTGCTTTGTTCAAAAAGAAAGGAAGAAAAATAGAGGAAGAAGTGCATGTTAGTCGTGTGCGGTGAGGGATCGGGCAGAACCAGCAGGGGGCTCACGTCAAATGTCATCCAGGAAATGGGTTCATCTTGTGGGATTTCCGTCCGTTTGACAAGCTCGAGCGTGAGCTTCTCGTCGTCAAAGGCAAACGTGAAGATGGCCCCGGGCGGCGTCCAGGTGCCGACCATGAGATGGTGGATGGGCATCTTGTTGTTGGCTGTGAGGGGGTCTCGTGTCTGTCTTGCAGCTAGATACTACTAGAGAGGGGGACGTCGATGGAATGAAACGAAGCTGTGCCGTCACGATGGACTGGCGACAAGTTTAAGTCGACAGGCAGAGAATCCCGGCCTCACTCCCGAGGTCCCGACGCCATCGCCAAAAAGTGACCCCTCATGATCCGCACCGCACAATTGCATGTGTATGTACATGTACTCCGTGATCTGTGTGTACAGTAGGGTAGCAGATGTAGATGCACCAGCTGCCCAGCAGGGCAAAGACCTTGAGGCCAATCGGCTTCGCATTAGCCGTCGGCAGGTCCACACGGCTACTGCACATTGGTGGTGCACGACCTTTCCCGCCGGTTCCGAATTGCCATTTGTTGGCGGGCGGCTGACATTTGGGGTTGGTGGGATGGTGGGATGGTGGGGGGAACCAGCCAACGGCTTGAGCTGTGATGATCATCGTTCCTGGACACATGGCGCCAGCTAGTTATCTGGCGTGAAACTCGGGGTCCCTGGGAGAGGCGAGAGGCGAGAGGCGGGAGGCGAGAGGCGAAAGGCGAGTATATAACAAGTCTGGCTCGCCACTCCCGAGGGTGAGACCTTGTTTGGTTTCTAAACTCATAATCACTATCTTGATTCTTCATCATCTCACAGTGATCACCAGAAGAACAAAAAAATCGCACCCTTTTTAAAAACAAGCAAGCTCGTCTGTCAAGAAGTCTGCAACTCCTTTCTCCCTGACGGCTCCCTGACGGCTCCTGAGCAACCGACGAAATCACCTGTTTACGCTTTTGTTCTCCCCCATCACATTACAACACATCGCATCACATTACATCACAGCCTTGATTCACAATGGCCACAAACGAACACACAGGCGGCAACGGCTCTAGCCGCTTTGATCCCACCTTCACCAGCCGTGTCATCAAGACCATGGGCCCCAACATGGAGCCCAGAACCCGACAGGTCCTCTCCAGCCTGATCACTCACATTCACGACTTTGCTCGCGAAGTCGAGCTCACGCACGACGAGTGGATGGCTGGAGTGCACTTCATCAACTCTGTCGGTCAGACTTCTACCAAGACGCGAAACGAGGCTCATCGTGTTTCCGACGTTCTTGGTCTTGAATCGTACGTTGCTTTCTTTTTGACTTACTCCAAGCTCTGCTACATCCTCCCTCATATTGGAACATCCACGTACTGACCCTTTTTTCTTTTTTTTCTCTTTTTCCTTCCCTTGACGGATAGACTAGTTGATGAGATCGCCAACAAGATCATCGCCGAAGACGGCGACATCGACCCAACTTCCTCGTCTATCCTCGGCCCATTCTGGTCCCCCGACGCGCCTTTCCGTGACAACGGCAGCACCATCATCCAGAACCCCAACCCTCACGGCCGCGTGTGCAAAATGCACGGCACCATCACCGACCTCGTCACCGGCAAGCCTATCCCAGGAGCCGTCTTCGACATCTGGCAGGCCAGCGCCAACGGCAAATACGACTTCCAGGACCCAGAGAACCAGACACCCAACAACCTGCGAGGCAAGTTCAGGACCGATGAGAACGGCAAGTACTGGCTCTACTGTTACCATCCTACGGCTTACTCGCTGCCCACCGATGGCCCCGCTCACCAGCTTCTCACGCTCATGGATCGTCATCCCATGAGACCAGCTCATATTCACATCATGGTGCGTGAAATTATCTTGTGAAGAAGTCCAACGCAAAAGGCACTAACGCGGAAAAAAATCACAGGTCACTCATCCCGAGTACAAGGGCTGCACAACCCAGCTGTACCCCAAGGACGATCCGTGGCTGGAGACGGATACTGTCTTTGCTGTCAAGGATGATCTCGTCGTCGACTTTAAGCCTTACAAGGATGACAAGGCTACTTTGGAGCTCGAGTACAATGTTTTCTTGTCGCCAAAGGGATACAAGGGCAAGGTCTTTCAATAAAAGAGACGGATTTCGTATGAGAACCAGATATCGAAGAAGATCCAGGGGTGAAGGAATATTGAAGGGGGAAGAAGGAGCATGGTGAGGAAATTGCATTGGATAAATTATATGGATAAATGACATGGGAAAGTTTCTACATGGTATGATCCAGTTTGGCGTTTGGATGAGGTGGCATGTTTGAATGATTAGGAGTTTTCGTCATTTTCTAAGATGTGAAAAGAGCACGTTACTTGGATTGTTTCTGTGCCTTCTCGAGATGTGTATGTAATAAGTGCGACGATGTTCTGATCTGGAAGCCATGTACCGGGTAGCTTGGGTTTGCAGAGGGCCATAATTGGCCGCGATAAGATAAGCCACACGGGCCGTTGTCACAGCAACAACGCCCTCTAGTAAACAATGGCAATACCCGCCAAGCTAGCCTCAGCTAGGCAACGGGAGCCGTTTGAAATCCTTGTCCTATGAACGATGCCGCCGTTCTGTTCATCAATCCTGCTATTATAATACCACTTGGTGTGCACGCCGCATGGTGCCTCTTTTCGCAGCCTCTTCTTCTTCTCGCTTCATCTTTTTTGCTTCGTGTTTGGTAATATCTGCTCTACTTGTTCTGCTACCCAAGCGGGGCCCAGGTCGTCGTCATCGCAGCAGCCCATTTCCACAGACGCTCCCTCGAGTGGCTTGTGGTGATAACGTGGTGATAACGTGGTGACAACGGGGAGAAAAGGCCGGAATATTGAAGCATATAGCAAAGATCTCCCCAGCTCTTCTCCGCTCATCCCGTTTCTTCACCGTCAACAACCTCCTGCCAGCTTTGGCAGCCCTTCTGCAGCAGCGTCAGTCGACAGCCAGCAGACCTGGCAGCAAGACAACATGGTAGGACAATTCGTCAGGAGCAATCCGGGTGCTCTCGGCGAGCTGCCGCAGAATCACCAGGGATCCGCTCCTCGGTCTCCCAGCAGGGCTGGCGATGAAGGCCGGGATGACACGGCTCGAAATAGTGCACGTTCACCGACGAAATCTGTATTGGGCAAGCTTCCCTTTCGGTCCGGTGGCGGCGACAAGGGGTCTTCACGAACGACTGAATCTCGAGATGTGTCGCCCAAGAAGCCGAAGAAAACAAAGTCCGGCACGAACCTGGCTGGGTTACTATCTCGTCCCAAATCGCTCCGGAATCTGTACAAAACGGCGACCGATGATGAAAATCGAGCCAAAGACAAAGAGAACGTGACTCCCAGTGGCACGCCCAGCTCTGAGAGGCCACCACCACCCATCTTTTCTCAATTCGCCTCGGAAAGAACAACTGCGTCGCAGCAGGGACATGATTCGGAGCCCATGTCAACCAAAGTGGCTCAAGACCGGCCAAAGTCAATGCAAGCTCCCAGACCACAGCTTGATCGTGCTCAATCCTCGTCACCTTCCAAGACGCAAGGCTGTGCTGCCAGGCCAGTGTCCGTGTTACCCGACCAAACACGCCGCAACAAGTTCTTCAGCGGTCTTGGTCATGCCCGTTCGAAAACGACCGTATCGAGCCCCACGAATGAGATTCCGGAGCTGCAGATAAAGCCCGAGGACATCAATCAACAACTTGAGGCTCTCTTGGATCGACGAAACATCCCCGAGAATCAGCGATACAAGATGCGCAATCTGAATGACACAATCAAGCTGGAGTTCATTCGACAGGATCATGCTGAAATGCAAGCCGCAAAGGTGGAACGGTCCAGTGCTACTGGCACAGCAAGCAGCATGGCTAGCAACGATCGGGTCATCAGCAGCAGCGGAAACAGTCCCAATGCCGAGGATGAGCGACCGAAGCGCAGTCGTGGAAGAAGCTTCACTTTTTCACGGGGTAAGAAGGATTCCAGCTCGCCGACGAAGAAGCCCAAGGGAGAAGGCACTCTGGGTCGGCATTTTCGAAGCAGGTCGACGGATAGCATTGCTTCCGAATCCCATCCCTCCTCCTCTGGCCAGTCGGCAGGGGCAGGGTTCTTGTCCAAGATGAAAACTCAGCAAGGCCCATCCGATTATGTTGCGTATCTGAGAAAAGTCCAGCAGCCGGAACTTGTCGAGGTAGGTAAGCTACACAAGCTGCGGCTCTTGCTTCGAAATGAGACTGTCGCCTGGATCGAGGACTTTATTCAACAGGGCGGCATGCACGAAATTGTTGGTTTGCTCAACCGAATCATGGAGGTCGAGTGGAGGTATGCCCGATGCGAACCAGACAAAAATGCTTCCATCAAGTTTGAAACTAACTCTTGTGTGTCTAGGGAGGAGCATGAAGATGCCTTGCTGCACGAAAACCTGCTCTGCCTCAAAGGTCTCACAACAACGGCCAAGGCGATGGAATATCTTGAGTGTGTTCAAGCAGACTTGTTTCCCAAGCTCCTGCACTTGCTTTTTGACCCAGAAAAGAAGGGCCCGAGCGAGTTCACGACTCGCAACATCATCACATCGGTTCTACTTACCTACATCGAGTCCGCCGCCCCCGTGGAACAAATGATACGAGCCAAGAATGTCTTGGGCCATCTTCGCGACAAGCCCAGTAAAGAAGCCGAGCGACCTCTTCCGTTTGTCTTGGAGATGAGACAGGAGCGACCGTACCGCGTGTGGTGCAAGGAAGTTGTCTCAGTGACCAAGGAAGTCTTTTGGATCTTCCTGCACAACCTGAACGTTGTCTCATTGCCCAGCGATAAGACGGCCCAGCCCGGCCACACTGGTCAGGACAGTCGAGGCTCCAGCGATGACACGAATGGACCTTTTGGATACATGCTTCGCCATTTCCCTCGAGAGCGTCCGCCGGTTCCTGCTGCGCCTTATGTCGGCGGTGTCGAGTGGGACGCAACAAACTATCTTGCTTCCCACCTCGACCTGATGAACGCCATCATTGCGTGTGCAGCCACGTCCCTGGAACGCAACAAACTACGAGCAGAGTTTCGCATCTCGGGCTGGGAGCGATGTCTGGGCGGCAGCCTCCGCATCTGCAAGGAGAAGTTTTACGGCAGCGTACACGTTGCATTGCGAACCTGGGTTGCCGCAGCTGCTGAAGACGGCTGGGACGTCAGAGACGTTCGGTTCGGCCCTGCCCCCCAGCCAAGGTCTCCCCAGAAACCAGGAGCTGGTCAGAAGCCCAAGGCTGAGCCTGCACCCAAGTTGGACATGCCCAAGCTCGACTTTGGCCTTGATCAGCAGCCTGGCGCCAAAGATGCATGGCTGTGATGGCGTTGAGTCGTCTTGGCATCATGACGATGAGCAGACACATGATCAACTAAGGAAGGAAGGAAATCACAGCACATGGCTCGGTGTACGGAGAGAGCACCGTAGTGCCACCCATCGTGCAATATTCATTTTCGTTTCGGGAAAGGAGCAGACGTGAATTTGGGACCAGTCATTCACTCCCTTGTGCTTGCGCACGTCACGTCACATCACGTCACGTTTTTTTCATCACGAGGTTTTTTTCTTTCCCCTTTTCTATTCCATTCATTGGGCCAATAAGGTTGCATTTTGGGAAATATTCTTCTTCTTCTCCATTGTCGATAATACAATGTATAGGATTGCAAGTAGGGGCTGCTGCATGGGTATGATTGCATTGGTTATATGAATGAATTGATGACATAATGAGACATGGGCTGTTATACATGTCTCCTCCATCTCAATGGCAGCACAGAAAGATTGCATGTGCCATTTCTGCATGTTGATGCTGAAAAGCGACCTATCAGACCGACATGCAGTAGTCTTAGTGACTCTAGTCTAGCCTATTGTATGTAAAAACACTGATTATCTGGTCTGGTCTGTCTGTCTACATAGACATGCTCGCGTTCATTCCGATCCAGTCAAGTCAATCAGTATCGTGCACTGTCATTTTTCATTTCGGCTAGTGCGTCAGACGAAGAAGGGGAAAAGTCGGTCTAGCAGCGCGCGGCCCTTGCATGTGCGTGAGCGAGTGAGCGATTCGCGCGAGTTGTTTATTACAATGCAGCCCATCTACAATCTACCGGTGGAGTTGAAAGGCATCATATACCGACATGCCCTTGAGCACATCCTCCTTGACCTTGTCATCTGCCGAGGTCAACCTGGGCAGCATTTCCAAAACCTGGTCGACCTTGTCCCGGGGGATGACGACGACGCCGTTGGCCGGGTCCTGGAAGGCGATGTCGCCGGGAGAGACGTTGACTCCGTTGATGTCGAGGGGCACTTGGAGGGCCCAGGGGATGCTGCTCCCTCCCGATCCAACGGTTGACTGGCCGAGGGCGAGAATCTGGTCCATTCTGGTTTAGTTTCCCCCCCCCCCAAAAAAAAAGAAAGAAAGAAAGAAGAAGGGGGGGTTTTCACCCACCGGCAGCTTGGTGCTCCTCAGTTCCTGCACGTCTCTGACCCGGCCGGCGACAATGATGCCCTCGACTCGTCGCATCTTCATGCGCAGCGCCATGATGCCGCCGCAGATGGCGTTGGTCTGGCCGGGGGCTTGCTTCATGACCACAAAGGTACCGGGTTCCGAGACATCGGCCCAGTGAGTGTCCTTTGGCACGTTGGGAGCCGGGGCGGCCGGGGTCTCGCCCTTGGCGGCGAACAGGATCGTGGACACGGGCGCGATGGTGGTCATGGTCGGCGAGGTTGCGTCGCTGGAGCTGGAGGGCTTGCTGCTGTAGGGGGCCAGGTCTGCGAGGTAGCCTGCTCCGGGGACCTTGAGCTTGAGGAGGGCGTCCGAGATATCGCAGGCTGTGTATTGCTGGAGTTTGGCCACGGTGGCTTGTGGCAGCGTCGTCGCCGTCGACATGGCTTGTGACGCGGTTTGTTGGCGGGGACAAATGGACTGGAGCCGAAGACGAGGCTTGCGTATCCAGGGAGCGATTCGCATGTAAACCGTACTCATTTCTTCTTTTAAAATTTTTTTTTTTTCAATTTTCAATTCTCTTTTTTCCACACCATCTCTGTCTGTTTTCCTAATCGGCGGTTCGCGGCTCGTGATGTGATGGATGATGGCGTTTGAGGGGGTTCAGTTGTCGACCCGAAGGCCGAGCCGAGGTGCTTTTGCTGTGCTCTTTCCAATTATAGCCCAAATTATGTAGTTGGCTGGTACATACGACCACAGCCGCCAGCCAAATCCGGATCCCGTCCGATCTCCGCTAGATAATCTGGCGAGCGCTAGATTAGTAGTTGAGTCGGTGACGATCAGCGAATACCTAGTGTTGTATGTTTTTATTTTTGCTCCTTCAAGGGTGTTCCGTTGTTCTTCCTGTTATCGCGAGCCCCCTCGACGAATCAAGAACTTGTTCCTCCCCGTCAAAGTCTCCGCCCGATACGCCGGGCATTGATGCTCGGTATTGTTACTTCCCGTAGTCCGTAATACGGAAGTAGATGGCTTATCTGTCCCCACAACTGAACTGGCCAATCGCCCGTGTGTTAGACCAAACGGCTATTAGGCCACAACTTATTACAAGTCAACGGGATTCCAAGGTAGCTAGCTATCGTGCCTCTGTTAGTCCAGCTTCTCGCCGTCTACCATGCCTTTTCTGGCTTGATGTGCATTTGTTCAATCATTCCACGGAATGCAGCATCTGGAGGTATAGATAGGGAGCGCAAGGCGGTGACGAGTGGTTGGTTGAGAAGAAGACATGTGAAAAGGAGAAAGCGCTGGTAGGGCGCAGGCCAAATTGAGTCGTGTCAAGTCGTGTCAAGTCGTGTCATGTCATCATCCTGTAGTTGTATCATGTCTCGGGTCACGTTTGACTCTTTGTCAGCGCATAACCTCATGCACCAACTAACAAGTTGGCGTGGAGAAGCCATGAGCTTCTGCTGGATAAATTAAAAGTGAAGAAGTGATCAATTCGATCCCAGGCAAGCCAGACAGCTCGAGCTTGCCAACTTTTGGCCTCAAAGCCTCACACCACTCACAAGCCGTGACGCACCCAGAATGCCCCGCTTCTTTGAAAAGGTCCCCTCTTTGCGTAGTCCGTATTTGCCACTGACTTGACCTGATTTGGCTGGCTGTTAATCCGTATACTTTTGCTTCTTCTCTCTCTTGTCTTCACCTTGCCCAGCCGCCTATTATCTCATATCTCATCCTGCCTCATCAGCAAGCTCCCAGCGCAAACAACGCCCACGCCCAAGCCCATGCCGGGTTGCGCCACACTCCACCAGGAAAGAGCAAAATACCACAGAACCGAGTGCCGTCCATTTGCCTGCAAGGCGATGCCCGCCTGGGCACTACTCCAAGTGCAGCCCACGAATCTGGAGACGAACTGCGCATGTTGCTAGGGTCGTCCAAACCCTGTCGGTGACAATGTCGATAAAGTAAGCCTCTCAGCATTCAGCGTCAAACGACTGGTCCCTTTCTCTCGAGTCCTTCTTTCAGTTCCTTGTCTCGATTCACTCCCGCTACACCCCTCGCCTCACCGTCACCCTCATCATTGGCCCTGCCCTTTCACGTTTTGCATGTGTCTCTTGATGTCTACTTCTTGGCCCTTGCCTCAGCCGACTCAGCCAACATCATGTGTTGAACTATCTACCACTCACTTTATTCTACCCATCATCGGCGCACTTGCCATTCACTTTTTCATCCCAGGCATATATACATGTCTTCATATGTATACATGAATGCATCCAGCCATCTCCATCATCTCCACCACCTGGCTCCATGGGTAGATGCACCGCGGTATTCTCACCATGGAAAATCCGCTTGACTATCTGATCACCAGTCCACCACGTCCCAGACGGCCGACTAACCATGACTCTACTGCTAGCTGGGTCATGCTTAACCAGGGAGGGTTTGTCAAGTTGGGAAACGAGCGGATTCTTCTCAAGCTCGATTCAAGAATATCATGCGAGTTGTCTGTGCCCCAGGAGCTGAAGGCTCGATGCTCTCCTTTCCAGTGTAAAAGCGACAAGGGGACGCTATTTCTCACAAACAAAAGAGTGAGTCGTGCAAGTGTATATAAGCTACAACGCCACGTCCGCTAAGTTTGCCGCGACTTGATTTAGATTGTGTATCTGCCCGCCAAACCCACACAAGAACCAAGATTCGAATCTTTCAGCGCGCCAATTCTCAAATTTCAAGATTCAAGTACCTCATCATCCATGTGGTGGGGTTGGGTCTGGAAGTCGGACTGTATCCCCGTTTCTGGAGGGGGGATCCCGCCTGACTTGCCAAGGATAGAAGTCAAAATAACATTTTCTGATGGAGGAATGATGGAGTTTAATGAAACATACATAAGACTACGAGAGAGGCTGTTCCAGTACCAGGAAATGCGAAGGGAGATGGGTTCTGGAGCGGATATTCCTGACGAGCCTTTACCCGCATACGAAGCCTCCGGAAATCAGCCAATTGAGGCAGCAACTTCTTTGGATGTTGCAGGGAATAATGGGTCAAACATTTCTCCCAGTCGTCGCGCACCCGACGAACCACCGCCCAATTATGACGAAGCACAGGCGCAACAATTGAGCATGCGACTTGAAGACCATGTTCGCGGTGAAGCAGGGTCTTGATTTCTCAGATGGTCATTTTTTTCTGAGCAATAAGAACTCGGACGGGTTCCATCTTGTTCCTGTTCAAATTTCACGTGAAAAGAAGTTGGCTTCGAACAGTTTATACAATCACGAATGTGTTACAGAGATGATGAGATTCGCGGCATGCATATTGGCCAGTCCGTGGCTTCTACGGCGCTGGTAGCCAAAAACTGTCCACCGCAGTGGGCTTGGGTCAGCATTGTTGTTTACGGTCCTTTTTATTCGTCGTATTCTTTTCATTTTCCTACTTCTGTCATTTTTTTTTCTTTCTCTTTCTAGTCATTTGCTCTACTTTCCATTTCCAACACATGCCAATTGGGAAGCTGGAACAGCCAAGAGCATGGCGGCGTAGTCGTCATCGGGACTGTCAATGCAATGGTTGAATAGACATCTGTGTTGGGTAGCCCTCGGGCGCGGTGCAGTAGTGCTCATATGTACGTCGCGAATAAATGAAGCTACCTCAGCAAAGGCCTCAAATCTGGTGCGCATGTGATGCTGCACGTGATCGTTCGAGTTCCCTCCCAGCGGGTTCAATCCACCAATCAATGTGCACCAATTCCGGATCAGTTTTCGACTTTGACCCGACCGACCTCGCATGATCTTGGTCAGACCACCGCAAACCACACATCACGTACAATCCTTTCCGTTGTGATCCACCGAACCGTCACGATGGGTATTTGGGACGCCCTTTCCGAGATTGTCGAGGCCGTGACGCCATGGAGTGTCGTTGAGGCTGAGGCCCCGGCTGAAGAGTCCAAGGTAAGGGATTCCATTTTTATCCTTCCCCTTGATGCACGAACTTCCTAGGCCGTCGACACCGCTAACCGGTGCGGCACCATATTGATGCCTACACACAACTTCGGAACACAATTTCTAATGGAATAACCTTGGCAGGAGGAGCAGGCCGCCGATACCGAGTCCAAGGACGGAGACGCTACCGAGGAGTCAACCGAGGAGTCCAAGGATGAGGAAGCCACTGAAGACGCCGACGAGGAAGACGATGAAGAAGAGGAGGAGGAGGAGGAGGAGGAAGACGACGAGGAAGAGATTGTCGACCCTAAAGAAACTCTCGAGGAAGGTTCGTAACAATTGTCTGCCATTGGTCATCAATCCGAGAGCATATGGCCAAGGACGTCATGTTCCTCGGTCATTTGCGAGAGGGACTTACGTCTTTGCCCACCACGTCAATTGTTTGCATATATCCATCCACTGGCGCTTTTCCTGACTGATTTGTTGAACCATACAGAGTGCAAGAACTCTGCTCAATGCACTCCCGCCAAACACCACTTTGATGAGTGCGTTGAGCGCGTCCAGCAGCAGGAGAGTGAGGGCGAGGCCAAGGAGGACTGCGTCGAGGAGTGTACGTTTTTGACCCAGCTTTCCCCAAAGACCCCACCAACCAGGCTCGACCTATTGCTTGTCTCACTCATTCAATCGGTGTTTCTGTTTGATGTGGACGAATTGGACCCCCTTCGCACTCCTGTTATCCTTATGTTCAAATGCAACTAACTTGTGTCTGCAGTCTTCCACCTCGCCCACTGCGCTACCTCCTGCGCCGCACCTAAGCTTTGGTCCAAGCTGCGATAAAATTCCTGCGTCATGCGTTCAACGGCTACTATTTTGGATTCGTCGAAGCTTGCCCGCCCGTATCGGCGAATTTGCTGTTTCTTACCACGGTGACCGATGAGGAACCGAAACGTAGAAGAGCAAAGAGCAAAGATTTGGCAAAGGGATGAAGAAGCAAAAGGGAATGTTGTTTCTTTGGAGGGGGGGGGCCTTATTTGACGGAGTGGTGTTTTCGTGAAATACGCGTCCATGTATCATCTGCCACGACTGGGTTGGTGGGCGGACTTGTGAAAAGGGTCCGACTTGCCTCGCAGGATGGTGAAGTTTTGTCTGTATCATAAATGCTGCAGCGGCCAAGAATAGATTTTCTCTCTTCCCTAGACGTCTTTTTCCCGTTTCTTATGCCCAAGTCATGTCATGGACGCAAAGTTCGTGTACAAACACCTATAAAATGGATACACAGCGATGGGCACACGCACCTTGGACGAGCATATTGACTGGCTTCTCGTCATGTCTACGCAGATGGGGTGAATATGCTAAAACCAAGACAGCCTCTGAGGAGCGAAACTCGCCACGCGGGCCTCCGATACCTATCCATCCTTCCACGTGACGATGCTTAACATGGTGATAGTAGTAAAAGTTCCAGCCGTGTCCCATAAGTGGATATGTGCTATAAGGGACGAGAGCATCCAAGAGAGCATAATGCTTCCTGAGGATGCCGCCCGTGAGTGCATCTTGAGGCATCATGGGAGTGTACGTGCACCTTCACGTGATCTGCATGGCCAAATGTAGTAGTCCACGTAGAGTAGCAAATGTTTGATCTTCACTACATGCGTTTCGACACGAGGCGCCGAGAGGGCGGCGCGAACGAAGGGTCCTTCCTACGAGCCATCTCTGTACAGTTTGAGCCCACCACGGGTCTTCTCCAGACCACTGGACCACTGGGTTGCACAGCATCTCTCTTCACACGCACTGTTTCTCACACCACTACGGACTCTACGCTTCGCACTCTTTCGACTCTCACCATCCATCACTGTTCTCCCCATCGTGGGCCCTACTTCCCTACTTCCCTACTTCCCTACTTCACTTGGATGTCCCACCTAGCCTCCAGATCTTGTGAAAGCACGCAGGTTTTCTCTTGCCTGCGCGGGTTCGTCGTTGCCATCTGGCAAGGGCAAGACGCCAACTTTGCTCAAGAATCCCGCGCTCTTCACCAGTGCCAACTTAAGCCTGGCAGGAGACGAAAGGCCACCAGTCCGCCAACTGTCTGCCCATTGAGACCTGGCGGTATCAGCCAGATCTTGGAGCATATCTGACAGCGCTCCGAGCGGATGTGTGTCTCTGTTTTTCTCTACATCCTGGCGAATCGCCGCCATGCACGTGCTCGAGTCTTCGCCCCTCAGGGTGTACCCTATCGCGCGTAGAGTCTCCCAAAACTCGCCCATGGTGAGCCCGCCTTTGACTTGGGTCACAATGCCTGATGAGCGCCCCAATGAAGTTTCTATGACAGTCGTCGCCGTGGCAGCGGCATCGGCTATGGGGATCCAATTGTCGGACTCCTCGCCATTGACGACGCCTACCCGTATACAGGCGGCGGTCATCCTCCACAGCCAGTCGTCGGCATTCGCGACACCTTCGGTCGGTGTGCCCACGACGAGACCAGGGCTGACAACTGCGAACTGATCTCGTCTGCCTAGACCTCGCGCCGCAGCACGCTTCACCAGGGCCTCGGCAATAAACTTGGTCGTGGTGTAGCCGTTGGGCCTGTCGGCGAGCGCCTTTGCCACGTCCTCCTCACGCTCGAGCTCAGGGTCGCAGCATCGCGCACTAGAAACGTAGACAACCCTCATGGAGGGGTTTTCAGCAGCCACGCGAAGGACCTGGGCGGTTGACTCGACGTTGGCCGCCTGGAGAGCAGAGTAGCTCTTCATGAAATGCACCGACGCCCCGTTGTGTATGAAAACATCCACAGTACCATCTGCAAGAGTGTTCCAGTTTTCTTTTCCGAGACCCAGCCTCGGCAGCGCCAGGTCTCCACGCCATACCTCTAGCTCGCTGCTATAAAACTCGGACCACCACTGAGCGTTTTTCGCAGCGTCGATAGCTCGCTGTCTGGCCTTGCTTGCAGAAGTACCCCTGACAATAGCAATCACACGACTGAAGCGGCCATGATCGAGAAGCTGGCGGAGAATCTGGGTGCCAATGAAGCCGTTGGCTCCCGTTAGCACAACGGTGAGCCGAGTGTCACGAATACCCCCGTGCGACGTCGCACTCAAACGCTTATTAGCAGCCTCAGACTGCGCCATGGCGATGGTGCAATCGTATCGGGCAAGGTCCGACAGAAGACGATCCGAAGTGACACCTGGCAAAGCAGCTCCTGATTCAGAAACGCCCGCAGCTGCTGTCTGAAGCAAGTGGGCAATGCTGGTTGTGGAGTGATGGAACATGTCGGCCACCTCCAGCCTGATGCCTTCCTCCCGGGCCATGCTGACCACCTTCATGGCGCTGAGCGAGTTACCACCCAGCTTGATGAATCCATCGTCCAAACCAATCTGACTCGACTCGATACTCAGGACCTTTGACCAGATTTGCTGCATCGCCCTCTCCGGTGCCGTTGATGGCAGTCGCTTCCTTGCCGTCGGCGGTGCCTTTTGCTGCAGGCTCTCAGACAACATGGAGCGATCGATTTTGCCGGTGTGGTTGACCGGCATTTTGTCCAAGATCTTGATGGCTTGCGGCACCATGTAAGAAGGCAGCTTGGACCGTAGCAGCTGCTCAAGATCTCCGCGCAATTTGCTCTTGCGCTGCTGTTCCAGCGGGTTTGTGCTGAGCACATGGCAGGGCCGGCCTTCATGATCAGTGGGAAATCGGAACAAGGTCCTCCTCTCACTGTCTGTGCCGCTCCCGCCGCAGTAGAATACAGCGTCCAACCCACCGCGTTGTGAGTACTGTCGAGCCCAGCTGCATTCGACTCTGTAGCCCGCCAGCTGCGCAAGCTCGGCAAGATCAAAAGCACATAGCGATGAGTGTTCCTGCGATGCCTGAAGAGCCGCTGCGAGCCATTCACTCTCGCGCTCCAACTTGGGAATATTCTTGGACGCCTCGACAGCATTGACAATTTCTCTTTCGTAGATTGTCTTGCTGTAGGGGATGTTGCTTATGGCCACTCTGGATGCGGTGCCCAAGAGGCCCGATACGGCCTGACGGTCGAGACCGTTGGACACGTAGTCAATCCACTCGTCCGCACCAATATCCTGAGCGCGGCCATCTTTCGCCTGCTCGCCATGGGAATTGACATGCAACACCGCTGCGTAGCGGTAGCTGCTGAGCTCGTTGGTGGCCTTCATCCTCTTGGGCAAGATCTCGACATGTGTCACGCCATGTATGCGGTGGGGCAAGCTGGTGAAAAACCCGGGATCTACAAGCAGTTCTGGCTCGCCTTTGAGGAGGTTCTCCATGATCCCACTGAACTCTTCCCGAGATGCGTCTTTGCCGGCAATGTGCAGAGCACGCCTTGCCATGAATTCCTTGTGAAGCGCATGAGAGCGGATGTCACCTACGAAGATGGTCTTGATGCTTCCCAAGCTGGCCAGATGCTGGATGATGTTGAAGAGATAGTCTTGGCTTGGGAAGTACTGGACGACGGAATTCATGACGGCAAGTTCGGAGTGGATGGGCATGTCGAGGTTCATGATATCCTCGGCTGTGCCCTTGAACACGTTGACCTTGTCTGCAAGATCCGGGACGGACTTGGCGGCTTTGGTTGTAAAGTCGACAGCTCGCATGGCCGGATCCACGCCTATGTAGCTCTGTAGGCTGTGGTTGGCCAAATTGAAGAGCATCATGCCCGACCCGGACCCGATTTCGAGAACATGGCCGGCGGGCCCGCCGTTCAACATGGTAGCAATGGTGTCGTCCAGCCATTCGTTCATCTCGACTTTGTTTATCTCACTTCCATCGTACATGGACGACCACCCGACGAAGTCCCGTCCGATGTTTTCGGCCTCGGTGGCGCCGATGGCCAGATAAGTCTCGCCTTCGAACTCCTCTTCCCAGGCCTGAATCCTTTTCTGCTTTAATTGTGTCTCATCGTGAGCAAGTGATTGGCTCTGTGGTATTTTGCCATCGTCCTCGCGCGTAGTGACAAACGCAGCAAGCCACAGCTCCTGGTCAGTCAGACGGTGAAAGACAACCACAGCGCCGTCCACGCTCTCGTGGCTCCGCAGAACCGCTTCGATTTCTCCTGGCTCGACACGCTGCCCTCTGACCTTAACTTGAGTGTCTTTGCGGCCGACAAACGCAAGGGAGCCGTCACGGTTGTACTTGACCAAGTCGCCGGTCTTGTACAGTCTGCCTTGCCGACCGGGGTGAGAGATGGATCCCCTTAACAACCACTTAGGGTCTTCAATAAACGCTGCTGCTGTCTTGGCTGAGTCGTTGAAATAACCTCGACCGACAAGAGGTCCCTCTAGAAGCAGCTCGCCGGTACACCCCAGTGGCAGCAGCTCGTCATGGTCGTCGGCATCAACGATCCACGTCACAACGCCTGCACCTTTCCCAATGTGGGTCGCCATTTGAGGTTCCATCGCATTGGAGTTGATGGTGGCGGTCGGTGTGCACTCGCTCGGCCCATATGCGTTACATATACGTGTTTTGCCACACCACTTCTCAACGTCCGCCTCGCGTAGAGGCTCGCCGCCCAGTGTCAGCTGACGCACCGCGGGGAGTCTCTCTGGAGAAAGAAGTTGCAAGGTAGACGGCGTCAGGTCAAGCGCATTCACGCGTAGAGACACGATACTCTTCTCCATGTCATCTGTGCGGTCACTCTCGCTGGGGACGCAAAGACAACCGCCGCAAGCCAGCATAGAAACGATGTTGCTGATGGAGACGTCGAAACTGTACGAGGCAAAGTCGAACAGCCTTGATTCCGGTGTGTGTCCCATGGGCTCGAGCTGATGGTGCTGAGCAGAGACGGCGTTTGCGTGCGTTACCACGACGCCTTTTGGTGTTCCCGTACTTCCAGAGGTGAAGACGACGTATGCGGTTGATGACGGACTGACAGATGGAAGCTCTTGCTGCGTCCAATCAAGCTGGCCAGAAAAGTAGTCCCAGCTGATGGCGACCGTCGCTTCTGCCAGCCGCGAGCACAGGATCTCTCTGGTGGGACAAGTTACGATGACTTTGCTTCCGACTTGATCGACAATGTCTCGCATCCTCTGCTCTGGAAGATGTGGATCAAGGAGGATAAAGCCGACACCAGCCTTGAGGACGCCGAGGATGGCCACCGCTGTCCACATGGACTTGTCAAAACAAAGAGGCACCAGACCTTTATGGAAGCCGGCACCAAGCTGCAGTAGTGAGTGTGACATCCTGGTCGAAAGTTCGTCCAGCTTGCGGTACGTCAGCTCTCCATCCCATGCGCAAATGGCAGGACTGTCTGGCCGGGCTTGGACTTGGTCGGCGAGTAGGTCGTGGATACATCGATTCACTGGTTCGGGAACTCTCTCGTTCCACTGCCAAATCTGTTCCAAGTCCTCTGCCGACGACATGTTGATTTCGCCCAAGGTCTGTGAAGGTGTGGCATGGTGGAGCTGGTGCATAGTCCACTCCAGTCGCTGCAGCATGCCTGTCACCACCCACGACTGAATCGTCCTCGAGTCAAACATGGCTGAGGCAAAGATGTCATCCGACCGCAGCCATACTTCAACCGTCAACGCATACGTGCTGAACCACTGGTCCTGGCTGTCGCTCCGCCACTGGCCTAGAAGGCTTCTGCCCGGGATGCAATCCTCGGGTTGAATGACGACATGGGTCTGGAACTTGCAGGCCTTCTCTGCATCAGAAGACAAGGCGGCGATCCTCTGCAGACCCGTCTGCTCGTAGGGCATCATCTCGGCGGCTTCCTGTGTGATGGCCTGGAGATAGCTGGGCACGTACTGGGTGCTGCAGAACCTCACGCGCACTGGGATTGTCGCAATTGTCGGGGCCACCATTTCATCTAGGCCGTTCACGGCCGCATTGCGACCGTGGAGGGTAGAGCCGAAGACTACATCATTCGAGTTGGCCATTCGTCCGACGACCAAGGCCCACGCCGCCCTGATGAGCATGGATGTTGTGATGCATCCGTGGGCACCGCTTGGAGTGGCAAAGCTGTGCGCAACAGCCGCGTCTGCGACAGGCTGGTCGACCGACGGCACATTTGGTGGGAAAGGAGCTGAGTCGAAGCCCTGCAGGTTCCGTTGCCAGTAGTTCACTGCCGCTCTCTCGTCTTGGTCCTGGACGTACTTTATGAAAGCCTGGAACTGCGGTCCTTGGGGAATGCTCCGTCCCCCATATGCCTCGGCGACAGCATCAGTGACGAGGCGAATGGACCAGCCATCATAAATGGCGTGATGGATTGTCCACACCAACCACTTGCACGTACCCTCCTCGTCTCTAACCAACGCAAATCGCGACAGCGGCTCCCCCAGCCCCATCGAGCGCTTTCTGTCGGCGGCGAGATATTTTTCCAGCCCTTTTGCTTCATCCCAGTCAGCTGTATCGTCCAGGACCAGCTGTACCAGGCCAACATGGTTATGCTGTGCAATCCGGGTTCGTAGAATCGGCATGGCCTTGACTGCCTGCTCCCATGCATTGCGCAAGCCCTCCAGTGACAAGTCCCGAGCCAGCTCGAGGACATTCTGCTCAATATAGTCGCCAGGTCGCTTGGAGGTCAAGAACATGAGGCCCTCCTGGAGCCGCGTGCAGGGATATGCGTCTTGGATCGTCATGGGGTCCAGGGCGTACCGGGTAGACATGTCCTGGACGAACAAGGCGTGATTGAAATGGGGGCCCAAGAGGCTGAACGCGGGGATGTCTTCTGGAGCCCTTGCAAGAGTTTGGGAGCAATTCTTGGCCAAGTCGTGGAGAGACGGATGCTGGAATACATCCGCAACCATGACCTGGATTCCAAGCCTGCGGGCATACGCTACAACCCTCATCGATGCAATAGAATCGCCGCCGAGGTGGAAGAAGTTGCTTTCCAGATGAATGTCCTGCGGCAGCATGCCCAATACGCGGGCCCAGATGTTTCTCATGCGCTCTTCCATCTCGCAAGTCGGTTGCCTTTTTGGGCCATCCCGGCGGTCCGCCCTGGCTTGGGCGAGCTGCTCGGCGGAGAACGAGGAGCCTATTCTTCGCAGCATCCTTCGGTCCATCTTGCCGGTCGGCGTCATGGGCAGCGTTTCCATCCAGAAAGACACCGTGGGAACCATGTACGAGGGCAGATGCTGAGACAGCTTGGCCTGTACATCAGCTCGTAGCGCCCGTATCTGGACGGGGCGTTCATTCGTTGCCGTGTTCTCGCCCATCTCCGGGGACTGTACGAACACAGCCAAAGTTGGAACTGGGCTGATGGCTTGAGGTTCTATAACATCAGCAAAAACTCGCTGCGCTTCAGGCATGCACACTTGAGTCCAATGCTCGACGTCGCCGAGATGCACTCTCTGGCCGCGGATCTTAACCTGGGCGTCCTTCCGGCCCAAGTAGCTGAGACTTCCATCTGCACAGTATCGGACGAGGTCTCCGGTCTTGTACAGCCGACCTTTCCGACCCGGGTGGCCGGAAACACCACGCAACAGCCACTTTGGATCTTGGATGAACGAAGCGGCGGTCTTGATGGGGTCGCCAATGTATCCACGCCCGACTAGCGGACCCTCCACAAGCAGTTCCCCAACACAGCCGATCGGAACGAGTACTTGATGGTTTTCCGGGTCGGTAATCCAAGCGGCCACTCCAACCGGCAGCCCTATGTTCGTAGCAGCTTCAGGACTGATAGGTCGGCTGTTGACAGTGTTGATGGTGCACTCTGCAGGCCCATATTCGTTGACGACGTCGACCTTTCCCCACCATCGGGTAGCATCGTCCACAGACAGAGGCTCGCCGGTAAACACCATCGTCTTTAGAAAAGGTTGTGAATCTGGGTCTATCAGCCGCGTGACTGAGGGTGTTAAATGGGAAATCGTGACGCGCATGTCGACCATGACCTTGGAGATGTCGTTATGGCGGTCTTCATCAGAGGGAATGCACAAACACGCTCCTGATGTGAGAGTCGCAAACACGTTATGAACGGAGACGTCAAAGGCGTAGGAGGCAAAGTCAAATACTCTAGAATCCTTGGTGAAACCAAGTGGCTGAAGCTGATAAGCGAGGGCGGAAGAGTAGTTGGTGTGCGTGAGTATCGCCCCCTTGGGCACTCCGGTGCTCCCGGAAGTGAAGACGGCAAACATTGCCGTTGATGAAGGCTGTGAGTTCCGTGGACGACTTGGATGCGCAGAAAATGATTTTACGGAGCAAGAGTCGAGCTCTACGACCCTCTTCAACAGTCTAGAACTCAGCGACATATTCGAGGGTGAAGAGATCATCACGCTCGCGTTGACCTTTTCCACGATGGTCCTCAGGCGCTGCTCAGGAAACGAGGGCTCCAGAAGGGTAAACGATCCGCCGGCCTTGAGAACACCCAGCATGGCGATCGGCATCCACATGGATTTTTCGAAGCATAGCGGAACGATCACCTCGGGCCCGACGTCCGCGTCTATGAGGTGGCCGGCCAGTTTCTCGGAGAGTTCATCCAGCTCCTTATAGGTCAATCGGCCGTCCCATGCATCGACTGCCAGGGCCAGTGGCTGCGAATAGACCTGATCTTCAAACATGTCGTGCATGCAGCGCTCCACCGCCGCAGGGAGAGTGCCGTTCCATTTCCATATTTGCTCCACGTCGTCCGGTGACATGAGGTCGATGTCAGCTAGACGCGTTCTCGAGTCCGCTTCATGGAGCCCCTTCATGCAGTACTCTAGGCGTATGAGTAGCCTGAACACAATCCACGGTTCGGTGCACCTAGAATCGGACATGGCTGTCGCTTGTAGCCGAGATCCTCGCAGCTGCAAGTCGAGCACCAAAGGGTACCCCGCAAGGCTGGGAAGGCCGTTTCCGATGGTGCCATTGCTGCTTTTGGCGTCGCCGCTGGTCCTCGTAGCAATGAGAGTGCTCGATGTTGGATGTCTTTTGCTTTTGCAGTCCGGCGAAGCCATATAGCTTTCCTCGGAGCTGGTATGTGCTCTCAAGGCCTGCAAATACTCGCCAACAGTCTGACTAGAGGCGCATAGGACACGCAATGGCCTCGCCGCCGGCCGATCCGGCCTGCCGTCGATTGTGTCAAAGACAACTCGCTCCGAGCTCGTCATTCGGCTCGCCATGAGTGCCCAAGCAGCATATACCAATGTCACCACAGCGCAGTCATCGCCTTCTTCTTGTGGATGATGGCCGGACGGCTGCCATGAGAGTTCGTACCGAGTCTTGGTGTCCGCCACTGGACAAATGACAGACGCCGGGAGACTGGGATAGGTCGTGTACTCATCAACCTCATCAAAAGGCTCCGCGTCCATTGGTGGTGCCCACGGGGTGGCGAGGCTGCCACGGTTGGATTCAATCGGGCAGTCATCGGATACAACCTCGGAGGAACTCCCCCAAGTCTCACTGTTGCTTGCGGCGGTCGCGTACTGGCCACTGTGATTTGCGGTCTTGACTGGACCTACAACATCAGAGGCCAAGATTGTTTGGCACGTCATGGATGCGGTGTCTGTGGACGTCTCTATCGTGGAGTTGAATGAAGGAGCTGTCTGGCCACCTCTGTAAGTTTCGTTGGGCGCCACGTTCGATGGTGCTGTTGTCAAGACTCAAGGGCTTAATCTCTTCCCTCTAAACTGAATTTATCTTTGCAGTGCGTTGCTTTGGCAGGTGATATGAAGGCAAGAACAGACAGGGTATAGCTTTGGAGTAAGCTCCTAGCTAGCATGAACTACTTCGTTGTTTTTAAAGGATTGCTTTACCTGGTAATGATGGCCATAGTTTACTGAAGTGCGCAGCTCGGCTCATCGGCTAACCTAACTTGTTATAAAGTCGACGTTCTGTACGACCCCATCCATCTCTGTACGCTACTGCACTCTTCTCTCGGTGTCACACAACGGTGACATAATAACTGCCGGACTGACTTCTTGCAGACACCCTGGTCGCATGGTCTTTTATACATACACGCACGTCCCAGATATTACCATTCAGCGTGGGTTGTTGCAGAAGGCATTGGCTGCTCTGTCAGGAGTCCCACCGCCCCCGTGTGCTCTCTTTTGGCCACCTTTCTTTTAGCACCGTACTCCGTACATATTACTACCCTGACAAGGTCAGAGACTAATAATCAAGCCGCAGGGCGGATAGCGAGCTGCATGCCGCCTGCCGAGTGCCGAGTGACGCGTACCTCGAGCTCGGTTAGTGACGGGAAGCAGGGGAATAATCAATAAGTAAGGATTAGCTTCTCTTGATTGTATGTACTCCAAGGCGGCGATGTCCTCGTATCTACGGAGTAATAAAAGCTTCTTTCCATCCTTTAGCAGCTCTCGCAGGATACGTACCCACGGGCTGCGAGCGGGACACTAGACGCGCATATCGCGTTAGTCCCAAAACGGAAGAAGTACCTGTCCACCTAATCCCCCTAATCACCCTATAACCTCTTCTATTGAATTCCTTCCCTCCTTTTTATTATTATGAGGCCTTATGTATAACGCAATGCAACAACGCAATGTAATGAGGCATATTGCCTATATATATAGGCATCTCAATTCATAGCGAAAATTAACAGACACAAGACCCGTAGACTGTATTAAAAAGGTGTGCGGGTCCCGTGACCCAGCTGTCGACCCACCATACGACTCGTAGCTGACTTCGACCAATGGACCAACCCCCTCTCTCGGCCCCGGGCTAATGATGAGGCGGTTCCGGGCTCACATGGCCACCGTCCCTACGTACGGGCGAATTTGTCGTCCCAAGCGCAAGAATGTAAGATGGCGGCAGATGATGAAGCACAGACGCACGGATGGATGGCGTTTGTGCCATAGCGTTGAGCCTCGACTCCACAGAAACGAAGCGAAGCGCGCTCTGATGGATGAGCTCTGCTGCTGATGATGCTGATGAGCTCTGATAGACTCAACTCTGATGAGCAAGTTGCAAGGATACAATCTGCAAGGAGACTCCACACGACCCTGCAACTTGCAAAAAAAAATGAATCGCCCGGTTGGTTGTGGACCAGCCGATTCATGCAAGCACACACAAGCAACTTGCTCATGCTCGCTCGCACTCATGTAATATCTTGACGCTGTCTATTTGTGTCTCTGGACTCGTCCCGGGTTGCATTCTGCTTCCATCATCATCATCATCATCATCATCATCTCAGCCTCGTCTCTTCACCACTGATTCCTCGTCTCCCGCTCATCATCTTCACTTCCCCGCATCATGAGCGGCCACGGCGACAAGGACAGGGACAGGAAGCTGGGATCGCAGCACTCGACTCTGCACGAGCGAGGTTTCGGTGGGAATGGAGCTGTCGACGCCGAACAGGAGAGCAGCATGAGCGATAATGAGCAACCGACAGAGTACCGCACTTATCGGCGACGATGGATCGGTCTTCTCACCCTCACGCTCATGAACGTGGTCGTCTCATGGGATGTAAGAACAACCCAACCAGCCTTTTTGCATCTGCTGACATTTCCTCCCATCACTCGTTCAGTGGCTCACGTTCGCACCCGTGGCTGACCTCTCGGCCACCTATTACGGCGTCTCCAAGCTGGCCATCAACTGGGTCAGCATAGCTTTCTTCTTGGCTTTCGTGGCCGTTTTCCCAATCACCATTGCCATCTTGCACCGCGGCCCAAAGCTGGCCTTTATGATTGCCGCGGTCCTCATCATAATCGGCAACTGGGTTCGATATGCAGGCTCCGCCAGCTCGACCGGCGGCCGCTACGGCGCCATCATGGCCGGCGAGATCATCATCGGCTTCGCCCAGCCTTTTATCCTGGCCGCCCCTACTCGCTACTCCGACATGTGGTTCACGAACCGCGGCCGCGTTGCCGCCACCGCCCTGACTAGCCTGGCGAATCCTCTGGGTGGCGCGCTGGGCCAGTTGATCAATCCGCGCTGGGCCAAGCAGTCGGCCGACATTTCGAACATGGTTCTCTACGTCTCCATCATTGTAAGTCGGCACGTCGAGTAAAAACGTGTGAAAACGCTCCACAGCCCGGGATCCTCGGGATCCGGCTCGCAACTATACATACCTATGAATGAGTTTCGCTAATCCCGTCATCGCTCTGGCATGGCAGTCTACCGTCTGCTCTCTTCCCGCTTTTGTAGTGCCAGCCGCGCCCCCAACTCCCGTCGGGCCAGCGGCCGAGACCCCCAAGCTGAGCTTGAAGGAATCTCTCAAGGTTCTCACTCACTCGATCGAACTATGGCTCGTCCTCATTCCCTTCTTCGTCTATGTCGGCTTCTTCAACTCCATCTCTTCCCTGCTGAATCAGATCATGATCCCCTACGGATTCAGCGACGACGAAGCAGGTATCGGAGGTGCCATTCTCATCCTTGTCGGTCTGCTCTTCTCCGCCGTCACGTCACCGATTATAGACCGAACCAAGAAGTTTCTCCTCGCCCTCAAGCTCTTCATGCCCGTCATCGGCATCTGCTACCTCACCTTTGTCTGGATGCCCGAGACTCGCAACGTCGCCGGCCCCTACGCCGTGCTCGCCGTGCTCGGAGCCGCGTCTTTCGCCTTGGTCCCCATTGCGCTCGAGTTCCTCACTGAACTTGGTCACCCTCTCAGCCCCGAGGTCACGTCCACCACTGCCTGGGCGGGCGGGCAGCTTCTCGGCGCCATCTTCGTCATCATTAGTGGCGCCCTGACAGCAGGCGATGATGGGAACCCACCCCAGAACATGAACAGGGCTCTCGTCTTCCAGGCCGTCGTTGCGTTGCTCGTCTGCCCTCTCCCGCTGTTCCTCGGCTTGTTCGGCCGCGGGGACAAGATCATTTTAAAGCGTGTCCGCTCTGATACAAGAGGTGTGCCTTCTGGCGTACGAATTATTGCTTGAACATGAGGAGGATCCAAATGATTCGTCATGCAACTCACATGCGTTTGTTGCACACGCACTTGTTTTTTTTTGTTTTTTTTTTAGGGGGGGGATGTCTTGGAGTTTCCGTGTATTTAGAAGGGGGATCCAGGGGGGGGAGGGGGTATAAAGGGCAATGTAGCATAATTTCGATCCCCTGGCGGCCGAATCAAGTATCATTTTTATCCATGTTGTATCATTTTTACCTATGTTGAAGCCCTGTCTCTATTTCACGCGTGAAGAGTGTTGTCAGTCTTAAAAAATCTGATCCTCGATTGTGAGACAATTGCGCGTGTGGCTTTGAGGTAAATCACATCGTGCGAGATCATGTGGTCGTTGATCCTAGTAAAGATCCATTAACAAGGTCGTTATTAAATTCTACTAATATTTGGTAGCCCTCTCCCCTCCAGAGCAACTGTAACTCTAACAAATTACCATTAATCCTCCCCTATGATGTCGTCCCACTGCGCTCTCAACTGCTCCAGCTGTTGCCAACACTGAGCACCTACCTCTTCAAAGTCAGCGATACTCTCAGCAGTGGCATCGCAGGTCCCAATCTTGCGTCCAACAGATTTCCTCAGCACGCCTAAGACCGTGTCAGCGGCAACAGTGTCGGCCGTCTCGGGGTTTCCGTCCCAGCCCCAATCCTCAACTTCCGTCTTCTTCACATCAACTTGCAGACTTGCATCTGTGCTGCTCCCCCATTTTATGCGATCGCCACCCACGTCATCGAGAGCCTCTTGGTCTTGGAGAACTACCCATACAGCGGCCTTGGCGCCGCGGTACCCGTCGACATTGTGCCAGGGGGAGCCGAGCCAGCGACATATAATGAGGGCGAGTTTATAGGCCCAAAAGAGGAACCAGGGCAATGGGAAAAGTGTGCTAGCTACGACACCAGGATGAGTCAGGTACAGCTTTGGTTTGACGACCTGTTTGGCAGCAGCTTCGTCATCGTCGTCAATGGTGAGGAACCGAGACGAGTAGGGACGAGCCGCAGGAAGGGCATACGTAAGGGAGAGGAGGTCGGTAAGGCGCTTTGCCGACTCGTATGCTTCGGGTCGTGTGAAGCACTGGATATCGTTGACATCAAAGACTTTTCTGACTGCTTCGACGCTGCTGGACCAGATAATCCGACCTGGTGCTTCGTTGGTGGATGGCCTGCTCAGCAGAGGCAGGAGGTAATGCCCTAGCATGTAGTGACCGAAGACACAGGCGGAGAAGACTTCTCCTAGTAGCGGCTTCGCAGGCTGTTCGATTTCATATGCACGTCAATGGTCAGCACAAGTTCCGTTGTTGACAGTAGCAAGGACAGTAACAAGATGAAATATGGTGTAGCAAAAAAAACTCACGTAGTTGTAACTCGGGCGCTCATTCAAAATACGCGTCGGTAGAGCGAGTTTGAATTCCGGCCAAGTGGCCGTTTGGATGATGCCCTTGAAGAGTAAGGACCGAATGGCCTGGGGGTAGCTCATTCCCGACCAGCCGCCATACGCGGCGTTGCAAACAATGCTGTCAAGCCGAGGAATCCGGACGTTGCGTAGGTACTCGCCGTCCAGGCCCTCGGGGTTGCTGACAGTACCATAACGAAGCGTATATGCGAGCTTTTTGATGGCACGTAGGTCGCACAGATCTACTATCAAGCTCAAGATGTGAATCCTGGCCACAGCATCCTGCCACTTGTAGTCTGGCCCAGCGCGGGACGCCAGGGCTGCGGAGCTCTGTGCTGCTTTGATGGCATATTCGCGCAATACTCGGATCGTTGCGAGAGAATTGCGGCTAGATCGGGTCGTAGGGATAGCGATGAGATGTGAGTTGAGGGAGCGGGAGCTCAGGAAGTCGTCGATGAGGTGTTGAACGGTGCTGAGACCGATTCCACTGCCAGCATGCCCTCCAAGTCAGCTGATGAGCTAGCAAAGAATCGAATTTGGAAGAGCGTGGTTACCTGCCAGCCCCAGTGACAAGGACGAAGAGCTGCTCGTGTGCAGCGACAGACTCCCACGGTGCTGGGCTTGGTGCCGGGTTTGGGGAGCACCTTTTAGTCACCATGACGCCCATTTTCACTTTTTATTTTTCCACCTCACTTCCCGCCAGTATGCACTGCACGGGCGGGCACGAGCCTGTAACAGCCGAGCAGGTCTGATATTGGAAATTCTTAAACTTGGAAAAGGGTGAGAGAAAACGGGTTCAACGTCAGCATCCTGTTTCCAATTGCAACAACCGAAGTAGGTGTTCGCGGGAAAAATGCCATCCAAGCAAGGCCCAAGGTGTCAAGCAGTACACAGTACAGTATGGCTTCCGAAACCGAAATCGAAACCGACTCTGTTATTGTTGGCTCAAAAGCGTCGCACCTGCCACCAGTTGATGGACAGAGGTACGCGTGGCGCTCACGTGCAAGCTTTCAGTTCCGCATTGTCCAGTCGAAACAGCCATACGGATCCGTAAAGTCTGGGAATTGCAGTTGATGGCACGAGACGAGACAACCAGTGCCTGGCGGCTGTGGGGGCCGGATGTGGGCTTGCATGCTCCGCATAATTGGGGTCGTGCTTGCTTTTCCAGGCTTACTTCCTGTGACCTGTTTGATGGCGCTGAATGCATGCGCATAATCAACATCAACATCACGCATTTCATGTCTACTCGACTCATCAATTATTACATCGTTCGCTTATTTAGATTTGACTTTTTCTTTTTTTTTTTCTCTTTCGTCCTTCATTCTTTCCCAATCTTGCCTCGTGGAGTTTCACAAGACATCCCTCCTTTTACATC
Organism: Epichloe festucae Fl1; assembly: GCA_003814445.1. NCBI lineage: Eukaryota > Fungi > Ascomycota > Sordariomycetes > Hypocreales > Clavicipitaceae > Epichloe > Epichloe festucae. Next base: position 3,999,473 of record CP031385.1, on the reverse strand, counting down.
TTTCCCCTGTTTTTCTTTACATATCGGCATCCAGATTGTCATCAGTCTTGCGAAGAGAATGAATTTACTCGCGGGCCTTCTGCCCATCGCGAACAGCGGCAAGAATCAGCTCCTTGGCTTTCTCTACACCTTCTTTGGTTCCAACAATCTCAATAGCTTCGTCTTTTGCCTGGTCTCGAGGTACTTGAATCCTACAGTTGCTCTGTTGTCGGATTGAGTTCACTTTTGAACCGTTCGGGCCAATGACATGACGGTACGTCTTGGGGTCAGGGAGAATCAGATAACCCGTGGAGTCAGTTTTGTTGGCCTGTTCCAGGGCCTTCTGGATGATATCCTTGGCTTTCTGGACATTCTCGGGGGTGCCACGTAAAACCCAGGGAATATCTCCCTCCTCAGTCGACACAGTTTGCACTACCTTCCAAGAGTGTGCATCCGCCATCGACTCAGCGTCGTCGGTAATGAGTGGCAGCGAGCCAGTGTTCGCTCTGGCCGAGCTGTCGGGTCTACTGGGGATAGCTTGCCCGGCATGGTCTACGGTAACCTGATGATTGTTTCGAAGCTGGCGGAACAGCTGACCATTGTTGGAAACAGCATGATGAGCATTGCGGGGGATCTGAATGCTCTCTCCTTGCTGCTGCTTGACAAGACTGGCGATGTGCTCCTTGGCTTGCGACACATTCTCAGGGCGTCCCGTCACCTTGACACCAGTCTTGCCGTCACCCTGTCTGGGTACGTCAATCGAAACTGAGAACTTGGTCTCCATCTGACGCTTCGTGTCGCCACCGCGGCCGATGAGAGATCGGTGATTCTCGATGGGCACTTCAATCACCTCGGTGACCTGGCTATCGCGCTCGGCAACTATTTCTTGAATACGCTTGATAATCTTCTCAACGACCTCAGTGCGCCCCTCAACCTTGATGGTGTTTCCATCGGCTTCTTGCTTGGGGAACTGAATGGTACGAGCAAGCTCTCGCCGGTCGTCAGAACCACCAGCGCCAACGACGATTTCCTTGAGGGTAGCACCTGAAAAAGAAATAAAGTCAATAAGCAACAATTCAAATTGGAAGATTAAGTTGTCCAGATGAATGCAATACATACCACCAGTGCCAATCAAAGCCTTGTGGTGCTTCTTATCCACCTCAATAGTCTCAACAACTGTGTCATCGAAAACGCTTCGTTTCTCCTCAAGAACCTTGCGTGCCTTGGCAACTTGAGCAGCAGTTCCCTTGATAGATATCTGGACAATTTCGGCATCCCGGTCGGCAGGGACATCAATACGAGCGCCAGTGACCTGGCGCAGCTCATCAAGAGCAGCGCCGCCTTGGCCGATGAGGGATCCAACCTGTTTCTGCTGGACTGGTACAGTGGCAGTCACAGAGTGCTCTTCAAGATACTTGTGTAGAGAGAAAAGCTCGTCTCGTGCTTCGTCAGCGCCCCTTTTCGGGCCACGAATAATGACCTCATCTGGAGCTTGCTGACGACGAGGCTTGCCGGCGTCGCTGGCAACATCCGCATTGCTTAGTTCGTCAGACGCTGCTCTGGCTGAGCGTGGGAAGAAGATGAGGACCTTGTACCGAGTCTGGAGGCGGTTGATTTGACTTCCTTGAGCACCAATGAGCTCACGGTGATACTTGGGGTCGATCTTCATGATATGAGTCGTCTCATCGGCCAATGTGCGACCGAGGTTTTGAATGTAGCGACGAGCCTCCTCGGCCTTAGCCTTGGGTCCCTTGAGCTCAACTTGTCCCTCCTGGACCTGTATCTCAACGTCGAATCGATCTCGAAGCTCCTTAATGTTACTGCCTCCTTTGCCAATAAGATGATTGGCAAATTTTTGAGGGAAATCAAAAGTCAACGTGAAACCACGCTCCTTCTCGTCCTCCTTCTCCTGCTCAACAAAGGCCTTCGCCTTTGCGGCAAGAGCTTCGACAGCGGATCTGGGACCACGCAGCGTCACGGTGGTGCCCACCTTGGTCACCCTGACAGGGATCTGATCCAATGAGCGACTTTCCTGCTCCTTTTTGATGAAACGTCGAAGTCTCTCGTGGAACTTTGCGGGTACATCAAGAGAAGCGCTGGACAGAACTTCTTGTTTGTTGATGAAGCCTAAAATGTGTTTCTCGGCTTCCTCAAGAGCCTTTTTAAATACAAGTGCATCTGCATCCGAGGGTTTCGTTCGAGGCAGCTGGTAAGGTCCATCAACAGGATCAGCACCCTCAAACACCAAGAGAACTGGAACATCGGTCTCAGAGGCTTCAGGCACAACAACGTGGACACCATAATCCTTTTTCACCTTGGGATTGATATCAGTGCGCAGATGCTGGTGGAAGAACGGGTCAACGTGAATGGGCTGCAGGCGAGAAGGAGGGTGGCCATTGATGATACCCGTGATCTCGGACTGGGCGCGAATAGCGTTCTTGCCCTCTCGGGAATACAGCTCCCAAGGCATAGCCCCATGCTGAGAGAAAGGGGTGTTGATATGAGTGTTGTAGAGCTTCTCAAGGCGGTCAATCTCCTTCCGTTGACGGAGATAACGAGTGACGTGGCCAGCATGGGCAGACGCACCTCCGGAGGCGTTGCGGTGGAATCGGCCAATGTCAATGTTGGACATTTGCATACCCATTGCCAGATCCATAGCCCTCTCAAGACCAGCCTGAACACGATCAGCGGGACCAATGATGGTGACCGTATCTTCTTCTTCCTCAGAAGGTAGGATAATGGCGCATCCGGTCTCCGCGAAGAAGTCATCAGACGGCACACCACGGCTTCCAATGATGAACTGATGGCGACCTCTCTGGATAGATAGCTGTTCCAGCTCCAACTGCTCGTGAAGTTCTGCAACTTGTCGCTCAATCTCGGCGCGAACCCGCTGAATGGCGGCGCGATCACCAGCCAGTTGAATGTGGTCGTCTTCAGCACGAGCAGGGGTGAAAATCGGTCGCTGGCCTGGCTGGGGGGGAATAGGGGCTGCAACTTGAGACACGGCCTGGTGAGCAGGAACTCGAATTTGAATTCCATGGTCGTCCTCCAAGGTCTGAGCAAGCGAGTTTCCGGGTCCGGCAATGAAGGGATAAAAGACTGCAGGGACACCGCGGACCTTGGTCTGCACATTCGCAGATCGCTCGCCAGCGATCTTGAGGAGCTCATTGCGAGCAGAGGCCGCAGAAAGAGCATTTCCTTCGACAACGACGTCGATGGTAGCTTCATCGTCATCAGCTAAAAGAGCATTTTCCTCGACCTTGGGCAGCTGGATCTTTGCTCCCGTCTTCTCCTGCAAAGCTCTGATCATAGAGCCACCTTTCCCGATGACATGAGCTCGAGCTGAGTAGGGAATGGGGACCTTGATAGATGTCTGCACCATATCAGCGAACTGGAAACAATAGAAAAGGACGACACACGCTGTGATTTCAGACCTACTCTGGTGCCAATCTGCTGAACCAGGTCCTTGAGAGCCTGTTGAGCAATCTCCTGAGGACCAGTGGCATCAAACCGAAGGCGGCCATTGGATGCCGTAGCCATCGTAATATTTGCTCGTGACTTGCGGTTGATGTCCTTCAAGATGTCCGGGATTGGTCGCCTCAATTGGCCACGGGGAAGGATGAATTGAGGCTCCAGTGTCACAGTCTCGACATTGCGACCAGGGATGAACATGGAAGGAGTAGATGCCTTAGACGGAGTGGCGGTACCAGAAGCCGGAGTCGGGGAGCGTGAAGGTCCATTGGGAGACGTGCCAACGCCATTGGCACTGTTCTTAGCTCCCCAGATAGGGGCAACATTAGCGCTCTTCCCTTTGGGTGCTCCAAGTTCTGGGAAGAGTTCGTGGGATTGTGTGTCGAGAGGAGCCTTGGGATTCTGAGACTCCTGCTGTTTACCAGCGGATTTTGTACTCATGGGGGCAGCCCAGGACCCAGAGGCGTCGTTGGCTGGCTTAGAAGGAAGATCTTCGTCCGGGACCTCCTCGACGGTGGCATGGTGGGGGTCCTCGGCGTGCTTCTGGAGAAGCTTCTGGGCGACAGACACTTCGGAGGCCATTTTTCAAACGTTCGGGCAACGATTTCAAAGAAGATTGATGAATTAGGGATGGCTTGTTCTGGGCCGGATACGACACGTCACCCGAGTCTTTGCTATATCAAGAGGCTGTCAGTCAGCATGAGCTTCGTCCCTGTCCATTATAAAGGCTAAGAGAGTCGACATGGCGGTCTCGACATGAAAATTAGTCAATCCTAGAACGTACAATTTCTTTCACCGGCTAGCACTTTCCTTAAGGCTAACAAAGACGAGGCAGGGGAGTTCGTAAAAAAAATGCAGTTTGATACTCTTTTTTATTTCTTCTTTGTTGGAGGCTTCTGTGTCTATAATGTCACTCAGCCAACCTACAGATGTTTTGAAACGATTACCGGTGACCAGAGGGATAAACCAGAAGAGGCAGAGACCAGAGAAGGGGGGATGATGCCGGAAGAGAAGGCAAGAAAGAGAATTGTCGAGGCGAAGGAAGTTGAGGGTGAGGTGGTAACAAGTCTCCCAGCTCTCTCCACCAAAGGGTCAAAGACGAGGGAAAAAAAGCGGGGCCACCAGTGACCACGCCATGGGTTTCCCTAACAGAGCATTGCACGACAAATTTCTGCCTGTCTACCCAGTCACGAGGTTCGACATGTGACCTTGAACTACCCGGTAGTCACTTGTGTATTCTAATTAAGCGAGAGGTATTATTAAAAGGAGTGCATGGTGAATGCACAGCCATTGCCTTTCTTTGATCAATTTTCACGCCGCATGCCTTGGGATTCCATGACCGATACCATGATCAATCGATCTCGACGCTGCGGACAATTTCAAGAGACCCAAAAAGGTGAATGACATGAAAAACGAGCAAAAGTCAAGCGTGCATCGTAGCATGAACCAGTTGAGATGTCAGGAGTCATACCGTTTGGCTCGCGAATGACGCACCTACCTGGATGGTTTCCTAGGTAAGATGCACACTAAGAGCAATCTCCTGCACTGCGACAAGTCGTGCATCACACTTTATGTATATTCAAAATTTTTTTTTGGGCTCATTGGTTGTGGCCAATGCATCTAAGTTATGAGAAACATGACAATTGCTGGCGATACCTAGCCAGTACAACAATTAACAATTATATGTGTGTATAAATGTACCTTCAATTAGTGAATGTTAATTGCACACAAGCCGTAGTGATCGTAGCGAGGCCTTTTCGTGTTCAGAGAGTTATGAAACACGGGGCCTAGCAGCAGCACGTTTTGACACGGGAAAACGCAAGTGCTGGGACTACCAACTCAAGAAACACGAGACGATTTGGATTCGATGCTCACTTGCATTTGTATCCGCCTGCGAACCTAGCCCTCGAATGGTAATAGAGGTTCAAACAACCCGCTCGGCGCTGCTAATTTTAATGGAGCTTGTTGTCCAGATTGATGTTACATGTACGGATGATGCAGAGTACAAACCACGGTGCGTATAAACGAAAACTGCTCTCTCTGTGCTGTAACGTCACAATAATCAACCAGCAGTACGGAGAAGTCACCAATGTCGACGGTCAGGGGAGAGTCAATGGATTTGTGTATGTAGGTATGTGCGGAGTATGCTTCAGGGTCCTATTGTCAAGTAGTATTGTGAACATTTCTGGATTTAATCAACCTTACGGAGTACAGGTCTGTCGAGTTACACAACCTTAACACAACCTTAGTCAGGTCAACAAGTTAGGAGAAGGAGTGGGCGTAATAAGCCGTAGGCCTACGGAGTGTGCGTGTCCGTTCTCGCGACTGCTGGGCCATTGCAATCGGAACTCTCCTGCTATTAATATGGCGGGTATCATGATGGATGCCAACCGCGCCGCCAGGTCTCCTTACTCTGATTACGCGGCCACCGGGCCTCGGCCGTATATGTGTTGATGGAGAAGGAGTTTGTTGGGCGACTGTGACGTCGTCGTCTTGTGCTGCGAATCATAGGCTGGGCCAAGGCCATGCTCATTTAATTTATCAATGCCGTTCAGCACTGTGCCACCCTCAACTTCAAGCTCCTACCAAAAAGGATGATTGATGGGTGATGAATTCGGAAGCTTGCGTTTGGGCAGTGGATCTGGAAGATCCGATGATTAAAATGACTTGTCGTGTCGGCCTCGGACGTGGGGAAGTTTGACTATGTACAGGTGGATGATGGTCCATGATGAATGGGATGGCTATTAATTACGGATTGGTCTGCTTTTGTAATCCGTAGCTGCGCCCAACACCAGCCAATGGCCTCGGATCAAGTCACGTTTGAAAGTCGTCGGCCTCCGTGAACAAGACACGCCGAGAGCTGTGTGGGCGTGAGTGATGCGATGCGAATTGAGGGCTTTTTGAATTCAAGATGCAACAACCTGCACATGAATGCGACGGACAAGTTGTTGGCAACAATGGGGCCCCATGTCATTCTGCGCGACCCAAAACACCCAAAACACCCAAAACACGGTCCATGTCTGTCTGGTCCATTTCCGCATCATTTTTTGTGGTACAGCATAAAGTTGACAAGGACAGCGGCGGGGGTCGGCGTCGTCGACGAGTCGCACCTTCAGGCTCAGTGCAGGCATTCCAAGCCGGCTCGCGACCCTCATTAATTTCAAGCAAGCGCAAGTCTAGATTCCCAATCACGACCAAGCTCAATTGCTCATCGTGAATGGGTTGTTGCCTGCCTCTTCTCGGTTATTAATTTCCCTCCTACATCCCATCCTCCTGAAGCGTGGCGCGTTGCCTTTTTTTTTCTTTTCTTCTTTTTTGCAGAGTGGCACTCACGAAATTCGCCCATCGAAGATACCGCCGTCGCACATCATCCCTCGACCAGCTCCACGAATTTGGTCCGGACAGGAACTATTACATTGTACGGAAGCTGAAGCAGCCCCGCTCACTTGTGGTGGTCCCGTTGGTCCCGTTGGTCCCGTTGACACCGTTGGCACCGTTATTATTACATGTAAATCACATGTATTTATCAACCGATCGACTTGCAAGATTGAGATCGCCTGTTGATCAGGTAGGTACGTTGAGAAAGAGTCCAGCACCAAACCAGAAAGGACAGGCTCTGGTCTGGGATTTGGTCTGCTGCAGAAGCAGCGAGGCCACCGCACAGAGGCCACCGTACAGTGAGAGTGAGAATGCATCAGATCAGATCAACAACTGCCTCTGGCTCGGTGGACGGCATCAAACAACGGGGTGCCTGGGCGCTGGCAAGGGACTCCCGAACCACCCTCCCTGCTTTTATTATGTACAGCCTATCCGTACATGTTGCGCATGTACTCCGTATCTTGGCCGTGCCTGCTGACAGTGAGACTTGGATCGTGCAGACAGACACCCCCGGGCCAAGCTCAGGGGCCCCATCCCATCCCATCCCATGTGCCCATCCATCGTCCAATCCATCCATCCCACGAACACGAACCTGCTGGAGCATCCACACGGCCCAGCGAACGGCCTGTTTCGAACCTTGGCGTAATAGTAGTAGTAGTAGGTACGGAGGGCGTGGAAAAGACTCGGTCGACAGGTTGACACATCGGCTCCTGCTTGCTGCTGGTCGTTGGCCGTCGTTGGTCGTCGTTGGTCGTCGTTGGTCGTGCTGGCCCTGGAGGAGGAGAAACAGCTCGTGAGCCAACATCATCAAATTACACCTGCGCACAACCCCCGCTCCTTCTGAAGAGTCATCCTCCACCACGAAGACAACAAAGACCTGCCCTCCGACCCTCCGACCCGCCGACCCGCCGACCCGCCCAGCCGCCCAGCTGTCCTCTAATAAGACCTGAGACCTTTTTTCTTCCTTTTTCTTATCGGCAAGGTGGAACTGGACAGGATCATGGACGGTCCGGGATCGTCCTTCAACGGCAGCAGCACTCAACGTCGCAAGCTTGTCAAGAAACACCCCTCTCATTCATACACTCGCTCCTCATCAGGCCTCGACGACTCCCAGTCGCTTGGCAGCAAACGCAGCTCCCAGAGTCTTCGACGAGCACCCAGCGCTCCGCCCGTGCGATCGTCTGCCAACAATTCTGCCAACAATTACGCCTCGAGCATCTCATCGCCCCGACATCCTGCTGTTTCTCAGTGGCCATCGAATGCCTCACCCGCCCTCTCCCAAGGAGACTTTCTCGCCACCTCCCATCCAGCTAGCACCACCGCTTCGCATTCCGCGCCCGCGCATCGCCCAGATCGATTTTCTGACACTCAACCTCGCCGAGAAAGCAGAGAACGATCCGACGACCTTCTTGGCGCGCCTTTTGACGGGGCTGCCATCTTGAGCCGCATCGAGTCTACCAAATACGCCAGCCCACAGACATCATCCCAACGGTCACCCGTCTTCCCCGCACTGAACAAGACCATCGTAGACAAGAGATTCGTGAGCCCCGCGCTGCGACCGTCGCGGAGTTTTGGCAACATGGAGCCCGCCATTTCGGAGAAAAATCACGCCGGCAGAGCGCCCGAAGCTGGCGTGACCGGGCCAAAGCGATATTCAGATGAGGGCAAGGAATCGAAGCCGCTCATACTGCGGAAGAAGTCTGGATTCTCAGGGTTTGTCACCAGTCTAGTCGGGTCACAAAAGAAGCCAATCATCTCGGCGCCGGAAAACCCCGTTCATGTCACGCACGTCGGATACGACAGTTCGACTGGCCAATTCACGGTATGTCGATCAGCGGCGTGTCAGACCGCAGGAAAGTCATGACTGCTGATATGCTGACGCATCTATTAGGGATTGCCAAAAGAATGGCAGCGGTTGATCAACGAAAGCGGCATTCCTGAAAAGGAGCGTCGGGAAAATCCTCAGACCATGGTTGATATTCTGCAGTTTTACAAGGAAACAACTGAACGGCCGCCCGAAGATCAGGTTTTGGAGAAATTCCATAATGCTGGACCGACAGACAGCCGTCAATACGGCACGCCCACGTCACCCAATATGTATCCCGCAAATTACATGGGTAAGAGAGCTTCTTGGGGATCTTCTTCTTCTTCTTTCCTTGTTTGGCGGTTGTATCTTGGCCACTGACAGCATGCTTTGAAAAATAACCAGGGAGCTTCGAGAATCCCCGAGCGCCACCTCCTGTTCCTGCATCGAGGGCCCCCGGTAGAGACATGATACCCAGCCGACCGGCCCCTAAGCCGCCCGTCAGCATGAATAATAATCGACCGACACCATCAAATTCTTATTCGACGACCAAAGACTCTGGCATCGGGTTATCGCAGCAGTCTGATGACTTCTCACAGATGCAGCTAAAGGATAGCGCCCCCATGCTACCCGAGGAGCATCGATCAAGATCCAATTCACGGGCCAACGGCCCGTCGCCATTCAGCCCCCCCACGCCTCAGCTGAGCAGCCAACCCTCTGCGGCACAATCGGCAGTGTATCAGCAGCAGCTGATGCAGCAACAGCATGAGCAAGCCTTGGCACAAGCTCAGGCCGCCATGTCGGGCCATGTCGGGCGCGCTCCTAGCAAGAGACAAGCTCCTCAACCTCAAGCACCTGTTCCGAGTCCTCATCAAACCGCAGCTTACGCTCGACCAGGAGAAGCAAACGGTCACGGCCATGTCCCACGTCAGCAGCAGGCTGCTCCTGGTGGTGTCCCTGCCGCGAGGCCGAGGCACCGACCCCGCCAAAGTAACGCCATCGACGTTGTTGCGTCGCTCAAACGCATCTGTGACGATGGGGATCCACGGGAACTTTTCCGCAGCTTCAACAAAATTGGCCAGGGTGCATCTGGCGGTGTGTACACAGGCTACGAAAGAGCCACCAACCGCTTGGTAGCGATCAAACAGATGAACTTGGAGCAGCAACCCAAGAAAGATTTGATCATCAACGAAATCTTGGTCATGAAGGACAGCTCTCACCCGAATATAGTTAATTACATTGCCAGCTACCTTTGCGTGGGTGAGCTGTGGGTAGTGATGGAATTCATGGAAGGTGGTAGTTTGACAGACGTTGTCACCTTCAACATCATGACGGAAGGGCAAATTGCGTCGGTATGCCGAGAGACCTTGATGGGATTGCAACATCTCCACTCTAAAGGGGTCATTCATCGTGACATCAAGTCGGACAACATTTTACTATCCAACGAGGGTAACATCAAGCTGAGTGAGTGGGAAGCCCGTGTTTTCTCCCCAGCCCCTGCTTTTCCACGGTGACGTGGCCCCGCGCGCGATGCAATGCAACGTTATTTGCGACGTCAATTCACTTTGCCTCTAACAACTTCTATCTCGTTAGCCGACTTTGGCTTCTGTGCCACAATTAACGAAACCCAGAACAAGCGAACAACCATGGTCGGAACCCCCTACTGGATGGCACCGGAAGTTGTGACGAGAAAGGAGTACGGTCGCAAGGTAGATATTTGGTCTCTTGGAATCATGGCCATTGAAATGATTGAAGGGGAGCCACCGTATCTTACGGAATCGCCGCTCCGGGCTTTGTGGCTGATTGCAACAAACGGAACGCCTGTGATCAAAAACGAAGAAGAGCTGTCGCCCGTCTTCAGAGATTTCCTCTGCTTTGCGTTGAAGGTTGACCCAGAGAAGAGAGCTAGCGCTCACGACCTGCTCAGGGTACGTTTTTTTTTTTCATGATGCATGTTTGACGTCGCTCTTCCCCCAATGCGAAATCGTGTCAACGAGATGTACTTTACTAACTCCCTTGTGTGAAATAGCACGATTTTATGAAGCAATGTGTGGATTTGGGTCAATTAGCACCCCTTGTTCGAGCCGCTAGAGAGCAAAGAGCTCAGGAGAAGGCACGGAAGCAGTAATTCAAGTCGATTGGACTGTGCTCACCGGCGGGGGAATATGCATACGTGTTTCGTTACGTCACAAGCGAGCGTTGCTCTTTTATGATTCTGCATTGCCGGGGGCAAAAAAAAAAAAAAAAAGAAAGAAAGAAAGAAAACACCCCCACCAAAGGCTTTACCCTCCGCACTCGGCCCAAACGTGATGAATGGGAATCGCTTGTATTATTGAAACAGTAGCGGGATAATATATCCACGGGACGGTTTGCGAAAACCAAGGGGTCATGACGGTGGAAGGGCAGCGAAACTTGAATAGCATGTGACGATGTGCCACGGACTAAACTGATGAGTGAGACCCAGAGGAAAAAGAAGTAGAAGAAGAAGAAGAAAAGGGCAGTATCGATTCCCGAAGCGATTTGCGGACCCGTGTCGAGAGGAGACTCGGGTAATTTTGCAAATATCTCGCGGAATTTTTTAACAAGCGCAATGTCGCCCCCCAAGACTCGTGTCGGTGATGAGTGCGACGATTCAATGTCCAGGATTCCCGACATCGATGGGCAGACGTACGTGCGCGGAGGGCCTTTGTCGGTCCCGTCTCCGTCTGTTGCTGTCCTGACAATGCAGTACAGATGCTGATGCTGCATTGCGTCAGTTGAAGACTGAAGACTCTGAAAGCACTTCTCTTTCAGCTTGAGTGCATGGTCCGCACGTACGGCGCCGGGCGGTCACGGTCCTCGGTAGCCAGTCCAGTCCAGTGAGTGGCAATGCCATGTGCGATAGACTATAGTTGAGCAACGTCTTTGGCGGTCCACTTGGCTTCGACCTTTAATTTCAGACAACTTGAGACACAGCATGATGGATGATGCCCTTGTCTCCAAGCACCGAGGACATGAACAGTTAAAAGCATTGAGTCTTGTATTTGAGCCTTTTTTTCTGCTTCACAAAAAAAAGACGTCTGCTTCGCTGAAGAATTCATCCCTATATAGGAGTTGTTGCTCTATATAAAAAAGAGAGAGAGAAAAAAAGAAAAGACCATGCGGTCTCTATGCCCTCTATGATCCCGGCTTTATTTTTCTTCGCCTTACATGATGCAGAAAACGTGGTCACAAAAAGAAGATCCGCAACGCCAAACTGATAAAAATGCAAGTCAAGAAAATTGGTAAGCGTGGCTGATCTCGCAGTCCACATGTGGCTCGTTCCAGACTCATGGAACCGATGATTATTATATTACCTGGCGCGTTGGCACACGCCCACTCCTTTCGTGTGTTCCTTCACGCAGGAGCTCCTCTGGAGCTTCTTTGCGCGACGCGGGGAGTATGCAAAAAAATAAAAAAAAAGTTGGTCAGTAGACGTCCGCTTAGTAGCAAGAATAACCGCCGTCAATGATGCAGTTGGAGCCAGTCATGAAGCTGGAAGAGTCGGAGGCGAGGAAGACGCAAAGGCCGTTCAGCTCGTCAACGCCGCCCAGACGATCCTGGGGAGTCATGGACTTCCAGATCTTCTTCTGCGCCTCGAGGGCAGGAACACGGTTCAGAGCAGTGTCCATGTAACCGGGGGAGATGCAGTTGACACGGATCTTGTACTTGGCCCATTCGGCGGCAATTGACTTGGCGAACTGAATGACACCGGCTTTGGAGGCGTTGTAACAGCTCTGCTCCTGAGGGTAGTTGACGATGGAGCCGGACATGGAAGCAACGAGAACGATGCTGCCAGGCTTGCCGGCGGCCATCATGGCACGGCCGACGGCCTGAGACATGAGGAAAGAGCCGGTCAGGTTGATGTCGATGAGACGACGGAACATGGCAGGGTCGTACGTCTCTGCCTTGATGTTGGAATCGGCGATGCCGGCGGAGTTGACGAGGACGTCGGGCGCACCGTAGAGGTCGACAACGGAGTCGACGGCGGCATTGATGGCAGCACCGTCACGGACATCTACCTTGAAGAAGGAGACGGGGAGCCCCGACTTGTCGTGGAGCTCGGCAGCAGCCTCATCACCGAGGTCCTGGTTGGCGTCGAAGATGACAATGGCTTTGGCACCGGCTTCAGCGCAGGCGCGAGCCATGTGGTTGCCCAAGCCTCGGGCACCACCGGTAATGATGATGACCTTGCCGTACACGCTCATGCTGCGCATGGTGTGAGGCATGGCCTCGAAAACCTTCTTGCCCAGAGGCTGCACAAGATCGTGCGCAGGGGGGGGGGCCGGGCTGTCGTAAGGGACCTGGGCGGCATCATCGGGGACATGGACAGTGTGCTTGTCTCCTTGGCCTTGGCCGGCACCGTAGATCGTGACGGGCACCTCCTTCTCGCGGACAACGCTCTTCTTCTGCGCCGTGTCAGAGACGGCGTTGGTGCGTGTGACGGAGAAGAGACGCGCGCTGGCTAGCCGAGGAGCAACGCGTGGAGCGGCAGCTCTGGTGAGCCGCAGAGCGTTTCGTGCAGCCAAGGACATTGTGAGTTGACGGAGTGACGGAGTGACGGAGTTTGTGGAGTTTGTGAGGAAGAGGCAGGAATGGTGGCAGCCCCGATCAAGTCATTCGCAGGGAGGAAGAGAGAAAGGGAGATGGAAAGATGAAGGGAGGTAGGAAGCAAACGGGGGTTGATATACGGAGTATGAATGGCAATGTCTGAGGGGAAAAAAAAAAAAAAAAAAAAAAAAACACCGAATGCGGGCCCAGACCTCGAGGAGGCCCTTTTTTTGGTCGAGCTTCCGGATCTGCGGGGAGGGGAGAAATCTGCCGCCTGCCCTCTGGACTTCCTGGAGCACGCACGCTGGAACCGCTGGAACAGCTGGAGCCCTGGTGGAGAATCAAATCTGGCAGCCTGGCTTGGCGCTACTGCAGGACTGCAGGCCCTAGTCAGGGTGGTGTGGGTGCGGGTGGTGGGTGCGGGTGACAAGTCGGCGGCATGTCCGGCCGCGGAAGGTGCGTGGGCACGTACCCTCCTTTGTTTCCGTTTCTTTGTTTCTTCCTTCTTCTTCTGGAAGCCGTCGACTGACTGACTTGTCCTTTGGCTGCTTCTGCCTGATGGCCTGATGGCCTGATGGCCTGATGGCCTGATGGCCTGATGGCCTGATGGAGAGGATCCCGACAGCGGAGAACTCGGCCTGTTTCAAGAATGAAGCGTCAATCAGGATGCACGACGGACTGTTTCTTCGTGCCATGACTGCTCGGCGCCTGCCGCATCAGGACAGGAGGGAATCGTATTGTCGCAAGTTCTCACTGCAGCGAACAGCGAGCAGCGAGGAAAGGAATGTGCCGTGTCTCACGCTGCCCTCACCAACAAACAGCCAAGGTATCAGGCACACAAAGTTACACCAAAAAAAAAAAAAAAAAAAAAAAAAGGTGGAAATGAGGCTGTGATGACCCGGCCCCGGCCCCGGCCCCGGCCCCGGGCCTTCCATCCTCCGTAAGACGTAAAACGCGTTTTGCAGCAAGGGGCGCAATACTTTGTGGACGGTCAGATGACCGACTTGTCGAGCCGAGTTTCACTGAGACAACACCACGACGAGTTCTGGTTGCATCCGGCAGCTCGGGTCGTCCATCCACGGACAAGACAGAATACATGCACTGAGCACTGAGCACGGAGCACTGACAAATCACGAGTTGGTTGGTCCTCACGTCCTCTGAGGGGATCATCCCAGTGGATCGTGACTGCATTGCCGTGGTAGATCTATCGTGACATTGACATTGACATTAGTGTGCCCGCGACCCCACACTGGGCTTCCTACATATTAAGCTTCTGTCTCAATATCATCAATGATAACCTGACCCCTACTCCGTAATCCGTACATGTCACTGTATTATTATGCAGTGCCCAGCCAGCAACAGCCACCAACGGCCCTGTTCTCCCGCGTCCGTGGGTGTGGAAGGGAAAGGGGAAACGTGGAGACGAGCAACTTGTTCTATTATTTTTTATGATTACGGATCCGTAATACAATGCATGTATGTAATATGTACGTCCGTCCGTCCGGCCGTACTCCGTACGGAGTATTATTGCTGTCAGTCTGTCACCAACTCCGAAACCGCCCCGAGCCAGGATGCCAGGATGTGAATGAGGCAATCTTGCAGCCGGTCATGTGGCCATGCCGAGTTTTCATCTCCTGGACCACGTGCTACCTGTCCTCCGTGTCGTGTTCAAAATTGCCTCCGCCACCGGTCGCGAGACAACAATCATGGCCCTTTTTTTTCAACCTTTTTTTTCCATCCGCGAATTCCTTTTCAATAAGCAAACAGTTCCCCGTCCAATCTTATCTTGGGGTCAATGCAATAGTTTAATGAGCCAATTTCAAAGTTGACTTATGTTCTGAGACTGATTCGCCTAAATCCTTGTCGAGGGTTAAAGAGAAGAAGAAGACCGAAAGCTGCACAACGAGTCTGCAATAATTCCCTGTGATTTCGCCCCAAGAATGACTACGGCCATGAAACGCCATCACGTAGGGTATCTTCATCGCGTAACCAGCACAAAACTGTGCTATTCACTTCCCCTACATCGTTGGACAACACAAAGCCAAACGCGCAAGACCCCTAAACTCCTCATCTCCCATCACAGCCCAGACTGAGCATGCAATGCATATTCCACGGTGGACATATCCAGACGTCTACGAACCCATTTTCAATACTCATCTTCATCGCTATCTTCTGGCTCCATCTTGGGTCGTATCAGGTCCAGGAGAGAGGAAATATATGGACTCTGCACCCACCTCTTGTTAGCGATGCCGTACCGCCCATGAATATGCTTGATGATGATTGTACACGTACCAGGGCTCGATTTTCAGCAAGAATCTCAAACAAGCGCGGCAAGGCGGCGCGGAAGAGCCGTTCGTTCCAACCACCCTTTTCCAGGGCGCTCTCCTTTTGTGACTTGACAAGTTCCTTTTCAGCCTCTGTCTTGACAACGTTGCGTGCAATGTTGCGCAGGACGAGAATTGCACTCAGTGGTATGCCGGCTGCTTGCGGGGGGAGCTGTGGATTCCTCTCGTCTCGAACCGTTGCCGTCTCTTCGAGCGTGACGGACATGATCCTGGCGGGAACCACCCACGGTTTGTTAGCCGTCCCCTTCTCCCCAGACATGGTAGACATGATGTGCGTGTTGATGTGGCGTGCAAACTCGTGAAGATGCAGCTTCGTGGGTTGCTTATACTTGGGGCACTGACCCCATGCGCACGTGAAATCCTTTTCAGTGTTGTCAAACTGATCGTTCTCGTTTCTTTGCTCGCCGACATGTTTGGTGAGAACGTGATTCCACATCTGCTGCGGCTGCAGGTAGAATTGGCCGCACTTGTCGTCCTTCTCCCCTGTTGTAGGGGCGGCCCACAGGCAACGACCATACTCTGCACCGTCAAAGTTCTGTGGGCGTGGTCGGGCTCGGATACCGTGGATGATGAATTTTTGCTGTGGCTCGCCAGGTTCTCGAAGAACTTGAGCATTCGAGTCCTTGTATACTGACGTGCTGTTGCGGATGAAATCGGCTGGTGTGATCATGGGCTGTCCAATGGCCTTGAGGGGACCCACGAAGGCAGACTGGTAGGCTTGCCAGGCCGCTAGTTGTGTCACGAAGGAATCGCCATCCTCTTCAAAGAAGCACTTGACCCATTTGTGAACGCGTTCCGGCTCCTCTAGCTTCAGCATCTGTTGCAGCAGGTCCTCGGGCATGGGAGAAATTTCATCCTGAGCCGGAAGTTTCTTTTCTGGCACTAGTACCAAGTCTCGATGGACCTTTCTCGCCCCGTGTGCCAATAGCCGAACAAGGTGATCGACGAGGTCCTCCGTGACTGTGGATCGAATGAGGTTGTCCACATTTGGGACTACGGCTGTGTATTGGTAGAGCAAGTCCAAACAGGCATCCATCAATTCATCGTCGTTGAGAAGAAGCCAATTGGAGATGCGCCCCAAAAACTCTGTCGGAACGTTGCTCAGCTTATTCGTTGCCTCAAGATTCATTGAAATGCGCCCAAGTGCCCGCAAAGCAGTGAGGATGGTTCCTCTGTCGTCTGATGCAAGCTGCGCGACTAAAGTCCTGTAGAGAGGGTCGTTCGCTTCCAAGACCATGAATGGCGTGATTTGCTCCGCAATGTCCAGAGCCATGTGCTTCAGCTCGACCACAGTGTCTTTTGGTGGGAGGTGCAGGATGATGCAGACGAGATCCTTGATTGGGAAGAAGTCGGACATGTTGACCGCGTTTTCCGGAAGGGTAACCATGTTGCGGAGGGTGAGGACAGCTTCGGCGATAAGAATCATCTGATCAGTCTCGGGTCCCGTTTGCAGGGCATCTGGCTGGTCTTTCTCAACCAAGTTGCTGATGCGATCAAGAATGTCCCAAGTTCCATTATTGCCGTCAAGCTGGCCAATGCTGGAAGGCTCCGCATACTGATCCCAAGAGACCGTCCATGACACATGGTAGAAGAGGCTGCCAACCTGAAGCGCCTTGTCAACAAGGCCCTCAGCAAGACCTGGGAAGGCGTCGAAACGATACTTGTCGCCACGCTCAAAGGAGATCTTGACCAAATGATTCAGGGCGAAAGACTGCTCAGACGGAACGCCGGATCGCAAGGCGTTCAAGCATCGAGTATAGATATTCGGCCCATCGAACCCAGCTGGGGAGAATGTCAGACATGCGAATCTGTCACATGTTTGGGGCATCATGCAGGTGGGTTACTTACTGCCTGGTTGCATCGGTTGTCGGCCTGCGGGGGCAATCGGCGCGGGCCGATGTGCTAGACGATGCCTAGGAAATTCACTGGGGGCGTTGCTGGGCGTAGCGACCGCCCGCAGCTGCAAGGGCTTGAGATGCTTAGGTTGGTATGACAGCACCAGGTTTGATGTGTTTTCCGAGTTGGAAGGGTGATGCATAATAGATGGCCCACGGCCTTGATGACCACCGGGTGGCATTGGCGGCATGATTGCGTGATGTGAGGACGTTTGTGTATTGCTCTGTGCCGGAGAAGCGGTTTGAGCAGCAATCTGTTGTACAGCGTGTCTCGTGGAACGACTGGAGCCAGTGTCGGGTTGGAAAATCACGCGCTGAGCCGGCGCTTCTCGAAGTCCGCGAGACGCACGAGAGCTCGAGGGAGCTTCTGGGGCGGATCGCTCACGAGTCGGAGTACCGTCGTCACCAGAAGCCGCCGAGTCGCCAGCATTCACAGTGCTGTCGCGTTTCGGTCGGAAGTTCTCGAGCGTGCGTGTCAACAGACCGGCGCCTTTTGCTGTGACGTCTTCGAGAATCTCTTTTGGAGGCGGCTCTTTGTTATGTATGGTTTTGATCTCGTAGGCCGCCAAGTTCTTATAAAACTTCTCTTTCAAAGAGAACGCCGTTGAAGCTTCGTTGTTGGAATGCAGGCCCAACTCCGCTGCCATACGCCGCCAGGCAAGCTTCTCCTCCGACACCTTGTCGTAGCCTCCGCTGGCAACAATGTGGTTAAAAGTCTTGTATAGGTCGAGAAAGATCAAGCCAACCTTGGGCTCTGGGTCAAGAACGGTTCCTCTTTTTTCGTGGAATTCTTTCAGTTTGGTCATAAACTCGTCATATTCGGCAGTACGGTCGATGGAGTGCAGGGGCACCTCTTGCGGCGTCGTAGTCATTGCCTCTCAATCTCAATGCCAATCTCGTTCCCGAGTACTTACTACTGGGCATGACACTGCGACTTGCAAACTTGCGCAAATCAAGCTGCGCTTGTGGCCGAGGCGAGCCTATCAATGAGGTAAAGGTGACCGCCGAGTATGCGCATTGACTTGAGGCCAGTCTGTGAGCGCTCACCGACCGATGTATGTAGAACGATCGCAAAGGCAATGATTCGCCTTGACGAAGTGGTTCGTTTTTGGTCTCAACTAGTCGAGTTGTCGAGTGCACCAGGCAACGAACGTGACGGCGCGTGAAGGTTCGCGCCAGAACGCAGAGAAGGCAGTGGTATCTTATCGCCACGTGATGGCTGGTAGCACCAATCGGCAGCGTTCCTCTTATTAGCTCCTCCCCTCCCCTCCAGCCCTGCAGCTATCAAAGACACCTCTTCGAATGAAGGCAGAGAGATGTCTTGATGCAGGAACATCTACCAAGATTCTGGTTTTACGAGCAATCCTTCGAAAGAGCATAGCGCAATAACAGAGCCGCACAGACTACAGGTGAGGCGTACTCCGTACACAACTGAAATGTCTCGACTCGCATCGCCAGCAATTGGCTGCCACCTGCGTTTGGTGGAGGTGCAAGTTGGAAATGGTGTGGAGAGTTATGATGCGACGACCTTTGACCAGCCTCTGGAATTGAGCCTCGAAGGACAACGGTCCCTGGGATCAGAGCTTGGCATCCTCTTGCTGATAATTAGTACGGGTTCCAAGCAAATGGTACGTCACTGACCTCGTGATAATACCGGATCTGATAGACAAGGTAGCTTTCAATACGACTGAATGACCTCCTGAGCCATCCCGAGGGGGCAGATGATATAATCTCCATCGATAAGCAAACCTACAAACTATGTGTCAAACTCCCGACGCTGGATCATATTCTCCGCGTGTGGTTTCGGCACAGTCGCGACTTTTTAGTCTCTGTCTGCATTCTGAGGAAAGCTGGATTTATGATTGAAGAAGGACTTTTTTCAGGGACGGGGGAGGTACAGCCAATCAGTATCTTGACTCCCAAACCGACTGAAACTGTTGATCTACCACGTCTTTCGACCATCACGCCGCTGGCGGCGCTAACAAAACAAGCGAGGATCTCAAATGCTCAATGTTCCAGCTCAAGCAAAGATGCTGGCACGGCTGATGGCAACATATTTGACGAGGTACTGAATCGTCTCAGCAAGACTGATAAGAAGCTCGATCCAGTCATCGACGAGGGCTCCAGCGAGCGAGCTCGACCTGAAGGCTCTACTGATCTGTCGTTGCTGAACCCCTACAACGTGTTTGCAGCAGGGAGAGAGGACGTCATGAATCGACCACAAATCAGTTCTCCTCTGCGAGAGAGCAGCATTCATGAGCATTCGAAGGACGAAGTCAATAGCAAGGCCGGGAAAAACCGTGAAGCAAAGCCGGCCCTGCAGCCACCCAGACGCCACCATGGCTATTTTACAAGATCTTTTTCGCTAGCGGCCCGCCGACTAGGTACAGATCCAAATGGGGAAGAGCCTGCCCGTTCCTCAAGGGGCCGCGGCCCCAACAGACGGGCCGCTCAGACCGATCGCCCGAGAAGTCCTCTAAACAAAGTCAGTAGCAGCTTTGATTCGAGCCCGATGGTGGACTTTAGGAGCCTCATGCCTCATCGTCGAAATCTTCCATTTCTCGAGGCCAAGCCACGGTCTCCCAAAAGGTTGAAGGCAGACGCGAGCAGTGCGTTAGTTGCTCCGAATACATCACTAGATGCATCACCCGGAACAGGCTTGCCATTCAACCGCATACCGGAGATGAATTTTCTACTCATGCAACCGTCAAACCTTGATGAACTGGAGACAAAGTCATCACCAATCTATGAACAGTATGAACAGGATGCTGCCAAATACTGTGAAGACGGAAAGCGTGCTGCATTCTATCTAGATTTGCTGAGAAAAATGAGAATAGCCTTTTGGCTGGATAAGCTGCAGAAAGTCAGTGCTTCGGAGCACGAGATGTGGGTAGATTTATGAAGTTACCTGTCAAATAACCCCGATAAATGAGAAAAAAAAAGGGGGGAAATTCCGGATTGTCCAGACCAAGGCTGGCTTCTGGCTTCAGGCTTCAAGTTGCGTGATTGAGAGCCATCACAGTTGCTGCTATTTATCTTGTCGCGAACAAATCAGAACCCAACTCTCACTCGCATTCCATCTTCCCTCAAAAAAAACAATTAGGTGTCTGCGCAAAGTCCTGTCCAATAGTGAACGGGTTCGTCTTTACCATCATCATCCGTTAGCGTTTGTCCCCGTGCCTGCGCTCCGCAGAATTAAGTTACAAAACAGTTTGAGTTGGAGAACCTAAGATAGCCTGAAAGGCTGTCACTTCTATGTAAGAGACACATCCACGGCCTTTCTGCCCCCCCCCCCCCCCCCCCCTCTTCCGAAACTCTTCTTCACAGTCGCACCTGCACTCAGAGTCCGCAAAGCAAGTCCTCCAGGCATCCAAACATCCACAACATCAGAACATATCATCTGCACATAGTCGCAAAAGCGAAGATCTTCATACGTCCATTTATTTATATTACACTGTATTACTACATCACGGGCCAAGCCTGCCGCCACCCCTTATTCTTCTGGACCCCCGTTCCATTCTAAATAACTCGGAACTTATCCAAACATAAACCGCCTCTTCCATCATGACAGAGGACGAAATCGCAGCACACGAGTTCGTCGTCAGCGTTGAGAAGTTCCTCGGGGACATCAAAACAGTCGACTTCGCCGAAGCAGAGGTATCGATGCATGACGACGTTGGATCACGAGTCCTCGAGGTGAAAACATACCAGGATGACAGCCACCCCATCCACAATTTGCGCTGGAGCCAAGTCAATGACAAGTGCATAAAGATCAACAGCTATCAATACAGCAAAAGCGTGCCGCCTCGGAGCACAAAACGTGGAGCGCTGCGCTTCATCGTGCCGACTGGGGATGGGAAGGGTGTGCGCAGGGACCTCCAAGCTACGCTGGACAGGCTGGGGAGGGACAAGAATCGTCGACGAAAGTTGAATGTTGACAGCATCAAACTGGTCAAGGAGACGCCCATGGATATGGAATGGGTTGTTCTGCTGTCCTAGTGCGATCGGTGGAACGTTTGTGCGTTGGAGTTGTCGAATGTTGATGGATGAGAGGGCTGTTAGCCGTGGCTGATGGGACTTGTTGTGTAAGAGGAAGATGCATGGTGAGTGGTATAGTTGGACGGTGGCATTCTTGTATTGGCTCGATGCTGAGCAATTGTATTCCTAATTATGGGCATTCAGAAAGGAGACGTTGGCATTGGATCAGGATGTGAAGTGGCGCTGGAGAAACTTTTCAGGATCAAAGGACGAATTGTATAATTTTTTTTTGGGGGGAGGTTTGGAAAGAGCAAGATACCGTACATGACGAAATGTGTGTCATTGTATTGGAGGTCTAGCTGGGAAATTGCATGGCTTTGCTCAACTTTACTAAACTAATATGAATTTGTACAGCTAATTACCTATGTTTACTATGTCTGACCACAGTTCTTCTCTTCTGTAAAATACACCACGCCTGCAATCGCGTATCCCCCTGGCTTCCACAAAATCCAACAAATCGAAGAAGCTCTTCTTGTAATACCTCTACTGCGTCGTCCGATTCACCACTTGAAGACCAATCTGTGGGGCGAAGTCACCAGATTCCCAATTGTCCGAAACTGCCCACGCACACGCGCCAATGACTTCCACGGCATCTTCCCACATAGACTTGAGGACCTCTGACAGGAAGCTCAGGTAGTAGAGGCTGCGCGGGGGATCGAACAGCTGGTCCGACAATCCCTTCTACGACTCTGCAAAAAACAGGGGACCCGAACTCGTTGATGGCAACAGGCGTTCTCCATGTGCTGTAGAGGTGGTTGAGGTAGCTCCTCAGATAGGCGCGCGTGGTGTAGACTTACGACTGGGAGCGGTACCCACCGTTCCACCCGTAGATATTCGCGGTAGTTTGACTGACGCAGTAGGGTCTGAACGTCGACGAGGAGTTGGCCGCACACTCGAGAACGCTGTCTGAGCTCGTAGAAGTAGCAGTGCTCATTCGTGACGTGTGGTTTGGCCCGCGAGCCCCGGACGAGCATGTCCATGAGGGATGGGGATTTGCCCTCTGCCGCGGCGGCGCCCTCGACCTGGGAGGCCGAGCTGGACCCGGTAGTTGACAGTTCAGACTGAGGCCTGACAGTTGATGATGAGTAGAGGTTGCTTCAAACAACGTCACTACGGAGCAGACTAGTAGGCTTATTATTTCCCCGTCTGGTCTGGTCTAGTGCGCGGGTCATGTGACTTGATCGTGTGGAGTTGTTGTTTGTTGCCGCGCGGCTGAACTGACCGTGTGGGAATTTCGTCAGAGAAGCAATCTCGTCTCTGCCGCCAACAGATTGTGCAGCGATTGACTGGTAAGGTGATGGAAGGCTGGTATTTCCCCGCCGATGGACAAGCATGATAACGCCGCACAAAGAATTAAAATTGAATTTTACATTCCAAGCCCCTCGCCTCCGCCATCATCACTCGTGAGCCAGCAACCTGACCTCGATAACCCCGCAAAAAAATGCATCTTAATAATGAATGAGACCCAGCTATTAGGCCAAGAACAGAATGCACACAATAATATATATGGCCGCTGTTCTGATCTCTCTCCACATTGAACAACATCTTTACGACCCCGTCTCCCACTCAGCGTCCGGGAACATGCTCAATTATACAAACGTGTATGGTGAATGCTCGGCTGTGGAAGTTGCCACCGTCCCTCGGAATCTACCTCTAGCCCGGCAGCTCAAGCGGATGGCTTTTCTTTTCGTTCGACGGCATCTCTTGTGGGATGGAATGAGTGATCCCTTGACTAGGACGACCCGCCGGTCCTTCCAACTCGGGTTGTTGCGTGACATGCTCTACTTTGTGGCTTCCGTTCGCTTTCTCTTGGTTCGCTGAGCGCCTCTTTCTAAGGATGAACCAGAGCAAGCAACTGCAGGCCACGACCACCACCGCGGAGCCGATTGCTATGCCT
Source organism: Epichloe festucae Fl1 (assembly GCA_003814445.1). Taxonomy (NCBI): domain Eukaryota; kingdom Fungi; phylum Ascomycota; class Sordariomycetes; order Hypocreales; family Clavicipitaceae; genus Epichloe; species Epichloe festucae. The sequence continues at coordinate 3,976,097 of CP031385.1, read as the reverse complement.
GCTATGCTACCAGGAGAGAGCCTTGGATTGACAATGTCCCCCGGGGGCCTATCTGCAGCGGTGGCGACGGGGCTGTTTGTCGTCAACGATGCTGTTGGCGTGGTAGCACAAAGCTTACTTGGGTCGAACACTTCGTTTTTATCGTTGACGGCAACCAGAATTTGGTCTGATGTTGGGTTCGCTTGCCAGAGGGTGAACCGTCCTGCACTGGGGTTGCCCATCAGGTATGCTCCAGTGAGGAAATAACGCCCTAGGATGGGTAATACTTTGGCAGTGGTAGCTTGTAGAGAGTTGATTCGAATGACGGGCCGCGAGGCATTCACATATCGGCTGCCCTCCTTGTCTATTTTCCTCTCCGGAACCACGAGCTGGTGGTTCGGAATCTTGACGCTGAGCCCGCCTTCAAGTTTGAAAGTCATGCCCCCGGCGTAACTGAAGTCGGTCAGCACCGTCATTTGCGAGAAAGGACATTGATGTCGACTCCGTAGAGAGCTTTGAGGACTACTGTGACAAAGTCTCGAAAAAGAGAAATCATGACTCACATTACAGACGTCCGGTCCAAAATAACGTTCCACCAGTCTATGCCGGTAGACCTGTCTGCCTCATAATGGCCAAGAACTCGTAACAGGTTGTCAAAGTAAGGAGTCCGAGGCATGTCCATGACACTTGCTCGCTCTGGCAGGATGCAGGCCAGCATAGCCGTACCCCCGTTCAATTTCTCGAAAATTGATATATCCGTGCCGTTGGATAGATTCATGGTGATGTCTCCTATCGTCACCATCATATTCGTCGAGCAGTCCGTGCGATAACTCATGAGCACACTAGTACCATCGCCATGTGTTTTCGCCTTGTCATAGCCTCCCAAAACCAACGAGCCCTGTTGTTGGTCCCCGTCCTCGGTCCCGTCGAGACCCCACCAGAATCCAAAAGCCGAGGACGCAATGTGTCCAGTGCTCCTCAGCGTGGACATGAGAGTTGAGCCTCTGTCCATGCCGATCATGTTCAGGGGTTCATACCCTTGCAAGTCCCATGCCCTGTAATCCACTGGATTAGCAAAGACGAAATTCTTCAGGCTAACATTGCTGGCTACTTTGAACGTGTCGGTGAGGAGTTTATAAGTCTTGGAGCTCCATGGGTCCGTAGGTGATTTCAGATCCGGAGGCGGCGTGCCTTTTGTCATGGAATCAACAGGCTTGTAGATGCCCCCTCGGAAGGTCACACACGAATCGCCGCCCCCGGCGAGGTCCAGAGCGTCACACTGAGGACCATACAAGAACGTGTTGTTAACTCCCCTACAAGTGACTTCGTCAGTGCGGGCGGGGTTGCCCGGCTTCAGCATCTCATCGCAACCGCGTTACAGATCAGGGCAGTGGGAAGTAGCATGCTATGAAACAGAGCTTCTTCGGTGGAAAGAGTCTAGGAAAAAAAGGGGAAGAAAGGCAGCTCTCACCAGTTTGGCAAAAAAGCGAAGCTCTGTTCAGGCTCGGCAACGGTGAGGAGAACACCACGTTGAGTCTTGCCCGATGCCAAAGTGACATTCTTGATAGGAAGTGCCAGCGGGGTTGGCACACAGGCTTGTGCCATTGTATCAGTCGCCCGGCAAAGAAAGAGTACCAGGAAGCACCATGACGTTAGTCGCATTTGCGGAAAAGGCATCGTCAGCAGCGTGTTAGACACAAGACCTGGGGATCCACGGTCCCAAGGAAGATGATTGAATGCTTGCCCACCTCAACCAGTTGAACGAAGCATGAATCTCAAAAAGATCTATGGACTGAAGGAGGAATGAAGGAATGAGAGTATCAAGCGGTGTGAAGAATGAGACAGGAAAGGAGAAGAGATGGCGTCCGGCCCAAATGCCCAAAGAAAGTGTCTGCAGTAATCCGTACCCTCCCGTTATTGATATCTGCACAACTCCCATGGATGTCCGGGGGAAAATGGCTTGATTAACAAGCGCTGGGCCCATTTATTGAAAACACAGAGTGAACGCTTAAGTACGGAGCACATTATTTCCTTCCCTAGGATGCAACAAGAACAAGGCTGCTCGCTTGGACTTGAACCATACAATTCGTTTTTGATGTTGCGGAACTGGATTTGCATGATGACTTTCATTATCGAAACGACACGCTTTATTGGCAAAAAGAGCAGAGATTGAACAAGAGGCGGGATCAGAATAGAAAGCAATGATGGCACTGGACGATTTGCCTACGCCCATTCATTCAGCTTTGCATTGTTCACTTCTTCCGACGTTTGATCTTGTTTTCTCCTTTTACATCTCCTTAGCTGTTGTCCACCTTGTGGGTCTGTGGGGTCCGCATATTATATGTATCTCTGATTTACTTTTATCTAATTGGATACATATAGACCCTAGTTAAAGTGACTCCACAAGGTGGACAACAGTTAAGGAGATAGACGTGCTGAGGGGCGTGTGGGGGTGGGGGCCCCCCCTGTAGGCTCCTTATCCCATTGGATACAGACCTGGCTGACGTGACTCCACAAGTTCTACGGATTAAGGAAGATTGTGTTGCACGAAAATAAGGGCGTAGAGGCGTAGCTGACTGGCCACTCATGTGGGCGTGAATTATCCCCGATATGCCTTGCGACAGATTTGTGCGACAAACAGAGCTTGACCGGGCTGGCCCGCTGTGGCCGGAATCGTCCTACGCTCATTGGCTGGTTGGTCCTGGTGAGTCTCTCATTGGCTATGATAGAGTGACCGACCAGGACGCACAAATTATTATGTATTAGTCGTCAGTCGGCTGCGCCTTTTTTTTTTTCGTGCAACACCAGGACAGACCAACAAGTCAGCAGAGTACAACGCGCCCTGCGTTAATACCATGCTAATGTACTCCGCATGTACGGACGTACGGGCGTACTCCGTACGTACGGCGCCAACAACCAAGCACGCAAGATGCGTATGTACGGATCCGTAGAGGTTCCACCATGAACAAAGGAGGACCCTAGTCATATGGCAGGCACATTTTGTCCAAATGAGGTTTCGGATAGCACCGATAAAGCACCCTCCCGGACACTGTTGGGCACAATACATGCCATGAGCCCGTCAGCCCGGGGACGTTGTTGTGTTGGATGCCCTGCTATTAATAACAAGACCAGAAAGCCCCCGTTTGCCGTTTGGCCCATTCGGGTCCCTACACTTACTGATCTGCTGTTGTTTCTGGTCCAACCGAGTCACGAAATGAACTTTTGAACACCCAATCCTCCATGACATGCACGGAATACTTCCCCGTCTCTCTCGACGTTTGCGAGTGCTGTGCCTCGTAGTGGTGGTTCTAACAACCCTCGCGATACTGCGCCAGTCCGATTTGTTTCTACCATGGCGATACCCAAAACCGCACGACTCCAAAGCAAACCCGCAACCGCAACCGCAACCGCAACCGCAGCGGACCCTCGAGTTGCCGCCCGAATATACGTCAAGACCCTCCTCTGATGGATACTGGTGCCAGGAGCGGTTCGGCGTCAAGTTTCTGGAGAATGTTCGAGACAGCTCGGTCTCGTATTGCGCCCACAGCTCCCAGAGCTTCAATTGTTTCTGGTCGACGACAACCAACGAGCGACGAGACGCCATGTGCTACGGGGTCGGTGCCGTTTATGATGCCGACATATCGAGGTTCCGGCTCGGATGCCAACTGCGCGACTTGTCGTCGGAGGAAATTGAGAAGGGCACCCCAAAAGTACCAGACAGCCTCACTCAGTACTGGTACGAGACCGGACCGGGAAACATTGTCGAGCACAACATGGTGCTCGATGCGACCAACAGTGTGGAAACGCCGCGCGCAACAACCATCCTGGTAAAACGTGAGGGAACAAGCAACCTCTGGCACAGCATGATGGAGCTGATGAGCCTGTCGTGGACTCTTGACGCACTGCAGATGAGCATCAACCCACGGACCCAAAGTCCATACCTCTCCCCTGCTGCCGCATCGTCAACACAGCTCGTTTTCGCAGACGAGCACGAGGACGGCCCCTTCATTGACATGTGGAAACTCTTCACCAAGATGCCCATTCGACGGCTTCACGAACTGACTCGGTCGGAGCCGGCCACCAATCTCATCATACCCTTCTCAGGCGGGAGCAATACGCTCTGGCAGGGAGACTGGGTGGATCTGGACTGCCGCGAGTCCGCCCTGGTGAGGGCCTTTGCATCGCGCGTCTTGCAACATTTCAATATTGCGACGCCTGCTCGCGGGAACACAGGGGTGGTCAACGCCAAGTTCATCCATCGAGGCGGTTTCCGCAAGCTCATCAACGAGACGGAGCTCATCGAGTCGGTCAAGAAAGCCGTCCCCCACATCAGGCTCGAAATAGTCGATTTCGCGAAATTTTCCATCGCGGAACAGTTCAAGATGGTCCGCGAGACGGATCTCCTCGTGGGTGTTCACGGAGCCGGTCTTACTCACATCATGTTCTTGCCGCCGGGCTCTGCCGTGGTCGAGATATTGCCGAGCGGTTTCGCGCACAGGGGCTTTAGGAACCTCGCGCAGATGCTTGGACACGACTACTTTCGCGCGCACGCCAAGATGCACGGGGACGCTTCAGGGGAGTCGCAGTGGCAATTTGATGCTGTGGAAATAGAAGAGCATCGCCTGGTTGATCTGCTTCACAATGCGACGCGAAGCTTGTTCAATAATGGAAGTGGTTTCTGAGCGAACCAGCGCGGGAGCATTTCTGACTTGGATTGGAATCGAGAGTTACGATGGATCCAATAAATCTTTCTAATTACTGATTAGATGTGCCCCACAGAAGGGCACGAAAGGGGGTTAGCCGTTTTACTAGCGGGTTCTCGAAAATCTAACATAGGGGCCCAGGGGACCGCAGATAAAGGGAAAAGGAGAGTCTTCCGAATTCCTTTCGGATTCCAACCACGACCCAACGATTCTGGCGCAAAAGGGGGACCGACCAGTCACCATGCCAGCCCTGTCAGTACCGTAGTACGCAGAAACGGAGAAGAGCAGTGTGAGGCCCTGGAGACTCATTTCGAGATTAGGAGTGCTCAGACAGCACATGATTGACGGAGTCATCATCGCCTGGCATGTCCCCGTTGTGCGTGTATAAGTTGTCCAATTATCCATTTTTGGATTCAAATGTTGTTCTTTGTATTGGTGTTCCGGACTTCCGTTGTAAGAATACGTAAAAAAACTGCAGACCAGACCTAGGTATATCTCTAAGACTCAAGACTCGCTTATCAAGTTAAGCCCCCCCTTACACAAAACCTCATCCATGTTACCCAAAAAAAAAAAAAAACCAAGAGCAAAGCAAGAAGCAAAGCAAGAGAAAGAAAAAAAAAGAAGCAGTGGCAGAAATCAACACAGCAGCAACATTGAATCATAGGAGACGTCATAAACGCAACAAAGCGCAAGAGCATTTGAAAAAGGATGGAAGAAGAAAATGCGTGACCTTTCTTCCAAAGGTTTACGTGAGAAATCTCCCTTCTGGGTGAGGGGCGTATGGACCCCCGACCTCATCGACAACAATTCAATCGTCATACTCATCATCATTTCAGCTTGACGTAGTTACTGGGAAATATGCCGTGCCTTGATCCGATCATACCAGTCCTGGGAGGTGATACAGTTAGTACACGTGCTTGATCGAGCATGACAGCTGTTCGGTGTTGGAGAGGGGGGACAAGACAACATACCACCAGTCGTTATCACTATCAGTCTTCTTCAAGATGGTAATGACCTCGCCCTTTTTGAAGCCCAAATCTCCGGGCTGATCTGCGTCAAAATTGAATAGGGCAATTGCTTCGTTGTGCTTCAGGCTTGCCTCCTTCTCGCCGAACTTGGGCTTTGGAGCTGTGGGTCGTCCTGGTCCAATCCTCCTCTCGCTAGACCCAAAGTCGTCGCCATGTCCTCTTCCTCCAGAGAATGTGTTGGATCGGGAAGGCCCGTTGAAGTCTTGTCGGTCATACACGTCGTCTTTCCAAGTGCTCGATCGGCTTGGTCTACCAAACTCATTTGCGCCGAAGCCCCCGCTTCCGGTACGATCTCGCTGCACTCCCTCTCCGAGGGCATCCCCCCGACGGCCTTCCCACACCACGTCGTCATGCCGTTCGTCGTACGTGGGCATGTCGTTATACATGGCGTCGTCGCTCATGGAGCCGGCTCGCATGCCGCTAAACACCCTAGTGTTCAGGACAGCCATGAGCGAGTCGGCCGCCGGTGGTGGGCGAACGGATCCAGTGAGTAATTGCATGGCGGTATATCTGGTCCCATAGAGCTTCTCATTGGCGTCTCGGCGCTCGATGATTGCCATGCCCTCTAGCGAGACTCCAGCGAAGAGACCCTTGGTCTTGGAATAGCTGAAAATGCCGCTCACACTCTTGAGAGATGCGGCGCCGGCAGCTTCGGCATTACGACCTACAGGGCCAGCGGCAAGAGACACATTGCCACCCAGAGTGATGGATCCCATCTGCGCAAATGTCTTGACAGCGTTGGCATCGTTCAAGACGAAGACAAAGTCGGTAAGCTCGAACCCAATCTGGCCGCCGAAGCCGCCGCCAGCTGCCGCGATGGCACTGGGGGCACTCCATGATCCATCGGGGAGTCTGGCGACCACGAGACCGCTGCCAAGACGACCTGAACCCAGGAAGCCGGCCTTCAAGATGGTGATGATGGCAAACCCTTTCGCGTTGGACAAGATGGATGGCGGAATCACTTTATCTGGGCCGAAAGCTTGTCGGGGGTTCACGAATGATGCCAAAATCTTTCCGCACTTCTTGCATTCGGCTGTGGTTGGGGCAACAAGAAGTAGTCAGTATTTGGGTCCGATGTTCCGTACATGCAATGCAGCCCTGGGGGGGGGGGCCGCCGGTCGCGTAGCTTGGGCAAGTTGCTTACACTTCAGAGATGCAGGAAGGGGGTTGTTGATGCCCATAGTTGATAGTCTCCCCTGAGTCTCTTCCCTTGTATCCAGGAATCTCGGACCTGCGGGTTCGAGACAAATGCACGTTGAGCAAAACAGAAGCAGAAGGAAAATCGCGACGTGAGCGGAATAGGCACTGAGACGCTGTGACTTGTCACCCACGGAATCAGACCACGCCACGGATTACTGCGGGCGGGGCTGTATTAGGGCGGGGTGGCGGGGGACCGATGACAAGTCACAAGAGCATGCCAACAAGGGCACCTGCGCCCAAAGTAATAACGACGATGAGCTTGAAGCCAAAAAGCCTCGCAGTCTTGTGGCGGTGCTCTTTTTTCTTCCACCGTGGTGGTGGTGGTCGTGGTGTACGGAGTAGTTAGGTGGTGTAGGTCGTGGCGACTCGACGGGAACAAGTCGAGTTATTATGAGACGCTAACTCCGTAGACGGCATCAAAGGCGCCGAGCGTCATTGAATCCACCCCCAGAACGGAGCAGTGCCAGCCAGACCCATTCCGCATCTGCAACCAGCTCCCCCCCCCCCTGGCCTCCACGACCACAACTTGCCCTCGAGATCAACATCACGACCTCCAAGCCCGACCGACGAGACATCCACAGACGACCTGCCCGCCCTCCGACTGACCTACTCCAAACTTCCACGCACATAGTATTCCGAGACCAAGCCTGACAGCCTCAGTCAGTCCCACCGCCTCGGCGACAAAAGTTTTCCTTCCACAGCACCAGCATCCTTCCTACCTCGGTAGACCTTGGCCCGCCATCTCTTGCCACAGCCGCGCCTCCATCCTCGCACACCATGTCCGAAGCCTACGAGCGCGAGAGGCAAAACAACTCTCGCCTAGACGAGCTTTCAGCCAAAGTCTCCGCCCTCCGAGGCGTCACCATTGACATCTACGACAACGCACGTGCCCAAGATGTCATTGACAGCACAGTACGGCCGTGAACCTCCTTGTATGCACGCACACGAAGCAATCCAACTAATGTTCTTCTTCTCCCCCACCCCCCGCGCTCTAGTCAGAAACCTTCTCGTCCATGGGCTCGCAGATGAAAGGCTCAGCCACCCGCTTAACGCGCATGGCCGCTTCGGGCAACAAGATTGCGATTCTGAAACTATCAGCTATAATCATTGCCCTCTTCCTGGTGCTGTACTATGGACTGAAACTGGTTTATTGAACCCAAGCTCCTTACGTAGCTGCTGGTGGGGTAAACGGTGCAGTTCGACATCAGGCAGGCGTGGTGCGCGAACAACACTGGCGAGAGGAGTGGGATGGGCTGGGTCGTGCGAAGGGTTTACAAGAGGTTTTTATATTTCTTGGCCAGCATTTTGTTTTCAATTCTAGATCTGGGTAAAGCACGTCCATTTTGTAAGCTCGACGATGGGACACACGTTGACGTTGGGATCATTGTCTCTGAGCATGACATGGGGGATCAGGTGAGCTGAGCGTTGTGCATTTGGCGTTTGAACCGCTGGTATTCTCTAGTAACGATATAGGCCTCGGAGCAAGCTCATTGTCTAATCAATGCGTTAATCATGAGTTAATAATTTTTTCTGTTAGGATTTTTCTATAGCTCGCGAAACTTTACGGCCAATTCTCTCGTTGCCATTCATAATATGGAATCCTGACATGGGAGCAACAGAACGCCGGGAACATGCTTGCAATGCCCTCACACCCAATACTTCTGGAATACACCGTCATGACGCCGACTCATTGTGCCTCAACTTGAAGATTTCTACTGCCAGACGTTGGAGAAGAGATCTTCGTTTCCGCCAAATCCATACGAAGCCTTGGGGGCAGCCGCATTTCCAGTGCTCGGAGCGCCAGTACTACTAGCCCAACCACCGAACTCCTCGTCAGCTGTCACTTTCGGTGCGGGATTGAAACTTTCGCTAGCGCCGGGAACGATCGGGGTGCTAGCAAACGCAGGGCTGGTTTGTCCCCATCCAAAGTCTGCAGCAGCAGCGGATTTGGGCTGCTCGGGACTCTTGACTATCGGTGCAGGAGCGGCAGCTGCGGGGACAGGCGAGGACCATTCGCTGGTACCCCAGACATCAGCTCCAGACAGACCAGCAGAAGCAAAAGTGTTCGAAGGGTTCATGGCAGGGGCTGCGGCCGCGGGCTTGCTTTGTGGCGATGAAAGGTTGAAAACGGAGTTTGTAGTAGCGGGAGGCGAGGAAATCGGTGGTGGTGGAGAGGCCTGCGTTACGGGTGCCGACAAGTCAAAGAGATCATCCATGGCAGATGATGCCGATTGAGCAGGCTTTGGCGGCGGCGCGGATGATGTCTGAGTAGGCGGGGGTGAGGAAAAGGACGATAAGCTTCCAAATCCAGACTTCGATGGCTTTTGTTGGTGGATAGACGTCGTTGGTTGGGGTGGCTTGGTATCAAAGAAGCTACCGCCACTCAAACCGCCGAAAGCACTGGAGCTGGATGCCTGTGGGGTAGCTCGCGTGCTCGAATGTGCGCTTCCAATATTTGCAAAAGGGTCGGCGGCTGCAGGTTTCGGGCTGGTTGTATGCGAGATGTCTAGGCAGCTAAAGGCATCATTGAACCCCCCCATGGAACCTTGTTGTTGATGACTCGCAGCTGGGGTCCCCATGCCACCGAATGCGTGCTGTTGTTGAGGAGGTTGTTGCGGCTGCGACTTTGGGGCAGAGGCATAGAGCGAAAGTATCGACTGCTTGAGGTCTGGCCGAGATTGACCTACAGGCGACGTTACTCCAGGAGTGCTTGCAGGACGAGGCGGAGCAGCCGGGCCCCCTAAGAAGTCAAGACCGAGCAACGAATCTCGTGCATTCATCGCCTTGGCAGCAGCAGGCTCGGCTTTGGGGGCGACCTTGGCAACTGAAGGGCCAGCAGAATTCGCACGAGATGGAAACGAATCGTCTCCTCCGATCAAATCACCCTGGGGAGCTGGAATTTTGCGTGGGGCTGAAGATTGTCCGACAGATGCCTTCCGGATAGATTCTTTTCTGTCAAGAACCTGCTTCTCCTTCACCAAGCTCAAAGGCACATCGTCGTCTCCGTCCACATCCAAAGTGGCGGGATCCGGCTTTGGTCCATCCATCACCCACCGCTTCAATTCGTACTTGGTACGGATAAAGTTCTCTATCTTCGCTTCCGATGGAGCGTGACCAGCCGCAAGTTTGGCTTCCCAGTACTTATTTGCGCGTGCGTTGCCCCAGTTCAAAACGCTTTGAAGCTGTTCATCCGTCCAAGAGTCGAGATCGACCGATTTGACTTTGCTGATATGGGTTCCCATGCCTCGATGTATGCCTGAGCATCGGATACAAACAAAGACACCCAGATTCCAGCTAGCCCACCTGGGATCTATAGCAAAAAGGAGCACTTGTCAGACCATCTGAATCTTGATTGAGTGATCTCGGGACTAAGATACATACGTTTGTTTTTCTTGCAATCAGCACAGACTTTGTTGGGCTCCAATTTCAGGAGATTCTTAATAGTAGCTTGGTTTTGCGCCGCCCGCTCGGCAGCGGGGTTTGGCGCGCGTCGGGACATGGTGTAGTAGTTATTGCGCGTTGGAAATATTGGTGGACTGTGGTGACGGGGGAAGAGAGACAGGCAGGAATTGGACTGGTTTGTTGAATCGGAGATTGATGTCGAAACGGCAAATGTCAAGGAGGAAGGGGGGGTTGATCTGTCGTGGCGATAATGCCACATGCAATTTGCCCACACCCCCAATGCCTGGGGTAAGTCTACTTAATGCCCGCACCAGCCGCTGGCCCTAACCAGAGTTTCACACTGACCTTTGTTCCTCAGGCACCAATGATACTGTCTGGTGTAATAAGGGTTGGATCATGAGCCGTTGATGGCGACACTCCAAAAAGAAACGGATGATTAAACGGAGGGGATGCACATCTTGTTCATCAAATCGACAATATAGGCCGCCTTTTTTTTTCCATCGCCACAACCGTGGAGGAATCTCGTACTACGAGTAAAAGCTGCAGGCAACCGTTGCGAACAAAAGTGAGTAATATTCCAGGCGGCGCCAACCGATTCCACTCCCCTGCGGGCCGTGGCTGAAGATCGACTGAAGATCGACTTCGATGCCAGTGGATGATGCAAGTGATTGATTGATTGATTGATTCCAAACTTGTTGCCCACTGCTCGCTTTTGGCCACCCCGCGATTTGTCAACGCCGCACATCCCTGTCGCCGTCCACGTCTTTCTATGTAACTGCTGAACCCTTCATCTTGCTCACTCGGCCATAAAACACAATTGTTCGCTTATGCTCATCCAATTTTGGGCCTTTGTAAAGCTCCATGCCTCCCATGCGATTTAATCCTTTCATCTCCGCTATTTTCCATACTTTTTCCAACTTCACTCGACCCGGAGCTCCATCCACAGCGTCTTTCGCACCTCTTCGACCAGTTCCACTGCGATCCATGTCTGGTATCCCGTTCCTCGGTGCCTTATTCGGATCTTCTTCATCGACCTCGTCCACAATGACGTACCCGGACAAGCGCTCTGACACTGAGTGGCAAGCTGTTTTGAATAAAGGTACGGCGTGGTTAATTTAATGCTCTGCTAGATCTGAACAATCCCTAACGCCTGCGTGCAGAACAGTTTCGAATTCTACGAGAAAAGGGGACTGAGCCAGCGGGTTCTGGAAAATTTGACAAACACTATCCTGAAGAGGGAGTCTATACGTGCGCTGGGTGCCATACGCCGCTCTACAGGGCCAATCACAAGTTCAAATCTGGTTGCGGATGGCCCGCCTACTTTGACAGCATCCCTGGCGCTGTAACAAGACATGAGGATAGAGCCTTGGGCATGCTCAGGACTGAAATTGTCTGCTCCAACTGTGGCGGTCACCTCGGGCATGTCTTCAAGGGCGAGGGGTTCCCAACACCAACAGATGAGCGACATTGTGTCAACAGCGTCAGTCTGAATTTCTCTCCAGACGATAAAGCAGCTGCGGGTAGCTCCAAGGAGAGCAAAGCTTAGATGAAGCGTTCCGACAAGCAGAGTCAGACTGATATTTGCAGCGTTGCGGCGGGACATGAGGAGCGGGGACGACGCGGCGTTGAGGCAGGTGCAGTATGGTAAAGTCAGCCAGATTGTTTCGCAAATTTAGACACCGCAATTGTGTTGTGTTGGCGATTTCCAAACATTCTTGGTCATTCCGATCAAACATGAACACATAGCTCAATGAAATTGTTCTTGGCAGAATTATCCAAAACGCTCGCAACGCGGCAGTCGTCCATCATGTTGGAGAGGAAGTATGACAGCTCGTGATACTGGCGGCGGTGCTTATTTGTTCGTGTGGGCATCGGGATTATGCTCGCAAATGCAGATTCGATGAGGGATGTGTTGGCATGAGGACGTTGGCTTCTGTGACCGCAAAATGAACAAGGACAAAAATGGAAGAAAATTCGAGGAGCGGTTTCCGGCAAAGGATAATGAATGAATGCATGCGGTTGACGAATGGCGAATATTCCCTGGTCACGGCCAACCCTCGGAGAAAATGGCTTGTTACAAGATGGGCTCGAATCCCTGGTTCGAGCTCGATTGAGAGAGTTTTGAAGCCAAAAATTGATCTGGTGACGAGCTTAATAAGCAGGCAGCATGCTTCCTTGCATGTGAAAGACGCTAGAAGGCTCGGGGCCTCTGTGGGCTAAGACTGGGCTTCTCTTGGACCCAAAAATGGTCACTGGCCCACTGGCCCACTGCTGCCAAGCTGCCACCATGCCTCGGCGTTCGTTGACCCAGCTGACATCAGAGACACAGCACACTGATGGGGTGATGGCTGCCGCCGAGGTCTACCGAGAAGAGAATCCTGATCATGGCTATAACAGTTCCGCCGCCCACAAATCCCATCGTGGTCGCCTTGTCCTGTCGTCATTGATCCCAGACCCTCTTCTTGCTCTCCTACCTTTTCTTCCATTACGCCGCCATATACCATACATTTTTCCCCTTACAAAGTCACAATGGGTGGTAAGTAGCTCTGCACCCCATAGATTCTGCGGGATAGATGATTGTCAGTGTGAAGCAGGCTAACATGTCTACTCGGCAGCTCTCGACAGACTCTCTCAGCTGGGTGGCCAGCTCACCGGCAACCCTACCGCTGGCGGTCGCGACAAGATTCTGGAGAAGCGTCCAGACGATGTAAGTCAATTTTGGGGGGTTATCTTTTTTGGAATCCGTGTACCGGGAAGAGATGAACTGACACCGCATGGGTAGATCGTCGTCACTGCTTGCTGCCGAAGCGCCTTCACAAAGGGTGGAAAAGGTGGCTTCAAAGACACCCAGGCCGCCGATATCATGGCCGGCATCCTGAAGGCCATTATTGACCGATCCAAGATCAACCCCGCCCTTGTTGAGGACATCTGCGTCGGCACTGTCCTCGCCCCTGGTGGTGGCGCTACCGAGATGCGTGCAGCCAGCTTGTTTGCCGGATTCCCCGCGACAACTGCCGTGCGCACTTTGAACCGACAGTGCTCGTCTGGCTTGCAGTCATGCATCGACATTGCCAATCAGATCAAGGCTGGCATGATTGACGTCGGTATCGGTGCTGGTGTTGAGAGCATGTCTCTTCAGTATGGGTAGGTTTCTGCCTTGCTTGCCTTTGTCGCGATGCAACACTGACTGACCCGCGTATTGCAGCCCCTCTGCCGTCACCGAATTCTCCGAGAACCTCGAGTCCTTCGAGGAGTCCGCCAACTGCAAGGTTCCCATGGGTGTCCTGTCCGAGGACATGGCCAAGGACTTGAAGATTACGCGCGCCGACCAGGATGCTTTCGCCGCTTCCTCATTTCAGAAGGCCGTCAAGGCTCAGAAGGAAGGTCTCTTCAACGACGAAATTGTCCCCCTCAAGGTCAAGTTCGAGGACCCCAAGTCCGGCGAGACCAAGGAGATCACCGTGGCCCGCGATGATGGTGTCCGAGAGGGCATCACCGCCGAGTCTCTGGGCAAGATCAAGCCTGCTTTCGCCGCTGACGGCAGCATCCATGCCGGCAACGCCAGTCAGATTTCTGACGGTGCCGCTGCCGTCCTCCTCATGAAACGTTCCACCGCTGAGAAGCTCGGCCAGACCATCATTGGAAAGTACGTCTCCGGTGCTGTTGTCGGTGTCAAGCCCCTCCTTATGGGTCAGGGTCCTTGGAAGGCGATTCCCAAGGCCCTCGACCTCGCTGGCATCGGCCGTGACGATGTCGACATCTACGAGATCAACGAGGCTTTCGCGAGTCAGTGCCTCTGGTGTGCCAATCAGCTTGGCATTCCTCACGAAAAGATCAACCCTAAGGGTGGTGCCATTGCTTTCGGTCACCCGTTGGGCTGCACCGGTGCTCGCCAGGTTTCTACCCTACTGTATGAGCTGAAGCGAACTGGTAAGAAGGTTGGCAGCACCAGCATGTGTGTTGGTACTGGTATGGGTATGGCCGCCGTCTGGGTTGCCGAGTAAAGACGGTCGGTCTCTAGTAGAAACGAAATAGCATGTACAGCTGGAACAGAACGGAACTGTTGGATGGAACATCGCTAGGAATGAGATACCGGGTGAAGAGGTTGGTGATCAAAGGTGCCAGCCCCCCCACCTCTCACCAACGCACGCAAAAAAAAAAAAAAAAAACGTTGGCACGTGCCCATGCGTGTATGAATATATATGGTCGTTTTATATCCATCAAAGTTGACAGCTATCTGCATCTTTTTATCCGCCTTGCCCTACTTCGACGGTGATGGCCACCACGCACATAGTTAAAGAAATCTCTTATGCAATACCAATCCAGAGAAGAAGAAAAAGAGTGCAGACTGTCTGTTGTCCGATGCAGATGTACAAGTTCAACGTGCTTTCGTCCTCTGGCCACTTGCCGCAAACTCATTTATTCAGAAGCCCTCTATTTCTGTGCCAATCTTCTTCGCGTTGGCAACCTTGAGCAGGTGCATGCCAACAACAAGATCCATGAGGCCCAAACCCACGCTCTTGTACACGACAGTGCCATCTCTCAGCCATCTAGCAAGCCCGTCCTCTTTCTTACTTTCAGTTTCGGATGAGCCCCCGGAATGGGTCCGGAAAGGTAAAGGGAAACTAGGTTTTCGGGCATTGTGAGACGAAGTCGAACTCGATGGGCTTACTGATCTGGGCGGTGCCTCATTCAATCCAGCAGACATGGAGGGTGTCTTGTCATTGACGTCAATCGGAGATTCGAGATCCGTTGACATGGGTGTCTGAGTGCCTGTGGTATCTGTCTCGGACTCTTCAACCGCGAGACGATGCAGCATGACTAGCTCTCCGAGCCTAATTGTTGTTAGCTTGTTAAAAAAAAAAATTTGGCCCCAATAGTTTGCAACCTTAAGGGGATGGAGGAGACGTACTCGACCATTTGGTGAGGAGAGATCTTGGCAGCAATGACTTCTCCGGCCTCCTTCATCACGCCCTCAAGCGTGTCCACGACTATGACGCCCCCCTCATCAGCATGTCTGTGGAAATGGCGATGATTCTTGTCGTGCGGTTTGGTCACCAGTTGCAAAAGGCGCTCTGGAAGCTCTCGCATTTCAGGAGTATAGCTCCCCACTGCGACAATCAAGCGGCCCTTCTTCCTTCCTTCGTGCGATGTGAGGATAGAGGCGTCAAATAATTCTTGTCGAGACGGCGTGCAACAATAAATTACATCGGCACTGCGGATCTGCTCCTTTTGAAGTCGTTCAAAATCATGGAAGGTTGGGGTCAAGATACTGAATTTGGTGTGCGCCCATCCTTCTCTCTCCTTTATCGCAGCAGGCACTGCGGTGAACTGCTTCAAAATTTTGCCGGCGCTGTCAGAGAATCGTCTGTTGATGATATGGACGTGCTTGATGGTGCTTCCGCGCATAAGGAGTGCCAGTCTCACATGCCAGTACGCTTGACTGCCGCTGCCAAAGACGGTCAAAGTCCTCACATGATTTCGGCGATTGAGAAGACAAGCTGATGCGAGAGCTGTGCGGAAAGCTGTCAATGTACTGGCATGGACGAGGCCCATGGGGCTTCCGTCGGGATTAAACAAGTTCAACACGCCCGTGGGACTGATGGGCTTCACGTTGGGATTATCCTCCGCTGCGGCTGATGAAGTGAGCGAGACCACTGTTCATGAATAGTCAGTATGTCATGGTCATCTTCTGGCCTGGATCTCACATATCGACCTGGTTCGCGAAAGGAAATGCTAGGTAGCTTTCTGTGCGTGCCTCTCTCCTTTACCTTTACATCCCATGCCCTCAGGCCCGCATGAGGGCATGTAGAGCGATGTCGCCTTGGTTCCAGAATGAATGGTGGATATGCGATGAGGTTGTTGGTAGACATCACCGCCAACAGCTCCTGTGGAATTGGAAAATTCGTGCAACGCAGAAGATAAGACGCGCCTAAAATCATCCAACTGATCGGCGGTCAAATCCTCCAGGACTTCCTTGACCTGGGTGTCGGTAAGGACTGTGAGTGTCATGATGCCCCACGGTCGATTATTTTCCCGACTGGACCAACAGGCGGCTAACAAGGCGGGGTGATCTGGATATGCAGCGTATTCGAGGGGAATATTTGCGGGCACTGGAGAAAGAAGTATATGACAAAAAAATGGCAGCTGACAAGTCACTACAACCAGATAAGCTTAACTTATAAATTGACGAGTGCTCGGGCGGCAATGGAAGTGGAAAACTTGACATCAATATAATAAGCGTGGAGCTGTGGTGCAACATGGAGCTGTCACAGCTTTGAACCAATCAGAAGTTTGCACGGCGTCACCCCGTCTGGAATTCGTCCAAAGCAAGTATTGGCGCTATTCAATAACGGGAAGATCACATTTCAGTACCACTTTGGTTTTTCGCAGCGCCTTGTGTCGTTCACTCATTAATCAATTAAGCATGGTTTCTGCCAATTACAGACAGCCACCGGGTGGATAATCCATAGCTGCCTGCTATCGCTGGTGACTACACTAGGACGGATGAGATTGGGGCTTGAATGCTCGCTCAATTGGCCTTCCTTTGGGAGGCGAGCCTGTTGAAGTTTCTTTAATGAAGCTGCAAGAAACTCGCCAGGCAAGGCTTGAGCGCAAAAGCAACATCATGTCACGCCTACAAGTACATGAAATTTGCATAGTAACCCCCTATTTTCCCATTTTCCCAATGTTCATGTGTTTCATGGACGCCGTTTCAGGTTCGAGAGCTGGGACAAATTTCATGATGAGCTCGAGCACAATTACGCACAGTTCTCGGCCGGGCAACGACGCATGGCATTTACATCCATTTTGAAATACCATGGATTGGACCAAGAGCTGGTCGTTTTGCACCGGCGGAAATGGCTGCTGCCAGGGGTTTTGCACCCTCTTCGCTCAATCATCTGATAGTCGATTTCCATGCAGTTAGTGTGACCCGAGCACCGGGTTCCTCTGAATCAATTCTCTTCCGAGAAACACGTCAAGCTGAGAAGTATCATCCACCAGCTTTTCCACCCCACTCTCCCACGTAAATTCAGAATCAGAATCGACGAGTATATTTGTGTTCGAAGGGTCTCGGTGTGTCAAAACTCAAGGTACTTGATTAACCATGTATGCCATTCAACCCTGGGTCTGCTCGATCATGGGCGTAGAAGAGTTGCTCGAGCTTCGTGTTATAAAGATGGGGTTTGTCCACGGCCGGGGGCTTGGGCATGTCTCCACGAGTCTGCGTAAAACCTATGAAGACGTTAGCAACAACTGGGTAGAGAATTTGATGTTATTGCTAGTAGCCTGTTTCGCGAAATCGGTTATTGTAACATCTTGCTCGACCAGCGTGCGGGCCTGAGGCGGCGGATTGTAGAGTGCAGCTGTGAAATCCTTGCCAAGGCAGCGGCGTCACGGAGCCATTCGCAAGGGCCGCAGCAGCAGCAGCAATTTACGTGCTGCACTTTCACAATCCCATGAGCCCACCAAAAGCAAGCATCACGTGGCTATCTCGTGGCTGCGCTGCGAGCAAACGGACATTCAAAGGTACCTTAAAAATCAGTAACCAAGAGCTACTATTTCATCCCTATTATACGGATTAATTTTGTGCTAATTGAGGCTAGCAGTGCTGTCAAGACACAGTGGAGTCAGGTACCAGTCGAAAGTGGCACGTTGTTCTACTGCGCTAGTGACCTTCCCGACGACTGATGAGTGCCGCTTCCTCGCTAAGCCCCATCAGCAGACTTGACTGGGCCAGCCTCTTGCAAAGGCCCGCTCTTACTCCGTACTGGAGAAGAGGCTACGTGCGACTTGTTGATCACTTTGACGACCACCTCGCATTCCTCCTCAACATCACCCAGCCCGGCCGCTTCAACATCGCTGGACAAGCTCGCGACGCAGCTGCATATCGGGTTCATTGGAATCGATTCTATCCTACGCCTAACGACTTATCCCGTCTCTTTACTTATTACACTGTTCCGCGCTAAGCGCATCTTCCAAGCAGCAACAAACAACAACAACAACTAGTTAGCATAGGAAGCGTGCGATAGCGTTCAAGATGACGCTCAAGGAAGAGTTTCAGACCAGAAATTTCAGTGAGTTAAAGCTCCTAAAAATTTGCCCTTTCTTGATTCTGGCCAAGACTGACTTTTCGGCAGGCATCTATGGACAGTGGTAAGTCCCCGTCTCGTTCGAACGATCAATCTCTCATTGCGCCGCCCCCTGTCCGCCGATAGAACTTGTCGACATATTTTTCACCGGATGATTCACGAGAACGCTCAAACACGACCTACTACAGCATAGTCGATTGAACTAACGTGGGATGAATCAGGTTTGGAATATTGTCCATGTTTATTTGCCTGGCAACAGGCATCTCGACAATCTTTACATTTGTGCCTCTGCTCATAGTTTTTTGTGCTATTGCTATGTGAGTCTGTTGGCTTAGCTCTAGCTGCAGTGTTAATTCTGGCAGGTCACCGCTAACAAGGGATCTCAGCGCGTCCTCCTTTCTCATTCTCTTCATCGAAGTCCCTCTCCTTCTGCGCATCTGTCCAACATCTGGTAAATTCGATGATTTCGTCCGCAAGATATCCACCAACTACATGAGAGCCGCAGCTTATGGCATCATGTCAACCGCCCAGTTCATGAGTCTCTTCGGTGGTCGTTCAAGCTTGATTGCAGCCGCCGTTTTCCTGCTTATCACTGCTTTGTGCTACGTACTTGCCGGTCTCAAGGGTCAAGACTTCATTGGAAGCAAGACCCTAGGCGGTGCCGGCGTTGCGCAAATGATCGTTTAAATGAGTTCAGCGCAATACAATCAACTCACCGCCCTCAGCCGACGCTGGACCATTGTGCAAGTCCCTGGGCTAGGCAGTCAAGTGTTAACAACAGAAACAAACAAGTAGTGATGACACGGGTGGTGGCCTGCAACCGTTCAGGCGAACGGGGAAATTTGACTTATCGATTTGAACGCCTTTCGGCTTAGCGATTCAGGGGGTGACAAACTGATCATTGTGCAAGTTGTTTGGCGTCTGGGATGACGATATGAGCTTCCTTCAGCCTTGATCCTTTCTTTGGCTGCCTGGCTATGGGAAATGGGGCTACTCAAGAGATACTGTACATCACTGGGATTTTCTCGCACCGCGATTCGATTGCTTGATTGATTGTTTTTTTTTTTGAATGAAAGTCGGTCCAACAATTCCGCATTGTTGTAGCACAGCCAATGTTCTTCTGCTCATGAAGTGATAGAAAATAGTCCCGCTCAGTACCGCACCGTACCCTAAATCTACTGACTGATGTTACTGAAACAGTATTATGAATACCTTTATACGAAATTACAGGGGTAATAAGAAAGGACATGTGTTATGTATAATGTAGTCCGTATAATGAATCAAATGATCCAGACTGCGGAGAGCTTTCTCCCCAAGCTCATGTGGATCTCATCCTATCGGAGCACCCGAACCACGGCATTGCTCCACCGTCGTCGACAATTAGCAACCAGACGTTGTCATGAATAACAACCCACTTGATTTGGTGACGTAAGAAGCAAAACGGCAATGAGGTCTGGTTGTATGTGGCAATGAGAACAAGTCGAGTTAAACCCCTTGTCCCAGAATCACTACAGAATAATGCGATACGTACGTACTTCATTACGCGGATGTCAAACTGCCCCCCCCCCCTGGTTGGGTATAGCTAGCAACAATGAGTTGTGACAAAACCATGCGGTGACTGCAGCCAAGGTATGTAGTGCAAGCGATTGGGCGGTTCCGACATTCAAGGACTCAATAGAATAAGGAATTCACGCCAAAGATACGGCGGCGTACATAATGATGTGATCGATGCACCACTACTACTTTGTGATTAAATCGAGATTAACTGAGGGCCGTTTCCTCCGTTCGCCTCTCATGCACGGTGCGGCGTAATCAAGGGTG
The DNA here is from genome assembly GCA_003814445.1 of Epichloe festucae Fl1. Taxonomy (NCBI): domain Eukaryota; kingdom Fungi; phylum Ascomycota; class Sordariomycetes; order Hypocreales; family Clavicipitaceae; genus Epichloe; species Epichloe festucae. Next base: position 3,955,871 of record CP031385.1, on the reverse strand, counting down.
TATTTCTTGCTCGTGATAGCCCAATCAGAGACACAGCAGCACCTCATTGGCAGAGAGAAGGGCGGGCAGGTCAGCCGTCGCGCGTCACGTACGGAGTAGTCCGTACATATTACAGTTCTTTCACCGTACAGTGTGCACAGGCAGGCGGCCGATGCTTTATGTAGGAACTTCCCAGCGTTGGGGAAGGAAGCATGGGTTCCTGCAGGTTTGTTGATAAAGCATGTTCACATGTCTGTCTCCCTTCTTCCCCCTTCCGAAAGCCACGTAATGCCAATGGCACTCGCTCGGTTGATGCCCAGATGCCCAGATGCTCTTGCTAGGCTCAAGGTCTTACTTAGTACAAGGGAGGGAAAAGTGAGATAGCGAGCAACTAATGCGGTCTTGCACATTAGCCAGTTCTGTACGGAGTACTCCGTGCATACGTCCGCACCTAATCCGTACATGTACATGTATGTAGATACATAAAATCCTGCTGGTCATCCGACTTCCTCGAGTAGTGTTTGGACGAGAGACCGCTTGCAGCCAGCCTAGCAAGCAATCACCTGGATTGCTCAATGCTGCGAGGGGTATCCACTGGTGGACTGGTGGGGAAGACGGTGTGGGGAGGTGCACGTCCGTACGGACTACCCGGTAAGCTGTAGAGGCCGGAAGGATGGGTGCCTCCCAGCAGCACATAGTGCCCAGCTAGACTCCTCGCACAGTATGCGGATTAGCACCGGGTCTGGTGACGCTATGGCCCCAGAACTCAGTTGGACAGAGGGTCGTTGACGTTCTGCAGCATCCGACGACGGACGACGGACGACGGGCTTCAACTCGCAAAGAGGTATAATCGAGGCAGCCGCCGGTTGTCAATGCCCCCGAGCTTGATCCTTGTTTATTATCTATCCTGAGCGTTTGAAACACTCTGGAACGCATCCTACAGACCGCCGAATTCTGTAAGCACGTCTGTTTTACTGGTGCTCTATACTGCCCGAACTACCAATTGCACAATTGTAAGTTTTGGCGAGCTGCTGCGAGCCGCGCAGTCATGTGTCTCACGACACAGCTGGCTTCACGGGCATGGAATATCAAGAACTTCAGTCTTGTTGACTGATGGTCTCAATGGCATGGAATTCCATGCTCAAGGGACTTAGATGGGCGGTGCCTCTGTGGCCCTGGCGGCTTTGCTTATCTTTGCGGCACAAGCGTCCCTAAGTCTTTATCAGTGACTTCTCAGCCAGCCAGCCCTCCCACCCAGGCTACTCTTGACCGCAAGTCACGACTCTTGAAAAGCTAATTGCTCTTGGAATACGTGTACCACAGGCATGTTTCTCTTATAGTCTTTCGTGGTCTGCTCTTGCTATATCTCAACACCACGACTGCATTGGCCCCTCGATTGCCAAACTCCCAAAACTCTCTTCTATAAGCAGCATTCAACCTCGGTGCATACTCCCGTGTAACCTTCGAGAGCGACATTTTCAACAGTACCAATGACACAAGCGCCGGCTGTGCCGCCTCGCCCTGCGCGGTCCACGGACAGAGATGCCTCCAGTGGCCTGATGCCCAAGGTGCCTCCTCGTCCCGTCAACAAACATCTCGACCGATCTGTTTCTCCCCATCGCGATCGATTTGCACAGTCGCCACTCATGCAGGGTATTCCTGCCGAATCACTGGGCAATGGAGTGAGCAGGCATCATGCTCAGAAACAGCATTCGAGAGACCCCATTGAACGTTCTCGTAGCGTTGATCTGCCCTCCGTGGGTGAAGAGGGTATGGAGTACGGTGCTGTGGCCACCGAGTTAAGTCACGATGAGCGTCGACCCTCTGCACCAGCGCATACTCGATTGGTCGATGAAAGCTTAAAGCTGCATGCGCCCACGCCATCTCTTCCTGCTTTGAGTGCCAAACAGCAGGTAATGGCCGTGACTCGCACCGATTCCGACAGAGCTGCTTCTTTTGGCATCGGCCAGCCAAGTAACGGAGATGAAAGAGCCGTTTCCCGTAGCTCTACGCGAAAGCGGCCAGAAAGTATTTATTCGGCTTACAGCGACCAGGGAAACCAGACTGACGAGGATCACGGAATTCCAGAAATTGGCCAGCGAGTTCCCATGAACAAGCATCTCGGTGATGTCCAGGCTCCATCCCCCGGGCCTGGCCATGAAGCCTCCAAGAGGCATCATACCCGTAAGCATAGTGCTCGCAGTCTCCCCCCGGGTAGCTATGGCCTCCATGGACATGGAGTGGCCCCGCAAGATAGATTTGAAAAGGCCTATTACGAGAAGCATCCAGAAGTGCTCCAACGGGAACAGCATACTCCTCATCACGACCGGCAGAATGACTACGCCATGAGCAGCTCGGACCTGAACAAACTTGTTCGGGATACAGCCAATCGCCAGGCGGCAACTGGTATGAATATAGACAGTAACGGTTTTCGGAATGGAAACGAAAAGCTAATTCTTGCAAACAGGCTCCAGTGAACTTCGTGGTACGCCTACAGATGACGTTGCTTTTGAAGCCACCGAGAAATACACGTCACGTATCTCGTCTTCACGCCCGGCATCCATCGCCGTACCAAATGAGGGCGTGGCCGGTGCATCTTCTCAACAGGAACGAATTGAGGCTGACAAGGGCATCCACGTCGATGATGGCAAAAACCCCGAGTTCTATCACTATGGCGAAGATGAAGAAAATGAAGAAAATGGGGACTATCCTATTCCTATCCTCGCCCCGGACGAGGTGAGCAAGGACCTAAGCTCTCGAGTGAAAAAGCCCGCCATCCGCCCACACCTCCAGCGACAAGGCAGCTCTTATGACGGAGAGGATCCTCCTAGTCGACCCACGAGTCGAGCTAAGGCTCAGCATCACCATTCTGCACCTCAGGAGCACAAGCCTACTCCCTTGGAAGATGTAGAGGAATATGATCCTCTTTTCCCGGAAGACGGGAAGGACGCAAAGGTGATCATTCAGGAGCCGGAGGAGGAGCACCCCGAGCGTCATCATTTCCCAAGCAAGGACATCTGGGAGGATGCCCCGAACAGTGTTCACGTTACCGCAGAAGTGTCAGCTCCTGATGTGCCAGAGCCGGAGAGGCGACGGTCATCAGTGTACCACGCTGACCGTCCCATCACTCCCGCCCAAGCGTTTGCTCTGTATCAGGAAGAGCTTGCTGAAAAGGAGTCCCAAGGACGTACAAACAGCTTTTTGCCCCTTCAGGATTTCAAACCGTCATGGGTCGGTCATCAGCCTCACTTACAGACATCCTCGCGACCGGCGTCCAGCAGCAGCAAACGCTTCCCGAGTCGTGACATTTGGGAAGATGCCCCTGAAAGTCACCTCCCCGAGGCTGAGGTCTCTGCGTCACCCATAGAGCAGGCCAGGCCTGAGTTCCCAGCTCGCCCCGTAAAGAAGGCCTCGCCATCTCCTGAACGACCAGCCTTGCCTGAGCGACCAGCAGCTAGACAGAATAGCGGCGAAGACGCCACGAGGCAGCGACCGCCAGTTTCAGATAAGCCCAAGCCCTCAATTCCTCTTCGCCCCACCAAGAGTTCGCCGGAAGATTCCAAAGACGGCGCATCGTCAAAACCCAAGCCTCCTGTCCCCAACAGACCTGTCGGTGGCAAGATCGCAGCTCTGCAAGCAGGTTTCATGAGCGATTTGAATAAGCGCCTGCAGCTAGGACCGCAGGGCGTGAAGAAAGACGAACCCAAGGAGGAGGAAGTCGTCGAAGAGCAGGAGAAGGCTCCTTTGGCCGATGCTCGAAAGGGTCGTGCTCGTGGACCTCAACGCCGTGCCCCCGCTAGGAGTCCTGCTGCTGCACCTTCATCAGAAACTGGCAAAGGTGCACCTGTTCTTTCATTCTCACTGCCGCAAACCGTCTGGTCTGTGGATCCTGAGCATGGAGATTTCGCGTTCAGCAACCATGAGAATAGGATAGGTCCTGATGCCATCAAGTCGTGTGTACGTGGTCCCCAGCCTTCTGCGGCGACTGAGACTTCTGTCGTACAGAAGCAAGACCCAAATCTTGGGCCAAGGCCGATTACTTCAGAATCCGGCTCGGCACCCGTGTCCGCAGCAACGGACCAAGTCGAAACACCTGGTGAGCTAGTAGGCAGGCCAGAACCAAAAGAAAACGTGACACAAGAGTCCAAGCCACATGAGATGGAAGAGTTGACTCTGGCTGCCAATACTGCTGGCGAAAGCATTCTCGAGGCCACGGTTGACAAGCACAATGATGAAGTAAAGCCCGTAGAAGTACACGAGGATGTCAAGAATTAGACGGCTTGCTTGATTTAATTGGATGCGGGAGGTCATTTATTGGAGGCTTGGACCATCGATGGATATTTGGAACAGATTTGGAATATGGTTGACTGGGGTTTTTTTTTTTTTTGAATGAACGTCTTTGCATCAATCCATTTGTTCAACGTGACCTTTATTGTGACTCGCTTGATAGGGGTTGTCTTGAGACAAGACAAATGGATGTTCATGACTACAATGGACGATGCTCTCCAATGCACTATACAACGATTCGAGACAAACGTGCGAAAACGTGTTTGATTGTGTACCCCCTATCCTTCCAGGACCCTCCCTCTTCTCATCTCCATAGATATGTTACCATTTGCCCCAGGAGCCACGCTCCTGATCTGCCCCTTTCCGCTCTCTCTCCAACAACCCATCGAAGTCACTCTGTGCCTGCCTCCTTGCCGTAGCCTCTTCCCCGTCGGTCGTAGTTGAGAAAGAATTGTCTTTGACCCCACGATATTGTGGACTAGCTTCATCAGTGCTGCTCCATCCACCAGCATTTCCTTGAGCACGTTCCCACGTCTTTCGGTCTCGCGAGCGGCCTTGGCTTGGTGTGCTGTGAGTCTGCTGCCTGATGCGATCCCAAGCGGAGCCGCCATAGATCCGTGAGCCTTCATTCTGTGATTGGGCCGATGGTGAGACGGGTGAAGCATCATCCACAACATCAGCTACATCCCAACCCTTTGAAGCTGGTTGTTGTGAAGCTTCCGACTGGCGATATGAGTTCCATGCTTGCTGCGTTTGTGCTTGAACTGCCTGAGATGTCGATTGACGATTCTCGTCAGATTGGGACGAGTAGTCTTGTTGTTGGGTTTCCGGCTTCCATGAGTCGTCGTAGTGCTGGCTGCTTGAGTCTTGGGCTTCACCCAAAGCCTCGCCAGCCTGCCCCCTCCCACCCTGCAGCAGCGGGGCTAACCGCGGGTCTCGATTCATGGAGTAGCTCTGACGGAAGAAATTGACGCCCTGGAAGACTGGTTCCCCCAAGAGCCAGATTGCGGCATAGTATGCCGCGAAACGGGCGGTGTGCCACATGATGCGAACTTGGGGACCGCCGGCGGCAGGGTTGAATCTCCCCCCTCCGGCGACGACGGGCTTGAAAAAGGGGAAGCGCATGGTCTGGCGTCCTCGATAGGTCATGTAGCCTGCTAGGCCGGTCATGATCCATTTCCACGCGAGCATGTTGTGGACGCTGGACAAGAAGTGCTCCGTCAGAGCCTGGGTTTCTGTATCGCTCAGTCTTCTGTCCGTGCCGGCTGCGAGCCCCAAGACTGTCGATTCGGCCAAGGCCAGGGTCTGCGTGCGACCAAACCCGCGCATGCGGGCATAAAATGGTGCTTCGTACTCTGAGAAGATCCTCTGTATCTGTTCGTGGATTTGAGGCTGATATTGCTGGCGGTTGATCATGGCTTTGTGCCGTCGTTCCTCTATAGCAGCTCGGACATTGCGGGAGTATTCTGCCCGGGATGTTCGTTGGGGGTTGGCTTCCCCCTCATTTTGTCTGTCCATTGTGAAGGGAGATTTATGGCAAAGCGCTCCGAACCAATTCTTGTGCAAGAAGACGGCTGGTATTAGATCAACTGATGGATCCCGTCGAACTAAAACGTTGGGCAATGACGCAAGAGGATAATAAGTGGCTGCGTCTGGTTTCCAGAGTCTTATCGATAAGAAAACTACACGTGATTACTAGTAGCAGTACGGACGTACGGACGTACGGACTACGGACTAGTACTCCGTGCGGAGTACTGCATATCCATACCCGGAGAAAGAACGTGGAGCTGTTGTCCGGGGAGCGGCACACTGACAAGACAGGGATCGCGTACTTGTGGTGTGGCGGGGCCAGAGACGCGATCTGTACGACTAATAAACGCGTCTTCTTAGCACTTGTCACTCCCTTGGCTAGGAAGTTAACACTTTTACCTACAAATCCCCACAAGGGCAATTCCTCCTTGTCCGATGTCTTTTTTTCAGAATCGATGCTTCAGATGATTTGACGGAAACGATATAAAGCTGACTTGTCAATCATGCCGCTCCAGAAATCGTACTCTGAGCGTGTAGGCTTCTCAACGGTAAGATTAGTCTTATTTATCCATCAACACAACCACCTTGTTTCCGCCATCGTGATCGTCTCTTACTCGACTGACTCGACGACAGAACCGCAGTCCGTGGCAACGGTCTCACAGTCATCCTGCCAACCTACAAGGGCAGAGAAATCGCATCCTGCCACCAGTATCCGAAGTCACCAAGAGTAAACTGAACAAATTCCAGTACAACCCGGACGAGAACGAACACGATGTATTTGCGACAAAGCAGGACAAGAACACCCTTAGCGAGATGGAGATGGGAGATGCAGCTAGGACAGCAGCTCCCGATGGAGCTCACCTCGTCACTCCAGTCACGCGCCTGAACTGGAGAGATTTGGTCGAGCCAAATGGCGTACTAGCCGACGAAGAGAAGGATGCCTCGCCGAGTGACACGTTGATGTGGAACAACAAGCAAGATTTGCTTTACGCTGCAGCCCTCTCGCCTATGTTACCCCGCAAAGGGAAGAAGCGTGCCAGAAGTTCCTCGCCCTCGTCGTCCCCAGCAGCCGAAAAAGGGACTGCGCCTGCGGTCAATATTCAAAAGCTGACGAAAGCCTTGCAATCCCCACACGCGGATCCAACACTAGAGCTATGGGATCGATATTCGATGAATGGACCGGACAATGCGACAACGCCAACTGGCGCTGTTAATCCTGCTTTGGCACAACTCATGATCTCATCATCACCAAAACCTACGAAGGACATGTCTCTCCGACGGGGCCAAGATGCGAACTTGCGAAGGGCTATGAGCTGCGGGTTGAACTGGCCCAAGCGGAGGAAGACCGAGAGGTCCAAATCTGGAAGTCAAAGTAGCAGTCAGCAACGGGAAATGGAGGCAGCTTCCAAGTCGTCCCTCGTCACAGCTTTGTTGGACACAATCACGAGCAGTATTCATGAGCCAAGCGTCAGCCATTCTCGGAACCATTTGATGCAATCACCATCTCCAAAGAAACGAAAGTTGTCGCCGAAACGGATGGAAACACCGCCCCGCAATGCAACGCCACAAGCAACATCATCATCATCTGACTACGGTGACGACGAGTTCGACGATGATGCGTTCATGGAACTAGAAGCGAGTTTACATGCGACTGGCCCAACGAATACTCCAAGCGCCGGTAGTGGCGTCTTGAAGAAAACTCCCGCAGTGGTTAAGCATGATAAGCCGAGAGAAATGAAAAACAAGGGCGAAGATTTTGACGATTTTGACGACTCTTTATTCGACAACATTGCAGAATCACGGAAGCCCAATCCAAGGTTAATAACCCCCAAAAAGCAACGTGCCACGGATTTGCCAGCTACGAAACTTGAAGAAAGCCCTGGTACGGAGTTTGGTGACGATTTCGATGTGGATATTGACTTTGATGCTGTGGAATTGGCCGCAACGCAATCGGTACGTCAAGTCGACGCATCGTCCCAAACTGTACGTATTGCCAGCTCATCACGGTGTTCAATTCACTAAACAGGGGTAGAGCAATAAGAAAGCAAAAACGATCCAACGGTACTTGATAACAAGTGTATTGGACGGCGATTTCGTCGACAAGTATGGAGTAACACGACCCGAGAAGGTTTGACCCACCCTTTCCCAGTCATTGAAAGTATACTGACGGTTCATAGATCCTTATCATTCAAGCCGACGGTTCTAAAGTAACAAGAACCGTGCATCTTCGAGGTGCCTGGTTTGACACGCCTGCCCACACTGATTGTTACGTTCATGTTATTGGAGCTTTTTCGGCTCGTGGGCAATGCATTGTGGACGATGCCCATAATCTTTTAATATTACATCCCGACCAGCTCATATCATCCACGGTCGTGGCTGATTCTTTTGGGTGTATGCGTCGCGCCGTGTTACAAGACCGCGTGAAAGCCACCAGCGAAGCCTCGCCGCCACTTGTCTATGGGACGATGCTGCACGAAATCTTCCAAGAAGCACTCTTGGTAAATAAATGGGACTTGACTTTTCTTGCAAGTGTGATTGATCGAATATGCGACAAGCACGTGGAAGATCTGTACACCATCAAGGTCGGCTTGCCCAGTGCAAAAGAACATTTATTATCGAAAATGACAGAATTGAGTTACTGGGCCAAATCTTTTGTTTCCTCACAACCACAAGCTGACGCTGTTGTCGAGGACCGGAACGGAAAGAAAGCAAGCATGGCCATCACGAAGCTTCTCGACGTTGAAGAGCACGTCTGGTCTCCCATGTACGGTTTGAAAGGCAACATTGATGCCACCGTTGAAGTTACGATGAACGATGGCAAGCAATCTCGAACTTTGACTGTCCCATTCGAAGTGAAGACGGGCAAACATGCAAACAGCAGTCACATGGCTCAAACAGCACTATATACATTACTTTTATCCGACCGATATGACATTGATATTGCTTACGGAGTGCTTTACTACATGGAAACATCAAAAACCATGCGGATTCCTGCTGTTCAACATGAGCTGAGACATATGATTCTGCAACGGAACCAGCTGGCCTGCTATGTTCGAGAGAGGAGTGTGCAACTGCCGCCAATGCTGAAAAGTAAACACTTGTGTGGCAAGTGCTATGCTAAGACTTCGTGTTTCACATACCACCGGTTGGCGGATAATGGCGACGGAGAGAGCAGCGGCATGAACGAAAAGTTCGATGAGCTTGTCAAGCATTTGACTCCAGCTCACCAAGAATTTTTTGTGAGATGGGAAAATCTTCTCACGAAGGAAGAAAAGGAGAGCCGCAAGAAGAAGCGAGAGTTGTGGACCATGACCAGTGTCGAGCGCGAACAACGATCCAGATGTTTCTCGGATGTCATCATTGAAGAGGGATCCGCATCCGAGGATACAGACAACCCCCGCATCAATCGATTCTATTACACCTTTGTGAAGCGAAATCATCAACCAGGGTTTTCTTTCTTGGAATCGGAATTGAGCACTGGTGAACCTATAGTCGTGTCTGACGAAGAAGGACATTTTGCCTTGGCCATTGGATACGTCACGGCCGTTCGAAAACAGAGAATCAGCGTGGCAGTCGACAGGCGGCTTCACAATGCACGAATTAGGCAGCCAGGTTTTGATGAAATTGACAATCAAGTCTTTGCCAGTATTATGGACGTGTCACAAAAAGGCGCAAGCCCTGATCAAACGCAAAGAAAGATCAAGGAGCCACCTGTTCGCTACCGTTTGGATCAAGACGAGTTCAGCAACGGCATGGCAACCGTCAGAAACAACCTCGTCCAAATGATGGCAAATGACGTTGCGGCAGCAGCTCAAATACGTCGGTTGATTGTCGACCTGGCGCCACCAAGATTTAAAACAGCCCCAACCCAGTACACAGTAACAGACGGAGAGACGCTCAACATTGACCAACGACGGGCTATTGAGAAAGTCATGAGCACACAAGACTATTCTCTGGTCCTTGGCATGCCTGGTACTGGCAAGACAACAACAATCGCGCACATTATCCGGGCGCTGGTTTCTCAAGGCAAGACTGTGCTTCTGACATCGCACACCCATACAGCGGTTGACAACATCTTGCTCAAACTAAAGTCTGACAAGATTCCAATTCTTCGCTTGGGAGCACCAGCGAAAGTGCACCCAGAGGTTCAAGACTTTGCCCACCTCGCGGGACAACCGAAGAAGACCTTCGAAGAGATTAAGGAAGCTTGGCATGGGACCCCTGTCGTTGCAACAACCTGTTTGGGCATCAACCATCCTATCTTTCTGGAACGGTCATTCGACTATTGCATCGTGGATGAAGCGTCACAGATTACTCTTCCCATCTGTGCTGGGCCAATTCGTTTGGCACGCTCCTTCGTCCTTGTAGGGGATCATAACCAGCTGCCCCCGGTTGTGAGAAACGAAGAAGCTCGAGAAGGTGGCTTGGATATAAGCTTATTCAAGCTTCTTTCTGATGCTCACCCCGAAGCCGTTGTCAATCTTGAGCACCAATATCGAATGTGCGAGGATATCATGACTCTTAGTAACACCTTGATCTATAAGGGGAAACTGCGATGTGGCACTGAATCGCTCCGAAGAAAGAAGCTTCACATCCCAAAAATGACGGCGCTCGGCCAAGTCCATTACAACGCATCCTCCTTGGCTCGCCCAGGAACCCCACGATCGTTTTGCACCGGGCCGAGTCCATCTCGATGCTGGTTATACGACCTGCTGGAGAGTGAAGCCCGGGTTCGATTCATCAACACCGATACCATCAGCCCCATGGTTCGAGAAGAAGCCCAAGGGAAGCGAATTGTCAATTCAGCAGAAGTCCGAATCGTATCACAACTGGTGGAGAGTCTGCTCACAGTTGGTGTCCCAGCGTCAGAAGTGGGCGTGATGACGCATTATCGAGCTCAGTTGTTACTCTTGAAGGAAAAGCTGAAAGGGTTTGCTGGAGTCGAAATGCACACAACAGACCGCTTTCAAGGACGAGACAAAGAAGTCATCGTGCTCAGTCTTGTGCGAAGCAATGAGTCATGCAATATTGGGGATTTGCTCAAGGATTGGAGGAGAATAAACGTGGCCTTCACGCGAGCCAAAACGAAGTTACTTGTTGTGGGCAGCATGAACACTTTGAAACACAGTGGGAAAGAGAACATGCTCAGTCGATTTATATCTTTGATGGAGGAGCGCGATTGGATATATGACTTACCGGGGAATGCCATTGAGAGCCATCACTTTGAAGAGCTCAGCACGCCGATGACTTCTGTCCCGACACCGAAACCCAAACCAAAAACACCCACGAAGCTGCCCAAAAAGGGATTGTTTAATACCATGGGCAAGGAGAACCGTCGTCCATCACCAAAGAAGGCTAGGATCGGGGAGAAGGCGTTACTGAAAGGGAAATTGGTTACGAGAGACATTCTGAATGAAATGACCAATGGCGCATATATGGACGTCTAGGACAGGTGCCCCTGTTCTTGTATGATTTAAGCATATGGATACAAGAGAGTATTTAGAATTGGCGCATATATATTGGGTATTAACTGAATAGGATTTGAACACTAGTGTCCATTCCCTCGTGGCAGAGTGCATTTGGCTCGGGTAAAAAGATCATCCGAGTGTTTTTCGGAAGGCTCCAGAAGGGATACGCCGAACGCATCAGCGCCCACCCAATTCATGGTCTGAGAGGACTTGCAATTGTTGGTTGATCTGGGCGATGCCGATAGTGGCGCTACGTCGGGTCTCAGACTTTAATTTGGCCTTGAGTCTTGAAAGCTCAGTGAGAGGTGTCCGATTGAAGGAAGCTAGGATTTCCTCATCTGCTTCTGTCTAATCTCATGATGCTGCTGCCTGCTTCTGTTGCCACCCTCTGGAAGATGTCTCATACATTCATCATCTTCTCTCGTATTCGAGGCCCCTTTTCTTCCTCGTATCGAGGGGCAGCTATGCCCTCAAGGCTATGCCCTCAAGGTTGATCAATTGCACGTGGGTGCGTGCGTTATTTCCCAAGAGTTTTGCGATGTTGCCCTTGCCTTGAATCCTTTCTGTACTCGGGCTGGACAAATGACGTCCAAAGCCCACCCACCGACCTCTGCCGGCTCACATGAGGAGGGGGGGCCGTCCTTGGCAAATAAATCACGTGACTGAATACAAACTGGGTCATCTCCGTCTCCAGCGAAACAGGCGGCTCCTCATCTGAGTCAACCCTCAACAACGTCTTTCAAAGAAATCCCAGCCATCAAGGCACGACAGTCCGTCCGCATCCACGGAAACCCCGCATACGGACCCTTTCTCGATCATGACCATCATCTTCCGAAATACTGTCGCTCCGCTGAGAGCGGTGAGGTGCGCCCGCCAACCCCTCGCCTCATGGAGATGCTTCTCCGTGTCCACCCGACGACAAGGCGGCGGCCACGGCAACGAGTCACAATTCGAACCTCCAACCGGCTGGCTCTGGGGTATCAAGCCCGGTGAGAAGCCCGAGCCTGAAGGGTGGGAGTGGCCCATGTATCTCTTCTGCGGCAGTCTGGTGGCTGCTGGTGTTGCCCTGGCCTTCAAGCCTGACACTTCGTAAGTCGGGCCCTCCCGGTGGCGCATCCAAATTTTTCGTCGAAACCCTCCCCCCCCCCCCGTGTCCCTGCGCAGCGTGACGAGATGGGATTTCACCTGGTCGGCATGTTGTATGGGATCATGGGTTCCGGACTGACTCGGCAAGGGGCCTGAGAAATCCCCGGCCCGATTTTTCGAGTCGGGCTTGCGCGCGGAAGGGGAAGCAGACGGGAATGAATTTAATTAATTACTTTGAGGACTTGTTGGCTGACAAATACAGCGTTTCTACATGGGCTCTCGAGGAAGCCCGCCGGCGGTTAGAAGCCGAGGGTATTCTGCCGGATCCCAGCCAGGAGAAGAAGAATTAGGAGGCGCATATCATGGTGGATGGGAGACGTTACGGAATAGGGAGAAGGATGCACGCGGAAGAGGCAGAGGCTTACAATACGACGTCGAGCGCCAATATGTACATATTTTTGGGCCTTCTTTTCGGGGGGGGGGGGGCAAGATGAGCTCCTTCCTTCAATCGTACGACACATTAGATTTTTTTTTTTTCCTTTTTTGATTCATATGCATTTCCGACTCATCCTGATGTAAAGATTCAACATTTATACACGGTATAGGTACTTGAATGGTAGCCGCGCCCAACACTGCAAATGTGACAATACGACATTCTGCGTCTACGCATAAAATTTTTACAAAGCCTGTATCTACCTTCGCACCAAGCGCCTGTACTCTATTTCAAACTCGCCCGTGCGACTTAATCGATTCGGACACTCCACTCATGCTCCTCCTCACCATACTGAATAGCTTCTATCCATTCCTTGATGCGCGAGGCCGTCTCGCCAGACTCCTCGGTCTCCTTCAGGCCACAATCGACATGCTTGCCCTTCCAGGCAATCGTTCTGATGGGACTGACAATGGCAGCAGTACCGGAGCCAAAAGCTTCCACCAAGCGTCCGTCCCGGGAAGCTCCGTAAAGCTCCCGCATAGTATACTTGCGCTCGGTGACCTTCCATCCCTCTGGGATCAAACGCTCACGAGCCAATGCCAAGACAGAGTCTCTAGTGACACCTTCCAGAATAGTGCCATCGAGAGGAGCGGTAATGAGCTCCTTCTGGCCAGTATGCTGGTCCTTGATGACCACGAACATGTTCATGGTACCAACCTCGGTGACGTATTCTTCCTCACCGAAGAGCCAGAGATTTTGCTGGTAACCACGGCTAGCGGCTTGAAGCTGGGGCACGATGCACGGGGCATAGTTGGCACCCAGCTTCTTGTCACCAACACCGCCGGGCCAGGCTCTCACAGCGTAGTCGGTAGCTTCTAGGGAGACAGCCTTGAAGCCAGTGGGGTAATAAGGGCCAACGGGAGAAGCAATCACATAGAGCAGTGCGGAACCAGGAGGGCCGACACCGAGAGTCTTTTGGGTACCAATCATGGTTGGTCGGAGGTAAAGCGAGTATCCCCGCTGGTCAGGGATGAACCGTGAGTCAAGCTTGGTGAACTTGCTGATGAGCTCAATGAAGCTTGTTGGTTCGAAAGTGGGCAGTGCGATGCGCGCCGAAGACCTATTCAAGCGAGCCATGTTCTTGTCTGGGCGGAAGAGTCGGACCTTGCCGTTCCTGTCTTTGTATGCCTTCATGCCCTCGAAACATTCAAAGGCATAATGAAAGACGCAGGTGGCAGGGTCCAGTGAAAGGTTCTGGTAGGGAGTGATTTTTGGCTCGAGCCAGCCATCGTCTTGGGTCCATTCAATGGCAAGCATGTGGTCTTGTGAGATTGGTCCTCTGTTAGCTTTTGTCTTTTTTTTTTTTTTTTTTTTTTCCCCAAGCTGGGTGCAGTGCAAGTGGAGGGGATAATGATGATAACCACGCGGACATACCAGTAAACTCCCGGCCGAAGACCAAGGATTCAGGTTTGCTCAGCTCCTTGGGACTGCTCGTCTCGGTGATGGTAAGCTTCCTGGGATCGAGCGCCTTCTGTTTGGAATCCGAAGCCGCCTCGGCCTTGATGCTGAAGCAACGGAGGGGACGAGCAGCTTGGAGAGTCCGCGAGGACCTGGTGGCGGCCCAGACGGCACTCCGCGCAAGACGCGCGGAACGCATGCTGGATATTGACGAAACGCAACTGTTCGGGGGTCGGGGAGGAGCAGCTGTGAGGGATTCGACCGGTCAAGCGTGGGAACGAGCATGGGGCAATTGATCAATTGAAGATGATGCTGAGTCGAAAGCTTGAAAATAGTAGCTGGTATTATGGAGCATCAGAGGAATCAGGAGGGCGGATCGGTACCGGTACCGGAGACACCAGGGCCCGAAGGTAAGCGCCGTCTGTCGACTTGAACTTATTTATTATAATCAAGGTACCGGGTAGGGAGGGCGATTCCAACGAGGCTCCAGGAGTCCAGCGTCATTGGCCGCCAACTCGAGCCTCCCAATGCGCCTCAATCGAGCTAAAGGCAGGCCATGCCACCTTGGCTTTTTTCTCCAAGAAAGCAACCTCGTGAAAACAGTGAAAACCGTGAAAACCAGCCACCAGCATTGATCCATCTCTCTTGCGACGAGTCGTCTGCCCTGCTTGCCGGCTCGGCGACATGATATCACGAGGTGCTGAATCGCACCGTCCATAAACTTGCACAATGTTCTCCTCGGCGCTCAAGTCCATATCTGCCACAAATATCACGGCCAACTACTCCGTCTCACCGAACCCTACCTCGACCGCTGGACCATGGAAGATCTACGATGCCAAGAAGAAGTCCACTGGCAAGGCCTACAGTGTCTTTGTTTTCGATCGGAAGGCGTTGGAATCACACGGCAACTCCTTGGGCCGCTCCGGCGCCTCTGGCTTCAGGCGCAGTGTGGATGACGTGGTTGAGCGCTTGAAGAAGGAAGCCTCCAGCCTGGCGAAGCTCCGACATCCGTCGATTTTGGAATTGGTTGAGCCCGTGGAGGAGACGCGAGGAGGAGGCTTGCAGTTCGTGACGGAAGCCGTTTCCGCATCGCTGTCGAGCTTGTTACAAGAGAAGGACGACCAAGAAAGATCTGGTGGTAGATCGCGCCGATTCGTCACCGAAGATTCGGACGGTGTGCTGCGAAGGCGAGAGCTCGAGATTGACGAATTGGAAATTCAAAAGGGCTTGCTACAAGTGAGCAAGGCGTTGGAGTTCTTGCACGAAAATGCCGGTCTTGTCCATGGCAATCTGACCCCTGACGCCGTGCTTATCAATGCCAAGGCAAGTTTTTTGGAGTATGGACCGGACTCGAGTTGAAGTATTGACATGATTGCCAGTCCGATTGGAAGATGAGCGGTTTGTCATTTTGTACTCCAGCTGATGGCTCGACCAAGCCCACCTCAATTCAAGGCATAAGCTTGGGAGAAGTACTAAACTTGGACCCTCGATTGCCCAAGCTCGTCCAATTAAATCTCGACTTCACATCACCAGACTTCGTCATGGACAGTAACTTGACGGCGGCAGCAGACATGTTCTCACTCGGTTTATTAGCAATCGCACTGTACAACTCGCCGCATAAGTCACCTCTCGAATGCCACGGCAGCTTGTCATCGTACAAGAGGCTTTTCTCTTCATCAACTACTGTGCCGTCCTCATCGAACGGCTTTCTATCATCCCGACCTCTCCCCAAGGATCTATTACACCACGTATTGCCGAGACTGATCACCAGGAGACCGGCTCAGCGAATGAGTGCCCGTGAGTTTCAAGAAAGCGAATACTTCGACAACATTTTAGTTTCCACTATACGATTTCTGGATTCCTTCCCAGCCAAAACACCCAACGAGAAGTCGCAATTTATGCGAGGGCTACACAAAGTGCTCCCTTCGTTCCCCAAATCTGTCATGGAAAAGAAGATCCTACCGGCCTTGTTGGATGAGCTCAAAGATAGAGACTTGTTATCTCTGATTCTTCAAAATATCTTCAAAATTGTTGAACTACTACCATCGGCTCGGAGGGCTTTCGGAGAAAAGGTCCGCCCAGCGCTGAGAGACATTTTTGTAGTGAACGCGAAACAAAGCCAGGAGAAAGACCCAGCTAGAGATGCTGGGTTGATGGTGTTCCTCGAGAACCTCTCCCTGGCCGCGGACAACTCCACGGGAAAGGAGTTCAAGGATGGTCAGTATTTTTTTTCCGTCCTTTTTGTCAAAAATATCACACAAGCTGTTCCGTGTCCCTCTAAGCCATTCAATTAGATATTCTGCCCGTCATCCTGGCCGCTGTTGAGTGTCCCACGCACTCCATAGTGGACGTGGCATTACGAACGTTGCCGTCTGTGCTCCCCGTTCTTGACTTCAGCACCATCAAGAATGAGCTCTTCCCCGTGGTAGCTACCGTATTCAGCAGGACCAGCAGCCTGGCCATCAAGGTGCGCGGCCTGCAAGCGTTTGTGATTCTCTGCGGGGGCTCAACCGACGCAGCTACCGACGACGGGCTCAATGGACTCGTCGAGAATAAAAAGAAGACGTCTTCATCGAGCGCATTGGACAAATACACCATGCAGGAGAAGGTTGTACCTCTGGTCAAAGCCATCAAAACAAAGGAGCCTGCCGTCATGTTGGCTGCCCTCAACGTCCTCCGGATGGTTGGCGAAACAGCCGACGCTGACTTTGTCGCCATGGATATCCTGCCCATCCTGTGGAGCATGAGCCTGGGGCCCTTGCTTGACTTGAGGCAGTTCCAAACGTTCATGCAGCTAATCAAGAATCTCTCGCGAAGAGTCGAAGACGAACAGACCAAGAAGCTACAAGAGCTCTCGGGCTCAGCCAACGCAGGAAAGGCTGGCCCCAACGAGGACTTCCTCGCCTTTGGTGGCGTCACTGGGACCGCCTTTGATGGCAGCAACGGCACCGGCGGCAACGAAGATGACTTTGAAGCGTTGGTCAAGGGCAAAGGGGGTATTTCGGCATCATCCTCAAGAAGCACCAACAACAATGGCTTCGCTGGCTGGGACGAAACACCGTCCGTCATGTCCGCAGTCAAATCCACATCCAGCACACCCAAGACACCCTCCTTTT
This sequence comes from Epichloe festucae Fl1, assembly GCA_003814445.1. Taxonomy (NCBI): domain Eukaryota; kingdom Fungi; phylum Ascomycota; class Sordariomycetes; order Hypocreales; family Clavicipitaceae; genus Epichloe; species Epichloe festucae. Next base: position 3,938,514 of record CP031385.1, on the reverse strand, counting down.
CATGGTCCACGCACGTCCCGACAAGTCCTATTACGACAACGTCGTCGCAACCGACCATGGGCAACCAGCCTGGTTTCCGAGCCGCGATGCCGGACCTAGCTCGCTTCGGCACCCTTGCGCCATCATCAACGCAGTACAGTCAGCCGCTGCAACCCACGGCGTCGCCATCGGCACCCGCTCTCCGTCCACCACCCGCACAGCAACCCTCTTCGTCGGTCAACTGGCCCGCCACTGCAGCGACAACGCCTAACCCGTGGGCGTCCTCGTCTTCCTCGCCCTCGGCAAACTACACAAGCCATTCCAGCCACGCACCCACCGCTGCGGGCTCCAGCCTCGGCGGGATGAACAGCGCCATGCCCAACATGACGCTTGGCCAGGGCCGGCCACCCCTGGGAGGCGGTGCCTCGTCGAGAAACCCGTCCTTTTCGATCCCACCTCCACCGGGCAGCACCTCATCACCCAGCACTAGTTTTAGTTTTAGTGCCGGCATCAAGCCGCCGCCGACGCAGCCCCAGGCAAATTGGTCTGCCCTGGGCAGCGTGAAAGCCCCGGTGACAACCGCGGGGCAGCAAAAATCCGGACTGGATCAGTACGAGAGTCTGATCTAGGGGCACTCTCGAAGTGGACGCGGAAAATTCTTCCAAAACATTGCGCGAATGTAAAGTAAAGCTTCTGGCCAGCATTGATAAAAGGGGACAAGACGCATGATGCATCAATCACACGTCGAGAATCTTGGACCTCTCTGAATCCTCTGAATGACACTTTAATTCAAACACGTGAAAAATGAAAGACTGAAATGGTGAATGACGCGATATTGACTATGAGTGGAACACAACTTGCGATTTATAACACAGTCCATGTGCGAACTTATCTCGACACAGCGTCTTGCGGTCCCTTGCGCTCACACGCCCCGTCCCTCCCAGGTTCTAGACAATTCCAAAAGAAAAAGAGGCAAGGCAATGCAAAGAAATTACTCGTCCGGACATTATACAAAGAAGAGGTAAGGCAAAAAAAAAAAAGGGGGGGGGGATGCAATTATACATGCTGCCGCGGATGGAACCAGCACGTCTAGTCTGTGTATAAGTAATGTAGATGCATCCATTCTAGGCCATCATCATGTAGTATGAGGGGATTCATGAAACGGTGGGGTCGTCAAGTTTTGAAAGAAGAAAAAAAAAAAAAAAAAAAAAGGGAGAGTGGGTTTCACAGGATACAATGACATGAAAAATGCGAGGTCGCGCTATTTAGTTGAGCCAGGACTGTTTTCTAGAGTATCTGACGTGGTGCATGTCTCGAACAAGTGTCTGCTCGTGTAGCCCGGCTCAGTGCTCACGCGAATGACCGGGTTGGCAGGGACCATTTCGTGAACAAACGGCCAGTTGAGGCGGCGACACAGCTCTGTGACGACGGTGTCGCAGTCGCCGAGGAGGTCGATGTCGAAGTTGATGTGGTTGACGGCCTCGCGGGAGATGTAGATCTGGGGCACGTGCGAGGGCAGCCAGCTTACGATTTCGGAGACGGGCGTGACTTTGAGGGAGGTGCCGATGACGATGACGAGGTCGACCCTGTCGCGGTCGTGTTCGGTGAGACGCCTTGAGAACTCGTCGGGGAGGGCCTCGCCGAAGAAGGTAATGTCGGGCTTCATGACGCCCGCCTGGGGGATGTCGAAGTCGGAGTCGTTGTCGTCGGAGCTGTCGTCGTGGGCAGACCACCGCTGATGCTTCTGCTGCTTCTGCTGCTGCTGGCGCCGGCGCTTGGTGTTGTCCGCACCGGCGGAGCGCTTCCTCTTGATGGAGCCATTGTTGACGCGGAGCGACTGGATGCAGCGCGGACAGCGCGGGATGTCGCCGGCCTTGATGTCGGGGAAGATGGTCTCGCCGTCGATCTGGTAGCTGCACCGAAGGCAGGTGGCGGTGCCGAAGGAGCCGTGGCACTGGATCAGCTTGGTCTTGGGCAGGCCGGCCTTGATCTCGAGGTTGTCAATGTTCTGAGAGTAGTTGGTGAGCAGCTTGCCGCGCTGGTGCAGCATGGCGATGAACTTGTGGGTGGGTGTGTAGCGGTCCGTGGCGGGGACAATGTCCTTGGCGACCGAGAAGAAGATGGTCGGGTCCTGCTTGAAGACGTCGATGTCAAAGACCTCCTGGGGGTCGCTGAGGCCCAGGTGCTCCAGCTTGG